>OX384531.1:5002500-6252500 GCA_947538915.1 Tenthredo distinguenda
TCGCGACATTCACTCCCATTGCGCAGAATTCAGAATCGTTAGCTTTGCTTTAACTTTAGTTTGGAATCACGTCTGGCATTGACTCAAAGTCTCATCAAGTCGAAATGAAATATTCTTTTTCTCTCGCGGTATAAAATCTCGCATTTTCTTGTTTATAATTGAGAATCACTGCGCGGATGTTGTCAGTAGCTTGTCACGTTTTACAACAGTGAATTTACAGCGTTTACTTCGCCAAGATATATTTTTCTCTCCTGACCGTCTGCACCGAGCCAGTGCGGGGGTTTCGGATTTTTTAACGCACCAAACCCGGCCCCACGATCAGTGAACTGAAACGACTCGGCAGCAAACTCGTATTGAAACCAGTAGAAACGCGTAACAAACGGGTCTCGTTACTTTTTAACAATATATATGTTTTTGTGTTTTTTTTTTTCGAACTACAATTCACCGCGGCGAAATTAACGGCACTTCTTTCGTTTTTCACCGCTGAAGTAACTCGTTCAACGGTCACTTTTCGAAAACCTACACCCATTCGTACAATCGTTCAAAATATGAAAGTTGAAACCAAAAATCTGATGAGAATCGTAGGTTTCGGTTTCCAGCACCTCAATTCCAATATATTCGCCGACTGTGGACGTTACTTCGAAAGCATAGGTCAGTAACATTCGTCACGATGTTGAAGACCGTGAAATTCCGGGCTTAATTGATCGGATAGACAAATGTTAGCTAATTAACATAAGAAGTTAATTATCGAGACAGTCTTCGGGAGATTTGGCGATCTTTAAATGTACTCAGCGTAACCAATATCGGCGGTGTTAAGTCTATTAATCGTTATAAAGAGATTCGTTTCATCGCTTTTTTAGATAAGTCGCGCCGGATCAGATCCATCGCGCATTATTACTGAAGGCAGAAAAAAAGACTAGACGCATATCATAGATTGAATACAAATTTTATCGCAGCCTAGGCGCCACATGGACGTCAGGAAACCCGGGATGCCGAGACTACGGTGACATATAAACGCCTTGCATAACGTAACGGTTACATAAAACGTGATCGCCATATTGCACCGCGTGGTATTACTTTTTATAATGCACGTATGCGCGTCATGCTTTCATCACGGTGTACCGCGTACACCTAAGTAGTACGGACCTACTTATACCTTCGTGGCTCCGTGTATGCATGGGTATTGTAAACCTACGCGGAATCTAGCCCGCGTGGTTGCTGCGGTGGTGACGATGTCAGATTTAATCTATAGAACTTCCAGCTAATTTGCATCTCGCCAAGATTGTTCCGTGCTGGATACTGTTTCCGCTCGATGCAACGACGCGGGTAAGGAGAGTATCCGTTGATACCGTTGATACCGTTGACGCCGTTGCATGTATCGCGTGATCCAGGCTTCCGGCGTCATGAAAGACGACAGAGTTTTTCATAAATCTAACGAAATGCAAACGATTTAATAAAGTAACAAAAAAATTTGGCTTTGATGGAAAGCCTTCGAATTCGAAAATGCGAATTCGTAAATGTCACTAGTTTTTGATTCCTCTTGATCCGCAGCTACATAGGGTGCATAAAAATGTCCACCCGCCCCTGAGTGACCCCTCAATCAAGTTTTGATTTTCACCCTGAGACCTGGTTTCAGATGAGATAATGGACATAAAGTTCTTATGCCTGAATGGGACGGTGTTCGACCAGGAGACTCGAGTTTGCGAGCGAGTCGATGAGGTCGATTGCAGCAAGAGCGAGCGCTTCTACAATCTGAATCTAGAGCTCTATGGAAACAACGCCGTCACTCTTAGGTGAGCTAACATTTCCCCTTGTCTAAATAATACCCCCCATTCTTGTATTACTCCGTTAAGTTGTACGGACACGAAATAGGCGTGTAAACATATCATCGACCAGGAGAATTCGACTCATTGCTATTCTTGTTGTTAGCCACGAATAACGATTAGGGAATCATGTTCAAGTAGCATTCGTCTGGCAGCTCGCGATTACGTTTATTCGGGTTTTGATGAAGTAATGAACTTGCCGCGAGGTGAAATTCAGCTTGTTTGCAGTAGCCGGATAAAAGTTCGACGCCAAGCATGATCTTCTTATCTAAGTAACACATCGTTTTGAAATGATACTTTCGTGCTGATTATCGGTTGGTTCACTCGTCGATTCGTTTATATCCATGCGGACAACTGTTCGAAATGATTGAGTGTGGGGCTACGATGAAATGTAACTTTCGGCTCTCCATTTCGTGATGTTTGTCTGTTCATTCTTCAGCCATCAATGGATCTATTATGTTACGCATACCTACTTATCGTCCGCAGACAATATTGACGCGGCATGAAATCTTCTACATCTTTTATTTGGTTGATTGGACGGACGCGGCACGGCAAAATAAACAACGCGTTTCAATTTTGTAATTTTTTTTGTGGTTTTTCATAAGGCCAAAGAAATTTCATAGTCACAGCTTCCACTCAGAATAATAGACTTACATTAAGCGAAGGGTGTTTCCTATCAGAAATCGGTCCTGACCTAAGCAAACTTATCGAGCCAGTGAAAGTACCGAAAGCTGCTATACCGTAGTATAAGAACCACGTAAAACTATGACCCATTTGTGACGTAACGATGTGCTTGGCTTGTCGCTTTCCAGCCTCCACGAGGTGCCCGACGATGAAGGTGAGCCTACGGAATCCATAGACGACCAACATTCGACTACACTGCGTCCGACCACGAGTACAACAACCACAACGACCCAGAGACCAACAAATCCTCCAGTGACTGCTACGACGACTGTATATCATCAACAGAACACGGGATATTCTCCGCACTATCAGAATCAGCCTTTGTACTCCACGCCGCAGACCAGCCAATCGAAATCGCTTTATGATGACAAAAATTCCGGGTACCATCATCAGTATATATTCCACAATGGCGAACAGGCCAACAACCAGGCCACGTCTTTTCAACTCTTCAGCAATCAGGGAGTTAGCTCGACGACGAATCGGCCTCAGATACACCAGGCGAGATACGGAACGACGTCGAGTCCTCATATCATTCTGAACGGTCCGTCAACTGTAGAGCCACTTTACCATGGAGTCTCTTCAACGATACAAACGCTGCTGAACAGTAACGGGAACAATCCGTCTTACATAAACCCGCTTTTCCATAACCACGGGACTCCCAGTACCACTGAGCACTTCACGGTCCACAGCAGCAACCCTCGTGAAACTCAGGAGTACCATGAAGATGGGGAACAGTCCGAAGACCGCAGCCGCAGACCTTTACAAGCTGTCCAGTCGACGAACCAGGGCAAGGTCTCCAAGCTATCTATTTCTCCGATACCCACGGAATCTATCGACGATGGAGATCAAGACGATTCCGCTGAAGAGCCCACGCCGTCTTCTTACAGCTCGAAAATATCGACGACTTTTCTTCCTACGCCAACTACACCCGAGCCAACGGCCAGGTCGTATTATCCTACGCCCAGGACTTCCCCAAAGCCGGAATCTGGTCCAACGCAAATCATTCGGCACATTCACCTGTCACCATCATCGCCCATTCCGCAACTAAAACCACAGCAAATAACGATCAATCTACCGCCACCGGATATCCAGCGAATCGTTCAGAACCCTTCGCCTCTTCTCCCGTCGCAGTCACGGGTTATCGTCACCGCGAAAGCCAGCGTTAGCGACGAGTCAGGACGACCACTGAACACCTCGGAGCTGGTGGTCCTTCCTTTGCCAACGATACCGGCTAGTTATGACGACTACAAGGAAGGCGACGAGTCCTTTGACCCGTTTTATAGGGATGTGCCGAAGATCAGGCGTTCACGAAGTGTTCCTCCGGTTAAGAAATTGCTCGAGGAAGCGACTAGAGTTCACGTGATGGATCACCGCAGGCAGGCTCTACGAAGATTGAAGAGAGCCATTCTGGAGGATCAAACTGACTACGAAGACGACGAGGAGGCGGTTGCAGACTATGAGTATCCGGCAAGTGATGATTCTTTGGAAGATGAAGATACTCGGCCGTTATTAACCGACTCTGAGGAGACCATGGACATTGCAACGATCAAAGCGAATTTCAAGAAATTTAAAGCACTTTTGCTCGGACGTCGAGTGTCCGGGGAAATTTCGAGCGAGAGGAAGACTTCCAAGGATCACTTCAGTGGCGTCAAGTCGAAGTCGGCTTACGATGGGATCGACGAAGTTAGTGACGATGGCGTTGATGAAGATGGCAACTCTCCTCATCGCGAGATGAAAACAACGAAGAAGACTGAGCCGAAAGATATTGAAAATACTGGTGATCAGAATTCTAATGGTGATGAAAATTCCGGGGATTTGAACTCCGGCGATAATTTGGATAGTGAATTGATGCGAATGACGAAGACTTCGGAAGTGGACAAGGCGGACGATGTTAAGCCTGCGATAGTTGCGAAAGACACGGAGGCGAGGGAACAAATTGATACAGAATCTCTGTCAGATATTCATAAGGCCGGTGATCAGCTAGATTCAACCACCGTCGAGACGGATGCTAAAGAATCATATGGATCCGAATCTGTGGCGAATGAGAAAGAATCTGTTAACCGGCCTGTCATGGAAATGAGAGATTCCGAAAACACGGCGAATGGGAAAATTATGGAATCTTCGAGAGAAGCTAAGTCGTTAGGTGCTGAAGACGAGACCAAATCCCGAAAAACATCGAACGAAGAGTCTGCTGCAAATACCAGAGAATCTGATGCTGAGGAATACATCGATCCTGGGACTATGCTGAACACGAAACAGTCGGATTTTGCAGAGAACGTTGGATCTAATTCTGCTCCAACTACCGAAGAAGCTGACGTCGAGGAATCTGTCGAACCTGAAATAAACGCCAAAGATTCAGACTCCAAAGAATACGTTAGACCCAAGTCTCCAGTAGACACCGAGGAGCTGGATGTTCGCGAAGCTGGCTTGGAATCTGAAAAAACTACTCCTGTTCCAAATATTCGGAAGCCTTCTAATCACGAAGCCTCCAAAGACTCGGGTGCCGAAGAACATGAGGAAAATACGGCTGAGCTAACCATCAGCGATGAGCAAGTCGTTAAAATCACTTTAGAAACAGGGTCCGCAGGTGAAGATGAGAGATCAGTCTCTGAGCAGAAGACAACCACTGAAACTACTGCTAGGAAAGTGGAATTTGAGCCCGAGGCAAAGATAAATGAAAACCAGCAAGAGGCAAATCAAGAATCGATGAATACGTCAACCAACGAAGGAGATAGTATCAAACCGGGAATGACCTTAGACGTTGGGGAGTTGAGAGAAAAGGAAATCTTAGAGCCCAAGGCGGAGAAGACCGATGCTTTGACTGATGTCGAGGAAGCGGCGAAACCCAAGCTGTCAATGGAACCGCAAGAATCAAAAGCTGATGAGAACGATCAATTTGAATCTATCGATCCTAAGCCTGAAGAGAACTCCAAGAAAAGCAACGTCGATGTCAGTTCCAAGGATTCTGATGTCAAAGAACACGACGAAGCCCAGCCTGAACGATCCGAAGTGATTTCCATAGTACCGCAAGAAGCTAAGGAATCCGTTATGCCTGACGATCTGAATTTACGCCAATCCGTAGTAGACCAGAAGCCCGAAGTGAAAGAAAAGTTGACGGATCATGCAATGGGCAAAAAACCAGACTCTCTAATTGAGAAAGTTGAATCTGTAGTAGAGATGAAAGACTCAACGCTCGAAGAAAAGTCGGAAATGTCAATAAAGCCCGAAGAAGAAGAGGAATCAAAGTTACCGCAGTTGGACTCAGACAAATCAAAACCTAGCAATGCCTCGGGCTGGAGACCGAGCAAGGCGAGGACTTCCATCTCAAGATTTCCTAAGACGGAAAATAATGGGCCGATCAACAACTATGCCTGCACTGAATCACCATCCCAGTTACCGTTGAAGAAAATCAAGGTCGAGGCGGACAATGGCTCGAGATTATCAAAATTTTTGTCTAGAAATGGGGCAGGAAACACTAAGGATAAACTAAAACTTCTAGGCGTGAGAGAACGGGAAAAATCTTCGATAGGAAGTGATGCCGAGGAGGAGTACTCGAACGATGCCCAGCTTCCTCAGTCGAAGGTTGAAGGACAAGAGAATCATTCAGGAAAAAATGAATCTTCGACTAATAGCGAGCCAGATAGTTCCTCACTGCATGAAGCTGACGTTTCTGCGGAAAAGTCTTCGGAGTCTCCGAACAAGATACCATCCGACCGGTTGGACTGCAGCGACTCTTTGGAAAAGCACAAGAAATCGAGCTACGAGAACTATAGGGATGAGTACGACGACTATGCCTCTGAAGAGTACATTTCTGAATCAAGAGAGTCGCACCCCGATGAAAGACTGAGTGACGAGATCGAATCACAGGAGACGACGTCAGATCATAACGACTCCGGTTACATTTCTGGAGACGAGTATTCCACCTCGGGAGAAGATTACGTGCCAGTCAGTGGCGAGCCGTATTCCATGGAAGATTCCAAGCCGACGATGTCAAACGAAGACTACAGCACAGCGGGTTACAATTCCGGAGACGAGTACTCCACATCGGGAGAAGATTACGTGCCGGTAAGCGGCGAGCCCCATTCGACTGAAGATTCCAGGTCGACGATGTCGTACGAAGACTACAGCACGGAGGGTGTCTTGAAATTCACCGACGAGATACCCGAGCCGATGAGAAAACAGTTAAAGCAAAAGAACAGGGCGGCTACCAGGGCAAAGGTCAGCTCTGAGGACTACGTCGACGATAATTACGAGCCTGAACATTACAAGGAAAATTCAGCCGAGAAAAATCAAACCCTGGTTGAACACAGCGACGAAAAAGAAGACAAAGTCAGCCACGAGTCCTCCAGCGAAGGAAAACTCAATGACGAAGCTGTCGGCGATGTTACATCGACGACCACGACGACTACGACGACTACGACGACTACGACGACTACGACTGCTCGACCCACGCCACCGAGTCTTTTCAGACCATTTTCTGTCAGGAAGAACTACAAGTACATTCCTCAAACCACCACCCCAAACCCAGTGGTAATCAAGCACAGATTTGGGCTTTTGAATCCGCGGCCTGCTAAGCCTATAAAAAGTTACAGCGAGCTCGCCCCGAAGCCGGTGATCCGGAAGAGTCCTTTGTCATTGAGAAAACCTTATGGGACTGAAAGCACAACGGAAAAATCGGCGATGCCACAGCGACGAATCGACGACTTCGACGACTCGCCGGAGGTCATCTGGACCTCGACGGAGTATATCGACGACGACGAAGCACCTCGAGAGAGTAAACTAGCTCGGTCAGCGAGCGACGTCTCTTTCAACGAGACAAACGAATCTTCAAGAAACGGCGAGAAGACAGATGCACCCGTTGTCAATAAGGAAACTCTTTCGACGGACTCAACAACCCAAAACAACAGCGATACCAGCCTGGATCTAGGCTCTGGCACTGAAAAAATCCTCAGTATCAATCCTGCATATTTATCGACGCCTTATCCTTTGCTGAAGGCAACTACGAGCGGAAGTTTAGTCGTGGAAGAGGCCGAGGACAGGAAATTTGCAGATGCGAAAGTGGCCACAGCTGACGAGCCAACGACAGAGACACCGAACGTCACCCAGGTCGAAGGTTCGTCAGGATATTCGGCAAGTTCGAGTTCCACGACCGAAGGACCTATCGTGGATTCTGTGGCTGATAAAAAGCCACTAAAACCGTTTAGCTGCATTGACAAAGAGCCGTATCGTTTTTACGGCGATCCAAGGGACTGCCGATTGTTCCATTACTGTTCGCCAGGATTTACAGCTAAGCAGATGCTCGACTTCAGGTTCGTCTGCGAAGACACTACCACGTTTGACGAGGAGTCGCAGAGCTGTCGATACGACCTCGAGAACTTGAAATGTGCCAATAGACAATGGTGAACAAGGCCTACGCCGTCTCGTTCGACGCGATGCACCATATCAACGAATGAAATCCTCGCAGGATGATTTATTCCGAAAAATTTAGTCCTCGTTCGAGTTTGTAAATTTCAACCATTTCCTCGCGCTCAAATTTCAAGATTCGGTATAATTTTTGAATTCGTTTTATTATGGTGATGTTTTTCAGCGCACGGCTAAGTTGATCGAGTTTAGGGTATAGGGACGTTGGAACGTCCCGTAATAAATTCTTTCCATCGTTCGCAGTTTGGTGGAATAACTATTTAGTATTTAATTTTTCGATTAAACTTTACCGTCCGATATTGATTTTGGTGATTAGTGAATCCTCAAAGTTTTTAGAATATTTATATAAGATTTAGAAGACTATTCTCAATTAATTGCCATAACACTTTGTATCTGCGACGTATGGATTCACACTTATTAAAATTAATTAAACGTTTCGATTTCGAGAAAGATATATGCAGTATTATACAACAGTGCGAAGATATCTTTTTTAAAATCGAAATTTGGGAAGGGTTATTTAATTTGGATAGAAAGCTCTCTCGTACTAAGCTAGATTTGTAAAAATAAACTATAATATAATTATGATAAGCTCCGCAGTTTTGTCGCAACGATCTTTCGCGGATTCTATACTTCGCTGTGTAACCCGCGTTGCATAATTTCAATTTTGAAATAATTGTAACGAAAGTAACTTTCAAGTACGCGGTAAGAAATAAACTTTACCTAATAATCGAAATATCGAACGTTACTCTGAAAAATAATATATATACCTATAAGGAATGAACATATATACTTTCCCATGATTGTTACGTATAAGCGAAGGTAGTTATACGCACTCCTCGTAGAATTAATTGTGTAAAGTTTTTATAAAAGTGTAAAAAAATTAAACTAAATATAATAACCTATGACGTAATCATTGGTCAATAGGTTAATTAGATAAAAGTAGCTAATTAAATAAGGTAAAAAAGAAGTCGCTCCTATATGTATTGCTCAACTGTAAGATCAACTAAAACGCTGCACTTAGGCAAGAGATGTACAGAGATTTTCTTTCCACTAACAAGCATGATAACCGTATGTCTTTATTTTATGGGTAAATAAATTAGGTATTTTTTCATCTAATATACCTTTATTGTGGAATATAATATTTCCTATTGTACCGTATGTATAATTAAACTGTGTTACTCATATGAGAAAAACATAAAATAAATAATACTCATATCTCTGTATATAGATTTTAAGTATACGAACACGCTAAATCGCGATATATATATATAATATTGCGGGAATATTTTTCTATCGCTGTATACCTACACATAGACGATAAGTATTTTTTTAACGGCATGAATTAAGTTTTACGCTAGAGAATATTAATTCTAAAGGTCCATTCGGAGTTAATTTTAAGTTCGGTAGTTAAGTTTTTACCGCAAATAAAATATAGCAAGTGACCGGGAATCCGTTACAGAACCACGTTGCGACAAAACATGTAAATGCAAATTTGGTTTATCACGCATACCTATGTTGTACGTGTGTAGACTTGTGAGCGTCTCGATTTTACACCATTGTATAATAATTCAAATATCCCGAGACGCTGTGTACTGTATTTATCAATATAAGTATACGAGATATTTAAAGATGCAGGAGAGGAACTATGTATTTTCTAAGAAATTATATCACGTCAATAGCAACCGAACTATCTTTTCGCAATTCATTTCCCACAGCTGGCCCTTTTTATTTTTCATCGATCTCAAAAAAGAGAAAAACGAAAGCCGTGTCAATTATAATTACTCAAAATAATATTAATAGTATACGAAGAACTTAGGCTGTTAGTAAAACATTGACAGTCGATCTTTTTCTCGTAGGAGCAACCGTTCAAATTAAACGAGATGTGGCAATTCTTCGTGCCCATTATCTCGATGTAAAATCCTATAGATTTTAGATTCTTCTTATCTCGCAGTATCGGAGATAATCCGGCGAGGTCCCAAAAGCCAAAAGATTCGTTCAACCGATCAAAAGTAACTTTTCTATCGAGCGCGTGATACTTTTCTCATCACCAAACTGCTGAAAATGAAAAAAAACAAAAATTCTAATCGCATCCTTGCTTCAATTCCTTCGAAATAACCTCTGGATGGTATTAACGATTCTTCTTCGTCTTATCCTTCGGCTTAAAATGGTATCAACGTCTTAACGATTGATATAAAGGCTCGTATATCCATCGGGGAGTAGGCGATACCTGTATTATCCAGAGCCGCGCATATTCGCGACCTGTGTGCCTCTCGCGGCCCGGTGTTTCTGGCGGCGTCCATGGCAGTCAGATGTTCGGTAGTAAGTTACTTTATCATGAGATGTCGCTAGCGTTGTTAATCGGTGGAATACGATAACGTGGTAGCCGCTGACAATCTCGTGTACGGCGACGTCGTCGTGTTCGTTGTCTGAAATATCGTTGAATAAAAGAAATACCGTGGCTTTTCAAGTGTCGATTAAAACTCGTCGTGGTAAGTTAGTCGGAAAGTGATAACGTGGCTCTGTCCAGAGTGTCGTGCGAGGTGTATATACCCCTATTTTATTAAATTTATTACTCGGTTTGACGGGTCGGACAAATTTTTTCGCGTGGCAGCCATATTTTCGTCCCATGCAACCTGTTGTTTTGAAAGCGTGGCGGAGTGAGTGCGAGAGTGCCTGATTACCGGACCTCGAAGGAGAACCGGATTTCAATCAACATCCTCCAGGATGAACGGGTAAGTCAATCGTTAAATAAACATCTACATAACCTAGACGAAAAGAGAAGGTCCACGTGTAGCTAATAGTTTTTCTACTACTGCTTCTGCGTACAAACGACAATTCCTATAAACCCGCATCATATAATACCGTGTTGCGCCATGCGAACTAATGTATGAAATATTATCGCTTTTTTTTTATACCGTTATCTGTGGGTATTTGGGAGAAGGTAAAAACCGAGAATTCGATACTATTAAAACATGAGTATTAGACGTAAATAATATTGTGACAGCTGATGTAACGACCGTTCGCCGTTATTCATCATTCGAGAAAAACAAGTAGCGTTTTGCTTCCTTATTCAAGAAAACAAGTTCAACAATTTTTATCCTCCTCGTATCGCTGCGTGTTTATCTTTTCATTTTTTTTATTCACATCTTCTCAGCATTTTATATACTCCATGAGAATTTCACAGCGAATCGAGAAGCTGCATGGTATGTGTATATATATTTGTAAGTAGTCGACCTTTTCTTACTTCTGCGTGGGAAATAATATTTATAGAATAACACAAAGATAGCCCGTGGGAATATTTATTTGAAATTGTTTCCCTCCCCCCTCCCGTTAGATCTGCGTCTAATGTAAGTGTAGCGACATAATATCATAGATGATATTCATTGTTTTCACGGCGTAAATGTAAATGCGAATGTATTCGGACCGAAGTTTATGCTTGACAACATACTTTCGTACTGTTTGACACCGAGGCAGGTGAGAATCGTATTACAATATCGATCGAAGTCGATAGTTATCTCTGAATTCTTCAATCGTTGTTCGAAATTCTTATAGAATTATTGTTGTTGATATTAATGATTATAATATTTGAAAGACGGGGAGTTTTTAGGTCGAGTAATGAAGTGGGAACGTATTTCTTGTATACGTGCGAATTATAATTCTGGCTTATGAAATAATATTCAACGGTTCGTAGCCCGAAAAGATGAAGGAGATATTCATATATATCAAGTCGTCGCGTAGATGTTACGGTCGATAAATAACACGCCGCGTTTCGTGTCGTATAAAATCTAAACAAACCAGGCAGTCGGACATTTGAATAAATCTATAAAAAGGACATCCTCGATCGAGGAGGCGACACTAACTCTCTCACTATCTGTATAGAATTTAACGATCTACGGACGGAATTCACAACCTACAAAACAAATTCGTCGATTACGTAGACCCCCATTCGATAACTGTACCATCGTAGTAACGAATTCGAACCCGGAAGTAGCTATTGACTGTTGTTACACCGAGGCAGTAGCCCGTTTCATAAATATACCTAATGCGAGCTTTTAAACTCGAATATTAATTGACTCGATCGATCAGTTAGTCGGCCTCGAAGCTAATTGTGAATTTAAAAGAAAGAAATAAAAAAACAAAAATTCTTTAGAATTTATTGCACTGTCCAACGTAGCTTACGTTGTGATAATCGTGCGGCTTAACACATTCGTATAATATAAGCGAACCGCGCTGTCCGAACACACACGGTTATTTCTACTTACTTATACTTGTGACTTAGATGCGTTATCATTCATCGGCATGAGACGCGAGGCGTGGCTTTTACAATTAGCTTTCAGCCACTCGCTACATTACTTCTAACTAGCCATTGGCTAGTTTAACTTAAAGCGATAAGAAGTCAGGGTGAAAAATTCCGACTTATTATCTCACAAAGTCCTGGTAAATTATTGGATTGGACGGTTCTTATCTGGCAGAGAGTTACGTTTGCTTACTGCGAGACCGCCTGCTGCATTCGCTGCTGATACCGGCCCGCGTTGTTTACGAGTAAAGTTATATATGTATGTAATTATTATTTAGTTATTTAATTTTCTTTCACTAATACTACCCGTTGCTAATTAGTTTTGAACGCGTACCTATCTCGAGGCGAGCTTTGGCCGAGTGTAATTTAAATACTAATTTACAATTAGGCAATTTGGCAAATTTATCGCGTGTCTAATGGCATGAGCGCTATATATATCGTAAGCGCTATTATCAGACTGTTTCGCATTTTTTAAATCAATAGGTCGTGTCATTTTTTCCCACGTACTTACGAGAAAAACCTCAAAATATGTTCAAAAACGTTGAAATTTAAAATTTGCCGAGTAAAAGCGGAACGTCGTAAGTCCTGGCGCACATATACGACCTTTTCGACTTGACTGAACGAAAAATAATCACGTCGACTAATTCCAAAAGGTCCTAAGCGACGTTGTACGACTTTCTGTCGTCGTAAAAGTGAAAACATACACATTTTGGATTCTTAATTAAAAAAATTGATTGCGTTAAAAAAATTATACAACTTTACGTGGCCGAAATTGTCTTTTCGGAGCTTACGAACTTGTGTAATTAGACACGCGATATAACTGTATATATATCCGTAATATAGAGACAGATAGATAAGTACGAGCGTGATGTATGTATATTAGCATTGTCTTAGACCGCTCTATAGTTATACTGAGTCAGTTCTCCTAAAGTTGATTGACGAAACTTGTGATAATGATTGTTCATTCTATAGACGGACATGTCTTTCTTCGATGTTCTAAAATTGTGTTCTCGTATATTTACGATGTCGTTTTGACGATAATAGACACCGTGGCAATGTGCCATGACTCCTTTTCTAACCAGCTTAGCTGTTGATCATACTGCAACGATGTATTTCACAAATTTTAACATAAGATCTCGTATCGCACACACCGGGTTACTATGTTATGTCCAACGTCATAATATATCTGTACGACAAATATGATACAACTCGAAAAAAGCTTGAAAGCGTTTCTTTCACATGGAACGCTATATGCATCGATATTTCGCATACATTTAGAGTTTCTGATCTTCGGCGATTATTAGGTAAAAATAAAAGGCTGGAAAATCTGTTCCGATTATTGTCTCAAAAATTGTTCGGTATAACTTAAAATTTTTTTTTCAAAAAGTTTCGCAAACTCGGATTATTTCTAAATCTACAATTCCACAAGATTCTCGAAATATGAATGCTTTATAAGTAATATTAGATATTTTTTAACAAAAATTTTCAAACATCTTCAGAGTTTCGATAAGATTTTGAAAAGAAACATGAATAAAAATACAAATTTTGCACATTTTTAAATAATTCGTTGGTCGGTAAAAATATAGTGAAAACTATTCTCACATCGAAACAACTGTAATCTCGATTCATACGTAAAACAATTTTCATTATTTTTTCGTAATAATTTCTGAAAATTTCCGGCTAAACTATACAGTATACGAAAAATCTACAAATTTTGTTATATTTTTTTTTCAATTCCCTATTTTTTATTGTTCTTCTTTTATTCATCAATTTCAGTTCTTTATTATTCTTCTTCTTTCTTTCTATGTTTTTATTTTTTTCCCAGGTATATATGAATCGAAAATAATGTCAAATTAATCGGAGAAAAAAAAGAAAGAAGGAACAATCGTCACGCATCAATCGCGCGTTATAATAATATCATATTGGTCCCGTAATAATAATTTTAATATATCATTGACTGCGCGGAGCTTGATGAAGCTCTGTAAATGCTTTTTGCACAGACCCACACACCCACACACACAGGGGAGAGACAACATGCAGGTATTTCCGTATCTGGTACCTAAACTGCACGGTGAACACGCTATGAATATAATTTGAGGAATGCGCGCGCGTAGGTACCTGGTTGCACCCGAGGGATGGATTTGACGGTGGAGTAGGGGGCGGACACCGTCCGTTGCATGAATACCCGGTGATTGCCGACGGTGTAGCCAGGCCATGACGAGTACGACAGGATATAGAGGCCAGAGGCCAGGGTAGTGACCGGTGCAAACGGTTGCCGGTTCAAATTACCCTTCGTGCTCGGAGTATTACCGATCCCGGACCACCGCCGCGCCCGTCCGCCTAGATTATTAAACTTTTTTGCGTTAACCCCCTCCCCCCCTCCCTTCTCCCCGGTCGCGATTAAAATCCCGAATTACGTCAATTCAATGATAACAATTAGTCCTTTATACTTCGTCGTATTAACAGCCAGGGACCGAAAGCCTCGACTTGAAATTTTCGAACGCTGGAATGGATTAGAGCTGGGATCAATTTCGCTTTGAGTTAGATTTTTCATTGATTATTTTTCTATGTAATTACGCCATTTACATATACCTGATGGAATAATTTCATTAGAGAGCTTCTACAGCTTTCACAGACAGACACGTAATTAATTGATTCGTACAGCATTACGCTGGCACCGATCGTACAAAATTTACCAAATTTTACATTAATGTTTTAGACGAGTATGTCTACCGTGTGAACTACGGAAATTACGTTACATTCATTCCAAGTATTCCCTCCGAAAGGGTTTACGTTATTTTTAATAATTATCACGATTACGATAGCTATCTCATTTTTTTACTTATCACTCGACCTGGGGTTGTGTACCGAATAAGTAATACCGAACCTAGACACATTTGAGGTGTAATAATTTTCCGTTGTAAAACATGTTCGGAAAGTAACAGGCCAACGGAAAAGCAATTGGCAAAAAGAGAAATGGTCAAAAAAGGAATTCCAAGGTGTGTGACGTGCAAGCCCCTTTTTGTAGGGTAATTAATTATTGCACATAATGCGAAGATAAAAAATGAAGATTATAGGTGAAAGACAGGGCAAACTTTATCATCGCACTTGTCCTCGCGGTTACGAGGAAAGTGTTACGGGCGTTTCGTATTTTGTGACGGGTATATTTCTTCGAGACTAAAGGACGTACAGTGGTATATATGTATGTACAGCACATTGTCTGCTAATTTACGCGATTTTCATCTGTAAGCTTTTAGCGTCACTCAGCGTGTCGTTATCTGGTATTCCAATCCACAAAGTATGTTTAATGAATCCTAAATCGTAGGGTATACAGGCACATGTGTATCTCGTCGTTATCGTTGATCAGCGAATGTGCCGAGAAGAGGCATATGCGGGGCGAAATATTGCGGATACACACACACGCCGACCAGTCGAGCTATTCGAACTGCATATTACAGCTTTCGTGGGAAAAATGTGATCTCAGCAAAACACGATTATATTTCGCGTGTTCAATGGCATAAGTTATACAATCGTTTGGTATTTTTCAAATCGAAAGATCGTACCATTTTTTCCTTACGTATTCACGAGAAAAAACCCTCGGAATATGTTCAAAAGCGTTGAAATTAAAAATTGGCCAAGTGAAAGCAGAACCTCGTAATTGAATGATTGATACAGGAAAGTGTCGCGGAACATCATCATTCGACGAACGTTGAAATCTCGATTAAATCGAAAAAAAGGCAATTAGGCGCAAAACCACCCGATTGAACCCGGAGGATTGGGCTTTTATGAACGACAAAAAAAAATATAAAAATAAAAAGTCCCATGGTCCTTTCAATCCCTGGACTACGACTACAGGACTGCACTACTTCAACAACGATATGATAATCCCCTTTCCCTGCAATAACTATATTTCCTTGACTTATAAATGCGTGTGAACTTGACCAGAGAAAAAATTTTTATCAAATTTTTAGTTTTTAATTTTTTTTTTCTAGCCGCTCTTTCTTTATCCAAATGAAAACGATTTCCCCGAAGTAAAATTCGTTCTTCAGAATATTTTTCACCTAACACGATTTTCCAATTCGTTACAAAAAAAAAACCTGCACGCATACGAAACGAGAACGATCCGATCATCCCTCAAGTATTGCCCGATTATTATATGTGGAAGAAGAGAAATCTCCGAAGTCTAGAAGAATCGTTATTTTTTTTAATTTTTTTATTTTTATATATATTCGCATACGTGTTCCCGCGATATGTACATACCTACGTATACGTAAATATCCATACATACTCGCACGTGCGTTTACATACTGTGTAATTATACACCCGAGGGTGTCAATTTCGTCAAACCAATTACTGATGAGGAGAAGAGGATCGAAGGTTGTCTACAGTGACAAGGAGGTGCGCCCTGCAGGGTTAAACATGGTGACTTTGAAGGTTTCCGTTATAGATGCTCATTATGATCATCACGCGGGGTCCGGGGCAGGTAGGTGTATGTTCAACTATCTAACAGATACGCGGGTAAAGGCCAGGCGTCATTTGACGAAGGTATACCATCGATGCTCTAATTAAAACCGACATGTCCTGTTTATTCTCACCCCTTCGAACTCGTGACCCTCAGAATGTCTCCGTCGCACGACATAATCGTCCACACATCTGATGCACAGGGTGCAAACTGTGCGAAAATTGAACACCAGGTTCAAAAAACTATTTTTTCAGCGCATCCTGATTCTAAAATAAACAAACTTTCGGAATTTTTAGTTTTGCATTTGCATAATTTTCATATTTGATGGAATTTATTTATCTTCGGTGTATACGAAACAGTTATTTTTAATTGCGTTACGTTATAATATCATACGATGTCCGATTTGCCGGTATATTCACTTTTCCATATACTTGATGAATAATTTATTTTTAATCATTGGTAAACAGTCAATTGGCTCCAATTGGTTCATTTGTTTAATCGTTTATTGCCCGCGCGTACGTATCTATTGTCCCAGGTATATTATATATATATCTCGTGATTTTATCCGGTACATATATATAGATATCGTGTAATGCCTGATGCTTCACTCGGTTTACGATCGGTATAAGTACTTTATACTACTATACGCGCCAACCTGTATCGTTGGTGCAGGTACATCCACGCGTTCAACGAATGGGTCAACAACTTCCAATCAATTGATTATTATTTGTTATCGATCTCTAATCCAGCTTGTACATCGTAACTAAGCCCATTGTAGTCGAACCAGTATTTGCACGATATCCGTAAACACCGAAGCACCGCGCTTTACCTTGCCGTTGAACGTATATAATACGGTACCGCGAGCCAAGTGGATTCAGAAATTTGTTCTTTATCTATCCTACGTTCACAAATATCTCACGATTTGTTCACCCCATAACGTATATTCTTTTTCCCCTTTTGCCTTTTTTTTTCGTTCTCTTTTCATTTCTACGCAAATAAAACATTTTTAACAACTGCAACGGAGAATTTAACTCTCCACCTCGGTCTGCGGTGTAAAATTATTATACATATCGTGCGGAAGCTCAAAAAAAATAAATAAATAAATAAAACAGAAAATTTTAGTTTTGAAAGTTTTTCCATTATCTGCATATAAAATCGAATTTCCTATAGTGATGTACGATAGTTGAGGGGGTGTAGTTATAGTACGATATCCAAGAGGCACTTTCCTTTGATACTTAAACACGCGACAAAAGATTGTGCGACGAATTGAAACAAAAGAGTCGGTAACCGAAGCGTAACGAAACAAAAATTCCCCTGGCGTCTGCCTGCCTCTGCCTGCCCCTACCTGCCCTCAGGGTGATGCCTGCTGATTCGAGGCCAGCCCCCCGGCTCGTCTGTCGTCGAAATGGTGAAACAAAACTCGAAACTGCTTTTTAATCTGGTTTACCATGGCTTGGTGGTGACGCGCAGGGCTCGGCTACGCCGAGCCTCGAGCTAAAGAACCGCGTATAACATGACTACGCGCTCGTGTATAAGCTTTGGGTAGAGTAGAAGGGGTATACATGTATGTGTGCATATATATGCATATATGCACCTGAATTTTATCTACTTATGTATTGTTCGCATATCAACCTTTGTACGTAGATTTATACGTGTATGAGTCAGTCGTAGGTTTTCGTGTTATACCTGAAGCATATATACAGGTGAGGCTATTACCTATGTATAACCGTATACGCGTATATACGCTTTGTCCCTTCGGTACGCTACTGCAGGTTTTAATTTAAGAAAACTATTATAAAACAATGTTATCGTTTCATTTAATTTCGAACCTCGTATATTATACGTTAGAGATGAAATTCCGCCTCGGGTGAGGTGGCCAGTCTAAAAATAATAATCATAATCGTAATTAAACATTTCTATTTGGATATTATGGATACGGTGCATGGAACACGGTGTCGAAAACTAGGCATGCTTCGAACGGACGATACACGCAAAGGCCTGCCGATGAGCGGTGGAAAGTTTTTCAGAAAAATTAAAAATATTTAGAAAATTAGTGATTGCGAAGTTGTTCGAAAATTGAAACACTCAGGGTCGATTCTTGTACTTTGTTGATTACATGATTACTAGAATTTTAAGACATGATTCAAAACTATTTGAGACTTTGCGGACTCAGGGTTACGTAGATTTATTGCACCGGAGAAAAGTGTTTGCCGTGGGGTACTTCCTCGAATTTCTGAAGAAAACTTCTTCGAATTTGTAAAGAATATTCTACACCGATGTAATTTCGCGGTAAGCCAACCATATTCAATGAATTTTATTTTGTGATACAAAAATTTTTGATTTTAAGCCATTTTTTTTGTACTTCGATGAAAAAAAGCAAAAAAAAAAAAAGAACAAAAAAAAAACAGAAAACTAAGTATTCTCTAAATCCACAAAATTACCTCAAAAATTCACCTTCTCTTTTTCGTGGGACTCGGGTCCGAGACCCTCGGAGTAGGGCGATACAAACGACTTAATAATCCACCTTCGTACCTACCTTTTTGTGTCACTTTGACTTACGGGGATGTGTAAGCTGTAATTATTACACCTGCGAAAAGAACGAAGGGGGGAAGCCGGCTTTGATCTCGAATTAACTACCTACCTACCCGTTATAACCACGACTTCTATGCAGACGAAGGAAACAGACTACTGCCCGACTTTTTGCACTGATATACGCAAGTGCGCGGGTCTGACGTACGAGGACTTTTTGGCATTTTTTTTTGAGTAAACTATGAATGATACGGTATCGATTTTTTTTGGAATTTGAAGGGGCATTCCTGAGGAAGAAAAGGATATGTCGTTTTTTTCGAGTTCTTCATTTTTGTGAAATTGGCGTACATCTTTGTCGTAGCATGTCGGTGGCGCATCGGTTATCGGCGTACGGTGTAGCACCGAGCTGAGTCGTGTGAAAGGAAAAATCCAAATTTCCCTTCGAAGTTAAGTCGATTACGCGGGGATTATACCTCTTCGAAAATATATACATGGAACAATGGAAAGGTTACAGCAATCGCGAGGGAAGGTAATTTTTTCGACCACAAAAATCGATTTTCCATCGTGAATAAAAATTTTATAAATAAACGATGCAATTATAACGCTGGTATAATCCCCGGAGAAAATTGTGAGGATTTGTACATGTTTTTAAAAAAGTCATTCGGTTGATTACTTTTTCATCTATCCTTCACCCCAATTCGGAAAATGTCCTTTTGAGAAAAACGCGCTTCGAGTCTTCGACGTTTTCACGATGCTTGCAGTTAGGAAACAATTTTTTTTTTTTCCATATTTTCACGATGCTTACGGTTGATCGACGCCCAGTCTGCTATCCCAGGGCCACACAGAAGACTTCCCCTGCTTTAAATAATTTTTGTTTGATCGTCTTCCGCCCGCGTCTGGTCGCTCGCGGACTTCTCGCGAGCATCTCACTAAAGGGGCTCTAACTTCGTCAATTTTATGAATTCGGAAATAAAACTTTGGGAACATATTCTTCAAATCTCAAACTTTTTATTTAATCATAATTATTTTTTTATCAGAAATTAAAATGCTTGTTATTCGCCTCAAGACTTGGAAAATAAAGTAAAAGTTTGATTAGTTATGTTTTTGACATGCTGGTCTCGTGTAATATGTCATGATATTACAAATTGAATAAAGTAGAGAAAAAGAAGAAATGATAATTTTATTTCAACTGGAATCTTGCGGAATACAAAGTTCCAATTTGTCAACTGCATTCAAGAAATTTAAAAGTCTTTTAACTTTGGCTACATTCAAATTATCTCCAACTTTAATTACACCGTAATATAAAAAGAAAAGATAGAAAGAAAGAGAGAATAAGACAGAATAAGAGAAAAAAAGAAATCGTCTGGAGCGAGAAATGAGAAAAGTATGTAATATTATGATAAAAATACTGTTTACCTACTTTTCTTCAACTGATCCACCCTGCAGCAACAACTTATCTTGTTATACATATATATATACTATATACTTACTAATTTTAGCGATAAAAAGTTATAATCTCTCTCTCTCTCTCTCTCTTTCTTTCTCGAGAATTTTTTTTTTCAACCGAATTAAGTAAAAAAAAAATGAACAATCTCCAAATAAAGTTTTTTCAAGAGAATATCATTTCCGTAGTAGAAATGAAAAACGAAAAGAAAAAAAAGAAAAGAAAAAGGAATCCTGAAGATGTGGGAAGAGACTGGGGTTCAAAACCATAGCCTTTTAAACCTTGACACACACATGTAGGGGTACAAGTTATCGCGAATATATATGAATGCATATTTATGGTCGAAGAGAGACGCGAATGGAACTGCGGGAGACCGGATAATCTGGTTGCGATTGATATGCAGTCATTTTGCGGCTGCGGGAGATAGAGAGACGGCCGCTACTAATTTGTAATGTAAATATTCAGCTACCGACTGAATTGAAAAAAAAAAAAAAAATTGCAAAAAAAAAAGACTGAAAAATCACCAAGTCTGCGTTATCCCACGTCGTTCTGCACCGCCGCATCGGAGGTGGTACACTCAGCTTTCATACTTCCGTTATACATTTGGCGCTAAAATTTATCCCTCGTAACGTTTGACTAGTTGGAAGAAAAAAAAAAAAAAAAAACGATCCTCTTTTTAGTTCCATTGCAGATTAGAAAAGAGAGAGACAAACAAAATTTGATATTCGTTTTCGGGGATGACTGTACGTGTAGAACGCCGTGGCTAAAAACCAAGTTGAGGTTCCCTGAAATATTGTCGATTCAACATATTCCGCCGAGCGGGTTTTTCTGTTTTTTTTTTTTTTCCTCGTGTATATATATATGTATATTTTTTTTTCTTTTTTTTCTTCTTCTGTTTTCGTACTTTTCATTCGGTTCTGCTCCGTAATTCCATTTCATAGGAACAAAGAATATTGAATGTCCGAATACACATATATACATCCACATAGTACCTACGTTGAGAAAGTGTTGAAAAATACGGCGGAAATTTTTCGACGCAACAATATACGTGGATGACTTAATTTTTATTTTATTTTTTTTTCTCTCTGAGAACGGTGCCACGAGGTTCAACGATTGGATGAAAATTTTATGAAGAGAAAAAAACTCGAGCCCACGACTAACGCGTCGCTTAATTTGATTGCAAAAAAAAAAAAAGGCAAAAGAAGAGAAGAAAAAATGAAAAGAACAAAAATACGACACTGTATCGTTAGGTATATCAACTCATCGATAATTATTACCAGACTTCGAAATATTGGGGAAACGAGTTTGTTATGCTCGAAGACAGAAAAGAGAGCGATAAAAAGAAAAAAAAGGGAACAAACGTTTTCATGCCTCAAGCCAAAAGTTTTCTACCGCGGAGAATAATTCTCGCGTGTTTCCCGACTATATGTACGGAACAAGTAGAGCCGCCGTACGGTCATTAGCAGCGGAAAAATGCTTGCCTCAAATTTTCCAGTATTTGATGAGTCTAATTATTTGGAACATTTCCCGTTGCAGAATGCGAGGCATGCAATATTTTTGAAATTAATAAATTGCGAAAAAGAAACGAAAAAAAAAAAAAAAATTGCAACGTTTTTTTTTTAAATTTCTTTCGATCTTAATTAGTACTCCACGCACCGCGCGTACCTACGTATATTTATATTCACAAAACGGAATAATGATACGGAAGCAAAAAATCAGGGATGAACAATTTTTACCTACATCCGTATCCGATTCCGAGGGGTTAAACGCTACTGTTTTAATCCACGCGAAATCGTTGTCGCAGAAAATCGACGCGTCGATCTCTGCGGTTTTCCATGAAATCTCAGTTCGTAGCTTGACCGGTTGCGGTCATAGTTGACGTTTAACGCGATACGAGAAGATAGAGAAATACAAGGATTTCTTCAGGGAATACACACCCGGGCCCCAAGACGCTAGATCGGAGTATCGCTAATGCATACTAACCCAAACGCCGACGAGTCGCTCCACGATAAATCGGATATTTCATCCCGGAAAATTCTTTCTTCCATTTATTCCCAACGATTTTTCAAACGTCAGATTATATTTTAATTATGAACCAATTTTTCTGCAATTTTCGTCATCGAACTGTTGCAGTTTCGTTTAAAAATCATTCGATTTCTACGGAATCCATCTTCCACTAATCGGTTTTGCTACAGCGGGCAGAAACGCTTCCGAATCTCCTCCCGTTTCCCTCCTGTTCGCATATATGTATATATATATATCTATCTATCGTCTGCTGCAGGGGCAAAGTGAGTCAAGGGTTGGCATGGCTAGCGACGTTAGGGCAGGGGTTGAATTTCGCCGACAAAATTTGCATTTTAATCGTTTATTCTCCAAGAGACGTCGAGTCCCGCGCCGGTGCAGCCTCTTCACCGGCTCCTACTCTCGTAGATTCCTTCTGCCGCCTCTACAGCAACCTAGACACCGTCGATCTCGTCATCAATCTATACTTTGGAAAAATGGGGGAAAAAGAAGAGAAAAACCATTGCTACCAATTAAACTAATTCCTTAATTAAATAATAAAAATCTTTCCTTATTATGGATTTTTAATGACAAAAGGATGCGAAATTTTGACACGTGAGAAGAAGAGATACACTTCAGGGTGACTCCGAGCAGAATTTATATCTTCGAAATGGAAATAACTACGAGGATAAAGTCGGCGGAAAGCCTAGCCGGTGTGCGGCAACAAGTGAAATTTAAATCGAAATCATATAGCCCCGGCTTATCGCACGATGCTTCGGGACGAGCTAACCTGGAAAGGGAATTCTCTAAACTGGTTTGAAACGGGCGCGGGCGCGAAGTCGATCGCGCGCGAAATTGCACCCGCGGATCAACAGTTTGCCAGTTAGAACCTCGGCGACTCGCTTCAACCCTGCGGTGCCATCTGGACCTACCGAGTCCCTAGTCAAAGACAAAGGAAGCCATCCTATTTCAGACCCTTGGTGACGCCTGACTTCGACCGAGTTTTTCTTCTTCGCTTTAATTTGGGAGGAAAAGAATGAAATGGAAAAATTTCATTTGCTCTCGAATCTCAGAAGTTTTTTTTTTTTTTGTGTTCTTCACACTCCGAGGTCTCGATATTCCGGAAATTATTTTCTACCGACGAATTGCATTCGAAAACAGAGAAAACATACGATTTTAATAAGCTTATAGCGATAATTTTCGACTTTCTCGTTCTGGTTGTAAACGGTTTGAAATTTCTTCTATCTCGTCGGACCTAGGGCTGTGAATCTTCGTTGGTATAATTGAATGCGCGGGAGACCGATGGACGAGGATCCTCGGTCGAATGCTGACCCTCGCCTAGTCCTTAAACCAAATGTCCATTCCCATCGTATTTCCGTAGCTTCCTGTAGCGGAGGACCTTTACAATAATCGGATTTCCATTTCGATTGCAATAACATAATAATAATTCGTCTACACACAGTGGTCATCGTCTTCGCACCCCTGAGGCTAATGACTCCTGCGGAGGGTGTCGCGAAGGGTAAGGGATGCTGGAATAATTAGGAAACTCACTCGGAATTGCTAATTATCAGTACTACGGATTAACTGATCTTCGATCATACACATATATTCGTATCGTCGTTGCTGATCACTCATCGGTCATCATTTCCTTCGTCGATCTTCTCCCCCGATTTCTCATCAGTTTTCCTGATGGAAAATCCTCCCGCGATAATTGGCTTCAAAGCGTTTCGAAAGATTTCAGTTACGTATAGAAATGCATTTTGAGAAGGTTTCACGTCCGCGTTAGAGTTTTTCCATCTTCTTTTTTCTCCATCGCTAAGATTTTCTCGAGTAGTTCAAGAGAGCTTGATCGATCGATGTCCGATCTAAAGTGCGGATGGAATCACTTGTATAAATTATATATAGGGGCGGTTTGCTGTGGAGGCGAAAATTTATGGATGACAAATTTTGGTCAAATCCTGGACATCGGACCGACTAGTCGTATGCGGGAACTGGGTGTACGATGCTTCGTTTCGTTATACAGCTAATTAAAAGACGTACCAATCACGAGAAAGGAATATTTTCCTATCGAATAGATCTTTGAAGAATGTGAAAAATCGTCAACTAGCTGTTCGACGAAACGACTGGATATAAGCCCGACCGGAATTAGGCGACAAAAGTTTCCGAGATCGTTATTATTCCGTACGTATGTATGAATTGATATCGTTTTTAGGATCGCGACCACTCCAGGAGCCACTCCTCCTTCCGTCAATAAGATACGAAATATGAATAAAACAGGACTAGGGTCCATCTCGTATGCAGATAACCGTACTTGTAAATGCATGGTTCTCCCTATATCGTACGCACACCCCAACGCCAGATTATCCGAGGGTGAATCAGCGGATAGCTGCGACTACTGCCTATGACCAACTAAATTTCGGACCTGAATTGAGCCAGCATTTCTCTGTGCGTGGGGTGAGGTCGTATGCGCCTTAAAACGTGTAAAAAAAAAAGTTTTGAATCAAATTTTTCACTTCGGTTTGCTCCAGTCTCTCGTGTATTGCGAAGGCGATAAAAGTAATTGCGAATTACGTATAAAATTCGTTGCGGCAATCAGGGCGCGGGATATTAATAATATTTGGACAATTGTAACGAACGGTGACAATTAGTTAACAATATTGCGTTTAGTGATTAAATTACGTCCCGGATTTCACCGGCCCAGTAACTCCGGTTATAATTGAATATTTGATGATATAGATGACGAACGATGCGAGGTGTGTGTTAATCTTGCAACAAGTAGTTCCGTCATTTTATATTCCATCACATTTATCTCCACGAATCGATGATATTCGCGAAATCTCTGCCCATGTTTGCCAATAAAATTACGAATTGAACTCCTATCGCACTGCATGGAGTCTTCTCGCTCCGGTTGCTCTTAGGTAAGTTTCTTCCAGACCTCATGGCTACTTATACTTACTTACTTACTCACTTACTTACCTGCAGCATGATAAAACTTTCTACTCAGCTCACAGACTCTTCTATATATTGCATATATAAATACAAGTTGCGCGTGCAGTTTTACGTTTCAGAGAAAAATTTCACGAGCCTTTTCCAGATCTTTGACATTCATTGTATTTTTCTTCTTATTATTATTTTTGTCTTTTTCTTCGTTTTGGTATATTTTTTTTCATCCCAGCCCTCGGGCTTCGAGTACCTACTTCGCATTTGATCCTCGGATTCTGAAGCGGGTAATTATTTTCCGCTGTATAATTACCGCGAAACAGTATTTCGCCTCGTAGTTTGTGGTGAAATTTGAATCTAGTCAGAAATTGTATGTGTAGGTATTTCTATACCGAAATAAATGGAAATTGAAGAATCTAGCTCCCAGTGATCAGCCGGCGGTTTGCAATCAACCGATCGAAAATCACTTCGATTGAAATTCCTCCACGCGATTCACAGTACAACCGCGGAAATCCAACCCTACTCAAATATTTATTCCCAATTTGGTAATGCCTCCTATATATACTCGTTTTCACCTCTACCTATGCGCCTCACGTGTTTACGAAATAAAACAACTTGGAAAATTTCCTATCGTTTTTTTAGTTTATTTTCTTCTCTTTTTTTTCCCTATAATTCGAGTGGTTGGAATTACTTTTATTTTCATTCCATTATTTCCTCTCGATCTTTCTCCGTATCTAAGTACATTTCATAAGCAACGAAATTCGAAAAAACTTTAGTCACTGATTTTCCGGAAAAGATCAGTCACCGAAATGAACATTTTTCGCATCGCACGATATAAGAGAGCGGTTAGCCGAGCTAACTTGTAATAGCTGATTGCCGCGGAGTGGATAATTGGTACGAAACAACGATAATCGCTAATTAGTCTGTTAACTGGTTTAAAATTATCTCTGGGATAACGAAATTGTCTCGCTAATCCATTAGAATCTAGACTACAAGGGATGCCTGCAGCCGGATATACCAACGCGCATCCTACGGGACGCGGAAATGCGGTATTTGAGCCCCTTGACCCGTTCCAAATCCTCTTATAGATACGAGTTGTTACACATATCCTATTCTATATAAAAAAGTATAGATATATCGAGAAATAGGTTCATATCTGGTTGAAAAAAGCGTGGTTTATCGAAGGAACGAACTAACGCGTAACTAGATTAGGAGATAAAAAATGAAACTTCGAAATCCGTTAAAGGTTTCGGGGTGAAAATTTGTAAGAGAATTTTAAACGCTCTTTTGTGTTTATGTAAACTGTTTTTCCACTGTCCTAATCTCTGCGAATGTATAAATGTGTTTGTAGATGGAAATATGGACAATAAATTTACCTCTCGTTGTACCACGCGCCTTGCCTTGCCCTGCCCTGCCCTGCCCTGCCCTTCCTTTCCCTTCTCTTCTCTTCACTTCTCTTCTCTTCCATGCCTCGCCCCTAACCATTCCTAATTAACCTTGTAATGAGAGAGACAACGGCTTTGATATTTAATCGCGTTTAACGCAAGCAACCGACCGACAGAACGACAGACAGACAGACAGAGAGACAGAGAAACAGAGAGACCGACCGCTGGCGCTCAGTTTTAATTCTGTTTGTCTCGCAAAGAGCGACGCGGCCCGCCGCCGAGGGATTATAATATTAAGCGTCCTTCTTCCATCCCTTCATCCCTCTTTTCATTCGTTCGTTCGTTCGTTCGTTCGTTCGTGCGGATCCGAGTGGATAATTCGAGCGTCGCGTCGGTTCATTGCGAAACGTGTGGACCGTGGAAAAGACCTTCGGCCGATCTACGTCATGAAAATCACATTTTGATGTCTTCCGAACGTATTTTGGTAGCTGAAACGCATAAGTTTTGCTATAGAAAAAGAAAAAGAGGAAAAAAAAAATCCCAGACAGGGCGCCGAGTGCATAGTAAGAGTTTCCTCCGTGTACATTGGGGTTGCAGTAGGTACGCTGCAAGGGAATAATAATCCGTCCACTCCGTCATTTACGTGGACAGTTTTGGAGGGACTTCGTCTGGTCCAAATCGAACGACATGGACCCCCGTTGAAGTAATGCGTTTTTTTTTCCTCCATTTTCTCTTCTTTCAAAGCAATAAAAAAAAAAACCATTTCGTATGTGAACCGGGTATTTTTAAAGAGAGGCGCATTTTTTTTTTTTTTTTAGGGACACATAATTCGACAATGTGTAAAATATCTGATGAAGTATTGATTCAGGACATCTTTGTCAGAGTAATGAATTTGCAAATTATCTATTTTGTGACGTCTCGTCCCCTCGGAGGCGTGGGTTCGTATCCCACCGCTGCCACCGGCGAAACGCCGCTTAATTGATGTACAATTCTACAGATTGTGAATTTCCGTTTTTTTTTCTTTTTTTTTTTTTGAGAACGAACATTTTCACGAATTACTTTGATGCTTTTTTAACCGCGAAATTCAACAAGGGTTCTGAATGTTTTGTAAGGCAGGTGAACTGTGTTGGCAGAAGGAGCACCAAAAACTCTATTTTCAAATACAGTCTACAGTGTTTTTTGGAGATAAAAATCCGAAGTGTTTTATTTTTCAATATTATATTTATTTTCATCGAATACCTACTCAGATTTTTTTATCGGGGCATAAAAATAAATTGAGTATTAAATCGGCAATTTCAAACAGTTTTTTCTTTCGAGATAGACTCCATTATCGAAGCCAAATCGAATATTACTACGCAGCCGATGTCGAAAGTACAGAAAATTCGACATCGACGTAGATACAAAAACATTATCATTTTTTGCCTTCTTCAATATTCAATTTTTCATCAAGAGCTCCTCTGTGTATCTACATTAAAGACTGATGATTATTTGTAAACGATATACTGCGTCAACAATCTCGAAGATTGTGCAACCAATATCTTGAGCGGTTAAGGATTCCGGATTTTCAGTCTAGTCTTACTTCAAATACCAGAAATCTGAAGAACCTGGAAAAGTCAAAGGATGAACTATTCTTTTCTCCACATCCTGAAAAATAGACTGAAATTCTCGGAGTTTCTATAGAATTCTGCCTTCCGGTCATTCGGCGTTTTAATTTTCCATACTTCATCGTTTTTGAAAATTCTAAATCTTCTCAAACGAATTCGAAACCTTGACCATTGGAACTTCAAGGAGGCTCCAGCTTCACACACATCTTCGAGCGTCCATGTATATAATTTTGACCAATTCAAAGTTTTCTTTCAAAATCAATTCCCTGCGCAAAGTTTCTCTCAGATCCTCCACCTCTTCTTCACTGTTTACGATCTCTTCCGACAAGTTACCGATAAATGTTCAATAATCAATCCGCGAAAAGAGCCACTCCACGACGTCTGGCCATTGCATCCACCCAGTGCGAATTCGGACTGCAACTCCACCAGCGATACCTACCTCCTAGGTACCTACCCGTCAACCGTTGATAGCGATAGGGCTGGTAACGCGATCCTGTGCAACATCTGCGATCCGTTGTTCGGGGGGTTATAGGTGATCGAGGGAGAGAGAGAAGGGATTACGCGCGAATTGCAACCACCGTTTCAAACGTCCTCCTATGCATCATCTGCACATGTATATTATAGGTGTACCCACGCGTATATGGACGGACAGGAATACACCTACGCATAGCTAGATACACACTACAGATATCCTGGCAGAGCGGAGTAGGTACACATGTTACACGCACATTACCTGGTCTACGTATTGGAGGGAATAGTCTGCGCACCTGCCGCTTTCCTGTCCCTGACGACCGGTCGTTGATTATATAGATTTTTTCGTTTTTTAGTTTTTGTATTTTTGTTTTGATTTTCTGCTTCCTTTTTGTTGCAATAAATCAAAAGCGTTCCGGCTTCGTAAAATGGTGAAAAAAGAAAGGGAACGAGTAACTAAATCGATTAACGACCGATGATTCTAGAGCCGTTTAAATCGCTATGGGCTGCTCAATTTTATGGGAAAACCTATCTCGATTAGAATGAATCTTTTTTTGTCTTCACATCCTGAGAAATAAACCGAAATTTTCGGATTTTCGGGCTTCCAGGGGGTCTGGACCTTCGGAGTTTTGAGCTGTGTGCTTTCCAACCTTTCGGAATTTTAACGTTCTAAATTTAAACGTTTCTGTAAATTCGAAATCGTTTCAAACGAATTCGGAATTATTGCTATCGGGAACTTTTAGAATTCAGAAATTCAACTCGATGCTTTTTTTTATTCGTTTTAACGATCATTCATTTTCAAATTAATTGAATGAATTTATATTTCATACATTTATATATTTAATTAGAAGATTATGCGGAGTGGATATTAACCGAGATTACCGAACGCTTTGAAGATTGTTTCAGTCAATTATTAACTAAACCTGTACTTTTTTTTTTTCTACCTTTCTTTTTCACTTCGTTAAAATCCAGCTTGAAATTAGCACTTTCCTTGCAGACGACGTGTACCTAATTAACTCGCTAAAGCGTTAATGCCTAGCTAGAATCCAAAAGACTGCGTTATGAGACGTGCGGGAATCCTCCCGTAATCAACGTCAAACTTTCATCAACTAAAGAAACTGAATAATTTATTTATAAATAATAACAACAACGACAACAATAATAACAATAATAACAATAATAATAATAATAATAATAATAATAATAATAATAATAATAAAAATAATAGAACTATATGCGTATTATAAAATAATTATGTAATTACATTCTTCGACCGAATAATACTTGTAATGCCTCGTTGATTCAGGATGGAAAATATTTTACGTTTATATATTAATCATAGGATTATAAAGAAGTGAAAAATGATTGTTATCATGTATCGAGCGATTTATTGCGGTATATATATTATTATTTGAGTGAAAAACACTGTTTTGCTTTTCGGCGATACAACGCGTAGGCGTGAACCTTTAATGGTTATTACGGTCAATGCAAGGGGGTGTTGTCGGCCAAACTCAACGCGTTGGGCATATTACACCATTGAACGTTAAAAACGACACCCTTATGACGCCGTCAACGACGGTCAATCCTTTGAGCGATGTATTATTCTCACCGTATCGTCAATCCAAACTAGGCCGGCGATTAAAACGTATCAATTATTTCAAATTTATGCGATAATCTCTTTGAATATCCATTAAAAGTTATATAGTATGTATATCGATTGAATCCGACGTTCGGTTTCATTGGGTATAGCTAAAAATATATTTTCGTTATTTTCGCGAAATTAGAAAAATGAAGAAAAAGTAGAAAAAAGAAAAGAAAAAAATTCAAAACGGTGTAAAAATACGGTACATTCAATTATGCTCCGGGTTTACGGAAAAATTATCAATTGACGAAAAATATTTACAGAATTATTTCAGTTTGGGAAATTATTGAATACAATTTACGCTGTTAAACGCCACCGGCGATGTATCGAACTGCACTGGACTGGACTGGACTTGATCGGACCGGGACGGATGGTACAGAAAACCAAACGATTTAAAAACCTGAAGCCAATTCCAATTTTCCTGTCAATGCGAACGGGAATACGCGTTCGTGAACATGCATGTACTACGGGAGGTGATTTCCTCCCGGTAATACGCCCTGCTGCGGGCTTTCCCGACCTCGGTAGGTTTTATAGTACGAGAATCAAACAGCAACGTAAAATTTTCCTTTTTTTTTTCTTTCCTTTTTTTTTTTTTAAATTTCAACGTTCTCTATAATCGCGTTGTCGTACGTTACGTACACATGTACAATCTCGACGTTTGAAATTTATGAAAAATTTACCTAGGAGTATAAGTTAGGTATGATATAGTGGGACCCGAACGTAGCTGGTGTTTCTCTCCCGGAAAAAAAAATTCAATATTTATCGACATCCTTTTTTTTTTTCTTCTAATTCGATTTCTTCTTGCTGTTTTCGGTTATTTCCTATTTTTTTCGTGTCTCTCTTTCAGTTCGTCGCTGACGATCGACGTCACCTCGCTACTTCGTGGTGCGCGTTAATCTTAAAATCGTTCCACGATTCTGGAGACACGAAAAAAGTGGTTTCAGCAAATACTCGAGTATCTAGGCATAGAAAGATTGTAATTCTATGTGCGTTTATACGTATTGGTTAGATCGTGGCAAAGTGAGCATACCTCGGCCAAAGATTCATGATGAAAAGAAGAAAGAAATAAAGAAAAATTTCCTCTCAAAAATCTTTTGTTTTCGAATTTTTTTTTTTTTACAATTGTATAGATGCGCGTAGGTATGTCTGTCCGTATTATCCATAGATGTACGCGTACCTACGTTACATATATTCATTTATATAATATATATATGCATATAAACGCGTACACATATGTTTAAAAATATACAGATATAGGTACATAGTATAACCAAATTTATGTATATATTATGTAATATTTATAAACGCGCCAACAGTCGGCAAAGCGGGACGCGTGCTACCGCATCCTTCCTTCCATCCTTCCTTCCTTTCTCCCCAGCCAAGTCACACGTCTTACCATCCACAGGGAATATAGAAGCGAGGGGGAACGACAGCAATCAGAAGATGGCGAATCGCCCGTGACCCTCCGGGCTCAAGGGCTACAGGTGAGGGGTCGTAGTGTGAATAAAATAAAATAAAATGAAAATAAAAAATTGAAAAAAAGAAACACAAATAATAAAAGGGGAGAGAAAAACTTCTACATCCGCAAATATATTTCTACATATATATTTCTATATACATATATACAGGGTGATTCAGGTTTAGTGGGCCACATTTTTTAGGGCAGATTCCTTGCGAAATTCTGAGACTAAATTTCCTTTACCAAAAATTCGAGGGCCCAATAGTTTCCGGGCTACGACAGATCTTAGTTTAACGATCACAGAACTTATACAAGTGACGCAGACGGGGCTGGGCATGACCGGAAGTTGCGCGGTGCCCTGGCTATGCGACCTATACGCTCTGCGATTGGTCAACTAAGATCTTCCGTAACTCGAAAAATATCGGTCTCTCGAATTTTCGGTAAAGGAAATTTAGTCTTAGAATTTCGCAAGGAATCTGTCCCCAAAATATGGCCCGCTCAACCTGAATCATCCTGTACACGTAGTACAGCGCGGCGGCATTGCATATTTTTCCATGGATTTTGCAAGGGTGCGTGTATATATGTATTTTAGATCTATTCGTTTTTTTTTTCGCTACCCCTTGTAACAAAAAAAAAAAAGATTTTTTTTTTCCGAGGAAATGGGGTGCCGCAGACTGCAGGCTATACGCGTGCCGGGTAATAGAGAGATCGGGCGAGAGTGCTGGAGGAGTTAGGTCGGAGATTGGAGGGAGTCTATTCTTCACAAATTGTCGATGATTTCCGTTCGAACCGTTCCGCATTGAAATGCGTATCTTTTTTTTTCTTTTTTTCTTTTTTTTTTTACTTTTCCTCTTTTTCTTTCATTCAGAGACCGGCTATTCTCTACTTTTGTACAAATGTAAAAACGCGTTGATTTCTCTATTTTTCTTTTTTTATTTATTTATTCATTCTCTTTTACTCCGTCCGTCCAGCTGTGTGCGGACGTTTCACCTCGTTTTTTTCATCGAATTTTTGCACTCACTTTCTATCTCTAAACTCTATCACGGCCAACGCGTATTTTGCATATATACCTCTATGAATATATATATACCTATATATACGAATGTCCGTCAGTCGTGCGAACTGGAGAACAGCGAGCGAGTCTATGTGTAAATATACATATGTATACATATTTGTTCGTCGACCGACACTTTGCCGATACTTTGGACCGCGAGTTTCGAGAATTATCTCGCGGGAATTTGAGAAATTTATGAAACAGAAAGAAAAAAAAAAAAAAAACCAAAAAGAATGAAGTAAAATAGGTACCAGAGAGCGAAATAAAAGGGATGAAAGAAGAAGTAGGTATAAAAAGAAAAAAAAAAGTTTAAATCCCCTCGAATTAGACGGTCAAGTCTTAATTCGAGTGGATACCCTCGCCTTGCCAGCTCTCAGCCTTGCGGACTCGACCTCGAAACGTTTTGACCGCAACGAGCTTCAGTGAAAAAGCAAATAAAAGAGCAAGAAGAGGAGGGAGAGAGAGAGAGAGAGAAAGAGAGAGGGAGAAGGAGAGGTAAAGATCAGAAGAGAGCAATTAAAAATTTTTTTTACGTTTCATTTTATTATTTTTATTTTTTGTTCAACTTTTTCTCTTCTTGTTAGCCACATCTCCTTGATCCCTTGAAATGATCGTCTGCTCGGTATAGCTGCAGACTCGCGTTTCCCTTTTTTGATAATCGTATGTAAACCTTCATGCATACATCGTGCATGAAAATTCAAAATAGCATCAAAACTTTCTTCGTACATACCTATATACGGCTGCTGCAGGCTTAGATAAGTAAACACGTGTACCTATATGCATAAGACTACGTATGTATAATATTTATGTAATCCAAACGCGGACTGGAATATACATGTACGTTCTTCGCACGCAGCGCCAGCTAGAGGAGACTAACTTTTTAATGAGGGATATTATATATGACGCTACCGCGAATTCAACTTCAACGTTCTCTTCCCTAAGCTTCGTCCCCTATATTTATCCCCTCATGTCTATCTATCCAGTTCTGCGCAATCATGTTCTACAGGTTCATTCATATTTTGAGGGTAGATTCCCCGTGGAAATCTAAGACTAAATTTCATTTACAGAAAATTCGAGGGACCGATACTTTCCGAGTTACGGAAGATCTTAGTTGACCAATCGCAGAGCGTGTAGGTCACATGACCGCCTCACCGCGCAACTTCCGGTCATGCGCAGCCCCGTCTGCGTCACCCATAAGTTCTGTGATCGGTAAACTAAGATCTTCCGTAGCTCGGAAACTATTGAACTCTCGAATTTTTGGTAAAGGAAATTTAGTCTCAGAATTTCGCAAGGAATCTATCATCAAAATATGGCCCGCTCAATCTGAATCGCCCTCTATACATCGCGTTATTATTTTTCGCTGTAACGCAACGGTCGGAATATCCGAAATGACGCGAGCCTCGGGCGCCGAGCGCGTTGCGCTTGACGGTCGCTCCAAACCCTCTGACATATACATATTTACATGTATGACGCACACACGCACGTAGAATGTATAAGTGGTTGTATTTTTTCGTTTCGTTAGATTATTTCCTTTTTTTTTTTTATTGTGGAGGATCGCGGTTCGTTCACTCGCAACTCCTCGGTGAAATTAATACCGCGCCCAGACGTATAATTTGATTTTTAATTTTTAATTTTTAATTTTCAATTTTTATTTCACGTTAATATGAAACATGTATTGGGAAAGGATACCGGCAGGTACAGGTACAGGTACGGGTACGAGTAAGGTCGCGTTCCTGTTCAAATTGAAATTATAAACTCCTTCGGGCGTTTTATTATACTACGTCGAAAAAGAATCACGTGGGGAATTGTTTCGGGCGAGTAAAAATTGATAAGAAAGTAAGGGGAAAAAATGTTGAAGAGAGGAGAAGAAAGAACCGGGTGCCTTCTTCTTCTTCTTCTTCGTCTTCGTCTTCGTCTTCTTTGTCTTCTTTCCCTTCCCCTTATTTCGGAAAACTCCCGTGGGCGCCGACGGCGACTCTTTTACAAAGGGAACGTCAAAGGTAGGGTTTTCCGTTACGCAGACACACAGGTATGATAATACGGTATATAGGTATGTGCCCCGCGTATACCTTGACGTCATTTACTTACCGTATAAAGAACTGTATATATACAAAGATACAGCGATAGACAGACGACCGGGATTTTCCTCGGAATGGAAAATGACGAAAAAATAAATGAAATCCAACTGTTTCTCTGCACGTACGATGACGACAGTGTGTCGGGGACAGAAATGTAATTGAAAAAATATGCCTTTAGGGTAAAGAGCGAGACGCAGTCTTCTTCCTTCTTATCAACCTTCCACTCCTTCGCTTTCCCAGCTATGAACCTCGCTATTTCTTCAATTTTTAAAACCGTGTTTTCTCTTCCGACAGAGGCGAACACAGTCAAAGGGGAGAACAGTCTTTGCTTTCGGTTCGATCGTTAAAAAACTTCGCGATAAACCACACTGCACTGCGCCGAGGGTAGCTCGTGTATGTGTGGGTACCTACTCGACGTATCGCGAATTTATTACAAAGAAAACGATCAGAAAAGTTCTGCTATACGTGTACAAGGTTTGTACAGGGGCTTAGAACGAAAGACGCGGTATTATACATCGCCCTCTGCAATTATAACTTTATTAAATGTAATTCGATTTGTCAATTTTTAAGTTATAAATTGAATGGCCCGGCTCCCAGCTGTATGGTATATTGCATGGCACAAGGAGTAGAGAGGAGGAAGTAGATTGAATGGTTACGACATTAACGAGTTGGATAAAAGTTTTCTATTACCAATGCAAATGTATTGTAAACCCAGGGGCTCTCCTCTTATATTGTATAACTGGCTGGGCTCGCGGGCAATGTGTCGCATGGAATCGTGCCTTCCATTTCCTTCCCTTTTTCACCCTACGTCTCCTTTTTTTTCCTTTCCATTTCGCGAGCCATTTATACCATATTTTTATCCCCCCTGTACCCCTCGTAATCTAGAACGTATAATTTAAGAAAAAAGTTTAAAAATGAATAAAGTGAAAGCTAAAAATCCCCCCGCCCCAGCCTTTCGCACCCCTCTTTTTCCAACGAATATACAATAGTCGCATAAATTTTGAAACTTTTTTTTCTCCATCGATTTGCAAATTTTTACCTAATTTTTTGTCGGGGGTGAAAAAAGAAAAACGCGGTTAACGCAGGTACGGATTTTTCGAAATCGGAATAACCGCGGAAGGGTACAATTTACTCTACACCATCGACTAGCGAGAGGATTTCGCGGCGAACAGCGAATCGCGGATTTCTATTTGCATAGGAGCCCCACGGATCAGCTCGATTCGAATGGATTGACGACTTACGGAAATTAAAAGGGCTTTTACATATATATTTTTAAAGGGACTTTTACGGAGCATTCGACCATAATTCCTGTCTCGTTTTATCCTCCTCTTTCTCCCCAGTCCTTTTTTCCCCTGTTTCCCATACTTTTTCGTTCAACATTCTATTTTTCACTCTTTACCTCCCTTTTCTATACACGGAATTTAATACCACGGATTTTTATGTTTGCTAAGTTAACTCGCTATTCTCCCATACTATGTGTTTTTGCTAGGCAAACTCTCCGCTCTACGTACTCGGTACTCTAGATAAGGAGAAAGAAGCGCTTTTATAATAATTCGAAGCAAGTTTTCCATTTATTTTCACTCGCAATTTAAACTGATATCAATCTTTCATTCCACTGAAGAGTTTTTTAAATAATTTTTCAAAAATTTTCAATTATACAATATCGGTCATCGTTCATTTCGAGGAGGTATCCGTAATACATACACCTTTCGAATAACATTTTTTTGAAACACGATGCGCAAAATTCGACTTTTCGTGCCTGTGGTCACTTTGCACACTAGTGCGAGAAACGGGCACTTTGCGCACGCAAGACAGGCACGAAAAGTCGCACTTTTCGCACTGTTTCAAAAAATAGTATGAGCAACTCGTGCGCATCGGTGATTCTGGCACGACTGAAAGTTTTTCTCGCCCGAGCGAAGCGAGCTTTGCGCACTAGTTGCAGAATGTACTATTTTCAAATCACTGTTACTCGCATTTTTAGACATAATTTGAAATAATTGATATACATATTAATTTCAAATTTTTTTTTTTTTGTCTCAATTCCGTGCGTTTCATCGATGGAGAATTCCATCCCGCCTTGATTCTTGTAGACAATAACTGATACTTATAGCTTCTACGGAGCTGCTGTGTGATAGAATATTGTAATATTGCGTGGTTACTTGACGTTCACGGCCCTAGTTTCAAATTCGGTTGTCAATGCACACCGATGCATGTCCATTTAACGGGGATGGACATCGCATTGTACCAGAGCAATATCTCGGGCGGTTCAATTAGGTGGTTATTAAGCACCAGTCCTGTACATACAGGTAGACTGATGACGAGGTCGCATGCGAATACGCGGGTCATTCGTATGCTGATTAATGATTTGTTATTACAATTATTAGTAGAAATAATGACTATATCTAATCCCCGTGGAAATCCATGGCTTAACTTATCCCATCGTCGTTATTAGCTGATTCGAATCTGTTCAAAAAAAAAAAATGACAATTATATAAGCACGAGACTTGCAACGATATTGTTTATCGATTTTGAAACAAAAAAAAAGAGACAAAAATAAAAAAAGGGAAAAGAAAATTAAACAAGGAATATTTACGAACGATTAATCATGATTTTAATCGTTTTAGGATAATAATGAACCCAAACCTGATTACAATCGATCTGTAAAAACGTTAATTTGCACTAATTACTTTAACGGCTTTAAGCTCTCACGTATACACGAAACGTCGTATTTCTCGTTTGTGTCTTATCTCGGTGCTAATGGACATCGGGAAGGGAAATTAAGTCGTGTAGAATCCGTATAGGTACATCATACCTAGACATAAGTATAGAATCAAACGCTCACGGAGGTGCCATCATCAACCACCTAAAACTGGCGTCAAAATTTATATCCATCATGAAAATTTATATCCATCATGAAAAATACTAAAGCTAATTGAATTTCATCGTTATTTAATTATTTTATCAATAAATAATAGCTGACCATGCAAACTACGATCGAACACTGACCCCCTTGACTCGAACCACGTTCTATCAGGATTTAAAAAATTGTTGCGAGATAAACTAGACCCCAATATTCATGAATCCAAGTCGTGACCATGTGGCCTTGATTATAGTTTGGCGCAGGGTACGTAGCCATATCCTATATGTAGAACCGAACGTAGAACATAGAATGGATAAGGTATATAGGGTAGGGTAGGTATAGGAACTAGCCGATAGGACTGGGCGATTACACACCCCTGTGCTTACCATTCAATCAACCCCTAATTACATTTACCTGTAGCTGTTTCCCTCTGTGCCTTGCCTGTCACAGGGCACGTGTGTGCGCCACTATATTCCCATTCGTATTGAACCCACCCGTTCCCTCTTCTCTCCCTATTTTCTACCCCCTGGTACTCCGGGCAAGAGCTCTTCGAGTGCCAATCCTGTTCAATGTCGTAGCCCCGGACCAGGACATACTTGACAATGTTATCCTAGCATGGGCTCTGTAGTAGGTATACCAGCCTACTCTGCACTGGATACACTTTGGCATACCGCAACGTCTGTGATTATCTATGTCCTTTCGTCGAGTGTTTGCTTCTGTGTACATATACCTACTTACCCTACTAGGAACGAACCGGATCGAACCTATGCACACATACTGGGTACAATCTGTTTTGTATACCTACTTCCACCTCGAAGTAACAGGTTCGCGATATCGAAAATATCGTCATTCGTTATATCGCACGAAAAGTTGAGAAGATTATCAACGATCTTTTCATTTTATGGATACAGGGTGACTCAGAATTATCGGATTAATTCCCTACGGAAATCTAAGACCCGATTATCAGGCATCATGAGCGAAAGAACTGGACACCGTCAATCACCATGAAATGTAGCCATTCGAGTCGGAGATGACTCTGGACTCGGCTAGGGATACAGTTGAATGTCAAAAACTTAATTTGTTGTAGGCACTGATCAATTTACACTTTTCAGCTGACCTTATTATGATCGCGTACAAGATCTGTGATTAGTAGGGTGGTTTTAAAAAAACAGAATACGAATTTGCAGTAAATATTGTCCCACGGATCTCTCCTTTTGCAAAAACTATTATTTCGGGAAAGGAACGAGCATCTCGGTGAGCAGTTGAATCCTCCAAATTAAAAATCACCAGAAATGTCGAGTTCTCCCTAATTTTACTGTCGATGAGGCAGTGCTAAAATTGCTCGTAGAGGCTGGAGCCTCCGCGGGAACTTTTTTTTTGTGAAAACGTATAGAACTACGGATGAGCAACTGATTCTATCAAATTCGTGTTTCTTTGACATTCCGTAACTCGGAAAGTACCGGTCCCTAGATTTTTTGGTGCAGGACCATTCGGTCTCGGATTTCCACAAGGATTATCTACCCATGGGGACCGCGGTGTGGTGATTCCGAATCACGTTGTGAATGGATTTGTTCTGAAAAATTCCAATTTTATTGATAAAAATACTTCAATGACCCGCGGTGTTCGGAAGAGGTGGAAATTAATTAACCAAAAGGTTTCATACCTACGGCGGTGAAAATAATTATCGAAGAGCTTCATCCTCGGTTATCTTGCACACATACCTTCATATTCATTCGATATATGTGTATCTGGGGGAATGTGTAACATATGCTATTAGCGGTCGCAGTCACAACAGCAGTCGGGCAAAAGTGAGTTAGTTATCTCCGTTCTACTCCACGTCTCTCGTCTCTCGTCTCTCGTCAACATGGTAACCACACTGATGCGTCAACGCTGTCGTCATGGTATCAGTCTGGTTGGTACCCATACACACACATATATATATATATATATATATATTCACTTGCGAGAGAGAGAGAGAGAGAGAGAGAGAGGTACACAACATGTATACCAACGACATGTAGAGTGGTATAGCTGTATTATCAGTATGTGTGCAGAAACTTGCTTGTGGAATGGGCTGAGGAGGTGTACCTAAATTTTGAATTAATTGGCTTAATACCTTCAGAACTCAACTCTGCAGCGGGGTTCGAATCCATCCGTATATCTGAGATACCGAAGCCTGTTCGGGACGGCTGGTTGATTCAGTTTGCCTTAAACATGGATTGTAATGGAATAGCGCGAGGAATCACGCGTGACATATTTATATCGTACATAAATCTCTAGCTATACCCACATAACCGCAATTTCATTCATCGGTGAGAAATTAAGTAAAAAAAAAGCGTTTTCTAATCTTTTTTTAATGACTAAAAAAGCTCCGATCAAAAAACGCGTCCGACAACTGTTAAAGCATGGCAATATGTGTATCGATGAAGAATTTCAACCTTCTGCGACAAAAGTGTAGAAGCACGGATCCTTTCGCGGAAAATTTCCTGCGCACCGTTTCACACTTTCGTTGCAAAAGGTTCAGGAGTTGCAGTATGCGTTTTTTGATCGAACCTTTTGGAGTCGTTTAAAGAATTAAGAAAAACCTTTTTTTTTCCAAATTTCTTTACGGTTCTCTCTTAGGAATTGAGATGAGATTGTTTCCACAAACTCCCACGGCAGTCGATGTATTGCATGGAGTTTGATCGTGGAAAATGTGCGGGAAGTTCAGCTTGAGGCTCTAGCTGCATCCTCCGGGTCTATATTGATTGTCTCGTCAAAGCCTAGAGTAAACTAGAAACTGTATCAGCGCTGGTACGAAATGACAAATCCACTCAACCTTTGACAAACATCCCTTAGCCCGCAATCAGGAACCGACAAATCGCCTCGTAGGTTTCAACTAAGAAAATATATATCGCCGCGTACGTCTTTCCCTGTAATACCTGTTTCACGATCAAGCCGTTCATCTTTCACATTCGATTTCATTCTTCGGCTGAAGAAGAAAAAAAAGAAATGAACAAGAAAAAAAGAAAAGAACAAGAAAAAAAAACCAAACAAAATTCGCTACAGAAGGAGAGAAAAGTAGGTAACGCGACTTGTTGGGAAAATAAGTGAATAAATAAAAAAACGTACTCATCGGGTATGTGTTCACTTGATATATACCCAAGCCATCTTTCCTGTGGACAGGAAAGAAATTCTTTCTTTTAATGGAACTTGTGAATAATTTACGAGGACAGCTTATAGTTGCCAGAACGAGTTGAACCTCGTTATCGATGTGTCGCAGTTTTCTGGAAGTTCGTTTTTCTCACACGTAGAACGGGTAAATCGCGCAGGTAAATTACAGCGGAGGAAAAAGACAAAAAGAAGAAAAGAAAATAAAAAGCAACGAAACGAACGGAACAAACGATTTTTTCGGTCGGTTTTGAAATATCGTGTGATAGTTGAAGAAAATACACTCAATCGTGAACTGCCAGTCGTATTACCTTGATAGTGATTTCACTATTTCCATGGCCAGTGGCCTCACACACACCTCCGTGCAGTATAATATTTGGCTAAGTTACCACACGTCCCTCGTCGCTCATTTTCTTACCTATAACACGCCACGTAGTCATTAAGGAAAGATTGTACTAAACTTTTTCGATTCTATACTTTTGTCACCATATATTCGTGACACAACATTACCGGAGGGCAAGGACGTCGGAAACGAGGAGGTAAGAAAGGTAAAAAACGGTAAAAAAAAAGAGGTAAAAGAGGTAAAAAATTCTAACGGAGTGACTCGTTTTTGTATGAAATTTTCAGGAATATTTTAGGACTCGTGATCTCACTTCCTGTTTTATATTATACAGTGTATATTATCATTTTTGGCCGTACATCGATCGCCTATTTACTTGATTGTGTATTGCCCCTGTCCAGTCCGTTCCATCGAACGTTCCGTCGATAATTTACCGACCTGAAAGTAAATCACTAAAAGTGAGGGAGAAAATTTGATGCTCCTTTAGCGGCAATATGTGTCTGTCTATATCCTATCATAGGCGAATGAATGATTGTACGATTTGTGAATCGATGAACTAGGAAAACCAGGTCAAGTCAATATTATAACTCTATTAGAGTAATTTTTATACCTTGTTTCAACAGGAGTGATTGCGGGAGTATTTTTATACTCGTAGTTTACCTCCAGAGTACATATAGACATCGAAATTTAATGGCAATCGATAAATCATACGCCACTGACTCAGCGATGTTAAATTAATACTCTGAAATTGTGTTTCGAGTAAACTTATTCTTGTTTCTTATGCCGTACACACTACATACGATTATAGATGTGAGTGTGTTGAAGAAAGGAGAAAAAGAAACACGCTAATTCTTCCTTGAAAATATTTTATACTCTCTCTAATTGTCTAATACATGCTCCCTTTCGCACGACAATCGATATACCACGTGTGTATTCTCTACTAGCCTTGTTTTCTACATACTTATGGTATTGAATTATAATTTCGTAATTCTCTCGTTTGTTTGATTCGTTAATTAATTAGATATTTTATCTCTTATATCTCGTTACCTGTTACGTGTCAGCATTTTTCTAACTCTTCTCTTTTCTGTTTACTTTACAGAGATACTCTGCACAGTGGGCATAAGGTACGACCTCCTTTTTAAGCTTTCTTTTATTTTCGCCTAATCCTTCTTCCCTCTTCTTTCTATCTTTCTCTCATTTTCTCATTCTCTCTTTATATTTCCGTGTGATTAACCCCCGCAGTGTAAACTCTACGTCATTTTACGTCGAGGGTAGCTATTCCGCGTTACGCGTTCTTCACTCCGCATCTATAACACTTATACGTCTAGGACGGAAGCGTCCTATTAAATTTTACATTTCCGTAAACTCTGATCGTCAAAAAGCTCAGCTCGGAGCTTATCGCATTTCGTTAGCTCGAAAAAACCACCGTTAAAAAACCACAGTGCTTATTTTTATTGGTGAAAAGTGACTTTCTAGTTTTTTTTTAATAGCTCGACAAAGTGTAAATTTGTTATTTCAATCCCACGAAACGGGGTATAAATATCTTTCTTTCTCTAAAAAAATTTCTTTCCGACTCTGGGTGGCAGGTAATATCTGTTGCGTGTGTAAATAGAGCTTAATAGCATAGAGGGAAAATTTGTTCGCGGAATCACTTAGCTTGTCTTGTCCGAGTTGAATAATTCAGTGCAGCCCATCACCTATCTTTACGATATGCCTGTTCGGCGATAGTTGCGTTGACAAAGGCGTGTGTAGATATTGATTTTATAATTTGCCTCTGACATGTTTCACCTCAAATTTCTCTCCTCTTATATTATATGGATAGTAGATATACCTACCTACCCGCCTATCTAATCGTAGCTTAATGATATTTCCTCGAACCTTTGCATCTGCACATATATTTTCACCTGCACTTGCACCTTTACACCTGCATGATTGTATGTGCCGTGGTTGAAACCCTGCCTTATATATCAGCCCTTCGAGACCTCTATTATCTTCAGATCTATTGACGAATGAGTAAGTACCTTAAAAACTATCTGAGTTTAATATTTAATATGGAATATGGATGGGTGGGATTGCCTGGGGCTCTAGGGCGAAGCTCCGAATTTTACAAAATTCCGAAAGGTGTAAAATTCTGAATTCGTTTGAGAGGATTTAGGATTTTTAGAAACGTTCGAGTTTGGATTATTCAAATTCCGAAAATCCACACAAAATTCAAAAATTTCGGTCTGTTTCTCGGGATGTGGAGACGAAAACAGTTCATTCTAATCGAGACCCTCTTTACGGAAACCCATTTTATCCACTTCAATCGATAACTTCGATGTCATGAGCGATTGATAGGTTTTTGAAACATTTTTTTCCAAAAAGTACATTTCAAGACGATTAATTTGACCACTTATTGGTTTCGATACGATCGATACGGCCCGAGTTATTGAACGCTGAATGAGTACATGCGTGAATTTCAAGTTTCGGAGGTTTGGCCTTTCGGATCTTTAGCTTTCGGAATTTTGAACCTCCGGTGTACTTCGTTTCAAAGTTTTATAAATCGGCTATGTAGACTCACGGGAAAATACCATTTCCAAAATCTGTGAGTCGGTAATATTCAAATTCGCAATTTTTGCGGGCCTCGATTGCCTCGTCTCTTTTTTTTTTTTTTACGTTCTTTTAAACCGATCCTAATTCATCGATTCGTCATTCGAATTCGAAGTGATTGAACCAAGTGAAAAAGACGCGAATTTAAGAACGATGTCCTACTTGCTCCTTTCGTCGACTGTATAGGTATATTTCGAGCAATCGTGCGTTTCAACTCCCGTAACTGGTCGATCTTTCTTCTCGCGACTTTAAAGGAAAAATGTAAAAAGAAAAAAGGAAAAATTTCAAACTCGCAATCAGATTGATTTCCTGACACCATTCTCACCTCAGATACTGAAAGAACCTCGCGACTCGCGACTGAGGACGTATGATGGGTAAGGGCGAAGGAAATAGGGATACGATAGGGCTTTGCGGAAGCAAGGGAGTATCGTACGGGCGAAATCGCGAGGTGGGAGTAGCACTCACGTACGGCATCTGAAATTAAATTAGGTATGGATTTATTCAGGTATTCGTAGGTCACGTTTGATCGTATTTAATCATATTTGATCATACCAGATCATATATGATCATAGATGGCAGTCGCTCGCTCGCTCGCTCTTTCGCACTCGCGCACGCTCGCACGCGCGCACGCACGCACGCACGCACGCACGCACGTATATGCGAATTCACTCTATATGTGAGAGATCGTAGCGTAGCGAAGAACCAAACGAAAGTCAGCGGAGTGACGCCACTCAACGCCATTACAATATCATACATAAAGATAGAAACCCCACAGCCTCCCAACGACTGCTGCTGCTCTGCTGCCTCTCTCTACACCGACGACTCTCTAAAGAACCCACTTCACGTCTCGTACATTATTTAAACGCAATCTGGAAGCTGCCCTTTGCCTTTGCTATTTCCGAAAAAAAAAAATAAAAACGAAGAAGAAAAAAGAAATAAAAAATAAAAATAAAAAAACAAAAAAGAAAGAAACAACATGTACTCTGGGCGAATTATTATAGTTTTACGTCTTTATAAAAAATAAAGAAAATCGATGTAGTAGGTATTACGTAGATGGTATACTTTAGATTCGAAAATGTTTTACACTTTTGGATCACGGTTGGAAAAGGGAGGAAAAAATGAAATATAAAAATTGTCAAGAGTTTAAATTTTGATGGTTTTAAATTTCTGAGAGGTAAGGGGCTCTTTGGCTATTTTATTTATTATAATACAACGGGGAACGGTCGCTTCCGAGTTTCGCATTAAAAGGGTTAACGCGTCTGACGGTTCGCAAAGAGGTGGCAGAGCCCTTCTGAAATTTTCCTAAAGCCCAAAGGGAATCGTTTATGAGAGAACCGTTTGTTTCGCTATTCCTTGTATAAGCTTACCTAAGTCGGATCATCTAGTCGACTTTGAAAACGTATTTTCTTCAACCTGTTTAAAAAATCACACGCCGTACTCGAATTTACATGCCACGCTGCGTTCCCAGGCTTTGAGCCAATTTATTTCTATTATGCATTATGGAATACCCGATTCATTTTTCACGAGTTTAAGAGGAGCGAATTAACATCCAAATAGAATAAAGCCTTCGCTTGCTCTCTTTTCGTCGCCTGCTGCCAAGATACGACGATCATTTCATTTTATTTAATATTTTTCAATAACATACCACTTCTGTTAATTCCAACAAAGAATGATTTTATCAGCTCAGTTTTTCACAGCTCTTTGACTGAAAATCAAAAATTTTTGTATCCAAAGATGAATTTCACCGAATATCATTAATTCGCCCCAAAATTACGTCAATGTAGGATATTATCCCCAAATTTGAACAAGTTTCGATGAACGATGCGACCTGTGACCTACGACAAACACTTTTTCATCGGTAAAATATGAAATAGTTTTGAATTATGTCTGAGAATACCAGAAATCGTCGATGAAAGAACTCATACTTGGTAGGTATAATTATTATTCTTCAGAGAATACCAGAGAATATTTTCAAGCTCTTGAAGACAGCCACTCGCTGAGATTAGCCTTTCGGTTTTTCGAAATTTAAATGCCATTTCACGTTATTCAGCCTAATACTTGAGGTTTACAATAAAAGTTGAAAAACATTTCCCCTCGTACCAGTTCGGCGTTGAATCCTTCGTTTGAGTCTCGTCGTTCGAGTGCTTTGAAATGGTAATAACTCAGGATTGGGTTATCGAAATGGAACTTGGTTAAGTATCATTGGATTTCGAGCGATTCACCACACATCTGTTCTATTTTTCTCTCGTTCCCAACGCTATTTATGAATGAACTGATTCGACGCAAATAACAAAAATGAAATTCCGAACGTGCGGTTTCGGTATTTAAACTTTGCTTCTACTAGTTCAAAACTGGACTTACAACTTATGTCGAAAAACATTTATACGGTAGTTTGAAATACGCGAATACAATATTCATATACCGTAAGCGAAAAACATGTAACAATATTTTGCACAGATCTCTACTCACGCTCATATTTCATTCCATGTATTTCCAAACGAACACCAAATAAAAAAATAATGAAAAGCATTTTTTTCTTTTCTTTTATATAAATTTGAATGACGCGAGTATAAGCTGTATAAGAAACGGGCCTTCGAACTCACGCGCACGTCCCATCATCTTGTAACACTGACGTGCACACAGACGCGGATCTTCAGCGCCGGATACACGGTACCGCGGGAATACATTGCCTCCGGCTACCTGTTCAAATTTGAATGTTAAATCTGAGTGGATATTCTATGGTTATCCGCAGCTTTTGGTATTCCAAGGAAAACCCGGTGTGGGTGTACGCCGGAAAACGGCGAGGCCTGTAAACGGGTGGTTCGTAGGGGCTGCCCAAGGTCTACCTTCGTCTGTCCGTCGATCCATCAAACCACACGTCGATACAGCCTCTAAATAAGGCAAGTGAGATCGAAGGAGAGATGAAGAGCGAACGAGAAGGGAAGAGAAAAGAAGAAACGAGAGAGCCTTTAGGCCTCGATGGTCTAGGACGAGGGAGGGGTGACTTGCAAAATGCATCGGCTCGCTTTTACCGCCCCGTGAATTCACCCGACTACCTTTCTTCCCTTCCCTTACACTTTTTCGTCCTCGTTCGTCTCCCAAGCTCCTTTACTCTGGAATACCTTGAGGGAGTACGCGGACCTTGAAAAAGGATACTTTGGAAGGAAAGCTGGGCGCCGATTGTTCGATGACTCGATTTTGTTGCAGAAATTTTCCGCCCTATTGAAGAATAATCGATTCAATGTTGGGATTCGCGGACAACGACCTGAATCAACCGCTGATTGAACTCGACACTCTTTGGTCTGTCCATCGACGAACAGACCATTTTTTCATACGTTCATTTTGTCATCGAAGAAGCTGATTGACATCTGAGAGGTAGATCTCTTCACTGAACAATTAGAGAACCAAGAATCACAAATTGAAGCGAGTCGATCTGAATCCTTGAAGAGTGTCTTCAGTTTGACAGCGTCTGACTCTCGAGATGCGGTAGCTTCAGATCGCAACTTTTGCTTGGTTACAGTTCGAAAAGAGTAAGGAACTCCTTCGATGAAATTGTGTCATTAAATAATTCGACGATGCCTCTGTTGAAGTATGAATGCGAGACGATCGAGCGGTTATATCTCATGCAAGATTGATGATCACAATTTGAAATTGATGTAGAGAAAGCAGCTGCTAATTCGTACAGTGACAAGCATGAGATATATAAATCCGTAACGCCTGATTGCGAGTGGATATATCTCCTGCAAAATTAACAATTGCAATTCGGATTTGATGCAGGGAAAGGACCTGGTAATTCCTTCAGTGACAAGTATAGGTTACACATATCCGACTGCGTCAAACGCTAAGTCTCTTCTTGATTGAAGAGCTTTAGCTTTTGCCACACACGAAATATGATCGTAATATGCCGAAACAATCTACGGGCGGTAACTAGCTGATTGAAAATCGATCCTCGCGGATCAATGAAGCGGTATTTCCTGTATTTGCAGCTTACAGAGATCAGACGCGACCTTTTTCGCCTCTTCCTTGATTTTTACAAAACACGGTAATAATTTAAAGAAATTTCTTGACTTTAAATTCCAGACTTTTTGTCCAGATCATTTCTCATCCTTTGAAATTTGATGGATAGACTTTATCTGGCTTTTTCAATATCTGGACCCCGATAACACGATCTTTAATAGGTACCCACCTCAAGATCGGTCGATGAAAGGGATTAAGCGAAAAGAAAATCGGCGAGATGATATATCCGCGGGTAACACAGCTGGTTATTTACTGTATTTATTTCGCATGTATGAGGGTAAGCCGGTCGACATGGGGTGGTGGCTCAGTAACGGGCGAACATTAAAACGTATCGGATAAATTCATGAAAGATTCAAAGACCAAGGCGAGTTTTCGATCTCGTAGTATACATCCCTTGGGATATAGATACGTACGTACCATGATATCGGTACCGGGCGCAACACCGTCTGCCAGACTGTATGCAAATCGGTGCGAAATTCGTCCGTTGAATGTTATTGTTATTAAATTTCCACCGATTTTACTCCTCCCATAAATTAAACGGCTTTTCTTAGCTTCAAAAGAAACCTTTCGGATTATAAAGGCGACGAAGCAAAGCCGAGGGGTGCCTGACGAAAGATGGAGGGTCAGGTTTATACTCTTCGTCATTTTAGCGACCTAATATCGCAAATTGGACAGGTATACGAATCGCTCTGACGGAACTCGATGCCGCTCCTTATCCCTTTGTACGGCGTACAATTTTCATGTCTAAATATTGCAAGAGAGGACAGGACGCACCACCGGCCTTATCTCCCTGTGGGCTTAGCAGACATCGGGACTCGTCATTCCTTACGTTCCCATTATGCGATATCGGTGCTTATGCAATATATACATCGCCATTTCTGTGCCTCGGTCCCTCCGCGCTTCTATACTTCTTTGTATACAATTATAACATTTTGCATTATTAAAATACCTCTTAAAGTCTTTTGTCGCATATTTGCCGTTCGTAACGAGCACCGTATCGTGTCCTCGGAACAAACAACGCGAGTTTTTAATATTTCGATATCTCTTCCCGTGACTCCGACCCCGATCTCTACCTATCCTCTCAAGACTTTTCAGACATCCTTCAAGATTTACCTTTCGTACGAAGTTTGGCGAAATCTTCGCTGATTTTCAACCTTGAAGGAATTCAAGGCGTTTCGTTTACTTTTTCTTTTGTCCAGACGATTCTGATCGAACAACGTTTTTTCACTCGACCACGGATTGACCAAACGCGACGGTTAGTCTGATCTGGAATTAATCTCGAAACCGTTTCCATGAACTTTCTGTAGTCAGACGAAATTCGTCGGGGTGATAAGAATTGAAACGTTTCGAAACTCACTCGGTTCTCTTTGACAAAATCAACACGGGGTTACCCAAGGCTTAATTTTCCATCCGACCACCGTCAACATAAGCGAAAAACCGACGGTAGAGGAAACGGGAGATGTAGCTCCCGACGATACGAGATCCACGGCGAACGTGACATAGGGGTAATTTCACGAGATTTTGACGCCACTATGAACTTTGGAAGTTTTCGACCCGCCTCTTATTCTATATACAGATAAATCCCCTGACACTGCAGGGAGTCCAGGAATCTGCGCATAATCTGAAACGATATTCCCCAAAAATGACGATCAGGATCATATTCCGTGCAAAAATCATCCTGTCTTCATATTTTGTTCGATTTCCTCTTCGGTTTGGCGTCCCTTCCAAAGCAAATTTCGTAATATCAAATGGGTACGTGGACTGCGCGTTACGTTGAACCTCCGTCTCTATTCTAATGAGATATAACCTCGTCCCTGCGTCGAGATATTGGTTTGTTTTACGATGTTAGGATAGACGTGATACGGGCTCCTCCTTTGACGCATTCAACTCATGGTTTACGAACTTCGAAACTACGAGTTGGGAGTCTCTAGATCTCTCGCTGAATGGACGAGAAATTTCTGACTCTTCAGCATCGCCTTTAAACTTCGCGTACCGGTCAACCTTCGTCGGTACCAAGATCCTCTTCCGCCTGCGATGAATACCTAATTAATTGCTCCGAACCACCGAATAGGCGCTACAAGGCACGTGCCGTATTTTGCCTAGATCGTCCTGCACGAAGTAAGCTTCGTAACGATGTCTTTACTGCTTTCGTATCGGCGAACTAACTCGCGAAAGCTAATTAATATGGTAACGAAGAAGAGCGGTCGTGTAAGCTGCCTATTCCCTCTCACGGTTACGTTACACGGATATTCGTATCTTTATTTACATTGTCTTAAACAATAAAATTATCACGAGTTAAAATATAGGCGAATATTTCCGTACAATTTTCATTCCGTTTAGAAGAAAAATGACTTTGAAGAAGAATAGAGCCGGAATACGTTCTATACTCGAGTATAATGTTCTATCTTCTTCGCGAACCCTCTCCGCTCGTCTGGGTGTCCTTTGCATCCCTAGGATGATTAATACCAGGTCTAAGACCGGGTGTATTGTTACGGCAACAACCACGTCTGTCCGTCACCTAATAGATATAAATGTAGGTAGATGTTGTATCTACCCCATCGTGGCGGAGGTAGAAGGTTGAAGGTATAATAGGTAGAAGGTAGTGGATATTAAAGCGTTGGCGGTCGCTTCGCTGCACTTTGCGTTAAATAATTACCTTGGCAAAGTGTGCTCGTCTGGGTCTAGCAGATTGCGTGACAGAATTACGTGCGAAATGGACCATCTGCATCGTACAATGTGACTATAAGTTAGGTACGCCGGAGGTAAAATACTTGAAGTAAGTCGTTGAGGAACAGTTTTTGTTATTTTTCATTTTTTTTTTTTTTTTGAATCTTTTTCTTCTTCTATTTTTCTTGTCTTTTTTTTTTTTTTCTCAACGTCAAACTAAGTAATTACCTCGATGTTTACATAGAGAAGAGTTTCGTTTGTCGGATCACTTAGCGTTGGAGGACGTAGGTGCAGCAAAAAGCTCATTTGACTCGAACCAGACCGAGCCCAACGTTGGGAAATCAGAGCCACGAAGTTAGGGCAGGTAAAGGTATAACAACGCCCACGTAGGTAAAGGTACTCTCGAGTACACCTACGCCGGTGAACTGAAATTCAATCAGCTCAGATTTCGCTGTAACGCAACCCCGACTATAAGGAGCTGGTTTTAAAGGGAGGAAATCAGCATTCGGGCAGAATAAAAGAGCCACGAGGTATTGGTTCCGTTAACAATTGATAACCGATGGATTGAAATTTTCATACGGCCTTTTCAAATTTCCAACCAGACTCGTGAGCTCTTATAATGTATAATCAAGCTCAATCTCAGACTCATACGTACACACGTGCAAAAATACATATAAATATATATTTATACATAATTTATACAAAATATTGGCTAAATCTTGCCACGGTTTGGTCTCCTTTCAAATTTAACGTACGCATGGGTGAACACATACGTGTACCTATATCGGTGATTCTGTTCCAACTGTTACTTTTTTGATTACAAATTTTTTGATTCTATGATTAAACTTTTCTAGTTTTCTAATGCATATTATCACTCTATTTCATTGTAAAAATGAAAGTCCGCGAGGATTTCGCTACAACTTCAAAATATCGAGAACGAGAATCAAATTTCAAATTTTCCGTGCCACGGGACTGACTCGTTCATCCACGGTACTGACATAAAATAAATTCGGTAGACATTCTTCAGAAAAATTATTATGAATTGTATTATAACATCAATTAGATTGATGGATTAATTAGTTTGGATCATTTATCGCGACAAAGAAAATAATGAGTTCATAGGTAAATTCTAGAAACAGACGTGACACGGTACTGACATTTAAGTGATTTGAACCGTAAGTTTTCTCCGGACTGCATGAAATATGTTCACGAGGATCGTATTGATACAAAAATTTTATGAATAGATTGTTAATGGATGACCAGCGAGAGCAAACAGTACAGGACATTAACAAACACTGTTAGAACGGAATCACCCATATCGTACTGTAAACCTGTATCACGTGTGTATATTCCATCCAAAGACCGAATAGAGAGAGAGCAGGGTAAGTGCGGCTACGGCGTGGCGTGGAGTTGCCTGCATAATCCGGGGCTCCGTCCAGATCAAAGCTCGGCAACACATTTTCTATGAATAAAAGCCGTGTCCCAAAATCTCAGTGGTTTTACCTCGTTGTCCGGAGCCCGGGTGTACCGCGGTATTCTTCCTCTCTTATTCTCTCTTCGCTCTGTAGCGTTTGACTGGACAAAAAGGTGGTTAAAGCCACTGATACGTCCGAAACCTTTTACCAAATTAGCATCCGCGTACACATATACCTAATGTGTTTCGTCTGACCGTTTTCATTTGTCGGAATACATATTTAGTTTTTCTTTTTTCTTTTTTTTTTTTTTTTGAAAAACTGGCAGCAATTTTTCAGGCTATAAATTTTCGGATCATAAACAACGAGTCTGCAGCCCCGAGACCCGCTCTTCTCTTTCGGGTAGAGGTAAAGGCGTTCGCTTTGTACCAGCAACAACAACGAGCGATGAACAGAACGGGTCCATTCTCATTCTATAGGTGAACTAATAGAGCCTGTTTATTCACAATGCAGGATCTTAATGTACAAGGTACAGTTATAGGAGGTGTACCTTCGCCCAGTCAACACCCTCGTCTTTGCCTGACTGAAAGCAAAGCCTAATGGAACGGAAACCGTATACCTATATTATGGCTAACTTCAATGTGTGTATGAATTTATGCATATACAGGTGTTGCAAGGAATATACAACGATCCAAGTCGAAGAGGGTCAACCTAAATCTCTTGACCTGAGCCAAAATTTATCCTTTTTATTTAATTTTTTTTTCTATCACGAATTTCGTAGCCCATAGTCGACAGAGATTTATAATTTCGAGAACCAGAACTGCCTCGGCTTCTATAGTGACGTAAAAATGATCGTTTCCCTTTTTTCAAGGGTGGTCGGAGGTTTTGCAACGGATGGAATGAGGATCATAGAAATCGCGTATGATTCAGCTGCAGTATGACGAAACGCGATTAGAGTTTCGTACGGTCCAAGGGACGTTTGATGCTGGCGAATAGATCTTGGATTCTAACGCGTGATTACCTCGGAGCAAACGTAATATTCCGACTAGTCGAACAGCCACACGACAAAGGGAATGGTCAATCAGAGTGTTACGGTTACTGGCGTCTCTCAAGCCTCGGATCTGCCGGTCAGGTTTGATGTCCGATCGAAATTACGGACGACGTTTGTGACCTCGCTTCGGTACCATCCCGCCTTGATTTTCCACGGATTGTTGCGACAGTTGTTTGATTGTTGCCGATATTACTGCTATACTCGACAAAGCTAACCCCCTGACAGAACGTATATAAACCTGCATACAGACCCAATTTCGAAAGGATTTAAATCCACGTATACACTGCCGGCCAAAAGTTTGGGTACACCAGCTGAAATTTCTTGCCGCGCTAAAAGTGAGATAGCGGATTCAAAAATGAAGATAATCAAATTTTCCAAGCGGCGTTTTGAAGAGGACACATTTACCTTCGTTTTGCTTTTTCAGAAAATTCTCTACTTTTTTTTTTTGGCTCTGATACGTATTTTTGAACATGACCGTTTTTCGGCTATTTTTCAGCCGTCGAAAATTAACTCCCAAACTTAGAGAAAATTTTTACCTCGGTTGTTTCTATGGTAAACTTAGAAAGGATATAAAAACCTACATTTTCGTTTTTTAGAAAGTTTCGTACGATTTTTTTTCGCCCCGGTATTGCATTTTTAGCTAAAGATGACACGTTTTAGAAAAAAAGGCGTAGTCCAATAACTATGGGGTTTCAGAGGAAATGTCAAGAGGATAAAAAGTTGCATAGGTTTACACTGGAGTAGCTAGAATTTTTTCAGAATTTTTTTTGGAAATGTTTTTTTTTTTACAATTTTTCGTCGGGACTCTGACGAGTGGAGGTGCTCCATTTGGGAATTATGGGGTTTAGGACAATATATTAAGAACGAAAATTTGTTTACTTTTTCATTTTTGATTAATCACAATTTTTTCAGAATTTTTTCTAAAATTATTTTATTTTATTATTTTATTTATTTATTTTTTAGTCTAGTGAAAAACGTACATTGTCTCCCAAGTTTCAGAGCGTCGAATTCATTCATTCGAACGGGGCGAAACGCAGCTGGAAATGAGAAAAGTGAGAATACCTTTCGAACTGCAATTTTTTGTACATTATTCGTGAACCTGTATAACTTTTTTTCAAATTTGCAAATTCCGGGGTGGCGTTATATCCGAAATTAAGCTCAAGCTATGATGAAAGAACCGATCGCAAATTATTTTGTCAAGTTGGAAACCCTCTCGACGTTTTTTTTTTTAGTAACTAAAAACGTGTCCCAAGAACGTGGGTATAGTTTACAACTAATCGAAAATTGTTTCATTGAATACTCTACTTATGATGAAACGCAATTCCACAGTAAATTTCGGTGAAATTAATCCAATATTTATCGAGGAATGCCGTAATGAAATTTCAGACTACTACCCTTCCTAGATTTGGGTTCAAAATTGTGATATATTTGGGCAAAAAGCTCGTTACCTCGAGAACTAGTACCAACCAAACAAATTTCATCTAAATCGGAGGAACGGTTCCCGAGATATTATTTTTTCCTCTCCTCTCCCGTTCGCAAACCTCTTCGACGAATTTCGGTAGAATTCAGTCCCACGTCGATGGATTATTGCAACTATCCGCGAAGGTAAATTTCGCTGGAATCGTTAGACTCCTTCGAAAGTTGTACGGCGGAGTGTAAACGACGAGTTTCCCTATTTTATTCGAATAATAGAAACATTCCTGCGATTATCACCACTCACGAAACCGCATGAATAATTCCATCGCACCCAAACGACAAATGTCCGACTCGCTGGTCTCCGCTCGGCGGTTTTTTTTTTGTTTTTTTTTTCAACTTTTGAATTAACGCGAAACTAGGAGATCCTTGATCCGACCGTGTGAATAAACTCAAGGCATGGTACAGCATGAGAAACACTGTGAGTTGGTTTCGTTACGTAATAATGGTCCCAGGATGAAGTACGTGCATTGTTAATGAATCAGGTAATTAGGTGGGGGAGTTCGGTTTAGTGAATACTGCCCCAGGGGGTAACGGTAGGGGCCAGTGAAACGTAGGTAGATATACAGTACGTACCTACATTCGAGCTTTAGACAGAGGCTGAAACGCGAGTGTGAGCACGATAGCGAGTGTTGGCCGGGGCTAGCAGCTAGCAGCTAGCTGAAGGGTTCATTGGGGGTTAAAACAGGGTTGAGGGAGGTTTAAACCTACGCTTGGTTCACTGCGTTTCGCGCGTTGAATATGCTCGGTCCAAAGCCGAAGCTAAAGCCACGGGATCATACGCTGCGGTTCCTGCACTGTCTCTGAAACTGAGAGAGACGGGAGCTTTCCCACGCGTCTGCGTGCTGAGGGAATAGATGGGAATATAGATGAAGGTCCAGGGCCCGGGTCGAATTTCCGAATTTCAATATTATCCACTCGGTTTTTGGTACTTTCCCGAAAGTGAAAAACTTCGAGACGAGGAAAACCGGAGGTTCAAAGTTCCGAAAGCTACAGATCCGAAAGGCCAAACCTCCGAAACTTGAAATTCGCGCATGTATTCATTCAATGTTTAATAACTCGGAATGTATCGATTGTATCGGAACCGATAAGCGGTCAAATTGATCGTCTTGAGATTTACTTTTTGGAAAACAAAGTTTCAAAATTCTGTCGATCGTTCATGACATCGAAGTTATCGATCGAAGTAGATAGAATGGGTTTCCCGAAAGAGGATCTCGAATCGAATGAACTATCTTTGTCTTCGCATCCTGAGAAACAGACCGAAATTTCTGGTTTTTGGGCTGTCGATGGTCTGGACTTTCGGACTTTTCAGCTCTCTGCGTTTCGACCTATCGGGATTTGAGTTTTTTAAACTTCAACGTTTCCGAAGATCCGAAATTTTGACCGTTCGGAAATTTTTAAATTCAATTTTCAACCTGGCCCCAAGGTTACATTAGCTATGTACTGTGATATGAGAACTTGCCGATTCACGCAAGCGGGTAAATCATTCGGAAGAATTTCACCCGCGTCCTCGTTCCGGAATGGCATCGATCACCGCGCCTTCAGGATTTTAGGCACCGCCGTAAATTCATCACGTTGCTTTCCACTGACCCGTAGACGAACTTTTGGTCTAGTCCATCCTTTGTTTGAACACTGGATTTCAAAATCGCGTGTAGCTAGGCTACGAGCCATTGTATCCTCGTTAGACGGTGTGTAACACGTTTAGTTCATTAGGTAATTAATTATAGGCGATGGCCTAGTCCGTGTACCGTTTGCGAGCAGGTGGCTACGCATATTACACAGCAACTCGCATACCGTACTAGTTGCAGATTGTCGGGGCATAAGTAGGTATTGTGCTACTGGATTGAGGTGTCTCCACCAGATTGGCCGTAGGCATTGATAAAAACGGCAAAGAACTTCGTCTTCGGTCGTGAATTTTTTTCCGCTAGTTTTCTTTCTTTCTTCGAAAATATAACCCCCGTTTCAAACTTATCGGAAAGTTTATTTGGGGGCCTATTATTATACAGATGACTTCACCAATAATGTAAAATAATTTTTACATACACCACGAGAAAGATTCGATCGATTTGAAAAAAGGCTACGTCAATCCCTTCGAATTATATCCGAAAATAAGGCAGAAAATTTCAATCTAGAAAACTCGGAATTTGATCAAAAAATTTAATTAACATTCTTCCTGCGTTTCACAGATATATTGAGCTTTTGTATTCAAACTTTTCTGGCTCATTTGTAGTTGTAATTTTTGAGGAGATTAACGTATCTTTTTTCAATTCGGAAACCGTATTCCCACGGTAAGAATTCATTTTGTGATTTTGGTCTGATCAATTGATTCATTTCACGCGATACAAATTGTAAAATGATCGAACGGAAAGTGTCTTCGATCTTTTTGTTTGTTTTTTTTTTTCTTTGCAGCGAATCAAACGGCGCGGAACGATGGCCCCTGAATTCACTATACCGTACAGAAATCGTGCTTTAGCTAATATCTACGTAGATTACATAGAGACATAGGTATAGGTAAATCGGGGGTAGCTTTTCGACCGGCGTTCGGTCGTTTGGATTATACCAACCGCCCCGTTCGGTTTGGTATCGCGTGTGACGTCAGCCGAACACAAACGAACCAACGCATTACGGTAATTGTGAAGATTGTTCCGGGGAAATAAGCCCGTTGTGTTGTGTTTGCTTTCATATATACACATACGGCCGCGAAATGCGACTAGAGTCATATTTCCTCCGTTTACCCCGATTCTCGGAATTTTACATACATTCGATCCTGTCCGAAATACACACGACTAACGAAGGACGAATACTTTTATTTCGAATTTATTGAAAACTCCGTATATAGGTTGATTTTATTCACTCCTCTGGATCCCGAAAAATATATACGATATAATCGGACAAAAATTGAACGAAAAAAAAGAGACGAAGTAATAGTGTAACGTCGATATGTGGTATTTTCTATTTTTTTTTTTGGTTTTCCTTTTTTTTTTTTGTTTTAAAACCTCTAGAGGCGTTTTATGTTATTCATAACTAGTTAGTACTCCCACTTCGGCGTGCGGTGTTATTGCTTGTACCCGGCGTAGTAAATAACATCGCAGATATGTCTATATTTAATGTATCCGGCGTTCCCTGTGTCGGCGGTACGCGTTTGTAGTTATATGTATACGTATATATACGAGCGTGTATATCGGGGTTACGATGTGTGTTCAGAATAGCGTAAAAACGAGAGAGCATTGTTGTTTAAAATTACATTAAATATTTCTGAACAAAGCCGTTTCACGTTTGAATGTATACACATACAGGTATATATATCTATACGCAAACGTCCGTGAACGGGGGTAAAATTTTTCGCAGAACGAGAATCAAATCCGGTTCTTTTACCCCGCTGAAAAAAAAAGAAACAAAAAAAAAAAAAAAACGCGACTATGTCTATACGAGGGAAAAATTTTGTTTAAATAACAAAAACGAAAAAAATTAATAAAAAAAATAAAAAAATATTCGACCACTTCCCTAACCGCTCGGCGAAGAGGATTACGATTTATTTTCCCATTATTTAGTTACGAGAAAGAACGTTTCTCGTTTACGGAAATATGAAAATTATTCATTTTGTATTATTTGTTTTATCGAATCTATTTCTGTTCGTATTTGAATAAAAATAGCAACGGAAAACAGTTACCAGACTCAATTGGTAAATAATAATAGAAATTTTAATAATTCTCTTCCATTATACGAGCGGTGCACTCCTGCACCAACCAGTCATTGAAAATAGCTTTTGTTTAAATTTGAATTCGGTCGTGGTAACGAGCCCGTGTTTTCACCCGGGGCTAACAAACATATTATATTAAATTATGCATTCGTTTAATTAGAGACGCAATCACGTGCAATCACGAAACACGCTTTTCCCCCTGCACTTTGCTTCACTTTATATATTATATTTATCATTTATATCATTGCTACTATTTCTAGGAGTGTATATATAGTACGATTTATAATATCACGGGTTATTTACCGCGGTTTTAAATTTCGCCGAAACTATCCCCTGCTCGATATTCGCACGCTGCGAATTGGGAATGAAAAAAAAAGAAACAAATTTTATGTACAAACAAAATGCGTCTATTTTTCAACCTGTTGTATAGTCAACTGGTTATAATTAAATTAACTATTTATATACCTACCTACGCGTTTATACCTGCCTGTCAGGCATTTATTAAGCTAGTTAATTATCTTTCATCTATTCTCTACCCTTTGCTGCTGCTGCTGCTGCTGCAGTCGCGAGTGCAGCAGCTAGCTCGATAGTAACGACGGGGAAAATTGTCCGTCCCGAGGCACCGGCAGGTAAAAAAAAAATAGAAAATAAAATTAGAAAAAAAAAGAGAGAAAGGGAGAGAGAGAAAAAACGAAACAGCGAGGCATAAAAATCTTATAATCTCCAGAGCGGAGTATCTAGCCACCTGTGCAATTTAACGCATAGGTACAGGATGATTCAAATAAAATCTCCGGCGAGGGATGAACGAGTTGAACTCGTTTATTTACCTATATACTAAAATCTGTTTCACTAATTTCTCAAATATATTTTATTAGTTTTAAATATAGAGGATCGATTTACCGAGGGGATAATTTTCGCTCTTCTATGTCTATCTTGTTTTGCAGGTTTCGCATAATTTTTGTGCGGCTGTCGTGGCACTAGGTCGACGGGCCGGGACGTCAATGAATTGATTACGATTCAATATCTGTTGAATTGCGGCTTAGGTAGGCATTATTGACAGGTTTCAGGCATTTGGCGTGAAACCTATTTGATGAAAGTCTGAAAATAGTCGGAGAGTTATGAATAATTATATTTTATCGCATCGTCGTAAATTCCGCGGTAATATGCCTCCACGTCAGGCTACGGTGAGGTGAAGAGGAGAAAAGGTATGCGAATCCTCGTTAAACTCGGAATTAAGCTGAGCCCGTTTTTATTCCGTGCCCGGAATCCGTCTTATAAATAAACGTAAAACTAAAATTACGCACGAGCGAATAATTCCGCTCGTCAGTTATCCCTCCGGGCTACACTCTACTCGGACATAATTTTCGCTACATTCTATACCATAGTTCTGTACGTACCTTGTTAATCCTCGTCGCGCCCTTGCGATAAGATATATTTTTTATTTTTTTTCGAGGAGCTAAACTCTTCCCACGACCATAACGACTCCGAAGACGAACTAGTTATATCGAGAAAAAAAATGAAATAACGTAAAATGAAAAATCGATAAACGATTTTTTTCGCTATGCCTGATCGTTCCGTATCTTCACTGACATCGATGCGTAGGATCGAGATACCCAGGTATCGTTCATACTGCTGTTGAACAAAAATGAAATTGTGAAACCGCAATTCGGGGGGCAAATTTCAAAAAAATCGGTCCAACGCTTATCGAGCTATGCTGCAATAAAATCTCAAACTACTACCCCTTCCATACTTGATTTCCCAAATTTGTCGATGAAGCTGGGTACCTGAGGAAGTACCAATTAGACAGATCGCATAAAAATCTAACGAATCAAGTTTCGGAGATGTTAACACTTGAACCCATTTTCGCCTCCCCTGTCCAAACCCTTTGACCAGATTTTCTAAAATTCAGTACCGATTATGAAACTTGTTCCAGGTACCGGTGTATCAAATTTAGTTGAAATATGCCGAATCGTTCGAAAGATATTCGAAAAACAGTGCGAAAAAATATATTTTCGGGGGTTTGTTCGGTCGTCGAAACGATGAGTTTATTTTTGCGAAAGCTTCGTTGTTGGTTTCGTTGCGCTTAAGACCGAAGCCGGTTGTTTTGCCCACACCAAAACTCGAGCCTACAGATTATTAGTATTATAGTTCGACCCGGTTTCTCTACCCTCGTACTTCCGTGCGGTTCGTGAGGGCCAAAATCGGAAGAGGTTGGGTAAGGTTGTAGAAGGTTAGTTGGTACCCGAGCTTGCGGTTCTCAGTCAGCTTTGACTGACCCGCTTAGCTTGCGGTGGCCCCTGTCGATTTCGCAAGGCAAAAACATACCCCTACAACTGAGTTTCTCACAGTTCGACAAGAGCTTCGCGGACCGTTTCGGAAGCCGCTTTCCTCAAAGTGATCACATCTCGCCATCCCACTGTTACTCTTCTTTTCATCCCGCTAACAAATGGGAACGAATTATACTTTGTATCCACGGTGGCGAAGTTTACACGGATTGTGGCTTTTCGCGCTTCTCCACTTTCCGCACACCGTTCTCTTTTTCTTGATTTTCCTTACCTTACCAGGTACGGTACACGTCCTCGGGATTTGGAACAAACTGTGGTATTTAACCGAGTCTTTTACGCTAACGAAAATCCCTTCACGCCTCGGGGACTTTGACACTTTGTTTAGAACCTAGATTGCAGGGATGAAACGAATTCAGCGATCTCGAGAGTGGAGTGGTTGGCGCACTCGTGCTTTTACATCGAATTTCTAAATCATGCTGCGCAGAATTTTCTCGAGAGAGAATTTCACGCCCGTGAATAATTCTGATTCGGATGAACGAAGAGCGGATGACCAACAAATTTGCGGAAAGCCAAAGTGAAAAAGAAACGTTCTATTTGATGGAAAAGCATGAGTACCTTCGTTTCCATGCCTTCTCGAATCGCTTGGGGTCGGGCACACATTTTTGCAAAGCTACAGCTTCGAGAGAAAAACTGAAGAAGATTCGCTCCATTCTTTAAACTTTGGCGTAGAAAATTTTCCACTGACAATGCTGGTTTAATTCCGGAAATTCTTTAAACTTTTTATCTAAAAATGAAAGGAGTATTTAACGGAGATGAATTTGAAAGCCGGTGGGTAGGTGTAGGTACAACGTTTTACAGCTGAACCGCGCTTTCTTATATAAACCCGAACGAGGACAGCGCGCTACTACTATTCCCGGTTCACAGCGGGACCGTGACGAACAATGAGGCAGACTGCAGGTTGTAATAACTCAGAGCGATACAAGTTTCTCCATTATTCTAATAATTAGCAGTGGCCATATTTCTTCGTGGCTAAAGCACCTTGCCGCGGTACCCACAAAGAACCTCGTGTTCCTTCCTCCCACCGGGCAATTTCTGCTGCAGAGTCGTTCCCTCACTAACGTATTTCAAAACCTCAAACCTTTTTGCTGCCCTAACTGCAAACTGGGATCCATGTATCTCCTCTCTCTTGTTCGAAGTACATTTTCTTCAGCACGGGTCTATTCACTCCCCATTATTCCCGTCTCCATACCTCAACTCCCTCTCTCGATGTACAAATCGTCATCCCTAGAAGATTGGTACCCGGTTTTCTCACAGACGAGACATTTCTCTCTAATTGTGAGTAATTTCCGGTGAAAAATAGCTCGAGATAAACTAGGCAGAGGGATACGAACGTGTCTTTGTTTCATCGTCTTACGGAGTTCGGAAGTCGCGGCTGTGAGGCGGGAAATTTAAAAATTTGTTCATCGGTGAGTGGGGAGAAGCGAATAACGTATACAACGTGTTATCGTTCCCTAAATTTGCTGGCTCTTATGCTCGGTATGGCGAATTTATTTTTACGCGCTGAATAAATGAAACTATGGCTTGCCAACCCCAAGGGTCTCTCCGACCAAGCAACCAAACCCCTGCTGCTGGTTTGGGACATCCGTAGTAGGTACAGATACTCGCGTAATCTGCTTTCCGGTGGGCGGAAAGTGGCTCGTCCTCGCGCCCCTTTACCCTCGGTTTTCTGCCTCCTCGTAACAACCCGCACTACATACCGCAGCATGCATCTTCCATGAGTTTTACGAGCGTTTAATATCATAAGCTTAAACCTCGTTCCCTTTCTCCTTGCCCTAACTTTCCGTTTCTTTAAAAGCTTCTTTGCATCGGTAGTTATTCCGTCTTAAACTATAAAGAGGTCGTTTCTTCTTAATTATTGATAAAATTCTTCATTGCGAATACGAATCTGGCGAATGATTTTCGGCAAGGTTGCGGCGCACCGCGTTCTGGCTCCTCGTCGTGTCTTTCCGATTCTTCCCTCCTCACGGACACCACGCTTATTTCTTAATCCCGGATTACCTCTGGCAAATCCTACGGATTTCCTACGGATTTGTTTAGCATGCGCAAAACGTGATTCGCGAATACCGCACGATCCAGCATCCACCGTCACTTCGTCACCGTTTGCTACTACTTCCCTCTTCCAAGTCCTTCCCCCCATTTCGTCACGGTTCGTCGAGTGCCTCGTAAAACTCTTGCTAAATTGCCGCACTATCCGACAAGTGCGAACTCCGAGTCCCTAGGCAATAGCGTTTCAACCGAATACCTGGATCTTTCTAAGACTCGAAATTAGCTAAGCCGTAATGAATTGAAGGGTCACAGAATCCTTCCTTTTTCATTATTCTTCAATTTTTCTGCCCAAGATTCAAGATTCTTTCTCCGAATCGTTGGCGTTGAAAGAAAAGCCGATTGGAATCTGACATGAGTCCAAATGGTGATCTGATCTATAATGTAATGAAATATTAGGTTCAATCTTCTCGTCTCTCTTATTACATGAATATCGTTCGAATAGACGTATAGTGGAATCGGTATTACGAGGTGAAACGGGCGATCCATTTACAGTGCGCAGTGACTTCCATTGTAAGGAATAACGAGCAGCAATTTTTGACTCTCCGAGTCAACCGAACAATATGACGCATTAAGCGAATTGTCCGCCGACACGGCGAACGTCCGTAGCCTGTGCAAAGCGAAGCCTGTAATCAATGACCGATTTACATTCCGTGAAAACCCGGCCTAGAAGTCCTCTCGCGCGACTGAAACTTCCTACATCGTAGTTGATTACGTTTTAACACACCGTGGCCCAGGTGCATATGCATATATACATGCAGTCCTACCTTGATTCATAATTCTCAATCCCCGTACCAACGATTTCGCAACTTTGAACCAGAATCTTTCATTTCTTGCATAAGTTTATAAAATATCGCGAAAAAGGCTAATAAAAAGCGAATAACGATGAAAATTTTTTGCACAATTTTAAGGTGGACAACGTTGAGCACTTTGCTACAAATAGGGGTACGTCTTTGTCGAGGTTTCGGACCGGAAAAGGGTTGAACGAGAATAAAGGAGACGGTTGAGAAATTATATACATATATACGCGTAAAAGAAAGAAAAAAAAATGAAAATCCTTTTGTCTCGCGCACCTGAGGTCCAAGTACCCAAAAATCTATACAGCCGCGATGTATAGGTACAATGGAAAAGTGAATTACGTATTTAAAAACGACGACGTGTTTGGTTCGGGCCGAGTGCGGCGGGGTTGGGGTAGAAGGCTGCTTAACGACACGGGCGGATAGCGGTTAATTGTATTTTTTGCTACTCTGGGGAGCGGGAAGAGAGGGTGGGAAATGAAAGGGGTAGGAGAGCCGCTACCCCGGAGGCGCCTTCAATATTCATCTGTGTTTTTAGGCCAAAGGAATGCTTTTATTACAGGCTGAAAGAGGAACTTCATTAATCGAGGCTTAAGTTTTTGTATAGATAGTCTACCAGCCGTTGATACGTACGCGCATGTCCGGTACGCTTTGGGAAAGTATAACGTTACGTTTAGGTTAAAGAAATACCGGGGGGTAGGCGCGTTTTAAACGAGGAAAAATATCGCTGGATAAATATCTATCTACAAAGTAAAGAAATTCCGGCGTGTAATACGTACGCAGAAAAAGCACGAAACAAAAAGAACGAGAGATATGGTATATATATGAAGCTTTCCCTACACGCCTGATCCTCACCGTTTTTTTTTTTCGGGGCCTGAAAAAATTCCTCTTTCTGCTTAAATCGCCCAGCGAATTCACTGCGCGAGGTGGCGCTAGCTGGTGAGCAAATTTCGAACTAGTCCAAAAATCATTTTATTTTTTTTCATATCAATGTTACGCTTTAAAGAATTATTCTATCGATCCAGCCCGATTACTTCGATCTTGAGACGTAATTAGAAATTATTTGAGATTTTATCGACTTCGCATTCCACAGAATACAGAGTCTACCGAAGAAAGAATGGTTATCGCAGAGCACAAGTCGCATCGTTGATCGAAACTTTTTGAAATTTGGCGAGAATGTTCTGCAATGATGTCATTTCGGGTAAAACTATTGATATATAGATTTAAAATCAGTCTTCCATCGTTGTGAGCACTCAACTCCCTCTTTTTTCTCATCGTTTTCGAAAAAAATTTAAAAAATGGCTGAGAATCAAGAAGTTTGGTAAAAATTTTGAAATCATTTTGAACGATGTCGCAAAATTCTAGTAATTATTGAATGAAATTAAGGGATGGTATGTTCCAATTATTTTTCGCAACTACGCGGTGTCTCGCGGTTAAGTGATGCAAGGAGAAACGGTTCTAGATTAAAGCTGCAGGTTATTACCATGCAGTAAAGCTCGGATAGTGGAAAATTAATATTTGAAAATGCGAAGTATTTAACGGAGCGAAAATTCGCGCGACATCTAATCTCTGCCTTGCTACTAATTCTACGACTTAAGATTTTCGCGAAAGAGGACAGACCTTAAAGTGAAACGAAGGGACGAGCGAAACGGATGGTAAATCCTTGTTACTCGTACTTCTTCGTATCCATTTTTCATTCGCACAAGCAAAATTACGCTCCTTTATTTACTTCCCTCTATTTTTTAGCACCATTTTAACGAATTTTCGAAAAGCCCCTCGTTTCACGACTCCGATTATTTTCTTTTTCGAATTATACAGCTTGTAACAAAATTCACGCTTGTTACCTAAATCCTTCATTCAGCCCGTTCGGAAACGGTATATGGGTGATTCCATTCTAACAGTGTTTATTAATGTCCTGTACTGTTTGCTCTCACTGGTCATCCATTAACAATCTATTCATAAAATTTTTGTGTCGATACGATCCTCGTGAATATAATACATCACTTCTTTCGTATAATATAACTTGCAGTCCAGAGAAAACTTACGGTTTAAATCACTTAAATGTCAGTACCGTGTCACGTCCGTTTCTAGGATTTACCTATGGATTCATTATTTTCTTTGTCGCAATAAATGATCCAAACTAATGAATCCATAGATCTAATTAATGTTATGATACAATTCATAAATAAATTATAATACAATTCGTAACAATTTTTCTGAAGGATGTCTACCGAATTTATTTTATGTCAGAACCGTGGATGAACGAGTCAGCACCGTGGCACGGAAAATTTGAAATTTGATTCTCGTTCTCGATATTTCGAAGTTGTAGCGAAATCCTCTCGGACTTTCATTTTTACAATAAAATAGAGTAATAATATGCATTAGAGAACTAAAAAAGTTTAATCATAGAATCGAAAAATTTGTAATCAAAAAAGTAACAGTTGGAACAGAATCACCGATATGCTACAGTCATTCCATTCCATTAGAGTAGATCCGAACCGTCGTCGTCGTCGCAGTTTACCTTCTGCGAATTTAAATTCTAAATCATGTTCAAAAAATATTTGCTTCACGACTCTGGTTATTTTTCTAAGAAAGTGCCGTTTCCGATGATTCGTAATCTCGCAATGTCCTCGGGATATTTTTACATCATAACCAGCATCTCGAGTCTTCGATTCCCTCAACCATCAGCTATACTTCTTCATCATCGTCATTATTATTTTATTTCGCTCTTTCTATTCCCTATCGACGCTCACTCGCGTGATGTTTACCTAACGCCAAACTCTGCGTTTCGAATAAAAATATGAATACCTCGTTTTCACGTGTCGCCCCTTTCGACCTACCGTCTTCATCCCTGTAGCGCTTATAACGACAAGTCTTGTCGAAACACCTGCGAATCTCCCATAACATACCCTACTCGCCCCTGCTCGCCCGCGAGCTTTCCCGAATATATATTCCGTTAGGTATGTCCGGGTGGTTGCAGAATCGTTCATTTTATCAGCGCCTCGGGCAGTCCATTCTCTGCCCATTTGCAAAGCTTCCTTTCTCTGTTTCCACCTCGCCTTTTCGCCCCTGCTACCTCTTTCTAGCCGTCCTAAGTGCCATCCGCGGATAAACCACCCAACACCCTTTTGCTAACTGGTACCAATCCATAACGTAGAGAGTGACCGACCCGCCAGGTCGCTGCCATTAATCAATTACTGCTCGCTGCTCCCCGGGTCTAATTAACACCTAATATCGTTTGAGAGTTGGAAGGAGCTGAGGAGATTTTCCTTAGCGCACGTCAAGCTTCTCCGGATTTATATACCCGTGAGAAGAACGAGAAGATCGACGAATTCGTTTCTTACTTTTGGTTCGTACATATGTTCGATTGACAGTGACGCACGTAGGAGGATCGGAGAATTGAAATTGACGGGAATTAGTCGAAAAAAGAAGAAGGAGAGAGAAGAAACGGGAAAGGAGAAAGGAGACTTCGAGTCTCCTCTTCCATCGAAGAGGACAAGTCGAAATATACAAATGCGATACCTCGAGACTCGTCATCTTGAATATTTTCAATCCTACCGGCAAACAGATGACATATGCTGATCGATACACATTCGTACGTTTCTCATCTCGCGTTGGTATATTCTGGCATACGGGGAATTTCACAGATGATCATGAAACGATCCGAATTTGTTACAAACCAAAATTTGGTGTTGTCTCAAAGTCCAGTGATCGCAGAACATCAAGAAAATTCATTTACGCGCGAATCTGTCGACGAGTTACGAGAAGTTATAAAAATTGTCTCTTTCCAAAAAATTCTATCTTCTGTTGATAATTGTCGAAATGCTCCATACATATGCATATGTATTTCTACGCATCCGTCAGGGGTTGTGTGCCCGAGTAGATATACAGGAGCTTTCGACAGCCCACCTACCCGGTGAGCCGAAAACAATTATTCAACTGCTTTGCAAATACATCCTTGCCTCATCAGAGTCAACTTATTTATCTATGTAAATTTTCAATCAATCGTCGTGTTGCTGTTTCGTTCGATTCAGTTTGGTAGGTACGTACCTACCTACCTACGGTTTAACAGCTGTGACCATCAATAGTGAGCATGTTCATTCGACTCTGTAACGACATAGGACGACCGACTGCCCATATGCCTCTGACAAACAAAGTTGTTCCCTTTTTTTTTCCTTTTTTATTTATTTATTCTTTCGTTTTCCTGTTTTGTTTTCATTTTATTGACGCACGCCGTCGTTTAATAGGTTTGTTATACCTCCGGTCTGACCGTTGGGGACAATGGAAAGCGAGGGAACGCGTTCGTTTCCGCTCAAATTCCCATACTCCCGTTAACCTCGACGAGCGAGGTACGTATCTACTGCCTCTTTCGTAACTTTGTGGTAAAGCTACGTAGGTAGGTAGAGTGAAAAGGTTCATTAAATGGCACTACTAGATTAGTTCAATTTCGTTGCGGTTTCGATACCGACGACTGCACTGCATAGTTTCCTTTCATCTGCTCGAGGTATTAAATCGTATTAACTTTTCTCTTTCTTTTTCTTTTTTTCCCTTTCCAGTAGATGAATGAGTTAATGAAATATATTCTCATTAAGGGAGAGGTGTACCTATGTATTACGATTCATGAATTTCACGAACGCAAATCTACTTCCAGCTGTACTCCTAGCGATAGATTTGCAAACATGAAAATATGTTTTTATGCGCAACTGTATTACGCTTTGAGTGAAATTTCATGGCAGAAAATAATTCAAAAAAAAAAAAAAAAAAACGAGATTATGAAAACGTTAGTAGAAAGGAAGATTCATCCGAAGTAAATTAATTAGCTAACTCAATGGTTAAGTGGGCACTCCAGTCCAACTGGCTCGCTGGTTGCTCCCACTACCGTCAAGTCCGAACGTATAATTCATTAGATCTTTACCCTGGTACGAAAAGAGTATGAAAAAAGTATGAAAAGCATATCTGTATGCAGTTTTCAGCTGCTGCGATTTTTTGGACGGAAAAAACTTGCGGCGTTCGTTGTGAATTCGTTTCGTTTGAAATCGTTCGCGTTATAAGAAAATATGAGGAGGAAATATCGGGCATAATTGTGAAAAGTTTTTCATCAGCTTTTTATCCTGTAAGTAGCTTGTCTTTTATATCTATCTAATCAATTATACATCGGTCGAACGTTAGCCTTCGATGTCTCCTATTTGTTCGGCGATTTTGTATCGAGGAGAGAACTATACGACCGTTGGATAGAATCCATAGACAAACGGCGATTGCACGTTTGCCGGAACCCATTACCGCCTTTACGACATCACGTGGACGGGGACAGGAAGGGAAAGAGCTAAGTACGACTAAGTGCCTCGGACGACACGTGGACGGGAATAATAAATCGAGTAGAATCATCAAAAACAACGGAAAAAAGGAGAAACTAAAAAATTCCCATCCAAAATTAGCATCAAGAGTCCGTAGATCTATTTACCGAAAATTTAAACCCGAGGAGAAAAAAGTAATGGTCGAAAAATTGCTTTTCTTTTTCACTTGAAACTTTGCAGGGTGTGAATTTTATGCTCCAAGAAGTGAGATTCTGAATAGGTACGACGAATAGGGAAGAGCCGATAACATCGTGGTTGAAATACCTTGTAGATATATGTATACAGATATGTGTGACGTGTGTATGGATCGTATGGGTGACAATAGCGGTGGGAAATTTCGATCTAGTGCTTTTAGCACCAGGTATGTAGTAGTGCCTACTTCCTTTACACGGTTTTCGCTAAACCGACGTTGAAGATCACACGGTGACGCGGTGACTACATGACGAGGAGGAATAAGAGCCGAAGCTGGAGTAAGAGGAGGAAGAGGAAGAGGAAGAGGAGGATGAGGAGGATGAGGAGGCGCTCTGCGGTGCATAAAGTACGCGAATCGCGCCCATTGTCAGGGTAATCCAACGACCAACAAGTGTTCCCTTGAAATTCAGAGCCAATTTTCACTATTCAGACACCACGAGGATGCAACGACGTCCCACGATTCCATATATCGCGGTTTTTTTCGAATAAAAAAAAAAGAAGAGATCCACCTGCGGTTTATCTCTTAAATCGGCTCTCTTATTCGCGCAATTTCACTTCACTTCAAACTCCCGCATCGTGTTTACTGCTTCAAAAGGCAGCTTATACATCCTTTCATGCACACCCTTCTCTCGTTTTGCCGCATATACGTACAGGCATAGATTCACAAACGGTAATAATTGTCTCGAAACAAAAGTCCCGGAAATACCCAAAAATCAGCGGACCCAGTGCCACGTCAATTCTAACGATTCATTTCCTTCACAGATCATTTCTCAATGATCGTATCCTCACTTCCAACGATTCCTCGTCACATCCAATCGAATATACGATACCGGTTCTTCTCGTCTCTGAATCAGAATCGAAAAAGTTCCACCCGGTATGCATATAGGTGTATTTGTACGTACACGGTTAAGCACCAGGATTATCCTATATATGGATATGTACGAGTAGCTAGTACGGGCATATAACGCGCGTATGTATAATCCAAGTTGATTACAAGTCCGTAGTAAAATCAAGTCTCTCACATGACAAACTTCCTCATCCTTCGAGCTGCGGCATTTCATATAAAATATGCACCCTGCTGTGGCGCCTCAGACCTCTTCCTTTCTACTCGTATACCACCTAGCGCCACCCTGCCGCCTGTGGAAATTAATCAGCAACCCTTCCATCTTTATTCGCCCTGTGTCGGAACGTCGCGTTGACTCGAGTCGTTCGTTTTCGCAGCACCCTCTGAGACCTATGTACCTATAATATAACAGGGACGTAGGTAGGTCGTTTCTGTAGCTAATTCCGTGTCGTCGTAACTTAGACCTGCAGACCCGCTGGGAAAATGTTTTTAAAGCAACGGAGGCCGTAACTTATACAAACAAGACATGAATACAAAATATACATATATGATTTATTAACAACAAAAGAAAATCTTACATTTACTTCACGGTACTTTATACCTACGTATAGTATATTCACGATTATAAATCAATTTCCTTTAGTTTCACAAATTCTGACTTTTCTACGTATATATGATTTCCATCTCGTTTACTCCTCATTCGACTCAAAGAATTATTGGCGATAATCAACGAGCAAGAATCGCGGAAATGAATAGCAGCGCTAAAAGACTCGCGAGATTTTCGAAAATGTGAAAATTCCTCGTATCAGCCCAGGCGGACGCAGCTTCACCCCGTGCCGCGTCGTCCGGAGTCCTCAAGTCTTGCGGGGCTTGTTTCTCCGTGAGATTGTGCCAGAAGACCATTCTGTCGTTCAGGAAACCAGTTTTCATTGAAATCTGTGCTTTCTCCCCGAATTCCATGTAGCCTTCTTCCTTCTGGAAGGGCTCCCAGTCCGGGGTCCATTTCGCCCTGGGAACTCTGTGGGAAATGAAACGCGAGGAGGTAAGTTTTACCGCTTTGAAACGCTAATTTCAATCTTGACTCGCGAAGTGTTGAGATTCTAGAACAACCGTTAACCTCCGGATCTTTAATTGGTTTTAGTTTATTAACGCGATCTTCTTCGGAGTTCGGTCGTAGCAAAAGCTCTCCTCCTCGGAGCGGCCTTTTCCTCTTTTCCATGCGTTATGCAAATACAATCGCGAACTGTGAACCGTACACGCTCGCGTCGAGCATGTCTGGATGTCGTTCATTACTTCGCTTTTAATAAAAAAAAAAAACTTTCATAAATACATCCGATTCGCCGCTCCTCGAAAAATTCGCGTGAGCCGCTAGTTGGCGTGATATGAGGGTCGATAGGTCGGCTGATACACGTGTACTTTCGCGTGTAAGTACATGTCTACAGCTGGTAATGCGGGTGTACTTTTCCTATCCCCGTAATAGCGTGTCATGCGTGTACGCACGGGATTTCGGCGAAACAGCGTAAGTGATTGGAAAAATGAGGAATAGAGTCTTTTCGTGTTTCAGGGTTTTCCGTGAGGTTCGTTCTTGTGGCGTTTTAGTATGAAAGAGCGGTTAACCGGAGCCCGCTCGTTTACCGTATGCCAAATTGTTACGTACCCCGTTTTCGCGAAGTTTGCCCACATTTCAGTAACGATGTTAATTATGAGTTCATCGTTCCCCGTGTTTCGCAGTTGCCAATCGTCGAATATGTTGTTCAGCACGGGGAAAAAGTAATTGATATCGTCCCCGTGAGCGACACCTGTAAGAAACTTATCAATGATACCGGTCCGAGTGAATTCTCTTTATGGAAGATAAGAAAAGTGCGAAACGCGATACAATGCACTTACCGTATCGTTTCGAATCGTCCAATTTAAAGGTAATTGTGAAAGTACCCCGGTAAGCAAAATTGTAGAAATAAACATCAGACTTCATCTGGCTCGCTTGACTAGTCACTGTTTGGTAGACTGGCCAATTGACCATCATATCTCCGGCCATCTATAATCAAAATAATAATTAGTTTTCGATGCCCCCAGTTTCCAAATTCTTCATTTGAGCAACATCGACGATATCTCCGAGGCTATGATTGGTATAAAGAACCAGAAATGTTGAACATAAGAAGTTCTTCAGTCTTCAAATACGAACACAGTATAGAATTTCTGACTCTTTAATAAGTGATAACAATTCTTTTTCTTTTCTCTCTCTGCCTTGATCAATTTTGCGAATCGTCTTACCTCGGCAAGGCTGTCTAGACAATCGTCCGTGAAGTTACCGTCGAAATAGAACATTGCCAGATCCTGTACGTAGGCAGGACGGTCGGTGATGTCTACTCCGTAACTTGTCAAATCGCTGGCAAACTCTTCGAAGTGTCCAGTCATCTCATCGCACATCGAGGAATTCGTCGCTGACATTCCGAAAAAAATATATCGTTCAAAGACATCGGTGAGACATAGCTATCGCCATCGCTATCGCCTGTTGGGCTTTTGCGGAAATTTCTACACATGCATTAATCCATCGATTCTATACTGAAAAAAATCTGCTCATGGCAAAAGGAGGACAAGGGAAAAAATGGATGTGCAAAAATGATCCTGCAGGGTTAAAAATCGAGCGATTGAATTCTCGAGCATTAAAAAATGGTCCTTGATCACCATTCGTTTTTCTGCAAAGATCTAAGCAGGCAGCGGGAATCGCAAGACGTGTGTCTTACCTGCAGTCATCATGATAGCTTCGTCGGCAACGACGCCGGTCAGCCATGGAATATCGCGCATTTTTCCATCCATTATCAATTTTTTCGGATCCTCAGTGATGACTGCCTCCTTAGATTCCGGCTCATCTGTTGGCCCGAAATATTCCCAGTAGCTGCGTAACTGAAAGACTCCCGGCTGTTATTTCGGCTCTTAACTAACGCCGACTTAATTACTGGCTCAATCTGACGCAGCCGAAAGTTTACTAATTAAATAGAATTTCGCGCGTTAACTGAGCGGCCACGTGTTCGAAAAGTTGAACATTTTCGCGCTAAACGTGTCAGTCGGTTGTTCGACGAGGTTCTCATCATTTTGTCCGTTTAATTCGCATGGCTCTTCACATCGCATTTGCTTACGTAAGCTCACCTATCCACCCGTATAACATATCATCTATATTTGAACGGATCATTCATAAAAGTTATGACCGCATTCTGACGTCACAATAATGTCATGGCGAACTGGATTCGACCTCGGATTCGAGTTCCTGTTAATTGAATTGCCCATCAAGCGAATTTAAAACAAGGCCCCGAAGTCGTGTACCTATACACTAGATGTCAACGGATATCCACGTCGTTTGACGGTTCTTTCAATCTCGCGTCCAAAAATAAGGGATTCAAAAGCTGAGAGAAGTCAGAATAAGTCTTGAAAGCAGCTTACCACATCTCGATTTTTACCCTCTTTGTTTGCTATTAGAACGGGAATTGCCCCTCGCAAGCATTCGACCGATTCCTTGGTTGTGCTTCGGTTACAATTAGCGTCAGAGATGAAATGCGAGGACACTGGTGTGATCAAGTCCAGCGGACGATAGGTGTGAGGAATCGAGTGAGCCACACCACTGTGGGTCACATATCTGTGAAATAATCCCTCGGACTTATCCGAGAGGGCAAGGAGGTGGACAATCCCGGCTCCTATGCCCTGACCCATCAGGGTGACGGAGTTTGGGTCACCCCCGAACGCTGCTATGTTTCTTTGGATCCACTTGAGCGCCTCCAGGACATCCTTGAGCCCATAATTACCCGGAGCAGCTTCGTCGCCGGTTGTAAAGAAGCCTGAGAAATTTTTTACTCGTATGGAATTACTTGGTTCATCATGGAATACGGATCGGAACTAGTCGGTCACAGCTCAGAGATTCGACTATTCCGAAAATCATCTTTGGACATATAAGGAGTCTTTCTGGATTGGGAACATTGTGTGAAAAGTTTGTATGACGGACGAAGCGCTTACCGAGCAATCCATAGCGATAATTTACGGTTACCAAGACTATGTCTTGATCGAGGAGATAGTATGGGTCGTAGAGAGTGTTGTCGTTCTGTACAAATTTACTACCGATCAGAAATACGAGCACAGCGCGGCCTCCCTCGGGTTTCTTTCGTATGGAGTTTTGCTTGATCTAAAATCGTACAGGTTTTATATTTTACGTGTGTGTCAAAGTCGAGCCTTGTCCCCTCCGCCCTTTTCTTTTTATACAAATTCTTACTTGTCGCGTAAATATGTTCAGGTACAAGCAATCCTCTCTTCCTGCCAAGTTAGGGTACGTTGCTCCCACAGTAGATAAACACGGTGAGGGATATTTTGTGGAATCCCGTAGTTTCCGCCACTGCTCCGTCCACGGTTCTGGTTTCTGATTTTCAAAAATGATTCCTTGAATATTATTCGCGGTATTTCTCAACTATTTCAATTCTAAATCAGGATCAATCACTCAAAGATTTTCACAATCAACTCTAACATCTCCGGGAACCCATGAAGCGACGCCTGAATTATTTTCTCTTCAATTTTTGGAAATCATTCTAAACGTGCATTACACTATCAAAAATACGTAATCCATGCAGCTATCTACTTAGGCGAAAAAACAGCAAATTAGCAAAAGCAAAATAGAAACTATTCGACTGATTTCGGTGAAACTTTGCTCGTAATTGTTGATCATTTTTCATCACAATCTAGTTTTCATTCCATTTAAACCCCCATTCCGAGTACGTGGGGACAATACGGCGTATAACAGCGCCTGTGGTATACCATATGACCCTACTTTATGGTTTTGGGGTTAACCACAGTTTAATTTGACTCTAACACGCTTGACCTTGTGGCGTCAAAAGTTGCGAACAATTCCAAGGGTTGCGCCCGGACATTATGCGGCCTAAATTAAACCATGCCAGTCATGAAATCTCAGGTTCATCTCTATGACAAATTTTCAACCTTAAGTCGCAGGTTGCCTATGGGCGGCTTGGCGTAAGGAATTCCGAGGAAACTGGCCACGCGTTGTCTTCTCACGGTTTCGCCCCAGATTCCCTTGTGCATACCGAACTCCGTTTTCACCTTAGGATCACCAGGATTTTCGCTGCACACTGTGCCCAGCGATATTAAAATCACTAACATACAACGCCACATTTTTATTTTATTCAAGTTTATCCTTCTTCACTAACTAGCACTTGCTCTTCACCAGCTGGTCAGAGACACTTATTCAGCATCACGAAATGACGATATGAAAAGCAACTTTACTCCGGCATAGCTCATAGCCTACTGGTCATTTGTGACAATTAGAAAATTGTGGTACTGGACAACGAGTGTGAAATGTAGCAGTGCGATTTACGTAACGATTAAAATGTTTACTAAAACGGGATATATCGCGTAGTAGGTGAAACACTAGCATGCATGGGCAGTGCGAAGCGTTTTGAACAATTATGAAAATGTGTATACGGACTGATATCGTGGCTACGCACACGAGCTTGATGTTTAATTGAGTTGTATGGTGACATCTCGGTGCGAAATTGTCGTTTCAATGGAATAATTTTTATGACCTACCGGATCGTATTTATTTACTTAATTTATCCAACAACGAACAATAAGGTGGCTTCCCAGCCATCGGATACAGTATGACTTTTATTCAATGTCAAAAATCATGATTCGCTAATTTGACATTTGCCTGGGAATTTTGGGCATTTTGGAAACTCTTCTCATATCTTCGAACTACATATTAACACTTCCCAAAGAAATAAACAAAAGAAAAAACTAATTTTTAGGAAAAATCAAACCTCCGAGATGCAGAAAAGAAATCTGCAAGATGTAGAACATTCCTTTTTCCATATCTTCCGAAAGGTATAAAGTTCTCGACTCTGAACTTCGACGGTAGGGTGAGTAGTGAAGTTAATAACGGGAAATTGAAATATAAGAGTTGAGGGATTCATGTCATGAAGGAAATTAGAGAATACATGTTGATTACCGAAATCAAATGTCTAACGCCGAAATCAGTTGAGTTCACTTTTTGAGGAATGCCATGCACTCTTCTACAGCTATTGAACATAATTGAGCATTCGATGGAGAAGGTCTTCGGGCATATATCAATTCATCAAGGTACTTTTGTAAAATTCCTTTCAATTCCAGTAATATGGCTTTCGATTAGGCACACGTTGTGCCATACGCGTGAATTTTTACAATGGAATTCTATGAGAATTGAAAATAATGACACAGTTCCTTTGCTCCAGTGAAAAATTGCGTTTTTGGCACTATTAGCACGTAACATTCTTCAAATGCAACTGGATGGTTCACATTGCTCTTCATTGCTAAAGTTCTACGAAAACACTCCAGCTCCTGAAACTTATTGTAGATAATGAGCGCTGTAGAGTTTCAGTACTCATTTCGCAGTATGCAATACTAGAGCCACATTGGAGTTTGCATCATTTGTATTCTGTTACACGATCGACTGATTTCAACAATCTACTATGGAATATTGAATAACACATCGAAGTGCCTTGGAATATTGGACAAAGCAAACTCGTCCGTGATACATGGGTCTGTGCGATGGTAGTAGTCGGGTAGTAGGCCGAGATGAGCAGTTGGACGTTTTCCACTTGTGACTAGCGAATAGCGATCCGCCCTGCTTCTATTGTAATCAAGTTCCATTTCTGTTGATTTGGCCTCTCATCCACGGCGTCCCTTTTGCCGGATAATTAATCACGGTTGTTGTCGATTAAAGATCAATTGTCAAAGCAGTTATTGCAATCATCTTCACCTACCAAAAACAGATTATCAATTAATTACGTACAAACAGTTCGATCTGCACTTGGGTACAAATCAGCCTCCCTGGTACCCAAATAAAGTCCACGTACCTCGATTGACTTTTTCTAGATGGGTTCTGTAGAAACGAATGAGTTCTTTACTTGAATTGATGGTATTTTATTGAACTTTCCGTAATTCCGGTGAATCGCTAACGATAGTTTCGCGATGAGATGATTAAAAAAAAAGGAGCTTTTTGAAAGACGGCGTTCCTTATTTACCAAAGAATGAAGCAAATCTTAATTGCCCCTTTACGTTTCCCCTCATCCCTACTTTTTGCCTTTCCGTTTCCGGCGGTCCTAACAATTTCCTGCCAAAGGACTCTCAGACGCACCTCAGAGCCGGCTCTTGCCGGAACCGAAAACGCAATGGCGTTGTATAAGCCGTATGTACGTACTGCTCAAGGCTATAGTACATGAACTTTGGTATACGTGCGCGAAACGTCAGAATTTCAAATTCAGCCTGGGGGTCGGTGGGCTGCGTTAGATACGCGCGTCGTTTCCCAAACCGCTTATTGTTTCGAGTATTACTTACTCGGACTTATTCAAGACGAGATTCGACGAGGTTGAAGCAGATCCCATCCCATTTCCGGTTCTCATTCACTCATCAATATTCCGTTTAAATAGCTGATAATCGATCAGAGAAGTTGAAAACACCTTCCGCTCATCGGTTAACCACATCTTTCTATTAAGATCGTATGAACCGGGGGAGCTAGTGACCTACGAGACTAGACTGCATAGCTGAACGTAGTCCATAAATTCGGACGTAAATAAGCCACCCTAGTGGATATTAGGAGTCCGTGAACCTCGGCGATGATTTAGAAGCACGGAGTCATGGCCCGCTGGCAATTCACCAGTTCCAGCCCTAAATGTCTTCCTCATCGTCTCTCCATATCGCCTCGCGTTTCAACTTGCCACTACCTATAATTACCGTCGTCGAAATACGGCGTGAAACAATTTCTGACCGGAAATTCTTCGTTACTTCTTCGTCTTTACCATTCGAACCAAGCTTCGGTGCGAGTTCGCTTTGTTGGCTATACGTCCAGGCTAATTGGTTCGCGTGCTTCACCGGGTGTTCATGGTACTCTTGGTGCCACCAGGGTGGCCTCGTGGCTGCCTGAGCCATGCATCAACCGTGACTTCCCACTTCTGCCACCATCGGTGAGTTACTGCTTCCCTGGATCGCTTTATCGCACTTAACGACACCACGCGTGTGCTTCGGTGTGTAGTTTATACATACTTCACTTATACCTACTGGCTCCGGTGTGCTCTTCTGATCTTATGCAAAGACGCACTTCGGTTATACACGAGAGAACACGGAGTGAACCGTGAATTAATTACCCCGTGTGAATTGGGAGGTGTAAGTTATACATATGATACCTAGATATCGTGTGTCTAATGTCATAAGGTCGTAAGCACGAAAAATACGATTTTCGTGACGTAAGGTCGTATAATTTATTTTCATACCTTAATTGGTTATAAAAATTATGAAAACGCGTAAATATGCAAGGAATCACGTACTTCCTGATTCGTCCGCTACGCGGCTACGCCTAGCTGCATCTCTCTCGCTAGAAGGTACTGGGACAGGCACTCGGTTCGTATATACCGATTCCAAATCACACGAATCGCACAAAATCCGTATGTTTTTACTTCTAGAATTGAGAGAAAGTGGTATAACGTCGCTCGCGAGTTTATACGTTGGTGTTTCTTGTCGCATGTGTAAAGGACGAAAATGGACGTCGTCTCGTGTATACCTATGCGGTTCTCGGAGATTGGAGTTGAAAGTGAGTTACTAGACGTTGAAAATAATACATCAGAGTTATTCCAACGAAATTTTCTACTTTATAGTGGTAACACCGGGGTGGCGGGGTTGGTGTCGACGCGTGTCCATAGTTTTTATTTTTTATTTCTTATTTTATATTTTGTTTTCTCACGACGGTAACGCGATCTATTATTCACCGTTACGCGTCAGATATTTTACCCTTGAATGGTCTAATGCGTTCGGGACTCGCCGGGATACCCTAATATTTGACAAAAGTAACCGCGTGGGACTGGTATCGCACGCGTTTCATACCCCGAGTTGGCCAAGGCATATTTCAAAGGCTGTTCGCACCTCCCAGAGGAAACTCTTTTCTTGTCAAAAATTCACCGAAACCAAAAAAAAAAAGCCAAAAAATCAAAAAAAGAAAACCACAAAAATATCTGACCAAAGCCAAACGCGTTCTAAACTTTTCACTTAAATCTACCGCAGGATGGCTCGGAAATTCGGATCCGAATACTTCACACCTTATCCTATATTCCTGGTACTAGCGATGCTGGTGGTTAAACCCAGTGATGCATTACCACCGGAGATTAATGCGGTGTATAAACAGTTTGTTACGAGGAGAAATGGCCTGCCGTGATAATAATGATTACATCATTAGCTTTTCGCCGAGGTTGTTTCATTTTCTGCTTCTCAACCTCTCGATCACTTTCATCGCACGCTGCCGGCTGCAAGTCCTGCTAATTGCGGCCCTCGCCATACGCCCCTGTACTCACTGGTCTAGGTGCATGTTGGAGATGGAGGTACACCGTAGGTACACGTAGGCTAGGGGACAACAAATGAAATTCCACTGTACAGTTCCGGGTCTTGCATGATGGAAGGATTATAGCTTGGCTTTGTCGAATTTCTTGAAGCTGGATGAACGCCGTTCTCTCTTTCCAGCTTCCTCATCGTCAGGACGCCCCTTTATAAAATTTCCCCCACGTATTGTAGACGGGGAGGTGGGCGTCGTGCCCGTGGCATTATTTCTCTCTTTTACCTTTTTACTTTCCTTCTTTCTTCATCTTCCTTTTTCTTACTCTTTAGCCTCGGATAAATAACACTTAACCTTGGCTGAACTTGGCTGGTTTAACTCTTACATACCCTCCGCGAATTTTGGGCGAAATACTTTCTACTTAAATACCTATTACGCATGTCTTTACGCTCACGATATACATAGACCTACCTACCCTACCCTACACCTTCGCCTTGAAAAATGACTCGTCCAAATTACTCGCACGGACAGAACTTCTTGCAAAATATCCAAACCAAATCCGGCGAAGATGAACCAATTCCGAAAGTTCATTCGATGATATGTCTGTCAAAAAAATTCATTCGAAATAATGTTCAATTCTAATGATTATTTCTTTCAAAATCGGCTGATTTTGCATTTTGGAGTTATAGGAAAGACTAGAGAATAATTTTCGAAACTGGAGAAGGTTCGTCTTCGTACGTTTTCACTTAAGTTCTTTTCTCACTGCTGCGGAATCTGATCTCTCGTTCCCTCAGCGTTCTAGAAAATTTATGGGACAAGCCATTGCGTATCAAAACCGTTCGGGCTGATCAATTTTTTCCATACTTTTCCATAAATCCGATCATAGTTTCAGCCCTGGTCCGTTACTTGGCTTATGGGGTGGTAAGCACTGGTTGCGTCTTACAATTAGTCTCGCTCCGATTGAAGCTAGCCCAGATTACGACGTGGTGCTCGGGAGGGTTGTTTGGGTCCTCGTACCCTGGGTCAGGATTACACAAAGGACGTAATCCTGGTAATGTACGCTTGAGTGAGCTGAGAGTACGTACATACATAGGTACAACACATACCTACGTATAAACACACAGCAGTACCGTGCCAACCGGGGGCGCAGTGCTGAGCTAATTTTAATCGCGATTACGTCACGATTCAAGTGAACTGAATTTTCTTGTTTTCACCCAACCATCCGTCATTCGAATACCAACGATTCCGATGGTGATTAGAAATTAGCGTAAAATTAATAAAAATTTATTTCGAGTTCGTATAATTGCCGAGCTGTACACGAATCTATACATTCTTGTGTATTTCCTTTGACGATGGGCAGAGGGGAGTGAAATTTAGATAAGAAAGCTGCCAAAAGGCGAGAATAACTTGTAGTACGAAAAAAAAATGAAAAATATGATAGAGAATAGAAAATAGAGCTGGCCGGGGACGAACAATGTTAGGCTCATCTAGTTCACTCCGGTTGGATTAAGTCCGTGAATTTATTCGAGCAGCTGTCACCGTATTCGTGATATTGGCTTGGCTACAGCTGGCACTAGGTTTATCCGCGAGTAAGACACACTCAGTGTCTTCGCGTCGTAGACTTGTAACTCAACGAGGGAATCAATCCCCGCGAAAATACTTGTATAAACCGCGAGGAGAGAGAATCCTGCCAAGTTTATACTCGTTTGTTGAACTCGCGTTGATTAGGTATTCCAAACGAAAACAGAGATCTGATATCGCCGCTTGCACTTTGTAACGCGTCAATTAATTATAATATAAATTTAGAAGCGATGTTTATCGACGGTCAAGAAATTCGTTCGGAGCTTTGTGCAGCGGTATTCAATTCTAAAGAGACATCCACATAGTTTCGTCCCTTCGTTCCTCGAGCAAACGAATCTACGCCCACATCTACTCCGATCATTTCCACCCTCGCATACGTCAAAGTTATCCTTTTAATTTCGTTTGAATTTAGAACTCGACGACAGCTGGCTTATTCACAAAGCATAAATTCACCGTCGTTGTTGTACCTAACTTCTCATCATACTTACCCCGGTTATGTTTTGTCATATTTATAAAGAAAGAACCTACAGTTGCGGTATTAACCCTTAGAATCCAACATTTACCGTATATTTTTAACCTCTCGATTTAAGGGTGAATATACCGTGTTGAAATATCGATAAGATAATTAACACAACTCTTTTTTATATCATCATTTTTGCCATTAATCACTTTCTGCCTCGCTATGCTGATCGTGCATTATAGATATCTGAGAAACAGACACCCTGCGAGCCATAAACACCCTATTCGGTATTATTATATGGAATGGGGTAGATGTGTAGTGTGGCCGAGTTGTATAGCGTACCTTTGAGCCATGGCAGGGCGTGTGTATACACAAGCATGTAGGTGGAGATACATGTAACGTTTCTATCCGATTGACACACGCACCGACTGTGTTTTGCATAAGCAAATTTGCATTGAACGACGCAGAGACGCGCGCGAGTTAACGCGTTAGGGATGAATTATGGGAATAGATAATCATGACCAATCGTACCCAATCTGTTACAGATAAATATATAACCTGGGGAGTTGACGTGACAGGGTACAGGGTAGAATAAAAAAAAAAAGAGAGAAAAAAAATGGACTTACACCAGGAAGAAAAACTGGGTACTGCACTTTTCTGTGCAAATTGTTATAGAGAGATATGTATATATTCGTTACGATGAATGTAAGGGTGATTTTTTATTATCGTGTGACGATGTGGTCATCGTACGAAAGATTATTACCGGAAATTCTATAGCCGGTATCGAAATCAATAATTAATGAAAAATTAACGGTATCATCATCGAAGCGCGGTCAAGTGATCGGAAAGTTAGGGTACGTGTATATCGTATATCCCTGATTGCAGGGGCAAATGGTAATCGATGCAATTAGATATATTTACATCTTTCTACAATCGAACGATCCATCGGGGATTCTATTTCCTGTACATTTTTACGATTTTTTTGATTAGAATTTAAAAAACGTGCGAAAACTACGGAAAGGTAGGAATATTCGCAGCTCGAACACTTTCGCAGGGTGAAAGAAGACAGAAACTGGGGGTATTTCAGATTCGCTGTTGTCACTCGAAAAAGTTTCAACTCGATTAAAAACGTTGGGGCTAAGACCCGGTCAATTCGACGTAAAATGACCGATATATTACCGAAGATTGAAAGTCCCCCGAAAAGTTGAACCGAGTTATGTCGAAACGTTGCCCTCGGGGTGGTTCGATTCGATGGTTAATTCATTCTACAGATTTCGTGGAAATATAATTTCTATTTTTGATTGGTCCGTGTGGGAGGAAAGGAGAGGTTTAGTATGTACTTTTTTAGACCCGATGTTCGTTTTGGTTTAGAATAGAAAGCCTTGACAGAGAAAGGAATGAGAGAGAGGATGATAATTAAAACGAAAAAAAAAATAAAAAAACATCCCCGAAGAAGAACAATCATTGAAGCATCAGTTTTAACTGTGAAGTACTACGTCGTAGAAACGCTTGTAACCTCTGACCTCACAAATCGCCCGGCACGACCCACGTGCGAGTGTATTTATATCATCACATCTTTAATTCAGTATCGCCTAGCATCGAGACCCTTTATACAAACTGATACCTACCCACCTACCTGCCTGCCTTTACCTACCAGGGGAGTTACGTTTTTTATCGAAATCCCTAAAGTTATCCCCGTGCTTATTAAGGAGAAAAAACCGTTACATCGATACCCCAATTTGACCGACGCGACGACAAACTGCGTATTTTTCAGGGTGGATAACGACGACGAGGTAGAAACGAGAAGAGATTGTTGAGATAGGGTTGACAATGAGGTCTGTAAAAGCGCGGGAAAAACTCGATCCTTCCTTCCTTCCTTACTTCCTTACCGTTTTCTTTCCTTTTTTTTTTTTTTCTTTTTTGATGGTTTAAGACGAAACGAGGGTAGGTAGTACGTCATACATACTTTGTGACGTAGATATGGGTACGATAAGCACGTATTAATAATAAATTAAAAACCAGAAGAAAAAAGGTTTACTTTTATCGCAATAATTATCATTTCCATATGAAGTGGCGCATGTTTATTCAATGCCATTCATTACCCACATGACAATATTGGTTGATGGGAATTGCTTGTATTCCGTAACACGCGCTATTTGATATGCGGGTGCCTCTGTTCGCCCGTCTGTCTGCCCGTCCGTTTGCCAATGAGGGCGAGTCAGTCTACCCCTCCACCCTCTCTCTCTCTCTCTCTCTCTCTCTTTACTCTCCCTCCCACAACCTGAAATGACTATCCTATCCGTCCACCACCGCTAAAGTGAACCACCGAACTGTATGATAACGCTAATCACCTATCCACGCTCCGTTAACCACCGACCTACCCTCGCGTGCCTCGGAGTCGGTTAATTCCTGAATTTTGTTTCGGTTCAGAGAATAGAAAAAATCATTAACGAATTATGAAAAATGCCTGTTTCTTCGTTCTAACGATAATTCAGAGGAGCTTATACCGTTATCAAGGAATTCTTGTTGGGTACTTATAATTTGATAACCGGCGAGGTTCGCTACGCCAGGGTTTATATGTTAATTAGAAAGTTAATAAGCTTTGGAGAAACGCGGAATACCAGAGGGATCGGAGTATGGATGAGATCAAAAGAGAAAAGAGGCTGGATCTCTAGACTTTGGACAGCCTCGCGGTTTTTTTTCGCCTTTATTATTAAGCGTACGAAATTTGTGCCGGTTCGTGAGCTCGATGGTTGCGGGCTGGTCGGTTGGCTGGTTGGTTCGTTCGTTCGTTCGTTCGTCGGTTCGTTCGTGGTAAGTACGCGTCGTGGTCTCAACGATGATTGATAACCAAGTTCGCCGGATGAAACGTACACAGAAACCATCCGTACAGACATTAATAATAATAAAGGGCTTTCTCCTTCTCTCCTTTTTCTCCTTCTCTTTCTCCCTCTTACCAGCACACGATGTGCACTTAGTATACGTCTATACGGCTGCCTAGACGACGCGGTGAACAAATAGCGCTCACAAGCGTGAGGAGGGCGCCTTCGATATGCATACTAGGACTTGGTCGGTTTATATTCAATGTTACTCCGGGACAGGGGATCGCATTGTGCTCGAGTAACGCGTATCTGCAACTTTGCTTCAGATAGCTCCTGAATGGATTCGTTTATTGAATTTCACGCGCCCCCATCTTCCTCTTCCTCTTCCTCTTCTCGCTACTCCACCCCTTCGAGAGTTGTGATTATTACGTAATATCAATCCCACCCATCTGTTTCCTCGTTATTAAGTTATACAGCCGTATAGAGAGATACTGTAACATATACTCTGACGGGTTTCTCGCAGAGTTATGTTTTGCAACGGTACTTACACTTCTAACAACCCGAATGCATCCGTTAGCTTCAGTTTCAAAATACTTAATTACCTCACAGTTAATCACCGACTGAATGTTCATTATATCACAATTATTTCGTGTACAGGTTTTAGTTACGATATTCACGTTAGTCAACTTTCAACGAAAATCTAATTCGTTTGTAGCTAGAACGGAAGAATTTCTCACGAACGGAAAAGATGAGAATCTCTTCTTTTGTCTTTTAAGAGTATTAATTTCAATCAGAAGTCGTAGTTCAGCGATTAGTATGCTTCTTCAACTTCGAGAGATCAGAAAACGTTTGATGTTGTCTCAGATCGGTAGAATATAATAATAATGAACAGTTTCATTGAAAATGTGTCGCTTTTTTGACAAAAATTAATTAAAATTGTGAGATTTGAATGAAATTTCGTCAGAAATACGATTGCTCAAAAACTATTACGAAGAAGTCTACGATTTTTCGAACACACCGTTATACGAGTATACCTCCACACTTGAATCTCGCAATATCGAACATCCGTCATCCCTCATTCGATAAAAATGAATGTTGTTAATTTATTGTTGAAAAAGTGTGACAGTCGCCGCCTCGGATGATCAAAATAATTGATTTTTGGTATTAACAAAAGCAGGACACTCTGTAGACAGAGGCTCGCCCTCCTGACGATAAAAGCCCGCATTTATATGTATACGCTAACGCATGTAGTGAGCGGGCGTCAGACCCACGCTTACAGTTGACAGGAACGCATGGATGTGAGTCGGGATGCCCGCTGGCAGGCGGAGGCGCGCCAGAGTCTCGCGTTATTACCTGACGCGTTAATTAATTACGGGCGTTCGTTCAATATTAAAAGCTCTCGCGTCTGCTCCTTTAGTCAATGGATCCCCCGTCAGAATGTTAGAGGACGCGCGGTATCGCGCGGAGAAAAGGCAGGGCGAAAGCTCTTTGCCCTATTTCCTTTTTTTTCTTCGCTTTCTTTCACTGCCCTTTTTTCTTTTTCCTTCTTCCTTCTTTCTGGTAATATCGACTAACGACTTACAAGTGTTCTAGGCTTACGATTATACCGGCTTTTTGAGGAACTTCATGACGCGGTGCGCGAATTTTTTACCTCAAAAAAATTCACTCTACCATTTCCTCTGTTCGCGAACTCTTCTATTCTGCATTCCTCTTTCTTCTATTTTCATAGCTCGCAAACTGTTTTTATCTCCGTCGCTTCGCTTTGGCTCGATCGCCGATTCTTCCGCACGTAATACTCCGCAGTTCCCTTTAATCACGCGCAGAATTTCTTCCGGTCAAATTAACCCGCAGATCCAAGCTAGCTTTGCTCGTTCGGCCGTTAATATAGTATACACTATGCCTAGTCTAGCGATAGTTAACCACTTCTATAGCTAAACCATGCAGCTGCAGTACGATGATTTATCAATATAATCAAAATTGACACGTAGCTAATATACATACGCGTCCCGTTTCTCAAACGCCTTGCAAAGCCTCACGTGTCACTTTCAAGTCTAGTTATTCGCCTCTTGTTTTATATGCGAAAAAAATATTAACGAGAACTAATTACCCAGCGATTTATAAGAATGAGAACACATATTAACCCGCCACGTGTAGGTAATACGTACTTTTCTGTTTGTCAGTGAACGGTAACCAAATCCGGCGAGAACTAGAAGCTAGCTTTGTTTTAGTTTAGTTCGCTTGTCTGGGATTATCTGACGTCAAACTCTCGATCCCGAGTGTCAGTCGTGTGCATAGATGCATGTAGAAGACAACAATTAAAAAAATATTGTAATTCTACGACTAAAAAATTTGGGGATTGAAATCTGAAAGATTCGTTTCACTATTCGAAGACAATTGTCCATTCTTCTTTTCGGAGGATCAGATTCGTTTCGTTGATTTCGTCTGTCGCGGTGGAGTGACTTGGTTCCGTTCGACTTTGAAAAGTTCATAAAACCGGGAGTTACGTCAATGTTTAGGAAAACTTTGTTTACAGAGAATCGGATTTAGGAGTGTTTATGTCGTACCTATAGTCCAGACGTGAGATTTGACACGGGGTATCGCGCAGGCTGTAGAAAAAAAAGAAACAGGAAAGAGTTTCGAAGAAAGAGAGAGAAAAATAAGAAAAAAAAAAAGAAAAAAATAAGAAAAAAAAAGGAGAACGACTGACGACTGCTTCTCGAAATAAAAGCTCTATCGTCACGCGCCGATAGCGAACTCCCGGTGAACGGAAAGAGGGTATTGTTTCGGACGAAACGTGTAATCCGGGGACACGTAGGTATGTACGTACATACATACATATATACATGCCTGCTAGGCAGGTACTTATACACGTGAACAGCTTGTACAGGTGGATGCAAAAAAGTTTGTGTCATAAATCTGTCGCAGATTTCCCTCGTTGTCCAGCTATAGAAATATTAACGCGCGATTCATTCAAATTCGTTGATTCATGTCTGTCGAATTTGCGCTCGTATAGATAAAACGATTTCATTACGTATTACGAGAAGAAAAATTAAACGATTCGGTAATCGGAGCCAAATTAATGAGCTAATACATCGATTAGCTAATCTGGAGTCAAAAAAAATAGACGATCTTTAGTCAGTGCGATAGAAATAATTTTGCGATACGATTGAACGGCGACGAGTAAAGAAATGTAATGTTAAAAAAAAAAAAAAAACAGTTTGTTGAAGTAAAAATGAAGTTTTATTCTTCCGGCGTCAATCCTTGCGTCAGCCTGTAACCAACGCCTCTCTAGCAACAGACCGTTAAAATGTGTTTCTAACACAGAGTCACGGTAGTCGACGTGGTCATAGATATATCGCGGAAAGGTGACAACGACCAACAACCGCCATATGGCCCCGGGAGTGGCACGATATGCCGGCCTGTATATTTATCCGATAAGTTTAATCGCCAGACGGCCCTACCCCGCTATCACCTCTTTCCTCGTTCCTCTTTTCTCTCGGCTTCGTACTGGTAGCTAATCTTTGCGCCGGCTCTTCACGAGCTAAAGACCTCGCTGATTCTTCTACGTGCTAGGATTGAGCCATTGATAAAGAGAGGGGCGAAAAATGTTGAAAAACAAGAAAGAGAATGAAACGACTGCGGACTACATTTTTTTTATCATATATAACCGCAAATTATTTCCGGTTCCTTTTTTTTTCTTCTTTTTTTTTCGTTCGTTGTACCCTGCGTTTATAATCGAGCGTGTGTTAGACCCGTGATTGATAGTAGCACCTACAAAACTGTTGATATCAAATATCGCGAATGTTGTCATTGAACTCGAACCAGTTTACGGTTACCGTATCGAACACGGCCTTGTTACCGAATCCTTCGCTCGGCTGGTTTCACTTCTCGAAGACAATAACTACGAGGAAAATGGATGAACATATCGAACGCTACTGTTCGCCGTAGGTATATCAACTCTTCAACGCTGATCTATGATCTACGACCTGTGAAGTGTATTACATACGGTCAGAAAATCTTCCTTTAACGATATAAATCTGTCGTGTATCGATATCAGAAATTTCTATCTTCTTCAAAAGGAATTCTCGCGAAATACGTGTTAAGTGATTAGCTGATTAACAGATAAACGCTCCAACCAATTTCGGCTGAAACACCGCTCAACGTCGTTTCTTGCGACGGTAATTCGATTGATCGAATTTTTTGCTTTTTTAAACGTTCACATCCTACTTTGTGAATCCAGATACATTCTTTTCAGACATTCTGTTTGATTTTTATCACTCGCTAATTTATGAAAATTAAATAAAAAGAAAGAAAATTCTCTTCCAAGGTAAAATAAAGACTAAACAAAAATAAAATCTGAACTATTTCCCGAAACCCTGTCGCCTTACAGATTCCTTATCATTCGCTTTGATCCTTTTCCTAGATATCCACGGTGAACCACGGATCGTAGAGTAAATTTCGGGCCCTTCAATTTACTATCTTACTTACCTATAATTATATCCCTTGAATTTTATTTGGGTGTTGTATCCTGGCTCACAACGTTATAACAGTAGAGAGATGGATATATAGGAATGTAACTATGGGAGGCGAAGAACATCTGCAGCGCTGCATCGGGGCAACTAAACTCGTTGATAACATGCAGCCGAGATTCTGTGCCGTCGTAAGATCACACGCTCGACGAAGCGCGAATGAATCCTCAAGTCTGTAAGTTTGAGCTTATGGGCGAATACGTGGAAGTAAAGTTTTTCTAGCCGCGTAATCCCCCTGCAGAGTAGAGTAAAATAGGTGAACGCCGACGCCTTATACCTAGAAACGCGTCGCGGGTTATAGAATGAGGACAGCTTTGACACTGCAACGTGTTACGTTGCGCGGCGGATGCATAAATGCATGACATGAATACCGTAGAAAATGAATTGTCAAAAAGTGACTCGAAGGAGTCGAAACAAGAAAAAAAAAAAAAAAAATTGTAAGTTTGTATTTTATTTAAATATATTTTTCCTAACTTTGAGAGCGGAATAATCGTCTAATACGAAGGAGAGGTCAACACAGAGATCGTTAATCGTTGTCTCAGCTCCTCTGCCCACTTGATTCTATAGTTAATTAACCGGCGTGTAGAAGTCGCCGCGATTAGTGAATCGCGGGTGAACGGTTCTCGGCTTCTAGCCAACTTCACGAGCTCTCTTACGTTTCACACCGTTTCAATTTCGAATAGCAAAAATCTCTAACTCAAGTTTCGATACTTACCCTATTCCTGATCAGGATAAAGTCTTATTTTCATTCCTAATAATACGAATATAGTATTTAGATAAATTCTCAAAATTTTGTGCACAGTTTTTAAATTCTACATGCGATTAATTAAAAGGGAATAAAATTCCGGAAGGAAGTATATTCGAGAGCAAGTTTACTCTTCCCGCCTCTCTCTCGCATCTCTTTCGCATCTCGGTCGTTTTTCATTTGCTCGAGTCCCGCTTTAGCTCGGGTATAGAATTGTATACATATAATATACCTATATATCTTGTGGCAACGCGTCGTCGCGACGCCTGGTTAGCCGAGAGTGTTGGATGTATGTTGACGAGAGATTCTGATGGGTATATCTATACTTGGAGCCAGAGTCCAATTAATAAACGTTTCCAATTGGGCGCCTGGCATCGGCGTTCGCGTAGGCGTCGTCACTACGAGTTACGCTTATGTTAGTTTGTAGTTTGTACCTACAGTTCATAGCTAATATAGCTTACGATCAGAGTTCCGAAGGTCTTTACCGTGCGAAGAAGTTATTTTCCAAATTTCATTACGAAAACAAAAAAAAAAAAAAAATAAGAAATTGGTATAGGAACCTATTTCAGGTCCGACCAGTCATCTCTTAAAGTGGTGCGTGACGGGGCCGATGGAAATCGAAAGAAATCTAAGGAATTATTAAATCTGATAAAGCGGGGCGAGGAATCGTTGTTTGAACGACGGTCAGCGTCGGTTCAAATATAGCAACGTCATCTTCCAGACCATTTGAGAATATTCTTAAGAACTGGGCGAAGCCAGACGCGAATTCGGAAGAGGAAAATCTGCTTTCGCCGTTTTATTTCCTCCACTATACGTAGATATACCTGCGATATTTCTATGTCTGTGGATGGAATATGTTTCGGATTTCCGTACACGATTCGAAACTATTTTTTCGCCATATTTAGCCGTGCAAGTGATCGAGCAGTTCTTTAATATCCACAATAAAGGATACGAACGAGTTATATTCGCGTTCGAATATAATGGCTACCCGCCGTTTGTAACGGATTGATCGGTTCAGTTGATAAATAATCTAATATTAACTTCTCGCAGGCTTGACCCGGCAACAGGCTCGATGTAAATTTTCGGAAACGTGCGAACGAGAGAGAAGGAGCGATCTGTAAAGCGTACGAAAAAATGCCACTTGCATTTGCTGCGATATCGAGGGGTTCATTATTTATTTATTTATTTATATATTCACTTGTTACACAGATAAACTTGATGAAATGCGTCGCCGAAAATTTGAGGTTAAAAAGTTGTTTGTGTGTCGCTGTGTACATATATTCTGGGGATGTTTTCTTCCGAACTATTTCTTTCGCCTGTTTTTTTATTTTCGTTTTCCGTATCGTTATTTTTTAAATATCAATATTCGAGTCGGGAAAAGCTATGAAAAGTTTCGAGACATTTATTCAGGTTTTGGAAGAGTATTGTCAAGTTGATTCGCTGCTTGCCGGAGTGTAAATAATAAATAAACTAACTTTTGTTTCATTCAATAAAAAAAATGCGACGAAGTTATAATAAAAATTATTCGATAGAGTTGCGTGTTTGTTTTTTTTTTTCTTTTATTTTTGTCCAAAGTTTGAAAAATACATTTGTATGAAATGGTATTTTTTATTCATCCCTGTGTATTCATAGGGAGCACAAAATTCCTCTTTTGTCCAGTTTGGTTTCACTCCTGTTCATAGTGTAGGTTCTGCATACAGAAAAACGTTCAAAGTCGACACGTCGATGAGACAATATTTCTCTGCTTCGAGATCGTCTCTGCCTTTATTTTGAAGGCTTATAAGTCACGTTTCGATAAAAAGCACCAAGCGCCGACTTCAAATGGCTCTTTACCACCTGAGACCTGAATATCGAGACTTTAACGAGATGAAAAGATTCGTAGATAAAAGTTACTCGAAATAATAGCACCGGAAACTTTTTCCCCCTTTCTATCTTTTCGCGCGACGAAAAACAATACAATATAAAACAACAACAACGAAAAAGAGAAGAAAACTAAACAATTCTTCTTTGTTTTTCTTCTATTTTACTCTCTGTCTCTCTTGGCGATATTTCAATCGGCACGTTCCCCGCGACACTTTATACATCGGCGTTGAGATAACAACGCAACCTCTCATACTTACTTCGCTTATAAGCGCTACACTATGGTAGGTATACAGTAGTTACTGGCAGCTCAGCGCTAATACGAAGAGTTGAATCGCTTCGCGGAACTGGACTCTCTCTCGTTGGACGAGACTCGTAGCTGTACAGTCGTACAGCCGTACTCTGTGTAGTAGTACGGGAGTTGGTAGGCGGAGACTAATAAATCTTAATCCGAATTGCTTCGAACCGAATGCATCGAATAGAATGACCGGCGAAGCTAGGCGTTGTAACTTTATATCACGTTGGATACGTGCACTTGCGCATCTGTGTTTCATATAATATATATGGGTATAAGTATACTAAATTGACATATACATACATGCAAGATGATCATCGTAGACAGTATTTATAATACGTTCGGTTGTTTTAAATATACCCTAATTTAACGCTCACCGCATGCGTGGATGCGTACGCGTCTGACGATCGTCTTCAAAGGGGGTAAAATAAAAATCTAATCCTCTCTCTCTCTCTCGAGAGAGAGAGAGAGTAAAGCACTAAAAGCCTTCTAGCTAACGCCTGCAGCATCGCCTAGGACGCGATATTTAAGTATCTAAAACTGCGGGCGTATAGAACTACTACTAAGAACACAGTTATCTATACCCAGGCAGAAATTCGTAGGGACTCTTACATTTGGGAGGTTTCGAAGTTAAATTAAAGGAAAATGCAGGCTTGCTTTAGAGCTCAAAGTATTTTCCTCTCTCCGAATAAAAGAGTTGTTCGCTTGATGTTTTCCCCGTTGTTCGAATTGTTGTTATTATCATGATTATTATCGTTGATACCTTTGTGTATAATATATATGTAAGAGGCTAAAATCTTTGGGCGGAAAATAATGCTACCGTAATTAAATCATTCATTTCATATCTGATCAATATATAAGGTATCTGATGTTGCATTACATAGTATGTGTGGGGTATAGAAGTTGTTGTTGTATCAGCGGAGAGGCGGATTCACGTGGATGGTCAATATAACGATTTTTCCGACAAGATATATGGGTATAACGAGATGAAAATAACTGAAAAACTTATTGACGGTATATAATACCACATGAATATATATATAATATATATAAATATATATGTATAATATAGCTAACAACGTCGTAGCAAAAATGCCTTTCGAAAGAGTGATTACCGAGCACTTTAATTCTAGTGGTAAGACGAAAATAATGGCCGGCTGCTCCCGCGCGCTACTCTTAAACTACGTGCGGGGTAGGTATAGGTACGTACTCGCTACGCTTAAGAGTCACGGGCGCGACTTTCGAAAGGGGATGTCGAATTACTGCGGCTTGGACGAGCACGTTCAACGACATAGCGTTTCGTTGCCTTGCCTCGCGTTACGTTGCGTTACGTTGCGTTGCGTCGCGTTACGTACATATATACGCGCGTGATTTGACGCACTTTTGAGACTCGTTGACGGCGCGAGGGTGCGTGTCTGCTGGGATCCGCGTGCACTCGTGCAACGCTCGTATACACATCGTATACGCATGTATTCCCTCTACATGGTTTAACAGACGTTGGTATACCGCAGCAATGGTGTGTGTATATATATATATATATATATATATATGTGCGTAGGGCTACGTGCGACGAAGTATAACTATAGTATATATATAGTGGAACGATGATTCGTGAATGTAACGTAACGTATATACAGGTATAAATATATATGTATATGTATGGGTATGTATTTGTCTTCTTACGAGCGGGAAAACTCGCGAGTTAGATACGAGAAGTATAGGGCGTGTTTGAGGGGCGCGTCTGAGTGATTTTACTCTGGGGAAACTGCACGCTGTTTCGGTTATATACGCATGTCCTTAATTGGCTGTGCTCCCTCGGTCCCCGTTTATTTTATTCTATTCTATTCTATTCTATTCTATTCTACTCTATATGTATATATATACACCTACTCGTCGTCGTCAACGAGTAACGAGAGCATAGGGTTGTTAATATCCTACCACAACCGAGTAGAGGTGATATATACATAGACAACTTCAGGAAAAATTTCAAAAATCACCCAAAGTGTAGATATATGAATACATATCCGTCTCTCCTTTGTATTACATTTTTTGATAGGGTGAAATTAATTTTGGTCTGAAATTCAAAATAGTTTATTAAAGAATTTATAGCATTAGAATCATACACAGGTATATTTGAACAAAAGTCCTATAAGTTTAGTAAAATTATTTGTTGTGTAAAAACTAATCTATATCTATCCTCCAGTCGTCACGCATTCACAGATTTCAATTAACATAATTAAACTCAATGATAAATCCTAGCTACAAAAATAAAAAACAAATTAAACAACTAAAATAGTATAAAAGATTCACGTCATACGCCTCTGCGCGTTCCATACTCGCTTGTAAACCAGTGACCCATGTTTATAAAACGTATAGTATATACTGTACAGTATAATACACGTTCTAAAAGTCTCTCTGTAAGATCGTGGTTCCTTCAGGACGTTTCGAAGAGTCCAGACCTGCCTCAGGGCAGGAACTTCAGGCATAGTATGTGCAGCTCTAACTAAGGCGGTTGAGCCGCAACAACTATGAAGCAGGCAGGCAGGCAGGAGCAGCCGGCTGGCCGCGCGAGCCGAGTCGACCGTGAGCCGAACGCGCCATCCAGCTGTCTCGGTTTCTCCCCCCTTACCCTTCTCTCTCTCCCCCCAATGGATCTTGCCCCTTACTCCACTTCCGCCGTTCGCCCCGCGCTCCTCGATCCGCCATGACGCCTTACTCCCCCCCACCCCACCCCGGGCGGTATCCCCTCCCGCTTCGTTCTCTCTCCCCACCACCGTGGCAGAGACTCGTGGTGAAGTTTTAGCGTCACTACTCGTGGCGTGCCTACAACTTAGTCGGATCTATTACGTACTTTTCTCGTGAATTATAAGCGATATTGAAGGTGTATTTATGATTGATAATTAATTTAAGGCTTTTTATGATATCGATGAATGTTTCCGCGTGTTATTTACTATTGTTTACATCCTGTTTATATAATTCGATATATAATCATTGTCAGCCGCGTATTTTCATAACCTATACAACAACGGCAACGACGACAGCAGAAGCAGAAGCAGAAGCACCAGCAGAAAGAAGCAGAAGCAGAAGCAACGGCGGTGGTGGCAGTGGTAGCGGCAGTGCTTGACAACCGAATTTCTACGTCGTGCGTGCCCCGCGCTCGCCGTGGCGTTTTCAGCTGACGTTCACATCCTACGTTTGTTTGTTAAATACTCGTGGCCTCTGACAGGACCTGACACGGTGGTATTACTCCGAACGTTCAGTCGTACGTTTCGTTAGTAAAATATTTGTTACATCAATTTCCAATTTCCAATCGGCGTCCTTAATAGAATATATATATATAAAAAAAAAAAAAAATAACAAATAAACGGCGTAATCGAAACTCTGTATGCGAGTGTATAACCAGTGAAATAAGTGATTACTATTCTTTCTTCTTCACACGTGCGAGAAAGACACCCTCGATTCTATTGACTAAAAGTGCAGTGAGACTGTGTTGTTTGTGACTATTATTTACTCTGTTTTTGGATACGCGCGCATCTTTCCACGGACCTATCACCTCCGGTATGTATTTGATTCATCTGGTTTTCCCGTCTGTCCTCCATGGCCCCATCCCCTCTTCCTATCCCCCTTCACCTTTCCAACCGCAAAGTAATTAATTACTTAAATACTTCTCCGAATAAAACAACAACGGTGTCTCGGATGACGGCTACCTAGCCAGTCAGACTATAGACAGGGACGAAAATTTACACAATATTAATTCCCCGAATTGGCTACACTCCGACACTCTATATTCTGTGTCTGCGGATCGACTTGTTGTTTCATCGTAAGATTGTCATGTTGTACGTTTGGAAAACAGCTGACCGATGAGATCGTTGGGGTAGACGCAATGCAATGCGTTCGAAGCAACCGGTAGCTGATAGGTACATGTATACATAGTATAAGGTATACCTACCGTTCATACATAGGTATAACGTGAACCGTATAAAGTAGAGGTTTATTGAATCAATTAATACAAACGATTCAAGGTATTTAATAAACAGCCAAAAGTCTCGAAGTATCATGTACATGGATTAAGTTTTCGACGCGAATATCATCTCCGTTGTTTATACAATCGGAGTTATTTTAACCGTTCTATGTCGAGGAGGAAGAATAAGCTAGCTACGCGTCGAGGGGAGGAGGAGCGGAAGGGGGAGATCGGGAATAATATTGTTTAGCCTTGTCGCAGCGTAGACGCGTCTCGCGTTTCTTCGCTACCGAGATACAGCGATGGATCTTCTCCTCTTCTTCTTCTTCTTCCTCTCGCGGTTCTTTAGAATTCTTCATATACTATGCGCGTTTCCCTTCGGAATCCGAGTCTCACATACCTATACGACGACACAGGGCACGGCGAACGTACGTACACACAATACACTGCTGCAGCACCGTGTCCCTCCTCTACCGCTCTAGCTGGTCTCAGGATCGTAAAACTCTACAAAGGTTTTCTTCTCGTCTCCTTCGTCTTCTTCTACTACTTCTTCTTCTTCGTCTTTACTAAATCCCCGTGTTGTGTTGCGCGCGTGTGTCTCACGACGCTGAATACCAAGAGCGATACCTTGGCGCTGCGATTATCGACCAACCTTGGGGCAACCTACGACGATGTCGAGGCTGAGGATGGCGAGGAACGAGCTGAAGCTCAAGTATACGTAGTAGCCTTAGGCGCCGCGCCGTTCGCTTCACGTTGTCCTGCTGCTGCTGCCTCTCCACGTGCTGCTGCGCTCGCTGCTCGAGAGGACGAAGAGACGAAGGGATATAGTGATACTCGACGAATGTTTTCGACTCCGTTAGTAAGTAGGGAGCGAGAAATACAGACGGGACGGGCATGCGCGGGTATATATAAATGTATATGAGTAAGAGGGAAGATGTGCAGACGGCGTCGAAGAAGGGTGGTTGGTTTCGGTCTCCGTCTCTCGGTCTCGGTCTCGCGGCCCCTTCAGGACGAGAGGAACGAACGAGGACACGAAGGAACGATCGTAGACGTGCCGAGAAAGGCCGAACTTCTCTCTTTCTTTCCTCTCGCTCTCTCTCGTTCTCTCTTTCACTGCGCTATCTCACTCGCTTTCAAGATTCTCTGCCTCTCCTCTCCCTCAACACCTTTTCATCCAGTCCACGTGGGGATCTCGCACTAGTTGCGCATCTTCAAGGTTAAACAACCTACCCAACGAAACCCGTAACTCGACGCGTTCTCCGGCTATCTACAATCTACATATCGCTTACTTACGTATACGTTAGTCACTCTTACTAGGGACAATTACTTCGTTGATGTATTGAATTTTTTATTTCTTTATCTTTTTCTTTTTTTTTTAACCCTGAAATCAAATGAATTCCCAGCGTTTTTCTGACTTCGAAAACTGCGTCCATTTATACCCTGAAAAATTAATTACTTCATACTGAAATAGTAGTCACGCCTTTTTTTAGTATGAAAATCTAGTTAATGGTTTTGTATATGGTAATTGCGTTGCAGGCTCTGATGGGCTGCGTGTAAATCGCGATAGATTGAAATACGCGAGAAGTTTTATTCGGTTAGATATTCATTCCAGGTTATATTTTTTACATTCTCTACAACTTTAACACGCCCATAATATTATCATTTTCCAAGTTTACGTATTTCTGCCATTCGTTCGATCGCACCCTCGCGCATTGTGTAGAGGTAGGTTATCTCGGAATCATCTAGACTATTATTATATGAGACTGTGTAAGCTTTGATACGGTAAATAAAATAAAATAATATGAAATAAAACAAACCGCGGCACAGAGTTGGCTCGTTCTTTGATAAAAGTTGAAGATAAGGTGGCGCGGTATGGGAAGGGCATTATCGAGTCGTTGCAAACAAGTTTTACTGTCCGATCATGTCATCGATAAAATTTCCTTTTTTCTTCTTTGTTGTTTTATTTTTTTTTATTTTTATCTTTCCGTTTCTCACGTGATCAATGGAATATCGACAATATTTTTACATCTTCCCTTTTTTTCCCTTATTTTCCCTTATTTTCTTTTCTTTTTTTTTTCTTTATTATTTTTTGCCCCTCTTTTCTTACATATTGATTGACTTTTTATTCACGCCGTTTCTCTTTTGTTTTTGGTTTTTTTTTCTTCCCTTTCTCATCAAAACTGAGATGATCTTTTCTTCGACGTATACCTGTATACCTACGGGGGTTCGCTAACTCGAAATTGATAAATTTCTCTTGGGAATCTCGCGCCTGCCTTCTTCGTTTTCTCCCTTTTACTTCATTCCCTGAATAAGTAGTCACCCAATTTTAATTTTAAGCGAAATTAACCCCCCCAAGGAAAAAAAAACGAAGAAAAAAAAATATGAATAAAATAAGAAAAATTGCAGTTAGATGTGAGCGAATCCTGATCACGTGTCGCTTCGTGTAATCGCATTTACTTTTCACCACCGATCGATGTGCGTGAGATTCGCGTCCTCCCTTCGCCACACAACAAAGGTTTATAATTATTGTCTTTCGCGTGTTCCTCGGTGGTGGGACGGACGTAACGTATAATAAATCATGAATGTATGTTCAAATTGGAAAAATACACACGGGCTCAGTTAATTTCCATTAATAAAATTATCAATGAAAAGTTTGAAACCTCCGTTTTTCATCATAAAAACCAAAACCGAAAAAGTTTATCGATTTTTTTGGCTTGTCTCGTTTCTCTCTCTCTTTTTTGTTGCGATTCAGTTCCCGAGACGAACCGACTGGTGAAAAAATGGAATAAAAGCTGAGAAGAATTCGTGGGGGAACGAGTTGAGTCTAGAAAAGGGCGCGAGCGTAGATCGTCACTTTTTCTACCTGATTCGTCTCTCTTTTATCTTTTTTCTTTGTTACTTTTTACTTTTCTCTCCTCGACTCTCCTCTCTTCTTTCCCCCTCTTATCCCCAGGGAAAGGGACGCACCTGTCCCTCCTTCTACTTCTTATAACTACCCAGAAGGCCTACAGTCCTACCAACTATCGTAACCTGACCTCAGACCCACCACCTTTACCTACCTTTTGTTGCAACGACATCTGCCAAGTTTTTCTTGCCACGTTCCTCCGCCGTATTTCTTATAACTCCGTGTCACGGGATATAAGAATACATTTCGGAAATAATTTTTTTTTTCTTCTGTTTTCGTATGTCTTGGTAATCAGCTGTGAAAAGACTGTCGATAGAATATATGCGAACGTATATCGTTTCTCGAAAATTAACAATAAATTTATTCGCTTACTTATTTATACATTCGTTTCAATTCGAATGTAATGTTGAATTTTGCGTTTTATTCTTCGGCTTCTGGATCACGAGGAAAATTTTGTAGACCGAAAAAACGCGTTAGTTGTAAATTTTAATCGCGTTTGTTCGCGCGTCTACGGATCCGTATAGGACGTTAAACTCGCCTAATTCAACGCGCGTGTAGAATTCGTTCTCAGCTAGCGTGACGACCTTGGAATCAAACTTCAATCTCTACCTATATACATATATTTGTACGTGCATGTATATACATATACATGTTACACGATTCTATCCATTGCTCGGATATTCACGGAGTCTAAAAGCCTAGGTTTTTTTTAAATTTTTTTTCTCTGGTCCGCGATAATTAACTATGATGCTAATTAAAACTTCAATCTTGGAGAAAGTAAAAAAAAGTTAAAGAAACAATGTTTCAATATAAAACTAAAAATCAGTTAACGAATATGGAAATTCACCTTTTAGCCCAGCAAAAAATGAAAATAAAAAAAGACGAGATTCTATTTTTAAGGCTGTAAAAAAAAAAAAAATTAAAAAAAATATTTTGCTCCGCAGAGTGAAATGGCCCCACGGATCGTAATTTCGGTGATCCTCGTTTGAAGTAAATCTTTTCTTTTTTTTTTTTAATTCCTTTAGCAGCGCGCAGCGGCAGTAGCAACGAACGCGAACCCTCGGGTGTGAGCCGGACTCACCGCGAGTGCTTGAGTTTTTCTCTTTTGTCGAGTCAACGTGGCTGCAGAATTCAAGGGTGAACTTCGCGAGGGGTGTAATTATTTCGTCGTCAATCGATACGGTACCCTGTGCAACGTGGCATCACCCATATATTACTATATATGTATATTAGGGTGATTCAAAAAAATTTTTTTTTGTTTTTTTTTCTTCCAAACAGGTTCAAAAGTTTTATTTAGTTATAAAGGTACGCTTGTTAAAATTTCAGCTCTTAATATCAATATTAAAAGGTGGCGCATCGCGAATTTCTATTTCCCATTTAAATAACACGGGAAAATTTGTTTTTGCTCCTTCTGATTTTTATAACTAGCTAACGATGCGTCATACGGAAAATCTACAAACATATTTTTGTGGAGAATTAAATGCTCTACAAGAAAGGTCTCTTGCACTTTTTTGATAAACTTATTCTAGAAACTCATTTTTTGTCAGAAAGGTGGTTCTTTGACCTCGAATATCATTCGAATGGCTAAGTTTATCAAAAAAGTGTGGGAGACCTTTTTTGTAGAGCATTCAATTCTCTACAAAAATATGTTTATAGATTTTCCGTATGACGCATCGTTAGCTAGTTATAAAAATCAGAAGGAGCAAAAACAAATTTTTCCGTGTTACTTGAATGGGAAATAGAAATTCGCGATGCGCCACCTCTTAATATTGATATCAAGCGCTCAAATCCTAACAGGCGTATTTTTATACCTGAATTAAACTTTTTAACCTGTTTGGAAGAATAAAAAAAAAATTTCGTATTTTTTGAATCACCCTAATGTATACAGGGTGACCCAAAATTCCCGCACCACCTTAAATAGGCAGGTACCTTATCGAATTCTAAGACGAAAGTTCCTTTACGAAAACTCTCCAAGGCCAACGGTTTTCGAGTTATTCAAAATCGCGATTGACGAATCAGAGCGTTCCTTATTATCGTAATAGTGCCGGCTCAAGAGCAAGCCATGGGCAGAGCCCGTGGTATCTTTCTTATTAGCTTGGACGACCGCTATTTTTATTATTATTCAATTCAATTTATATTTTCGGTCGTCCAGGTCGATTGCACCGTAGTTCCTGACGCCCAGGTCGATCGGATCATGGTCTTCGCCGTCTAGGTTTTATCCGGCGTAGTTTACGTCGACCGCTCCATAGTTTCAGCGGTCAGGTCGTCTGCTCCATAGTTTTTTGCGGTTCATGTCAACCGCTCCATATTTTCAGCGGTCCAGGTCATTCGCTCCATAGTTCTCGGCCGTCTAGGTCGACCGCCCCATAGTTTCGGCTGTCCAGGTCGTCCGCTCCATAGTTTTTTGCCGGTTACGTCAACCGCTCCATATTTTAAGCGGTCCAGGTCAATCGCTCCATAGTTCTCAGCCGTCTAGGTCAACCGCTTCATATTTTCAGCGGTCCAGGTCATTCGCTCCATAGTTCTCGGCCGTCTAGGTCGACCGCTCCATAGTTTTATGACCCGGATGGCTGAAGCTATGAAGCGGTTGACCAAGACGGCCGAGAATTATGAAACGAATGACCTGGATGGCTGAAACTATGGAACGAATTACCTAGGCCGCTGAAACTATGGAGCGGTTGACCTAGACGGCCGAAAACTATAGAGCGAATGATCTGGACCGCTGAAAATATGGAGCGGTTGACGTTAACGGCGAAAAACTATGGAGCGGGCGACCTGGACCGCCGAAACTATGGAGCGGTCAACCTAGACGGCCGAGAACTATGGAGCGAATGACCTGGACCGCTGAAACTATGGAGCGGTCGACGTAAACTACGCCGGATGAAACCTAGACGGCGAAGACCATGATCCGATCGACCTGGGCATCAGGAACTACGGTGCAATCGACCTGGACGACCAGAACTACAAATTAAATTGAATAATATAAAGAGTAGCGGTTGAACAAGCTAATATTAAAGATACGGGCTTTGCCCATGGCTTGCTTTTGAGCCAGCACTATCACGATGATAAAAAACGCTCTGATTCGTCAATCGCGATTTTGAATAACTCGAAAACCGTTGGCTTTGGAGAGTTTTCGTAAAGGAACTTTCGTCTTAGAATTCGATAAGGTACCTGCCTATTCAAGGTGGTGCGGGAATTTTGGGTCACCCTGTATATATAGTGGGTCCGGTTATTTTAATTATTTATTTTATTTCATCAAACTACATATTAGCATTTTTTGTTTTTTTTTCATTCGATAATAATAAAATTCATTCATTATTTATTACCTTTTGTTTATTGCACATACTATATCCGCCCGTTAGCGATAATAAAATAAAAGTAATAATAATAAGAAGAAGAAGAAGAAAACGAAATTATTTCTTACAGCGCAATTTTTCTATGTACCAAATGAAGTTCGTTCATTATTTTTGTTTTTTTATTACCAATTTTGAACTTGACCTTTTTTTTTTCTTCTTTTTTTCCACACAATTGTCTCTCCTTTTTTTATCCTGGTATCATATTCTATGTTCTGTTCAAAAGCCTTGGCGGAGAAACACTGCTAAAGGTCCGCGCTACGTTTTACAGCGGGTTATAATTCGAACGGAAGTTACGACGCCATCGTCCGTTTCGTTTGACGAATCTTAAACCGGTAGACGTTTCTCGCCTAGTGAAGAAAGTCCACGTGTAGGTATATGAGAGAAAGAGAGAAAAGCGAAATGAAAATGAAAATGAAAAGACCACACGCCTACTCAACGCTCTTAAATACATGTAACATAGGGTATAGTTAGTAAGCGTCAAAAGTAAAAGGTTGAAAACGATCATTCCTAGATGGATTAAACTCCCACCAATTCTTTTTCGACCTCAAAACTTCTTTGAAATAGTTTTGAAAAATGTTTAGAAAAATTTTGTCCATAAATCAGATCTGCGGCTGCAACACGTTAGTGTGCCTATATATCCTGCGGATGAATAATTCTAAATATAATATCGTGCGGTTGGGAATCAGAAATCAGAATATTATACGAAATGAAAAGAGGAACTAATTCTTAAAAACGTTTTCGAAAAAATAAAAAATAAAAAATAAAAAACTCTAGATTAATTATTTTTCGAAGTATATTGTACATTCAGCGCGGGAAAATTCTGTCTAGACTCGATTGCCTCTCGATTTGTGATATGTATATATCCGTTTATATTTTTGGAAGCGACGATGCGGGATTACCGCGTGCGACCAGGTAAATGTCCGCGACGCAGGGTATCCCGTCCGTCTAGCTTCTGGGACGTTTATCGTACGAGTGTAAAGTAGAGGTAAAGTCTTACAGTCGGAATCTTGGGGGACTTTGGGATCCAGATACGAAACAGCTGCCGCACGTCTGTTTGTCGAACGCGCGTGTATCCATCCGAACAATTACATGGCGCGTGGGTGGTGCAGCCTGGAGATCAAACGGTGAAACGATGGAAACGATGGAAACGATGGAAGGAGATCTGACCCGGTGTCTATTAACCGTCGCGAAATTTTCTCCCGTCTTTTTCTACTTCCTTACGAACTACTTATCCCTCGCTCTCTCTCTCCGATCTCTTTCTATCTTTTTCACTCGTATCGCATCTCTCATTCGTTATTTCGTACCGACGCGACGCGACGGCCCAGACTCTGTCCTCGGTGGTTTTTCTCCACACAGTACGGTGCCTTGTTCTTCCGTCAAGATCGAACGATACAGACGACAATTATACCTCAAAGGTTCTCACAGTTCAAACGTTATATACGTTATATACGTTATATATCTATAATACGGATTTGTTGATCCGGAAAGATTTAAACGAGATTTAATTCGACGTTGACAGCGTATTTGTATATCGCATCTGTAGGTGTGTCTAGAGTGAAGAATTTTGTATATTTTTTTCTTCATTTTCATTCCGAAAAAAAAAGAAGAAAAAAACGAAACAGCTTTTAAAAATTGTGATTATACTGATCAATCTTGGGTGTAACAAAATTGATTTCTTTATCTTTGGCTTGCTTCGGTTTGTGTATATCGATCGATGAATTATTCAAATATCGAAGTGAATTTATCGCGAATAATATATAGTCGAGTATTTCGAGTCGAGGTGTACACGAGGTGTACGTATAGGCTGAAAGTAAGAGTCTAGCCTCTAGGTCACAGCCGAAGCCTTCTCACGGTCAGAACGAACGAACTGTGCGATAGGGAGACGCCCCTCTTTTATAACAGCGAGGCAAAAACCCCTCTTCTCTTGTCTTTGTTGTTTTCAAGTAGCGTATCGCCGAGAGAAGGGAGACGAGAAGGGCGAGGGAGGGAAAGGTAAAGAAAAAAAGAAAGAAGGAAAAAAAAACTCAAAAAATGACTGCAGGCTTCATTTCGTATCCACTTATATTTAGGTCTAGGACGTGATCCACATTTATCCTAAAAAAAAGAAAACTTTTTTCTAATCACGTTGCAGTTTATTATTTTTTCTCTATTTTTATTTTTTTATTTTTGCAACATTATTTTCAGTTCGGTCAGACAGTGAGAAAAAAAATTTCCTCGAAGAGATATGTGTGGATACGTAAACGTTATAGTCTTGAAAGAAAAAAAGTTCTTTTGATTTTTGTTTAAACGATACGAAAGAGAGAGAAGGTCCAGGCGATGAAAGAGGAATGTAGTTTTGCTATTTTCGAGGTATATACCGTCAAGATTTTCCACCCCTGTATAAAATCCAAAACAAAAGACGAGCGTAAGAAATTCGTTAAAGAGCGGTGGCTAATCTAATTTCCGGGGGTCCCCGCGCAAGTGGTGTCTAATTAAATCGTTTCCACTGTCGTAACACGCGCCGGTACGTCGAACACGCGTTAATTTTGGCTCATTTTCTCTTCTTCTTCTTCTTCTTCTTGTTCTTCATCTTCTTACTCCGCTTCTACTACTCCTTCTTCTTCTCCTTCTCCTTCTTCTTCTTCTTATTCGTTGTTCAATGCGTTTAAAACCCGCTTATCTTCTCGCTGAGGAGAAATCCGGACCAAACGACAAACTCAAAGTGTGTATATAATATATATATATACAGGTATATAATTACAGGTACTACGGCTCCCTTTAATCTCTCTATGGACAAATCTCCCTAATTTTCTTAAGAATTTCAGCTGCATCGTTTCCGAAATTATTTCTCCCTCATTTTCTCCGCCGCTTTTGACCCGGGACGGGCGTAAATCAAGCTCGTTCCATTATATACTCAAACGCGCGGAGTCTAATGGGTTAAACTTCGAAAATTTCCGCATAACATAAGAAAAGACAAAGAAATATAAATAAAATAAATTCTTGAGAGGGGGATTCCGGTGTAACCGGGCGTAAATCTTCAATTTCGTCACTTTGAAAACCAAAATAACTTTGGGAACAAATTCTTCGAACCTTATACTTTTTATTCGTACAAGAAAAAAGAAAAAAAGAAGAAGAAAATATACAGTGAAAGTCAATAGGCAATTACGTTTTAAAATTTATCGTAATAAAATACGGCACTAAAATTACGGGTCTAATAATGATACCTATACGCGTACGTACAGCCCGCGTATATGTTGTTCACGTAACATGATAACAAGTGAAATATCGGTGTCAAGTTAATAAAATAATGGTATAGGTTCAGGATGGGTGGTTGGTAATTATCGCATTCGACGCAACGTAACGAACCGATTATATTATACCATATGTATAGTGATAGACGAAAGTGAAATTTCATACGTATAATAGACTTCAAGAAACTGTAGTAGGATTTACGCGATCATCGCATTACCTATCTGCATCGTAACCATAAACGAAAAGAAAACTTTATCGCCCGAGTTGTGCAGCAAACCATTGCCTCTTCGCTGTCGATACCGAGATCGAGGAGATACGATATACACCCTTTCTTCTTTTTACCCATTCCACCATATATAATATATTATATATATATATATATACCTACTTATGTTCTCAAACGGCGCGCGGCTTCACTCGCCCCGATCTTTCCGCACACTTGACCTACCGACATACTTTCACTTTTTATTCATCGTAGTAGGTAGGTAGGTAAAGGCAGGTAGGCTACTACCTCGAAAGGTGACACCCTTCAAAGGAAAAAATAGTCGAACGAAAAGAAGAGGGAGAAAAGAAAAGAGTAAATTAATTTGAGTTAGTCAATTCTTTTTTTTTGTGAAAATTTCGATGTTTAGAATGGAGAGAATGACGATTATGATGATGATGATGATTTGTGAATTTTTTCATTCAATTGGAATTTCTCGTCTGAAGTTTGAGAAACGTTTCGAACGGCCTTTTTAAGTCGAGGAGTGTTTGGTGTCGAATTATGAATTCAAAACGACGCTTTGTATAGATTCGTAGTTCTCTCGCCGTTACGACGTCGACTTTTAGAGGATAATTATTCGATTTGGTCGTATAAGCACGCGCGGACCTCCGCTGCTGCCGGTGACTGAACAGGCACGTTTTACTTGAACTGTAGTGGCGAGGCCTTGAGAGTCGAGAGAGACTCTTCTCTATCTTGTATCCACCGTATAGCTACCGCTGCTCACGACTATAAGGTGTCCGATCCGAGTGCATAGACGCATACTTTTTGAAGTCGGAATCGAGTGCTTTTCAACGAATTTGAAAATCGTGCCACGGGACGAGTATTCGACGAAACGTACTTTTATTTCGGGAAATCGATTCCGTTTAGATTCGTACATCAGCGTTACAAAAATCACATATTTTTTTTCTTTCCCCAGGGATGTATTTTTATATACAAAAAAAAATCAATCCCGTATCATTCGTAGTTTGCTGAAAAAATAAAATAAAATGCCAAAAGATCCGTTCCGTTCGCTCGGTTACACTCGACTCTCCTCTCAAGAATTCATTTTATTTATATTTCTTTGTTTTTTCTTATGATATGGGGAGATTTTCGAAGTTTAACCCATTGGAAACGAAAAAAAAAGGTGATTTTCGAGAATTTTTGTCAGGGAAACTATTGGAATTATTGGATCGGGATTTTTTATAGTTCAAAATGTACACTTGCAAGAATGTTTTCAATTTTTTTTATTCCAAAATGTTGCAAATTCACGGAGTATTGGAGTCGTCTAAGTAATGCCGTAAAAAAATCTGCCAACACGGTACCCGGTGGCAATTCGTCAAATAACATGTGAAACAAAAAAATCAAACAGGATAATAAAATAGATACTACTATCTTGTCTTTGTCATAGCGGATTCGAAAAATATCGATTTTTGACAAAATGGCGGACGCTCGAACTCAACGTAGCGATTTTCAAGAAAAAATTCGTTCATATTTTGCAAAAAAACAAAACTAAGAATCGGACAAAAAAAAATCCTATGACAAGTACTAGATAATTACGTACACAATAACTACAAACAAATTCAAGTTAATCGGTTCAGTGGTCTTCGAGATATTTTGGGTACCAGTTAGAAAAACGCTGTTTTGAAAAAAAAGCCTTTGAAAATTTTGGGATGGATAAATCATGAAATTTGTTCAACTTACACAGAGTCGTCGATACCACCTTCGTAATATAGGTTCCCTGGAATTTTTGAAATTTTTAAACTTTGAGGAAATCTAAAAATTGAAACACCGATATTTCGGACCCTGCTTGGTGTATATTCCCCCTTAAGCGCCGGAGAAAATAAGGGAGAAATAATTTTGGACACGATGCAGCCGAAATTCTCAAGAAAATTAGGGAGATTTGTCCATAGAGAGATTAAAGGGTCCGGATTTCTCCTCAGCGAGAAGATAAGCGGGCTTCGAACGCGAAGATCGAGGATTTTCAACGACCATGAAATAAATGGGTAATGTGCGCACAGAGACAAACTCGAGGCGAAGTCGTACTTCCATTTTTATAGTTCGGCTAAAAAGGTGCGAAGCATCATTTTCGGGACAATGGGAGGTGTACGCGGGCTGATTTTTAATATTGGATAAATAATATATTGGTATAGATTCTAGATATACTTATGTTAGATACACTTGGATATTGACTGAGGAATGAGTTGCGTAAGATTTATGCAGGAAATGAAATCGTCGTTGCAGCAGATGGTGGTAATACCGTAGCATGATGAAAATTTATAGTAATTTCTATTTTTATATTAATTAATGTAAGGCCGTAGTTTCAATATGAGAATTATAAATGACGTAGTTGTGCTCGGCGATCGTCTCTTTGCGCAATTGTGTCGTGTAGACGGGGATTTTCATTGAAATTCCATTCGAGTTAATTAAAAGACGTCAGACTTCCCTTATACCCCTGGGTAAGTCTGTATACGGATTCCAACCGAGTCACGTCACTCGCTTTTGTATTTCCCGCTGTGATAAGTAGTTTTTCAATGTTCGCCAGATTTACTCAGTCCACGAAAACCTACCCAGATCCATAAGCCGAGATTCTGTAACGCGGCAAAGTGAAACCTCCTCCAGAAACGCGCTGTTTAGTACGAGTCAAAAATTTTCCACGATATGAAGCGAAGTTCCGGATTTTTTAAGTTTTGACGATTTCGACGATTTCGAATCTTCAGAAATGTTGGAGTTTAGAATATTCAAAACCCGAAAGGTCTGAATCCCGAGAGCTCGAAACTCCGAAAGTCCAGAACCCCTCCGAAAATCCAAAAATCCGAAAATGCTACTTCCCACGATGTGAAGACAAAAATAGTTCATTCTAATCGAGACCCTCTTTACGGAAACCCGTTTTATTTACTTCAATCGATAACTTCGATGTCATAAATGATTGCTAGGATTTTGAAATATTTTTTTCCAAAAAGTACATTTCAAGACGATTAATTTGACCACTTATTGGTCTCGACACGATCGATACAGACCGAGTTATTAAAAACTGAATGAATACATGCGCGAATTTCAAGTTTCGGAGGTTTCGGCCTTTCGGATCTTTCGCTTTTGGAATTTTTAAGCTTTGAAGAAAAAAAGAACAATTTTCCCTTCAACTTGTATCAAAACGGCTAGAACGAAAGGTCTGAGAAAAAAAATTGTACGGGTTTGACGTATTTCAAATTTTCTGAGACGCAAAACTTTTTTGTACCTGTGTCTTTCCTCTTTTAATACTTATTTGACGTTTACTAGCTGCTGGGTTATGTTAAACCTATATCACCCTCTCAGTACAGAAGTAGGGATTTAACGTTTAGGAAAAGGAGTCTGTTGGATTTACTACGAGAATAACTTACCCGATGAATCTCCGGAGGCATGTAATCATGCCGAGCCAGGGGGAGTCCTGGATAATTCTAGATGGAAAAACCGAAGTAATACCAGGGACAATAAATCGCAGAGTTGTAACATAAGCGATACAACAACGGCGAGAGAATAGAACGATAATGATAAAGCTCGGGGGACAAGTCATTTATTCTGCTGCATTGTGGAAAAAAATATTCACTCGCGTATTTTCAGCTCAATTTTTGACCCATGTCCTTGAATTATCGTCGCAGCTACGGCGATTTTGACGATATAAGATCGTTTCATTTTTTATTTTCTTTTTTTCTTTTTTTCTCTTACACAATTTTTGATCTTCTTTGAAGTCTGAAGGTTAGAAATTGTACCGCGTTATGACTTTAGCGTTTCTTCGTGCTGTTACTTTTAACGAGCTGCAAAGAAAATTACTTTTTACTCAGGCTCGAGTAGGGCGAGTTTTAGGGGTTGGGTCGAGAGAGGCTCGAGTCTCGAGTCTCGAGTCTCGACCGGATTGTTAACTACTGCTCCCGCTAGTCCGAGACCAAGAAATTCATCGTTGACCGTCATTTCTCACTCGTTCCGGCTCATTCTTGGTTCTTAATGCCGAGGCAAGGTAAGGGGCGAGGCAGCTACCTACCCCGCGGGATTTCTAAAGGTGAAAATGACCGGATTCTGTAATTGTATGAAAAAAAAGAAGAAGAAAAAAAAATGAATTAATTGTTTGCCACCGAAATTCTTTTCTTCATCTCCCATGAACTTCTTACTCGTTGTATAACGAACACCTAACGACTAAGTTAAACATTTTATCAGCAAAAAATGAAAGCAAAAATAAATAGAATATCGAAAGATCCGAAGAAAATTTCGGTCGAAGAAACGAAAAAAAGTTTCTTTTCTTTTTGGTTCGTTTGTTCGTTCGAATTTGAAAATTATCAGCAATTTTTCTGCAAAATGAAAAGAAAGAGAGAAGAAAGAAAGAAAAAAAAAATTTGCTGATCGTACGTATAATAATAACTCTCTGGAATCTTTAAGAACCTTTTTATCTCCGCGATGACGTTGTGAAAACTTTTTTTTTTACTGACGTGACTTTTTCCATCCGTTCCTAAAATAAGAAAAAGAATATTGTTACGCTACGTGGTTATGGTCTGGCTCGGACCCTGTCCACCCCGATTCGATATTCTAGGGGGCAAAAAAACGGCGAGGGATTTATTGGCCCTGGGTAATCGAGATTCAAGTTATTCACGATTTCCTCTCATTGTGGCCGGGGGAATTCTCTTCAGGGAATCGAGGCCTAAGGGTTGACAATGTCGAAGGATTCTCGATTCAATTTTCTCATATTGTTGTTTGCTGGTTGGCGGAGATTTTTCATTCAAGAATCCGAACTTTTGAATAAAATATCACACCAATAAATTTCCCACTCTCACTCTCCTTCTTATCTTATTTACTTTTTACTACAAAAATAAATACCTGAATTACAATCTCATACAACTCATCTCTGAACCTAAAAATACAAAATTCATTTATTTAACTTCAAATAAAGATCCAAGTTCCATCACAAATTCAAAACCTTTCTCCATTTTTTCGCTAAAAGCGGGAAGAAGATCTTGTTCCTGTTAAATCGTTAATCGGGGGTTTCCATCCCTCAATTATTTCCAATCCCATGGTCGATGTGCTTGTCTGACTTTGGATAGAAACCCCTTTTACTTATCGTTCGAATAGGGTATTGTGTCCCGCAAACTTTCCGCAAGTCTCTAATTCTCGCTGCCCAACTTAGTCGGTTGATCGTGTCACACGTTCTCAACGTTTGACTTGGTGCCCGACGATGAGACACCGACTCCTGTCTCGGGGCATTGACCAAGAGAGTGGCTACGCCGTGCAAGTAGGTACGGGGGCACATAATAGGCGTCGTCGTCTCGCGTGGCTTACCGAAAGGAAGGTTCATGTACGTATACGAAGTTCCGCTCGTCAGAACGTACTTCCGGTGAAATAAGAAAAAAGAAAATGAACTGGGAAAATAAACAGTCGGACATTTCGCAGGTGTGGATGACGCGGACTGACTGGAAACATGGAAAGCATGGAAAACTTGAAAATTAATCATACGACGTTGGAAATTAATCATACGACCTCCACTCGTCGCCAAAATCGTCTTTTCGGTGCTTAGGACCTTGTTTCCAAAAAATTGGCAAAAACAATTGTCTCCGTCTCGTTATCTCGTTCCGATGGCTCGTAAAAGTTTGACCAAATATCACGGTGTTTAACTCTCTTACAAAATCTCTCGGGAGTGAATTCCGATGATGTTTCTCTCCATGCCTACCCACGTAAAGGTATAAAACGCATCGTCGGCTGCGCCCGGTTAGTGACCGGCTTAAAACCTGGTCGTGAACCAGTTCTACGACAAGTTTGTCTTGTCCCTGCGGCGGCCTCCAGTTTTTAGCCTCCAGCCTCCGGTTTCCAAGCCCCGGGTCTTCAGCCTCGAGGTACACGTGAAATGCGTGGGTGTGTCTCCTCTACTCTGATCTTATACTCGTCCAGGTATAAAACTACGGACGATAGACTATACTACAAGCTACACTATCGACTATAGTATATTTCATCCTCTAGTTCGTTGGTCGGTTGGTCGGTTAATAAATGTTTGCAGTCCAGCAAGCAGCCAGCGAGCGGTTAGAAGGCCGGCCGTGACCCTCGCTGCGGTGGTCAATGGCATCGGGACATGCAGCGGCGGAGGGCGAACCGAAGAACTACTAGCGAGCGAATGGAGAAAAGGGTCGTATCCGACGTGTTGTCTCATTATTTCTATTCATCCGTCGTTTTTCTTTTTTTTTTCCAACTTTTTTCAACAAATTTTTCTTCGAATTCAAAGGAAATATCGTCAAATGATCGGCTTCTCCCCAAAATTACATAAACGTAGAATATTCCCTCGAAATTTGGCGAAGTTTCGATGAAAGATGCGACCTGTACTCTAAAAATCAAAAAAAAAGAAATGTTTTCCTAGATTTAGGTACATGAATTTAGGGTCGTAGTCATCGTCAGTTGAGAAACATGAGTGAATGGTAGTCCGGTGTTTGGTCTAAGTAATTGGGTCGCTGTATATGTACGAATGAGAAGTTTGACCGGCCGCCCTGGTCGTAAAGCCAGGGTTTGTTTCGAGCAGCGAAGCGTCCGACGCCTCTTGAGATATTAGGTTTAGTCCGGAACTGGCAACTGGCGAGCCTTTGTCTCGAAGGAGGCTGTGCGGCTCTCTTTTGGCTCGCTCGTAGCGTCCAATTTGAGGAAACGCATTACTGCCTCGCGAATTGAACCTGCGATGGTTTTTCCGCCGCCTGCCACGCCACGCCACGCCACGCTACACTCCCCCTCCCTAACTCGACGTATTTCTTTTTTCACGCTTTCGTTCTGGATTTAGAATTGCCAGATCGATCTTGGAATACCTATTCCTTTATTATTAACAAAAGTTACAAGGGGTTGCGGGAAAAATTCTGTTTTCAGTCTGTTTTTTCTTTTTTTTTTTCCAAAATGTAAATATCAGGGAATACGGATCACCAAGCTTCAAATCTTCATTCTCAACATTTCGCTGTTTCAAAATGAAAAGTCTACCGATGAAATCCTCCGCTCGGTATGGCCTATGCGAATTTCTAAGTCTCGCGAGGCTACGGCGCTACGCGGAATGCATATCGTGCGACTTTTCATTTCAACCTTCTCTCGGGCGAGAGACCCCGTGTCGTCCCTTACGTGACTGTCTTAGATATTACCCACAATTAACCGCATTTCCGGTCGACCAAGTCGTAGTCGTCGTAGTCGTCGTTCTCATTAAGAACGCGAGCCAAGAAGCGCTAGTTGAATCCACGACGAGATAAAATAAATCGTCTTACGTCACGCCATAAAATTTTCAACAAAAAAAAATTCGCTCTACGAAGAGATGAAAAATTTCCTCATTTGTAATATTAATAAGGAATCTTACGTCCGACCTGTTTACGTTGTTATAAAACCCAAAAAATCGAAACAAATATAAAAATAATTTTGATAAAAAAAAACGGAAAGAGAAGCGAAAAAAAAAGGATCTATTTCCTCTCCGCTGCAGCCAGAATCTTCAGGAGTTATTCATTCGTTCATATTATACCGAGAACTGAACGAACGTGGCAGCGTTGTGGTTTGGTCAATTAACTCGCAGCTGAGGTCAATTGCCACGTCATTTTTACTCAATTATAGGGGTTAATAACACCCGATGTATATAAACCGCAGCTTCGATTTATCCGTTACGTAACTGGCGAAATATTTTATTCTCGTACTGGAAGTTAGATAAATTATTCAAATCTATCTCCGTCGATCGTTCAGATTCCTTTACGAGACGAGAGAATGAAGTGACGAAAAAAATCCGGAAAAAACGCCCAACTTTCGATTCCGACTGTATCCCAGGACCTATATACATGTAAAAAGAACTTTACTCGACGTCTCGTGTATATATACACACACATATGGTATACACATACATTTTTATACGTATGTATATATAGAGCGTAACCGTCGCTTCAACAAGTGGCGGCGAGCGTCGTAGACGTCTTAGTCATGGCCATCGACGGTCCTGACGATTGCAGTGGCACGAGAGACACGGCTAAGGTGTCTCACCGCGTCTTGCCTTTAATTAAACTCTGCGATTAAAATCGAGTTACAAAAATACCAGAGGAAAAGAACGTTTCGTTCGTTTCTTATCCATGAATACAAGTCCTGAGAAACCGACGTTTTCGGCACCACCAGGGGTCAAGGTGGTTCACTACATTCGTATACTTTTCTTACTCAGTATCTCACCGTGGAATATCCCGCTCTTACGAGACGCGCCAGACCCTGACGCAATCCACCGATTGTCTAAAGTTCTTTTTACTACACAGGATTTTCGATAATAATTCGATAAACTCAATGAAACGAGTAATTCTAAAGAAAAATGAATTTTCGACAAAAATCAAACCGTTCCGATTAATTTAATGAATGTCTGGTTAAGATTTATCGTTTAGAAATGATCAAAATTGGTGCAGATAGTCGGTCAAGTCTTCGGTGCGAAGTAGTCGAGTGCCAAGGCTACAAGACGGACGGCGAACGGTTGTGAGACCTCAAAGGAAAGTCGTAGAAGTCTTCGGCTCGGCTCGACTCGATTCAGTGTTGCGCGCTTAGCATAAAGTTACGTAAGATCGTTACAGGATTGTTAACCGGATAACAGGTCTATAACAGGATTCATTGGCTAGAATTGGTATGAAATTGTTATTCAAACGATGCCTGCCCTCGGCTCTCGGAATAACACAACACCGATGTTATCGCGAGGCTCTGCGATATATACGTATACCCGATTCAAAACGATCCAAAGAACGCTGAGTCGCTCGCCGACGCTATATCCGACGTTCTTTGTTCGCGTAAAACTTACGTGGAGGTATACCTCATATCTCTATATCTACAATCGACTCGGTTTCTACGTTCTTAAGACTTATTTGAATCTTTTACAATCGTCGGGTATAAACGTTCAGGAATTTTCGTCGCCATCCATCGCCATGTGTCACGGAGGTCTTCCGGCGACTTTTAGACAGTCAGAAATTTCGCTGAGATTCTTTTTATCCAATTATTATTAACGAATCAATCGATTCTTTGCTCCGGTTTGACCACGGACTACAAATATTCGGATATTCGACTCGCGCTAATCATATGCGAGGAATTTTTTCGCATCGAATCATACGTCGGCTGTGTACACCACGGAATCTGGGCACGGTGCGAGTCTGGGTGCCGCTATACCTACGCGAGAAATCGATAGTGCGATTCATCATTAGCTTGTCACTTGCCAACACTCATCTTTCATCGGAAAACCATAATTAAAATGATGCGCGCGCACAGCGTGCCTCGCGGTTGTATACCGATCGTCTGGCTCCTTCAATCTTTGATGAAATTTTTTTTTTGAAGAAGGAAGAAATTATTTGGATAGTATAGCTATTTTCTTGGAATTCTAAGATCTAACCTAAGAACGGTTGGAATTATTCAAGGATTGAACCGTCGGCCAATTATCCGCTAATTATACAACTTCTTAACGATTTCAATTCACGACTCGAACGAGTCTGGTGTGTCCGCGACAGATGGCGCCGGTTTGTTAAATTGACAACTGAGAACGTCTTCGACCTCGATCGACCCGGTTCATTAAGATATACTCAACATTTATTGAGTCAAATTGCATGTCGTCGAGTTACGTCATGATAGGCGAGGTGCCAAGGCTGATGTAAGGGAAAATTATTTGCCACTTAGTTCCATGCCTGGGTATATAAAACGTATTATTTCATTACATTTCGAGGTATGAAAACCGGTTGGAATTCATCTGTACGATTAATTATCCTCCGCGGTGGGTAAACAAAAATAATTCACGTGTCGCGTAGCTTAATTACCTTATCGTTAGGTAGGGACGATGCCGAGGTAGCTGACATACCGTATCGTACTCGTAATCGTGGAAAACTTATTTTTGTATCGTCGGATTTTCGGTTCCGCGTTAGAAGGTGAATCGAAATTCGTCCATAACGCGGATCGAGGATTTTCAAAATTCTATCAGAACTGCTGACACCTATAAACTACGTAATTAATAACCGCCCCGAACCGCCGCCGATATATCTTGCCGGAAATTTCCATACTAATGAAACAACAGACCCGACTTTACGCAAACGGTTCTTACGAATAAAGTTTTAATTTATTCATTAGAGCCAGGTATATCAAAACCCGTATACTTTTCCTCAAGAACCGCCTCATTAATTGTACCATATAAATAATAACATGCGTGTATATAGACACAATGGAATAATCGTGAGAAATCGAAAAAGAAGATTTTTCGACAGGATATACAGCTCCAAAAAATGGACGGGTGGATCTATATGGGTATCCTTTAGACCGTATCGAGGCACTTCCGTTTCCTCATTTGAATCTTGATTCGTGAAGCATCGTCGATTCCTTACGCGACTTCTGGTCTTCTTTCTTCGTGGTTTATACAATAAAAGTTATCGCATGGGTGTCGGTATGGTTGCGTTACGGTCATTGGACGGCGATGTGATTTTTGGGTCCAGTTACTTGAAAATTTTTGTGAATTATTTACGGTCAGAAATAATGTCTCGAAAGTTTAGCAGACAGAAAGCTTTTAGGACAACGAGGGGAGTGGATCTTCTTTTCTACTTCACGTATATTTTAAACACCTGAGAATATTTTCAAAAAACGGTGAGCTCGAAAATTCGCCGAGTAAAAGCAGAACCTAAGTCCTGGCGCATACGACCTTTTCTACCTAACTTAACGGAAAATAACCACGTCGAATGATTCCGGAAGGTCGTAAGCGACGTTGTACGACTTTCCGTCGTTTGTAAAAGTAAAAACATACAAATTTTTGGAAAAAGTCTAAAAAATGTATGCGTTTTCATCATTTTTACATAGAATTACGGCGCTCTTCTTCTTCTTTCTCCTTATGCTTGCAGAATTACGGCGTTAGGAAAAATTATACGATCGTATGCCATTGGACACGCGATATTCAAGTAGGATCCTCAGTCTTGCACCCTTTCTTGCCACGCTGCACCGTGATGCATGGCTCAGTCCACGGCAGAGTTTTCCCACAGTAGGTAATAGGGTGAAGAAAAGTAGACAGGTGCGAAACTTAATTGCAATCCGAATGAGTGGAAAAGAACAGGTCAGGGCCGGTTCAACGACTTTTCGAAAGTCAGTACGGATCCGATCTCTTCCGTGACGGTGTGATTCGGTTCGAGCGGAGTATTTTTTATTTTCCACGCTAAATCCACATCCGTATCCTCGGTGCCGCGGTTGGTTAATTTTAGCCGCGTGCCATTGATTGCGGCATGAATCATTCCGCGGCGTTTTACGACGTTTCGGTGAGTCTTATTTTCGTACTTCACTTCGTACCCGCCGTTTTGCATCCTTCGATCACAACCTGCAGGCGTAACGGAGACTCAGAGACACTTTGCGAGGGTTACGAGGCACAATGCGAGCTGTCCTAGTCCAAGGTGTGTTAATTTCGTTCTCTTGTCAATTTCGTGCTGGTTTATGCCGCGGCTTCGAGCAAACGCGAGAGTTCACTGTCCTAGGATGACCACCGGCTGTCACGTGGCTCGATATGACGTCACCCCGATGAACAACGACGTCGTCGTCGTCCTCGTCATTCTTGCCTGCGCCGAGGATGCACGGAGAATATTAATGAGCGAGGTGATACTTGTACCGAAAGATACCTGCATCAGGGGCGATCCAAGTGCTTCGAGAGGCGAGGCGCAAGATTTTTAACGAACGTACTTCGTGCCGAAACTAATATTTACGTGAAATGTACACGAAATTTCCCCTCTTCTTCTTCGTTTTGTATTTCTTCCTCGGATTTTTGTCCTCTTGATTTTCTGTCGCCAAATTTTTTCGTTTCATTTCTCGCTTCGAGCCGTCAATTTCTTTCAACGAGTCAAGTATTTCTTACTCTCGAACCGCGAGAGACTTTCTTTGATTTTCAATGATCGGAAGTAATGCTCAAGAGCCCTGGCGACAACACGGGCAAGGATGTAACGGGTGGTCGGAATTGTGTCGCGAAAAATCCCATCTTTCGGATTATACATCCGCGGAAAACGTTGCGAAGTATCGTCGGCTGCTTTGAACAAAAACAAAAATGAAAAACCTCGAGTTTATCCCAAAATCTAAAGTCAAATCAAAAGTCTAATGGCGTGGGGTGAGAAAAATTCCTCGAAATATTTTCAAATTTTAGTTTTTAGGTTTCCAAATTCTCAGTTTCGAATTGTTTGTGAGTTTTCGTCATTTTCGCATCGAATCACGGGATGAACAGGAATGAAACGACCTTTACGTCGTTTTGCAGAATTTTCGACGATCTTCTACAATTTTTAGCTCGTATATCATGGCCGGAGCGAATTTGAGCATTTTGTTTGAAACACGAACCGAGGACGACTCGTTTTTCTACAATCCAGTCCCTCCATCGGTTACCCACGTTGCATACCTCCCGCGATTCTTGACAGCGAATAAAAATCTCTCCTTCGACTGTACACAGAGATCGTAGCAGAACCACAGCAATGGCGTAGAGACTGGGCGTGTATAATAAGCGGTTATACGTGGAAGATATTCGCAAGAAAAAAAAAAGAAGAAAAAAGAAAAAGAAAAAAAAAACACCACGATAAACGTGACTTTGAAGTTTACCTAAAATTAGCGAAAAACATGATCTCTAGAAATAAATAACCACATCTCTTCGACACTTCCATCTCGGGTCCAGAACCCGCATAGCTACTTCCAGTCTCCTCATTCCCAGCCTTGGTCAGGGCCGGAACTTTGGGAAGCGAGAAGAGAAGCGGGTATAGGCCGTTCAAGGGATTCGCCCCGGCTCAGTTTCTGTGAATTCTTAACTGACGTCGGTCTCTTGACGGCGCCGTTGGCGTTGGCCAGACTCTAGACTTCGGTGGGAAAGGGAAGCCTGGGGTTGGCCTGCACCGGGGCAATCGTGACGTCTTATTAATAATTGTCGAGCTTGCCGAGCGAGCCCCGGGTGATTGTCTGACAAATTGACGCCCGCCGTGCGCCCACCGTGCGTTTGCTTCCACACAAGGGGTTATCCGGTATGGACTGTAGGGTTTACTGACGGAGGCTATGCAAAACAAAGGGTAAACGGCTGTAGTAGTTTTTCTCATTTTTTTTTTCACTTCCATTCCGGTTTTTCATTTATTTTTCACTCCCTGTTTTTTCTTTTTCTTTTTTTTTTCTGTTGCTTCTTACTGTAAACAGTAGGGAACGAATTTCCGGCCTCGACTCGACTCGGCTCGGCTTGGCTTGGCTTGGCTCGGGGCTTGCGGTTATCCCCAGAGTTTGGAGACATTTTCTTATATTCGGGGTTCTTATTCCTCGCCCCTTACCGCCCTTGCAATTGCGCGCCCCCTCCCTCTGGGAGTTTGTCCGCCTTTCGTCCTGTTTTCTTGCTCTGGTTTTCCGCGAGTCCGTAATTAATGCGAAAAACTCGAGAACTAAGAGGCCAGAAACACTAATTCCTAACGTTTTGTTCGTAAAATCATTATTTTCATTTCTTTGTTCCAGGTGAGTTCTCCTCCTCTTCTCTTCTCTTCTCTTCGCTCCGAGCTTTTACCTCTTACCTTCGCTTTATACGTAGACCGAATATCTCGAGCCGCCCCCCCCGGGCAAAGTTGGGTGAGTCTTAACTTTGTAAGAATCTCCGGACTCGCGATAAGCATCTTATACAGCCATCGCGTATATATAGGGGCAGATGTAGATGTAGATGTAGATGTAGATGTAGATGTAAGTAGTCTGCCCCAGGTAGTCGGAAAGGTACCAAACGCGACGGACAAAGAAGAAGAAGCCCCTGCATCTCCCGCAGCTCGAAAACAAATAGAATTAGAAAACTTTTCGTCCTATTAAGTGATAATCATCAGCCTTTTTGTAAGAAGGTAGATAGGTGGGTAGGTATACGTAAATATCTGTGTGTTGATTATGATCGGTATGAAGTTGGCCCCACATTCGTCCGTCTCCTTCTTCCCTTTATGGTTATATAGAGGAGCAAAAAGACAGAAGACTGTGGGGCCAACTTCGTACCGGTAAAAATGAAACAGACGTTTCTACCTAATTCGGTAGAAATTTTCCTTCGTTGTAGGTGTACACGTCGATTCCGTGGGGTGAGATATGTTATTTTTACAAATTTTCTTAGATTGAGATGTTTCGTGCGGAAAGAGAAACGAAAATAGAGAAAAAAAGAAGACTGATAAAAGTCAAAGAAAGCGAAAGATTATTATTATTATTTTTTCTTCTTATTCTACGTTCGGTGGGCGCGCGTGTGTTTCTTTTTTACGAATAAGCGTGACACGATACCGACACGTGTCAATATACGATGGCATGCCCAACGTGACTGGTTGACACCTTGTCGATCATACGTAGAACTTCGCGCACTGTGATGCACCGCACGCTAAATGTACACGCGGACATCGAGTGATAATTGATTCTTCAAGGGGGGAACAAAAAAAGAAAAAAGAGAGAAAATTGGAAAAATTCAGGAAACGAATTCGATTCGTTACTTTTACACACATGTTTTACGATTTTGTTCTTTTTTTTTTTTGTTTGTTTTTTGATTCTGTTCTCTTTTCCGTCATCCCGGATCTACCGCTGCATCACAGATCCGCAGGTTGTGAATGGGCATCGGTATATTATATCTGATGATCTGAGAAACGAGTAGGTGAAACTCGCACTCGTGGTTTTTCGTCGAATTTGAAAATCGCGCCACGGGAAGAATATTTTGGAGAACGGATTCACCTTCGGGGAATCGTTCTTGACTCGATTATTGCGAAATTTTTGTATTCATCATCCGTTCTTCGTTCATCGAAGTGAAAATTATTACCCGGTGAAAAATTCATTCGAATTCAATTCGTAGACGTCGCGGCGCAGCATGAGGTTAACAGAGAAATCCGATTCCGTTGTTCCGCGGAAACCAGAGGTTCGCGGTCCGGTTAAAACCATCTGGAACTCGAACCTAATATACAGAGCGCCCGGTGGCGTGTAGTAGCTTATTAGATATACTAAGAAAATAAGAGAGAGAGATAGACAAAACGGAACGAGAAAAAAAAACAACAAAAAGAATTGAGTCGCTGCGAGGTCCAGAAGCTCCGTCAAACGTCGTATAATCACTTCTTTTTTTTTTTCCTTTTTTTACTACATTTTGAGATTATATTACCCGAATTGTTTGACAAGAATTGTCTATTAAACTCCGTCTCGTCGTTATACACGATAAAAGCCACCGTCCGAATTATATTCGAAGACAATATATCACACGTGACGCGTGAGAAGAACGAGAACCTGGTTGATAGTTTCGTCAACGTTGGTGTAACTCTTCCGTGTAAATTTTCTCAATTTTGATATTATTTATATACCTGCGGTTGGATATGTAAAAAGGATAAGAAAAGAGAGAGAGAGAAAATCATTCGAATCAATTCGACCGTATTTTTTATTCCCCTTTTCAAAGTAAGCACGATATATTATAACCAGTTCGTTAATCGGGCGTAAAAAATTTAGTTTCGTAAATCGTATGGAGAGAAACTCACTCGGATGTCGTATTGTGCTTTTGCGTGGGCGACGGGATGGGAGACGCGTGAAACGACGGGTACGGTACACTAGTAGGCAGCTGGCTCTAAAAATAGTAGCAAAAGTATTAGTAGGAACACACCCTATAGCTGGGGAAGGTAATCCGTCTTTCTACGTCGCTTTAAGTTTAGTTAGTCAACGGTGGGTATATAGTCTCCGGTTTACCGTATACTACGTAATAAACATACACCAACTATGATGTCTAGTCTAGACTTTGTATCGCAGATTTCATTCCACGTGGTCAGAAGTTCGCCCACGCGTGTTGGATGAAATTATCATTTTTCTCTTTCCCCTTCTTCTACATCTCTGTCTCTGTTTCTCTTTCTCCTTCTCCTTTTCTACAAATTGAGTTTGTACCAAGGTGGGTAGGTCGGTACACGACGAGACATGAAAAGCATGGCTGTCCCTCGACGGAGGTTTGTCTGTCCCCGTGCTTAGGGGTTGGTCATTTAATTAATTGAAACCGACCCTTCCTCTTCTTTTTATTCTATCTTTTTTACTTACAGATCTACGTGTTACACGCGTCCATTTATTTTATAACTAGTACGTCTGCGCACGCAGCGAGTTAATTAGACGGCAAAAAGTTGGTTAGATTTATACATAAAACAGTAAATAATATCGTTAACCCTCCGGAAGCACACGAGGTCATTCTTTCCCCAAATATTTCGTACCGATTCTACTTCAAGCGCGTTTTTCGATGACTACAACTTCTATTTTCAAAAATCCGATTATGCAGCCTTGAAGTTTGCGAAATTTGCCACAAAAAACGTCTCAACATTTTTTCCAAAAAGTTGCATAGTTTTCTAGATATTTCGAGTCGAAAATCTTAGTCGCAAAATTTTTGTATCGGTATTTATTTTTCTTTGCAATTTGGTAGAACGCTTAAATCCTCACCTCGATGATTATCATACCGAATATAGTTACCTCTGAGAACCTTACGCCTGTACACTTCTCTCGATGTTTTTACTGTGCAGAGGTGAAATTGCGTTGAATTTAACCGCTTCTCGTAGGAGCCTTTGCGAGTCCGGCGCGTTAAATCGTGCGGCTATATCGCGAGAGGAGGTTGGTGGTCGGTATAAGGTTTTGCGGGTAAGGTATATATGGTCGGTGGTATAGATAGTGGTGGAAACTGAAGGCGCACGGTGCGGAGAATTTCAAGATCCTAAATAACGAATCGTTGAGCGGTGAGGCACGGGCACGAGTTCCTATCCCATCGGCGCTCCACGCATTACGCATTTACAAAATGAAATTGCGTTTTTCAATCTCTATCGTGGCACTGGATTTTTCACGAGGGGTTGGCCTCGGCCTCCTACACCTACCCTACCCCTCGCTGCTACTCGAACTCTATGCTTACATGTAGGATCACCCCAAACTTTGCCAAAGTCATTTCTATCGCCTCCCGCGTGATTTCACTCTCATAAACATATTCCCGGTCCTTCGACCACTCCTGAGATCTGCGAATGCCAAAAGAGATAGAGATAGAGATAGAGAGGGAGAGGAAGAGGGAGAGAGAAGAACAATTTTCGAAAATCGGTCGGCCGAATTATTTTTTCCGATTCAGATAATTTTTTGTTTTTTCTCTCCGTGGCGAGTGATTTTGATAAATTTGAGACGGAAAGGTGTAGGGCTTGGTGTTTATGTCGACGCCTTGTTAACTATTCCCGCGTTTTCTTCTTTTCTTTTCGGCTTTTTATTTTTGTTTCCTTTTTTTTTGTTCGTCTTCTACTCTTCTCACTCGTATTAGACTCGGGTTTCTTGATTAAATCCGGTTGGTTTTTTTTTGTTTCTTTATTTTTTCTAAGATTTTACGAAACTTCCTGTGTATACCTGATCCCCTTAGAGTAGGTACCTATAAAAATAGCACGCTGCGCTACTAGAGGAAGAATTGCATTCGCTAGGGGATTGATGCATGGGATGTATGGCTAGAAGCTAGAAGAAAGGAAAAATTGCGCGGAAAATTGTTCCGGTTTTTCCTACCTTTTTGATTACGAATCGCAATCCATTTCTTTCTTTTTTTTTTCTTTCTGCTCCTTTTTTCGTTCTTTTCGACACGTGATTCAGAATTACTTAAAATTTTATGGACTCTATCTTACGTATAGATTATAATCGCACAAGAGCAAAAAAGAGGCGAGAGAAACATTGCAAAGGGAAGAGAAACATTGTAAAACATTAATAAACTATGTGTTTAATTTAAATTCGTGTTCTCAACTATCGAGAAAGAAGAATGTTTCAGATGGCGAATCAATACCGTAAAATTCACTGCCGCGCCAGTAAAAGCGCAATTTTTATATCTCCGAACGCAACGAGGTTGCGGTACTCTTTTTTCTTCTTTCCTTATTTATACCAATACCTGTACGTTTAACGGGCTCAGCTCGAAATTAAACGTAACATGTGTTCGTACATTAAAACTCCAGGGCGGTTTCCTCATTTTATCTCTTATAAGGTACTAGGCGAGAAAAAATGAAAAAAAAAATCAAATCAAGGAAACTCGACGACGCTTCGTCAGTCCCACCGCAACTTGGATTCAGTGAATTTGAAAAATGGATTTGAAAAGTGAATTCGAACAAAACATGATCTCGAATTAATTTTCGATCAGGTTAACCCTCGTCGGCATTATCGCCTCCAATCAATTCATGGCTCTTTATATCACGCCCGATTTATCATACTCCGTTCCAAACCTGTCGCGTTATTGTCCGTCGCCAGGTATACCTAATAGGATTTTGAATTTGACCGCGTTTCGTCGAATAATGATCGCTGCGAGCAGAGGCGTTGGTTGGGTTGACTCGTGCGAAATGTACGGATCGGAGCGTTCTTCTTTGCATTCTGAAAGGATATTTTTGACTCGCTCCCACTTATTCCCTGTTCGCGCGACCGGATGCGTATGCGTATGCGTTCGAATGACGCAGCCGCTTCTTTAGACGGGCATTAGAGCCACTCGATACGCCTTGGCTTCGATTCAGCATTGAAATTCGCCCCGACCCCACCCCCGCACCCGCGAAACCGCGAAATTCGGACGCTTGTTTCTCCGCCAGGGCGAAGTTTTTCTCCTCATCATTGTACTTCGCCCGGAGGTATACGATTCAAACGAACCGTTAACAGTTGTTCATTTTTATTTTCCGTTCAAAAAAGTCCCGTTGTTCGTAACGATTTTCGAAAAATTTTCGCGGATACAGGTACCGCTAGATAGAAGTATATCACGAGATGTGGAATTTTTAAAATCGACGATATATTATCCGGTTAAACGAAATTTTTAGACAGTTTTTATTCCGCGCGAAAAAAAATTGCCGATCAATCTTCATTCGCATTTATTTTTCATAGACGTAACAATTTCATTTATTTACGTAAATTCGCGAGACTCTATATACGTTTGAATCGCGGTTTGAATAATGAAACGCGATTCCTGCACCCAGTTAATTTCTCCCGAAACCAGAGCATGTATCGCGCTTCTGCAGTTGCTGTTCACTTAAATCTTCAATGTAGCGGTCTGTGAATAGTAAATAAACCAAAAATCAACTACACGGTGTAACGCGTTCTGTGTAAATCCACATGTATACAAAATTATGAGAGAAAACTATTTCTCCGTCTAGATTGATGATCATTTATCCCGTGAAAATTATAACCGAGGTAGATCGCGGCGACTGCACCACTCGTTCTATTTCCTCCAAACTCGATAAATCCACAAAGCAAACTACCGAATGGGCAAACAGCCAAATTCTCTGGGACAGCGGCAAGCGGCGGTAGTGCCACCGTCTGATATGGAAAACCATTAGTAAACAGTTTAGTCCGGTTTGTAATTCCCCAGATCTCATTAGCCGGTTCTGTCAACGCGAGTATACCGCGACTTACAGCCATACCAACGAATTGATTGATTACACATTATTAAAAATTTACACAGGCTGGTTCAAAATCACCGCACCACGTGTACGAATTCCCTGTAGAAATCCGAGACTTGATCTCCTTCACCAAAAATTCTAGGGACCGAAACTTTCCGAGTTACGAAAAGTCCTAGTCGACTAATTGCAAATCTTGTTCGCGATCATAGGATAGGTTCGGTTAAAAAGTGTAAACTAATCAGTGCCCGTAACGAATCTAGTATTCTACCTCAAATTGTGTTCCTAGCTAAGTACGACGCCGTTTTTGACTCGAATGTAGCTTCCATGATCGTTCACGGTGTCCAGGTTCTTCGCTGACGCACCCTGTACGGGGTAAGATCGTGGATTTTTCTTTATTCCTCTGATAAATTTCTCTAGCATCGCATAGTTGATCAAAGGAATACATATATTCATGTATATTTATACGTGTACAAATAAATATTCATTCGTAGACCGGTGGCAGCAGTGGGATAACTAGGTAGTACATACATATACCTTTGTAAAAAGCTCATTTCTCTCTCTGTACTCCCTCACAACTGACGGAGAATCTTGTCACTCGTTTTATTGCCTTTTACTTGCAGAAATTATTCCTGTAAAATGAACTCCATACGTAATATGGTAATAAAGATCGTATTGTGTACGTGTGTGTGTATACATCTTCGTCATCGTCGTTTCTATTTCACGTTTGTGCGAGTAAAATTTTCATTACGTACATACCCTGACTCTACTTCTACCTACTTCTTCTCTTCTCACACAATATCTACAGACACAACATACCCTCGTATCGCGCAGTACCTAGGCGTTGAATTAATTAAATCTTACGAACTGCATCTTCGTCATGTCTTTATGTTCACGGAAATGCGCAATGCACAGGGCGAAATGGATAGCCATCGATGGTCAGAAGTCAGGATGACGTCGTACGTCGACAAATATCTATCCTCTGATCTTTAATAGTATATAAAAAAATATTTGTGGGATAAGGACAGTAAAGACACTAATTGTGTGTTCCTTGTTCCAACATTTCGTCGATGCATTAGCCAAACGAAGTTCTGATACGTGGACGAACTGTTGCATCAAAGAAACACGCAAATAGTGTCTTCACTGTCCTCATCCCACGAACATTTTCCAACTCCCGTCTACCTTCCATATCCCTGAATGAAGAGCAAAATAATTATAGATATTCAACGAAAAACACCCTCAGTATCTATATATTCATTTTTCGCACACATACATATGTTAACTATATCAATGTAGGTGTATGTATAGATGTATGTGTACGTTTGGGAAACGAGGATAGAAGCGAGCCACGAGGCGTGAAAATTTTCCCCACCTGTTGCCAGATGATTCGCATGCAACTAAACTTGACGATGGGGGCTGCAGAGGGACTCTGATCTGAATTTCGTGGCTCAATTACACCGAGACTTTTGTCGGATACCAGGGGTGTTTTTTCGTCTTTATTTTCGAGGTTGAAATCGTCGCTTTTTTACATTCAGATTTATTCCGTCAGCTAAGGTGTTCTTCATATTTAGAGGCCATTTATAATCATCGATCACTTTTTTCTTTTTTCTCTTCGTTTCTTTTCTTTTTCTTTTTTTTTGTGGATATATGGAAGAGATTTCTGGCGAATATATCCGTCAGGGTTTCGAAAGTTTGTTTGAATTTTTGAGGCTCTTTTGATTTAGATCCTCGTTTTAAAACGTGAAATATGAAAGACGAAAATTGCTTTCGTGTCCTCGTACGACTTGTCAGCCGTTATTGATTTCGTAACGAGCTAGAAGAGCCTCGAGCTCGTCGGAAATCGCTGACAAACGGCTTGAGAAGATAATCAGTTCACTTTCCTCTTCTCTTTCAACTCGTTCATTCATAATTGTTAGACGCTCCTGCGGCTTTATTTATCCCCGAACCCTCCACCAAAAACGAGAAACGATTAAACGAACCGCGATCCACATCACCAACCCGCCTAAAACTGTTCGGAAATTTGTACAAATTCGAAATGAAACAAAAACTCTTCGAAGAATTCAGCCAAATTCTTGAAAATCGTCTTTTCGCGCGAATCGCATTTGCAATTCGAATTTTCACACCTTGGCGCATGCGAGCCTGTGTTACATAGACGTTTTCGTAAAAGACGAAGATTTTAATTAGTCGCCTCTTTGACCCGGGACCCAGAGGGGAGTATAGGGTGGTAGATGGCAAAGGCATCATGGTGGCAAAGGAATAGCAGAGGGGCCGTTGTCACTGCATGATGCATCGCTCCAGGGAGCCAATAAGCCAGGGGCTATGTCTTGGGACATGGGGTACGACACCCTGCAGCTAACTCAATAACAATAACCTCGAAGGAGGTCGAGCTGGGCGGAGGAGAAGAAGATGAAGATGTAAGGTGGAAAGTGGAAGATGGAAGACTTCTATGTCCTAACTACGACGCTAGGACCTACGACCTTCCCGTTTATATGCAAAGAGCTATGATTGCAGTGAATTTCTCGTATGTTTGAATACGAATGAAAATTTTTATATTAATTAAAAACTTCGTGGAAAGAGGATAAGATTCTGCGCCCTCGATCGCCCACTCCTAACCGAACCTTTCATCAAAAGAAACTCCAGTCTTCTTAATTTTTTGTTCCTAGTCTCTTCTGTCTTTCGCTGAAGAATTTGGAGTCTCGAGTCTTTGGAAAAAAATGTGAAACAATTTCATAAGATCTCATGGATCTTCACGAGATTCGAAAAAGCCTCTCGGTGGCTTCGGAATATGCGTGCAAAAAGTCTTCCCTAGCAGAGATATTCGTCTTTTTCATTTTACTGAGATTTTTCAACTCTCCGTTCACTCGCCTTTTTCTCCGTACCAGTCTAGTCCTAAATTGTTCATTTTTGGTATTCGACGTGCGAGAAGAACCGCAAGGTTATTTCTGCCCGTGAAAAAGGGGAAATTCCGGTCCATGAGACCTGGAATTCTTATATGTATAAATTCGAAATTGATCTACAGCCGCAGGACATTCGGATGACTAACGATCTACGAGTGGCGGTGAGTTAACAAAGTGAGATAAAAAAGGTGTAGAAAAAATGTTGAAGAAAAAAAAATTAAAAATTGAAAAAAAAAACGAAAACGAAAAAATCGTCGGTGATTCCCTCTGCTAGCCGCTCTCTACAGCGTCAACCGGTGCTGCAGCCCTGTGCGAAAGTGAGCAAGGAGTAGGTAAAAAGGACGGGGACGCAACCAGGGCGCGTAATAGTCTAGGGATGATTAATAACGAACTATGAACCGTATACCGAGTCGAGAAGCCAACAAAACAGCTTCTTTATGGGCCAATAACGCGGCCAGGGTCGTGCTCCTCGCTCGTCTTGTTCGCCCAGCAGGAGTTATTATTAACATTATTATAACCAACTATTTACTGCATCATCGCAGTGCGCTGTACACTTCATTTATTTTATTATATATACAGTATATTGAAACTTATTATCATTCGAGGCGGTCGTATGAACGAAGTCACCTTTTATGCACTTTCGTATAAACGCGAACTGCAGGGTTGAAGGAAAAAAAGGAAAGAAAAAATGAAAAAAAAAAAGAAGAAATGGGGAAAAATGGAGGATGAAATATTATTACTCCGGAGGGTAATTAATCAGTTGCAAAGTTCTGCCGGTGTCTCTGTTTTCTGTAAAGAGATATATATGTATACAGGGTGATTCACTGCTACCGGGCCATTTTAGATAGGCAGATTCCTCAGGAAATTCTAAGACTAAAAGTTCTTTACCAAAAATTCGATAGACCTCCAGTTCCCGAGCTATGGAGGATCTAGGATAACCAATTACAGAGCTTATACGTGATTCGGACAGGGCCGTCTAGATATCTTAAGTTATTAAAATGTAATTTTTATTTCGTCATAAGTAATTTTAGCATCACTTGTAACTGAAACTGGGATTGCTGCTGGCGTTGGTTTCGACGTCCAGGTCGTCCAGGTCGTCCAGGGTATCCTCCTCGTGATCCAGGTCGTCCGCTTCGTGGTTCCCGTCTTCTACGTCGTGTGCTACATAGTTTAGTTGCACATGTCATCCGCTTCGTAGTTTTCGCAGTCCAGGTCGTTCGCGCCGTGGCTTCCAGCGTCCAGGTTGTGCGCATCGTAGTTTTCGTAGTCTAGGTCGTACGCCTCACAGTTTGCGTCGTCCAGGTCATACGCTTCGTAATTTTCATCTTGCAGGTTGTACAGCTCGTACTTTACGACCTGGACAACGAAAACCACGAAGCACAGGACCTGGACAAAGAAGACTACGAAGCGCACGACTTGGACAACGAAAACTACAATGCGCACAACCTGGACGCTGGAAACCACGTTGCGAACGACCTGGACCACAAAAACTACGAAGCGGACGACCTGGATCACGAGGAGGATAACCTGGACGACCTGGACGTCGAAACCAACGCCAGCAGCAGTCCCAGTTTCAGTTACAAGTGATGCTGAAATTACTTATGACGAAATAAAAATTACATTTTATTAATTTAAGATATCTAGACGCCCCTGTCCGAGTCATGTATAAGCTCTGTAATTGGTTATCCTAGATCCTCCGTAGCTCGGGAACTGGAGGTCTATCGAATTTTTGGTAAAGGACTTTTAGTCTTAGAATTTTCTGAGTAATCCGCCTATCTAAAATGGCCCGGTAGCAGTGAATCACCCTGTATACGTATAGGGAAACAAAAATAAAGTATGAGGATGGAGGGGTGCGCGAGGATTTCTAGTATAAAGTGTAACGTTTACTTGTCAGGGGTAAGCAGGTGCTCACTTTACCGTTGTTACCTGGTGCTTACTCTGCAGGTGTGCCCACCCAGCATCTTAAAAGCCATTTCACTTCGTTTTTTCATTCTTTTTTTTTTTTTATCTTTACTAATAGAAAAGCCAGACGCGTAAGAGTCCCTGCTACTACCACTCGGACTTGGAGCGACTAAGTAATTGTAGATGGAGAAGAAAGAACCGTTCAAACTCGCGCGCCAGATCTGGGACAGAAAATACACGGACAATGATGACACTTTGCGATCTTTTGAAATAATCGGAGAATTAAAATATCCGCGTATAGTATCTTTCGTCGAAAATTAGTATCCCTATATCCCCTACATTCTTTAGATCCGTTCTACAAGTTTTTCAAGAATTTGAGGTTAGGATTCCACCTCAAAGTCAGAGTCGTCGCCATTTTGAGCAAGTTTAGGCGCGAACTAGACTTCTTAATATTTATTAAAACGTTCTGTGAACTGACTGACGGATAAATTCTAAGTCCGAAATAAAGTTGAACGTTGAGTTGGTCTTTCGCAGACTTTCGAGGTTCTGAATAGAATTTTAAACGCCAGCGGTAATTCTGATATGAAAACAGAATTATATTTATGAAAACTGAAGAGCAAAGGAATCGAGGTCTCAGAGGACGAAACTAGAAGTTATATTCCGACTCGGGTATGCGGATGGGAATAGGTTTTTGAAAATTAGCGACCTTTCTTAAAACTCGGGAGTGGTAGCTGCACAGTCTCCGCGCGTGGTAAAGCCACGCTCGAATCGTTCCGAAAGTTCACACTGCAGATATTCTAATTTAGTCCAGGTATATAAATTCGTTCTTAACAGCTTCCAGCAGACGCATTAAACGCACCATTATATTATTGCGCCGTTTGTCATTCGGCGTTATTAGGTAACTTTCAGAGTTTACAATAATCCCGTTTGGTATATTGGGCACACCATATACCTATAACATCGTGCCATGTGCCATCCTACGCGTAACTTTGGTGGCAGCGAGTTGGATGAAAATTAAACCTCGTTTCTTCGACGGAGAATGCTCCAGCATAGCTTCTATGCGGGTTTAGCAACGAATAAAGACAAAGCAATCAAGTTTTAAGTAATTCAAAACTGAAAAAAAAGAAATACGGGACACGTACCGTTTTTCCTTGCGACGTTTGAGTCCACGAATCGTCAGAGATAAAACCCACTGAAAATGTAAAAATAAATGAGAGATAAGAACGCTGATTAAACTAATTGAAGCGAGAGCCTTGGAAGCATAAGCAGGTACGTGGCGTATAAGTTTGAAATTTGGTTTTTCTCTTCGACAGTTTCGCGTTATACACCGTTGTTAGTGACTTAAGACTGCTGACGGACGGTGAGTCTAACTCAAACAGCAAAACAGCCGCAAAGTAGGGAAACTGTAGTAAAAACTTTTGGTTTTGGTTGAGGAGACGAAACTTGAACGTGACTTTAGTCATGGTGTCTTCAGGTAGGGACTCGCGTATATATATATTATCTACAGGTAAAGGCAGCCACGTTTTCCTCGTGTAATGTTATATTAATAGATTAACTAAATACGACGGGAAATTTGCGGTTTGCTATAAATATTAAAACTTGGTACGCATCTGGCCGTCGGCCCTTACCTTAAGCCTTGACTTAAGTCCCTGCCGACTAACTCGCCGCGAGTTTGACCCCTTATACTGCAGATCGTTGTGTAATAATTTTGCCTCTAATTTTGGGGAACACGTTGATCGGAGGTGTACCTAATGGCGGTTAATTATCTGCATATTATTACCGCGTGTTTAAGTTTCCATCACTCAACTCTTGACCCATTAATTATCCATGACGGTTATCGACTGTCCCGTCACGTAAAAATGGGTGAAATAATGTAAAGACTCGATTATCGACGAACCTTCAATCCGTGCGAATCTATTTTCATGGAAATTCGATATTTCCGTCTAACTTGTTACGACGATTCATTAGTTGTTCTAATTGCGAAATTTTTTTTTTTATTTTTTTTTTATTTGCGAATTAGTTTGAGATTTTCGCTGGGAGTTTATTCGGCTAGGTTATTACACGCCCTTTAAGTTCATTAATTATTAATTAAAAACGTACTCGACGGTCTGCGATTGTTCACAATTAGGGAACCTACGTTTTTGGGAAAACCGGTGAACGGAATTTTAGCGCGGTAAGCGTAATAAATGTCCGGCAGTATGCGCGATCCCTGGATGTCATTTTTCTGAGTAACCGCTATAATGCCGGATAATTTAATTTCATTTTCTCTCGCGTATATAAGGTCTACCTTACCTATACCTTGGCTTGCCTGAATAATTTGAAAATCTTCTCGCTCTCGAGAAATTTTGAGTCAATTTTTCACACTCCGCGTTAGACTCTGCATTTGTAACAATTATTGACGAATGGTTTGTTCTTTCTCTTTCGGTTGGACTCCTTAGAGCGTTTTGGTTATTGCGAAATTAAGAAAAAATTGAAACAAGGTATTCTGGGTCTAGAAAATCGTTCTTTTTCTTCTTTCTCCTTTTTTATTATCGTGAAGAGCCGCGGGACTTGTAAATCGGTAAATTAATGAGAATTTGAAAAGTTTTGCGAGTCTTTATTTTTATTATTTTTGTATGAAGAAGAGTCACGATATGGCGGGAATTTAATGAAAGTGGTCGCGGATTGTTTCCTCGATCTCGTATACATGAATGTGTGAAAGAATCGCGAGAAACACAATCGGATGCGGGCAGAGGAGGTGGAAAAAGAAAAAATAAAGAAAGGAGAAAAAAGAAAAAAAAAAAGGAAGAGGAAGATTGATGACAAAGATAGGAAAGAAAAATAAAAGAACTTCAGGCGAATAGAATCGCCTCCGGAAGTTGGATGTTTAGCGACAACAAAATAATGTGGATAAAACGCATGCGGATAAAAGCGACAAGGGAAAACAAGACCGGCTCTAAGGATAGTACAAGTAAGAAACAAAAGACGAGCGAAACTGTGCTAAGTAATGATGATTGCCTCTTACTTTTCTACAACTCTGCTTACTTTTTCTTTTCTATCAATTCCACGTTTTCTTATTTTTCTTCTACTTCTTATTTCTTTTCTCCCTTTTTTCCTTTCCTTTCCTTTTCTTCTCTTTTCTTTTCTTTCATTCGTTTCTTTCTCCTCGCTCGACGACACGGTTATCAAAGCCTGTCTCAGAATTGGAACTACACCAGTCATCTCTTTCCTCTTTTTTTCAAATTCACGAGAAAAACGGTCGAGACAAATTGCTCCGCGTTAGTCACCGAGCCCTCCGTCTCGATCGAGCACCAAACAAACATCGATTTTTGTTAAAAATTAAAAATTATATCGCGGGAAGTTCCAAGTTCGATATTTATCTCTAATTTCCGGCCGGATTCGCTGCCTCTTTATATTCGCTCTACTCAATTCGAATCGCTTCTATATTCCGTGTCGATTTATATCAACAAATATACATTCATTTTTTTCTTTATTTTTTTTATCGAGTTTAACTGCCGTTGGGAAAAATGAGGAGAATCTCTTCAAAACCAACAAAGAGTTCAACGAGTCTGAATCGATCGAGGGTTCGTCCGGGTTGTTGATCCGTTGAAATGGGTTAGCCTCTAAGTAAATCGGTATTTCATCCTCGTATACGCGTACCGCGATCTTACTAGAACTTAATTACAGCTCCGTAATGAATCCATTTAACAAAACATTCCAATCCCACCTATCCAATGACGTGCCTCTCTCTACTATCTTGGCGACGTTCTCTCAAGCTCTTGACATTCTCGTTGTCTCGGCTCTAAACGATCTATTCCAAACGGTACTATCCACAGGCATAAACGTCTCACGGACAATCCATGGATCGGTTCGATTAAGGAAGTTTTCTTCTAAAAATTGGCAAGGAATGTGATTTGAAAAAAAATAATCCTGAATCCGTAACGAAGTATAAATCCGACTTGAAAAAGGCGAAAACGATTTCCATTTGCGAATCGTGGCTGTTTCGGTCTCTGCTGAGGCTATCGCGGAATATAACTGATAATGAAATAATAAATCGGTGTTGTTTGTTGAACGGCGAATAGCTGCACGGTTATTCGTTTTCCCTCGTTTCGTATCGTTTCGTTTCGTTTCGTTTCTCGTTCGTTTTGCTCAAGGGATTTTTTCCCGTGACTAATGTCGATCGCGTACTTTGATTTATGTGCACACGGTGAATTCCAACATTTATTCCTAACAGCCGTAGTTGTCCAACGCCAGTCCCGAACTTTAATATCAAACATTCTGACAGTCGATTCTTTTCGCCTCGAAGGTAGGGGAGCCTCTGGATTTTTCGGACGCTTCGACGTTTCGGACAGTTCCTATTAAAAATACTTAGAGGGTGATGAAGCATGTCTTTCATGCCCTGATGTATTACTTCGATCAAACTTTCGGGTTGAACAAAAATTTGACAAATGAACGTAGTACATACTTTATCGATAATTTCTACTTCTTCCTCGGTTCGTTTTACACGTGACACCTCATCCCCGTGCGAATTACACATGCTTTTATCTCCTAGTGCATCGAATATCGAATCAAAACGTAACTCAAGTTCTTCAAAAAATGAACTAAAAGACAATGACTAAAGTAGACGATCTATACTCTGAACAAAAGCTCCTATTCCCTCGAATTGGATCAAACTTAACTTGATCAGGTTCCGAAAACGTCTAGGAGTTCAGGAAATTCCTGATGTAGATATTCCGCTGAATCGTTTCGACGGGGCGAACCGTGTGAAGAAGGGTAGGTACCGAATTGCAAATGTTGAGATCCTGGTTATTTTTAGACCCCATTTCACCGTGACAGTTGGTACAGGTGGGTGGAAAGACCAATTAAAGAACTTCCGGCGGTTCTTTGGGTTAAAAGTAATAAAGGCGTGTTTGAAAGGGTTTATAGCTACGGTTAAGTTTCATTTGGTCTGACCCCATCAGGTTGGCTTGGGTTAGGTCAGGCTGTATCTGGTTCCGTTCCGAACTCTGGTCCAATGAGTTTTTCGGTTAATTCGCACGATTGAAAAACGATTACCATTTCTTCCCTAAGTGCGACCTCCGTCCCTCGTCGAGTGGGATCAGGGATCCCTTACCCCTTATCCCTTGTCCCGTATCCCTTTCCTCCTCCCGATCAATCGCGGAGAAACGCTCATTATACGATTCCACAAACGAAAAATGGCCAGTTTTCGTTATTTCGGGGACAACCGATTACCACGGAGAAAAATAATAAGGAAGGGAAAAGGAAAATGGAAACCAATCCCGTCTTTGTTCAAGAATCGTAATGTTAATTGAAGTGACTCCGATCCCTTCTTCTCGTTATCTGTGTCCAATATCGAATCGGGTCGTGACCCTTTCGGGGTGTAATATTGGTGTATATGAACACCGCTGAGGTGTCTGATAGATCTGTATGAGATATGGGTCGGAGATCGACTCCGGTCTTATCGATCATTGAAAAGAATCTCGCGCCCGATGATGAAGAGCGAAATGAGGGAGTGACCGAGGACGAAAGGAAACGAGAGAAATCTGAGCCTTTATTCTCGCGTGCCGTGCAGCAGTCGGTGATAATTGGCTCTTTGACACGAGGAGGATGAAGCTGCGTCTCCCCGTCTCTCACTTTCAGTCGTCGTTAACGACGACGATCGGAAGACTGAAAGAGCGAATGAACTGAACGAGGAAACGAAGAAACGACGAAACGATGAGGACTCGTGTCTCGTTGCCTGATCCATTTCTATACAAAGTTTTACTCATCGTTGCAGGAGCTAAGTGGCGATGACGTCCTCGTCCCAGCTCCGTTAGAGAAGTGTGATGCGTGTCTTTCGTCGACGTTGTCATTGTCTCCTCTTACCAGTTTCTCATCTGATCTCTGGACCCGCAGACGTCGAGACGTTCAGACGTTCAGACGTCGACTGGGTGAAGTCATATGCTATATGGACATATTTTTCGGTCCATCTATTTGCCACGAGATGTCGCCAGCAGACCGGCTGCTCTTACGTCAATGAAACTCACTTTACTCTACACTACGGTGTATCCAGCTTCCATCCATTTATTATCAATCTTTTTTCCCACGCTCGGGACGTCGATTTTCGCATTACGTATACGCTCCGATCTAGAGATTGCTGATTTATTTCACGCAACGTCAGGGTCCAGTTGTAAGGCCTTGAAGCCCGAGAATATCCGAGAATCTTTGTCAGATCTAAAAAGTCGTGGAAATTTTTACGGAATTCTCTTCCCACCGAGGAATTTTTATTTTTTGGCGGTTTTTCAACGAGAATGAAATCAGAATTTGGAGTCTTTTCTTCTCGTCGACGTTTTTCCCATCGCGTCTTCAGATCCCGGTATTATTTTCATCAAGCGACGATTTTTGAGAACCCAAACCGATTTCCCGTCCGTTTGAGCCACTGCGAAAGTCAGGGGATTCCGAATTTCGATTTTCATGACCACATCCGTAATCATTGATCGTAGATTGCGAAGTTGATGGAAAGATGCGTTCGAGGTCCTGTCTTCTTCGCGTGTTTACTAATTCATGGTTAATTTCACGGTAAATTAGACGCGAAAGAAGAGTATTGAAAAGAAAAGGAAAGGAACGATGAACTGGGAGCAATTGGACTCTCGAAATATTTTCTACACTGATTTTGCGGCGTCTGGTTTCTCACGCCTGATACATGGGAACCCGATGGGATCGCCTTACACAAGTTACGCATCTACAAGCACCTGGACAGCAGAATGGCTATGGGCAGATCAGAGAAACGCCGAAGGCCTTATAACCAAGGTCAGGAACTCTTCGAAATGGAAAGGAAATACGTCCGCCCGAAATCGTGACTCGTTACAGGTTCCACTATACTTGACTCGCCTGATCGATTTCTTGATCTCATCATGAATCGGAGTGCTGGTTCATCCACGTCCTTGCATTAGGTGCTTTTACTTCGACCGCATCTAATTCCTAACTTTTCTTGATTAGGTTTTAGAATTCGTAAACCTTCGGTCAATAATTTCCGATTTTCAATCCACACGAAGTAACTTTTTGGTTTTCGGTTTTCCGACTGGCACAAAATCGGGGGAGAGGTCGGAGGACCGACCCGCTGGAGAAACAACCCCTAGAATTCAATGGGACCCGAATTCTCGAGGGTGTCAAAATCCTATGCCCGTCCAGGGCCAGTGCCAATTAGTTCTCAAAAGCAGGGTGTAATCCACGTCTTTCGGCACCCGATCCAGCTCGGATCTTCCATCTCTAAGCCGCGAGATGTCTTTATATCAGCGTCGAAATTCTTCTCCGATTCATTTCGGTCGAATCTTAATTAAACTTTTCTACGTACCAATGATGATGCGATGGGTAGCAGTGATTCAGAAATGTTTAAAATTCTGCCCAGCTCTTTCAATCTGGGTCTGCTAAGTGTTGAATGTACTTATAGCTGCGTTAGACGTAGTTCGGTGGCGCCAGAGAGGCTGCTACATGGTCTAGCACGTGTATAGACGAGGAATAGAGATGTCTTGGTTAGGGGCCGGCATTAGACGGCATTAGGAACGCGATTGCATTTCGAGAGTCGTTCTAGAGACCTCTGGCAGCCAGTAGTTGAGCCAAGTCGAATCGACTGCCATACCGGCGTCGGCGTCGCGTACCCGACGCCGTTATACGCTTCTCTGCAAAAGGGATTTTCCGTATACCAGATATAAGACAGAGAATAAGACGTCTCGTGCCAATTCGCGAGTGTAATTCATTCGCGGAACTACCTACGTCGAAAATGAAGTAAAAAAAAAAATTTAAACAGTAAAAGGTCCTCGATAGTGGTTGCAAATTGTCAAAAATGGATTTCGAGAATTTTTTGACAATTAATCGCAAACTTTGCGTCATCCTCGCTGCATATTTCATTTTTTTATATCATTCATCAGGCAGATAATAATTGTGCAGGTAATCAGTGACTCTGTTCATCGTTTATACAATAAATTCTCGTGAGTATTGAGTCGAGATGAAAATTTGGGAGGGATTGAATTTGAGCACTTTTTGAGAAAAACCTGGGTACGAAATTCATGAAACTTCGAGTGTATGGTGTTCGACGTTTCATTACTCGATGCCCCTTTTGACGAGAGTTTAATGGAGCAATTCGCGGCGCTATCTAATCCGTAACTTTCCTTCAGAAGTATCTTGAACGGGTTAGGCCCGAACCTGGAAGCCAAAATAGAGGCCGAAGTTTAATAAGCATTTTCAACTCGTTTATTGGGACCGGGTCGAAGTTCCGAATTTTGAAAATCCTGAACGGCAAGAATTACGAATTTTTCCCCGAAAATCTGAACAGCCGATTGCAAAATCGGACTTTCGGAGTTTTGAGCTTTCTGCATTCCATCCTCTCGGAATCTTGATATTCTAAACTCAAATGTTTCTGAAAATCGGAAATCGTCTTAAACGAATTCGAATTCGAATTCGAATTTAAAAATTTGAAACTTCAACGATCGAGGCTAGAAATGTGATATTCGGCAGAATTATTACGCCGCCAATTTTATTTTCTTTAAAACGGGAAAGCGAATCGATACTTTTTCATTTCCGCGACGGTCTAATGTCCCGGACGTTTTCTAATTCCTCGTTTTTTCTCCAAGAAAAGAAGAAAGAAGTAGCAGCGTATGATACATGGAGCGTGTCACATGCTCAACACGCGACTGCAAATCTCGCCAGAAACGTCTTTGTGATATCACGAAATTGAAACGTAGCGCGGCAACGCGACACTACGCGAAACAAACCATTCCGAACACGCGGCACATTGCGGCTGTAACGAAGTCAGGTAACGGACTCGACGGTGGACTCCCCTCCGTCACGGACAAATCTTTTTCTAATGTACATATAAACATAATCTACACGGCGCCCTAGTCCCTCTCCCAATTTTTTACCCATGTTTCTTTCCCTTCGGTTTTAAAATGCAGAAAAATGGCAAACGCGTGATACAAGGACTCGAAAGCGTTTTCCATACCTACCCACTTCTTCTCCCATCAAATATGTTCCTCTTCTACAAAATCTGAATATCACTAGCTGCATCTTATTCCTTTGACGTTAGAAAGGAAACGATCGCTCTTGCTTCTCACGTCCGATACCAGAAATTTTTATCAACTTTCTTTCCGATGGAAACAAATTTTTTCTATCCTTGAATCTTACTCCTAATTAGACAAATCCTAACGACATTTCATTCGCTCTAACCATCCGCTAATATCTGTACACACAAGTAGGGAAAACGAGCCGTAAGAACCGCTTTAGGTAAGGCAAGCTGCGACAGCTAGATGTTTTCCGGATCGTTGCAGTACGTTGCACGTACGAATATGGGAATAAGTCCGAAATTCGCGTAGCTACAAGCTCATACTTTCCGAATCGCTTTGCCAAAATTCGATTAGAATTTTATTATAGATTCGGCGAAATTATTATAGATTCCAGCTTTTTATATTTCCTTGGAATCCTTGCGATTCTCGGAGTATTCGCTACTTCCGTTCGGTGGCTTCGACCAGCGCCGTCCCGTTCGTTCCTAGTTCCAATCGCACGTGAGACTTTTTACGAGCTTGAAAGAAAAAGCCTCGAATGTACGTACCTACCTTCCTACGTACCCGTACCCTGTACCCTGCACCTATGGATTTCCGTGCAGCGCCGCAACTCTAACGAAATTGTTCCAGTTTTACGACGCACCGCTAGCGTCGTATACCGGACATTAAAGGCGTAGAGACGCGTCATGGTCACGTGCGTTTCAAGCCATGCTGTTGCCGTGGTAAAAAAAAAAAAGAAAAAAACAAAAAAAAAAAAAACCACGTAACATGTACCCAGCGAAAACTCGAGTAGGTACTTTCCCTGATTTTTTTATTATCTTCGAAGCTTTTTCATAACCGTAAAAAAAAAAGAAGAAAAATGAAAAATCTGATACAACTGATCGTTCAGTCGAGAATTTTTCACCCTTTTTTCATTCTTCTTCTTCTTCTTCTTCCTCGTTCCTGGTTTATACAAATATTATCGATCTCTGTGACGTTGCTTCCATCGGGATATCCGAAGTGCGTTTGCATATGGAACCGAATTAGAATAGAGAATTCTGCGCAATCTAGTAACAGATTTAGCAACGGTGGAATATACACGTGCGAATACAGCAGAGAGTCGCAGTCCTGTATTCTCGACAGCTATTCTGTTATACAATACCACGAGCTGTACAAAGATTCTATGGAATCGCTTGCGCCGGTTACTACCCCGTGTTTATTATTTCAATTCAACGTTTGATCAGGTCGATGTTAACAAACGAGAAATATCTCCGATCCGGGGGAATTTCCCTGCCCGAAAATTACCCAGAAGCTGCTCAAACACGGGCAATGATTTTTGGATAAATTAAAACGCGATATTTGACTGTTTCAAAAGTTATTTACAAGCCGGCTACTTCTCGTCGAAATATTGCGATCAATTTGTCGGTACGATCGTTAAACATGGGAGTGAACGAAATTTTTATTCCAATTATTTTCCGCCGTACTTTATCCTGCCTCTTTACTGAATTGCAACAGTTTCCGTGCTTCGCGGTCTTCGCGGCGTCTGAGCAGAGGCGACACCCTTCGCAATTTTAACTGCCCGTAAATTTAACAACTCTAAGCTTCGGAAACTACACCGTGCGAGCTTTTTTGCACTTGTATACGTGGGAGAATGCCTTTCTGCGAAGAGCAAGGATTTTTTTTCTCGATTTTTACGTACACATGTACCCTGCTCCGTTTCAACACGACTCAAAGGTTTCTCAAATCATCCGTGAGAAATAAATGACAATTTTTTTCTCCGGCTTCATCCATTCGGGCCGACGACCCATCGGCCAAATTATCGAATTCCTATACCGGTAAGGTTTTGAAAAAAAACCTGTGTTGTTACAGCTGTAGAAAAAAAGCTTCTATTATCAAGCACCAACCGAGGTAAGTACGATGATTGATGAGGAATGATTTTTGAAAGCTTTCTTTCGCCTCGCGGATCTCATTTCTTTCCATTTTTCGAAGACAATCGCGTTTGCCTGCTTCGGAATAACTTTTTTGGTATCGATCGGAAGATCGTGATAAAATCTTGGTGAGAAAAATTGAAGAAACAAGAATTCAAATTCTAGTTAATCGAATTTGGAATGAAGTGATGGTATATTTTGGGGGCTTATTTACCTCAGATTAATGATACGTGTCCATCCCCAAAGAATCGTTGGGAAATTACCTGACCTTCCAATTCAGGTTCGAATTTCGCCACAGCGTGCGGCGAGAACATTCCCCGAGGAGAATTGGCAGCGTACTATATAAGTAGAGTAGGACTTTCATGGAATCGAAATCCTTTGGGAATATAGACGAAGTACTGATAATGAAGTGCTGCTTTGCTTCAGCGCGGACTAAAGTGCCTTCGATAGCGACTTGGTTCTGGGGTGGGTATGGGGTATGGGTGGTTGAATCGGAGGTTGGGGTTTGGTATCGGAGGTGAGGAGGAACGTCGGGGTAGAGGAGAACACTGCTGGGAAGTAATCCAAGTAATGGCTCTCAATACCCAACGAGCCACCCCCTAATTAAGAGCCCGAGGAATTATTGAGAAAGAATATTTCCAGGGAGGGATGATGATTATTAAACTTGATTCGTTATACATCGCACCACCGAAATTTTCCAGCTTCGCCAAAGCTCTACTTTCACTTCAACTTTCGCCTCCACTTCCACTTCCACTTCCACTTCAACTTTCGTTTTCAGTTTCGGTTTCAGTTTCAGTTTCAGTTTCAGTTTCAGTTCAGCGATCAGTTTTCAAACTCCCAAAACATCGAAAGGCTGCGACTCATTTCCCTCGTTTATCTACCCGTCTAGAGTCTCGGCCATTCGGCGACGATTGTTTCCCAACTGTCGACAACGCGCAGATATGCGGGATCGCCGACGAAGGGTGGCTAGGAGAAAAGGGGCTAAAGGGCTGAATGGTGTTGATAGGCTCTAAGCACCAGCGACAAGGATTACTGCAGGATGACAGGATCGTCGGAAACTTGTACAATCGAAAATCTCTCTTCTCTTCTCTTTTCTTCTCATCTCCTCGCCGTTTTCCACACACTTCCTTCCCTCTACCCTTCACAGGATGAGATTACTGTTCATCGACGAGGATATTCGTCGATAGGTCAGCATTACCTATAATTCCCCTCTGAAAACACTGGGCACGCAATTCGCCACTGGAGGCTTGTGAAATAATTACCTACCTGGCTCGCGCGGTGTTAATCGACAATCATCAGCTACGTCAAACCGACTCACGTCATCGACGTGTCGCACATTGATCCCCGATTTAGCATGCATTCACGATAAACGGCAAATGACGGGTTTTCGCTTATTTACTTAGGCATTCATTCATTCATTTCTTTATTTATTTAATTATTTGTTTATGCCGCATCCCAACGAGCAAACCGGTAATAAGATTTGCAGTGAAATGAACCCGACGATAAAAATTGGCAAAATCGATGCCGATCGATTTGCAGAATTCGGAGAGCTGCTTCTTTTCTGGTTTTCGAATCGGGTTAGTATTTCGGAGTCGATTACCGACGTGACGTGTGTTACAAATATCGGTTTACGTAGGTACGTGTATAAACCGTTCCGCCATTACACTCACATTAGACTAAAGAACCCCGAAATTGCGAGAATTTATGTTTATAATATCTCTTACACCCACTAACCTCGGAGAGTAGCGAGCGTTGTTAAAATAATGCCTTACACTTGAGCTGACTCGCGTTGACACCCGCGGTGCGGTTTTCGCTAATGAATCTCATTACCGCGATTCATTTTCCAATTATCTTTAACCTCTGCTTATAATCACTCGTCGATCGGTCCCAACGAGAAGTTCCTTATCCCGCCTATAAATTTTCCCAAAAATGTATTCCCCGATATTATTAAATTGCAAGTGGTACTCGCTTCGGAGTAATTACTCCAATTATGTACATACTCCAGTTATAAGGCTGTTGGAATCATCGAGACGAAGAATATATGTAAGTTGTCATCGATCATTTCGAGTTTCGAATAATTGTATAAAATCTTCTTTTTTTGCGCGCGCGAATGTTCTTCGCGCGTTAAATTCTTATTCAGTGACGTGAACGAGGATCACCCTGTTGGGGTTCCCTTACGTTCTAGGGTCTAAAAGATCTCCTGTCGAGGACAGCGAGTTGTTGGTAACGATACCATCGAGTTGACGTCGAGACGACGACGATGGTACCGAGACCGATTCAAAAGAAGCAAGATAATGAGCGGGAGAGCAAAGAGACTTGTTATTACGATTATTATTTTTATTTTCATTATTATTATTGTCATTATTATTCTCATTATTGTTATTATGCTTATTGTCATTAGCGCATAGGTATAGAAATGAAATAATCGTCTCCGATATCTTTTGTCCGAAGTAAGTAAACGGGCTTCCTGTCGGTCTTCGGAATAGAATCTGACGGGTTGGTAGGTATTATTCGTTTTGTTGTCTGATAAAGCTGCTACTATGACGGGGATATCAAGGGGTGCTCAAACACCCCCCAGATTTAATATACCTACCTGGAAATTTCATTTCATTTTTTTTCAAATCACTCCCCGTTCAATTTTCTTTTCGTTTCTAGTAAAATATGAAATTTATCGAAATACGTTCATTTGAAAATTACAAGAGAAAAAGAAAAAAAATTCAAATCCGTGCTGAAATCCCCATAAAATCGAAATTTATTCCGTAACAAATACCCGCCCCGAGGAGCAGTCGAGGGAAGTTCGACTTGTGACGATTCGCAGGCTACTGGGGCGCCAGTGAGTTCCTCGACTCGCTGAAACGGGGTGGCAGGCGCAGCAACTCTCTAGACGAGGTAAAGGAGCTTGATTCTAAACGGGCCAGCCTTGCCACAGCGTCTGTCTATATCTGTTGCTGCTTGGCAAATTGAAACTACTAAACTACTCGGGGCAATTAGTAATAACTAATTAACCATCGTAGACGGAGGGGGGGAAATCGACGAACTTATACCAGCTTACAATATCTGCTGTATAGAATATTATTCAACGCATTAACAAGCGGGGGTAATGATTTCGTGTAATTAGCACGAAACACTTCGACTCTCGGTACGCGTATCACAATTCAACCAAAACCCTCAATTTATTTTTTTACCGCGTGCATAAATTTTTTTCTAAACTTCCCTTTCTTTATCAATTTATCGTATGATTAGTGTCTTTGACGTTATTATGAGAATTGATTAGAAATTGACGAGAGAATTTTATTAGCTCGTCTGAGTTTTGTTACGCGATAGAATAGCGGTAAAGTCTGATTTCGTTGCCATCCGAGATTCGGCTACGCCCTTCCTGTTTCATCATTCATTTCATTCAATCTCCGATGCATATTTTAGCCTCTAACGAAACTCCTGCACGAGTCAAGCCGAAATTCAATTTCTAATTTAATATTCTTGAATCGATATTTCTCGCTGATCGATAAAGACCATATTCATGAGTCACGTAGACGCCCCGAGTACCGAGTTCCGAGATCGTTACGTTAAGCTCTCTAATTGTTAACAAGAGGAACAAAACGAATTAACAAGCTCGAAAATTCAACATGATTTTATACCTGACATCAGTTTATACCCAATTAGCTGTCAGGATTCTGAAAGGAGAGAGGAATTCCATAACTTGGTACAGAATTTACTCAATAACAAGAAATCGTCTCTCCGTAACTAAAGTAACACGTTTATCACTCTCCTCAACTCGCTACCAATTTCCCTCATATTTAATACGTTCAACGGTTACATTTATGCACAATTTAACGAGCCATATTTTAAAACTAGATTCCTTATGAAATTCTAAGACCAAATTTCCTTTACCAAAAATTCGAGGGACCAACCGTTTCCGAACTACGAAAGATCTCGGTTGACCGATCACAGAACTTACAGGTGACACAGACTAGCCATGAGTAGAAGTTCAGCAGTGCCCTGGCTGTGTGGCCTAAGCGCTTGGTCGACTAAGATCTTCTGTAACTCGGAAAGTATTGGATTCTCGAATTTTCAGTGAAGGAAATTTAGTTTCAGATTTCTGCGAGGAATCTACCCTCGAAATATGACCAACTCGAGCCGAATTATCCTGCGTAGAGATTAAAAAGACGTGTATAAAAAGAATAAAAATGAAAATAAGAAGTTCTGGGAAGTTATTAAGGGAATGGTGTCGCTCCAGATTTTTCCTCGAGATCTGGGAACCACAGTAAAAGAACGCCGACACCTTGATCCTCGAGTTCTTCTCTTCCAGTTCTCGTAACCACGCGACCATCTTTAGCCACCACGACGAGAGCAGGAATAGAAAACACGTGGTACTTGTTTCTTATTTTCTCTGTAACAGGCCCGACCGGAACTGCGAACCTTGAGAGAGGGAGAAGGGCGGTTTGGTCGGAAGAAATTCCGTGTGATTTTACAAACTTGGTTACAAACTTATTTCATTCATTTTTTTGATCTATGCTCCTCGTTCGACGCTGTTATAAATGAAAAATGAAACGAATCCTGAATTCGATGCTCACCATCGACCGTGATTCTTCGAGAAAAATTCAAACATCTCATTTTGATCGTGATCCGATGGAACGTAGAAAATTTGCATCAATAATTCGCGACTGGCAATTTCTTCGTTCAACCCCTTCATCAGGGGTAAAAATGTCTGACAAGGTGGACACCACGAGGCGGAGAAATAGTAGATAACGAATTGAATCTCGTTGATGATATCGTTCGCTAAAAAAGCTTCGTTTTTCTGGTTTATCACGACCTGCCCTCTCAGCATGTCCATCTTCTCTATAAATACAAGAATTCTCGGTCACTATTCGGGTACAGATTCCGTCGATCGAGTCTCGCGAAATTTTATCATCTCAATTCTCCATCCCTTAATTTTTCTTCGAATTTTATCATTTTTGCTGCGATCGCGCGATAGCGTAAGCTTCAAATTTCCGTCCACATTTCAGTAACACCGTTTTCGTGATTTCTCGACAAACGAGAAGGAGGAAAGACCCGTAAAACCTCTAAAGACTCGAAAGTTCCCGTCGATCCGACGTGAAGTGATAAACGAATAAACGAAGCATGAGCTTTCATACTTGATCCTAAATTCAAACGGCAGAATTGGGTGAAAGTTTGCCGAATTTACGTAATTAGGAGAAATTAATTGGAGCCACATCGAATTGACAGGTCTGTCTCCCTCTATTTAATTTTTTTTTATTTTTTTTACTTCGTACTCTATTCTCATGCACGTTTAGTTTTGCACGGGGGGTTCGATATCGTGACACAAACCGAATTTGACATCGATATTGAATTAATGATAATGTTGAGGTAGGATCTGCCCGTCTCCGTGACGTCTGAAGGCTGACAGTTGACGATTTAAGTGCAATTTCCTCTCTCTCTTGATATCGAGAATGCCTATGGTGTTCCTGTCGCGGAACGTATTCGGTCGAAGCTTCGTAAAGGGTAAAATCACTGAAAATTTCATCAAAGAGTAGAAAAAAGAAAGATAGAAGAAAAATAACGAAAATAATAACTCAAGTCTTACCGAACTGCATAAGCGTAAAGTCTCGTAAAGGCAAGTAAAACGGAGGCTAAGGAGCAAAAGATTCAGATCAAGCTCTTGGACCGAGGAGGGGCGCAATTAGCCCCAGAATGCAGCACGGTTCTCTGGTTCCCGACTCCTAGGTTCTAGGGGTTTGGTAGCCCACTACAGTTTTCAAGATATACGACGCCTAGGGTTAGGTAACCCGGAGATTTAGAAACAGGAATCTCAATTATTCTGATTAAACTGACACCCTAATTTCTCGAAGGGTTACCGAACGTAATGGCGAGGAGGAGGGGATAGGAAGAAGGAAGAAGGGCGAAGGGAAAAGGGAAAAGGGAAAAGTGGGAGAGAAAACAGGGCCAGAAACGTGGAGAAGTATACGAGACCGGGAGGGAGGGATAGTCAAAAGTCATTAGCCGGAACGTTTGCCCCCGTAAAGATGGTTTAAGTGCCCAATTAATCCTTGCCCGATAAACTTTGTCACGCGTGCGTAGACCGAGAGCTCAATTTTCTGCTCTCACCTGCACGTTAACCTTCTTGGACCAGGAGCAGACCGGGTAGGTACGTAGGTATCGCGTCCTGGCGTCTAGAGGGATTCGTTTCTGGACTCGAGATATCAACCATCGATTTTCCAGTCCATGCTCATCGAGACCAGGTTATTTCCGAGTTAACGTCAATCCATATGATCCGAGAAGAAGCTGGGCGCTGCAGTGTCTGAGGCGAGATGCTGGGACGCTGAAGATTCCATCGTTCAACCATCTTTACGAGAGGCGCGAGCTTAATTACCTTAACCTCATGATCCCCCTTTACCTCTGACTGTTGGATGGCTGGGCTTCCTATCCAACCTCTGACACAGTAGACTCTGGCCTCGACTGACGATGCTTCGTTGAAATCCACTATCTCTTCAGTGCAGAAACAGCCGCCGCTGCTTATGTACCCACGTTGGTATAGCGATGTACCTAGCGCAGACGGGGAACATAATTAAAATTTTCTAATTAAGAATTTCGATGAGCAGCCCCACTACAAAGACCTTTCTACCCAACCCCGAAGAAATTAACGGGTGTTATTTATCCGATAAATCGAGTTATCGTTACGTCAGTATAGAACCCATAGGAAAGTTTCTCTTTTAGTCGGAGGTAATCTTTGTCGGGTTTATATTCGTCTGATGTACCGTTCGGTAAAAGGTTTCCAATTTTTCTCTCGTGTCTTAAGTTCTCGTCTCTTTTATTCGGTGAGTCCTTTGCGAGTCGATATAATTGTCGATTGATCGATTCGCGTGGTAAATAAACGCGGCTGCCTTTAATGACATCGTGTAATTTCATTCACAGCACAGGTGCTGGTCTATAAACAAACTTTATCAAGTGATTAAGTGTTTAACGAACCTCAATTTATTATATTATAAACTCTTCCCTACGTTCTGCAACCTCGCCGGGACGAGGAGAGAGCGAGAGAAAGAGATCGGGGCTCGAGGGTTGAGGTCAACGCTTCAACCTCCCATAAATTAGGGATGCCCATCCGCGGGACCGACGTGTGTTTTCTGACACCGGTTCTGATTCCTAATACCGAAATTCGAAAAATTAATCGTCGGTAGAAAATGACCGAGTCGCTCGGACTCTTTATGGATGAAATATCTCGGGAGGAGGGTGAAAGGCTTTACCACGGTTCGCAGTTGCGTTATGATCGGTGACATTCATGGGTCTGTGTGTCGTCAGACCGTGAAAACTCTGGTCCCCCATACAGGGTTACAGGAGTTTGTTGAAACCGGCAATACTTGTTCCCCGACGGTTTACTGTCCCGTTTATGCCGCATATTCTAAAATTCGAGTATTTAGCGAGCGGAGCGGATCGCGGGGGACCTAGTCAAGGAATTATACGAGACCATAAATATGAAATAACTTTGAGAAGCGCCTTAGAGAACGAACGGGCAAAGTAGACGGCGGTCGTTCAACCATTCGAAAATTTCGTTTAGCCATCTCGGGCTCGAAACTGAGCCATCTTTTCCGTCGACGTCGATTTTTCTTTCGTCAATTCCTCGGACCCTGAAATGAAGAATACTCGACGATTCTTGTATCAGCTGCCATTTAAAAGCGTAGATAAAAGCGGGGTTGATTGAACGAGGAGATTTTTTAATTCCGAAGACGTTCGCGTTATCTTTGACGTCGCGACGACGAAGATATCTGAAAAAATGAATAAATAAAAATCGATACCAAAACGGAAAAAATCAAACGTTACGAGGCAATCTTTGATGCCAGGATCGTCCACCCCGACATCCGCGTACTCCGGGGTAAATTGAAAGCCCCTGCAGTCACGCGACCGTTCGGGGGCAGGGGGTAGGTAACGGGTTGAATATTGGCTAAAAATGTAAATTGCCCTTTCCCCAAACTATTCTGTGTTGCCGGCGAACGGCTGTGAAGTAATTGAAAACACGCGTCATCTCCGGTGTCTGCCGCCTCCCAGTCCAGAACTGTTCGCACGTACGTACGGTACCGTCGACGGTCGACGGTCGACGGTCAGCAGGGGACGAGGGACAGGCAATTGCATCGTTATCCTGCCGAACAACGAGCGTCGAATAATGGCTAGTCAATAGGGAATTATTTCCTTGCTTCAGGCAGCTCGTTATTTGAACTTCTGTCCTTTTATGACAGAAGAACGTTATTCCAGCATTTGTATCCAGCCAGGTAATTGTTAAACTAACTACGTTACATCGTGCATTGAAAAAAAAAAAAAGAAAAAGAAAAAAAACAAACATTTAATCGCCAAGAATCTTTGATTAGATTTTTATCCGAGCTTAGGACGGCCTGCTTTCGTGGACCTATAAGGTAGTTACCAAATTAGCTTCAGGATATGGAATTAATTAAACGTATACTCTGGTGCCGGTGTAGATGTTGGGTGGGTCGACGTAGAGTGGGAAAAGTACTTCGGTTCGCATTGTTCCCGTCGCTGGACACATTGCGGGAGCTTTATCCCCGCATTAAGTTTAAATAACGCGCGCAATTATCGCTTCGAGGCTTCCAGAAGGATTTAACGAGGATCGAGCCGGCCGCGTTCTACTACTAATTCGTAAGCCAAAAATGGGACAATTACTCACACTCCACGGTCGGTTTTGTTCTCGATGAAGTCTTACCAGTGTTCGTTAAATTAACACTGTCTTTGACTCGGAAAATCCCATTTTTCGACCCAACAATTTTTCTACAACGGTTTCACATATTTTACCATTTCCCAAAACGAGTCGCTTCCGAACTTGTCAAAAGTTTTGGATCCCCGAATCTGATCGATGATCAAATTTTTCTTTTCTTATCAATATTTCTGCTCTCATATCGCATATTTTTCTTATATTCCGTAAGGTTTTTGGTTTTTCAAGGTACGCTATTTTTTTTTTTTTTTTCGTACAAATCAAATTCCGCATTTCCGAGTACGGAGAACATAAGATTTTCGGTATAATCCGTTCGAGTGTGCGAAGAAATATTTTGCGAGGCTCTCTATTGCTCGTAGCTCTCGAACGAGATGTTATCCTTTGCCTCGCGGAGTAACGCTTTCATAAACAGATTTGTCGCATGGATCCTGGGCCTCGGAGAATGGGATCGCGATATGTGCCGAAGAGCAATTTCGCGCTCCTTCTATACGTACCCGATATATTATTCAGACGTACACCACGCTCTCGCTTTTCCAAAGGCTTTGATATTATATTCGTCGGAGCATATAATAATATACGTATATCCTGTCTAGGCGTGTATACCTATACCTACGAAATGTACCTGTGCTCCTACTACGTGTATTCGCCTCTTGCATATTATATGTATATCCAAGTCCTAACCCCGGCGATAGAAACGCCAAGGAGCGATTTTCGGGCCTAAAAATCGCTCGGGTCGAACGATACACGAAATCTTGTCTACTCGTAGGTACGCGTACGTTTGGTTCTGATAAATAACACGGTTTTATCGTTAAATTGAGATTTTTACACTCATTGCGTCAATCTTTCACCGAAAAACTCATTTCCGATCTAAATTTCGGGAACGAAAGAATACCGGTTCGTCGAAACTTTTTTAAATTCGATACTCGTCCGAGATTACATCAATGTAGAATATTCCCTCCAAATATTTGGGGAAGTTTCGACGAACGATGGGACCTGTACCCCACGACAACGACCGTTTCCCTCGATTCGAGAAATCTATCCAAAGCGAAGTCCGCAAAGTCTCAAATAATTCTGGAGTATCTATTCACGTCCCATCAGCGATACCCTCTCAGCTTGAAACCAAAACGTGGCATTGACAGTCCTAAATCAAATTTCGAACAGTCCATCGTCTCGCTTGCTGGCTCGCCGGTTGGTATTTGCTAGGGCCCTTCGTTCCAAAGTTTGCTGATTTCGAGGTCAGTCTATACGCGATATATGTACAGATCTAAAGGTGCCTGTTACGCCTCGATCAACATCGGGGAAGTAGAGGTATATGTGTAGCTATACAGTTACGGTAACTTAGATTGGCTAATAGCGGTGAGATTTGGCGTCGGCGGTAGTAAGAGAAATCAAATCCTGTTCTAAGGCCGTTGAAATCTTGCACCCAGATCACCCGGGAAACGACAGGTTCGACACCCCCGTACCGTCAGACGGTTAATCCAGGATCCCATGTAAATCTTAAAGGATTAATTTTATAATTGGCTGCTCTGTAATTGAATGAAGGTCCTGTCCTCGCGCTTCGCCTCATGGACGACGGTTCCCTTTCACTGAGTACCTACTACGGAATTTCCTCAGCCTCACCGGACCATATCACCCTTCTCCTTCTCCTTTTCCTTCTCTTCCTCTTCTCCGAGTCTTGTTAACGGATGTAGACGGCAAATAGACTTTGAACCTTGTAGGAGTTGCGCAAACATTACCCCTCTCTCTGTACGGTCGTTGGGGGGTGGCGATGCGAGATCCCCAAGCAAACTTCGCGACGTGGCACACGTGTTAACCCAACACATATATATGTATACATGTTCAAGTCCGCGTATACCCACATATGCGGTACGGTACCTAATCTTCGTACTAATCAAATATTTTCGTTCTAATTAAAAAATTTCTACACTTGTAGCCCTACTTCGCGGTTTTCATACCTTCTACCGTATAACTTTCTTACTAGTCGACCGATTTCATTGAAATTCGGCGATCGATCAGCTTCGACAATTCTTCAACCCTGTATGAAATTGAAGAGAAATTTATCGAGGAGTTTCGGAAACGGAGCAAAAAAAAAAAAAACAACAAAATTTAATATTTTCACCAAATTTTTTTCTTTCATTTGCATTTTATTCATTCTTTCTTCTTCTATCTTGTTTCAGGTAGGTCAGACACAGGTTGTAGGATACCAATAGTTGTGTATAGTTCGGTACGGCGTGCGCCACAACTGAAGGACAGGATGATGATGACCAATCTTCCCCCCGTGATGCTGCCCGCTCTCCACGACTACGGGATCCTGGCGCCAACGTTGGGAATAAAGGTCAGTTTTTCAATTAATTCGAGTAGCTAAAAATCGGCGAAAAATTTCGCGCCATTCTTCACCTCGAAAGAAAGAAACAGAATGTGTAAAACACGAAGCAATTATGCTTGCCGTTCTGTTTCACGTTCCGAATCGTCATCGTTGTCATTATTGTCCAATTATCTCTTTCCCAGTGTTAGAAGCGAAATGGTACAGCAAAAATGTACAAATACAATAGCCCTCGAGGGTCTTTGAGTCCGGAGAAATTATCTACCTACTTGTGTCCCGAAATTGGGTATTGAATTACGAATAAGTGCTCCGGGGAAAGTTCGGAGTGGGAATAATTCGGTGTGAAATAATAGTCGATTTGTTAAAAATTTCCGTCCATCTGTGTAAGAAAAAATTTCGACATTTTTTTTTTAACTGCGTTACGCGGCGTGGTTTCTTGCGAAAAAGATTCTCCCGTTGGGAGAGACGAGGGAAAAATTTGGTGGGTATGTACTTAACGATCGGACGCGTCCCGTCCCTCGGTTCGATGGAATTATAAATTCAGAGGAAAAGTATTTTCATTTATTTGAATGATTAAAGAAGCTGAAGATACGGCGCTAGTTACTTCTTTCACAGCACGTTAAACGCATAGGTATATATACCTATATCTCCGGCGTCTCGTATTTACGTTTCCTCGAGATGTTTATGATATTTATTCTGGACCAGCCAAAGATAAATAATTAAAATCTTCCGAGTTTATTTATTCAATGGACTCCACCGGCGAAGGCACTTCCTCTCCCAGAGCTCTGTGTGTCACGAATATCCGACACGATAATTTATAAAGTCAAGGTAAGGTACCTGAAAGTAATGGGAAAAACGGGGGCAAGCGTCGTCCCCGAGTAACGCTTATCTTCGTCCGAGATAACGAAACTGACCCTTACTCGCCCCTGTTCCATTTTTCCAATATTTTGTTTCCTGGTCACACGCTCTCTGTTTTCGGTTAATCCTCGCCAGACAGTTTGTGATAAAAATTTATAGATCCCTTATATTCGCGAGGCCGTTTTCCATTCGTCTTTTTCTCCTATTTATATATATCTGAAAAGTACATACATAGATTCGCATACGGGGCTCAACCTTTCCTTTTCCTTTTTTTTCCATTTTATTTCTGCCTTTTTCATCTTCTTTTTCTATAGAATTTATCGTCGCTGCGGCCCATACGCACACATCTTCGTTACCAAATCCTGTGCCGCAGGTTTGTTTGTTTCGGTTATTATCCGTCGTATCTCAATTCCAGCCCGCCTTTACTCAACACGAATCGATATATCGATCGATCCATCGATCCATCGATTCGTATATCACCTCGCGATTTTATAAGCAATGCGATATACGCCCTCCTTGTCCCCCAGAAAGGGTTACGAATGTCGGCGGTAGGTATAAACAGGTTAATTAGTTAACAACGGATCGTTGTAATCCACGTAGAATATTTACGTTACGGAATTTTAATTAATATCTCACGGGGGTTTGCGTAGGGGTTATAGGGAATACGCGAAGGGGTTGAAGGCGGGTTGGAATGTATCGGTATTTTTATCTATCCTTCGATGCCGGGGCAGGGCTGGCTTCGTTCAATCGCATTTCACAAGCCCATTGGCATTCGGCCAGCCGAACAAACACATTGAAAACACACCGAATTTTCACGGACTCGTAGAAGATTGATGCCCCTCTTTCAAGCCCCCATACCCTCCGAACCCTGAAAACTCCCGACGTGCCTCAGCCTCAAAAAATCTGCCTATAAATGAATAAATATCTCGCAAGGGGGTGGACGCGTCGATATATAAAAATTTGAACAAAACTAACCGAACGAAAAAACAAAAAGAAAAAAAATAAACATTCGCCCAAAACCCTCGAAGAGGGTGAAACAGAATCTGATGTCTGCAGCATAGACCAACACAATGCATCAGCTTACGTTACACCAACGAGAAGCCGAGTTATTTACGCTATTGTATTGATTATCAAAGCAGGGTGGTGGTGTAATGGTGCAGAGAGGTAGAGAAAGGGTTAATATGGCACAGAGGGACACACAGGGTGGTTCTCTAATCAATTTAGGGCTAGCTGCCGTGGAGTTTGGGTTCGGGTTTGAGCCGGGTCCACGGTTCTCTGCCCCGTGCTTTGTCGGCGATGATCATCTCCTCCAAGATTCGACGAGACCATTCCTAGGAATCGGTTCTACCCTCGATCGGTGTCATTGGCACATAGTTTCCATATTTCGCGTCATTCGTCTCGAAATTGAAATTCTGACGACGGTATGTTTCGCACGAAGGGTGAGAAGGCTATTATTCAATCATATTTCTCTTCATTTTATTCTTTCTTTCTTTAACGATCGGATTTCGGTAGCCTCTGTGGTACGGGGCGAATAACGCATCAGTCAACCCGTCCCAAAACAGAATAGAGAAACGGGGAGGGAAATCCATCCACCCAGTGCCTTATACGGGGTATACCGACCGGCACATAACCAACGTTGGTCGGCCATTGTATATTAAAATTAAGGCAATATATTAACTAACTTAATGTTATTCAGGTTTTCGTTCACGGCACTTTTATAAAGGATCTGTTCCCTTTCTCTCTTCCCTTCGTATCTCGTGTCTCGGCTCGACCCCGGCTTGTAGTAACTGTGGGCTGTTCGGGGCTCCTTTGCATTTTGCTTTTAAACGTTATATAATAAGCGCAGAAGCTCGCTGAGGCTGGGACAAAACCTTAAAGATACAATGAGAGGGTGCTGCTTCCTCCTCATCTCGTGGAAAGAGGAAGCTGGAGGATGAGGAGGAGGAGGAGACCTTCCAAGGATCTTTTAATTATTACTCCCCGTAAAGGTGATTGGGTTAAATTGCTCGAAAGTTTATATCCAAGGTTTTCGGCCCAGGCGGCGGTATCCCGATGCCACCTAAACCAGCCACGGCATCTCGCGATCGCCCTTAATTGAAAACCTAAAAAGCTTCGGGAGAAAAACTCGGGTAACGATTTCTTTGCTTCATACCTCGACCGACCTCTTCACGATCACTCGATCGCGTCAGGTTTCCGATCCTACATCGTCTCTCTTCTTCTTCCTTTTTCACACGCGAATCGAAGTTTCGCAGAACGGAAACGTACGGGCAGAAGGCATCTTCGATTCGATATGCTTGACCAATATGCCAGTAATCTGTCCCAGGGTAGAATTTGCGAAGAGTATACCTCCGCGACTGTTCAAATAGTATTTTCTTTGAATTTGAATGTTTGGAGGGTCGCTACGACATCAAAGTCATCAGCTAGGTCCATCCTCGAGCCTCCGTATGTCCGTAGGTCTCAATCGTAGTGAGCCGACCGAAATGTGTCCCTCATCTGCATACGTAAACGTAAGGATTACCACGGTTCGTGTGGTCGCTCGCGTGGTGCCCGGTGCCCAGTGCCCTCCTCTCGCTGACCTTTTTTCGGGTCGCCGATCGTTCGGACAGACTTAATCCTCTTGCTCGGACGGACTGTGGCCCACAAATTCGGCTGAGAACCTTACCAAACAGTGGCCAGGGATCACAGAGCCGAGAGGTCGACGATTAACGTTCCATAATCGCGGGCAAAAAATTTGCGACAGGTCTTCGAGAGCATACTTTCCATTTCAAGGCCCGATATCTGCCGCGTTTTCGCGATTGGAAGATTTCTGCCCAATTTTACTATCGGCCAATGTTTCCCAGATGATTCCGAACCGCATTTTTATTCGATGGTTGATTACAGCGCAGGTATTCCGAGATGATTATCCGTTGCGTTTGACTATCGATTATTCGTTGATTGGATATTTTATGCAGCTTTTTCAATTGCCGTTTAAATATTCCATAAATAAATGCAGCATTTAATACATAAATGAAAAGGCTCATCGCTCACTGTCGGACTAGAGTCAGGGAGATAGAGCGAAGCTTGCGGGAACCGTACCCGCAGAGACGATAAGCTTCGACATTTTGGCTCGTAAACTTAGCACTAGCCACGATCGAGGAGTCGAGCCTATCCAGAAACGTGACTCTGGCTGGTCAGCTCCCGTGTCTACGTCTGGTGTGATTAAAAGCTTGATGAAAAAACCAGGAAGAAGGAGTTAAAAAAAGAACGAAAATGTTTGACGGATCCGTTATAATTTTCATCTAAATTCTGTGCGCACGCAGCTTAAATTGAATCGCCGGCGATCGCATTTCCATGGAAATCGTAAATCGCACTCCCATTCGGAATGTAATTAAAAAGCTGCATGCATTTAAAGCGTCGGGTATTGTAAACACACCGTAGCGAAACAAAGCTGGCTGCAAAGCTCAACAGTTGAAAACGTTCCAGCTGTCTGTCTGCAGAAAAGCGTCGACGTCGACGTCGAGCGTCGGCGTCGGTGTCGGTGGTGCAACGGAACCCAACAATGGTTATTGTTTTCGCTTGAGTCTCGGTTAACTAGGCTAATAAAATTCCTCCACTGTAAGAGGAAAAATCCTCCCGATAAGAACAACTTTGAATCGGCCTATTTAGACGTAGCTGCAAGAATGCACGCCTCGTTTTCCCCATGGCTTATGGGTTGCAGAACGGGTAACTTATGGTTACAGTTATGGTTACGAGGGTGCATTTTTTTTAATGTTACAACTCCACGGTACTTCTCGTATTGTCCGAAAGCTCGAGCTGCAAAAATTCGCCCATGAACAGCCTGCGCCTGATCGCCTCGGTACAGCTAAATAAAAATTACCTATTCAGCAATTAATTCGCCTCCACCTCCGTACCATAACGATCATTTCAGACTGTGAACTGTTCCACTCTGTACACGTGATTGGTTCGCGATCGTACACGGTGTGATTTCGATCTAGATAACCGCTAATGTCGATGATTCCTTTTTCATCATCGCAAAACACGGTGCGGCGGTGTTTTTGCCAGTCATCGGCATCAGTTTGCGACAGTATCGAGTCTTGGCATTGATGAATTGTACATTGAACGACACCTGTAACCGGTGGCCCGATCAGTGTTTCAATTTTGATTTGACATTTAGATTTTTTCGAGTATCTGGCCAGGCGGAATTATCGATAAAGGTTGTTGAATGGTGTCGTTGAAATGTTTCGCACGTGATCAATTACCGTGGGCACAATGTCACCCGCGGGTTTCTCCTCGCCGAGATGGAGATTGAGATGGAAAGAGGAATTCAAACGTCATTAATTTTCGAAGTAGTCCCTATTATCGAGAATCCTTTTCACTCTGACTCGATTAACGAGGGTATACGCAGTTGCGAGTGCTATTATTCGGGATCGAGAGCGCACTGGTAATACATCGGGCTACCCCGAACCCCCTAAGAACCTAACGTAACGCGATCAATTGGAATTTTCAAGTGGATCGGTATATAGGAATCGGCTTACGAACGGCAAAAGTTACAGGGTATACTCCACGGTTGTAGTAACAATGCGCTTACGTGGCAGCGACTCCATTGTGCGAATATATCGTTCAGCAATTGCTTTGCCAAGACGGCATATTCCCTTAGTTCCAAGAGTCGAAATAATTCATGCCTTTCCCACCCCTCGTACCCTTCCCATCGGTTTCCTCTTCTTCGCGCCTCGTCGAGATGTAGTTTCAAGGTCCTCCGAGATCAGGAACGATCCGCGAATTCACACCGTATTTGCGCGTTCAATCGTTCGTGTTACCGATAGCCGAGGGGGCGAAAGGGCGGCTCATTTTCCCGGTATAATTAAGGGTAACCAGCTCTCCTCAAACTCTCGGTTGATCCGAATAAGAGGAGCACCGTTATCAATAATCCGGCATCTGGCCTTGTTCGCTGAGGAGTTCGCCTCGAAACGTAGGTAGGTACACGGAGGAGGTGAAAAAGCGACGCTCCCTGCTGGGAGAAAAATTAATTCCCTCTACCGGGAACGCCGTGGAGAACGATGGCCCAGAGTGGCGAACCATCCTCCTGCCCTCTTCCATCGTTCTCGTTCATCTTGAATAGAAAATTCACGAATCTCGAGGCCGCATTGTGCCCGAGGAAAGGAACGTTAACCGTCAACGGGCCGGCGGCGATGTACAGCCTCCCTCTTTGCTCATCTCTTCCCATCCCCCAGAATCCTTGGCGGACGATCGGCGAACGACAAAACATGATAGAGTGTGATCGATATATATTAAAATATTAGAAAGCGGGAGTGTTGACGTGTAGAAAACGCTCATTTTTTTTTCCTTCTTTCTTTTTCTCCCCTTTTGTACGAATCTCAGTGATGGGTGCAGCCGCGGAGATGGGATACACTTCGCAGAGGATCCTGAGACCAGATGCGGGAAAAGGGGACTCGGCTCTCGCATCTGATGAGATGCCCCGTTGCGTCGTCCTAATGATATCTCCGACTCCACCATGCCGTGCCATCCATCCCTTCCCCAGCTTCTTATTCTGCTCCTTCTTCTCGTCTCGCTCGTGGAACTCAGGGGAGAATAACGAATCGCTTTCTCTGACACTAGCTCCGGCACGGAGACCACCTACTCCACGTTGTACGGGCGCACGTGTACACATACGTGAAAAGATTCTTTGCAGATAACCCTGCGAAGGGTGTATCAAAGATTTCCCTTAATACCGCAGCAGCGTCGCGTCTTTTCGACATATTCGAGACGTTCGACACTCATGGATTTCCTAAATCTTTTACCGACAAACCAGCAGCCGAAATCCGAGGCTCTGACTCCCCGGAAACTCCGGAACGATAACCCCCTTGGACGATAACCCCTACAGCCTAGTTATAACCAGATTGTTTATGTGGGTCTTAAATTCTCCGCCGAATTATTAGGTTCTGCTGAGGCTGGACCGCGAAAACCTGTAAGACCAAACCGACCAGCCAGTAGGGATGATTGTAAATCTGTGCTGCCGTTACCGTAAATCTAATGGAGGGGGAGGTCGATGGTCGCCGAGAAGCAAGCGCCTTCCACCTTTCCTTCGACCGAGACCGAGTTGTGTAACTTTCCGTGATCTCTTTGCCGAGGAGAGGAGGAAAGAGGAGCTTTCGAGGGTGCTGCGGTTTTCTTCGATCCTCGATCGAACTAGAACGAAAATTCATAAGAGGAAGAAGACGACTCGTCGTCGCGGTAGTTCGCAAAACGCGTGTGCAGACTTTCGTCCCAGTTTTCCTCCCTCTTCTGTGTCTTTTCATACTCTCACACATCTCCGAAAGAAGTCCGCGGGCCCGGGTCTTCCTCTCTTCTCCGTTTGTCTCGTCAGTGCTACTGCTACCACTCGCCTACGTTATACTCTTTCAGAACTATCCGTTCGTCCTCGCTTCCGGTGACAATGATGAAAGTTGGCCAAGTCCCGGGAAAACTTTTACCTCATACCTACGTACCGAATGCCAGATTCCAAACTGTCGAGTGCCACAGAGTGTGAAACTGTTCCCTCTTCAAGCCGCGCGTAGGGGTCTTACGAAAAGCGAACTTTTCTCAACGAGACCACGAGTCCATGATTCCCGTGTGATAGCGGTTTCGAAATCAGCCATTTCCCTTTTCTTTACTCCCACGATTTCGACCTTTTCGGTTTTCTTCTCCGTCAATTTCGCAACTGGGTGATAAGTAAGACTGTCAAGAGGCTAGGCAACGATCAGCAACCTCTTCGAGTGGCTAGTCTCGATCAGCAAGGATGTCAAGAGGCTTGTGGTGGAAGGATTGCTCGCAGCTCGACGTCTTCTCTGATTGCGACCGAATCGCTATCTATCTGCTTCCTATTTTTACCCCAGTTACAAAACGTGGCCAATTTTTCTGGTCGATGTTCACTCGAGCCAGATTCATCCGTCACAAACCGAATTACTTCCATCTTCACTTATAAAATGAAAATACAGAACGACTCGGTTGACTCCACTGTACTTCTTCGTTCCCAATTTCGATACGATTTCACGCTCACGTTCCCCGTTGACTTACTTCAGTCTATACGTCGCCACATCGCAATTGGTGTAGAGAAGTGACCATCAGCTACAATCCAGCTAAACTCTAGAGCATCGAGTTACTCGATAAAGAAACGTCGCTTTCCTGGAGTTGACTTAGCGGACTAAATTGGCAGATTTCACACGAACCGATATTTGAAATTGAAGGCAGAAGGCAGAAGGCAGAAGGCAGAAAGCAAATGCAGAGACAGAGGCAGAGCGCGAAACGGAGACGCGGCGTCGGGGCGCTGAGGGTAAGTCTAGTCGTCTCTTCTCACGGCGTGGCGCAACGTCGGCGTCGGTCGGCCCTCTCGAGATGGTATTGGACTCTTTTATCCGTCCATTGTCTCTGTCACACTCTCGGCAAGTGGAAGACCGGGGTGTCGGCTCAGACAATGGAGTTGTCACCACGTAGCCCAAAGCGGCAAAGCGAAGGAATATTCCCGATACGATGCAACACAATACTCCAGTCCACAATCCCCCATTCCGTACTTCCAGCATCTACCCTACTCCGGGCTCGGCGATAGCACCCATTACCTGATACCGAGGAACTGATACGAATTCGAAAGGTTCAGCTGGCGTAGGCAGATGCCTAGAATTAGGAGAATTCCGTTCAGGCCTTTTGAAGCTTTTTTTCGTTTTTTATTTTTCTTCTTTTGAAGCAGGGAGCAAACATAACAACGCTGCTAGCAAATTGTCAATATTTCATTGGACTGAATCTGAAAGATTAATGGAATATCCGATGCCTTAGGGGGTCGGAGTGGATGTATGATAAATAAAAAACCAAATAAGTAAAAACGGAAATAAAAATGAAGAAATAAAGGTCGGAACTAGAGGGAGAGAGACAGGGCAAGCGAAACGCTTGTAGGTCTCTATCTCCGTGTTCGGTGCGCGAAACGGCCAATTCAGTTACAGGCGTATAATTGTTTGTAATTCAATCCTCTAACGCAATTAAACGCAAAAACTCTGCCAGCTAGCAGGCGAGGCCGTCGGGTTTGCCTTTGCCAGGGTGGTTAATTGAGTGCGCTAATTAAGGGTGCGATTGAACTCGAAATACACTGGCACACGCTCATGGAACCGTTCGCCTTTCCCGCCGCCACACCCTTATATATATTCTTCCTAGAAACGCGAAAATAAAAAAAAAAAAGGAACCCCAGTGCAACACCCTTACTAGAGTTTAATCTGGAAAGTCATCCGTCTCTCGTATCCTCAGCCTGCATAGAGAGGCACGTGAATAGAAGAGAAAAAACAAAACGGGGACCCGGCGAAACGCGGGTTTCAATGTCGCCGAAGTTTTCCATTTCCCGTAATGTGAGCCTGAGAGGTTCTCTTCCTCTTCTTCCTCCTCCTCCTCTTCTTCTTATTCTTATTCCTTGGTGGTTATTCTGCTGGGGATTCTTAGGCGATGTTCTAAACAATGCGTTTCGTCCATACGATACGGCACGTGCTTCTCCTTCGAAAATCATATACGATTCTCTCTCTGGATCGAACTTTTCATTGTTTCGGTCCTTTTTGTTTCCTCCCTTTACCAGTTTTCTACATCTCACCTTTTGTTTCCCTATCGTATTCTCCTCTCTCCACTTCTCATATCATACATTCGATACGGCGAAGAGAACCGACCAGCCCCCCTACACCCCGGCTCTCGGGAAGGTGGCTTATATTGCTGATTGCACGACCCTGTTCAGACATAGGCACTAAACTTGATGCACTTGTTCGCGGTGCAGACGCCGCTTTACATCGTTTGTTTCAAAAATCCGATACTCCGTTTACTACGCTAGACACGAGGTTATTTCCGGGATACGAAACATCGTATTCCGCTGGAGTCGATACTTTCATTCATTCGCCGATCGTTCCATTATGAATCTCTCAAAAGTCGCTTTCAATATCTTAGATTTTCAATTCGGGGTGTTCGCTGCAGCCATAGGATTTAGCCAGGCTCTGTTCTCCCCGGTTCCTCCCGTTGCTCCGGCTTTGACTTAAGTATTTTTAATCTAGGATAGGGTTTTTTTTTTTTATTATTTCGCTACCTTTTTTTCACTTCATAAATTCAATCGGCTTTGAGTTTATTGGATTTACGGGGATTTCCCGATCGCCTTTCTAGCCAACCTCCACCTCCACCTCCACCTTCAGCTCCGGCTCCACTTCCACCTCTGGCGTCGGAGGTCCAGGGAGAGAATGAGTTCGGGGATGAGGTTGTACCCCGGCGTGGTATACGATCTTCGATACACATCCCACCCCGGTTCTAGCGTCTTTTTCTATCGCGTTTTTCGCCACCCCCGCACACATGCACTTCTCCGGCAAGCTATTAGGCGAAGAATTTTTATAGTGTAATAAAAATATCTTCTTGCCCAACGGTAAATCACATTTTGACACGGGGGAAACCTGCTGCTCCGTAGTCCGGTGGTCAGAAGAAAAAAAAAGGAAAAAAAAATCATCACCTTTCACCCCCTGCTCGTCTTTGTTCTCACTCGTTCAAACGCTGCAGGGAGTATCAATAGCTATTGATTCTAGACCAGGGTCGACCCTCGCGCCAAGTATCTGATGAATACACCCTCATCCATGTAATTGAGGGGTTTTATAGGAGAATTCCTGGCAAAACTAGCACGAAATATATAAATGACCGAACGGAGATTAAATCATTTCGTTGCAAGAGTTCAAGAATTTTCCATCCGATGATATCGTCGTCAGCTAATTTCTACTCAAAATCAACGGGGTTCTCGCGGTGGTCGTTTATTTTCTTAAATAAAATTCGAAGCGATCGGATACTTTGTTTTTTCTCCGTTTCCTCCTCTTTTACTTTTGCTATCAGAATTTATCGGCAACGTATCGATTCCGGGAAGTGAGTTGCTAAATTACAGATGGAAATTAAGTTCTCGAATTAGATGTAGCTCGATTGATTTGTCAAGCCGTAGCATACCGTCCGGGTAGTCATCCCCTTCGCTCCTATCCCGATGAGATTGAATTTTTAATTTGCTTCTTGGAATATCCTACGATCCCTGCGAAATAGGTAAGTGCGCGTTCGCAAATTGAGTAAATGTTGGTGGAGTTGATTATCTAGCTAAGCGATTTGCAGCCCCGTTGAATAACAACCCGTACACCTTACCGCCACCCACCCTCGTTCCTTCAATTCCGAGATGTAACTTAAAACTGGTGGTCGCTCTTTTCGTTGCCTTATACACATATTTACGCACTCCCAACGCGGTGATTCGCACAGGATTATATGGGGCTCTTTCTGAGCCTACCTGGTTCCGTGCAAAACGACCGAGCCGAGTCTGAGGCTTGCGGATTCAGCGCCTCGATATTATGCAGATTTTAGTTGGACGCCGAGCGAATAGTTAGGCCGACCAAGGTAATAGGGGTTGATGCATGGCTCCCACGCGTACCAGCTTCTCTCCACGGCTCTCTTTATTTATTTAAACCCCAAGTGACCAGGGCTTCGCAGTAGAACGGGGCGAGATGTAGAGAAGAAGTGGCGAAGGAGAGGGCGAAGCAGGGGATGGGAAATTTCCGCTAGTGGTTTCCGAATTTCGAAGGAAGGTGATTGGCCAGGTCCGGTAACAATCCCCCTTCGGACTCTCTCGCACCCCCGAATCACCCAGCTATACCTTTCACAGGATCCGCTACCTTCCACCTTCTCCAGTTCCTTGAGTTACTGCTGTTTTCCATTCGTCCGTTCGTCGGAATTCCATTCCTCGACCGGCCTGCGATCCCCGACTCCCAGCAGGCCGATTACCCCCTTCTACCACTACCAGCATCACGATTCCAATGCTGGCCAGAGAAGATGTGTGACCCGTGCGAAAGAGTTATAGATCGCGATCTACTGGGGAACAACTTTGTACCCCATCCAGGCGCCGATGCAAGCGTCCAGGAGCTCTCCATTCCGCGAAGAGTCTCCACTTTTCATCGATAGTTCTTCAAATTACGTCAAGAAACCCCTAGCTACAAACGAACTTCGACATTTCGACAAAATTCTCTCATAATCCTGCACTGAAACGCGTCGTTTAGGAGGGAAGAGACTTTTCTGAAGTGGATAGAGTCGTTTCAGATCAACCAGGCTAATAATGAGCTTGCTACACGCAGCACGGTTCAATAATTAGAGATTTGGGTGATTTGAATTGCGTTTTTAACCATTTCACATCTACGAATGCTTAAAATTTGGGGTCTGGAAATTTTTATTCGCCTTCCAGATACATCGAACTTATTGTGACTAAATAGTTTGAACCAGGAAGAATGGGCCCGCCAGCTTCATCCGAAGGACGAAAATATTCTTAGCCGAAAGATGGCTTGCTTGTTTCTTTTTGCGCATAAAAATTAGCCGGCCTCCGAATTTTTGCTCCGAAGAACGTCCGATTTCGAAGTCTCATAACTCTGGAAAAAATCGACGTAGAGAGCCATCCGAAGAAGCGTTTCAAAGCTTGAAGCTTCACCTTCAAGATTCTCGGGGAAAATTGGGTTGACGTGTCTTCGTTCGCAAGTTATGCTTCCTCGAAGCGCCTCGTGTCGAATCTGCAGAGTGAACCTTCAACTTGGAAACGATGCATGATGCGGTGTGCTAGAAGCAGGATCGAACTTTTGCGACAGCCGTTTCACAGCTTGAAATGTCATCTCCAAAATACATTTTTTGAACTTACTTTATGATCTTTTTTCGATCACTTATGCGACGTTGGAGTCAAAATTTTCCCCAGGTTTTTGATCAAATACTTCGGGTGAACGAATTCTGATATCGAGAATCCCAAAACACGGGCTTGAAGCTGGAATCTTGATCCTCCTGAAACCAGGACTAACTAGGTTCTGATTCCTAGCTTCGATTTTTTCGCTTATTCTTATCCTGCTGTAAATTTGATCAATTTTGGGAATAAGGGAAAGGGAGATCTTGACGTATTAATTCCTCTACCAGCTAATTTGAATTCGAAATCTGAGCCTGGAGTCTTCCAAGTTTAGCATTTCGCTGTAGGTACTGTTGCGCTTGAATCAATGCATGAAGCAGTGAAAATTTATCTCTATCAAAAAGCTGGTCCATTTATGGCTTGGAAGTATTGATGGTAGTCCGATGTCGTTAAAACTTTATATTTCAGGTACATTGAATTTGCATTTTGGAGAAACGTGTCATGCCCGTTGAAATTTTAACAGTTTTGTACGCGAAATCGTTGGCTAAACCTATACTCCGCTAAATTTACAGTAATAATTCGAATTCGCTAGAGTATCGTAACGGTAATTCGTTTATCGTATTACCGTCCCTAAAATCGTCCAGGTCGTGAAGCAGATGCAAGTCCCGTTTCAAAATCCATCAAACCTCGCTTCGTTCTCTGAATTATCCGTGTTATCGCCCGTTAGCGTTATCCCCGCGTAAAAAAGCACAGGGGTACACGCGGAAAGCATCCCCTAGCAGTTCGCTGTTCCCGATGCCTCCGCATCGTCGAACGATTCGTCTCGCTGCAACAAACCCACGAATACTCTGCGCATGATTTCCCTTGCTTCTCTCCTTCCCTTCTCATACCCTTAACCAACGCACCCACGACCTGGTTCACGACTGCGACTGCGATTGCACCCCTCCTTCAGATCCAGGAGGATAAATCCTCCGCAAAACTCATCCAAGTCCGTTTTCTTCGCTCCTAGATCGCGGAGTCCAGTTTCATGCCCTAGAAACATTCATAGGGCGTCGAAACAGCCCTCTCGCGTCATCATGGGAAAAAGTTTGCATCGGTTGGCGAGGGGCTGGTGTTCCTTCACCCCGTGGGTGCACGAGCATTTTTTCACCCCGCAACAACCCGCTGCGCTTCTTCGAGGGACTGGGTGGCTCTTTCTTCCTCCTCTTCTCTTTTACCTCTGAGAAAACTGAATCGGTTAAACATGTAAATTGAGAAGTGATACAGAGGCGAGGTGAGGCGAGGTTAGTTTAAGCTAGATTAGGTCGAGTTAATCTTCCGTAAGATGCGATTTTCTAATCTGCATACTGCCTCGCGAGGCTATTTACCTTAGCCAGTTGATACCGAGCGTATAAAACAGTTTGCCCAAGATATTACATCCGTTTTCTCCGAACTAATATCTTACCTACCTACCTACTTATCTCACGCCTTGCTTCGACTCCCACCCCATGGCTAAGCTCACATACCAGGTACATCTGTCTAAGATTAGTGTCATTTTAACACCGTAAATAGTGCGTATGTCGAGTGGTCGTGGTCGGGTTACTAAATTAGGATGGGTCAGCGGTGGACCACGGTTCCACCCTTTGAAACTAAGATCATCCTCTTTCCCCCAGCACCTGTTCGTTTCCCAACGTCTTCGAGGATACGCTGATTGGCGTGAACGCGGGAACTCACGAACTCCGAGAGGTAAACACGGTCAGGGGGTCTCGGAACTTATTCTTCTTAACAAAAAATTCATAAATCTTCAAATTTGAACCCAAAAATGAGACCGAATTTGAAAATTTTAAGAACATCTAGTTTTATCCAGAAACATTCTTCCTGAAGGAAGAGACCGACTTTATTCATGATTCAATGCAGTTCGTGTCAGTCTTGGGTACGCGATCAGCGGGCAGGTGTAGACGACGTAACGACATCCATACCTCTGATCATCGTTGCTTTTAACTCGTTTTTCAATTAATTAGTTTATGCGGTATTAAAAGCCTTGAAATGTGAATAAATGGATGAATTGTGGGGTACATCTTGCCCACTCTCTCCGTATATCGGATAACTAATGGACGGAAACCAGGATCTATTGAATTACAAGCAAACGTACTCCGCTGTAACGGTCTGTAACCTTTACGAAGTCCCTGAATCATGGAATTGTTTATTAATGCTACCCAGTGAGCAGGACTGCAACGTTTCTAATCACCGGTCGAATCTCCGCACGTTTTCATCCGCGTTTATGGTACTTTTCGGGTATCTGACTGGTCTCGAGGCTACGGTATATCAGTTCACGATATCACGGATACCGATGACATTCTGGATTCAGAATATACCTATGCAATGTATGATGGCATATTTTAGGAATTATTTTCATACGTTTATATCTACACATACATACGTATACATATGCTTAGTGCCTAGCCATATACCGGTATGTAATTAGGGCGGAGGATTTCGACAACCGGAACGGTAGTTCTAACGGATTAACTCCTGCCCGTAGATTACTTTACATTTATGCGTGTACCACCCTTCTACAAGAGAAACTGTTTTCAAACGCGTTCGCATATACGATAAACCCCGTATACAATAGTCTTCCGCGTATAACAATCCTAGGAACCTATATGTGTACGAAAAGCCTTACCCAAATAACCGGAGCATGTAATCTGTTGGCCTTACTGCTTGAGAAAACTCTGTTATCACATTAACGTCATTATTATTATCATTATCATTGTTATTATTGTTGTTGTTATTGTTTTAGTTTATATCATTTGTTCGTTATATTGATTCGGGTTTTAAGCAACGCGAGGGCTCACTCTGCACCTTCACCGCCAAAGGTGGTTTGCGTTGAGTTGATAAAGGCGGCAATAAAGGCGGAGGAATTGAATTAGCATTTTGCTGTTTATCGGATCAAGCCTTGCGATTAATCACAGACAAGTGATTAATTCAACGTGAATTTAGTTATGAAATTTTGTCGCTTGGAATAAAGACTCTATATAAAATATATTTCGCGACGTTTGGATAGAACGTTAACGGCCCTTCGTTGTGACAGTATTTCTCTGGATGTGAAGACAAAAATAGTTCATTCTAATCGAGACTCTCTTTACGGGAATCCATTTTGTCCACTTCAATCGATAACTTCGATGTCATAAACGATTGATAGGATTTTGAAACTTCGATTTCCAAAAAGTACGTCTCGAGACGATTAATTTGACAACTTATTGGTCTCCATACGATCGATACAGCCGGAGTTATTGAACGCTGAATGAATACCTACATGCGTGAATTTCAAGTTTTGGAGGTTAGGCCTTTCGGATCTTCAGCTTTCGGAATTTTGAACTTTCAGCTTCGTTCTTCGTCTCGAAGTTTTTGAAATCAGCTGTGTAGACTTTCGGGGACATTTCTTTTCCGAAAACTATGAGTCGGCAATACTCGAATTCGAGTTTTTTAAATTCGGGACTTAAACCCAGCCGTATATAAGTTTGCCCCAAGCAACGAAAGCTTAAAATTAAAAATCTTACGTTGTCTTTTTTTCTTCTTTTATTTTCCTAGTGAAAAATATGTCTAAATAAAATATAAAACCCCGCGAGTCCCATCCCCGATCGAGATGTGCTGTATATCGCGAGCAGACCGCAGCCTCCTCCGCACCTTCAAGGACCACGAAGCTATTTTTGATGTAAACAAAAAAAGCCTCTAATTGGACGGATAAAAATCTGGCAAGTGGTTACGTATCCCCTTGCCCCTTGCCCCTAGCGACTCTATGGTTCGGATTTAGGTACCTACTTCTCTCGTCGTCAGACGCCGTAGGCACTTTGTCGGATTCGTACGATTTTCAAGAGCCTAAAATTAATGAAAGCGGTGATCGAACCGAGCTTATTATTACATGAAGCGAGAAAGCTGATGGTCTCTCCTGTTCATCGATGAAAAATAATGAATATCACCTAAATGATTGAATATATTAATTATTTTACGAGAAAAGATGAAGAATTTTTTAATTTTTTTTTTCTTTCTCTTCTTCTTCTTCTTGTCTTGCGATGAAAACGCGTAAGCCTGATCCACGTTTTATGTCAAGGTTTGAATATACATAAAGTTTTTCCTGAAAAAGGTATGAAGAATTTTTTTGATTTGTTTTTCTTTTGTTTTTTTTTTTTCTCGCGACGAAGACACACGTACCGGATTCGCACTTTATTTCGGACCTCGACTACTTAGTGGATATAAACGCGCGGGAGCGAGACTTTTAAATATCTGATTCGCACAGTTTCGTCCGAGCGCAGGCGCCTTCAGGGATTCCAATTAATTTAAAATTAAAGTTTAATTTCGTCGCACGTTGGTGCGTCGTCGTCGTCGTCCTCGTCGTCGTCGTCGTCCTAGTAGTCGTAGTCGTCGAGGGTCGCGGGAGTCGCAAGAGTCTGAGACAGTCACAAGGGAGTTTCGGGAGACAAATGAAGCGCGTTTCGCTCCGTGAGTTTTCCCTCTTTTGATGGATATTTATATATGAATATACATTTGCTAATGTCGTTTACTCGCGGAACACGACTTATATACCTCTATCCTTAAACCTACGTGCGGGGGATGAGTTACCGAGTTACTCCCCTAATCGGAAAACGTCCTGCTCGTATATAAACTAGAACTATTATATATTTCGTATTCACTATATACATATATTTACCCATCGCTTATCACATCTCTCAAATATATACCTATATATGTATATACACACATATAGTTAAGGAGAAATAAGAATCCCCCTGAGATTATAGACTCCTCATTCCACATACTATTCCGTTATCGCGTATCTCGCTTATAGTTACCATCCAATCTCTATACCTGTCTATAGTTACTATCTAATGGATTTCTAAAGAAAAAGTACAAGAAAAAAACGAGAACCAAAAACGAACACAGGTTGGAAATAAAACGGAAGAAATTAAACCGAAACGGAAACACGAGAGAGAGAGAAAAAAAAATAAAAAAAATAAACAAAAGAAAAAAAAAACAAACGAAAAAACGGGAATAAAAGAACGCGTAAGAACTGCCGTAGGAATCAATTATTAATTTTCTGACGCAGGGAGCGAACCAGTGACCTGGCCGGCGAGTGTGCCGCGGTAGGGGGATCACGGGGGATGGGGAATGGGGGGAGGAGGCGGGGGGGATTCGCAATTCGCAAGCTCACCCCGCGGTAAAGCTTTCGCAGGGGTTATTCGGGGTGGGGTGACGGCGTTTCTGGGGGGGGAAAGGGGGGGTTGTACGAGAGGGGAAACTCGGTTGATTCCGTATATTCTCGGGTATAGGTGTACGAGGATTGGCCGAAGGTTGTATGAGAGCGCGCGGTGGGAGGCCGCGTTCAAACGACGCTTGGGACTCGACAGCCCGTGGTTCGCGTATGCCAGTTGTGTCAAGCTAGGCGATCGAGTAGGACGCTCCTTAATCGTTCCATTTTCAAATCTTTCCCAACGCCTGCCTGTTCGTTAACTAACACCACCGAAACACCACCACCGCCACATTCTTATTACCGTAAAAAAAAACAAGAGACGAGCGAGAAAAAAAAGAAAAAAAAATATTAACAAAAAAAAAATATATATATACATACACACACACGCATATAAAGACAAAAACGAATAACCAAAGGAAAGGAAAAGGAGAAAAAAAAAAAAATTTCTTTCGCCACGCGCCACCGATCCACGGTATAACGAGAAAAGTATTTGAGGAAGAGGAATAAAAAAAATTAAAACTAAAGAAAATAACGACCGACCGTTATACACACGTTACACGTACGCATACGTGTATGCAAACCCGCATGTATATGTACGCGAGGAAGCAGAGAGGAAAAAAAGACGAAAAAGTTTGAAAAAAGGAAAATAAAAAAAAAAATTAATACATTAACCAGACAAAAAAAAAACGGCTATACAACTCAATATAATAATCAAGAATATAAGCAAGAGATATAAAAAGAAATAATAATCGTAATTAACATCCCAGTCCCTCCCCCCACCAACACCACCAACACCATCGTCCCCCCAGCATAGAAACCTGAGAATTTCGTTCCTCTGAGAGAGAAAGAGAGAGAGAGAGAAAAAAACAAAAGACGTATTAAATAAATGTAACGAGAAGTATTAGTAATAATTGATAATCTTAACGAATAACAAACAACAAACGAAAACAAAAGAAGTAAGAAAAAAGAAAAAACTGTCAACATCGATACACTTGCAAGCCGGAGAAAAATAAATCGTCCCTTCGCTTCGCTTTGTTATTATCTTAATAAAAAAAAAAAATAATAATTGAATTAAACGCGCAATAAAATCTGATATACATGTATTATAATTGTTTCGCATTTATCTGTACGATAATCGTCGCTGCCGATTAAATATTTCCTATCAATTGTCGAACTAATTGTCACCGCCATCGCTGTATCCCCTGTCAACGAATCGTCGTCTTTCGTTCGTCGCAGAGTCCCCCGGTACTTTAAGAAAAAATACCCGGCAACGATTCCGCGAGGAATCGAGATCAACGGGCGGGGGGGATACGTCGCCTACCGTAGTGTAAAATAAAAACGAAAAGGAAACGGAAGAGAAATAAAATAAAATAAGATAAAAAAAGAAAAAGAAAAAGAAAAAAAGACGAATCTAGCCGGACAGAAAAAAGATTGTTCCGATCGAAGATTTTTAAAGTTTCTAAACGATTTTTTCTTTGTTTTTTCTTTCTAAACGGAGGGGAATGAGTAATAGAAGGAGATAAAGTAAGTTTAAAGCTCACCTTCCAACCGCGTGCGTTTGTTGCGTCGACGTTGAGTCAACCCGAAGCGAAGAAAATTTAGAGGGGAATAACGAAATAAGAAAAATTCATATCGCATCGTAGTCTTGCGATACAAAGAGAGATTGATAGTGAGAGAGAGAGAGAGTTTATTTTTTACGTGTATAGATTTCGTTTAAAGATAGATAAATAAAAAGAAAACAAATTTGCAATTGTTTGTGCGGAGGAAGACTCGATTTTACCATTACAAAATAGAAGATTTTGTTCGAATCGAAGAAGGATAATTTAGAGTGGGAGAGAGGGGGAGAAAAAAGAAGGAAGGTAAAACACGAGGCGACACACCGCACATAAAAGTACACGACACCGTTAAAGTATTATTAGGATAAGTAGTTATTTGGGAATTCTGAAGTTATATATATACATATATGTGTGCGTATATATATATGAGAATCAATATAAATAAATACATATATATATGTATGAATTGACTTAATCGTAGGTGTAATTTAGGTTATACACATATATATATTTCTATATATATGTATATATAAAAATAAATAAAAGAATCGCGTTAAGACAATCAAGAAAAGTAGTGATTAAATAAATAAAAATAAAACTAAAAATAAATTAAAGAATTAAGATAGGGAAATATAAATTCTACGTATGTGATCTCCAGCCTCTTACGAAAATTCTACAATATACCGTTTTATATATATATATATATATATATATATATATATATATAAATATATAGATGTATGTATATATATATATATATACCCAGGTGTTTAGCACTAAATAGAATAATATATAAATTCTTAAAATATTGTTCCAATCACATAATACTCGTCGTCATATCCGAGAAAAGTGAACCCTCTGTATCTGGAACCTCTAAAGGGTTCGAGGAGGGGTTTATCCAACTTTGACAATCATTTTCACCTAGTTCTATTAGTACTTTGTACTTTTTAATACGAGGAAACTAAAGAGAAAGAAAGAGAGGAGTAAAGAGACAGGCGAGAGTTATACCGAACGTTGAATAGTCGTATTTCTACAAGACTCTGTTCTGATATTTATCGCATGGTAATCCTCCACACCTTACCCAAGCCTCTCTATCATAATCTAAATATTTACTCAAACACCGTATAAATTTGGCTAAAAGTGCACACCGGTCTTATCCACTAGATATATACGTATATATCTATATATATCTTCACGTAGATTGGTACATATTAAGATTATCTTTCGTTCACCTCTTCCCCATATCCAACAGGGATATAATTAATATACATATACATATGCATTTATATTATTACGTCGCGTAACTGTCGCTGTACTCTATACATATACCTACGTCGTTTCAATTATACGATTAAAATTAACTTTAAACATACAGAAAAGAAGAAAGAAAAAAAGGAGAAAAAAAAAACAAGAACCACACATCCACGTAATCTCATTCAATCGCACTAACTAATTCGTGTGAACGTATATATTGTATATATAAATAGAAAAAAGACATATAGAAGATGAATTAAAGGAAAGAAAAACAAATTTCAATAATATTTGTCACACGAAGAGACGTAAGGGTCTATGATATATATATTCATATATATCAAGATAAATTGTTGTCCCCCTTTAGCTGTCCGTTGTAATTAACCGCCGTGCGGACAATCATATCTTGTATTCTTCCAAAGCCGATGGCTTTGAACCTGATAAAAGGCTCACGTTAAAACGTCGACTGGCACCTTGTTGTAATATTTAAAATTTAGCAATACACGATAGTTATCGTAGATTATATTTCTAGGGGTATTATATATATAGATATCAGACGTTAGATAAATATTAGTATCGATTATCGTAAAATAGTTAGATACGTTAATATCGAAGTTCCGATTAAACCTAATAATATACATATCGACGTAAAGTGTACACATATATACATATAAAATAAACAAACCTTTCACACATCGGACGCTGCAGCGAGCAGCTAAAAGCAACAAGTTGAAAAATACTCGTCAACAAAAAAAAAAACAAACAAACATATTCGAGGTTTCAAACATATCATATTTACTACAGACTCGATTTCTCGTCTCTGCGTCCAAGTGCCGAGAAAAGAAACAAAAAAATAAATAAATAAATAAGTGAAGTTAAGATATAGAAAAATAAAGAACTAACTCACGCCGGATCGAGAAACTAAACCGAAAAACCAAAAAGCAAAAAAAAAAAAAAAAAAAATAAGACAACAAAACGAATAAACAAATAATTTTACGAAAGTGAAGCGAGGAAGTGGCGCGTGGTGATCAGAATCGAGTGCAAACTGCTGTGGTGTTCGTCGACTCGCAGGCTGAACCGGCCCGGGTCCGGTTATCCGGTTCCGGAATCACTTCATCTGGTGCCCCGTCGCTGTTGCAAAATCGAAGCTCAGTATCACCTGGGAAAGTCGTTGTCCCTCGACGGGGTCGCGGAAAACGCTAAGATTCAGCGCGGTGCTCGTCAGACCCGATTCACCACGTATTTTCATTCGTATTCATTCGTGCCGGGAGGTGCGGTGCCCCTGCCCCCACCAGGGGTTGCGAGCCATCTCCTCGGTCAGCAGGGCTGCAACCTTGCCTGCACTTGCACCTGCACCTGTACGGCCAGCGTTCTTTCGGCCGCAACTGCAGCCGTGACCGTACCCCACATTAGGGGTATCAATTCAGCTACGGCAACTGTACTTCTACAGCCGGTTGACCATCTCAAAGACGCCATGGTGAGTTCCGAGACGCACTTTTCTATTCCTTCGATCATTTTGTTCATTTCATTCATTTTATTCATTCGTTCATTGACGCGTGGAGGAAACGCGAGGTGTAAACGGCGCCCGGGGTTAACGCGGGTTCCTTAAAGGGGATGGAGTTCTTGGAGACGGGCCCTCGTGTGTGCCGTGTCGGGTTTGCCCTGAATTGAATCTTCGGGGTGATTTAACTCCCGAAATAATTCTGTTAGGGTGCGAGGGAGACTACCGCGGATTGAATATCTCGATCTGGTTTAGAATTATGCGACGAATTATTAACTTCGGAAGTCGAGATATTTTCGTCGTATTAATCCACCCGCTTTCCGAGGGTGAATTTTTCCTCTTCCACATTCACTCACGAATTATTATTCACTACATCCTCGTAATGGTGTTTGAAATCAATTTATCAATGTATCGCGTTTCAAAGCACCGAATACTGGCTTTTCAAACATCGCCAGGTAACTGGATAGAGTAACCAATAACGCGGGATAAAATTCCGTTTAAAAAAGGCATTGGTGGCTGGGGGGAACGGGAATACCGATCATTCCTCTTCCGCTATTTTCCGAAACCGATATGCGGATTTTCGGTCGGTACTATCGGCCAATTCTGACCCGAGTAACGAAGTGAACAAAACCAGTAGAAAAACACCAGCCCGATATTTCTGAGGTATTTCAGTGGCCAGAAAACTGGAAAACTCTCGTCTTTCTCTCCTTTCGATCAATCGCTCCGGACTCGTCGAACCCCATTGATTTTTCTACGCGATAATTATCGCGAAAGTGAAAAGCCCCGGCGTATAGCACCCGCGGAATTTCCGTAGACTCTATAATTACGTCCGAGATTTGCATCGATGTTGTCCCGAGCCGGGGAGACGGAAAGATCGGGAGAACGAGAGAGAGGAAGAGAGAGACGTCTTTATCGCGTCAATTTACGTTGCCCGAAGTTTTTGACAGGGAAAGTTTTACCCGGAGGTTGAGATTACGAGCGGAGAACGAAATTAGGGAAATAGTGGTGAGACCGAGATGAAAAGTAAAACCGTCCGTCCGGGATTCTTGGCTCCCGTAGTTACGGGCGGTGGTAACTAGACTAGATTTACCGAGGCAAGAAAGAGCGGAAAAAGGAAGAAATAGACGGACGGATGGAGGAATAGCTTTAACGCCCGTCTGACACGACTCGTGACTTTGGAATTCGCGAGTGGATTTACAAGCGGATTTGCAGCGGTTACGCTTGTTACCGACGATCCGAACATTCCCGTGGATTTCCCGCCAAGATTCATACCCCAGACTCTTGGGCCAAGTTTGGGATCGGGGTGGACCGTCTTTCTCCAGGGATCGTCTTCGGCGACCCTTGGGGGTGGAGGCAGAGGACATTCCTCTTTCAATTCCTGTTGTTTCGGCCACACTACCACTTCTCGCATTTCTACCCGATCGCATACCGCGATTCCTCCCGCGCTCGCGCCGTTCGTAAAACGAATTCGGAAGAAATTTACCTGCGAAATGGTTTCTTGGTTCGAAATTCACTTTTTTTCACGAGATGAGAAGAGCGAAGGAAGCGAGTTGATTCTTCCTCCTTCCAGCTCCTCCTCGTCTTTTCCTGTTTCGCAAATTAAGTTGAATGCTTCGTTAAACTGGCTGCAGGGAGGACATCCTCTAATTCTGAATCATCTACCGTGAGATTTACGAAAAAACGTTTTACGGGGAAAAGCGAGCGTCTTTTCGCACGGTGTAAGGAGGGTAATTTTCGTTCCGTTCTTCGGTGGGGTGTAATCAATCTGAAATGCGTCTGTTGACACCGCGACTCCACCAAAATTCCGGACAGCGTGAGAAAGAACCGAGACCGGAAGGTACAGGTAGCCGGCCCGATTCCATCCCTTGTTTACACTCTCGATAACACGGGTCACCTGTTTGCCGGAGAATTGCGGAGGGGTTGTTCCTCGCGAAGCAGCTGGCAGGTGCCTACAAGGGTATTTTTCGCTACCTCGACGTTGCCGGTAAACAGTGAGTTCGGACTAAGGGAAGAAGCACCCGGGCGGGTGAATTGATTTCCCTAAAACACGAAAAATGAAATAAAATAAGACTACCGAATCCCTCGGAAACGAATAGAGGAGCTTTATTCGATCGCAATTCTTCGGCATATTCGAAGCCCCATCTTTTTCGGGACACGTCTTCTACCCCTGAATAAATTATGACTCCCTTAAGAAGCGCCCGTACGCGTGTATAACATAGATGTCTTGTACAGACACGTATGGGTGTGTGTGTGGATTTTGATTGTATTTTCGACTGTAATTGCCCTCCAAAAAGTTTTCCTTTCAAGAGTCCTTAGAGAGGAGATCAAAGATTTCTCACAATCAGAAATTGTTCGAAATTTTTTCTCCAGCGTCTCCCCTTTCAAACGATGTGGAGAATATTCCGAAATGCGAGTTCCTCCCTTTTCTTACCTCTCCTTTCCAGCCCCGTATAGATTATATGTGGAATGTTTTTCTTCGCCGAGGGAGTTTCCCGGAGAGTTCAGAAAAGTTGAATTGACGTTTCGACCGCCACCACCCACCGCACATATATATTCCCGACCTTGATAAAAATTTATCACTGGTCACATCAATGATAACAATTTTCAACCCCCATCCCATTCCATTCCTCAATGATTCAAGATCATCCCGTTAAAAAATGAAATCGGTAAAAATTTCCGACGTAGATTCCATCCGGCATTTTTTTCACCCCCATTCGGGCCAGAGATCGGACATTGTTTCCAGTGTTCAGTAAACTAGGAAATCCCCGCGGTGGCAAATGACCTCTTTCCCGTCTTTGTTAAAAATCAGCGAACTCGTAGATCCGCACATCTGCTATCGAGGCGGGTGTATTTCCGACCGCATATCTCACGCCTCTACGGAAAGTTGCACGGGGTGCAAAGCGTTGCGGCGGTCTGAATTACGCCGTACCGTATCTCCGTTTGTCTTGCGACCACCTAGTTTGGCCCTGACGCGTACACGAATCTCTTCTCTTCTCTCCTCTGCACGGGGTGGTGTGCTAGATGTATCTAGGTACACAGCCCCGGTACCAACATATACGTTCAACGCCTACCAAGCACCCTTTGACTGCTCGAATGCCAGAGGACGAAGCTTGGCCACAACCGCCGTACCGACGACGACGAGGACGTGGATCTTGCTTAATTAATCCGCAAATAGTTGAGCGCTTACGCGGTTGTGTCTCTCCCGGTTTCACTCCGTCCCTTAAACAGACGTGCGATTTTCCCATCCCCATCCCCGTCCCTATCCCCGTCCCCGTATTTTCCATTCCGTTCACTGGTATCAAGGGCAAACGTCGCGAAACGATATCGTTGTTATCATCAACGCTCCACTTTCCATTTCCATCCCGTATCCCCCAACCCCTTTAGTTCGCCGTCTCCCATGGACCCGGCTCCGATGCCCCTTAGTTTCTCTACATCTATTATTACTATTGGATCGCCTTCGTAAGTTAGCGGCGGTTCTGGATATGGGAAAGAGGCGGGAGGAGGGGGTAGATCGGTGGTTATGGGTATACGACGAAGAGGAAGAGGAACAGGACGAAGGCGAGGACGAGGACGAGGGTAAGGACTGGCGCTACTGCTTCAGCTCTCCGGCCTCGACCCCGACCGAGCGTATTAGGTAATTGTGGGGGCTGCGAAGGTTGGAACGGGGTGATTTATATTACGGGCACGTGACGCCAGGGAGAAATTATCGTTAGCCGGCTACCTCAAGCCTTACTTCTCTCTCTCGAAAACCTACCCACCTACCCCTTTCCAACAAACGTACGAACGAACGAACGAACGAAGTAAACCGTCCTCCTCCATACTATCGCACGTGATAGCGTGAACTAGCTACCTACTATCGTTAACAAAGTATAAGTAAACTTCGATATATGTGCTTATGTTAGTCACGGTATGGTAGTGTTTGATCCCAACGCGAGTCGCCATATCTGGGTACATTGATAGGTACCTACCCTGCAGCTGGTTCGAAATAATCGGGTTTTGAACCTGGTATAGCTGGTGAAGGTATATTTACGTGGGGAGGTAGAGAGGGAGGGAGGGAGGAAGGAAGGGGGTTCAGAGTTTGAAGGGGTTTGCAAGCCCAGCGGTAACATTTTCGGCTATTTGTCGCCGTAATGCTCGCAGTTTAGTTGATATTGGGGGCTGGTTCAGGGTACGGTGCTTGACCGAGAGATTGTCGGACAATAAATTACAGTCCTACTAGGTACGGTTCTCCGGGGTTTTGATTTCCATCCCTTAGTTTAAATATGGAATAATTTATTAACGCCGAATATTTCACTGTATACCTACGTACCTACCCTGTTGTCAAAGACAATTTTTAGGTCTGACGTAAACAACCCTGACGTTTATCCCGTCATTCGAAAATCGTTGCAAATATTACCAGAATTTTTCTTATCATTCGTCATTCGTCATTTCATACGTTTCATACGTTTCATATGTCGGTCATATATACATATCCCACGTATGTCCCTGGTATATCGATTCACGGGAGCTTAATGCCCGTCAACGTAACGACACCGGGCTCTGCCGTCGAGGACACACGAGTATATCCGTGGCGTGCAAATTAGATACCCGATACTTTGGGTGCCATGCGTGGCAAAGGTGTTGTTAAGGGTGGTAAAAAGAGGGAAGGGGAATTGAGTGAGTGCTTACTTGCCGTTCTACCTGACTCTGTATATAATATACATATATTTATACACGGGAACAATCGATTGGCGGACTAAAATGTCGCCAAGTATGTATATACACGTGTATGTCGTCGTTGCGGTGTTCTTTTCTTTTTCCTATTCCTCTTCCCCTCCTTTTTTTCACCCCGTCGATTGTTTTACCCTTATTTTTACCCACGACGTCCGACCCTTTTGCCCCCATAAAAAGAACCCTGCCTAGGGCGCGGGGGGTGATTCTAACCCGGGAAAGTTGATAACCTATCTTATACTCCCATTTTTTAGGGATTTGACGCTCTTTTTTTTTTTTATTTCAACCCTTGACTCCGTTTCCGCGGGTGTATCGGAATAATAGATTAGAATAGATTGGCGGGGAGGGAGAAGTTCTAATTCTATTCCTCAATTTCGTCCTCTTACAAATAAAATGGGGAAAAAGAAGAAAAAAAAAAGGGAAAAGAAAAACTTAGTTTGTCCCCGTTGCTAGTTACATGTCCCGGCTCTTTATTTTTCCTTTTTGCTTTTTGCATTCCCCCGAGCGTGGAGTGCGACGATTCCTCGCTGTTGGCAACCCTCTGCTTTGCATGGCCCCAAGGCAAAGTCGCGTCGCTCCTCTCTGTGTCACAATACGCATTATGCGATACTTTTCTTATCGGATTCTCGGGGATCTCTGTCGACGTATGCACTCCTAGAATATAGACGTATATCGGAGAATTTATTCACTGGGGAGGCGAGAGTATCAATATTTTGTTTAAAATATCTTTTGAAAAATTTTTCGCAATTTTTATACCTCGGTAATGTATATCCGCGAGAGGTAAAATCTGTCGCAGTCCATATAAAAATTTCCAGTACTCGTGTTCCTATTCGAGAGAAGAAAAACGAAGGGAGGAGAAAAGAAGAAAAAAATAAAATAAAAATTTGACTCACAAAAACGAACGAATTTGTCTTTTTTTTTTTCTTCTCTCTACATACTTCTTTCGTATCATCTTGAAAGATCAATTTACGAAGGCAGCGAGACACGCATGTCGATTATCTATTATCCGCGTGTCTATACATAGGCGAAGCACACGCGCAGTTATTAATATGCGAAGGCAAATATCGGGGTGATTTACGATGGCGTGAAGATTCTTGGTTTAACGATATTCATTAATTTATGTCCAAACAAAACGTGGTGGCAGCGGTGGGATGGCGTATCGTTTTTCCGATTACGTGATATCAATACGGTGGAACGAACGAATGACAATTGGGTGGATAAACCGACGCCGTCGTATATATCGATTTCCCGTTATTGTGTGCCTGGTGAAAAGCTACAAATTAGCTTTCTATCGATTGCTACTTTTACATCGAATCAATGACACTACCAACGTGTACCTATTTAGCCAACGAATGATATATCTCCATACTCTATATATACCTTCCCGCTGCTAATCACCGGTACTATTAACCCAATGACGCGGTCATTAAGAGCGTTCGATCGCTTCATAAATTATACACATATATATATATGTGTATATATATCAGGTGTATGTATATCAGCTGAAGAAGTATCCGAATTATTTCATACGTACAAACGAGAATTTTAGTTGATTTTTACACGAGCCAAACGCTTTCTTATTTTATTCACCGTTTTTGCCTATCAGGGTAAAAACATTTCGTGAAAATCTAGAAACGAGGGTTGTCGTTGAAATCTTTAATGCCCAAGGGTCGAACGACGGTGGATGACTGATGGCTAGGGCATTGGTCAAGCGTCCCGGGTCGTAGGAAATGCCAGGGGAATAATTTCAGGGAAAGAAGTCGGGGTTTAGGGTGAGAAAAAAAAAACAAGAAATAAGTAGTAACCTTATTCCTCAAGATCTTCTAGGATAATGCAGATCGGTATTTAAGGGGATTTTTATCGTCCGAAACATTCATCCCCCGTTTCGATTTAGGCGTAAAATTTGATTCCGAGGCCTTGGATCGTTGGTTGATTGAAAAAGTGAAAAAAAAAAACAAAAAAAAAAGAAAGAAAGAAAGAATTTCCTGAGAATTGTATTACGTTCCATTCTCACTATCAATTACCGAAATACGTGTACCTTCGCATTCCCAACGTTTCATCATCTGGTACCTCCTACCATCCCCTTAATTCGGGGTATATAATTACTTTGAAAGTTTACTACGAAATTTTCTCAGGAGGTATTTCCCTCCAGAGTATTTCATACGGGTAGCTTCCTTCATTTCTATAAATTCGTTCCTCGAAGCCGTGGAAATGTTCTTGAAATTTCCTAAACTCCCTTATATACTACTCACAATCACCGAGTGTATGTGCCCGGTTGCCGAAATTTTTTTTTTTTTTTTTTCACCTATTGTGAGAGCGAATCCGCCGGAGGCTATGAAATTTTCACGAACAGAAAATCAAATTTGTCTCTACTAAAAAATAAAGTCTTGAAACTTCTAGTTTGTTCTTTTTTTCTTTTTTTTTTCCTTCTCTGTCTCTCCTTCTTTCATTCTTTCTTTTTTTTCCCCCCCACCATCCACTCGTCTCTCCCCATTCTATATCTCTTTTCATGCGTAATAATGGGGTGAACGAAAAAGCGAAGAAAAAAAGAAAAAAAGAGAAAAAAGACGGACAATCCCATTCTTAAATTGGTTATTAAAAAACGGTTTTCTCATTTTAACTTTGAACAGAATCACAGAGGGATGAAAAGCAAAAAAGAAAACGAAGAAAAAAATAAAAATTTCCACCGATGCTCGCGGCGAAACTTTTCAAAATAATTTTAATACCAATTTCGTTAACAGCATTCACTCGTTCATTCATTCGTTCATTCGGTTTTCCATTAGATTTGAATCAAAGTGAATATCGATTTCACCCAGGATTCTAGTCATCCTGAATAATAATCCGGCTCCGCAGGGGTCCGTAAAAAGTTCATTTACAGCGAATCAATTAAGTCCGAGCGAGTCAAACATAGAACGTATCAGCTCGGCTCGATACATACATGTATAATATATACGCGAGTGTATCGCGGTGATCATCCTCTCTGAGGATTTTCAGGGAGCGTGTTACTCCGGTAGAAGTAGCAAAGTACCAATTTGACTTTTTAATGGTTTGCTTTTTCCTGGCTTTAGTCGTGCCTGCTGCCGTTGCCGCGATCATTACGGAGCGTAAAAATCTAATTTCTTCAACTCGAACTTTCCCTGTCCTTTCCTTCTCCAGCTTCCAGCTTCGAGCTTCCATCCTCCGTCCCTCGTTCTCAATAATTTTCTCGCCTTTCCTCACACTCGTCACTAGCTCCGCGCTACCCCGACTCTTCGACTCCCTCTTCGTTCAAACTTTATATATCAGCCTCTTGTTCAGTTCACGCTGTTATGGTTTTCTCCCGGAATGAAGCTCCCGGTTTCTCCTTTACGCCCGGAAATGATGCCAAACCGTTCCGATTTCGGTTAAGCGTGCTGGCGCACGGAAAGACCCAGAATTCCCTCTTTATACCTTCAGGATGAGGAGGTGGAAGCGGAGGCGAAGGCGGAGGTGGAGGTGGAGGTGGAGGTGGAGGCGGAGGTACAGAGGAGACTTTGGGGTGGCAAGGGACGTAGGGAAGGTTTCAGATTTGTAGAAGTGGCTTATGGAATTCTAAGCCTCCAGCCAGCCAAGCAAGCAAGCAAGCAAGCAGGCAGGCAGGCAACCAGGCAACCAGGCAACCAAGCAACCAGGCCACCAACCAAACCCGTTCAACCAAACCAGCCCGAGGTCTCCTTCGCGATCCTCCAACTGGTTCTGGGCTCCGGCTCTGGTTCTTCGCGTTCTAGTCGCATTGCCACGGCAAGTCGATACTTCGACATCTTCACAGAATAGTAGCGAAGTCCCCCGTTCACATTCGGATGGAGTTTTACGTCCTACGGTACAATGGATCGGCGGGCCTCGACCAGTTCTCTCTTTGCTCTTTGGTTCCCGGGTTCATCTTCGTCTTATTTTTTCCTCTTCTTCATCGGGTCCTTCGACTTAGAACCAATTCGAAACATATACACGCGGCACGGTTATACCGCTAATCCAACCTCCTCCGCCTTTATCACATCGACCGCGGGACGTTTCTCTTGTTATTTTCTCGTTGTATTTTCCTCGGTTAGATTTTCACCGTTTGTTTGGACAGCAGACGAGAAACTCGTCTCTCGAGTTGTTCCTGTATTACTTTTATTTTCACCTTCGTATACCATCGGTACTTCTTCCCGTTCTTCGGGTACTTCATCGTCTTTTCTAAAAGCTACCGGAGTTCCGGATCCGCACGATTCTCTCTTTTTGTCTCTATCATCTCTCTCTCTCTCTCTATTTTACTTTTACCTCTTCTATAGAAAACCTTCGCGCCTCGCCCTCACAATCTCGTTTATTGGATGCAAATTGCTCTACGACGCAATCCGTGCGGGTAGACCGTCCCGGTGAAAGTCGACGGTTCTCTTCGACCTAATATCTCGTCTCCCTTACTCCGGTCTCTGCTTTTCTACCTCGGCTCCTATCATCTTCCTCGTCTTTTCTTTCCGGCCCGTTTCCACCTCGGTCCCACTTGGCCGGTTCTCGCCCTCGAGCACGCGGCACGTATCTAATTACCTAATGACGTTAGTTAGACTCGGATAGCCAAGGATTCGCTACAGTACGGCATGGCATTCAGCCGTAGGACGCGAACGGTAGGTAGATACGACCTACGTTCGGTTCGCCGTAACTCTGCCAATTGGACCAGCAATGTGATCTTCGCGTTCCTCTCACCGAATTGGATCCTATTCCCTCTTGAATTACTGCATCATCGATTTACGAGAATCGTCCTATACGTCGGTACGCTACATCCGGAAGTTTTATAATCCGTGGGTACAACTTCTTACGGTTTTTCATTTCATTTCATTTTTTTTTCTTATTTTAATTTATTTATTTATATTCATATAATGCGACAACTGCGAAAAGGCAATACGACAGAAATTCACACTTCCGTAGGGAATAACGATCGATTACATGGAAACTAGGGCAAAGTGCAGACCGTGACGCGTGACTCTCATCGTTATTACATATCCTCATACGTGTGTCGTATGTCGTGTCCCATAGTGGATAAAAATTATAAAATATTCTCAAAAGTTGCGGCTAAGGAAATGATGAAATTTGATCATTTTTTTTTTCCTCTTCTCTTAGGGTGCGAAACTGTACTTTTAGGAAACAGAAATCCCCATGTTCCATATTCTTTCATAATCTGACGATTTTCTTTTCTATTGTTTCAGGTGAGTTTCAAAGCGTGAATTAATCAGCTCCAAGTCTCGCCACGGGTTACGTGGTAAGTGATAACGCGACACCATATCGTGGGTTGGTCAGAACGCTCGATTTCACTCGTACAGCGTTATACCTACGATAAGCGTGTGCCAATTATATTTAGCAATCAACAAGCCACTCGTCGAATGACATTAGACCTAAATATGCCATGGTATGTGATCCGCGTGGGTGGTAATACACACGATCATTCGTTCTTTTATATGATATCGGATTTGACGAGAGTCGTCGCTTCACTCCAGGGAACAATATCTAAATTAATTTTTTTCTAGCGGTAAACCCGCCTTTCGTGTGAGAATAACTAGTGCCGTTCTGGAAAACCGAGGCCGAAACGTTCGCGCTTTAAATAATAACGAACCCACTGTGTAGACATGGACGTGTATACGTCAGGTGTCCCAGTTCTTTTAATTATTTTTATTTTTATTTTTATTTGTTTTGATAAATTATGCCAGAGTTTCTGCAAATCTAGACATTTTTATACCGGGGGTGAACGATTGCTCGGTTACCTACTAATGCAACGTTTTTCCGAAATTGAAAGAGAATTAGAAAATTGAAAACCTTCGAAATCAGTTTTTTCTAACCATTCTATCGAATCAGATTTATTAGTATTTTTAGTCCTAATTTCGAAATCAAAACTTTTCGAAATTCGGAAGGAATGGAATGAAATGATGTGATTTAAGGGAAAACGAACAACGTAATATGAAATTCGCCCTGAAATTGGATCGATGTAGAACATTCTCTCGAAATTTGGCGGTTTTGATCAACGATGCGACCTGTAGCGTGAGAAAACTATTTTCTCTGGGTGGAATCGATTTATGTATCCTACGACGAAGTCCATAAAATGTGAAATAATTTTTGAATCATGGTTCGAAGTATTAGCGGTGAAAAGAGGAACTGGGTCGAAAAGATGTTATCTTTTTTTCGAAAATTGAAAAATTCTTACCCTTTCCCATCGCGTGACAAAAATGAGAAATCCTGAGATACGTGTTCGGTTATTTTAGCGGTTTTATCGCGTGAAAAATTGACAAACAAATCCAAAGGGTCGACTAGTGAGGAATGACCAAGGCGACGCGAATTGTCCCATAGAAATACCAATCTCTGTATGTATATGGGGCGAGGAAGCTCCGGTTCGTGGTTCCGACTACAAACCAGTCGGGTAAGTGCAACGAACCGTTGTCAAGAAATCACTTTCCCGATTTTCTGGGAAACCGGGGGTCACCCACCACTTAGAAGCCGTACAGGAAGGAAAAGAAAGATGTGAAAGTGGTGTTGCTGCGGGCGGTAGAGGAGGCGAAGGAGGAAAGAGAGGAGGAAAAATAGGAATAGAAGGATCAGACGATAAGGTGAGACGCCAATAAGATTTCATGAAGAAAACCAATCTTCAAGCGGTGAGAAAACAGTGGGAAAACATCGGTCCCCGTATTCCTCAGTGACGCTCGTCCGCAACCGCAACAAACTGATCTTTTTATTCCTATACATTTTCCTCCGTCTTTTTCACGCAGTGGAAGCACGTACGCGATTTATATGGTTCTACCCCATATAACAGCGTGTATAAGGTGACTCATTCATCGAATCTACCCCAAATATATTTTTTTTTACCATTTCGCGACGTTGTATCGTTCGAAGGGAAACAAGCATATAGACATGGAAGAAACACCTCGATCAATTTTGACTTTAAAAAATTTGAGAAAAAAAAAATATGCTCATCAGGAGGCGATTGGTAGGTGATCTGAATTCATTGAAAGCTTGGCAGCTTCTCTCAAATTACATTCGATGTAGCCAGATGTAGCTTGAAGTATATCTGGGTGATTCCGTTCTAACAGCGTTTATTAATCTCTTGTACTGTTTGCTCTCGCTGGTCATCCATTAACAATCTATTCATAAAATTTTTGATTCAAAACGATCCTCGTGAACATATTTCATCGCTTCTTTCGTATAATATAACTTGCAGTCCAGAGAAAACTTACGGTTCAAATCACTTAAATGTCAGTACCGTGTCACGTCCGTTTCTAGAATTTACCTATGAATTCATTATTTTCTTTGTCGCGATAAATGATCCAAACTAATTAATCCATCAATCTAATTGATGTTATAATACAATTCATAAATAAATTATAATACAATTCATAATCATTTTTCTGAAGAATGTCTACCAAATTTATTTTATGTCAGTACCGTGGCACGGAAAATTTGAAATTTGATTCTCATTCTCGATATTTTGAAGTTGTAGCGAAATCATCGCGGACTTTCATTTTTACAATAAAATAGAGTGATAATATGCATTAGAAAACTAAAAAAGTTCAATTATAGAATCAAAAAATTTGTAATCAAAAAAGTAACAGTGAGAACAGAATCACCGATCTGCGAAATAAATTATTCCCATTTTTTCAAACGGAATTTATTTTCGTTATTGAAATTTCGCCGTTGTTTTCGCGTTTCTGTGAAATTCCTTATTTTTCGTTTTTTCGTACGGGACGTAGAACGACGGACGCGTTAAACCGCCTACGGCTTACCGACGCTTTCGCACAATTTGGTCAGGGTATCGTCACTCCGGTGGTCGTTCCTAGTTCGCGGTGACGTTAGCGTCGAAATTTAGAGCAAACGTGTTACGGTTGACATTCGCAAATTAACATTTGGGAGGATTCCCCTGTTTCGGGGTTACCGCATCGAACGCAATGCGCTCGACGTCGCTTCGCCCCATCGCCAAAAATGAAGCAAAACTTTCCCGATTCTTGGTCCGAAAACTTTTCACTCAGGTAATAACAGAAGTTTACGGCTAACACAAAGCGATGAAGTCTTGGACAGCTCGAGCACGGAAAAATCTTCGACTTTATGAACAAAAATCGACTCTCGAGGGAGGGAATACATTTTTAAAACTCGTATTCCACACGAGGTATGTTTCCGACTATAGATAACGCAATCACGAAAAAGATAGAGTAGCGGATTAGATTTCATGAAAGAATAATGACCGAGGCAAAGGGCGAATTAAAAATAATTTTAATGACGCATATGGGATCAAAATGCGAGGCGAAATCAAGGAATCATAGAGATCGAGGAAAAGCCATCGACGTGGAAAGCAGAGGTCCATAGAATTGCCAGAGTACGTTTTTTTGTACAATTCGAATGGTTAAATCGGAACATAATCGTCTGGGAAATTTGTGAAATGGTGATGGATGGCAGAAAAAAAATTAATGAATGAATATGAATGAAGAATAGATACAGATATTCCATAATACGATACGCGCATTCGTATATTATATCGACTGGTACAATACCCGAGGCTCGGCTTATCGCCCACGCGGAAGTAGCGAATTGCAGCGTATCAGACCCACGAGTAAGAGTATTGTCGTACGTGTGAGTAGGGGCTCTTCGGGTGTGCGAACGCGAGCAGGCCCCGTCAACTTCATATTGCCAGTTTCCTGTCATTATATTCCGAGGCCGGGAAGGACGCGTGAGCCTCCGCGCCGCGCCGGTAGCACTTTGGCTGAAAATGAACGGGAAGAATGGTACTGGGTATAGGTTCAGTCGCGAGAGTGAGATTCAACGTACCGATCAAATGTAGTCGCGTCAGAAATCGAGAGAAGTGAATTTGATCGCGCGCGAGTCGTCGAATCTTCGAATCGATCAGTCGAGTCGCTCGACTCGCTCGAGTCGCTCGAATCGCTCGACTAAACTCACGTAAGTGCATATATAACATACACACGCGTCGCAGGTGTGGGATAAACTCCACGATATACCGCGGGTGACATCACTGTCAGCACACGCTGACGCCTTCTGAATTTGTAATCGGGCGCGCCGCTAATCGCCTACCAACCGTGCGAGGCGAGACGACGCCGAGATTCGCCTTTGAACACTCTTGTCGTCGTAGTCGTCGCTATAACACCTGCTTTACCTGCGATGCCGCTAATGAGAACTGGCGTCAAGTTGGTATAACCTGCGGTGCAAGTGACTCACTTCCGCTTCTCACCTATCGAACGCTCATCCCCATTTATAAATCTCTCTTCATCCTTCTCCTCGGTACATAGACGAGTTGATATCTCCTCCGAGAGGATCAGGCGATCAAGTGATCAAGTGATCGAATCCATCATCCATCGACGTCTCGCTACTTGAATTCCAGTTACGAGATCATGAGGCAAGGCTGAGGCCATGATTTTAGACCGAACTCCATGAGCTATCGCGAAAATCACTTTTCTTCGCGTAGGTGTAATAGATGAGAGAAAGAAACTTGCGGGGAATGTCGACCCTGCGCTTTATATTCTTTCCTTACCAGCCTCCTGGAATAGTCTTATCAATATTCCGAGTCGATACCGTTGGTGGCAATGATCTAACCACCTCGGTGATAATAAGGCTCCTTGAATTTCACCTCCCGCGCCACATGTTCCGAGAATCGTTTATGTCATAATCCGCAAACTGTTTAGTCTTCGTCCTCTCTAACCCCGGTATGACCTTCTCTCCGTATCCACGTGTACACTATTACAATTTAGGGTCCAGGTTCCGCCGAAACCTCACACGCACATCTACTATTCATATCCCATACACGACATCATGTGCCTGTTTCGCTGTCGCCAAATGTATCAAGAATTCCAATTAATTATCAAGCCAGTTTAGGTAACTAACTTACTAATTAAAGCTCCGTGTATCGGCTGACGAGGATTTCAATTTTACCATCGACCCCGTGCAACAGCTGAAATACTCACGAGCTTTTCTACTCACTTACTCAATTCGTGAACGGTTTTTGCACTGGTCTGGGTAACCGGACTACCGTACCGTTTATCCCCGATACCCTTTTGCTCGGCTGGCTACCGTCGTAGACCAAGAAACCAAGCAACTGTTACGGTACAGCAACAAGTTAGAGCATCGTCACTGATCGGTATTATTTGCCCGACATTTGCTGTCGGATTACGAAATAAAGACCGATTTTGGGATTGACGTGGATGGATGGATGGATGGATGAAGAAGTCACGCTTTGGGAGGAAATGAATTGAGGCCGATCGGTGATCTTTGGCGCAGGCGATCACTTGATCAATTTTAAGGTTCACCGCATGTTTGAGTCCGTGAGTTTCTTGATAGGGGGGAATAAATTGTCGATTCCCGTCACCGTGTCTCTTGTATTCCCTTCGGGAGGAAGATCGTGAGTGTTGAGGATAAACGCACGCGGAGTGTGACGTTTGGTTGGTTTCCAGGCTAGGCTGGTGATGGCATGGCGTCTGCCACGTGCCTCGACGCGGTTATATACTCGCTAAAAGTTGATGGTACCGCAGGGGATTTCCACGGGGAAGTCGTGTTATCGCACGGCATCTAATCCCATTGGCGCGTTGACAGGCGGAATAAATTGTCACCTAGCCATTTCGCAAATGAAAGAGAAATAGAAAATGGTCGGTGGGATGTCGGCTGGATGGGTGCTCGCAGTGCTGCCTGTGCTGTCGGCTGTCCTCGTAATGTGACAGCCAAAGAACAGCCAGAAAACAGGCAAAAGCTCGCAAAAATCCTGCGCCAATTCCCAACCTCGACGAACCAGACGCCCTAGCGGCGCGACAACGATGAGGGTGCTGTTGCTGTCTCGCATCCTCGGCCCTTGACGACTTTGACACAAAATCGCACCACCCGGTGAGCAGCTTGAGGCCCGTTTTACGCTTGGTAAAACTTTCAATGACGTATATCATCCGGCTAGGTTCCGGCTCTCCTATGTCTGTTGCAATTCCTTTTTGAATCGAATCCTCTTATCGATATCAAGCGAAGAAATTCCCTGGCCAATGTATCAGAGAAGAGTTTCCTCGCGGGGATACCGATCGCGGTAGATGATGAGTTTGATGTGTCGGGAAGCGAATATCTTTCGAGAAACCGCGGTGCGGGTAGAGACACGCGTAAAGTTGGGTCTAAGAGATCTCGCACGGTGAGTTTAGCAGATATATTCGTCTTATCATTTTCCCCCGTTTTATATGCACACGGCGTAAATCCAGTTGCAGGTAGAAACGCAGCGGAGCACTCGACCTCGACTCTCGTCGGTGTGGGTCTCGGCTTTTGCGAGCGAGTTGAGCCCTTCCTCCTCCTCTTCCCCGGGGTGTTTCCTCTTCCCTCTTCAGCCGGCTAGCATAAACATATTTATCCATATACGAAGAGAACTCGAGATTTAGAGCGGATCCTGAATCCGCTGGTTTACAGCACGTGGAAAGAGGAGAGCGAGCCGATCTCCTCCCGCATGAATATATCAGCTGGTCTATTTACATATTCCCTCTGAAGATATCCAAGAATATAAACGTTCGTTGTAGGTGCATTGGATCTCCTTCTGCCTTCGTCCACCTACCTGCAATAAGAATGAGGGTACGTTTAGAGGTCGGTGTCCAAGCGTCTTTGGGTTAGTATCGCGGGTATTCCGGATGAGATATGGTGCTTCCACTGCACCACGGTCTCTCTTCTCCTCTTCGTGACTCGCAGAGGCCCTTCTACTCCCTTTTATCTTTCTTCTTGCGGTCTTTTTCCTTCCTTCTTTTGCTGCAGGTTCTGGTCCTCCTCCTCCGTCTTCTTCCTCTTCTTTCCGTAGTCTGCAGAAGGCTTGCGTGCGGGTGTCTCTCCGGTTCACGTTAGGTATTGATATCGAGGTATGTGGTAGGTAGGTAAAGGAGCTGGTAGCTATAGACATAATCCAAGGAGAAGTAAAGATCCCTTTAATCTGCGAGGCTGCAACTCCATTTGCGTAAGTAAATCTTGTTTGCCAGAGGCTATCCCGAGCCGCTGACTGAGGGTGAGCTAGATTTGAGTTCCGTGGTTTGAGAGATTCCTCGCGATGGTGGAACGAGTCGAGCACCACGCCGGCTCAGGTATAAAGACAGACAGACGTACAGACAGACATACAGACAGACAGACGTACAGACGGACTGGGAAGCAAGCAAGCCAGCTTATCCAACCGAGCAGAGGCTCGTATGTAACTACTGGCGCGTTTCTCAAGACATTTTCAACGTTTTCCACTCGGTAAATGAACTCTCGGGCCACCCTAAATGAAAACGAGGAAGAAACAGCAATTTCATACCGAGATAGACCCACCCCACCCTCATCCTCTTCTCTCATCTCTCGCCTCTCGCCTTCTTCTACCTTTAGCCAAGAGCACCGGCTAGATGGTTAAAACGGGCGCATGTACATTCCCTTGATAAATATTATACAAGTACCAACGTAGTAGGGACAAGGGAATTTGTACTACAGCGCTGCAGCGACTACGTATAGGCTGAACGCTCACGAGGAACGTGTGCGTGTCGAGAACTCGTTTAGAAGGTCGCCTGGTTGCCAGCCGACGATGATTACAGAGTCGGGGTAGTAGCATGCTCGTGGTTCCCGGTGAGCTTGTACGTCGCCGTCGTGTATAAATATGTGTCGAGGTTTCTCCTATATAAGGTGCTACATGTACGTGCACACACCCGTGCATACATGCGTGTATGTGCACTGCAAAGTTTTCGTGCTTTCGTCGAGAGTCATTCTTCGATTACTTTCGTCGTCATTTCACGTCTGTGCGAGCTTTTTTTCGTAATTCCACTTATCTGACCATTTTTCGGCGAGCTTTTTCATTTTTCCTTCATTTTAAGAGAGAACAAAACCTGCCAAGACGGGAAAACATTCGGCGAAAGATACGAGAGTCCCTCGCATTTTTTTTTCATTTTTTATTTTTTATCTTTTTTGTTTTGTTAGTTTCAAGAATCGTCAAGGTGGATCAAGACTCCGCTTCACTTTCCACTTTCCGAAGCTGTCACGGCTCCGCTTCTGTCTCTTATTTTCAAAGGAATAAAAGTACGGCTTACGTCGTACGGGGAGGCGGTGGTCGCGCCACGGTTGGATTTCGTTTTGGTATTAGTGGCTCTTCACGTTTCAATTTCAATTATTTCGATCCTCCCTGGAATTTCTCAGGTTTATTTTATCCCTTCTTCCTCCTCATTCCTCCTCCCCAACAATCTCGTTCCTTTTCTCTCTCGCGCGCTCTCGTTTTACCTTCTCGCCACAAAACTCGACCTTCCCGTTCTTCGTTCTTCGTTTTTCCTTCTTCCTTCGTAAACGCGCAATCCCACCTACATACCCCCAAACGACGTCCTTCGATCGTCCCAGCAGCCTTCCAATTTGTCGACAAAGTGGAATCTTTATCACGTGACGAAGATTTCCTTTCGAACGGGTTAGGCACCCGTCGCATCCTAAGGGATGACGTATCTGGTTATACCCGTATATATGGATTTATTCCTGAACCAGGGGTGCAGACCGATATGAAAATAAATTCCGTGGAAAAGTTCCTCGACGGAGGTGAAGCAGCAGAGGTATAGCAGGGAAGAGGGTTCACTTATACGTTTTTTTTTATATTTTTTATTTTTTATTTTTTAATCCCCTACTGAATGAACCTCCCATTTTTTTTTTTTTCAATACCACCAAACTTCTAGGTATATTGAAATATTTTTTGACCAGCTATCTGGTTAACGGTACGATTTTCAACCTCGAAATCCCATTCGGATTTCCTAACTAGACCGCATCGAATCTCTCCATCCCCAAATTAAACTATCGCACACAAAAGTTTACACAATTTTTGGCGAGCTTAACTCGTCCAACTATCTGACACAGCAGGTATCTGAATTTCATTTTTCTCTTTCTCTATTCTACTCTCTTCACGGTTGTCACTTTCCTCGAGAGATTGGATCAGTTCTCGTCTTCGTAAACGTAGGATTTGGGCAATATTCTCGCTGGACCGTAACTGCAACGGCTTTGATAAGACCGCGTTCTTGTTCCTATTTATTTATAGGAGAATATCGTCGCCCTTCGAATATCCGCGTCGAGACTCACCCCACTGACGTATCTATCCGTAACTCCTATACGCAGGGTTGATTGACGTTAGAGGATTTACAACTTCTTTTAGTACCCCTGCAAGTCTTTTTATTTTTTTTATCTTTTTTCTTTCTCTCTTTTCCGTACAAGTAGGAAATATGTCGTCAAGTTTGTAACAGCAAAGGCGAAGTGGCATTGGAAACGGGAAATAGGAAGAGCTGAAGGGCAGAAATGAGGGATGAGGAGGACCTTGTGCCCGGGCGCCATATAGACTTACTGTGATTGGAAATTTCTTGTTATAAAATTGAGTCCCGGGGTATAGAATATCCTTTTGCCTTTTCGCCGGGGATTTTTACTCTGCGGGCAACTCTCATCGACGGTGGTTCTCTCCTCCGTGCAACTCCCGAGTGCTATCCGGTACCTCGTTGTGATGGATAAAGGAGAGAGAAGATGCTGCTGATAAAAGATCGCGGAGGTCGAAACCCTCGTGCCCGTACCTCCTCGATTAGGGATTATCGACTTCGTCGACTTTATTATATTTGCCCTGGCCAACTAATTCCGCGCTTTCGCACGTCGCAGCTTTCTCTCCATTATACTCCAACGCGTAACGTGGCGCTAAATTAAGAGATTTCGAACCAAAAGTTCAAAGTTAAAAGTAAAAGTATCATTACTCTATATACTTCACGTCGCTCAACCCCGGGTACCGCATCGTTGTGTAACTTTTAAGACTAATTAACGGGCACAGAGACTGACGGATTTTCTCGGGGCCGTCAGCTGCTGTCCGTCTGTCTGTCCTCGCCTCATTCGCTGCGTTTCGCTTCGCGGCTCTCCGAGTCGTTGGTAGTACTCAGGTGTACCTTGACCCCAACCTTGAAGCTAAGGAATGTGTACCAGCTAGTCGAGCTCACCCCACCGTAACTCCGTCACGTCGCGTCGGCCGCGTCGACGACCAAGTAAAGTTGCATGGCGTCTTATTTCGACCTCGTCCCCGTCCTCGGCTCGGTTGCTTTTATTCAAAACAATCCGTACGGACGTTTCCAGGTTGAAAAAATATTTTCACACTCCACGGAGTGTGGATTCTCCGATTCATAGTTCAGGTCTTATGGGAGAAGTGGATGTGGACGTTAGTCGATTTGACAAATTGCTATCGCGATGTTTAAAGACAATTTTTTACGCCAGTAGGACGTTCGTTATTTATTTATATAGTAAATGCTGTTGGATCATTCCTCACAGCGCGAAGTGATGAGCGCGCCAACTACCGGTGGCGTCCCGCGGCTCGTGGTTCCCGACTCTCCGCTAGAGCCGGACCGTATAGTTGCTTAACTTCGACTCGTTGTCGTTCGAGAACTATCACACCCTTGACATTTTCGCTCAGGAACTTTCGCCTCAGTTTTTTGCGAAGTTTTTGGGAACCCTGCAAGCTCTTCAAATACCTGAAACTGTATTATAAAATTGTATATGTATATATGATGTGAAAAAAGAAAGAAGAATTCGCGCGCATAAGAAGAAGAAGACGAAGAACCAGCGTGGCGTAACACTTTTCCTCGGCGGACGCGGTCCGGTCAGTTCTCACGTGGCGGAACGCGAGCGCACGCAAAGGAACGAAGAAACGGTGAAGCGCGCTAATTAATCGCTCCCGAGATTCCACGCTTCGTGAGCGTCCGTTGTGCGGGATATAGCATGGTATAGGATACAGGGATGAGCTCGCTTCCAGTGCATCGGTGTGGAGGGCAAAGACTCAGGGAAGGCCGCGTTGCGATGGCGTCTGCGGCTAAACGGGGGAATTTCAAAGCAGGCCTCAGGAGTGAAAAGGGGGAAATAAAGAACTGCGAGAAGGAACAGGGGGAAGAGGATCGTTCATGCTGTAGGATATTCCCTTTCCTGTTGCACACGGCCGACTACCAGACCGTGAGAGTCGTGCAACGCGTTGTCTGCTGCAGATATATTTCGATACGCGATCTTTATTCTTCTTTTTTCATTCATTTCATTTTTTTTCCGGTTTTTTTGTTTTTTTCATTTCACCTACATGTTTGCCTTCGAGTCAATTGTTTTTAATATTCCACCTCTGACTCGAATTCACGAGTTCTCTCTGTTTCGCAACGTCGAAAAAGAGGACATATATTATTCAAGGGTTGGTTCATTTTTTAATATACTGGTTTTTTTTCAAAATGTTCACCTTTTGACCCACATTTACGTGCTCCACTATCGATTCGTAATAATCCCCAATTTTATCCCTGCGATTGTCTAGTCTCTGTCAAGTAAAAATAAACGAAATTTCGAGTGTAGATTCGACTGCGAATGGTAAAGAGTCTGCAAAGAACCCTTCGCCGTTGTCCCGCGCCCTCTGATCCCTTCGGAATGTGGTTCCTAATGGAGTAAAGACTATATGGGAATTCCGCGTCACTCGAGGACAACAATTTGAACCTCAATTTAAATTTTCAATACCTATATCACACACTCGAGTCGTTCGCAGCCGATTGCCTTAATGTTATTAGCCCAGTTCGCTCTCGTCCTAACCCTTTATCCCTCGCAAATCCCCAGAGCTTCTTGACTAATTCATGTGTTTGTAGAGGCGCGTAGGTTATCCACCCAAAAATTAACGGCAATGGAACCCATGACGTATGGAGAACCTTTCTCCCCTCTGATTATCAGAAATTATAATCATCCCAGGATCTATCAGACATCCCGGAATCGAATCGCAATTGCGTTTTGTCCCGCGTTTACGCGCGGCTCGAAACTTGGCGAATATCCTTTTCCTTTCGTTTCTCTGAACGTATAACGAGACACGTTGAAGTCAGCTAGGAACAATCTTCGTCTTTAGTCCGGAACGGAATTCATTTTATCTTCTAAGGTCTCGTCGCGCGCGTCTAGTTCAAAGCTAAGGCTCGCCTCTACGGGTTGATGGTTCGTATCGTTTCAAACTAGGGAAGTCAGAATCGAGCTGAGACTCGTGGGGATAAGGAAACAAGGTACAAGGTATAACCTTAAGCGGTAAAGAATTGGCGAATAGTGAGTCTAGGCAATAACAAGAGGGGATTGCGAGAGAGATAATTGCGCGCTCGTGGTATCGCCGAGTCCGAATCGAACCGCGAAGGTTGTTGGTGCAATTTAACTGGATTTATTATCGGAGTCTCCCTACGTGGCCACGGTTAACTTGCTTTCAGGGAACAACTGAGCGTTCGGAAAGAACTTGGAGGGAAAGATCGGAGATCGAGTGGTCCGGGACGACGAGGAAAGGAGAGGAGGTACAATGGGTAGATGAAATTTCCAAACGATAATTGGCACGTAGATTCCAACTCGAGCTAAACGAGCCAGCTAATTGCGCGCCTGTCACTACGACCGCGTCCGCGGAATACCATCTTCCGTGAAAAAAAAGGAAAAGAAAAATTTTAATAACGAATTATTATTTATTTTATTCCTCTGAAGTACCGGATATCTTTTATTCCCATTTTACGCCGAAGGAAGAGGAGAGTTTTACGAAAGATCCGACGATTTTAGTTGCGAATTTCAAATTCGCACTTTGCGGATAATAATTTATTTAGGTACAAAGACACGGTTCGATGTCTTTGTCGATGCAACGATTACAAAGTGCCTAATGTTCCTATTTTTTCGTTATGTTTCAGGTAAGCTGGTCGTAGTTTCTAAACGCCGTATTCACACGCGATTCGCGATAGCAGACACTCCGGTGAGTACACAAAAGCAAGTAAACGCGAGAGCCCCGGTCCTCGATCTATACCGCAAACCATTATCATGAACAAATTTGACTTTCCTTCTTTTCCGCGGTCCCCATTCAACGTAACATTAACTCGACGAATCGACTATGCATTAGGCAAATCCACCATGTGTGGGGTATAGGTAAAAGAGGGCGAGGGAAAGAGGGCCGTACTTTTAGTACTTTCGTCGCTTTTGACTAAGAGCGTTTGTATTATAGAACGGGAAAAGGAAAGGGAAGGCAAGGCGTCTGCAGGAATTTTTCTACCCTTACTCGGCCTTCCTTCTTTTGGCGAAACACCTCGAACTGGAGTTTGCAAGCGCGGGAGAGACCCGGTTCGGATCTCTTTCCGTATGTATATCTAGCCTTTGGCCCCGTTCGAGTGGAAAAACTTGGAGCCAGGCAGGCAGGCAGGCAGGCGCGTCCCGACGCAATTGGACGCGCTCTAGATGCGGCACGTGGGGACACCCTGGATGCCTGCCAACCTGCAGCCGGTTCAACGGTTTCGATTTCATCAAATTCACGCTTAGACAAATATTGTACGTTCGGTTAACCCCCCGGGTCAAACTTAGACCTACGGACTCTGTTCTAAGGGCGAGGATATATTCCGCCGTTCATTTTTATCGTCAATCTTCATTCTCCTTCGTATTCGATTTACCCTGCTGTAACCCTCTTTCACCCTCTTCCACCTTCGCGGTGTTTCTTATTTTTTCCATTTTCACGGACTCTGCAATGCCGGACAGAAGGACAGGGGGACTCGCGAATAAAGGAAAGGCTTCTTTCTCCTCTTTCGCGAGGTTTCGTATTCGGTTGAGCTGATACTGAAACTTTTCTGGTGAGCGGTTCTCGTCGAGCACAAATCCCTTTGAATGTCATTAACGCGAAGATAAATTCGAAAATAAATTTCCGCGAGCCTCCGGCCGGGCGACGACCGTGAATAAGGCGATTTAAAAATTAATTCGCATGGGATTGGGGCCATTGCGGCTTGCAGAGGGGTTGTACGGAAAATATACGGGGAGTCTACCATGTGCCGCATTATCTCCCAAGTCGAGGGATACGTTCGCGCGAAAGTTAACCTATACACGAGGGCGCGAGGCGTCCCGGCGTCCCGGCGTCCCGGCGTCGCGATGGCTCAAAAATATTTCTTTTTCTTCCACACCCGGGTAAGAAGCGAGAAGTATTCTTGCCCTTTCTACCCTTCTTCCCTCCTTTTCGCTCTTTTCTTTTCCCCCGCTTCTACCACAGGCACTTTTCCTCTCCTCAGACACGGAAAAAAGGGAGCAGGAGGACGGGGGAGAAGTCGCTCGCATAAATGGGATGCCGAGTTCTTCCCGCGGGAGAACCTGAACCCCGGGGGTTGGGGCGAGGGCAATATGCCTACCCCGCGGGAAATGTAGGATTTCAGAAATCATACTGGCCGCAAGAGCACAAGCGCTATACCTAGGTGGGCTCGTTTTACTCGCGCAATTTTCAACTTCTTCTTCTTCTTTTTCTTTTCCTTCTTATTCTTATTCTTATTCTTATTCTTTCTCTCAAATAACGCACCCCTTTACAACTTCTTCACCTACTTCCACCAGTTCCTTACTCCACCACACTGCGAAACTACCCTCCCCTCAGTCACATCCGAAGAGTGTAGATACCTCAAGACAGATCTAGTTTACACCTGCACTCGCCGCCTCACAAAGTACCCCGTTTTCAAAATTTGTTCAGAGATTTATAAAAAAATAAAATTTCCTTTCTCTTTTCATCACTCGCTGGCTTTGGAACTTCACGTTGGGATTAATCGCATTACGCGTATGTTCTTCTGCTGTTTGGTTTTAATCAACTGCATATATGGAAACGTTAGTTTCGCATAAAAATTTCGTGTAAAATTAGGTATAACACGAAACTGTGTTTTTTCGTTAGAATTATAGTATCACCGCCGTCTATCATTTTACGTGTATATTCACTTTTCTTTATACATTTCTGACCCTTTTTTGATCCACCGTCGAAACGAATGGCTGGCAGCTTTTTTTTCCAGCATCGATTGACGAGGGAAATAAATAGCGATTATATGAACTCGGTAATACTGCACGCGATTAGCGGGTTATATATTAGCGTGATCGCGGCATTCGGATTTATAAATTTCCGGCCTCTTCCACCGACCCCTCGTTCCCGTATAGCTTTGAATCGAATTAATACCTGCCATCTCCGGTCCGAGATGTAAATCCATGAAGTAGGGGGTGGTCTCTCTCTGCGAGTCTCTTTTGGGGTGCGTTATTAAAAAATGTTAAATTTTCAAGATTTTCTTATAACGCCGTTATGGTTGCGCGAGAAGATCCACTCCTGCATATATACCCCCCTCAATTTCTTAGTCTAATACCCGCTACCCCGTCATTTTTTTTTCTTTTCTTATTTTTTTTTCCTACCTTCTTCTCCCTTTATTCTCACACTCCGTTTCCTCGGTCCCTCGAATAAGGAAAGCTCTTGGGCGAGCATTAATTTCTACTGCGCTTTTATTTTTATTTTTTTCTCGCCGCAGAGAGGGAAAAATACCGAGTGACCGACTGAGCCGCTGCCCTCTTCTTCTCCTTCTCTTTCCTTTTTTTCTTTTTTTTTTTCTTTTTTCTTTTGAGAAGTGAGAAAATAGGGGAATAAAAAACTTCGTGTCCTTAATAATTCAAATTCTTTGTCCAAATGGGTTGCCTCACGACGTAGGTATACAAGCCCATATTTTTTTCCCCTCATTTCGCACGTCATCCATTTTCTCACCTTTCCCGAGTTCTAATTACAAAAATCCGCAACACGAGGAACAGATAATCCGTTTTTCTCTCCTTTTTTTATTTCTCTACTATATCCAGTTCATCGCCGACCGGGAAAATCTCAGGGATAATTTTCCATTGAGTCAATTTATACCTATCTACTCACGTTATTATGTATGGGGATGTAATAGTTGAGATACAATAACTGAGCTTTTATAGAGCTCGGATTTGGCTCGCGGATTAATTTTAAAAACGTGCTCGTCTTTTCCCTCTTGTTTTTCTTTTTCTTTTTTTGGTTTTTTTTTCTCTTATTTCCTCCAGTTTCCGAGTTTTCAGCAAAAGCTGAGCTTAACATGTCTGATTATATAAAAGTTCGTTTTAATTCACTGGGAAATAATCCTCATTCCTGTACCTACTCCGCGTTTGTTGGAGACGTGCTTTCAGCTTTGCCACAAGTTAATGCTTGCGACCACCGACGCCGCCACCGCCACCGCTACCGCGTCGTCACTCTTTTCTCTTTTCCCTTTTTCCCCGTTTCCCCGTTTCCCCGTTTTCCCGTTTCCATTTTCCCTTATCTCTCCCACTTTTCCGAGTGCCTAATGCACTTTTAGAAAATTAGTCCATGTTTTTTGACGACAGCTGGAATTAATATTTGTGAAGGATGGTCTTGGCTCGGTAAGACCTCACCGAGAAGACCTCGGAAGGGGATGGTGGGTTCCTTTTGCTCTCCGTCTCTCAGTCTTACCGGGACGCTTATGCTATTTGCTTCGCACAGTTAAATCTTCGTTAGTAAATTACGCCCTACCTACCTTAGTTTCGCCGTGGCTAAATGTTTCTCCTGGTTTTTCTCTTGAACCAAATTAATCGTTGATAGAATTTGCATATCTTTCCATAAACTTCCATTTAGCCCATGGAATCTTAATTGAATGTCTTTTCCCTTCTTTTGTCGAACTTATATACGAACGTGTGATAAAGATGTAAAAGTTCTGTAAATTTTTAACCTTTCTTCTTATTTTTTATTTTTTTATTTTTTTTTTCTTCCAAATTATTATTCTCTCCATTTTTAAGAAGCTTCTTCAACTCTGGCGAAAGAGTCTCGTCAATTTCTATCCGCGGGCAGGGTTGATTATAATTTTACAATTAACGAACTCTCGTTAACACCGAAGTGAGAGAGTCGAGACTCAAGATTTAAAATTTCGGAAACGTTAATTTGCGACTCGAAAAAATTTGCTCATTTTTCTTTATACCAAAAGTTCGCAATTAATTTTAACGATCGGAAAGTCCTTGTGCTTTTGGGATCCTAAAAATTCTACACAAAGTTCGTATCTCAAGTCTATTTCGTTTCATTTATTTTTCTCGTCTTCCTCTTCTCCTCCTTTTTTGTTTCTTCATTCGAGTGTAAGATGCTAAAACTTGGACAACTTTCTCCCTCACAACCACCAGCTAACGATCTCGGAAATACAGAACCGAACTCGATATTCAAACATACGACTTCTCATATGCTTCAAAAATTCTAAAAGCTTTTCACCGCAGATAACCACCTTATAAAATTTTTCCTTCTAAAACTAAAAAAATTTCGTACAAATCAGATTTTCGGAAATCGAATGCAGTAATCAGACCTCCGAAATTAGCCGCCCCATAAAAATTCCCCGTCATCATCAAATTGGGCTTTAAATATATTTTTTCAAACCATAATTCATCGAAATACATTTTTATCGATAAAATTGATAAAATGCCGATAAATGCTAACTTCACAGTGTTTTCGTGAATCATTCTTCAGGTCGATGGAACGAGGTCCTTATCCCATCGAATTCCTCGATCTAAGGATTATATTCGGATCTTAATATCACCAGAACAAATTCGTGGATCCGATTTTTATTGAAATTTTTCTAGTCATTCTTTGACGTGCGTTTTTTCAACGTGTGATTATAATATATACGTAGGGTACCGCAGGGGTGGAGAATAATCTAGTTGATAGTTTGAAATTGATACAGGGTATCCTGAAGCGGCGTTAGCGCTTCCTTTTGTTGTTGAAAATGCACGCCTCCGTTAACGGAAACCCGTCATTCAACAAGCTCTTATCACATGGCTAAAAATCTTCGCAATATCGTGCCTCTGTGCCTCGAGAGCACGCCGGGACGTCTGTCAGTCTGAAACCGCGTGCTGCACCACATCGCGTCGTACCGTAACGTACAGCGCAGCGTACAGCAGTACAGCGTGCAGCATATATACGCGAATATAGGCATTCTGCCGGCGTTGCTGCCGCAGCAACGCAACCAGGGTGTATTGTTTCGATCTCGTGGCCTTGGTCGTTAACCCCACCTACGCTCGCTTCAACCTCACCCTCACGTCCGTATCCCACATTCACCACTCTGCAATAACGAAGTCTGCCATTATATGCTTGTATACTATATATACGGACGTATATAGGTATAGATATGCGGAGTGGTACAGGGTGGCTCGTTTTAATTGACGCCGACGATTCGCGTGCGGAAAAAATGACGAGGAAATTTCGAAAAATTGCTGAATTTTTATCGAGCGATTTTATTCTTCCTCGATTTCCTTTCATTTATTTTTATCGGAGCTCATGATCATATTTTTAGACAGAAGAAAGCCAATTTTTCGGCTTTGGTTGCTAAGATTTTGAAAAATTATTCGGTCTTTCAACCGCAGGTGATAAAAAGAAAGATTCTCTCTTTTCTCTCCGTTTTTCGTTCCTCGTTCCACCCGTCGAAAACTTTTCGGCGTTTAATTCGTTTGTCAGAAATAATAAACACCCTGTAGAAATCTCTATAGAACTCTCGAGTACTCGATGTAGACTGCAGTCTGCAGTCTGCAGCCTATTCTCTACTCCCGTATACCCATAATACCTTGGCGTACCTTTGCAAACGCGCGTTTGTGCTCAACGGCTGTACGACTCTATACCTATGTATGACCCTCGCGATTCCTTTTTCTCTCTTTCTCTCTCTTTCTCTCTCTCTCTCTCTCTCTCTGAAAACTGCATCGTTTCATTCATCGATACGTAAACACATGTGTGATATATCGTGTGTCTAATGGCATAAGGTCTTAAGTACGAAAAGGGCGATTTTTGTGACATACGGTTCTATAATTTTTCTTTTCGCCCTAATTCGCTGTGAAAATGATGAAAACACATAAATAATTTGAAAACGTAAAAGCAAAAGGTATTATACGGGCGGATACGATTTTCTGCTTTCAAGTTTTCCGTTTTTTTTTTTGTAATTTCAACCTTTTTTTTCATATTTTAAGGCGAATACGATTTCTGGGTCAGGGGGAAACTGCAAGGGGCCAAAAATCGTCCCCTAAGGTTTTCAGAATTTCCTTTATTTCGCTTTTTCCTATTTGAAACGAATATGGAGTAGAAACTGCTTCCGTTTCATTAATTTTGGCGAAACTTTTTCGTCACGTTGAAACTTTCGCACGTATACAACACATACCTTATATCTATATAAATATATATACCTATATGTATATGTGCGCCATGATGCATCGTATAATATAGTAGAGAAGAGATTTTATAATTGTGACCATGGTCGTTCTGTCTCGAGGTGAGGGTCGCAGTTAACGAAAAGGAGGTCACTCGGACGGTCGATTAACATTTAAACGTTATCTTCGTTTGTCTTCGAATGAATAAACGGGCATTGTTCGTACGGATTTTCAATTTCTCGTATACATAGGTATATGTAATTGAATATTGAACAAGGTTCACTCCAGCGAGGGACGAAGAGGGTGTATAATTTTCAGCGACGAATTATTGCCGCGGTACCTGTAATACGAAACGGTGATAAAAATAAAATAAAATAAAATAAAATAAACGAAACAACGAGGCCGGAGAAAGAAAAAAATAAATAAAGCTATCTAAAAGTGAAGCTAGCGGAAAGCTCCGCGCGTCGTAATCCTTGGGATAAAAGTAGAACCTTTTCCTTAGCCCGAAGAATCGCGAGCGTTATATATATATAATATATAGGTATATATACCCACCTACGTGTACGATTTTGCATAAACCGGAAACAAGAGAAGAAACACGCGACGCAAAGTGCCCGTGACGTTCGGTTGTGACGAGATAACGCACGGATGAACCAAACCTTAGAACACGAGCTCTAACCTTTTACTTTACTTTACTTTCATTTTTTTTTTTTTTTTTTTTTTTTTTTCTTTTACCCTATATGTTCCATATAATCTCCTTTGACCTTATTCTTATACTTTTGTCATAAAGTATTCAGGAGCGTTATTTTCCGAACCCGGTATTACACTTAAGGCTTCATAAGATCTACTCTCGGACATTTTCCTTTTTTTTTTTTACCGTTCGATTAAAGCTTCTTCCGCGTATTACGTTTTTTTTTTTTTTTTTAACCCCTCTCCATCTCTCTCTGTCTCTCTCGGTTTTTTTTTTCCTTTTTTTTGTCTTCTTTTTTTTCCAACCGCTTTTTCGGGCCGAATAATTATTTATTCAAGGTAATCTCGCGACGGTCCCACGTATACGTCGCACGTGCGTACCTAACCATTTTTTTTTTTTTTTTTATACCATTTTACTTTTTTATTTTTATTTTTATTTTTCTGTTAACGGTCTAGTTAATCCTCCAGAGCTCTTGTTTGAACTGATTATTTTTCCTCTTGATCTAAAAATAATCAAACTTGATAAAAAAAAAAAAAAAGAGTAATTACAGATCGAAGGCACACACACTATACCCGTAAAGCGTATATCACAGATGAAAAATAATTGCTTTCCCATGCGATAAGAAAAAAAAAAATAAATAAAAAAATAAAAAAAACGAAGTGTCGATGTATCGGAAAATCGATGTTAACCGTACAAAAACAAGAAATTATACGAAAAGAAAAAAATAAGGTCCTTGGGAGCGATTTTATCTATATTTTTGATTGATTTTTTTTTTTTTTTTTACGTTTCTTCGCGATAAAAGCACGGTGAGAGATAAGATATATTTTTTTTCAGTTAGATTAACGCTTTTTGAAAAGGAGCAAACGGCCGATTTTCCGGGCAATTTAAACCCGGCGCACTTGATTCTTCCTTGAATCGATTGGCCCTGGTAAAAGCGGGGGATTTAATTAGAGCAGGATATAACCCACAGCAGGGTCCTTCGATTAAATTATTAATTAACGTCCTCCTGAAAATACCACATCACACACTACGGCCCCGTATCCAACTCCCGCTATATTATACCTGTATACATGTACACGTATACATATACACCGCGTTATACCTGTATGCGTAAAGTATCCTGGGTCGTGGTACATAATCTGCTCGCCTTCTCTCCCACGATACATATCTCTACGATATATCCACGTATCTACAGATCACGTACGAGTATAGTATAAATATATCTATGTATGTATACAAAACCGTGATCCATGCTTCGAGGTATGAAAACCGAGCTGCAAGTGGGTGACATGTTAGATAAATATATATATTGCCACGGTACCACTATTCGCAGGGGTAGTGTTCACCCTGGAACCGCACACTTCGACGTTAACTCCTGTTGATTAAAGAATAAGAACTTTGTCTTCACAGTCGACGCTGTGAATCACAACCCATTGTGACGAGTCGCGAAATGCAACGTCACGATATATGTATGAAGGTACATATCGTCGTTGACTGATGAAAAAATCCTTGTTTTAAATAAGTAACAAAAAAAAAAGAAACTTCAATTGCGACTTCGTCACGTGTGTATGAGTACGTACGCACGTATATACCGTACAGTCGAAGAACAGAAGTGATTTTATATGTTAACGAAGTATTTCGCCGCACATGTATCTCCCGGCTCCTGGGTAAAGGGGCGAAATTGGCCCGAGCGACGAGGGGGTGGCTCTTTTGAAAAATTCGGGTACAGTATGGGACGCTGACGGTAACTTGCCTCCCTCAAGTGTCCGGCCCTTATTGACTGACTCGATGGTCTACAAGGGTCGGTGAAAAACCTTTAAACCTATGCGGATTGGTGGAGGGTATATTAACGAGGCAACTTACTGGCCACGACCCCTAAAACCCCTGCGAAAGATGGAAAGAAAAGCAAAGGGAAAGAAACGGAGAGGAGAGGCGAAAAAGGAAGAGGAAGAGGAAAAGATGGGCTGCTGGGTTCGAGGTCGTTAAATCTTTTAGACGTAACGACGAACAAACACCTCTATTCAAATATAACTCCGATAACACCGTGTGATGCTGGGTTGGAAAGCCCGCAGCAGGAGTCGGTGTCGTTATATGAATTTTTTCAGCCTCATTTAACCCTTTAGACTAAGGGAGAGAGCGGGGTCTCGCCCACTCGCAACTTGTTACGGAACTTTACCACCCCGGCTTGTTATCTTTGGAAATTGTTTTTTAATCGCATCAAACCGCTTCCCAGAGTTCTCCTAGTCGTATCTATCCATCTATCCACCTCAAAGGACTTCACCGACTTCGTACCCACACGGAGAAGTCCCTTTGCCGAGACACGCTCCTTCTTCGAGGCAATGGGCACTTAGACCTGGTCGACTTCAGACCTACCAGCACGTAGGTATATACGTACTACGTATACGTCTACGAACCGCGGAAGAGGATCTCTGATAAGTCCAAGTATGTATACAGGAATATTAATTCCTTGTATCAAACTGGCCGAATGTTGTTAGATCCGGAGCGATAGATGATACACGCGAAACTATTGCCGTGCCAAAATGCTACGAGCACATAGTTGCTACAGCTCAAACCCCTGGAACCAGCCTTTATAATCCAAAGAGCTTAATTGGTTGGACGATGCCCCAGGGCTGATGGTATTCCCATGCGACCTCTCGTTCACCGAATTATTTTCCTACCCATCTATGTGCGCTTGGCGTGTTTGATTCTGACCGGTACGAAGTTGGCATCGAATTCGTTTACCTCTTTCTTTCCTTCGTGGTTGTATAGAGAAGGAAATAGACGGAAGACTGTGGGGAGAAATTCGTACCGGTTCTATGTCCAGACTTTCAGTCAGGTGGTGTTTGAAAGCCTCGGAGGTTCACGGTTCGATGTAAGAGTACCCCGAGCGGGTAGTCGAATCGCTCAGTTCTTTTAATTCTTTCTCCGAAAACCACGAGCTGCGATAGCAAAATTTTGGAGAAAAAATACATTTTTGGTAACCACATTCGTGCGAGCTGGTCGAATCTTATTTTACACGTGATTAATTTGCGTGAGAAACGAGCGGAAAGTTGCATCGATAGACGCGAGAGCTTGTGAAAATTGGTAATTCTCGCAGAGCTGCAGGTGAATTTAGGTAAGTCTATCCGTAGCGGATAAATAGAAGGCGAATCGCTATGCGGTGCATCCGGGAGCCGCCGGGCCGAGGTGAGGCCGTATATCCACGTTGAGGGTAATTTTCAAAGCTCCTTTGTACTTTGCATATTCAGTATCGAGTTAATTAACGCTTCGGTGCTTACTTTTTGCTCAAATATACACACAAACAATAATCCTTCAGGGGTCGTTTAAACCGCCGGTATATTCAATTACGCGATCCTTCCTTCCTTTTCCGCAACGCGAGTATGGATTTTCGGTAATTGAAGTCTGACCGAGCGAAAGCCCGTGGATAGCTTTATTATACACCCATGGTATACACGCGCACCTCTACCTTTTCAAAAGAATATTAATCATAAAATTGATCAAATAAACATATTCACTTCGCGATGTATCGTAGGTATATCTAGATCACGTATCCGTATCTAAAAATACGATACGCGATCCATCGACGAGCCTCAGTTCTGTCCCTCGCGTCTCAACTCTCGCAGATTCATCATTCGAACGAGTAGATTCGATTGAAAAGTATCTCGGTTTTTATTTCAAAAAAGGTAAAGAGAAAAGAATTCGTTCATTCCCTTCAGATATTACGATAACGAAAGAGTAGACTCGTCTTTTCGGTTTCTACCATTTCTTCATTCTCGATTTTATTTAGGTTGTAGCTAGGTTTTGTACTCGGACTCGCGAGCTTTTCGATGGTTCGATTTCAATAATTTATATCTAGATAAAAATCGGAATAATTTATCACGAGAGAGGCGCCAGGCTTTGGCGAGACCGTTACTCTTCTTTGACGTTTCTTACTCTCATATATACGAATCTAGGGAAACTCGTATCGAATCATGCTGCGAATATTATCCCTCGCTGACGGGGTGTACGTACCCTCTAGTTAATATAATACAGATTTGATATTCAAGTCATAAATGTCTAATCAAAGCCCGAAGTTTCGCTGCTTGCTGAATTCCGCCACTCTCACTTCACCCTGTGCAGAGGGAATAGTTCCCAGCCAGTTATCTGCGCCCCCTTTCCTCTCCGCCTAATCCTCACTCTTTCCATCTCGTTGTTTTTGCTGCTCCTACCTGTAATTCTGTTTGCAGGAGGGGTGAACTGTCATATTTCTAAGTAAATTTCGTTGTATAATTAATGTTTAATAGCCAACCGCCTCTCCCCGACCCTATTTTCTCGTATCCCTAATTCCTCATCCCTTCGGGCCTCGCGGCGTGACCATCCCGCGGGTAAAAGTGGTCCAGCTGAACAACGAGGTGGTGGAAATGGTGCGGCGGACGTTGTACGAGGGACGGAGAACCGCGAGGTAAACCGTTCTGTAATTGAGTAACTCTGCAGCCGCGGTAAACAAACCGGGAAATTTTGTTGCCGTTTTGCCAAATTCTCGCACCGCGCTGTCGGGCTACGGTCTTTTCAACGTTTAACCGATTTATAACCGTTCCGTTTCGATATGAGAATGAATAATTGGGAATTTGACGTACAAATGAAATAATTCACGATTTACTTAACCCCGTGACAAAATTTTCTGAAAATATTCTGTTGTTCGTCGAGCGCGCGAGGCGGCGTAGAAATTGGGGAGGTTTAGATTGAGGGAAAGTAATTATCGGGGAAGACAGACAGCGGGTCATTTAATATGCTAAACTAACGAGGCGTTGACACAATAAATTAAACGCTTAATTCCGAGACTTCGCGCGTAACCTCTCGTTAACCCGGCTCTCCTCGTTAATACCTGAGAAGTTAAAAGTTGGAAGTTGAAGGCCGGACGGAAGCTGGGAGATGAAAGCTGTTCCGAAGGGTTTCGTCGCCAGACTCCCTCCCGTTATAGAAAAACTCTCCGTCGCTGGGACTTGACCCCCTTCTTGTTTTTTCTTCATTTCTTATCATCATTAATATCGTCCTGTACTCGGGTCACCGCGATGATGCGAGAAGACTTTTCTGAAAATCTTATCAATCGCAGGGAACGGTAGAATTTCTTTCGGTAAATAAATAAATGAATAAATAAATAAATAAACGAATATGAATCCCTTGTCGTGGTGAAAAACATGCGAGACGTCTTCTCGCCGGTCCTACTTCCTGGCACCAGTGGTTCCATGAGGGCAAGCGCTGTTTGTTTCCCCTTCGTTTGCTCTCCCGTCCAGATTTCGCGTCCGTCTCCTGCTTAGTTTCCTGTAGGTTTTCTTTCCCAGAGGGATTCCGCAAATCCCCCCGATTCGCCGGGATATATCCGTGTGTGCTACGTGGATTCTACTACCACTCGATACACACCCGTCCCCCCGTATTTCTGTCTTCGACCGCTGTTTACTTTTGGCTATTGGTCTCCTGTCTGCGTTATTCTTCGTCGGACTCATCCTTCTTCTACTTGTCTTATCCTTTACCCTCGTTTCTACTTGTCTTATTATTTTTCATTCGAAAAATTGGAAACGAACGAACGTATAAGTCGAAATGAAACGGGATTGTATGGAAAGTTCGGTCGTCGGGACTCGAGTGGACGAAGGAGGAACTCTCCACGTCTTTTCGTTTGGTTTAAGCCCCGTTCACAGCCTTTTTTCATTTTCTATTAATTTATAGAGAAGATTAGACCGTCGCTACGACCCTTTCTTGGCTTCCCGTGAATCTCCCATTGGATTCCCCGAAGAATCCCCTAGAAATCACGCAGACATCCCGCGAGACGAACGTCGGGGGTTTCTATTATTTTTCAATTGGGCAACCGAGCGTATATACCAAGGGCTTTCGTATCGTATAGATGTAATTGGACTTGGCTTTACCGCGGTAACCTACCGATGAAATAAAACAAAATAGAATAAAAACAGGATAGAATAAAATAAAATAGAATAAAATAAAGCAAACTACAATTAGATAGAATACTTTGGCCCACATCGTATCCATGATAAAACTTATCATCGATCTTCGGTCGTTTTCAAAAAAAGAAGTATTGCTGCTATTCCGATTATTTTCACCATATCTGGGTGATTCAGTTAATATTTCGAGGGTAGATTCCTCGCGAAATTCTAAGACTAAATTTCCTTTACCAAAAATTCGAGGGTCCAATAGTTTCCGAGCTACGGAAGATCTTAGTTTACCGATCGCAGCACTTATGTTGGTGACACTGACTGCGAGTCGAGTGGCGCCCTGGCTACGCGGGCTATACGCTCCGAGATCGGTAAACTAATATCTTCGGTAACTCGGAAAGTATCGGTCCCACGAATTTTCGGTAAAGGAAATTTAGTCTCAGATTTTCACGGGGAATCTACCCTCAAAATATGGACCGCTCATCCTGAATCCCCCTGTATATATGTTCGAAAAATGCTGTAAAATGTTTACGGGATTGAGGGCTGATTGAATTTGAACTGTGAGAATGATTCGCGCTAGTATGAAAAGCCACGTGTGAAGGTGTTATCCGTTTATCCGTCTATCCGTCTCAGGTAGTGATCAGATGATGGCGTAATCGTCTTCCGGCGTACGTTGGCAATCTCATAAAGTCACGTCTCGCCCGGTAGCCGATCTTGGTTCTACGAAGACTATCGCCTATTCGTTTCACATTTCATTCGTTCCGGATCCACCTGATCCCGTCTCTGCTTATCCCGTCATTCAAATTCAATATCAAGGGTAAAAAATGTAATTCGAAAATTCTGGGTAAATCTTTCGTTGAAAATGGAAATTGAAATGGAACGGGATGGAAATGGAAATGGAAATTCTATACCGTCGGACTATAAACCCTCCCGTGCTTTTTCGTACTCATATATATATGTATATGCATCTACAACCCAGTCAGAGTTATATCTCCAGCTGTTAGACATATCTGTCCATTTACGCAACAATTTTCACAACCATATCACCTCTGGCTCGTTGATTTTCCATAGCTATACACACGCGCACCCCTTGCTGTCGTGTTATACACGTATCCACTTTCATACGAGAACCATGTAGGTAGTTACATCTGAATATAAAGAAGGTTAAATCGTTCCAACGTGTTTAGCGTCAGATCTAAGTGAGTGACACCGTGCCTCGCGTATCATACCGGATTTACACCCTATAATGTTTTTTTTTTTCTTTGCCAAGGGATGCGAACGGTAATATAATTTTCAGGATTTTTCACAAGGCTGTGAGAGATGTCGGCAATTCGGTTGAGAGCTGGTTGCTAAAATTGAGGATTAAATTTTTGGTCGATTTTTCGAACCATAGCTTTCTATGTATACAGCTTTTCCGTTTTTTGTTTTGGTTCTTTTTTTACGTTTAATATGCCTATGAGTACCGAGGGGCGCGTTAAATCTCTTTTTGAAAAATCCTCTACCCGCTGCGAGCCGTTCGTTTCTAATTAATTTACGAGTGAACAAGATGCCTGGGGCAGCATGCGCTTAATTAAACTCCTATTTTACATGCGCGCACAGCGATGTACCCCGTCGGGCTTTCGTAGTCCTACTATTCACCCTGATTCTACACGATGGGTATATACGTATGCTATCTATCCATAACGAGACGGCTGTTCAAAACTCAAAACATCGATTACAGTCCCGAATTTCCAATTTCTATTCACGTTGTCTCGTTACATAGACCGATAACCGCGATCTGCAGGGAGCCAATACAGCAATAGCGCTCGATTTCTACTTGCACAAGTCGATCGGATTTCCTGCCGATAGAATATCGAATCATACAGCATATACGCCCTTTTCAGCTTTTTTGGAAACCGAGAGAATTGCGTTGACCTTAGATTGAGAAATTTTCGAAGGACTGACATGAACCAAAATTGTTCTTCGTCAAAGAAGAAGACGTCAATTCAAGAATTTGGATCCACCGATGCTTCGATTGCAGATATTTGGGTCTCTAATTGTTCAGAGAACAGATAACTTTCTGACACTGCAAACGTGGCCAGGGTGATCAATTTTTTGACCTTCTTTCAATTTCCTGAAACGAAAAATCTGCCTTCGACTGCATCTAACTCTGAGATCCTGTGACTCGGAACTTTTAGCTTTTACTTGAGAGACCAGCGATTTTCTGTGATGAAATTTGGTTGTTAAAAATGAAATTTGAACACATGCCAGTACTCCGCAAATACCCTTCAAGGAATTCCTCAAGTTTACGTATAGCTGCATGGGTTGTTTCTTTGTACAAGGCTCCGGGGTGTTTCTGTTCGTCTAATCTCTAATAGACGTCTGTTCCTTCGGATATATGGCTTTGGCGGACAAAGTTGTGGAACGTAACGCGAAGCGGGAGGGAACGCGCGGTGAGTAATAAACATGGGGTTTTGCCTTCGGGTGCAAATGGGTGTATTTCATATTTCATAGAAATATGATATGCGAAGGCTGCCTGAACGACGCGAGACGCGAGAAACGTACGAAGACGACGTGAACCGTGAACACAACGGCTTAGAGATCAAATGCGGCTTTTGTCTCGCGTCGATGGCTGCAAATACTTACGTCGGAACAACTCATGCTTCCACCGATCCTTCACTCATTGTTTATTTCCACGGCACGGTATGGTGCCCCGTAACTGCTCAGTTTCAGCGAAGCTCTGAGCGATATTTCCGCGTCTAGGCTCAGTCGCGGAATTTTAAACGACCGGAAAGTTCAATTATGAGCGATGCATGAGAGTTTAGTGGAAAAAAGACTGAAAGACGAAGAGAACGAAAGAAAGAAAGGAGTGAAGACGAAAAAAATTACTTGAATTAAGCGAACCGTTCCCATTTAAAATTCGCGATATTCGGCGAAGCGATAATTTTGATTGGAAAAATATTTGTCCTCCCTTAGGGTTTTTTTTTCAACTCAAAGAAAGAATAACCATTATTTTTTCAATTTTTAATACCTTCTTCTCTTCTCTTCTTCTTTCCATCTTATTCTCGCCCGCAGGATTTTTAAATTCATAAAAGTAAAACCGACGCACCGCACTTTGTGCTACGCTCGCCAAAATTCTCCGCTCCTTCGAGTTTGATAAAAAAAAAAAAGAAAAAAAATATCCTCTAATTAAAGGGAAAAGTTAATTAGTTATCGACCGACGTAGGTAGAGTAGGTACACGTTTCACGTTCGGTCACGAGCACCAAGCCCACAGTTAAGGGACGGGGACGGCGTGGCAGTAACGCTGCTGCACGATATCCTGAAAGGATCTAGATCAAAGGGTGTTCGTATCGCGATATCAAGCGGACGCTGAGCCTCCTGGTAATATTTTTACGATTTACTTTCGAGTTTAAGAAACTCTTGAGCAAACGAAAATTTTCGGGATCTTCAAATCCACGGAGCAAAGCTCTGGATATACGCTTCTCTCGTTTATATTTCCTCCGTATATTTTCATTCCTACATCAATTTCTTTCTTTTTCTAGAATTTCATTCCCCATCATTCTCTTCTCGAAAGTTTAACTCACCGGTACCACGCTCTCTTACATAATCGTTAAAAAGTCCTCTGCAATACCTCCATCACGAACCATGTATGTATTCATCCCTCGAAGAACATCCCACATAGATTTCCTAGATTCTTCGACGAGTCGTTGTTCACCCAAATCCACTTTTCCTACCGTCACTTCGTCCGTTCATACATCGCAGGTACGTCATACGTTTTTCTACATCCAGCCTCTTCGTACCTGCACCCTTCTCTCCCATTTTCGCGATATAGCTCTGCCCATTTCATCCCCCAAAGCCATTCGCTCGTTGCGCTTAGTATTTTATTTTATTTTTAATCGCCTTTCATCGTTTCCAAATTTCTCCTTTGTGCGAATTGCGGAATTGCTTCTCATCTCCATTTCCCGGGCTGCGTTGATCGCGACTCGCGAAACCCCGCGCGTCACCCACCGTCCGCTCTCGCGAAAAGTGTTTTTCGTTCTGTTCATCTTTCTTTGATGCTACCAGTCGCGTTCTAATCGCGCTCTAATAAAATACCGCAAAACACAGACGGCTGGACACGGCTTACCCAACCCTGGATCGAAATTCATTGCTACCCTTTTGATCTCCCGTTCTCCGCTTCTCCTTCGCCCTTTCCTTCTGGTCCCTTGGCTCCGTGGCTCAACCCGATATATCGACGATCCGCTCATACGTTGCTGCGAAAGAATCGCAGCAGGCAAAGGCAGGCTTTCTTCTGTAAAATTCCGTGAACTATGAACACGACGCATGACACGGAGAACCGAAGATCGCAGGACATGGGACGGTGCTAATGCGATGCAAATTGCAGATTCTTCCTAGACGCTGACGCGGAATGTATGGGGATATGGGAACCGCGAAAGGCTCGGGGCAAAGGGGATGAATAAACGGACGATGGTGGTAACAGCTAAGTTGGTAATGTCCTAGAAGATTGGAACATGCCCACTCAGCTAGGGCTTAAATTTCGCTGTATCTCGGTCTACAATCGTTCCGACCATCTTGCTTAATAGCAACTACGTGTCTCTGAATATTCAGGGATATTTTTAGTCGAGATCAGACCATCAGCGTAATGTAAATGATACCTCATAACGGTCTCCCTCTCTCTCGCCCGCTCGTTTTTTCTCTCTCCTTCCCTTTTTTTGTTCTCTCTCTCTCTCTCTCTCTTTTTCTCTCTCTCGGACAACATTCGATAAATATTCTCGGGTAGGTTTGCGGGGGCGACCGGGGAAGCTCTTGAATTTTATCTGTAGCCTGAAAATCGAATACAAACTTTTTACCAAATTATCACGTTCGTTGTCACGGCCCATCAAAGACAGTAGTAGCATAAACCCAATGGCAGTCGCCTCGTTGACGCAGGTTTGGTCAAAGACAATCTCTCCCTTTGACATCCGAAGGGCTCCCCGAATCTCCTTCAAGTTTTCCTTTGCGCGACGAAAAATAAAAAAGAAAAAAAAAAAAGAAAAAGAAAAGAAGAAAAAAGTCCGAAGAACGGAGCGAGGAGCCAAGGTTATTATCAAAGCCTTAAACCGAGGGAAAAAACTGTTTTCTTTTTACCGTCTCATTCTTTTTCTTCGTCATTTTTATTTCCCGGATGACCGAATACTACTCGGTTCTCTTTCCTTTTTTTTTTCTTTCTCTTCTTCTTCTTCATCTCTTTACAAAAATTTCATTTTTCAATTTTTCACAGTCCAGTGGGAAAATTTTCTTAGATTTGATTAGCTCGCAAAATGACTAACGGCGAATGAAATATCCTACTCCTTAGAAAGTTTTTTTTTTTTTCTTTAGTCTCTTTTTCGGGGTCTTCTTTTCTAATTCAATCATCCCTGCTTTTTTATTTCGCAATTGAAAAACGGCTCGAGCTTTTTCTCCCCCGCCCCGAGGCTATCATTGAACACTGCGGCTGGACTCTTTCGGATTCATCTCGTTCATTCAAAGAGTTCGCTTTATGATTTCCACCGCAAATCCCGTCCGCAGGCCACCAATGCCCCTATCGAACAACCACCAACGGGCACGATTTTCTCGTAGAAAACTACTTTTCTATAAGCCGTAATATCTTATCGGTATACAGGTACGTACCTACCGCGGTAAATTACTCCTTTCATGCCTCCCACAGGATATGTATGTACCTCTATTCGCGTACGTATTGAATCTATAACCGTGCCTTACCTAGTTAGCCTCAATCAGCAATACTGTTAGGAAATTCTGTCTTCGTATTACGGTTTCGCAAATCTTTTTTGACCCTCGACAAGTCTTTGTCTCTAACGTTGAAGTGTAACCGGAGCTTTCGTGAGGATCGTAGAAGGGATCATCTTTTTTTTTTTGAAAATCGGTGCAATTGATGAAGGGGCTTGGGTCGAAGTTCCGAATTTGAGTTACGATGTTCCGAACTTTAACGTTTTTGAAAATTCTAAATCGTCTTAAAGGAACTGGGAACTTCAACCCAGCCTATCGAAGATCAGGGAACCGCAGGTCGATCGTTGGAGCTTTGACAATTTCTTTTTCTTTTTACTGTTTTTTTCTGTCGCTCGTATTGTTCCCAGAAGTTTCGATAAATATTTGTAAACTGACAATTTCCGCACTCCGAGATGTAATACCTACGGAAGAGATAGAGAGGCTCGCGAGGAATTCCTCTGGGCAATTAAGCATCGCGGAGGGAATTTTTGGCCGCTTTCCAACTAGAGCCCCGCAGAACGTTTACTGCTTTCCACTTGTCGACCTGCAAGTCTTCCTCGTGTCAACGGGCTGGGAACTCGTGTTTGGATTGGTTAAACCGACTCCTCTTTTTGGAGTTATTTTCAGTAAGAAAGCGTCTCGTTATACGAGGGAAGCTTTATTCAGACGATACGTTGTCGTTTGACGTTCTCATTTTTTCTTTTCATTATCCTTTTTTTTTCAATTCCTTTTTTCTCCTTTTTCATCTTCTTCTTCCTTTTCTTCAGTTTCTTAACCCCCGCGATCGATCGAGATTCTTGTGCAAGATGCAAAGGGGTTTGGTAGGAAGAAACGAAAAAGAGTGAAACGGGGCGGAAGGAAAATAAAAAATTTGAATGCCCGAAATTCGTGTATAAAAACCACGCGACTTGATCTCGAGCGAGGAAGGAGTCAGCAGAAGCGATGGACTACGAACTTTCCTCGTCTCCTGTCTTCCATCTCTTGCCATGACTTCCCCCGTGCCATCCAGCATGAGCACCTTGACGTTTCCCCAATTTATGCTCCACAAAACGACGCTCTCTTGTTACGCACTATTGTCTTGCTCTCGTCTTTCTGCTCCACGATTCGTGCTTTATTAGGTAGAACCATTCATTCCTTACTACCAGCAGGTCCTCTTGTGCCTCAGCATCCAACATCCAACATCCAACATCTAACATCCAACATCCGACATTCAGCCGTCCTCCTCCCTTACTTCGTCTTGCCTTGACTCGCCTCGACTCAAATGCTCCGAAGAAAGCTTCCTTTGTACCCTCATCCTCCCTTCCTTTCTACATCCCTTCCTTTTTCACCCGCACTCGACATCGCTCGCCCTCATCGCCCGATTCTCTTGCCCTGGTCCTGGTCCTCATCATCGCCACAGCCACCACTACTGTGTCCGACCTTGCCTGGTGTTACTACTGCCGCAACGAACATCAATTAGTACCGCTTAGTGTATCTCGCTTCGCGCCTTGCGCTTCCCAAACCCCAACTCGCACATACCTACCCGTACCTTCCCTTCCCTTCTCTTCCCTTCTCTGCTCTTCTCTTCTCTTCTCTTCCCTTTCCTTTACTTCCCTTCTTCGCCCACGTTATATTATCATCCATTTACTAATACAACAAGATAAATTGCTTCTGTTCGTTGTTACGGATGCAGGTTTGGTTCCGGTGCGCCCATTCTCTCTACCCGAGCTTTACCCTCACCCTCGCCGTTACCCATACCCTTACCCTTGCTCTTTGAGCGGATTCGCCCCTTCTGCTTTACCTCATCTCATCTAATCCGCGACCCTCCACCCCCCACCCCTTCCGTGTTACGGCGTTATTTTTTTCGCAAACAGTTTCGATATCACAAGGATTATCGATAAACTGTTTTCGATCGATTCTATTCTTCGTCTCTTCGTTTTCATGAATTTTGTGGATTTCATCAAATCACCTATACTCCCGCTGACTAGAAATCCAACCCGCTTTCACCGAGGTGCAGCGTAATCGGTAACGACACATAAACGCGTCAGGGATTCAATTATCGCCCGACTAAAACGTTCTAGACCAACAAAATCACCCCGATTGAGTTTAATCCACTCAATTTTGCAATTCATCTTTTTTTTTTCATACGTATATCGCTAGCCCTCATTATCATCCTCTCTGGCATTCAGATTTGAGAGAAGAGAAGAGGATGTGTAAGGGCAGAAATCAGATGATCGTACCTCAGACCGCACACTCATGTTCCTCTGTGCCCGGGTATAGGTACACAGAGTATTTTCACCGGTGGCTTTGGATGTCCCAGCGATAGATTTTCCCTGACCTTCTTCACTGATTAAACAGATAGCAGAGCCGTCGTTAATAGTTCAGGCAATTAGACTAGGCAGGAAAGCATCTATTCGTACACCACCGTCGTACCTTCCGGAACCCTTCGTACCCGAAATCTGATGGCAGCGTTGGCGCACACACGGCCGGAACTCCAGAACTTAGCTTGAGCTTCGACCTCGGATACACCCTTTCGCACCCTTATTCGACCTTAACTAAACCTCACCAACACGTATTAACCTGGGACATCGGCTCCTTGGATCCATAAGCAATTACGCTAAGACGGCTCACGGTATAACGGAGGCGGTAATAAGTCATGAGGTATAATTTGAAAGGATCACCGATTTTTATACACAAAGAGAAGGAAAAGTTTGAGACAGAACTGCGGGAAGTGGATTACGAAGATTCCTACCCGGTTCCGTCGGCGTAATTCGTTCGATGGGAACTTTTACACGCGATAAGATTCGCTCGCGATGAGAATCGGTAGAGACATTGATTCCGCGTGTCCCTTGGGAAGTGTTTTGGCTCCGGGGTTGCTGCACGCCCTCATTTGGCATCGTTAGAAATGGATTTTTGCCCGTGGCGTGTATCCGAGGTGAGTGGGAACCGGGCGGACCCCAACGGCGATCAGTAATAATTCCGTAAGCAAGAACCGCTTCTGAAATATTGAAACAAGACCGCCACCGAGCATCCCCGTTACGGTATGAGATGCAGAACTGAGGTGCCGTTATTTCCGTCGCTTTACGAGTCCTTCGGTGTTGCGGTATAACGCGAAACACGCTTCGCCTATAGCTTAACCCAACTTCCGGAGATGACGTCATCAATTACAAAGCAGGATGCGCCAATGTTACTAACTTACTTTGAGTACTCGGCTGGTGCAACGTACGTGAGCGTTCGTTGACTCAAATTCATGGTGCTGCACTACGATATCCACGTATTGCATCGACGTGTGAAGACTAACTTTATGCCCATATAATAACCGACATTCTACACACCGTGCCGATATTCATAGCTGCGTTTCTCCAAAATATGTACCACACATGCCTGCGTGCAAATACGGATACGCATATTGCATACCCTGGTGCGTACGTAACATATTACATGCATGAACATTAGGGTGTTCCTTAATTTGATCCTTTTAGAATTTCAGTGCTCCCATGGGCCAGGACGTCTCCAAATATATACAGAAAGACGTAGCCAAGACCCCAGGTTCCCATCTCAATTCTAAGTACCGCCCCAAAGCCTCCGAAGTTTCCCATTTGAATAAGACACGATTTGTGACATATCGCGGTTGATTTTTTTTATTCCTATCGCAGTATTGCTCCGAAAAATTTCAAACTTGGTACACTCCTTACCCGTGGTAGTAGGTATTTCGTGAAAATTCGACAGTCTTTCAACGATATAATTTTCGGAGCTACAGCGCACCGAAAAAAAATTTCTTATCCCCAAATTGCGACGGATAAAATTTTGTCGTTGAAAAGCGGTAATGCGATAGGAAGTAAAAAATAACCCCCGAAGTACTAAAAATCCTGTGTTATTTAGATGGGAAAGTTCAAAGGCTTTGGGGCAGTGCTTAGAATTGAGATAGGAACCTGGGATTTTGAGTACATTTTTTGTACATATTTGGAGACGTCCTGACCCATGGGAGCATTGAAACTCGAATATGACCGAATCAAGGACCACCCTAATGAACATACAATATTCCCTGAGGTCGGAGGCAGTTTCCGCACGACCCGAACATAAGTTAGCCCTCCCTCCCTGTTTCTACCCTTGATAATTTCACCGTTCCTTAATTTCCTGGAATTGATATTTGCCCGCATGGTATTTGCCTAAGTGTATTAACCAGATTTTTTCAAATTAAAAGAAAAAACCTCTGACGAAGTCAATTTCGCTCTTGTTTCAGGTGAGTTTTTACTCCGAAATTGTTACGGAATCGGCTTCCAAGGATCATATCACGTGGGTGAGCAATGCGTTTATATATATGTATATATATATATATATATATATCTTTGGTGGGAAGAGGAAGCACCAGCAATTTCAATTAGCCTGGGGATTCGCAGTGATGTTTACTGTTGCAGCCTTGGTTAGTTGATTCCAATAGATACATCGACGTGGAGTTTACTCGCTAGAGGCTGAAAGGAAATGATGAAAACTCATCTTTTTAGCAATCAAAGTGCAGCTCAGCAAAACTGGCGTGCACTGAACCCGCGAGACTTGTATCTAGTACTTCATACATCGAGAGATATTTATCTTTCGACCATAGATATTGGGAATAATCGATCACAAAGCCCGAAATTTCCTCTCTCCCGAAATCGCGATTCTCTCCTTCTATCGCATTGTTATCGATTCCATTCCGGCTCAGGGATGTTCAGGAGAATAGAGCCGCAGCTCTTTCGTATCCTTGGTCAAAGTATGACGAAGAGATTCGGCTCAGGTCAACGACGTCGTTGAACCAGGTCTTTAACTGACGCGAAATTATTGTTCCAGGACCTTTATGCATCCCCGCAGAATTCCCTTTTCGGTATAGTTCTACGAACAGTTACCTTTATTAGATGTAAAATAGATATTATGTTATTCATTACGATGGCATTACGGAGCTGGGGCTCGGCTCGGCCAGACTGGAAGGACAGACTCTGGAAGAAGACCCCTAAGGAGTCGTCCGACGAATTCTCCATGCATATCAAACTACGAGACTGAATTTCGTACTATAGGAGCCAGTCTCGTTGTCGCCGTACTGTTTTCACCCCGTTTCGGCATTACGAAGCTCGTTAATAAATCTCGCGTTACATGTACGCGAAAATTTATCCCAAACTACGGCAAATCCTCGAATCTGCGACGGAGAGGAGGCGAGAAGAAACGAAATAAAGGGAGCAGTCGAAAGTCTGAATAAGGGGCTTCCTTTTTAATGTAACGCCTTGACAGAATTCCATCTCCTTTTGGTTCGTTCCTCGTGCATATCGCACACCTATACGGTACCGCGGATGTGTTACGACACCCGAGATATGGCTGAACCAACAAATCTTCCCCGTTGTTTAACGTATGCCTCCCTCCCTCGGCAGCTGAATTTGTCGGTGATGTACAAATACGTACATTCGTCACTGTCCCGGGAAATGGTGCAGGCTTTGAGTTAACCTGAGCTAAGGAAGGAAGGCAACGAAGGAGGAGACGAAGTTTTATAATTGCCATTGATTCACTGCAGTAGATTTGATGTGTCTTTCGTATGTTAGACACAATCGAGGGTAGAAATGAGAGAGGGTAATTCACGTCCATCCAATAAAATAGAGTTCGGAAATCTTTCGAGACGGTACGTGCTACGTGACGGCTCGTGGATAAAGAAGACCTGCTCTTCGGGGTGGTAAATTTCCGTTTCAAATCGAGTAAATCTATTTTCAATCGAGTGACACGTCCTGTGCGATTCACTCAATAAGAACGAAAATAAGAATCACACACCGAAACTAATCGAACTCGTGACATATGGCAACGGCTGATATCCGTCTACTGGGTTATTGAACTGGGCTAGTGCTGCGTGTCTTTCTCATCGGATTTCAGCCATATAGAATTTGGAATAACTAACCGAATACCGTTTTTTTTAACTTTTTTTTCTGGTCGGGAAATACGTTATTACGATCCAATTTTAAGGCGCCTCGCAGGCCATGTTAAGCGTCATTTTTGAATTCCTGACTTGAAAGCACTCGGGAATACAACTTCACAGGATTATGCCGACGACTTTCGTCCGAGCTTAGCGGAGAGAGGAAAATTGCTCACACTCGAAAATGAACGCGTTTGACTCCGAGAAGCCCCGGGCTCTCTTTTGGATTCGATTAAAAATTCAGGAGGATGTTTCTCTTCCGATGAGTTAGACCGAAGCATCTTATGTTCCCCGTAATTCTGGGCCGCCGGAAACTAAAGGGACGCTCAAGTATTCCTAGAGAGTAAAAGAACCCGTGTACAACCGCGGTGTCCAAAAAAGAGGATAACAGATTCGGGATGGCCTATGGTCCCTTCCATAAGGCCTTGTCCCAAGACTCGGTCGTGCGTGCGATTCAGTCGTTGCGTTCGTGTGTGTCTTTTCCACGCGTGCGCGCACGCGGGCCTAGGGATGAGGGAAACGCGACTTGGCACGGAACCGCGGAGGTCCAAAAGAGAGGATGATAAGAGAGGCGAACCTCGCGAACCCTCCTGGAATGGATAAAATAAATTCGAATGATTTGTGGCGATAAACAGGGACCAGGTACGACATCATCATTCGATAAACGACACGACGGGGTCTTTGGCCGAGTGTGTCTACCACGGGGTAGGTAGTTCTCATTCATTCGTATCCACCGTCATCTCATCGCTCCTCCAGGAATCTATAAAACTGGATATTTTGGTACAAAGGCCATAAACCAGCCGTCGTCGTAGGGCACATAAAGTCCGGCGGTGGGCACTTCCGCGCTTTTCACTGCCTCATAAAATATCTACGTAGTTTGTGAACGGGGTGGCAAAGGGGTGAGGGACCCTAGCTATTCTACCACAACGGTCCACACCCTACCGTATTTATATGCATATATACATCCTCCTGCCCTATGCGGTGCAGGGACTGCACTATCCGCCAAACCGTGCCATACCACCTTCTGTCTTTCCTCCGTGGTAGCAAAAGCGCATGCATAAGGCATGTCACTCACTTTGGCGGTAGCTGCACCCAGCCGAGTGATACCGTGTCCTCTCTGCTTTTCTTCATCTTTATATCTGCTTTCCTGCGTGGTGCTCGAAAATAAAGTCAGTCGCCGATCTACAGCCCTGGAATCTAGCAACAGCTGGATACAGGGCTCTTTGTAAGCTCTGTAATAACACGGCAATTCTACATCCTAATACCTTCCTATCTGTAGAACCACTCGAGTATTTTCAATTTGCAATTCATTTTATGTCCGTTGTGATATGCGATGAGAAACGAGCTGGTGGATTACCAATTGTGCTCATCCCTGCAGTTTTTCTCTGATATTCAAAGTTCGCCTTCTTCAAAGTGTAATCACTGCTTTCAGTAGGTACTTCAAACGTCAACACCACACCGAGTACGATCTAGGTACTCGGAGCATGGCACTATTCTTTCTCTGTGCGCTCGTTCATCCTCGGTACGATTGATTTGTGTTTGTAGAAAGAAGGGTGTGACTTGTGTTGCTGGATTACATAGACACGTGCTCTCCTCTTTGACGGTTCTGAACGCTTAAGGAGACTTCTTTATTTCTGTAAACAGGAGCTTCTGCTGGCGCGTGTGCTATCAAGACATACAAGAGCCTGTAGCAAAGTGCGAGGTTCTCTCTCACCTCGGAGATTTGCTTAACGTAACCTAACTTCACTCTTTGCGTACCTATTATCGAGATAAGACTCTCTCGTACACCGAGGACCACGCACCAAAACTTTCGAATCCCGGGCCGATCCTGCCGACTGATCGTCCGATACGCGATCGAACTCCCGCGGAACCTAACGTGTGTTATCTATTAACTTGCCATGATAAATGACTCGTTTCCTTCCCCATAAGTTCGCCTTCCTCGTAAATCGCTTGGAAAAGGGTAACTCGGATCTTTGGCACCGATGCTGCCGGTGTCTCGGTCTTTTCCGCTCTTCCATTCTACCCTTCCTTCTCACTCAGTATTTCACCTCTGGCTAAATCTGCGTACGTATGTGTATGCGTGTATGCGCGAGGATTTCCTGCCCTGTAAAGTAATTGATTTTCTCTCCTTCTTACCCCAAATATTGATTCCTAAATCCTGCCAGTTCTATCATTGAATAATCCAATGAAAACAGACAGGTTTCAAAAACGTCACACGTTCGTTCTTCCGAAGCAGTATCTCCTGTCAACTAACTGCTACAAGAAATCATGTATTTCGGGGATGAAATTATACTCGTATGACGTTACAACCGATGCCATTATCCACGTTCACGTCCACATCCACCTGTGGAACTTTCTTTCTGCCTGGGGTGTTTTTTCCTTTTTTTTCCCCCGTTTCTTTCGCTCCTTTCTTTTTTAGCACACGCGCCCCTTGGCCTCAACCCTCGACTGGTTGTCTGTCTGTCTGTTCGTTCGCTCGGATAAATGATGTCTCCGAACAGATGTGCTCCTCCTGGCTTGGTTTCTTGTTCTCCCTCGTTCAGCCCCTCAGGTTTCTCTGCTATTTCTTTATCTCTGTATTCTATATTCTATAATTTATATTCTCATACAGAAAACCACCCTATCCCTCTCTTCACCATCCTCTGGACGCTCTCCTTCCCGCTTTCTGGTTATATGTGCGGTCTTTCCTATGTATGGAGGAGCTTATATACCGGCGAGTGATATCGCTTGACTCCGAACTTATAGCCGTGCGCCTCTGACCGCCAGACCACTATAATCATCATCATCATCATCGTCTATGGACCCTGGAGTGGCCCAAGTCTGAGGAAACTTAAGGGAGTTATGAAGGATAAACGAAATGGGGTGGGTATACCGCAGCAGGGGATGACTGACTGGCTAAAAGTTGTTCAGAAGCAGGACCAAGACTCTGCAGAGCGTTGTTAACGGGTCCTAATGGTCAGCTGGCTCCTACTTCGATCCCTTCTTCGTCTTCGGCTCGTTGCCCTCTCCCGCTTTCCTCTTCCCACTCTGTTCTCTACCCTCTCAAAAACCTCGCTCCGGTATTAGACCCAGCTACGAAAGGTTCAATCGGTTTAGGAGTCGAGGATCTTGAATTTCTGATGACTCGTGAAATTTCAGGGAAATATCATCCCCGAAGAAATAGAATGAGAGATTCGTTCCCAATCGATGATACGGTTTAGTATTTCAAAGAGAATTACGCACGGCAACGTGGACCCACAAAAGACGAGGAGTCTGCACAAGACCGGAAACAACTATCGGCTCTAGACTCCCGGTCTTCTCCTTCATCTTCGTCTTCTTCTTTCCTGCGGGAACTCGTCTCTTCTCCGGCCTCCTTTTCCCCGTCCATATTACTTCCAACGATTCGCATCATCGCGATTCTTCCTCAAGGTTTTCGTTCGTCCGATCATCCCGCGTGAGAGATCCAAGCGTAGAAACGCGACCGCAGCACGTTTCGTCCCCCTTTTTGCCAGTATACAGTCACGTGTAATCAACTAACGAAAGATGAAGGGGATCGGATGAAACAGAGACCAGGCACAGGCAGGGTTTCAGGAGGGGGTGAAACGGGACGGGATAAAAGAATAGCTTTGACAATTTTCGAGGCATTCTTTGTCGGCCGATCTGTATTGGATGCCCGCAGGCAACGGGGCAAGCAAGCGGTTTGATTCTCATCCCGGATGAGGGACTGGAGGAATGCCTAAGTGTCGCCTACGGGAAACACGCATTTATCATCGAGGACGGAGAGGGACAGATAAAATTCTAATTCGTATATCCCTCGCTTTTGTTTTAATGGCCGCCGATGACACGGTGGCCAATATCAATCTTGCGAAGCTCCCTTCATCACGTGCGGAGTCTCATTTATGCCTGCAGCTCTCCCGTGTCATTCGACTACCAATTCCCGTTCGGAAAAGGCCTGGCTTTCCATTTCACCTTCAGTCCGTAAGCCGTAACTTCAATCATTCGACGTCCGCGTCCTGCATGCGTTCGGGACCACCGAGTGTCAACCGTTTCGCCTGATAATTGCGTTATCAGCGACAGACAAAGCGGACGAGAAAGGACAGCCAGTCACAGATCAACCTCTCTGACGAGACTACGAGAGTAATCTCTGCGCCGGTGGTTCTCGATCGGTTTTCTAGGCTATACCCTAGAGTTCTCTAGAGTCTCTAGATCCTCCCTCGCCTCAGAAGTTCCCTTGGGGTTTCTCGAGGGCTTGTAGAGGAGAAGATGCCGTTGCCTTCGGCTTTCTCGAGTATCGGTCCTCTGCCAGAGTTTTGATATAACTTAGCTTTGGAATTGAATCCGAAAACGGTCTCAGAAATATATTTTCCTCTTACGTCTGTCGACTAGATTCTTCTCTCTATTGGATCACACCGCTATTCTTTGGAAAATGATTGCGATACACTGCTGAGCTGTGACCACGTGCTTTTTACGTATGTACGCGATACACACACGACAGGGCAGACCCTTACCGATTTACGTCAGTTCAAGGAGTAAATTATCGGTGTCCATCCGAGGGGTAGTAACGATCGCGTAGGGAGAACCGAGTTTATTGATACCTGAGACTGAAGTTCCCTTGGGGAGGACCGTGATGTAGGTCCACGTGAAACCCAATGCCGGTAAATACAGGAGCTAATTAGTAACGTCGATAAATGAATGACGACTAAACACTTCCGGTTTCTGGAAATACGGTGATCTTGTCACCGAACCAGACCATATAACGAAACTATTACGTTAATCAATCGCTCCATTTATCATCGACTACCTGGGACGGTTCGAATGTAAAAGTAAAACACGATACGAGCATCCCGAAGAGTAACGAAGGACTAAATTGGGTTAAGAACAGTAAAGAAGGAAAAGAAGTGGAAAAAGATCAACCGAAGTGAAAGAAAACATCGAGAGGGAGTTTCGCTTCGTTCTTTCGGTCCTCCGTATTCCGTACAGTCGTTCTCGTCACATGCGAGGGAAAAAGGAGGAAGATACAAACGACGGATTTCAATAAAGTTCGCAATGCGAGCTCGGGTTCGCCCCAGTTTAGTTAAATTTGAGATAACTGTTGGGGTGTAGACGGCAGCAAATGTTACAGACGTTAGCGGGCTGGCGTTAATTCAACCGTATTTATTAGCCATTTGTTTATTGCCTCGAAACATGTAATTCCGTGTACTCCACTCCCACTCCACATGTGGCAACTAATTAAAACGTTATAATTTACGTAGCTTCACACGTTGCCGGTGCGCTTAATCTGCCAGGTCTGATATTCAGGCTGGTAAATTTCTCATGGAAAATCAAACCAAGGAACCAGACTTTAATTTTTCGAAAGACGTCGGTCAACGCTTCTTAATTTTCTCCGTGGGTGCGTATTTGGTTATTCACAAATAATCACCGAGTCGGGGTGGAAAATTGGCGTTGCTCACGTATGTGTAATTATTCTTTCGCCCCAAGCTCTCTATTTAGGGCCTGTTTCGTTCTTGGGACGATCTTATCGGTGGTTACTCGAAAGTGATGTTTTTTACTCGATAAGAGAGAGGCGCCCTTTCGAGAGGTAGAAACACTGTGAAAACTGTGAAAGGTCCGAACGGTGAACGACCAAGGGGTGCAAAAAGGTGAAGGAATAAAACTTTTACTCGCACGCGAACTGTTACACATTTTGAAATAGCGCCGGTCCTCGGAAGCTCGACGGGCACGTCAGACGGCACTAAATTTAATGACGTAATAATTACCCCCTTTTTTACTCTTTTTAACCAACGAGCCAACCCTCTTCTACCCACCCAGTGCCACTGGACTACAGTTCGCTGATTGCCCCGTAGAGGGTTGCCAAAATAAATGAAAAGAGAAATGTTTCACTCCGTATACACTTCGCGTCGCGGAGTTTAAAGTCGTTTCCGATAGAAAAAATGAAATACAAAAAAACGAAAAAAATATATACTCCATCAAAAGTACTACTCGCAAACCTCGAGCCCACAACAGCCGAGGGACGTCGAGTAATTAACCGAATTGCGATTGCGTTATTACTTAGCCGCGGTGGAAACCGGGGATTCGCGATACTCCGAAGGCTTGGCTGGACTCGGAGATTTTTTTCGCTGTTATCATCGTTGCGGATAAATAGATATTATGGGATGGAGGAAAAAAGTCGTTTGGGTTTAGCGCGGCGCGATTTACCGTTCAATGTATAAAATTAAAACGGTATAACCGTGCGAATCGAGAAACAAGACATTTGTTCCAAGTTGAATTTCCGCGAGTCTGCTCCTCGCTCTTTTCTCTTTGCACGTGGTAATAAACCTGTCCGACTGACAGCTTGGTAGATTGGAAAATTGTTTTTTTTTTTCTCCTCCGCTTTTCCCGCGCTTCTTTCCTCTCGCTTTCCACCCGGCTTTATACCTCCCTTATTTTTCTTTTCTCCTTATTCACGTTCAGTTTAGGGTAGGTACATGTGACGCGGAGAAACGCGGCTCGGGCTTATCCCCCGAGACAATTGAATTTTTGAAAAAACTCGCCGTTTTTTATCCCCCAAATCAGCTCCCGATTCATTTCAGAAAATTCGATGACCCGATCGCTATCAGACTTCGTAATTCGTTGTAGGTATTCGCATCAGCCTTATCGAGCGTCGGATAAAGTCCCCAGCACGTATAATCGCGGAAATAAACGATCCGGATCACACGACACGCTAGACACGTATATAAGTGTACTTTCCCCGCGTGATTCAGCGTTCGATAAATGCCGGTGGTCGATTCGAAAAACCTGGGAAAAAATAAAAAATTAAAAATACAGTTTTACCATTCAGCGAACCGAACTCACGAACGGCTTTTACCGAACAGCTATAAAACCACCACGGGGCATATTCAGGCGCGCACTAGTTGCTTAATCGATTCCTTTCAGCCTGGCACATCGGTGTTTCGCTGAAAAAAAATTCCGCAGCTTGTATCTCCTAGCTGCAGTGACACGCGAACCAACTTGACCCATAAACCAGAAACAATGAAATAATTCCCGACGGTTTTAGTCTTCCGAGGCGATCTAAGGCGGAGCCGAAGGTCTGCGCTGGCTAAAACCTCGCGGAATTTTTTATTCCCTTCTTTCATCGTTTCACTGGCCCCTGTGTGAGGCCGGAGTATAATCCTCGGAGCGCTTCCTCTCTTTATTTATATTCATTTATTTATTTATTCATTTATTTATTTATTTATTTATATGGATTCGACTGTAGACCGTGAGCCGACGCAGACCTTACGGAGTGTAAGAGTGAAACGGGACTGAAAACGGGATGGGAAAAAAAGGAACTGCGAGCAGCATCCTGTTGCTGTTACTTCCGACTTACTTTCCCAAAGGGATTGGCAGATTTCCGTAGCCTCTCATGAAAATATCAAATACCTATTTACCTACCCACCGGTCTGCCCGCCTGCTGGGTCCTTCGCCGGATATAAATTCGAGTTAATATTCCCGCGAGGACATGGGAATATGTATCATCCTTAGTATTTATGCACTGAAAATAAATATATATGGGGAAAAAGTGCGCTGCTCACGGCTCTCCTTCGTATCGCGCGAAAAACAATATGACACGATTTTCACACGTCGCCAAATCTCTTAGGACCATTTTTTTTGTCATACTTCTCACTTGCCCCAGGTATATAACACGTCGCCAGTATTTGCATCCGGATTTATACCAACCCCCGCGTATAGAATAGTTTGTCATCTCTTAGGGTATTTTCGCATATATATATTCGAAGAAAAATCAAGAGAAAAAAAAAATGGAACGAAGTGGAGACGCGGATCTTCGGTCGTCGAGTTTAGTTTAGTTCAGTCAGTCCAGTTCATCGTCGTCAGTGCCTTTGAAGCAGAACTTACCTGGGGCGAGATTTTTCATCGCGATATAAGCCCTGGGGGATATACTTAGAATTCGTTTACGAAAAATTAACTTTTATCTTATTCTCGGTCGGTTTGGATCTTAAATATCATTTCTGGCCATAAATTTTTAGAACTTCTTAACTTCTCAGGTACTAAATGGACCAGGATTTTTGGCATGTAGGTATAAACGGTGGGGAATAATTCTGAGATCAGAACGGGATTACGTCGGAGAGAGAGAGAGAGAAAAAAATTCCATTATTATCGTAATACTCGGTTGATCTTTGGATACCTCTCGGTAAACCTTCGGATTCGAAACAGGGCTGATAGACGTCAGTGAATATCGGTGCTTCTCGATCATTTCCAAAGGCACATAAAACCTCCGACGTCGCGTCGCTCGACTCCTTGTACCTACTCGACGTAGGTAAGTCTTAAAGCAGATGCGGTGACGGTGTATTTGAACTCGGTTTTCAACCCCCGAACCGAATTTCAGGACGATGGGAATCCCTGATGCTGTCAATTTTTCAGAAACGTTGAAGCTTAGATGAATTAAAATCCCGGAAGGTTGAAATGATCCCCGAAAGTCCAAAAATCCTAAAATTTCGGTCTATTTTACTGGATGGGAAGAAAAGAAAATAGTTTATCCTGATCGAGACCTTCTTTACGAAAAGGCATTTTATTTGCTTCGATCGATAGCTTCATGATGTCATGAATGATTGATAGGATTTTGAAACTTTGTTTTCCGAAAAGTACATCGCGAGACGATTAATTTGACTACTTATTGGATTCGATGCGATCAATACAGCCCAAGTTATTGAACACTGAATGAATACATGAATTTCAAGTCTCGGAGTTTCGGCCTTTCGGATCTTTAGCTTTCGGAATTTTGAACCATCGGCGTTCTTCGTTTCAAAGTTTTTGAAATCGGCTAAGCAGACTTCGGGGAAATAGCCTTTCCAACAACCGCGAGTCGGTAATATTCAAATTCGGAATTTCAACAAAAATAGTGGACAAAATCTACACTCAAATATTAAAATGATAAAAACGAAAGGCTGAGCAAAGCTCTACGCGTTGAAACGCAGGAGGGTAAGATTAAAGCGCACGCAGGGGTTGGCAATAAGATACCTTATACCTACCTACCTACGAGAAGCGCTCGCGAAAGCTCACCCGCACTTTACAAACTAACTTGATTTACGAAATTTCCATATTTATACCGACGACCCCCATCCATCTATCCGTCCAACCAACCATCCATCCATCCATCCATCCACCCGTCTATCCATTCATCCATCCATCCAACGCGTCAGTCGCGAGAGGTAAAGAGATTCGTTGAGAGAATCTCTCTCGTTGAAGTTAACGCGAGTGACAAGGCGTTAAGTTTGTCTATCCCGTGTTTGTTCTGATTCCCTTTGTCGAATTAGATTTTAAACGTCGTAGAGGAACCCCTCGTGATTTAAGGAACAGGCAGGGTAGATGTGTATACAATAGCGTTGTTCTTTAAGTGTGAATCATGACCTCATTGCCACGGGATTCATACTCGCGCGCGCGGGGGTTGTTTTGTATAATGAAATTGCACGTAAATTGAATGGAACTGGCGTGCCGTAGCACGCGATCGCAAATTATCGTTACTGATCTTATCAGATGTTACTTTACTTTCCAATCGACCGTGACGTCACGCTAGTGGCGAAACCTGGAGCTTTAAATCAACGAAATAAACTCTTGAGAAAGGAGCTGAGTAGCTCCGTGGCAGCAGCTGTATATATTCGAGTGAACCAGAGTGAAAAATAATTATTTCAAACTAATTATCGCACCCTCGTTGTATAATTATCGGTATAACCCAGTCGCGAGTTTGGCAAATGTTGTTGCGGTTTATAGGATCAGAATTAAGAGCCTGTCGGTTATTTTGCAGCTTCATTTTCATTTTCAATTTTCGTCTTTGTCTTTCCCACTTTATTTTCAACCCCCCTGATAATTTTTTAGGTGGAATTCGATCTTATTTTTCGAAAAAAGGAAAAAAAAAGCTTAAAAAAATTCAGACCCAGTCGAAACCCTTTATTTTCCTCTCTTACGCCTTAATTGACTTCAATTTCGTGATATTCGATCCCCTGGTGCTTTCGGCCGTGTCTAATATTTACCTATAACCTACCTCGAACGTTCCTATAAATTGGCCGATACACTTTGGCACGTAGTACCTGCAGGCAATTTTTTATTATCATTTTTTTTTTATTTCTCTTTTTTTTCATTTTTTTATTTTATTATTAATATTTGCGTACACGGTTAGTATTGATATTGGAAATTGGCTCGTTCTGGTTCAATGGCGATTGAAAATAATATAGGGGTTGGAAAACAAAAGGGGTGCAAATGATATCATGTTTTTACAAAACAAAATCCGGCACACCCCGCATTTGTCAAGTTCGCCCATTTTTATTCTTTTTTTTTTTTTACATTACAAACAAAATCCGTTTGTATCTTTGACCAAAAATTTTCAACTTCCGCTCTACACGTATGGAAATAGAAAGGAAGAAGAAAACCTCACACGCGTCTCTTTGTGTGCAAAAACTATCTTTGGACACCGGAGATTCCTACTAGAAGTAGAAACTCGCCAGTCCCAATGTTGACGATAAAAACACCGCTAAACATGAACTAAACCCTTATTCTCTACCGTATATACACAACACGTATTTACGAAAGAGAGAATTCGCTATATCAGTTAAAAGAGAAAATATTTTCCAAAGATTTCCAGTAGAATTTCGTCCCAGACGTAAAGAGAGTTCCTCCTATCCATGACACGACAAGTTCGACGAGTTTCTCAGTCGAGAGGAGATTACCATTAGCTTTGTCTCCGATTCTCCTCTCTTTATTCACACTCATTTGAAAGTGTAACATCATCAAATATTCTCTCAGTTTATGCGATTTATGTATATACGTGTATTCCTTCTCGCCCGGCTAGGAATACATTTTGTACGGTAGAAGCGTTCGAGTTTACCGTAGCAAAACAAGTTTGCATAGGTCTGCGAGGATGAGTATAATTATTGCCGGAACGCCGTGGGAGCAACTCTCGTTACCCTGAATTTATAGAATTTTCACTCGTTTCTCTCGTGCATTTATTATTACTTGACGCCACACTCTCCTCGTCAGTCTCTTTGCCTCTGATAGGATAGACACGGGGACGAAAAAGGGACGGCCAAGAAGGGTCGGGGTTTAGCTTCCACCGGCGGAACACGGGGGTCAGTTCACTCGGACGGCAAACGAGCGGGTGGCTCGTGGCGTTAATAGATTCTCTTTGCAACGCTTTAATGCACTTTCTCACCCTTGTACAAACTCGGGGAACATCCCCTGCCTCCTATTTCTCATCCGTTCCCGTACCGCCACCCTCCGGTCTGCTTCTCTCGAACGGATCCCACCCGAGGTACACGACCTCCTCTCCTCCGCACTTTGTCGAAATCTCATCTTCCTCTTCCTCTTCCTCTTCATTTTCCTTTTATTTCTCCTTTTACTCTTACTTCTTCTTCTCCTCTTGTTCCACCCTCTTTTACCAACTCTCCGTTCGTTCCCCATGGCGGGTACTTTTTACTTTAAGAATTCTTCAGTAATTAAAAACAATCCTTCATCTATTGCTCCGGGTACCGGGCACCACCACCACCACCATCTCCCACCGGTTATTTCGCCAAGTTTACGAACTAATCTTGGATAGATCGTACGGCATTGGGTTCTCCTGGTTGGCTAGGGTTGCCCCGCAGGGTGGCGGGCGCTGGGTGGCCTGGAGGAACCCACTGCGGCACTAGGGTGTGCTAAGCCCTATCTTAGGATTCTCCGCGTACGTATGGGAGTTGAGGGAGGTCTGCGGAGTTCCTCCGCGTTCGTTTATACAAGATATAGGTATAATTCCACCGCGAAGACGTTCGAGCGTAGCGCAAGAGGGTAGAAGAGAGATCTTGCGGGGCGGTCTCGGAGGAAGGGGCAACGTGTCCTATTAGCCCTCGCTAATCCCGCTAACCTCGGGAACTAAGCTCGGCTTAGCTTAGCTCAGCTGAGCGCTTATTAAACGACAAACGTTACTCCTTATCAGGGGTGAGTGTCCCGATGGCGAGTCGCGTCCTACCGGGATCAAATAACATGGTCAAAACGCCGATCGAATAACGCGAAAACGAAACTGAGGAACACGAACATCGGGAAACAGAGCATCTTTTCGAGAAAAACCATCCTCTGGGTCCAGAGACCATTTCTCATTCGAAAAAGTACGAAAGAGGAGAAAAAACGCATGCGATTACGGTAATGCCCACGTCTACGCTATTCCACGAACGACTGGTGGTAGCTGCAGAGCGAAAAATGTCTCAATTTATAACGCATCAGGCCAGGACCCGATGATCGTTGAGGGTTTTCTTCATTTCTGTGAAATTTCCGTTCTTTTGGGAACGAACGCGCCGGCGGCGATGGGAGTATTCGAGCTTCACGCAGCATGAGTTGCACGGACCATGTTTGGGTATGATATTACCTAGCCTGGGGTTTGTGTACATATTATCCAGCATGTGTGTACATATTGTTACGTTTCCGGTCGAGTGCGTACTGCGTAGGTACTTGGGGATGTGGCAGAGATTGGTAGCCACATGTTGGTAATTAATGAATCGATTTTTTGCTCTTTCTTGGTATAATGCGTGACACTTCAACGTACGTACGTTCAGAAGTCTGGGCGATGGCGAAAAGGAAAGAAAGAGGAAAGGAAAGAGAAAAACAGTTTGCAGTGAATTCTGAAACGACGTGTGAAATTTTTTATGAGCTTTTGTCGCGTGATGGATGCAGTTCGTGCATGACCAGGATCCGGAACAAGTCGGTCTCGCGTTCACGCCAGTACACCGATTTTTTCATTCCATGATATTCACCGCCTCGGTGAACTGCGTGTCGTAAGACGAGTGAAAAGACTTGCATACTTCTCTGGTCTAGAGCTACGTTTATCCATTCAAACGTACGTTCCTAGACCGCATCAGCTTACAAACAATAGCCCATAATCACTGTGCGATGTAATCGATTAATCCGATGTTGCTGTACCATACCGTACGTATTCAGTTGCTCTGATCCCCCTCACTTATGGCCACAAACACAAACATACACACGCACGGACACACATGGGGCAATTGTTATTATAACAACAATACACACCCTGTTTAGCAGAACTGAATTCGATGGAGCGGGAAACAACCTCATTCAGATTAATGGATGCGATGACGGAGCTTTTGGGTGGGTATAGTGTTTGGATGGATGAAATCAAACAACTAGGAGGTTTTTTTTTAAATTTATGTATTTTGTTTTGTTTTTGTTCTTCTCTGTTTTTTTCTTTTAGTCTAGTGGAATCGTGAGATGCAAGGGGTAGTGCATCTATCCCATTTCTCGAATGAAAAAAGTTGAACGAACAATTAAACTTAGGATATTGGTGCGATTCCGTTAAAGTGAAAAGTTTAGCGGAGAGGCTGTTGTTCTACTTGAAAGATAATTTGTTTAAGGTGACAGGGAAGTCGTTTAATGGAAATACGTCGATTGCAAATCCTGTACGAAGAGCCGCTAGATCTTAGAAGGGAAACTGTTCGCCATGAGTTTATTCATTGGCTGATTTTGCGGCTGATAAGATTTTCCAAGGTTTTGGCTGTTTTGCCTTTCTGATATGCGGCTAGAAGAAATTTAGTAGACGACGGAGACGGAGACGCTAACCTGACGCCGAGGAAACTGTGCGAGGTAAACAGAAACCGCGTCTAGAAGCAGAACAAGAATACAGAATCGAGGGCGCGCGAGTACGAAAACTTTTGATAACACTTGCAAATTGCTTTCGAAAATAGAATAACAATTCAATTCCACTGCGCGGTGGTTGACTGAAGGCGAACAAGTGAGAGGAGAACGGGGTTTTAAGGGTAGGGAGGAGGGATAGGCGTGTGCGAAGTTAGCGGGAGTGAAAAGCTGAGAAAAGTGGCAAAAGTGGGAACGCCCGGGAAAAAGAAAGAGGAGAATCAGATGAGAGAGGAAATTAGAAAAAGAGAGAAGAGACAAAAGGGAACAGAAAATATACCTACGTTGTGGCTCGTCGCGGTGTGCCAATCTTAGTCAACATCCGGCCTTCGAGGTCTGACTTCCGCAGAGCGGGGCAAAGGCTGAAAATGTCCCTTCCGCTCCTCCCTTCAATTCTCCTCACCTTCTTCCAAAGGCTGATGATCTTTTCCACTTGAACGGTGCTAGTGGCAACGATTCTCTTACACCGTTCGACAGTCTCTTCTTATTTTCTTCCCTCCTCATCCTCTTCTTCTCCTTCTTTTACCGGCAAAGTCTTGTTCCCTGCAGGCATTCATTTCGAGGCAATTTGAAAATTCATCAAAAATAGAGGAAGAGAGATGGAAGTTTGCGCCGACCCAAGGTATTCTTGGCGCAGCGTTTGGTGATAGACAGTTGACATTTGTCGACACTCCGTTCTAGTATTCAAGTATTTAACGCGAGAAGGGAAGCCAGCCCGTGCCTCTGTAAGGAGGAAATTAAATTTAACGCAACGGAAGGGATGTCGAATGGTCAATAAAGAGGCGCCTCACGCTCACGCTTCCGAACCCCGAGCTAAGATCTTCGCGCGATCTTTTCGCCCTGATAAATAGATGAGACGACGTAATAAATACCGGAGTATTTCTCAGTGGGCTCTTCGGATGAGAGCCGTGAATTTTCGCTCCACGGTTACAGCAGTTAAAATATAAGGGCTGCGCCACGGTATTCGAGGAATCTCCACTTCAGCATGGCGTCTCGTGTCTCTCGCCAATTTCATACCGATGATCGATAACCGCGAAGAAGATGAAGGAACGGTCGGCGGTCGAGTCGCTCTCACGTTTTACGCGATCATCGCACATTCGCGATTAGGAACGGGTCGTTAAAATCGGTTAACGAATCGGCACGTTGAACTGTTTCACGCTGCAGATTCGTGAGACGAGTTCAACTCCTCAGGGACGCACTTCTTACCGCTCTGCCTACTTCGCGAGAGTAACCACCACCTTACTTGACGCGATGGTGTAAATTATTCCACCAATTCGTTCAAAAGTTTCTGCCCTCTCGCTGCGCCCTTAGAATCGGTAGGTTCGCTCCTCGCTCCTGGGTCTTATTCGTATCTCAGTTAAGCGAGCGAAATGTTTCCAGACGGCGATAACCAAGTTCCTCTGTTTGCTCGCGCCGCAACTCGAAAACTCAAATACTCAAAGGCGCAAAGGAGCGTGAAAAACGGATTCTTCTGTTATATGACTTCGCAACGTTATGAAACCCCAGGGGATATCGATCGGTAAATTCATTACATGCATTCGCTCCCGAACGTCGTACGCAGAAAGTTGCGTGGGAAGAAAAAGCGAATCATCTCTTTTGGGCGGAGATTCGCTAAATTTAGATGCATCGCCGTTTTCTTTCTTTCTTTCCTTTTCTCTCCACCTTTTTGTCCACATTTTATCTTCGCCTCATCTTCACCACCCACTCGTCTCGCTGCACAGTCCAACAAACCGGTGGAAGCTTTATCGAGTTAGTCTCTCTGGCAACTTTGTTCTTACGCAGTTGCGCCATCCAACTTCATGAATTTCAAAACAATACCGAAAACTCCGAATACGCATAAGAATACACGGACGTAGACGGACGGGGGTCCCCTTCTTTATCCTCTCTTCTCATCTCCCCGTTCCCGTTTGTCGTCGCTCATGGTACGGGGAGTCTCTTCAATTTTAAGAATGTTTTTTGATCACTCCGATAATGCACGGAAACGCTTTCTTTCTTTAAAATTTTCTTCTTTCATCCCCCAGACTCATCCGAATACCGTTCCACGCCCGACGCCCGCCGTCATCGGTTCATTTCCGGTAGGATACCTCCGTCCAATTTGCTTCCGAACGGTCAAACGAATTTCTTTATACCGATTTGAACGTAAATTTGATCACGAATTCCGGGCTATCTAGACTTTAAACGATTCAACGCCCGATCGCGTAACAGCAGCTTATACCTACGAAATTCTACAACTATCACGGTAAATCCCAATTCTCAAACAACCGCAGGCGGCGAATCTTGCGGCCGAACAATTTGCAATTCCCAAACAGTATAAGCGCATATCCAAACCGTCGAACCCCTCCTACCCCCAATGCGTCGATATGCATTTGCAACCAGAGTCGAGATGCATCAAAGCACGTTTTATCGATCAGATTTTTACCCCGAGCGTAGAAGGTCGGACTTCCAAGCCCCTCCGTACCGAGGCTATACGCGTTTTATACCGTCGTCATAGAGGTGTGCAAAGTACCGAACGAAAAGGAGGGTAGTACTTCGCGGCCTGCTCCCTGCACCACTATTAACGAGGGATGAGCAGACGCGTCTGTGAACCGCCACCTTCTACCATCCACCTTCTCCGAGGTGGCTTAGCACCACCTGCCTCCCCCTTCTTTCCGTCGGGGGGTAATTCTCGAAATTACTCCGGGCAATTTTCTCCACCAAAGATTCTTCCGGCTTCACTTCATCCCCTGCCTTAATACCTCTCTCGCTACCACCGCCACCGCCACCACCTACCTATTCCACCATTGCAGCCCGCTTCTTAAACGAGTGTCGTAACGGACTATACCACCGGCGGTATTAAATGTATGACCAAGTTTTACCCCTCTCTGAATAAGTTCGTTCATTCGTGTAGAAAGACGTCCGTCGCGACGCGATTCGTGCGGACGAAATCGTTCTTAATAAATCCATTTTTGTCCGTCGATCCGTAGAGCAGAATAGAACGTTACTCGCGCTCTGGGACGCGGTCTCTGAAGTGGCGGATAGTGGAATAGATTTCTGATAAGCCGACCTTGTATGATTCTGGAAATATAGACGGTCCCAAAGACTTCTAACGTTTTTCTCACAGGTGGATATGCACGTGGTGTGAATAATTCAGAGAGAAAGAGAGAGAGAGAGAGAGAGGTGTACACTGGTACATCTTCCTGAATCACTGGTCCAAGAAGGGAGCCTCGTCTTTCCGGAATTCTGAATATATCCTTGGAATAATCTGTGGTATTTAGACGCTATAGCATTACTCGTGCCGCAGACCTATTGTTAAATGAAATAACGGTATTCGTGGAATGGTTTGCTGGGAATCGATGCTCTGGAAAATGGGCCTACGAAGATCAAACAAATTCTCCCCTCGGTGCAGCGACGGTTTCCTCCGCCTGTCAGTTAGCTCTGGGACAATAAACCGGATGTTTGTTACTCCCACGACTGGCGATAAGTGGTTTCTACGTTTCGCCATTTAACGGTGTAAATTCAACATGACATAACGCGACGTTGGACGATGAATGAAAACTGTAACGGGTTCTAATCGCGCTTCGTTTATACCACTCGGATATTGATTATGCCTTGATTCCAACTTTGGACAGGGTCTTAATCGATCTTCTCCCTTAATTCTTCTTCGGCTCTCTGTCTCTAGCTTCGAGGCTACGGTGTATCTTCCTTCTTCAGGATCTTGTATCTGTCCTATTATTATACACCCTTCGTTAGCAGATGGCATCGTGTGGGCCGTGGAGTTGGTGTGGCTATAGTCGACAAGCAGGAACTATCTTCTCCGGCGATATAATGATGAACCGTTCGCGTCTCTTCGTATAACATTATAACTCACCATCAACCAAAGGCGAGATGGTAGGCAGTATCCGTACCTACCAGATTGTGGAGAGTAGATTCTCGTAAGCGCTACAAGCCGCTTCGTTACGCCTCATATTCCGTTACACGCCCGGCACCATTATGATAATTATTATAATTACACACAATACCGAGGGTGCATATACGAGTGTGTAGTCGTGCGTTAACGAGAGTAATTAAACCGTTGCATTAATTACCAAAAAGAAACACGACATCGAAACTTTTTGTTTAATTATACCTGCAGTACAGAGTTCGGTACGCCTCCGCGCTTCGCAGTTTTCGCCCTATAAATTCTATGCCTCTGCAAGCAGAGAGGAGATCGAGGTGTGAGAGAGAGTTCAAAGTCTTCGGAGTTGGTTATAATATCACACGGTTGTGGCGGTGTTTGGATTGCTCAAGGGTGCGAGGTGGAGGCAAAAGCGGTGGCGGAGGCGGAGAACGCGACTGCTTCGAATAATCTAAACCGTTTAATCGCCCGACGTCGAGTGTCTTTCGTACGATTTCCATAAAATCCGAAATGCTAAGGTCTGGTCTTCACCATTCCGTCTTCTTCTTCTCCTCTTTCTTCTTCTTCTTCCACCCCTTCGGAGAGAGAGGCGGTATAATCCTGTCCATAAAACAGAATGATCTCAAGGTATCCCCGCGCAGTTTCCCCCCTCGCAACCCTCTCGCTGGCAGAATCCTGCTAACCCTCCAACTCCCGACTAACGCCTTATATTATACCAAAGCCCATCCATCTTAGAAGGCAATAACCGTTTCTCCCCTACCCCTACACACCAACCCCTGGTTCTTCGGCCTTCACCTATAGTCTCTTACTGCCTATTACCTCGGCCATCTTCAGCTAATATTATTTTAGTACCATTGTTTCGTTTCAAACTAAATCTCAGATTTTGTCACATCATTTTCAAAACAATACCTAAAGGTCCGCGTTTAGATTACTTATCAGTAAACTCATTACGTTTTCTCCAAACTAATGATAGATAACGAATTTCTCGATCCTTTTCAAAGTTACAACTATGTATTTATGTACATACCTATCGTCATTTTGAGGAAATTTCAAAGTGAATAGGAACGGGGAATGACAAATCTGGCTAGTCAGAAATTTAGTAACTAGGCAGGCAGAGGCTTCCAAAGCTTGAACGATTCGGACAGGCTTCGTTCATTTGTGCGGTAATGAATCGTGGCGGACAATGCCGTTGACAATATGTCGTAACAACTTGAAGCGCTACTGCGGTCTGGAGTTTGCGCTACCGAGTCGGCGAAATCATGATTACGAAGCCGTTCGTTTTCCTGTGAATATATTTCGTTCTCGATTCGATCAGAAGTCGTGGGTATCGTAGATCCGCGTTATATCCCAACAGTGCAAGTCACTCTTTACCAATTTCATTCAACAACTCGCAGAGCGTTTATTCTTAGCTCGGCGCAATTTCATTCCTCAGATTTTATTCTCCTTTCAACTGGAGAATTCGAGATTTTATATCCATCACATGCCCAGCAGTACGCAGCATAAACTCCTCCAACAACACCCATAGGGATAAATAAAAAATGTATAAATGAGACGATATAGCATCGCGTGTGTTCGTCTACCTTCTTCTTCTTCATATATCTAACCCTTAATTGAGTTACATATATTTTATGAATTATATTTTCCTCCCGTTCGTTGTCGAGATTGATCCGCGACTCGCTCAGCTCCCAGATCCGACCGTCTCGCCTGGAGTAGGGTGGCACTTCCATCCTAAGTTCCGTGTACGCGAAGACTATGGTCCATTAAAAAGAACGGAGCGCTTAAAGCGAACCAGAGGCTGGAGTCTCCGTTGGAAGTGTATTTCTCTCGAGGGTGAGTTTTATCCAGCCTCTGTGGCGGCTAGCGTATACCATCCTCTCAGACCACCCTCTCGCCTTCTCTCTTCCTCGTTCTCTTTCTCTTTCTCTCGCTTTTCCCCTCTCCACAGTCGTGTATTATTTATTTCTCGTGGACGTATGGATTACGAACGAGCGGTCGTTCGAGTCGCGGTTCCTTCAGCGGCCCTTTTTCATCCCCCAGCTTCTTCCACCTCGTCCTTCTCGTCATCCTTATCCTTATCCTTCGCGTTGCTCTCGAGCCGGAGCTCAGCCAAGCTTCTAAGAACCGACTCACTCTTAGGGGTCCCTCAACGCCGAGGATAAGCTCAGGAAGAACCAGTCCCGAGGTAGATTCTCCTTCGTGGATTGATAAGCGGTGTAAAATCGTTGTGTCACATGTTAACTCATCGTCAATGATAATCGTATAAGATTCAAAATTCTATACGATGTCATTCTTATTCCCTAACATACAGCAAACATTTCCTATCCCATCGGATTCTCTTCTTCATCGATTCACCGAGCTAGAAATTTCACTCTCAAAATAATGTCCAGCTAAAACCTGAATCCTTCATCGTTCATGATCATTGTTGTAAACCCAATAGCCTTTCGCAATGCAGCGGAATGTGCAAGCGCAGCTCAGCAGGTTAATGCACCGTACGTTGCGCTATGCTAGAGAATTCGCGGACGCAGCTCCTAAAGTTTATAAAGGACGGAAAGACAAGGCGCTCCGGGTCAGAACATCGAGACCAGCGACAAGACGCTTATTCAGAGATTTAGTTCGATATGAGTAAAACTTGTGTAAAACTCTTCTCAAAACGCAGTGCGAAAAATTCGACTTTTCGTGCCTGTTTTGCGTGCGCAAAGTGCCCGTTTCTCGCACTAGCGTGCAAAGTAATGACTTTCCACACTAGTACGAGAAATGGGTAATTTTTCGCACCGTTTCAAAAAATAGTACGAGCAACTCTCGCGCCTTGGCGATTCTTTGCGCACTAGTTGCTTCAGCTTTGTAGCAATAAAAGTTAAAGGATTCTAGTCCTTGTTTTTGGGATACAAGAGAGTTTGTTAAATCATTTGACTTTCGCCTGGGTGTATAAGCGATGTTTTTGGAGGATGGCTGTAAAAGCAGTACCTCCACTCGACGCGGGAGAAGGCATCCTGTACAGCGGCACACATCCCTTGGGGTAAAATCTCGATAACAAACAAATAAATAATTCCCCGTTACTCCCGTCCGATTCTACCGTCTATTTCACCCTACAGGGCTCTAAAACAACAAAGTTACCTCACGCAACGTTGTTTTAGGCCTAGACGAATAAAGACACAAGTCGAGTTTACTGCTGACGTTATTTTATACCCTATACGACTACCACATACGACAATAGGTGTTTTAGTCGTGGATTCGCACTTCTATGTCAGATACTACGAAACTGGTGACACTCGCGCGTGCGATCTTCGTCATCGCTAAGATTTCTTTGGCACACAACAAACATCTTGGGAATAAAACGAGAGAAACGTAACGGAAAGATGTTTATTCGTTGTCAGATATCGGGAGGTATATCGCGGATATCTACATACATATACGGATATGTGAAATAGATATAAATCGCGAAGAATTTTTTCTTCTCCGGACCCTTTTAAGATCGGGGCGGGGGGTAACGTTATGAGGAAAAATGTGTTCTAATTTTCCCGCCTTTTAAGACCAGGAAGAATAGAATGTCGGCGGCAAAGCTTAAAACCTTTCCGTTTGAACATAAAAGATCTAAGAAGGCAAAGGATTTATTTCTATAGAAGAACTGTCGCGAGTGTCGAATGACTGCGCAGCGCACCGGCCCGGAAAATATAGCCGACGTTGTTACTCGTGATGAAATATGACACGTACCCCATGCCCCCTGTAACACGGGACACAGAGAACTTTAGGATTAAGTCACAGGCTCCGTTTAATTAACGCGAGACTTAATTACAATCGACTATTAGCCGGGACACGTGGTTGTAAAATTCAACCATCATCAAGATTCCTTTGAAATGGTTTAGAACGAAGATTACAGCGAGTGATGTGGACCGAAGTTATCACAGTTTAACAATTTTCACACTTTTCGCTCGCTTACCGCGATGCATATTCATATTTTTCGATACATCTTATAAATTTGCTGTAACCATCGACGCCTGCAATATCGTAGATAAAAGTAAAGGCCTTCGAGGTAACAAGCGATTGGCAAAGGAGAAATATGGTATAGGATTGTCGAACAAAGGAATCGATTTTGACTTCGGGAACTTTTTCACCCTCAAAGAGTTACGTGTTTTCGAAAATACAAACTCGGCGTATTCCTCGCGAAATTAACGAATTTTAGATGAACGGATGCGTTTTTTTTTTTGCGAATTTAATCAAAACCGAAAACAGTTGGACGCAACTCGTATAATCGAACAAGACAAGGTCTTTGATTGAAATGTGAGAACTTTTGAATTCCTCGGTGTTGTTGTCACGTCTCAACTCCACTCCTTCCAACAGTCACCCGATCCACCATTTCCTTCCTCCCAGACATTCCATCAGCGAGTTTATCCAACCCATTATTTGCTAACGCCTACTTTACCTGATCCTCAAATTCCTATCCAAATCGTACGGGTTGCACACGGCAACGCCAAGTGCAACTCATCCGAAATCCCCTCCCGAAACCGAGCTTACCTTCCTCACATCCCATTCTTCTAAATCACTTTTAATTCAACCGTCAATCTATCACATCATTAAAACTTCAATCAAGCATATCATGGCTCCAACCGAGTTCTACTCATTATTAGATCACCCGAGTCGACTCTATCACCATCCCTTAGTTGTGTCACACACGTAATAGCGGGATAGAACTCAGTGTTCAATAACAACAGCGTGTTTTGACCTCGCATAGTAATAGGAGGCAGTGAAATTGGCGCTTTTTGAAATGGCGAAAGGTTTTGAACAGCCGCAAAATGTAAGTGTACGATAATCGGGCGCGTTCCGCGATGATCCCGCATAAAGAAGAAGAAGAAGAAGAAAAAAGCAGACAAAAAAATAACGCCGGGACTAAAACGTATCGTTTTTTGTGTTTTCAGAGAGGAAGCGACGAACTTTTGTCACAAAGCGGAGCTGTCAGTAATGGTGCGGCAATGAGTCCCCAACCGCATCACGCCGCAGACAACAACAATGACGCTAAGAAGGTGAGTCTTTCTTTGATTGAAAATATAAAAAAAAAAAGAAAAAGAAAGAAAAAAAAGGGAAAATTATTTTATTTATTTATCCGTGAAATGTTCGCGAATACCGAAAACCGAAAGTGTCGTTCATTTTATACACCAACGAGTGACAACTGGGTCGCGACAAAGGCGAGTTTCCTACTGCAACGATACATCAACTTGGCTAATGCCGGTGCGCACCCCAATGCATGACTTTTTTGACGCTTATACTTCTACGGCAAGTTTATGGTACATATATCACTGCCCATGCCCTCTGGACGGTTATCTTTGTATCCATGAGATCCTCCAGGTGTTGCTTGTCATTCTCGAACTCGCGGATCTCGATACGTCCCGCACCGCACCGCATCGCGTCCTCGTCTCACGACTCGAGGCTCGGTGAATGGACCCTGGAAGAGGTCTGGAAATCCCAAAAGGTACTCGAGGAGACGGAGAAAAAGGATATCCGTTAAGCCAGGTGTCAAAAGTGAAAATGTCACGCCGGGGTGTCTTACGTTCAATAAATTTATGCGCGTCACTTCGATCACCGAAACTTTTCACCCCCGTTTAACCGCGCTTCCAACTTTCTCGGGGAATAGGCCCCGCCGTACTACCGCTAAAAAGTTTACCCCACTGCGTAACAAAATATTGATAAATTTTCTCGAAATGCTTCTTCCTCTCAAAAAATTTAAGCGAATATACCGAGCGTCTTTTTCTACTCGCCAAAGTAACGGATTGGTGAAATTTTTTGGTAAGGAGAAACTTTCGATACTCGGAATTTATTCCGGTCCACGTGATCACTTTTTGATCATCAACGTGGGATTGCGATGATATAATTTATCTTCGGATTGATCGAAACGGTGTATCACGACTGTCATGTTCACGCGTTTTAACCCTTTCATTTAGAAATATTTCACACTGCATTAAACATCGAATCGTTCGAAATATCAACCGAATTCAACATGCGACGATTGATGCGCAGTGAATTAGATCTGAATATCTAATACATGCATTAATCATCACAGAACGATTAGCGTACAATCGGATTTCTGATTAAACAACTGTCCGTATCGATTATTATCATTATTATTATTATCATTATCCATCATCGTCACCGTCATTATTGTTATCATTATCAGCAATATCAATTATTGCGGCATTATAGGATAGCTGCATGAATATCAGAAGCAATTTTTTCCCTAACATACGTGATCCGATGTACACCGTATCACATGTACCGTCAGATGAGCGATTTGAGTCGCACCTTAAATCTCAAACCGAGGATACATCTTTTTAAGTTGGCACTTCTGCGTTTCATGCGGTTATGCGAATCGAAGTTTTGGCTGACGAAACGATACGGACCTCGCTATTCGTCGCGGGAGCACTCTAGCCAGATACTGCCCAGGTGTTGCCAACTTAAAAAGAGATGTACCCCCGGTTGCAGGTTTTAGGGGCGACCGAAGCCAGTATCCTGACTGTGGACCAAACGTGTTTGATTATGAAGTCTGTTCCACAGTCCTCTGTCTTTTTCCTTCTCTATATCAATATGGAGGAAAGAAGGAGACAGACGAATGCGGTGCCAACTTAATACCGGTCAGAATCAAACACGTCAAGCGTACATGCGTACGTGTAATCGAGCGAACGGCTTAGGTACGTGAATATAGAAATTTGCGGTTTTGAAAAAACGATTTGCAATTTCAGAGCGCTAAAAAATTCGAGCTTTGTCACCGGATTTCACATCCAGTCGGCATTAGTTGGCCCGCGGTCGTTTGTCCACGGGGTATAAAGGTGTATTTGTGTAATAAGACACGTATGTAGGTACTACGTTGTGTAACGGAAGGGAGGGTTCGTTAAAATATTTTCCTTTTTTTTTTAACACCCTCTTTGTTCTTTTACTCTTTTATTCATTTTTCGGATGAACGGCGATGGACGATAGACGATCGCAGGACACGAAACTCAAAATCCTCTGATCAGATTTCTATAGGTAGATGTGTATATGCTTCGATCAAAAACGATACCTATTCTACGATCGTAAAATCGAACAATTGCCATCGACAACTAACCCCGATAGTATTTTTTCTTTATTTATTTTTTCTTCTTTTCCCTTTTCTCCCTTCTTCGTCTCAATTTGTTCTCAGATATACACAAGGATCCGTTTTCCGCGAACCTCTGTTTTTCTCCCGACTCGCTCAGCGCTTGGTCACAATCAGGCCTAGATCGATAAAAAACAAAAGAAGTAAACCGTTTCTGTTTTTTTCTTCTCTTCTATTTTTTTCGTTTTTTTTTTATCCTTTTTGTTTTTTTATCAAGATATTTTCCCGATTAATAGCTCAGAGTCGGGGGCCGATATCCGGACCCGGAGAAGGAGAGCTGAGACCGTATCTCGGGGCCAATCGATTCTTCGGGGGTTAAAACAGAACCAGTTGTTCCATTTGTTCCATATTTAGCTCTTCAGCCCTGCATTTCCGATATTTTGAGAACGGTTGAGCGCTTCCCCGTCCGCCAATAATGTCGCGGTAAAAATAATCCGACTGAACTTTGCCAAAGTTATCTTCATCATCGTATATACGTCACGTCGGTTAACTGACGTCTCTATCCCCCGCCCGACTGACTAAAACTCCCTCAAGATCCAACGGGACGTTACTGAGATCAGCTTAAACTGATATTAAAGAAGTTAATATACCCTACGCATCGAGGAATGAAAAAAATTTCGTCCAAAATCTCATGACGGGAGATTACGCAGTTCTATATCACATCCCTCATTTTTTATCTTGACCATTTTTTGGTGTTCTCGAAAATCTGAATTTGGTTGGAAAAATTTTATCCTGCGTTTGTACACGTAATTTTAATACTATGCTATACTTCAATTTTTTAAACTTTTGACTTTGGAAATTTCTGGGCCGCGTAGTAGACGCTTCGAAAAGTAACCCTGAATTTTTTTTTCAGATGTTTTGAAAGTCTGGAAAACTTTGGAAGGACCGGAGTTTCTTCGAAAAATACAGTGTACACACGGAGGGTTAATACTTGGGTGCCAAAAAAAAAAATGTTGGAAAGTTTCTTCTTTTGGAAGAGCCGTCGCGGTTTGAGAGGTTGCGGGAGCTTTTTGTAAGCGAGTCGCATGCTGGTCGGTTAGCTTTTTGGTCAAAGTACATTCGCTGAAAACGAGAAAGTCGAAAACCAGAAAACCGTGAAATCCTGAACCGGCTGATCGCTTATAGATCGATCGAACGAGCACACGACTCAATGGGCTTTGTCGAGCTTCTGATGGGGAAGATTAGGCGCCTATTCGCTACACACTGCTCCATTTTCTCGATTAGTCGCGTACTCGTTCGACGGTATACATATATATATGATGGGGTGGTAGTAGGTACGCCGGGACGCCGAGAATCGAGATGCGGACCGGCTATTGGAAAAGTTGGAATTTATTCGCGATGTCGCAAGGGGTGCAGAGGGCGGGGGTGGCGGTTGGCAGACAATGATGGCCAGGCAGATACATATTGCTTATTAATGCTAAAGATTGGATCGTAAATTAATAATTTCAGCCCACCGACTGACGGGTATTTCCACCGCGCTAGATTTAATTTATCGGTTAATTATGAAGAGGCACGTGAATCGACCTGCGTGGTATTCGAAAAAGAAAAATATACACCGAGCTATACGTACAGGAAAAAAATAAAAAATAAAAGAAACGAAAAAAGGAAAAAAGGAAAAAATGTTAACCGTCTCTAGTTAATTAAAACGAATTTGCATTGAAGTAAAATTGAACGATAAGAACTGTTGGATCTGACAGATACAAAGAACGGTACTTGGTGCGTAATGAGGTAAATAAAATAATAATATGAGTTAAAATGAGAGTGGAAAAAAGGTTGGGAAAAGTAAGGAAAAAATTTTGCCTACGCGATTCGCGGTTGATCCTGGTAGGTATAAACGGGATTCTGGAATCCGGGAGGCCGAGAGTGGCGAGGGGTAAAACTTCGTCGTGAGTGCTCTCATCTGGTCAAGCGCCTCTCATATCTCAAAACAAAACCCGAAGAAATTGTGGAAAATGAAATAAACAGAGATGAAATTCGCTGGTTTGAAGAGGCGAGGGAAAGAGAAGAGATGCCGAGGGAGAGAAACGTAGTAATGATGCTGCGAGCATCGCGTCGCTCGTTGTATTATATTCTACACGAACGAGCAGAAGAAAAGATTTGAAAAAAAAGAAATAGAAATAGAAGAAAAAAACAAAAAAAAAAACGAAAAGTAATATAAGGTAAAAGAACCGACGCGATTTCTATTTCCTGAATTGCCAGGATTCTCTACTTAATCTCTTCCATACCTCTGCCCTGGGTTATTTACACCATTAATACACGAGTCTAGTAAGAACTCGATATTTATTCCGAATGCAATCTTGTCTGTTTGCAGTCCGGACTCATCTCGAATCCGCGATCCGTTTGGCGTCGTGAAAATAAATATATCTTTTACGGCGAAAAGATAGAAAATTTCCGACGGATTTTAACCCCTTTTTCATTGTGTTATGAATCTCGCGAACTACTCTGGGTAATGCCATTTATAGATTAGCACAGAGTTCACATACGTACGTTTGCGCAGTTAATCCGTGACATCTAATATTCTAATACAACTTTGGCCTCCGTAGCTTTGCCGCATATCGCGGTAGACTTACCCCCGGCTATATGTATATATGCTATTAGATTTTGACGATTTCGAGGATTAGCAGACGTACCCTCAGGATTACTACCATAGTCGTACCGTACCTATGTATTCTGTAGTTAGTTTGATAGACGGAGAACCCTAAACCTCACACATGTTACAGCGTCTTGAATGTCGAAGGCATGTATTGTGTACGGGGCCGAGTCGAAATGCTCGAGTTTCCTCCCTGCAGAATTGTTAAAATTCTACTGTTTTCCCTCTGAATATCAGAGTAACCGTGATGGAATCTTGCATTCGGGATCGCAGCTCATATTTACGTCATATGTCATACTTCTATCATGCGAAACGAATAAGAATCCGCATGAGAATTTCGGACATCCGCGAAACATTTTCGTGACTAGTTTCTCGTTCCTCGGAATGTTCAGTCTTTCCTTTCGGCAGTCAAGAATGCGAGATGATGAGATGGGAATCTGCTGCTTGTACTTCGTATCATTAGAATCCTCGGTACTCGAAGGTTTGTCCGCGTATATGCATGCATGCGCGATGACACCGAGAAGCGAAGGTGCAGAACGTCTGGGTGAATGCATATATCGGAGGGAAAGCTTTCAAAAATAGATTTTACGGAAATAATTTCTTTTGACACCCCGATGAATAGAGTGTACGTGCGCGGCGCACGGCCCCCAATAACCTCCTTCCCTCAATGCATATGGATGCTGGGCAAAGAGATGGTGAAGGGACTTGTCTGTCAATGTACACCGAATGAAACCAGACTTCATATCGCACATACAGGGTGGCGAGATAAATTTTTGATAAATTCAAGCGACTTTTCGATACCTCGGAGACGAATTCAGGGCGAAATTACCCTTCGCGTTTTTTTCAAATTGGCTTTTTCCGGCTTTTTCATGGTGTAAAATGAAATTGATCGAAAGGACGTTCGTCGAGTATTCGCGATCCGAGTAAAAAGTCTCCTCTGATATTTATACTCGATCGAGTTGCGACAGGGGAAGATATTTTGGCGCCGATTTTTTCCGAAATTCGAGGACTCACCCTGTACTTACGGTTCGGCGGGAACGTAGACGCACGTATACAGGAATTACATGTGTGCCCGTGTGTCGGGAGAAGCAATTTATCTAAACGCCAGCTTTGCCGGGACACTCGAACCGAAAGTAAAGTCCATCCAGAATATTACTGTGTTCAGTGTCTAGTGCCCGGAGTCCCGTACACATTGCGCGGTGGAAAATCGGTAGAGAAATTGTGGAGAGAAGCGAGAGAGCAGAACGGTGGAGGACGCACTCGCGGTCCAGATGGAGCTTTGACTCTTTGTAGTTTTGTGGAAACGCTGTTGAGTTCTATCTCTCCTTTTTACCTCCTCACACCTACGTATCTACGTACGTACAATGCACGAACGTATGTACCTCCGTACGTTAATGCACACGTTCTAAATCTCGATTGGAGTGATTTGTCTTCAGCTTTGATCCCCGGGATGCTATAGTTAATATGAAACTTCAATCAAGCTCGCGCTAGCTCCGAATGAACGCGAGCTCGTTTTCCATGTGGCATTAGTATCAATAGCGGGCCATCGGAAACCATTAAATCGTTGAGAATCGGGGTCATGTATTTCGCGCAGCGGTCAGCTTATTAATAACTTAATATTTGACGAGCTTCCGTTCAGGTCACGAGTCGACTTCGCCGTTGTCTGGAGTCCAGGATTAATTTTCATCAATTTTAATCTCTCGAAGAAACTGTCCGTCGTTCGATACCTTCTCGACGAGGCGATAGATTCCACCGAAATTTGCCACTCAAATATCTAATATAGATACGATTCTCGGATCGGGTATCGAGTTCAAGTAAAATCGGTTCAGGAATCGAGTATCTGTGTCAATATCTCGCAAACGGTTCCTAAGATTTCGATAAAATTCATCTATTTTTCGATATTTCTCAAGGCAAAGAGCTTTTCGGCCAAATATAACACAATTTCAAGGGTTAGCCCAATGTAAAATGTAAATTGACTGTAGATTTGCGTTTCGGGGGATAGAGGGCATGATTAATTGCATAATTCCCGTCTACCGATAAACCGCGCAAACTCAAGGGTCTCAGATTCTTTTTTCAGGGATTATTATATTCCTTTTATATCTCCACGTGAACCGGGTAGTTAATAATTTCACGTGTAGAAATGTTCCTGCCGTAGGTCGGCGTGATTCTCGCGCTTTTTTTCTTTTCATTCTCTCTCCTTGCGTTCCTTTTTTTTTTCTTCTTCTTTTAGTCCTTGATGATGCACCATGTGGCCGAGTGTACGGGCGAATAAAAGCTTCATAAAATTCCTATACGTGGATAAAAGCGAATGGATATTAGCTCATAAACTTTCGAAACGCTCGTCCATCGAGGTTCGATAGATGCCTAGATCTAGATAGAAGAAAATATGTTTAGATCTGGTGTTTCGTATCCGAATTCGACTCCTTCATCCCTCTCACCTCTCGCGAGTTTCCGAAAATGTTTCCCGAAATTCTTCGTCGCAGAAAAACACGATTTTGTTTTTTTTTTTTTCTTTTTTTTTTGTGAAAACAGAGTAGAATATATTTGAAAATTGAATATCAAAAAACAGAAAGATACTGATATCAGCGGTCCCGGATGGATGGTTTGAGGATCGAAAGGTATTTCTGTTTTTTTTTTTTTTACGGCTTTCGAAACAAGATTTAGAAGGTTAGACACCTGCTATCAGAAAACAAGGTTACATCCCACGAGTCTATACAGCCTCCTAAACCCAAGTCCCGGGCCGTGTTTCATTCGCTCTCTCACCTTCCACTTTTCCGTTTTCCATTCGCCGCGTCCGGTGCCGATTCCCAGCTAAAAAATAAAAAAGGAATATAAGGGAGAAGAGGAGAAAAAAAAAGACGAAAAAGAGAACCAAAAAAGAAAAACAAAAAAAAAAACAAAAAGAGTATGGCGTGACTCGCGGAGTCGTCCCCTCGCGGAGCAAACGGACGAACATATTTCCGGTCTCGCAGGAAGATAAATCAAACGGGAAAACATTAACCGGGTGAAGGTAGGCCCCGCGCTATAGATAGCCGAATCGTAATCAATCAAAATGATATTTATATACGAGGTAATTCTTTTAATACCCATCCCCTTTCCCCTTGGGACCGCGCTGCCAATTCTCTGCAACGCGGAGGAGACGGAGAGAGAAAAAAGAGAGAGAAAAAGAGGGAAAGAGAGAGAGAGAGAACGGTCAATTTCCAGCCCAACCAACCAACCAACCGATCAGCTAACAACGTCGAAATCCCGCCTTTATTTACCCTTTTGCGGCCTCCGGTCGTTCGAGGGTTGGAAACTGGCTGAAACTTTATATATTTCGCTTGCCTCGCGATTTCTCGAAACGTATGGGGCGGCTACCCGGGAAATTCAGAGAAGCTTCGAACTTTTTTAGGGCTATATAGTACCCCAGCTGTTTGAGCTGGACTTGAACCCGCGCCCTCTCTCTCTCTCTCCCTTTTTTTTTTCAATGTCTAACGAGAGAATTGCACCGAGCTCATTTTTTCCCTTCTTCGGAAATAGAAAAAAAATAAATAAAAAATAATAATAGGGAAAAAAACGAACACGCACGACGTGTTGTACGGGTATATTTCGCATACGGTTTCGTCTCCCGGGTTTATCGGTAGTTCATCCCCTTTTTACGACCCAATCTGCTCTCAGATAAGACCGTGCAATTAATCACACGGACCCATACCAAGGTAGAGCACCGTGCGTGAGCGTGTGAGCGAGTGAGTGCGTGCGCTGCCTTCCTCGGTGTTCTGGGTACACTAGCGTGAACAGCTTCCCTGTTTCCCTACTCGACGTTTCTCCGGTGGCGGTTTTGGCGCACGTTGGACAGACGTGAAGTCCCGTCACAGCGCGAAAGCTTCATCAATAATCCCTTCCTTTTACCCACATTTTAGCCCCCGCACTCAACCCACTCGTACCGGTAACCGTAGGTACGCCACTATACCCCGCTGTTCAGACAAACTCGTGTAAAACTAATAAAACCAAGATCAACGTCAAGGCGCTCGCGAGCTCGCCGGCGACTAATTTGTGAACCAATCTGTCGCTCTCTCGGAATCTACGAACTTATAACTTTTCCTCTCTTTTCTGTTCGTTTTTTATTTTTTCCTTCTTATATATCCTCGAGCTTTTTTTTAAAACTTTTTTCACGGTTTCGACGGCTCAGACCACGATAACGTTCGATCAAATTTGTATGAATTATGTTTTCGGTCGTTCTTCGAAAATTTTCTTATTCGTTCGTATTTATTTATTCATTTTTATCGTTTTTTCTCACAATTTTACTCCTCTTATAATTCAATTTCCGATGTGTACAGCAGGCGGCAATTATCCGTGTCATTATACGGCCAGCTTTTGTTAGTTTTTGCGTGCCCAGTCATCGGTTGGTATATTGAATTAGCTCGACGTTTGCACGCAGATATAATCTTTCGCACGCGATTATTCATACCCGGGGGTCATAGGGTATCTTATCATCGAGCTAATGATTGAATAAAGAGACTGAATTAAGCGGAAAACAATATAACAAAGCGATACGCTTATTTTTTATTTTTTATTGATCTCGAATAGATTTTGCATCCGTATGAACTCTTCTTTTAATTTTTTTATCCTCAACGAAGGATCTTTAGATTAATATTTCTACACCGCGTATTTCCCGACGATAACACAAAGGTGAAATAATTTCTATTCTATTTTCATATCTGCGAGAATAATCTTTCCCTGTGATATCGGGCACTCGCTATCTTCACGCGTTAATCGCAAAGCCAATCGTGGATCTCTCCCCATTGAGCTCTGGCTGCAGAAAGCATCGTATAACTTGAGGGAGGTCAGAGTTCGCGATAGTTTTACACTTTGTCAGCACGTCTGTCTGCCTCTATATACGATATCCAGAGGTATAGCAGTTCAGCTCGCTGCGTGTCTTCGTACGATTATAAAGTTATCTAGTTCTGACGGAGAATTTACTAGGTACTACTACCGCGAGTTCCTAAACTTGCTCATACAGCGGAGAGAGTTGAGATCCTTGCCGCGGTGCAGTAAGATCGTTTGAAATCATTCTTCGATTTATTTTACGATTTTTTTCTTTCCTTTTTATTTTTTGCTTTCTTTTTCCAACCAGAACTGTAACTGGCCTTGAAAATGATTGAACATAAATGAAAAAAAAAGAAGAAAGAAAAAAAAAGGAAGAGAAAGAGAGGGACAAAAATGAAATGAAAATGGAGATCGAATTACAGGCGACACCAAAAAAATATCGCGTTTGATTTTGGATTTATCTACCCGCCTTTGTGCCCGTTTCATTTTTCACTTTTCACTTTTCATTTTTCATTTTTCATTTTTCATTTTTCATTTTTAATAAAATGAAGTATCGCCGACTGAAATCGTTTCGCGTTGCGCCAGACTAATCCGTCGAATATTGACAACTGTCACACGCGTCTCTCCCTCGCCCATTCCCTTTCCATTTACCTTTTCCATCGCTCGCTCGCTCGTTCGTTCGTTCGTTCGCGTTCGTTCGTTCGTATATACGCGGGTATATTTAACAAACTCGATTTTTTCTCCATTCGTCGAATCTTCCCTTCATCATCCCTCCGCGTTATATTTTATTCGATTCATTCCTCGTACACACACACACACACACGTATGTATATACACATATATAGGTATATATCGACCACGTCGTAGTCTAGTAGCGTGACGGTGTCCCTTCGTTCTTCCGTTTTCCTATCCTGTCCACATCTATACCTCTATCTTCCGGTACAATATTAACCGTATATATCAACGGTAATAAAAATCAGCGCATAAAAAGACCCGAGCTAGGATAATAAAAGCGAGGAACTCTTCTCCCTATTTCTGTAAAGTATATATACATATATATACCCGCATATACACTTTACAAAAGAAAATAAAAAACAGGGGAATAAAAACGCGAAAAATTGAAAACTTTGCACTCTCCCGTTTCTATCTTCGGTAGATACAACATCGGCAACCAAGAAATGGAGAGAGAAATTAACAGAAATTGACAGATTTGAGATTTTTATTTATTTCAATGTAAGTTCTCTCCTCGAGCGATAGAAATGCTATGATTCGGATCGGCTTGAGGAATAAGAATTGAATTCTTTCCCAGCAAATGTCAAATGGGTTAGGAGATAACGCTGCAGACGATTGAGTCCGCAGAGGCTTCGGCGCGACAAATATAACTGGAAGAAGAAGAGGGCGAAGAAGGTGGACGGGGCATGAGGGGGTGTAAGGGACGGGGAAAGCGTTAGGGTAATACATATTGACGTTTTACCGATAATTCCCTCAGCGTCCTTGTGCCAGGCATTCGTTTCCCTCGACGCGCGACGCAGGGCTCGTGAAAAGCCGATGTGACCAGGCCATTCGGAGCTCAGATGCTGTAGCCACCCTGATGAATAATCCCCTTACCCGTAAACCCCCACGCTACACGCAAGATCATGATGCTTAAAGAGATTCTGCGTGCTAAGACTTGTACAGTACGAAAACGAGGCCCTTTCACCTATTCCACACCCTGGATATGGCCAGACGAATAAGTAACGGTGGTAAAGTTCGAACCTCGCCTGTCCTGCACAGTCACGTATCGCAGGGCTATAACATTATTCCTATAGAAAGTTTTCACTCGGTCTCTAGTTTGCCATGGCATGGATGAAAACTGGTCGGAAATTGAAAAAGAAATATATTTCCTCTTTCCTTATGCTTTCCAAGTTTCTCTCTATACGTGAAATCAGAATCACACATACGTATATATAAATACTATGCAGTACGTAGCCGCGAAGGTAACGGAAAATAATAACAGCCGTATGCCGATCGTTTTTTTATTTATTTTTTTATAGAAATATAAATTTTTTTTACAATTTTTTTAATCACATCTACCCTCATTTTTGCGGTCTTTTAATACTCCACTTTCTCGTCTGCTTGACTCGACTCGATTCGGCTCGGTGGTCAGTCGGGCAAAAAGCCAACCAAGTAATACCGACGATCCTGGAACAGGGTGGATATAGATATAACTAAATTAATTAACGTACCACAAAACCGATCAGCCAACAAGCCGGCAAATATTTGCTAAACTTTTATTTTCAGCTTTATAATGTATAATATATATATATATATATATATACATATGCATATATATACATATGGACACGTGTGTACCACGTATTCAGTGAATAATTGTGTAAATTTATAGAAACATTTGATACCCCCCGCCGCACACGCATGTATTTACAACACAGCTCTATGTACGGGGTACAGAATTGATACGTGGGAATTTAAACAGACGTTTGTATTTCACCCGAAATGTAAAAGCTGCATCGCATTGCTCTCCCCACGGCATATTCTCCACTATTTCGCCGTTAAATTGAACGAAAAACGATCGTTATTATTTTTGTTAATCATTATCGAAGCCATACGTTATTCGTTACAGTATCATCGTTACATTTTTTCTCATAGATTCATTCAGTAAAATTTGAGCGAGAAATATGAGGCTGAAAAAATTTGTACGCTAGAATCGGTCGGATTTTTTCTTCTGTAATCCTTTGAAAGCCACCCCGTGGTTATTTTTTTTAAATTCTTTTCGTTTTTTTTTTTTTTTCAATAAAATGTAAAAATCTTCCGTGTAAATTTAGCCGGGGACTTTGCCGAGCTTTTCACTGATCCTAAATTTAACTAAAGCTTGAAGTGCCGCGGTGTTAGTGCCGAGGACGCATTTCGAGGACACGACTTTTCCCCAACACGTTTTCAATCTTAGAGAAGCAACAGGCTACGTGGAACCATCTCCATTAGAACTCGGAGTGTCTCTAGTTTTCCTTGTTCCTCCACCGCCACCGCCGCCGCCACCGACATCCCCTTCGCTTTCTTGAGCCACCCCTTATTCTCCCTGGCACTTCGTTCTTTCCGCGGCCTTGGCTAGAATACACAGAGGTAGGAGCACCGGCATCAGCAAAGGGCAAGCAAGCGAACGGACCGGCGCAGCGCGGCAGGAAAAGCTTAGAGAAACGGCAGCTTCCACCTCGAACTTAAACTTAAACTGCCGGATTGTTTTACTCTATTTTTCGTTGGCTTTTCTCTAAGAAGAGGCAAAGCATCCAAAGATGCGGTCGAGATATCTTTATACGTATATAATGAAAATTATTCTAATCGTTGAGTCATGAGTTTGTTCACCGATTCGCTCTTTGAAATTGAACCAAAGTGTACGATAGCTACATTTGAAAATGGCTTTTTACTCGCCGTTAACCATCAGCGTTAGAAAACCGGCGCAAATGGTCGCGAAAACAGGGTCATAAACTCGGCCAATCGATTCATAAAAAGAGTAAACCGTTCCCGGCTACTTAGTCCTTTACTCGGCAGTAAAGATCCTCGTCAAGGGTTAGTAGAAAATCGCACTACCCGTTCAAGAGTCGCCGATAGAACGGACGCGAGAGTTTTTACGTTCTTAACTCTCACCGCATCCATTTGCAGCCCGAACTTCTACGCTCTTTGGTTATAGCCTCGGTTTTATACTCTTTTCTCTACACCGAAAAGCGAGACGAGTCTGAAGCGTAGATTCCGAGATATATCCACGGGATTGATCGATGTTCGTACACGAGAATTTTCTCGCTATTGTAATTCACGAAAAATGATTAAAAAATAGAACCAGGTGCAATGCTAACTTCAGATCGCATATATATCGCGGTTGGTTTCATCCACTCGGGTTTATAACGGTAAGTATAACGAGCGGAATGAAGTAGCGAATGCTGATGAACCAGGTACACCATTCCAAGGTAGAGGATAGATATTATCGATTAATGCACGGGGATGAGAAACCCGTTGGGGATTGCCACTTGAGAAACGGGGAGATTAGGTGCTGCACCGTTGTCAGGCTCCGGCAGACACGTGACACGCGATAAGACGAGAGAGGCGCACCAGGTGCTCGACGCGGCACAATCCTGTGCTCTCAATTGGCTAATAATCCAGCAATGTCTCCCGCGCTAAGCGAGATAGAATAAATTCGACACCGTGACCATTAGCGAAGAGCTTAACTATTCTAGTCGAGAGAATTGCGCTGAAAGACAGACAGACGGATAGACAGACGGAGAAACGACGGACGGACAGGTAGATGCTGTGGAATTTAATCGATTCGCTTTACTACTACGCTAAATTACTGCCACCTGCTTCGAAACAATCGATATAAACTTATTGAAAACTTAATTACAACTTCGTCTCGAGAGGGGCGCGTATTACGCCTCGAAAATAACTTTTTTCTCTTTTTTTTCGAATCACTGGTACGATTCGAAGAAGTGCTTCCATCGATTTAGATCTTCTTACATCCGATTACTCGTATCTTGAGATACGATTCGAAATTATTTAGGATCTTAGGGAATTTTTTTAGAAATTTGAAGAGAATATTGTAGAACGATGTCATTTCGGGAAAAATCAGTGATACATAGTGGATCGGGTCAGGTGACGCAATTTTCTTTCAACATTTGCAAAAAAAAAAAGAAAAATGAAAACGTTTTTGAGGAGCTTTTTAGTAGATTTTCTTGTAGTTTTTTTTTTTTTTTTTTTTCTGAAGAGAGATTTTTTCTTAATCTGGTTTAGAATGGGATGGAAAGGAGAGAAGAGTTGTGCAACGTTGGTCAAGGATTTTGAAAAATAAATACCTGGCTGCTTCGCGGTTGAAAAAGTTCAATTAAAACTTGAATCGCGTTCACGGTCTGGCCCGGAACGAAACGCGTCTCTGAACGTAATCTGTTTTACACAGCTGTTATTTCTAGACTTTCAGAAGCATGTCGCGCGTCAGGATTTGACGGATCATAAAAAGTCACGCTCGTAATCCATCAATCTTAACTCTCCAAACGGTGACTTCGAGGAATTTCTGCGGCTTGTTTTGCCTGGTTTTACTTAGCTGTATATACGAAACAGCTCGAGACTCATAGATCGCGAAAGGTTTCAGAGGTGAAATGTGAAACAACCGCACGATGTAACATCGGTAATTCATTACTCTGACATTTATTTAATAAAAAAAAATAAAAACGGAAGTTAAACAAGAAATATTTTTAACCTAATTATTAAAAATAAAAAATAACCAAAGAATACAACAATATTTGACGTAGAACACTTCGGAAAAGCTTTAATATTTCCGAGACTAATGTGTAGACGCTCACCTTTTTTTTTTTTCTTTTTGCCATGAAAGAAGTAAACGAGAATATTCAAATTACGTAGGTACTTCACGATGTGATTACATCTATAGCTACATCTGATGCTTTAATACGCTTCTAGTTCGTGAATATTAAAACCATGTAATATGTCGTCGAGCTCAGTCTTCAAAGTCTTTTGCACGGCGGCTATATTCCACTTTTGAATTTCGCGAGTGAAAAGGTTTTTGCTTTACTTTTTGTTCGAAAATTTCTGCGCGCGTCAAGGCGTTGTACAATCTATCCATCTCTCGTTTAACTCCGGCGAATGAATACCGTGATATTGTATTAAAATTTTTGGAAAAACGACAGTCGAAATCGACGGTAATGAAATCGAAGTGGAAATAACAGACGAACAAATTATACGGTGATTTGAACTAGTGTATAAATACATACGGGTCGTTCTATAACCGGGTAAACGAGTACCCGAATTTATACCCTGATTGACGCGGTGTACGATAAGCAATCAAGATTCACCGATCGTATTTTAAAATGAATTTACACTTCGCAATCATAGCGGTGTGAATCGAGATACCGACGATAACGATAACTCTTTTTTTCGTTATCGTCAAAAAGAATATGGCCGAATAATTTTCGCATATACTTGTCGATATATTTCACTTCGAACCTCACTGCGCTGTAAAAACATCATAAACCATGCCGTATGGTCTACAGGAAAAATTTTCACGGATCGACACGTCGATACATCTTTCATTTGGTCGCCTTCCATCGACACGTCGCGGTATTTTTGCAATTAACGAAATAAAAGGAAGGAGAAAAAAACGCGACTTTCTTACGATCATCGATCGCACGTAGCCCCTTCTTGGCTCCCTTTTGATGCTGTTTGATTGCTACGGGTAATAATTTATTGTTCAGTCATTCGATTCAGGGATTTTCTCCTTTTTATCAATTACAAAAGCTCGAGTTGAATTTGACCGTCGATCGAGGTCCTCGGCCGAGGGGATGAAAATTGGAAAAGGTACGTCGAAGAGACGGCGAGAACCCGAGCAGCACATTTGTCTTGACCACCGTCGAGAGTAGCTTCGAGTGGCCGCGAGTGGTTCAGCCATTTCGCCACCCCTTTTTTCTTCTCCTGCTTCTTCCACTTCTTCCTCCTCTTCTTCTTCTTCTTTCCTACCCTGTTTTTCCCTTTTTTTTCTTCTTTTCACTCTCCGATTCGCCGCTGAATGGTTGGATACTGCAGGGGGATAGAAACGGACGAGGTTAAACCGATGAGGCGTGCACCCAGCCGCCCTTGTTGGTCCAGCCTTTGGACCACACAAGCTTCTAAATCAGCTTCACCATACGGCTGCCTTAGGGTAGAAGAAAAAAAAAATCCAAGAGGCCCCCAGGGTGCTCAACTAGCTCTTCCAGCTCGTCCACATCTTGTCTTGGCATTCCATTAAATCCTTTGTGCAAACCATATCCTATGGTGCGGCAAAACTCGAGATAAGAAGACTCGGGCTTGGATATATTCGTCCTTCCATAATATATCCTCGCGTATAGTGATATAAGTACGGAATATGCCTTCCCACATATCTTTGTCCGTCCTCTTGATATGAGGACGTACCTACAGCCCCTCCGCGGTAATAAGAGGGTAGATCGTCGTAGATGAGGAAGGAGGTGAACCGAGCCGCGTACCTATGTACAGGCAAAGTCGAAATACCTGGGCTAATTGAGCCGGATGTTGAAAACCTGGGGCAATCCAGTCGAGGAAACGTATTACCAATATGCAGCGATTTCCTATCATCGATTTTCCGCAAATTGCTTCTATTATGTCCAATTATTGACATGGCTTGTTGGCTGCCTTCGCTCGCTCTCTTATTCTCTCGGAGTGGTACGAGCCGGTGCGAGGACAAGTCAGGGGTTAGAAACCAGCTAAGAAAGGAGCCTGAGTGTCTTGGAGTGTCCTCCGAAGGTCCTCGGCTCTTCTGGACCGAGTGGTTGATTCTACTTCGTATCTTCCGGAGCTTCACCTCGTCCTTGTTTGAGTCGACAACAGTCCACCGTTGGCTAGATATATTTTCAGCCTGAAGAGGTGGTCAGAGGACTTGAGAGGAAGAGGTTTACGTGCGGAGTGAAAAGAGGAGCTCCAAACTTGGCTCTCACATCGGTTTCCTTCTTTTTAATCTCGTTTTTAAATTGTCTTAAGTTCTGATCCAGCGCTATCGTACCTCGTTTGTTCTCGATCTTTCCAAGGGTCCAGAAAGCTCTGGATAACAAAGAAAAACAAAAAGAACTGAAAACAAAGAACGACCGCGCCGAAGAAGAGAACCAACGTGACCTGTTGAGCCAGACGGTATTGCCAACTGCAAACCATTTCTGCCAACCTCCGTCACCTGCCCCTAACGTCTTATAGTCTTAGCCTCGATACAACGGCGATACGGCACGTCAACCGCTAATCCGCGATCTTATTCTTCGCGTAGTTTGTTTGCTTGTTTGCGAAGATTCGACGCGGTGAAAGTAAAGTATCGCACATTTCCAAACTTTCGGTACACCGGAGTGGGGTGGAATTTTCTTCTGGTCGATGTAAATTAATGAATATTTCGGTGAACGGCAAGTGAGTGAAACCCGCGTTGAACGATCATCGAAAAATGTTTTCGGCGGGATAAAAATGCCTTCTTTTGGTCCCCGGCTCGTCGTTTGTATGTCGCTTTGTTCAGTTTCCCTGTTCATGCGGCATTCTTTCTCGGAATATCTTGCGGCTGCTCCCCCAGCGACCCCCAATTACTCGAAAATGCTTTATTCGACGACTGGCGAAAGTCGGGGCCTCTTCTCCCGCGAGCTTAAAGATGTGCTCGATGTCGCCTCCAGGCTGCGAAGAGGACGAAAAACGAAAACCTCCCGGGTTCTTCTTCACCGTTCGGAAAAAGAGGCCCAGACAATAATCTGCCCAGGGCTACCATGCCGTTCGTGTACACCGACGTTTTTCTCAGACATTCATTCCTCCCTCGCTCCGCTTTTTGCCCTCCTCGATACCGTTCCCGGGCACGTTTTAATTAGACAAATATTAGCCTGATCGAATAAAGACGACAAATTCGTACCTCCGGGGTATGGGAAAAGATAAATGATCTTATCAGTGGCAATTAGTACCGCCGATCGACATGTCTTTGCTAACTAATTGCACAAAGGAGAACCCGTCTCGTTCCGTTCTCGCAGAAATAATTTGACAGAAAATGTATACGGTGTCCCTTTCCGTTGATATCAATTAACCGATTGATACGCCGGTCATCTCGTCTACTGGTCGGCTGAATCAGCTGATCCTTTCGACTGAACGGTGGAGCCGAGGTGTAGGTGTAAGAAAAATCCAATTAACCGCGTGGGGGGAGGCTGTGGCTCTGATAAATCGGGTGGATGATTCTGCCAGGGTGAGAAACTACTCCTGGCACGTGAGACAGATTAAAAATATATTTTTTTCTCCCTTCCCCAACCCTCGGCGGGCTCGATGCAATTTTTCAAACGCATCTTGAACCGACGCGATGAGTCGGCAATGCCCCACGTTATTGAGAGCGTTGAAACCGCGATTCGGAAAGGGGGCTTAAGAGGATGAGAAAAGGAAGAATGAGGAAAAGAAACCAGGGGTTTGGCAACGTATAGCGTAAGAAAACGGGACGCAGATGGGCATTGTGCGAAAAGATCGGGGAAAGGTTTAGGCGAAGGACGCTGCAGGGACGAACGTGTCTCGTTTTATCATTCCCCACACTCTCAACACTTCCAACATCGTCTCGACCCCGCGATCCCGGAGACCCCTGACCGCCCGAGGTCGTGTCAGCGCTTAGCCCCGTCAAAGATGTCCATTTTCCTGTCGCCTTTTTGCGCGCTCGGACGAACCCCGCAAGAGGAAGATTTATAGAGGGTAGTTTGTAATAAAATGGCTTTTCGCGTACCTCTACGCATCCACTATACCTACACACGTACATCCCTCGCCTACATGGTGGCGAACGATTTTTAAATCTCTGTTGCTACATCCTTTATTCGCCCATCCCTCGATCCGATCCTTTAGGTACTCTACTCTACTCTCTCCACTCTCATCCTTGATAAGACCAGCACCACCATCGCCAGCTGAGATATTGTCGACCGTTTACACGCGAAGATCCATACATATATGATGTGAGTGGAAAATCGGTAAGGCGTGATATAAAACAAGACATCGCGTCGTTCCCGTGCCACGAGATGTCAGAGGGGTTGCGCCGCAGGTTGTGGAATTGAAATTTTTTCGAGGAAATGATTATTTCCCGATAAAAAATTCATCCAGGACTACACGGATACGGACGGGGTGGGTCTCGGGTTATTCTCCGCGTTTATTAGCCAGAAAAAGATCGGCCGTTCGCGTTTTACCCCGGGAAACTTATACCTGCGGAATCTACAGCCTCCAGGTTTCTCTATCTCCTTCATCTCGGTATAAGAAACGCGTTTTCCGATCAGTTAAACTCGCTTAAACCTCAACAACGGTTTTAAGATACTTCCTTCGCCCTGGGGATCTCTTGGACTGTGTTAGAGTGTCGGTGAAGAGATGAGACCGGAGGAGATGAGGGTGGGACGAGACTGACTGACTGACTGACTGGATGTGGAGATGGGGAATGACTCCGTGAGCGGAGTTGACTAGATTGAGGCGTGATTGAAAACTCTGCCTCGAGCTATAGGGGCTTCGATTTAAATGTACCAAGGGTTCCTCCGATACGATAATCCGGGTAAAGGGGGAGAATATATAATTCAACCCGGCTACATACACCCTATTGGCGTCCCGAGTGACAAAATATTACTAAATCCTTATTAGCATCGTTGCTCTTGGCCCCCGTACCGATATATACGCACCGGAGAAGAGCTGAAGGGATTTTTTAAATCAACGGGATGTCAAAAACGTGGAAAGTATAAAAAGTGCGAAAAAAATGAATAAATCCCCGTCTTCCGTCCGGTTAACGAAAAATTAATTTCGTTTCATTTTTCATTAATTTTTTTTTATTTATTTTCTTCATTTTCTCTTTCGTCGTATTTTTCATACAGCAAATCACTTTATCCGGAAATTTCGTTACGTGGAATAAATATCGAACGATATATTTACCTGTATACGAAACACTTACCGAACCCCTTTTCACGCCGACGAATTTTCTCCCTTTATTTTCTTCCCTCTGTTCTCGCCCGAACGATTCTTCCCGAATAATTGAAAAGGGGTAACGATTCGCACCGGCAATTCATAGCCAATTATTACAGGTGTCTCGATTTTTCAAATATTCGATTTCGTTGAGGAGAATAAATGCCGAGTAATCGATGGCGAGGTCCTTCGCTCTTTTCGTCTCCAGATAGAAACGAACGGCTCTCTATATTTTTTTATATTTTTTTATATTTTTCTGTTTCAGGCCAAACTCGACAAGAGTCACAATGGAAAGCCTTCGAGGGTTATCCATATCAGAAACATCCCCAACGAGGTGACGGAAGCGGAAATCGTTCACCTGGGCATACCCTTCGGTAGAGTGACTAACGTCCTGGTACTGAAAGGAAAAAATCAGGTAAGTCACTCCACGAATTGATTCCTCGCAAATTTTCGTTCCAAACTCCGTATACAACCGAATCAATTTTTGTTCCCAAAAATTCGCGTTTGTTTCGCATTGATTGACAACCGCATCGGCGGACGAGTGATGCCAGAAACTATTGAATGATCGAATCACGGAAATTCCCACGATTTCCTACGCGTTTCACAGAGCCAAACGTCACGGGCAACAAACCTGACGGCGAACACCGATTTTCGACTTCATTTTCGATAACCAACTTACCAGAAATCTTTCACGGTTTTCTCTTCCCGTACGGAACTCCGTCTCGCGACTTCTGCTGCAAAAATTTGCACCGCGGAAGCGATAACCGCGATTCAAACTGCGTTTACCTTACATCGGAGAATCTATATCGAAAAGTCTGTTCAAGGGAGATCGATGGATCGAATCAATGGTACGGGGTTAATTAACGACGGGTAGTTATTCGAATCAAGAGGAGCTGCGGGTTTGTGTTGAATTAACTCTTCGCCCTCACCCCGAGCGAAGAACCGATACGTTCACTTCGATTTTTGTATTTTATATTTTCCGTGGCTAGATATCGGGGGTACGATGTTATTGGATGTCAGATAACACGGAACGGGATAAAATTGTTTACGATCGTTTAAAATTTCACGCGAATAAGGGCCGCGGAGCTCAGAGCTTCGGCTCAAATTCGCTCCTGCTAATGAGAGATGACTGACACATCGTACGGCCGAAATCCCGGGATTTCGGGGAATACTCTATTCGATCTACGTCATCGGTGCCAAATTAAAGCTAGAAGCGATTACCGCTCAGCGGATGAACAAGGGGCAAGTTACTCGTGCGAGAATATGTTGTTTTCTTTTAAATTTTGAAAATACACGATACCGAGTGATCGGCGTTGAATAATCCGATAGAATTTTGGAAAAATGAATCCGAAAAAACAAAGTCTCGTTTATATCAGACCGGCTAGTACCCGGTGAGAACAATTCAGCAGCCCGTGTTAATAATTCAATATTAACGCTTGCAAATTGCAGTTGGTTTTCATTGGTCAGAGTTCCTGGCCCGAAAGGGGATTAAATTTGGATGCTCTCGTATTCATTCGTTGTAGCTTACCGAGCCACGGAATATTCGAATAACATGTAAATCCTGCGAATACTATTCAGTGATAGTCGCCGGTTCATTCCCAGATCTACTCATCCGTCCATTCGTTATCTCAACCTAGCTGCGCTAAGCCATCGTCAATAACACGGTGAACAAACAAACTTTGATATTCAGATATAACGCAATACCAACGCTATAAGCCGCTCCGAAGAAGGCGATCGTTGAAACAATACCCTTTTAGTGTCAATTTTCATTACGTACTCTAGGCAAGTTTTAGCTCCCTCAAAAGTTTATTAGTTGAGCAACAGGCGCGGCGTGTTTCGCATTCCAACTTTTACCAACTATCCCGGTAGCTCCTGGTCACAGAGCTAAGGTACCGCAGGTAGCGCTCCCAGGGATGTGCTCGTAACAAAATGGTTACGGGAAAATCAATCGACATCCACTACCACAAGCCAGCTCTAGCCATTGCTTAGAACTTTAAATAATCGTCAACGGTAATAATTCTACTTTTATTTTTTCGTTCGAATTCGATCAATTGAAACAAAGATTTCGTGACTAGTAGTCGAGGATAATTGGTTAGCAATTATACGGAGGCCCGGGACGTATCCGGTGCAGAAAACTTGGTTGATACAAACTTGAAGTACGTCAGAGACGACTTGCGAATTCCGTTTAGAACGCCTGTAACGTTATCGTAGTTATTCGAGTCTGCGGTCGACCCTCAAACCTCAGGCCCCGAAAATACGGTTGTGCGTAAGCACGGGGGGTTCGCTACCACCCACGTACATGTATAAATGTGGATCAAACGGTAACCGTTACTAGTAACTGACTTAGTACGAACTTTGAATCAAAGCAAATACTGAAAGTGCCTGGAGGGGTCAACTGAGAAGCACTCACTTCTCTCTCGGGTTCGTTCCTCGCGTTGCTCTACCTCCGTTCAAGAGAACTGAACTTCAGCAAACTGAACCAACTGTTTGCTTAGCTATGAATTTAAACGTAATATACACCGCCGGAGTTATTACCTTCGCTACTACGACTACCGGAATCAAATTAGATTTTTAAACCAATGGCTCTTCTCGGTTTAATCCCCTGGCAACGGAATGTTTTTCTCTAGTTCGAATTTCTTCCGCTAGATAGCCTCTTCGGAGATGAATTATTCCACGCGGATATGATATCGATACTGCATTTGGTATAGACGGATATTTCGAGTGTTTACCTCGCGGCATTTCGCGTATTCGGTAATATCAAACGACTCGAATGTTTAGAGATACTTTAATTAATTAATTAATTAAATTCGAGAGTAAACGAAGCTCCGAGGCTCAAAGAAACGGACACATTAAAGCGAGGTTAGGTCTCTTGCGGGTGCAATGGGCGAGTCCTACGATACCGTCAGGCAGACGTAATAACTGTAATATAGAGAAATATTAATATTTTAAATTCAATTTAAATTCAATTAAAGTTAGAGAGTCTTCAGTTATGAGAGACCAGAGAAAGAAGGAGAGAGACGGGAGATGGGGAGAGGCAGACTGCGTAGAAGTACGGGGCTTTGTGCGAATAGCGATACCAATCCGTACCGCTAATTAAGGGGATTCAGATATTTCTATCCTATGCGGGAATGTTAACCGCATATATTACGGTTAAACGAGTAACGCGTTATTGTAATGGCTCTATATACCGGGTGATTTATTACCCATACCGATACCTATATAGATATACGTAAACAAAATCTAACGGGTTGATCTATCATCGAAATGAACAAATTTAAACTTATGAAAAATGTCTCTGAATCTTGCGAAGTAGAAATCGTCTCGATCTGAGCTAACGGAGTGAAATTCGACTCGAAAATGATCCTTATTCAAATCATTAAGGGGGAATATAGACCTGGAAACGAAAAAGAATAGGTGATTTTCGAGAATTTTTGTCTGGGAAACTATTGGAATTATTGGATCGGGGTTTTTTATGGTTAAAAATATACACTTTCAAGAATGTTTTCAATTTTTTTTTATTTCGAAATGTTGCAAATTCGGGGAGTACTGGAGTCGTCTAAGTAATGCCGTAAAAAAATCTGCCAACACGGTACCCAGTGGCAATTCGTCAAATAACATGTGAAACAAAAAAATCAAACAGGATAATAAAGTAGATACTACTATCTTGTCTTTGTTATAGCGGATTTGAAAAATATCGATTTTTTACAAAATGGCGGACGCTTGAACTCAACGCAGCGATTTTCAAGAAAAAATTCGTTCATATTTTGCAAAAAAAAAAAAAAAACTAGGAATCGGACAAAAAAAATTCTATGACAAGTACTAGATAATTGTGTATACAATAGCCACAAAAAAATTCAAGTTAATCGGTTCAGTCGTTTTCGAGATATTTTGGGTACCAGTTTGAGAAACGCTGTTTTGAAAAAAAAGCGTTTGAAAATTTTGGGATGGACAAATCATGAAATTTGTTCAACTTAGACAGAGTCGTCGATACCAGCTTCATAACATAGGTTCCCTGGAATTTTTGAAATTTTTGAACTTTGAGAAAATCTAAAAATTGGAACACCGATATTTCGGACCGTGCCAGGTGTACCATATATTCCTCCTTAAAGTAGTTTGTGCTCGCGATTGAATCGCGTCTAGGTAATTGGCTGCAATTACGGAATATAAAAACCGCATCTACTTGCATTTATAATCTAATCATCGTAGTTATTGACTCTTCGATTATTTCCGCCAGGCTTTATACTCCGGTGCAGTAACATGCAGTTATTATTATTATTACTTTGTGCAATTTAGACGCTGTTGTATTCTATGCACGGTGCAATGAGGAGCGAATTTTAGTACGATCGATAGACGCCTTTCTATTCGTGGCGAATAGCTCGTCTTTGTAATAGGAAAGCGACTGAACTAAATTTGTGTAACAATTCGCGTGTTCCGAGAAACCTATATCGATGCCCATAACCGGGTGGAGGTCGAAGACACTTTGCGAAATTGAGGAAAAATATTGGTACCAGTTTTCCTCCGGATTTTCCATCGATATTTGATCACATTTATCGCCATCAAGTTAGGAAAATTTGGGAATGAAATTTTCTGACCAATTTACGTCAATTCTTCTACCTATCACAGTCGTGACCCGCAGGAGTTTTACTCACGGCTGATTCCACGTGGAATAAATCCTTTTTGGGATTATTAAACCGTCGCATGAATAAAACGGTATTTGCTCAAGTGCCTCTCTCGGTTTTGGTCTCTCCCGGAAAATCGAGTAGATTTTCTCTGGTTTTGGGATCGGTTTTCCTTTTTCTAAGCGTCCCGTAACCCGTTCTAAACATCGGGAGCGTTTGGAATCGCTCGGGGAGATGGGCGAGTTCAATTCGCGGAATAATGCACTCAGCACTTCGCTGGGCTTGAGGGAAAATAGAAAAACGAAAGTAAGAAGGGTTCGAGGAGCCAGGAATGGGGTGAAGAAAGTGAAGAAACTAGAGGCGGAAACTGAGGCCAGTAAAATGAAGTAAAAAGCAGAAAAATCAAGACGAGCAAATCCTTCGCCCTCGCACGTAGCACAAAGCTGCGAGCAGACGAGGAGCGGGTTACTTTAACAGTGGCAAAGCTTTGAATATAAAAATTACAAGTCCCAGTCTCTCTGGCCCGCTCATCTTTCACTTTCCACTGATTCTCTCTTCTCTTGGCTGAAAATCCGCGGAAATAGAAAGCGAGAGTCGGGCCAGCCGCAAGCGATAGTTAGCAAGGGTGATTCCAGAGGCTTAGCGCGCGAAGCGTGCAAAATCTCGCCGAGGATACAGATTCCTTTTTTCTACTTCAGCTACGACAACGAACCGTGTGTGAAATTGTCAGATTCCGAGGCTTTATATACGTCGACGAGTTAATTTCCTTATTTTTACAATCTTCTACAATTAAATTCGCACAGTCAAAGTCGAAAGTTAGCGCGAAAAGTTTCTCTCCTTTCGCCATCTCGTGAAAAAATTTTTCTGTTCAGTTTTTTAATTAAATATTCCTTTTTTTTTTCATTTCTTTCTCGCTGCTCACCTTTTTCATCTCTTTTTTCTTCCCCTACTTTCGCCGCGATAAAGATATCAAAGATTTTGCGAAAATTTGATAATCTCTTCATACACATTATACATTTTCATCATCCTACGGGATTTTTTTTTCTCATAATTATTCCCGGACCTTGGGCGAGTGGTATCAAACTATACGCAAACCGTTGAAAACCCAGCGAATTTCACTTTTCACTTTTCATTTTCTCTTTCCCTTTCGGCTGCACCACGAAATATTATTTCCTTTTTTATACTCGTTTTTCTCTTCTTTTCATCTTATGTATTAAATGTAGCGACGCGTGGTCGAGGGGTCTCGAGTGGTTTTCATTGCGTCCGCGTACACACACTCAATATATACCCATGCATACATTAATACACGCGCACACACGCGCGGATTTATTCGCGAATATATATGCGTATATTTTTAACCAAGGGGGTAGAAAACGCCTCGGCACAGAGCAACGGACTATCTTTTTCTTTATTTATTCCTACGTAGGCTGTGAAAATATACGGTACCTATAGCTATACCAGTAGAGTGGAACTTGTTTGAGGGATGCAGTTTAAGCCCGTCGCGGCTCGCGCTAATGACAACCACCCCCGCCGATCTCTTCTTTCCCTTTTTCTTTCCCTTATTTTACTTCAACGTCGCAGGTTCCTTTCCTCGCAGACTATTTTAAATACCTACCCCCCTTCTTTTCAACGGGAGCCAGACAGCTGGCTAAATGCCGAAATTTCTGCTGGTTGTTTCAGACAGTCTTCACCCCTTCTCCAAGGTCGCTTTTTTTAGTTCGTTACAGAGTTCCGGATTTTTTTCCCTCGAGATTATATTTTTCTTCCTTTTACGTTTTTCTCATAGTTTTCTACCCCTGCAAGCCTCGGTGTTAAATTTTCCTTACGTCTTTTCGCATTGACCCCTCTATGTAATCCAAGCACAAAACATACCTACGTACGTGTATGCGGGAGTTGAATAAATTGCGCACAATTCTCACGTGACATTTCTCAGCACGCGGGGGATCGCGTGAGTTAATTATACATTCATAAATAAATTACACTTACTCACGTTTACATTTTTTCTCTTTTTATCTTCTATTTTTCATTTCCCCCGTGTTATACATACTTAATTATTTTCGAGGTATAAAACTCGACTCCCCGCACGGCGCAGGGCCATTCCCTCCATCGTCTTAACCGAGAGAATTTCATGCTCTCGATGAATTTATCAATATCCCAAATTCCAGCTTTCTTCGCCTCATCTTCTTCCAATTTCCTCGTCAATTCACTCCCAATTATTCACTACAATTCATTTTCACCCCCCGACTCTTTCGGACAATCTTCGTATTAGAAATATCAAAAACCAAAAAACAAAAGCTCTCGTTAAAATTTGCACGGAATTTTTTTTTCTTTCTTTTTCTTGGTCATACGAAGCAGAGTTCTACGTATATATGTATATGCTATATCCGAACAAAACAACCCTGCAGAATCACTTGCGTCTAAATAACTTACCGGGTTAGACTCAGCTAAACAGACCCCCGTCACTGCCGTCGATAAATTCAAGTTAGTGCCAATATTCTTTGCCTTTTTGCTCGAGTTTGCCTTCAGGTTGTATCACTTTACTACACTATTTCGACGGGACTAGGAACTGTCTCCTCCTCCGGTTCCTCGGGGAGAAAATACGCCACGGTAACTGAGCTGTCGTGGGATCATTGGAAATAGCTGGATAACGCGGATCAATTAGATTCTCTCTGTATTGGATTACCCCGCTACCACACCACGCCACGCCGTGACAGGGATGCCGGTGCCGGTGCTGCCTCCCTTATTCTTCGACCCTCTTTGTCGCCCCGGGTCTTCGAACAAAAAAAAAAAAGAAAAAAGGAAAGAAGAACGTAAAAAATAATTTTCGATATTCTCTTTGAAACCTCGTGAAATTTCCTTCCCTTCCTTTTCGTAACCAAATAAATCGTTTTCTGTCCGCGGTAATATCGGGACTCGAAAACATCCCCGTGGCTTTTGATGCGCCACTAGGATTTCGGAAGGAGTATGATATCGCATGGAATAATATTCGCCAAAGCTTCCGATCCCGTTCGACGTCCTTTGAATAAGGGCTAACAAAGTTGAAGTTGAGCGAGTGCGAGGGCGAGTACGCGACATTAGCTAGGTCGGTCGCAGGGTAGTGGACGAGGGATGTGGAGCAGAGGGTTGACGGGGCTTAAGGCAGGGGGTTGGCTTTCGGGCAACTGGTGTAGGTACTATAAATGGTACGAAGACTTGAAATGAAAAAGTTTCAAGTAAAGTTGAAACGAGCGAGTGTGTAATACGTGAAAGGAGGACCAACGGTGACTGAGAGTGGGCCGACGTCGAGGCCATAGAAAATTCTTCCTCTATAGGGTGTACGGTGAGGGAGGAAGAGGAACGGTGGTGACCCTTTGGACCTCGGCAAAGAACCGCCGACTGACCCCTCTATTACTCTCTATAACTCCTCCACGTCCTCGCATTTCTCTTTGCGAAATTAGTCGTTTGAATTGATGTTATTTATCACGTTTCCTCTTCTACCTTTCTCATCCACCCCGCGCACTTCCTCTACTAATTTATTAGCCCTCCTTTATCCTTCTCTCATCAAACGTGCCCGGGGCGGAATATAATTAGCTGATAAAATACCGTTATACAAGTTTAATATCGTAAGTAAGGTTACTTCTTTGCCTCGAAAAAATCCCCGGTTCGGCGGGCACGTAAGAAAACCCAAAAATAAGGTAAAGACGCGAAGAGTGAAACGAGATCGTTACATCTAGTATAGGTAGTCCACAGGTTTTTCTTCTCGGGAAAAAAAAAACATTCATTATTCCTTCTTTTACTTCGTCGACCTTCGCGTCCCTCGGAGGTTTGTTCTGTCTATTAGTTGATCAAACGATTCGGGGTAGACGAGATATGAAACGATCCTTCGCGGAATGAATTATTGTAATCGAGTACAGTGCTGCAGCTCGGTTTTAGTTTTAATTCAAGGAAAACAAGGCCGAAGGTATTCCTAGTTGACTTGGTCACGACTTCACCTACCCCTCGTCACTCTATGGCAATGGAGAACCGGGGAACACAGGCTAATCCAATTGTTTAAGTGGTATTTGCCAAAGCACCACGGGGCTTATTCAAACCGTGTAAAACAAACAAACGACGTTCGTCGCTGACGTTAACGTTCCGTTCTCTCTTTTATCACGTTCGTTGGTCTGACGCCATTTCGCGAGAAAAGTTGGAACGAGTTAATAAACGTCAACTCTCGTATAACCCCCGTCCCTCCTTCCTTCTTCCCTCTTCCATCGTACGTTCTCGTTCGCCACTTCCAAATCGTTCGAAACGTAAGAAAAAATGCGACGAACACGGCGCCACGCACCTGACACGCGTATCTCTGTCGTAAAGGGATTCCTGATTCCTCTTCGAAAGGATTACCGGACGGCGTCAAGAAAAACACGGATCAACCAGACCGAAAAAGTAATATTACCGAACGAACAAACATCTTCGAAATACAAAAGCCATCCACGGTTTCAGGGATTTACCGATTTTTCGATTACACGACTTTGTTCGAAATAGTTACCATTTTACGATCGTTGATCGATTCCGAATACGAATGGGGTCGATGAATCGTCGGAAATCTTGGACTCGGATGAATGTCGTAGTTACGTATTATCAACCTTATTCCCGTCACCATCGCGCAATAAAGATACTAATTTCGAGTGCAAATATTTTCCGAAAGTCTCGGCTTGTTTTACGATAAGATTAGCTCTTGTGTGCCATCTGATATTCGCTTCGTAAATTTTTCTTTCTCTTCCTATACAAAGGCCAACCTGACCTCTTCGGTGGTATCACGTGCCTAGTACCTTACATTTACGTGGCTTTGTAGGAGCTTGAGCAGAGCTCAGGTCTTCCTCCAGTTTTCCATTTTTTTTTTTTTTCTTTTTTTTCCGTTTTCTTTTTCTTCTTCTTCTTTTTTTCGGATAGGGTAAAAAAAACCTCGCTAGGCTTACGAAAATCGTGAGGATATCTGAATTTCCCGATCCGCCGTATTTTCCGGCGTGGCGTGGACCACCCCCCTTTCCCCCCTCCTCCCCTCTTCTGCAGTTTTCACGGTGTTCATGCAGGAGATCGGGGATAGAACTCCCGAAGGAAAATGTCTGGTAGACACAATTTTACCCCGAACGTTCCGGCACAACGGAAAATCCTTTTTCCTCCGTCTTTTTCACCCCTTTTTTTCGTTCTTCTTCCTCTTCTTCTTCGTTTTTTTTTTTTCTTTTTTTTCTTTTCACCCGCCTTCTTTCGTTCTTCGGTATAACGGGTGTCAGAAACTCGGTAAGCCGTATCACGGTTAAACGAAAATTCTCGTCGAGGGGGGGAGAGGGGGAGAGAAAATCCCGTCTAAATAACGTCCCGTCAAAGCAACACCATCTGGTGGCACGTATTTGATCCGTCCCATCGACGCACGACGCACGACGTTTTCAAACATTCAAATATTCAAAAATAAGAAGACCAAACTCAACGCCATTTTTTTTTTTTTGGATTTAAATGTAAGCGGCGATTCGTCTTCTACTTTTATTCGTTCGAAGTGAATTCGAGAGAAAGAAAAGAAAAAAAAAACGACGCGAAAAAGAACAAAAAAAAAGAACAGAGATATAAACAGTTGGAAGCAGGTCTCTCCCCCTCACGGTAAATTTCCTCCTGATTGAGGGAATTGAGTTGCGCTTGAATCAGATCAACGACAACGACGGATTTCATCCGCGTGCCTCTCACTTCACGCAATACGCTGAACTGGCTCGCCACAATTACGTTCAGAGCCGTGGTTCGGTGGGTTTTGAGAAGCACTAAATCCCGAGAGGCATTATTCTTCGCGCAAGAATCGTCTGTACCTAGATACTCGAAATTCGAGGTTATAAATCCTCGCAATAATCAGCCCCGGCTCCTACTTACATCCGGAATATAATTCCCGGCGGGAATTTAGACGTAATCAAAAATCTACGATCATTTATTCAATATCACTCACAGCCGGGGTATATTTAGGCACGGAATTCGAAGAAAAGTTATGCCTACAAATTGACACAGCGATGGGGCGACCCGACATCGAAGATAAGTGCTTCGCTGTCCAGGCACAGTCGAGTGTTTGGCTTACTTGATTCTGCTTACCTAGTATCCGCCCCGAACACACGCCACCCGTTCAACTTGCGTATGAAACTCGGCGTGATCGAGGGCCGGTGTTTGTCATAACGATCCAAATATTAATATTAATATTTCCGCGAAAGTATTCGAATGATGAATTTCACATAAACCGAATGGAATCTAACCGAAGTATGTAACTATACTGACAGGGGTGAATATTTTGTTGCTGTTCGTAATTTTTTTCTGCAGTTCTTTAATTTTCTCGCGGCGTTTAGCGCGGGTTTTAATTTCATCCCTGTTTTTAGATATTATCCGTAGAACGGAAACGAATGAATAAATGTAAGTAAATAAACGGACGCCTTGGGGGTTCGAGATATCCGGTATACGGTAGCTACCGCCTACGCGAGATGAGGTTGGATAGAAGAAACTCAATCAACTAGTTTTGCGAAAGTCTGACGACCGGAGTTATTTCTGCTTTAAGTAACCAAAGCCAAATGGTCGCTCGCTCCATCTCGGAAGATGATAGCGAAGGACGACTACCAAGGACTCGCTCCTGGTATATCTGGATGTAATTTATCCGGTACCAACTACAAACGGGCTCCATGGTTTCTTCTGATATCCCGGATCGTATAGCTGCAGCTTCAAACAGCTATAACGAAAAATAAAGCTTGTCAATATGCGGTGGAATAGAGAAAACGGGGGTGAATACAGGGATGGAAATAACTACGTTATAATTCGTTTCCTTTTCCTCCACCGTTCGGTTAAAGGGGTTGTTAAGAGAAACGGTCGGTTGCTGCGGGAGTCTGAATCAAAGAAATATTATATCATTAATATAGACTCCTGCAGGGTGCAAGCGTCGCCTTGTGCCACATAAATACCTCTTTAAGGGGATGAAGCTTCGAAGGGAATGGGTTGCGGGTATAATTTCTATCCTAGGTAGAAATCCTCCCTCTCTACTTTCCCATTCTTTGGACAAAATAGAGGTAGAGAGAGAGAGAGAGATGGGGAGAAAGAGAGGAGAAAAGGCGGTGGCTGTTATACACGAGTCTCTTACACGGTGGAGGATATATCTTTATAATTTGACGTGTTTTATCAAGTAACCATTGTTTACTGCACCGCATAGCAGCTGGCTCATTCACCTTTTCCCTCTACTGGTTTCGAACAACGAATGCACTTACTCACCTATCGATTGAGCAGCTCCGATAACGCTCGACGCTCGCTAAATTTTCATTATAAGAAGAGAGGCGCAGTCGCGGTGATGTTCAGTCCTGAAATTGGAAAAAGACGAATACAAATTTGGAATGAAATGGGTTTCGTTCATTCAGTGAACCCCATTTTTCAAACAAAAAAATTTCAAATAAATAACGCGGAATTATTATCGCCTCCGAAATTGTTCTCTGATCGTTAAACGAACACGTTTGGACATCAATCGTCGGATATGCCCTCGTGGAAAATTAAACCGCTGAAACCATACGATATGAAATATCAGTAAGGGTAGAAAAAAAATCAAAAATTCATCACTCTCCCCTATTTTTTTTTTTTCATTTTTTGGAAAAACTTTTTCCGAATATCAAGACGTCAAAGGCTGAGGAATCTAGCGAATCGAAGTTGAGAATTGAACGGAAGAATATGGGGACACGAATTCGATCGTGGAGTACGAGGAGAGCCTTTTTCCGTTCCGTTCCGTTTACTCCTTTCTCTCCATTCGTTCGTTTAGTTCTATTTTTCACCGCAGTATTCCACTCCTCGCCCACAATGCATTGGTTTTTCCCGGGGACGTTGAAAGCCATTTGACGCGCGGGAATTTCGAACGAGTCGTAAGAAAATATTGGCTCCGTGATCTTTTTGTCATAAAGAAACGTCCTTCGAAGGAGATTGAAAAGAAGGGGAGTCTGGAAAGCCAGACCCACCCCTTGCCTCGAGGAGGTTGAAAGCTCTGAGAACGCACATCTTTGACGCGATAGAAGATTTACTTAACGCTTCGTCTTCTAAAGACACGTGCTCCTGCAACAGTCTCCCTCGTCCATTTCTCAACCCTAATGCATTCAATTTAAACCAGACTCATAATCCACGTCATGATTTATTTGAGTAATGTTCGAAATGACGTGACAATAAATAACCATAAATCAGGCTTGGAAAATAACAGTGAAAACGAGCGGGAAATTAGACCTCTGGAAATGTTCTAAAATCATGATAACAGAGTCGGTTTAGAGATACCGGGGCGAAATCCGCAGACCAGATTTCGGGTCCAAAGGGTCGTTCCTTGAGGCTGTAGTGCCTCAAGGGTTTCAAGGGTGGTCCGTGTCCATAAAATAATAATAATCATTGCCGCAAGGAAAAGATATACGAGCCCATAAAATATTTAGTACCCTTGTAATGGGTTTAGCGGAGAGATGTGTATCCCACCGCTGTCTCTCGACGCATTTCGCGTTGCTGCGAACGGACCTCCGGGATTATTAGCAAGCTTCGAAGAGAGAGTTTCGTAATGGCGAATTATCTCGTTCATCGCTAGCCGGCATTCCTTTTCGCAAAAATGAAAACAAGGGAAGGAAAGACCTGGCGGATAAATAAATCAGACTACTTTTTCCACGGACGAATATATTCCAGATTCTTCGAAAAGCTTGACAATGGGTCTCGGTACGAAGGGTGAGACTCTCGCCGGGTTGCAAAAAGAGGAGCGGAGACCACCTCGCACACTCTTACCCTTAGGTGCTGCCCAGGGAATGGGATTGCTATTGATTATTTGCCCCCGCGTTTGTACAAGCGACCCGTTGAGCATCCTCCTCTTGTTTCTTCCACTTCTCAAAATGAAACGAGCCCAATTAGCCAAGCTTGGAACAACTTTTGAGCGGACGCAGCACCGACACCACCACCGGCGAGGACCTGGGAAATATCTGTGCTAAACCCGGTCCTCCAGAGACGAGACAGACAGGAGAGAATGATTTCTTTACAAAATCTACCGTAAAATCGATGTTTTGACAGTATAGCCTTAAATACCGTGTTTTGACAGCATAACTGGATAAGCATTCCGGGTTGATTGAACACGCCTCAAGAATCTAGATGTGGGTTTACGCCACAGATCAAACCATGACGAAGCTCGTAAACTTGGAGTTTACCTCGCAGCGGGATAATCGCACGTAACTTTTCAATTAGCAAAGCATAAGCCGTGTACAGCCTCGAGAGTTTAGGTATCTAAACATTACATTCTTATTACTGACAGTTAAGTTTGGGTTAGTTTACCGTAGCTTACCTTACCTCACCTTACGGCTGCATTATAACGAAGGATTATTACACTTTTCACAAGTCTCTCCTCTCCGAGCCCTCCGAAAGATCCCTCAGTCGTCTAACACGCCCCGGGAAATTCAGTCAGATTATTTATTTTCTTACCCGCCAATGTTTACCCTCGAACGCGTATCCCGGATGAAGGATAGGGCGACAACGTGAGGAAGAGCTTTCCCCGTCCTGTTTCTCTCCTCCTCTATTCCCGTCCTCGTCTCTTTCTACCTCCTGTTTTCATCCCGCTCGAATCTCTCGCCGTCCTCCCTCCGTAGAAATGCAAAGTAATCGCGCGATAACAACCGCAAACAACCGTTTTAACCGAGCGAACTCGCCCTTCAGACACACTCTGATATATCCTGTTAAAACTACCCGCTTTACGCGATACGTCGTCGTTATCCCGATTCAAAAAACGGCAAACCCCGTCGTTTAAAAATCGCGATTATTCTCCAGGCTAATTTCTATCCTTCACAAAACCCTAGAATTAATAACTCGAAAAGTAAAGAAGAAAATCTGATATTTCAATCTACACTTTCCGAACCTTAATTGATAGGATTTATTGAAAACTTGTAAATCCCATCTCGATGTACTCTGAGTGGAAAAAAACGAAAATAAAAAATGCAGAAAAAATGAAACGATGGTTTCCCACCGGCGTTGAACAACGGTACAATCAACGGAGTACCTAGCTACAAATTTCATCGATGCATGGAATGATCAGTGATGAGTATGATCACAGCCTCCAGGAATTGGTTCACTGCTCTTGTTATCATGGTCCTTATACTCCTGGCGTTATCATGATCATTATGACCATCGGTACTATTATACCCTACGGGTATATATTTCTATAACAATTCGGTATAAATTACTATAAAGTATAAAACGGACGTTCGTGAACGTGTTCGTTTTACCGTTCATGGAATTCAGTTATACCTGCGTTAATTGCGCCGAAATACAGGTGCGGCGAGCACCGTGCCCGTCCTGTGACCAGGTCGGTTGAATATATGGTTGGTCAAGCGTAATGCACTGAATATATATATATATGGATGTAGAAATAGGTTGGGGGTTGGACACCGGTGAACAAACTATTTGGTAGCGAAAACCTGGCCGGCTGCCTGCCGCCCTGAACCCCCGTCATCGTCACTTTGGTTCCATGGACGTGGGTATACATTAATGTGCATTTAATTTAGAAGTGTAGAAGCTACGGGAATTCGCTAACGGAATTACCGCGTTTTCATCGTAATGACGCATACGGATTCAGAATTTAGTTTCGACCTTATTCGCACGGTTGTAGATATACCCGCGAACAACGAGGCAGACGAATGTAGACGAGGAGAATCCACCCTTTTCCTCTCCGGTCTTTATATTCTCTCTCCGCCATCTCTACTGAACCGAACACAAAACGTTTCAGGTTTTACAAAATCCCGGAGAAAATTACGATGCAGCAAACACGCGCTAGCCCCGTTCTCATCGGCTCTCGTCTCTTTGAGCGGCTTAAACCGTATCCAGGAATTTTTAATAACTGTCCTCTAACCGCGAATTGTACATCCGACTGGGCTGGCAAACGCCTGGTTCATATTCTCGTTTGCGAAACACTTTTTTTTCATTTTTCTCAACTCGAATTACGCTCAATTGCGGTTGAGAATACCAGACGTAGGCACGTTCGTTAATCTATCAAATTAACGTTCCTTTGACGAATTGAATAACGAGTTCATGCTGTAACGTATAGTTAGATATTGAATTCCATTTATCCAAGAACTTGTAACAATTTTTCGAAATCCTATCCGAACCCGTACCCAGATATCTAGGAGATAGCTCTTCCTGGTCGTCTTCGGTAATAAACGGCTAAGCCGTATATAACTACCGCTTCTCGTCTCGCAGGAGTGTCGCCCTGCCACCTTTCCGTTCGAGTTCCGTTTTTCCCTCTTTCTATTTTTGTTCTATCTCGTTCGGTCGAGTTTTCTTTTTTCTATTTCTTTTTTTCTCTCTCTTTCTCTCTTTGTCTCAGATGCTCGTCGTCGTCCATCGTCCTTTTCCTCGTCCTCGAATCGGGGACCTAACAAAGCGTTAAGGAATATTGATTCGAGCAAAAAATCTGAGGCAAAAGCGGTGCAACAACGAAACGTCGTTCTTGTATCTCTTGTATCGTTCGCGATTGAAATGGATTGCATTTACAGTTTATAGATACTGACAGGGTCCGAAACCAACTGCATTTATCCACCGTTCCATTCAAAGATTGATTCGTTTCCTCCATTTACAAAAAAATAGGAAGAAAAAATCCTCGGAATCGTTTCAGGGTTCAGACTTGAAAAGAAAATATCAAAAATCAACAAATATACAGATACGCATGAATTTAAGGGAAGAAATGGAAAAACGTAACAGAAAGAAAGATACAAAAAAAAAAAGGATTCTAGGAAGTACGGGTACCATTATTCTCACGAATTTCTCATCTTCTGTTTGCACGGGGGAAACTCGAGGATCGTAACAATTCTGATAATGACGACGCTGATGATGGTGCTATACCAAGAGGCTAGGAAATTCTACCTTATATCTCTTAGGTAGCGACCTGGTACAAATTGTGCTCGAAATAAGGGGGTGGGCTCGGCGGTATACCCACTCTTTCGGCGAAAACGAAACCTCGTACCTCTAAACAGTTCCCGTGCGAGCTGAGGGGTTGAAACCACTAGCTCAGCTGTTTGTTATTTATCGTCAGGTCGACCCTCCAAGATTAACCTTGCCAACACCCGAGTTCCCTCCCGTTTCTGGCAAAACAATGATTATGTGGTACTTAACTCGAGCGAAATCCCATTATCACTGTTCCGCATTTCTTTTCCTTTTGTTTTTTCACCCCGTCGTTTTACACTTCCGTTGACAAACTTTAGTCATGTAGCTCCGTCGACGATCGTTCGGAATTAATTGGTTGTCGATGAAAAGCTTGCAGTTTCGATGAAAGTGGAAATTGGCTGGCATCATTTTACGCCGGAGTCGTGACGGGAAGTAAGGAAATTTTCCAAAGGAAAGTGAATCGTTTTTACCACAGTTTGAGAAGTAACGCGGTACCGTGACTCGATGCCTTGCTCTTTCCTCTCTACTCTCTTCCTCGTATTCGGCTCTTTCCCTTGGCACAATTCGCTCGCAACTCGGTGCTTTTATTTGATAAAGAGGAGCAGGCAGATACGCCTCTGCAGCAGACCGTGCGAACGTTGAAGACAGGCAACCATTGAGAGAAATTTAATCTGGCCCGATGTAACCGTAAGACCGAGCTACGGGGCGAGCGAGTGGGGAAATTATGCAGATTAATTAAGGAACGGTGCAGAGTCGGAGAGTAGAAATAGGAGGAAGAGAGGAAGAGAGGAAAGGGAGGTGGTGAATCGGGGAGCTAAAATATCCACGAAAAAGTAACCGAAGGAAACGAAAGGTAAGAAAGACGGTGTCGCCGGTTGCAGGGAAAACTAGAGGCCCGAAGGTGTAAACACTTTTTGGCAAATTGGAAATTAACCGAGTCCCCGGAATTTCTAAAGGAAGAAAAACTCCTCGGGGATATTCGGATATTCCCACGGGGAATCGTTTCCATTTCTTCCGTCGTCTCGCGGAAAGAGATTTCGGCATCTTCTATTCGAACAACGTACGCGTTTCCTTATCCTCAGGTTTCGGTCTGCACCTATACCCACCCCGTAGACCCACCTTCGATTATACTTCTCTCGCTTACAGATACCCTTGATTACTTTGTTTCAGGCCTTCTTGGAGATGGCAGATGAGGGTGCTGCGGCCACAATGGTCACGTATTACGCGTCCTGTGTGGCCCAGCTCAGAGGACGGGCTGTCTACGTTCAGTTCAGCAATCATCGAGAACTGAAGACGGACCAGACTCACAGCAACGCGGTCAGTAGTCCCACAAACATCATCGCCAACCCGTCCAACGTCAGTATCATTATTATTTTATTTTTATTTTAATTATTATTAATATTAATTTTACTCGCCAAACACCTGATTCACACATATACATATATATATTTGAATGTACGCAGATTCGATTATAGAAACGATCGCATTTTTTTAAACTTCATATTTCCAATCGATTAACGAATTAATTATAAATGTATATACATATGTGTACAGGTGGATTCATGCCAGCGCTTTAGATGTGTGATGAAAGCTTTAGTGTTGCGAATTTCAGAGTAAAGTAGCAAATTTCTTGACTATGGAAAAGACCGCAAAGGAAGCGATTTTATATACATCCGAATCAATTTATGGGTATATATATAAATAAGTACGTCGAGTTAAAAGGATTCGGATTATTGGTATGAAAATTTGGTTAGAATTGTCCAACAGCTGCAGGGGTGGATTTTCTCGATATAAATTATTACCAATTTATAAACTTCGTACATTTTTCATACGATAACCCGTCAATATTCCATTTATAAAGCTGATTAAATGTTTGCATGAAACGCTGCTCTGTTGCTCATCGGATAATAAGCATTGAACGTAACTTTCAGTAATGGAAAATTGAAAATTCGCTTCATAAAAGTATAGAAAATTATACAACGAACTATCCGGTCCGTTGAAAGGATGGATACAGTTCTAGTTGTTTTTGGTATCGCATGTAGTTATTTTCTAAACTTTTTTTCGCATCGCGGGCGTGTTTTCGGATAATCGAAATGATTGATTAGAGCTGTATCGTTCGTGCCTGTATACAGGCATATCCCGAGGCTCGGATGTAGCAGGAACAACCAAAAGGTTGATAAATGTTATGCCAATTTGATGAAAGGGAAACAGGAAACCGAAAAATATGAGTCGAAAAAAAAAACAGAAAATTCGAGAATCCCTTTTTTTGGAATCCCAGGGAACGTTGGTGAAATAAAAAAAAACATTTATTGTCAGGGAAAATCACGTATTCCAGGCTCGAGCTGACTCACGATGGAAAACGACGAAGAGGCCTTCGCGTCGGCGACGCTTCCTGAAACGTCACTCCACGTCGGGGCGTCGCGTCGTCGACGGATACACAATAGGCCGAGAATATTATTTCCTCCCGCAAAACAATTAAAACTTTCTAAACTCGGGCTGCGTCGTTTCGTGACAACGAAACCTCCGTTTCTAGGTACACACACGCGTATACATACGTAATACGGATTCATGAAATTCTCAACCACCCCCGCCCCCGCCCCCGCCTACGCATATGTAAACACATATTTGTACGCGCATATACATATATCCACATTACGTATGTAAGCACAGAAGCTGAAGCTCAGGGCTACGCTAAGCGAAGACGAGGTTGGACCGCGTGCGTTTAGTTCGACTTTGCTTACCCCTTGCGTACCACGCAGCTGGGTTAATTAAACGTGTAATCCTCCCTCTCTCTCCCTCTCGCGATATACCATTCTCTCATTCTCCCTCTCTCTCTCTCTTCCTCTCTCCCTGTTCTTGGGGCTCGGGGCCTCCTCTCCTGCGACGTCGACGTCGTGCCTTGTGGGCTCGACGGCTTCAAGTCAATCCAAACAGCCCGCAGACCTAAGCTCTGTTATAATTAACGTACCCATAATTTATGAACGGTCGCTAGCGGCCAAAGTCCATCCACCCTATTCCATCCCTCTTGTTGCCCTGTTAGACGGACCCTATACCCACCTACCTTGAGACGACCGTCGGCCACGGCCATCCCTACCTCTGCCTATAGGTACAAAGTGACCAGAAAGCCCGTCACTCTGTCTTTTCCTTCCTGCGGGGCAGTTTACCGGGATGAAATAACCGCAACGAGAAAATAACATAAGCGGAACAATTGGGCCGAAAATGAACCTGGCTAGTTTGCTTTTGTCGTTTCAATTACACAACACATAGTGGGCAGCCTCAATCCAGGAACTTTCAACCATATTTACATCATAGTTTCGTACCGAGGTTGCTTTGACGAACATTTGATCATGCCGTGGGGTTGGTTGCTTTACTACCTACCTTACTACCTTATACCGTACGTATTACATGTTGGAGTTGGCGCATATGTAATTGACTACCTAAAGTTACAGACTTTTAGCTCAAATTAATACCTCATATAACTGGGGACAAAGTGCTCTGTGATTATTTAATGAACTCTACTTCCAACCTCGATATTGTACACCGTGTGGGCACATTAAACTTCACGGGAATAAGGGTCGGGTGCCTTTTTCGCATTTCACATCGTGTTTGATACGGTCTTTAATGAAATTCCCTTTGCACGGTATAAACCATCGTCCACGGTACCGTTATGCCAGTGTTTTGTATTTGGGAACGAATACACGTTGGTCCGATACTTTCTTCAATCGATATCTTCGTACGTGATTACCAAACCATATATTCAAGTTTGGCGGAGGTTTGGACATTTTTATCCGACTTGAAAAGCAGCACGTTTGATCGACTCTGAGCCTTGAGTCATGCGACGACGGCGGAAAAGCTTCAGGTCCATCGAACTTCCGCCAGTTTCGAAATGTCCGCAAATCTCATCCGACTTGGACAACGGAAGCGACTTATGAGGATAGCTTCGGAATTTTTTGAGGGTTCGAGTCTGCTGGGGTGTTCTTCACGGGATTTGGATAACTCCTTGCGATTCCTGTGGTTTGAACACGGAGCGATAATCGGCAACTGCATAGCAGAGTGGCTGGGTACCACCGCGAAGTGACCCATCCGTACGTCCCGGTAATTACCAAGTTACTTGCCACCGTCGTGCAGCAGCGGCGAGGGAATCCGCTGCTAAATTAATTACCGAACAACGTACCGGCGCGTGCAAAAACACTAATTTGCGGGTTCAGAGGCACGTGCGAGGTTAAACGCGCCGCGACGGGCGTCTTTATTAAACTGGGTAGATCCCTGCCAACGGCACGCGATATTACTGAAGGAAAAAATACAGTTTGTGTATTTGGACAGCGACTTGTCTTACGGGAAATGTGAGAAATGAAAGAAGAAAGGAAAAGAAAGAAAGAAAGATCGAAGAGTCAGACCTCGGAGACGAATCCTTCGCGGTAACCGATCAAAGACCAATAACCAAAAACCACACGGTGAACGAGTGATTTTTTCTCATACCACAGAACCCTTCGGGCAGCCCGGACACCCCGGATCCTGGGAGGCCGAGAATGTATCACCAACATTAGCGAGATTTGTCTTTTTCCCAAGTAGGCAGCCGCTTAGCAATTTGTACACTTTAAAGCGGCGTAGGCTTTCACAGCGATTGCTTTTTCGCAAAAGCCTGGCACCCACGGCCTCTCGAGAGACGTCTACAAGGGGGGATTTCTCGGAGTCTGAACGACGCCTACTGGTGCCGGGCAATCTTTAAATTATGACGCCAGAATTTCTGGCTTGGAAAAAGGTCCAGAAAGCTTATAGGCATCCCAGAGTACATGGGGATGGAACTGCGGGAAGAGGTTTAAGACACTTCCAGCCCCTGGAAAAAGGGAGAAAGAAATACGAAGAAAAAGACTGTATGTGCTTTCCCTACGACTCTTCTGGAATCGTCAATTATTAATTCTGTAGTAGTGGGAGAGACAGCTATGGGGAGTCGAAAGAAATTTTGGCAAGGGAAGACGGCGGGGTGGACGAACGGAGAAGAGTTGTAGCGCAAAGATGAAGCGAAACAAAAGTAAAACGGGGTTTCGCACTACCCATGACACTCATAAAGGGATTTACTATACGGCGTAATTCTTTGAGACGAGCCCCAACCCCCGGTCTGGTGAGATTCGGCCGAGGCTTGGGTAGTCCCAAGCCTACATCTTCGATGCCGGTGGTACCGGTGGGCTAAACCTTCCTCGCTCGTATAAAAAACTACCCCACTCGCCCCATAACTTCACGATATGATCTTTCTTTATACCAAGATGTCGTTGTCGCCGGTAAAGCGCACTCTTACGTCTATCGAGGGTCGAGGCGAACAGGGCGAAAGAGGGAAGGAAAAAACCACCAACCCCTCCACGTGCATGTCCTCCGAGATATACTACATAAATATAGGAGGATTTGTTTCGGACAGAAGTTCGCCATCGCCGCAACGATCAATTTTCGTGAAAAAACAAACTTTCCTCTCCACGACGCGTATACGTACACGTAGCTACCCTACTGACACGGAACTCTTCAGGACGAGTTCTACTCCATATTTCAGGCCCGTATCACCCCTGAGCGAAGAGTGCCTTATTGTTGTTTCATACTTCTGTAATATCTGCTCGTCAAATCTGCAGCCGACATCTGCAGCATGGATATATATTAATTATTGAATGGGGTAGCGGTGGAAAGGCGGGTGTAAGTGGTTCCAGAAAGACCGTCGCGACGTCGCGACGTCGTAACCAAGGCGTGACGAACAATGGTAAAATTAGCGTGAAAAAAGGGGTTGGGAAGTGGTCGGTGATGGTAGCGGCTGAAGTGCTGCCGCGAATTCTAATGCCGCATGCCGTTTTCTTGATTGAAGATTTGTGTCAGCAGCGGTAAGACGACGGGCCTCCGGAGTACTTCGGTCCGATTTTTAACACCGCTGCAGTATTCCGGGGAAACTTTTGAACAAGATTTAGGGGGCTTCTTAAACCCCCGGGCAACAGTTGTTTATTAAAGCGTCTGCAATTTGTGTTAAGTTAATCTACCGCGCAGTCCTCTCTCAGAACGTGAAAATTATTCAAATCAAGTACGTTTTATTACTCCGCGATGGGTAAGCCCCGACGAAGCACCAATTTTCCCGACAAATTGTTATCCCTGACCGTGATAACCATCGCGAACTAGGCGTTTATTTTTCTAGTCGCATATCCGGGACGGAAATAAACGGATAGAGAAATCGCCGGGCTTTTACGTTCTCCTGGAACACTTCAGGCTTCGGTGAATCGAGGAACTTGGCTTCTGGGAGATAAAAGATCCGCGGATATGGTATCTGGCCGTTCGAAGTACAGTGTCTCATATTTCGGAGGTCGGAGAAGTTACAATGGTACATCATGCGGTTCGAACTGGCGTTAGACGAATGCTGGTCAACGTAGAACGGCGAGAATTAATCCGAAGCAAGACAGTGTTGAATAATGAAGAAAGACGTGAAACATCAGCGTCGTTGATTTTTTTTTTTTGAAAATGAAAGAAAATCCGAACCTCGTGATTCAGAGTTCAATTTCGAAAAGGAAATAACTCACGTCTGTGACAACAGCCCTTGCCATTGGGTGCCTAAACCGAATTGACAAATTACGAGATTCTTCCGTCAAGTGAAACGCTGTGTCGGGAATGAAGAAAGAAACAGAGTCTGTGAACGAGGGCGAAAGGGACTCCAAGACCGTCGTCTGCCCGCTCCGGGTACAACGTTCCATATTTCAGGGGTTGCAGTAGTAACAATGGTACATTGTTATTCGGACTTGTCGTTGACGGGGTGGGCGCGAGCAAGATGGCGTAATATTTTTAATGGAGGGCGTCGCGGTGTCTCGAGCGTCTTGGGTGATCTACGGCCTCGCATTGTTTCTACGTGCTGCCTCGTATATTATTTTCCCTCGCCTTTTTTCATCCCCATCTCACTCTGTCCCGCGAAGATTCTTCCGTTTACACGGTCTTGCTTCTCCTCGAAACTTTAAATGCTCGGCTTTAAAATAATGTGTCTCATCGTGCCGCAACGCCTCCAACTCGAAACTCCTCATATTATAGTACGGATGCTCTGATTCTTCCTCGACGAGGTGGGGTACTACAGCGAAACTAGAGCATCCCCTTCTTCCTCGAGAATGTTCGGTGATTTGTCTTTTTTCATTTCGCATAAAATGTCTCGAAGGCTTCTTCTCCTTTTTCTCTTTTTCCTTCATTTTAACCGTTTCGGTTCCGAAGAAAACGTCCGATGTCTGCTCACCGCTGCATAAATGTGGGGAGTGACGGTGATCATGTTTTAAACAATGAAACTTCGACGAATATTTGATGTGAAATGATAGGGAGGAATCAATTTTTAAACTTTTGATATCGCTCTTTAACTATAGGAATAGTAGCGGTGCAGCGATGCGTGTGTACTTCCGTAACTCGGAGAGGAGTTAGGAGAAAGTTGTGTGACGGAATTACGTGCGTCCATGCGAAATACGCTCGCGCACACTAATTACAAAGCTGTGTACAATAAATTTACCTTTGAAATGGAAAGACGCGCCTGACGTGAATTCAAAACGCGTCCGAGGGACGCCGGTGGCTTGGGCTTCAATTTAGGAACACTTTTCGGCTAAAATAAAATTCAAGTTTTAAAGAGTTTTCGAGCGAAAGCGTCCAGCTTAAAAGCGTGCGGAAGTCGTGAGGAGAGAGGAGAAAAGAAAATGAGTAAAAGGAGAAACGGAAACGTGGGAGTAACAGAACTACGTTTTTGTTTCACCGCTGGGAAACTTTGTTTTCTCTTTTTCCCTCCTTTTTCTCTTTCCCTCATTTTCTTCGTTTTCTCTTCCTTCTACTCGATATACGTGTTTGCCTGAAAGTTATCCGCGAGGTATCAGCTAACCCATGATATTCTACGAGAGATGATCTTTCATCACAAAACCTGAGGCATGTTTTTGATCGGGGATAACATCCGGAAAGTAACTGGCATCAGCCGAGCTATAAGTCGGACGTAGCCCATACCTCCGGAGCAGAAACCAAAAATAAAAGTGAACGCGAAAATGAAAATGAAAAACACAAAGAAGAGAAGAAAGACTGATTGTTTTGGTGTCTGTTTCGCGCACAGGCTACTCCATCATTTGAACAGCTTCGAATTCCGTTTGTAATGTTATTCAATAAGACCTCTGCCCGTCGCTTTCATCCTCTTTCTCTATTTTTCACGATGTTTTTTCCTCTTTTCCGAAGCTCCTTTTCCACCGGGATCCCGAGAGGATACGCACGAAACAAAACGAGAAGAGCCACATTACCTTCATTTCGAAATATCGCATTCTTGAATCGCATAAATACACTGCAGTTATTGTCTTCTCACAGTTTGCCATCGGATCAGTTTCCACTAGACATTGAAGCAAAATGATATATGGTAGAGATACTCTGTTTGTTCTTTTGGAACTAGCATTCCAAATAGGAAAATGAAATAGCACGAATGCTCGTGAATGGGAAGGAATTTTGGTGACCGTGATTGCAACAAATACCATGAGCGTTAATCCATGGTATGGTATGAATGCGAAGGTCTAGAATCCCGCAAGGAACCTAATTCAAACTAACCATCGCATTACCGGAGGTGTATTATTATTCATCCCCCATTCCGCAAGGAACCGTAAGTTACTCTCGGCCTCTTTAATAATAGAAGCAGCAATTTGGTGGAAAAACGATGCAGGATGTTGGGCGGTGGTCCGCCTTCTCTCTCCTCGTTTCTCAGCTCTCGGTTCACCGCTTCTTTTCTACCAGACCGGTTCTCCGTCCCAATTTATCAATTGGCTTTTGGAAGGTAGCTGTCCGATAAAGAGAAGGAAAAACCCCGAGCTCTCTCCTCCGTTCGACGCTTAATGCAAGTCGCGTAGCAAATGTCCAACGAGCTTAGTCCTCGCTCGAGGGTTCTAAACCGTGACGGGGAAAATTTGAGCCGACAAAAAACTGCGAATTCTGCAATGTTCAAGGTTCGAGGTATCATATAGGTGCCGGGGAATTCTCTCTACATACCTTAACCCGCAAAGAAGAGGATCCATTCGGGCTAAGGGGTCTAGTTCGCTATCGAGATCTGGACCGGCCGTTTCTAGCACCCTCATTCCTCGTTCGGAATGTTTGAACGCGCTAGTCGCAAATTAACACATCTTATACTATCGCAACCCTTCGCGAGCGTTATTGAGGCTATAGCCTTTACCCTCTATTAGGTAACAGGTCTAAACCCTCATGGCACGGAAACACGTGACGGGAACGTAAAGTTTAGCCGCGTTGTTACCTTCCAACGAAGAAAGACACAGCCTCTACTTCCACCTCTCCTTCCACTTCCAGATACCACGGCTCCACATGTATCTTTGAACAGTTCCAGTCAGAGCTCGGTACTTCTACTCACGATCGAGCCAAGATCTTTACTGGGTAGTCAGGAGCACACGTGACCACGCGAACCAACATACATTTCCGTAATACATATCTGGCTGGTTTCACGAGACATGGAAATCCTCGTGGCTCTCCATATTCGTATCGAAAGCCAAAAACTGTTGCAATTCGAACTCACGGTATATTGGGCTACGCATATGCACGGTCCGTGGAAGGTTAATATTTTTTCAACCCCCGGAGAAAGATATAACCCTGTTCTTGTGGGGGTGAAGAGGTAAGTGGACACGATCGTGGAAAGTGACTGCAGGCAAGGCGGGTGGATGGGGCGGCTAAGAGCGCGCTTGACACTCGACTCTGATGTCTCTGGGTGTTGAATAATTCATGCCATAATAAATGTACAAGTAAGAAAAGGCTGACTGGCGTAACACGGCGCAGGGTGGTTTCGGGGGGATTTCGCTCTTGCAGCCTCTAAATAATGATATCTCTGAGAATAGGCAGGCAATATTCATTGCAGACAATATCTGGCATGGAGTAGATAGTACGGTGGGTTCGAGTATTAGTGAGAGAGTAGATACAGGAGAGGAACGGTTTTAGCGATTTGGCTCAAAGCCAAAGGCTCGACGCCGATGACTGCGTCTCGCTCCCGCGTATAGTGACATGTTCGCCGCGTTATTGCTTTATTATTGCTAGGGGTAAATCAGTTTATGTGCCAGATAAAACTTGATAAAATTTAATAAAAGCCAAACGTCGCGTTCCTCTTTATCCCTCTCATTTCGCGGTCCTCCGACTATGAAACGAACGAGGATTCAAGGAGAAGACGGCTTCTGGCGCTACCTCGGTAACTCGCGAGACGATCCAACGCGTCGCGAGAGTTTCCCCCTTCATTTGACGAGTATAGATAAATCAGATTTCCTTCTGTATCGTTAATGTTTGACGGGGGTCTTCAGATTCAATCTGAACTCCGCTCGGGCCTCCCCTATGTATGTATATATCTCTATGTATGTGTATACGTATTTATATAAGCGCCGTACCTATTTACAGAGAAAGTCGAGCAAACTCTGCATAACGGGGGTTGGTCGGATCGCGAGATTCATATCTTTGCTTAAATAATTCGTCCCACCTGTCTGCAATCAATTTATGCGCAGATACAGCGGATTGAATAAATAGGTCGAGGAGAGATTATTGGAAAAGTAATTTATAGCCAATATTCCTCCGCTTCTTTTTTTCGTACGATTCTCGTCCGCGGCGTTTTTATTCCTTTTCGTATTTCTCAATTGCCTCCCTCGAAGAGAGGACACGATTCGAGACTCTGCAGAAATAACCCGGGTACTTTTGGGGAATCTTCTCTCTTCAATAATACCGCCTTTCGAGTGCATCTTTTTCGCTCTAACAATAAATGCCCTCCAGGATTCTTTCCTCGCGGCTTATTACCGGATATAACGCGTCACTTTCAGCCCTAGGCCTCCGGGGCTGAAAAGGAAGTCAATAAACTCCACAGGTTAAGGTAATGCCTGGCAATCTGATTACTGGACACGATATCCACCAGCTGCGAATTGCCGGTCGCTTAAATGCCGGATTCAACTCTTGCTAAGATATCGATGCTTTCCGAACGCTAGATTTCATCCTGAACGCCTATCCTCGGGCAGGTATATAGAGTTTCGTGCGCTTTACCAAATCGGATAAGCCAACGGTTTGCCTAACCAATTTCCAACCCCTCTCCATAAGACGGAAGATTCTTAGTCTTTAGTTTCTTTCTTCTTTCCTTTTTTTTCATCAAATTTAATGGAATTGGTTTTTATTTTTACGGAAAGTTGACAATTCTTTTCCTCGACGGCGATAAATCTTCTCAGAATTTATCAAGGCGTAGATTGAGACTCGGTGGAAGGTATTTGCATTCGGGGATTAGTTCTAAACAGAAATCACTCCGGAAAATTTCTGAACGATCTCAATACCGCCGGTTTAAGCACCCAATTTCATTTGCGAGTCACACGTCTTGATTTGATGGAGGAAGTCCTCCTTCTATCAGGCGAGCACCCCACGGGCCTAACTTTCAAGCTTCTAACGTCGTCTCGAGATATTCTCACCGTTTCACCCGAAGCGAATAGGACTACCAAGTAGAGGATGGGAAGAAGAGACCATGAAGTGGAAAGGGAGTTTCCGAATGTAATTACTTAACGTCACCACAGTTATCGTACCTATTGCAGTTATCGTCATGGTAGCTGTAGATGCCCGCGGCATTCTGACGCCTAATTTCCACTCACGATATCTCGAACAACTATAAACTCGCCGAGAACATCTCGCTGTTCCCCTTTCCTTGCCTTTTCTTATCCTCTTCAGAAAACCTTCTCGAAATTTCAATATTCATAAAATTGTTTTTGACATCACGCCGCGCCGTGGTCGGTGCAACGTTTCAAACCCCATTTACTCCTCTTTCGTGCTTGGAGAATGCAGAGTCACGTACTGTTGAAGGAATTGCTTCGGTCCTCCTTCACATACGGCGATGGTAGGTAACCGGGTATAAAGGTACGAGGATAAGGTACAAGGAAGAAACTCTCGGGGATCGCATTCGCTCTAAACTTCGTTAATAGAAAACGACGGTTGTAAAACGTGCTTGTTAGGGAGCCGTTGTACAATTACTGAAAACTTTCCTCGATAATTTCAGTCCTAGATTCCGGTAATACCTTCCCGGTATTACCTGGCTTTGTTCCCCATATTCCGGTGCACCCTGTTACATATCAAGATTTTAAACCCGAATAAAAGGACGACGACGGTGAAAACTTGGCCGTGGAAGATGTGAAAGCAGAGACAAAAGGCAACCGGCGTCTTTATTGATACTGTACATAATTCAGTCATTGTCTTACTCGAGACTTTAACTGTCGACCGCTAAGCGAACTATTAACGATTCACCTCTCTTCGTCTTCTTCTCCTTTTTCCTCTTCACGGGGGGACCTAGAAGAGGCACGAAACTGAATGAATTCTAACGAAATTCCGCGGGAGATTCTGCATATCTGAGAAGGCCGCGATAGCCCCCTCCCTCCACGGTAATGCCGCAATTATACGAAACTACTACGAGCTGGAAGAGCGAAACGAGGTAATCAGAAAAGGATAACATAAAAAGTTGGAGCTACGCAACAAGCTAGAACTAGATATATACGTAGGTAATGGTTAAGTCTCTGCAGCATCTTAGGAAGATGTTCTTGGTCTCGTTGAAGCATCACTTAAACCCTGTAACATTACGGAGCTCCCAGGGTTGGTAGCAGTAAAATTATACTTCCTAGCGTTATACTGCGCTTCTCTAACAATCGTTTCGGCATCTCACTTCGGTGCTATTGTCGTTAGATTTTCACATCTGATGTTTAAAATCTAGAATACTGTCGAGTTTTAATGGTATAAAGGTAAAGGAGTTGAGTAGGTACCTAAACTTCGCAGGTATATGATATGAGAGAAAACTTTACCCTGCACTTCTCGAATGGCGTATACCTTACAGTACTAACTTATGTAAAAGAGATTTAGGTTGCACAAGAACTTTGCTGTAGGTTTAAAGATTCTCGCAAAATGCAGTAGCTCTGGCTCACACCCACACCTCTACCTACGTGCCGAGGATCTCAAAGGCGGATATCTCGACCGAAAATCATTAGTCAAAGTCCCAGTGATGCATACACACCCACAGATATTCGCGTACGTATGAATAGAACAGAAGTTCCTCGCTTCTCCCCTCGCCTTTTACGTATTCCGAAATAATTCCCATCCCTTACACCTGCCGCACACTTATGTCCCACCGAGGACTGGCTCGTGGATTGTACGAAGACGAAATGTTGATTTTTTCAGCTGAACTAAAGAAGCCTCTTGGTTTGGGTTTGGGAATGAAAGCTCTGCTGCCACTCTCGTGCTTCTATAACGTCCATTTTGCCATTCACCGCAAATATCTAGAAATGTAGATGATTTTGTGGATCTAGAGTGAAAACGACGTGGCAAATTACCTCTGAGAACCGCACAAAACTGTTGCATTTTGACAGCCGTGAAGCTTGAGGTGTCATTCGATATCGGGTACTAAAAACGCATATGAATTGCGTGAAAGGGACGGGATGAGGTTGAATGGTCATCTCGAACTGGTCGAGGTCGATGCGTGGTTCAAAGCTTCGCCGATAAAAGGCAGGGTGAAACAATACAGTCATTTCGGAACGAACACAATGCCCGAACTGTTGTGCAAACGGAACGGCAAATTCAAATTAAATTACCGATATACGCGTTGGATATAGGCGCACGGGTTCGCGCAAAGGGGGTAATGTCATTGTTTTTGTTGCGCTTGACTTCCAACTCCAATTTCCAGCCTCTGCATTTTTAATGGCGCGTACCCCGCACATACGCGGCTCCCGTTCTCTCTTTTCCCTCGTTTCTCCCTTTTCTCTCTTCTCCCTTTCTCCCTCCCTCCCTTTATTCATCTCTCTACTGTTTTGCTCTCCGCTGTGCACTGCGGTACAGAAGCCTGATGCAGAGGCCATCCAAAGCCAGCCCCCGAGTGCAGACACCACTTCCGTGAATGCTTGCGAGTCGCTCCGGGTCATTCGACGAGTCGTTTCATAGTTACAGCACACCGTTTCTGCTCGACCTTTATCGTTATTGAAATTCCATTACCCATAACTGACATTTCTCGTTCAGGCTAGATTATGGACGAACATTTTCACCATCGATACTCAAATTTTACCCTTCACTCAAAATTCCTTTATCTACTTTCCTTCTACGAGTTATCACTGCAGACTTGGAGCTATGAACTGAAATTTAAGGATCGGGTTGTACATGCAATGAAATTTTGATTCGCCCCTAAAAGCAAGAGTTATGCACGTTCTGGGAAAGTTTAGACACAAACTAAACTTTTGGAGTTCTAGTTTGGACTTCTGGATCTTAGAATTCGCTGCTTCCTCATAGCTGCTCAATTTTAAATAAAACGTTGCGTAAAACGATTCATTGAGTTAGTTTTTCACAGACTCTTGAAGTTGTAAGTAGAATTCGAAAATTCAATGGGATGTAGAGACGCTGATCAGGACTTCAACTAGAAGCGTTAATTCCGATTTACATTTCTGAATCCCCGCGTAGGACATTGTTCTACTGAATGAGGGAAAAACTGAAGAGCAAGAGAATCGAGCTTTCGGAGAATCGAACTAAAACTTTCATTCCGACTCAACGGGTTCAACGTCCTCTTCGCGAATCGTTGTTTCACACGGCTGAGTAAATGGATTCCTGAAATTCTTAAATTCGTCAATTTTTTTGGAAATCTACGTGCCTTCTGGAAGAAACAATACCGGCTATTGTTTCCGCGCGATTATAGTGCCGATTTCGAGTGGGTATTTATCTACCTACCTACTTACGTAGCTACAGCTATTATCCCTAGTACGTCGTCGTCGTTGTCGAGTGGTTTTCCTAATTTAGTAAGATTCCAAGCACAGCTTGCGTTGATTTAGCGCGCCACGGACTCGGTTAATTTTCTACCTCGTGGCAGTTGGTGGCACTTACCCGTTGCGTCACGTGATCGAAATGACTGAGCGAGTCTCTCCGCGACATAGGAGCCTTCCGAGGGTAGGGAGATTCCCTCAACCCTTGGAACCTGCGGAGGAGAAAAGAGCATGGAACGGGAACAGAGCGAGGAGGTTCCTTCAGAGAATTAGGCACTCCGTTCTACGCGATGGCAATCTAACCAACCGCAGTTTTGTTAAATTAATTAATGTCTCTTCCTAATTTTAAACTCCCGTTCTATTTATCCCGCCGAAATTTTCCGCCCGGAATTAACGACCGAAAATTCTCTCTATGTATATACACTATTTTCGAATATTTCATATTCCCTGATCGGCGTAGCTGCTCTTATATCCAACTTTAATTAAGTTAAGAAATATGATCAAAGAGAGGAGTAGTCCGAGAGGATTACAGGATTCGTTTCTTTTCCCACAAGTTTCAAGCGTTTGATTCTGCCCGCAATTTTCTCAAGTCAATTTTGCATTGCCAATTTATCTATAAGTCGGTATACGAACAGCCACTGTTCGTCTCTCTGTTCCACTAGAAGAAAACTTTTGTAAAAATATTGAAAAGTATGAAAAATGAAAAATGGAAAATGAAAAATGAAAAAATAGAGTAAATATTAATTTCGATTGCTCTTGTTGTTAATTCTCGTGTCGTCACGTCTGATTATAATTATAATTATGATAATAATGATGATGATCGTCCTCCCAGCACGCGGCAGCATTCTATGGTGGATATTTTTACAAAACGTGTTGTCCCGAGGACAAGCGCTAGCGGTTTAGTTTAATAACCCAATATTGTCCCCGGCCATTACTCTTACTTATAAAGTATAATGGGGCGTCATTTTTACGCTTAATATGCGCCCAATTTGAATATCCACCCCGTCCTGTGCGAAAGGCACTCATTGATGCGGCATGCCCGAGCAAACAGGCACCAGAAGCTCCCTGTTCGAAGGGGATGGACGAGGGAGAGACCAGGTATTCAAATCGTTTGTGCTTTCTTAACCCCCTCCTTCTCCGTCATTTGATAGCGTCGTATCGCGTCGTATCGCGTCGTATCGCGTCGCATCGCGTCGCGACGTCGTCCTCGAACAATTTCCCTCGCTCGAGAGGCCTTTTTGTTTTATTTCCTCTCGTCTTACCGCTATCCTCGCTTACTTATATTCGATCGGTATACACCTTGGCGATCGATCTGCACCGTATTGCACCTCGATGAAAATATCGGCTTTCGTACTCTTCGCGATGATACGAGTCGCGAACCACCCGTCAGAATTCAGTGAATCGCTAGTTTCGCGCACTGTCATCAATTTACTCCGTAATACATAAACAACAACAATTTTGATCGAGTCATTGCTCTGCTTTAGGGTAGGTGCCTGGATAACGTCGAAATTTCTTATGGGGGCGGAAATAATTATTTCCAAATTACAAACGCGTTACAAAAATTGATTGAACAGAAAAAAAAGCGATTCTCGTAGGGCACAGGTCTCATCGTTCATCGAATCTCTTTCAAATTTGTAGAGGATATTCTAAATCAATGAAATTTCAGAGCGAACCGACGATATTCAAAGAATTCAATTTACGGTTACAAAAATTTTCGAATTCGAATCATTTTTTTCTAAACGTTGGGAAAAAAGGTGATGAAATATCTCTATATACCATACCGATCTGCACCCTACGACGACCACTTCTTTTCTCCTAGACTCAATCCATGTAAGGCGAGGTCCATGAGATGTCAAATGATTCCGAATAATGTCTAAAAATCGAATCAATCGACAGTGGAAAACTCGAGTCGATGGAATATTTCTGGAAAGGCGTGCGTGCACCCCATGAAAGCTGGATAAGATCGGCGTCGACAAATCTAGTTACGGGAAGAAAAAATCTCCGAGTAGCTATACGTAGGATTTTGGTATATCCAGTTGGTTATACCCTATACGTGGGCAAGCACGGATCCCGTGAACAGGGTGTGGAAGTGGTGGTTTAGCGGAAATAGGAGGGAGAAATGTTCACCAGCTGTTTGTTTGTAGTATCCCCCATCGAGGGCCGCTGATCACGTAGACACTTAGGCTCCCCGTTTGCTCGAATCGATCTCTGAGTAAAACGTTAGAGTGGTAACGGGATCGGAGAGAAGAATAAGACTCTATTTATTGTCAGATATAAAATATAGCCTTGTCTCTTTGTGCTCTACTTAAGTTTACTTCCCTATCGATTCCGATTGATTTTACAATTTTTTCCTTAAATTTCTGTTTCAGAACGCTAACGCTCAAGCTGCTTTGCAAGCGGCGCAAGGTCAGGGTGCTCAGGGCCAGGGTGGCGAGACACAGGGTGGGCCTAACACCGTCTTGAGAGTAATAATCGAGCACATGATATACCCGATTTCACTGGATATACTTTACCAGGTAAGTCCGTAGTCCGGAAGTATTTCTATACCTGCGCGTTATCACGTCGCTAATTAACGCAGGTTTATTTATACCGCCAGACGTTTTCAATCTCATGTTTATTCGCTCGCCACTTCGAGTTTTTAAAAATGCAAAAGCCACTCAACTCAAACCGGAAGCACTCTCGGTGTCCCATGGGAAAAGCTACCTCTCCTAATGACTCCTACAATACTTACCCTGTCCAACTAACTCAACCAACTACCCTTGTCCTGCGCGGTACACGTTGCAACAAAGTTTACCCGGCAACGTTTCCATCGCGATTTCCTACGCCCCTGATGATCACTGGGACTAATACACTGACAAACGTGTTTAACGGATTCCAGCTTGTCCAAAATCGACTGAATGCGTACCTTATTTCCTTTCAAAAACGATCGCGAAGCTCAGGAGAATTCCAAAGTACTTTCAAACGTCAATTTTATCGCATCTCTTTTTGATTCGAACTTTGAGAGGAATCTGTATTTATACGAGGTCCTTTCATACGAGAGAAAGTGTTTTTCTTCAAATTATAGTCGTACTTAGAAAGCAGTGATCGATGATCGATTGTCACCTCTCGTTTTTATAGATTATGACCTGTAAAAAGCGCGGGTTAGGTACGCTGTAAATATACTTATACGATTCCGTAATTTATAAGCCTTTCAACGTCAGTGGTTTAAGCTCCACGTGTTACGGTCTGCTCTTGTCTTTAACTAGATCATTATCCTGTGGAGGTCAATCGCGACCCTCGCATATCGAGACAGTCGCTCCATTAAATTGCGCGGCTTATCATTACCGCATAAATTTAAAACGGAAGCGTTTGACCAACGAGTTTTATACAACGTCGTTTGTTCATTGTGTATATGAAAAAAAAAGAAAGAAAGAGGAAAAAAAGCAAAAATGTTCTTCGGCATAAATTTGGCGCTTTTTTAAAAACGTAATCTACTCCGCTACGAGCGAGTCGCGTTTTAAAAACTTGATAAACCTTCGCTCTACGGTAGGTACAGGTGTAATTTATGCATTGCGATTCAAGTACAACTTTTTTTCCCATTTTGCTTTCGCTCAATTCGCAAAGGAATTATCGAAACCGATGATAGAACTGTTCGTCAAGATTATCGAGCAGGATAATATTGTTTCGATGATAAACTTAAGTGATATTCAACCAGCAATCAGTTTAACCAATAATCAACCCATAGCAATTTTCTGCACGTATATCAATTAAACGAAGTTTATTTCGGTAACAAATTATTGCGGCTTATTACCCGCGGATCCATTAATACTAAATGTAACAGCAGCCACGAGTCACTACAGCTGCTACTTATCCTACCTGATAAATGTGATAAATAGAGTGCTGTAGAATTTATTCCATCGAAATATTTGACCAAAAATTAGTTTCTCTCGCATGTTTAATTTTCATTAATTAACGATAAAATATATCATTGTACTAGAATACCCGGATACGATTTCGTCATTTTTTTTTCACGAAACAAGTAGAAAAACGTTCCGAAGTAGCTCTGCGCTTACAAAGCTTTCTTTTCATTTCTTGCTTTTCTGGAAAAAAAAACCCTTATTCTATGATAATACCGTGATCCAAGGCGTACATACGAAAAATTGAAATAGCATTCGGAATAAGTGACGAATATTTATGCTTCTCACTGTACTTACGCTGACTTCCCTGACTTCCCCCTTCGACATGTTTATTAAGATGGACAGCTTCCAATTACCAGACTTAGTTGCGTTGATTGACTCGAGTCTGCTCGCATCGCTTTGTGTATTCGAAAACGTTTGATTCGTTGTATAATTAGTTTAATCGTAAAGTTAGATTCAAGAGACAAATCCGAGCTTTCAAAATTACCCAATCTTTAATTATACAGGTTGCATAATTTTCTTCTAATCTCGCCCCATTTCTTGCTACCCCCTCATCTCTTCAATAAAGCTTAAAAAGAGGTAAAAAAGAAAGGGAAGGCCAAGATCTAAGAAAAGAAGAGAATAAAAAAAAAAAAGAAACGGAAACCTTAAGCCGTTAATGGTGCTGCTAACGGACGACGTAAAAGATGAAGAAAATTCGGGAAACCGTGAGATACGGGATAAAGTTCTGATCGGCGTACAGTATAGCCGCGACCTGATGTAACTTGGGTTAAATAAGCCCCTAAGCAAGAGCGTAGGTATACTTAGGGTTGGCCGAGGTAATCAGGGAAAAGATTATCGGCGTTAGTTGAGAGTCAAGTTGGACGGTTGGGGCTCATCGCAGAGAGTCCAGTGCTCGTAAGTCCTTCATCGGCAATTCCATGGCGTTGTTTAAAACTTTATTGTTATTATATTTTTCTTCAATTATCATCCGTGGTCAGGAGTTGAAAAGAAAAATCAGTAACCCGATCGAACAATTCGGGTTTTTCATTAATTAACCGTCGTTATTTTGATATCAGATAAAAAACTAAGAGAGGGATAGAAATTAGCCCACGAAACACTCGAAACTTTCGTAACAAAAAAAATTGCGAAAACTCCAGGTTTCAATTAACGTATAGTGCTTTACGAATACCAAATTCACTACACATAGATACCTCCTCACGGTCTGTCTATATCTGTATATACATAGTACATAGACACGATTTACATACGTTTGAGAATTTTACGTATACGGGGTGGCAGCGAACCCAAGTGCTTTAATTTCAGGGGATGATTAGGGGGGGACTAGTTCGGTACTCTGCCATTAGAAATATGGGGTGTGTAAAATATAAGTCATTCACAAAGTCGCATCGGCGCCAGAAATCAGGCAACCAGGTAGACGCGGCGGACACTGGGCCGTCTGGTTTAGGCGTGCCGGACCACTGAGGAGTCAAAACGCTACTCCAGTTCAAGAATGACAAAAATCATTCCAGGCTGTGCTAACTAATTCTTTTGTATGCTGTTTTCGTCCGTCAGTGCCGTAGTCCAATGATTCTTGAACTGGAAAAGTATCGTGACTCGCTTCAGCGGTGGTGCACGCCTAACACCAGACAGCCCACTGCTCGCCTCTGCGTAGTAGGCTGCCTAAATTCAGGCGCCAGCGCGACTTTTTAAATGCCCTGCATCTCACAGACGCCACGATGAAAATCACGGTTTCTAACGGCAGGACAACAAACCAGACCCCCCAATCATCCCCCAAGATTAAAAAACCTAATTTGCCGCCGCCCTGTATATAAAATTATTCTAAATCTGTAATAAAACCTTCACTTTTCTCATTGTTTCGATTGGTTCTCATAAAATACACACATAACGGTATTATACGCTGTGGTTAATTAATCAAGAAAAATTGGAACGGTTTTAAAAACAATTATTGTTCGTACAGCAAATTAGCCGCGGTTTCATACATACATAGGTATACATGTAGACAGAGGAGTTGCAGGGGTAAGGACGGCGGAAGGTGGTTTTAATTTGTTCAAATCCGCAGGAAATTAGTTAGTCCCGAAAAAAAAATGAAAAATTGTTATTAAAATCTGACCAGGTGAACCACGTCCGTGGTTTCTGTTGTGCGGTGAACCAGATCTCCCGCAAAATTACATACCCCTCAACATTTTTCATAATTGTGTCTCTGCATTATAAATGGGATTTTTAACTCATGCACGGTACCTGTACGCGTCCGCCTGCGCACACCGTTACAGCTAACATGCGTTATACTCCACACTACGTGGTAACAACGTATGTTGTTATCCGCATGTTAATCACGCGTCGTAACTGCGTGTAGATACTTTGATGAAAATATTAATAATTTGGTTATGAAAGGAGAAAAAAAGAAGAGGAAATGAGTGAACGATATTCACCCGTTGATTGATTAATTATTATTCGGTAAAGCGTAAACAGGCGCATATATTTATACCTAATACTCCTTATTTTAGACGAGGTATAAACAGGGGTACGGGTACGCGACGGGAGCCTTAATAAGGCGAGATTTAGGGTGTCCCAGGTGTTGGCCAACCACTACGTTACGTTTATGTCACAGACTACCCCGCCCGCTCAGTCGACCAACGCCAACGGGGGCATAAACGTTAAAAGCCTCAACATTTTACGCCGATATTCCACTAGCATAACGGCATAATGTGTAATAGAAGGGCGCGGCTCGAACGATGAGAGTAAAGGGAGGTATATACACGAAGAGGAAGATGGGGATGAGAAGGAAGGTTGTAGTAGCGTATCGCAACCTATTCATTATATATATAGATATATCTATCGCATACGTATATACCAACGTTACGATACGAAAAAGAAAAAGAAAAAAAAAAAGAAAGAGAATTTTCAAAGAATTATTTTAATGGGAGATTATCAAACGAGGAAATATTAAAACTTTCATCGGCAAGCGACGAAACTTTCAGGTTTTCTTGAGCTGGGAATGAGAAAGGAAAGGAAAAAACGGGAAAAAAAAAAAAAACTGAAATATTCCTCGACCCTTTACGAGAAACAAAATTAATACCAATTTAGCTGCCTATTCTTTCATACCCGGGAAACCTCGGGCAGTTACCTCAGCATTACGTAGTACCCACCTAACTCCCAGGCTGATAAAGGAATAAATTCAAATAGATTCGAAACTTGTTATCTACATGCGGTGAAAATTTTTCTTAAGAAGAAAACATGGCGTCGTTAATTAGCTTTATACGCTGTAAAATCTCCGCCACTGCTGTGTGCCCGTGTACTACACACTTTGACTGTCATGATCAAAGAATATGTATCTAACTCCTGCGGCCAACTGTTTGTTGGTCTTGAGATGAAAAAGTTTGTAAAATAAAAACCTTGAGATCTAGGATGATATTATTCACTCGGTTAACTTACCATTCGCGAATCAAGAATTAAGATATCAGACTTTGTTATCCATTCGTCGAATTAACCCCGAGCGGTTTTCGATTTGAAATATCTCGATAACTGTGCAAATTTCTGGAAAGAATGATCAGACGTTTTTCGTAGAAAATTCGTTCGACTTCAAGGGCGCGCAGTTAGATTTTTGAAAAGAAAGGTTTTGGCTATCGAAAAACGTGCTTGAAGTCGGACCTGCGAAAAATGTGGATACATTTTTAACCCGAGTGAAATGATCGGCTGAACTTTTAGCGAATGGAAAAACTGTCCTCGATGGTTGCGGCTAGAAGCCACTGACCAAGTTTTGGCGAAGTTTTGAATTCGAGTAAAGCCCGTGTGGGTCTCGGTGGGTGAGGAACCGCACGCGAAACGATACGGAACGGCGGGTCCACGATCGAGCGAACCGCAACATTAAGCGTAACGGGGTGTCTAGGGTTCTGAGAATCCATTAATCATAGAATAACAGAAACATGTGATTAATGTTCCCGTTTTGTTCCTTTTTGTGGCATCAACGACATCGCGTTGAGACAGACCCGTGTCATTCTTGTTCTCTATATGTTTAACAGTTGTTATAGTTCTTGTTGTTCTTGTTGTTCGTGTTTACTTTATCATCGCCGTGGATACTGAACCGAGGGAAATTTTACCTCGCCTAATATACACGTCTACGCATAGCCTGGGCAAACGCGGTAGTTGCAAAATTACAAACGACCCACAATGCCCCGCCGGTATTCATTACGCTCCAGTTATTCAAACCAATCCGTTCATCACAGACTGACACGTACTTACAGAGTTGATAAATAGCCGGTAGCTAATTCTGATCCTATACGAGTAAATTCGCCTCGAGGTTACATTACATTTCTATTCAATCCAAACTATGTGATTTATACTGAAACTGAAATATCTACTCAGCGCACAATGATGTTCGAAAATTTGAAAAAAAAAAAAAAAAAACTCAAACTCCCTTTTCACATTTTCCATCTATCCGCTGTTTACTCATATACTATATGCATTGACACGTAACTTCGAACCTCGAAGCCTGCGTTCTCCTTCGTAACATACACCGAATTCCACTTACTTTATCGCATAACGATAATTAATGAATGAATAAATGAATAAATAAGTGAAAAGTGGTGATCGAAAAGGGTATGAGGGCCGTTAAACTGAGCCAGGCATTGCCTAGTGGCAATTGGCAATTGGCTATTGGCCCCATGGGGGATCGAAGCTCGGGTAGCCTGCGTCAAGGGATTATAGAAGCTCTTCCTCTCCCTGGTAGCGAATGGTAATCATTGTTATTGATTGGTATTACAGTTATTAATTCGTATTGTTCGGTTATCGGAGAATCCCTTCTGGGTAGGTACGGGTTCCCTCCTAGTCATCACCCGTTCATTGTCAGTCCGGCATAACTTCCAGGTAGAATTTCACCGCTAATTAATAGTCGTTCCGATTATAAACAATAATAATAATAATAATAATGATAATAATAATCGCGATATTATTACCGACGGTTGAAATTATATTGAGAAGTTGTCCGTCTGTCAAAACGTCCCGACGTCACTTTCAGTCCTCGAATTCTCTCGTTCCATATGGAATCGAAAGTTAGAAGGGGCAATATTGTGTTTTCCCAGAAAGTGTTCGAGGAGTTTCTCTGAATTTCATAGAAACTGGCCCAGGAGCCCTTGGGGAATTGACAAAAATAAGGGTGGAAAAATAAAAAGTGGATAAAAAGTGGCGGAGGTCGAAGGCACCGCCGTATATCTCGCGTATGTAAATCAAGGTGAAATTGACGAATAAGTGGCGTCAAGACGAGGGCAAGTTCATACAGTCACTGGAACGGTGAAAAAAAAAAAAAAAAACAAAGAAAAAAAAAGGGAAAAAAAAAATTAAAAAAGAGAAGAAGAGGGCGAGTGGAAACGGCGGAAAAGGGAAGTAACCAAGCCCCAGCCGTTAACCGGATGTCATCATATCCGCATCCTTATTCGAGGTACAATGGTTTCTGTCTGGTTTTTCAAGAAACCTCGTGGGAAATCAGCTCTATATACACAAAGAGAACTGGCGTCGCGTAGTCGCGCCAATTTCTGTATAAGTACAAATATACGGAGCCAGCGGTTGCACAGACACCGTGGTGTCGCTAATATTTTATTTACTTTACATTAATATTCCATAATGTCGTCCCCCGTGTGGGGATTCACTGTACTTAAATTCAATTCAGAGTTAAAGATTTCCTGATATTCGGATTAAGACTTTTCCCCAACTTTAACTAATCGTAAGCCGGGGAACTGAAACGTGGCGACCATAACGCTGCATGCGGAAGCATGTAACGCTAGGTATGTACCTACACGCGAATCTACCTATGAATGAAATTTGCAAATAAATTCACGGTCTCCTTCCAACCGCGCGCAGTGCGCTGTCAGAACTTCCAATTACACCAGTTTTAATTGACGATATATAGCAGACAACGTTAACCATTAGCGGTATTGCCTTTATTAATGAAAATATCGTGTTCATGGTACAGTAAGTTTGAAATCTGTCTACATGAATGACGTTTGGCATAAAGGGGGAAAGTTTTTGTTTTTCCTATATACATATGTACAGAACGGAAACGGGTCCTTTTTTCATTACCTCGAAATTACTATCGGTGTTGAAAAAAAGCAATTCCGATAAACTTGTAATCTCTTCCACATCGAAGAACACATCCCTCTCATCTTTACCGAAAAAAAAAAAGAAATGGTCCGATGAGCTTTGAGCTTCTATATCGATCGTGCGTTTATGAACAAAATTTTTCGTACGAATCGAGCAGCGATTGAAATGCGCAAATATTTCCGGTGCTTCGGATAACGAAATGGCTTGATTCGCAATATATCGTATTCTGTAACTCATTATTGCTTTAATCGATACTCACGATTCAGCGTAAGCGATAAACGAATATTTGAACCGTTCGTCGATTCGAAAGTTTATTTAGCTTCAAAGTTTTTTCGCTATTAGGTGCTCGAAGTCGATTCAGTCTCGTCAGAGTTAAAACTGCACTGAAATGGCGTTAGTCTTGTTAGTCCGATGTCCGAAGCGTGTATCGGCCTGCAGTAAAACTTGGGAACAAAGTAGTTTTTAATACTTTGCAAAGCTCCGAGCTCCAGCTTTCCTCGAATAGCCGAACTAATTATTTCACTTGTTTCGTTTGTTACAGATATTCACACGTTTTGGCAAGGTTCTGAAAATCGTTACCTTCACGAAGAACAGTAAGTACCACTCCCAGGTGTAGCCCAAGCTTTGCCTGGCCTGACATAGATATACATCGTAACATTCTGTAGCACTTTAGTACTCCGCCCGTAGCGCCGTTAGTACTTTCGATATTGCATCGCACTTTCGCTAACGGGCGTTCTCAAAGTTCACTATATAGGTACCAACTTTTTCTTACTTTCCTCGTTGATAAATTTTACGAAATTTATCGCCTCTCTTCAACGCCTCTGTCACGCTACAAAGACTTCAGAAACTGTGATTCCTGATTTTCTCATTTCCTCCGATGATTATTAAAAAATTTGAAAATTTTGTGTACACTAGAAAATGTGACGGAGGGAAACAGTCGCGACTTCCAATCGAAGTAACGAATGGAAATGTTGAAAATCTCGAAGCTTTTTTTCTTTGCGTGGAAGAATTAACTCGCTCGACACGCGTTAGAACGAACCTCTGGAGAGGCTACTGAAACTAGAGATGCTCAGACTGTGTTCCTCCCGATCCCGGTAGACACGTTACGAATTCATGCCTACGAAACGCCGCAGTGGGTGCAGATATACGCTTCCCCCTTCACCGTACCACGTGTATTGTTCAACGCGGCGATATTTCAATGTTTCAATGTTTCGATGCACCGGAGAAGCCCCACCCGGGCCAGTTCGTACCTCTACCAATTTACCCCGCGAAATTAGATCGGCCGCGATGATAATGGACGATAAGTTGGTCAGTAAAATCATACAGAGGCAGGAAATGACCGCTGTCCAACCGCGCGTGGTTTCGCGCACGTGTAAATCCGCACGAACACATATTCATACGTGGCTCTGAACACGGGACGAACTTCCAAACCGCGACCGCCCCGTTTGACTCAATCTCTCTGTTTCTGAATTCAATTTTTTCTTTTCTTTTATCGATTTCTACTAAAACGTTACCACCAACCACTTGCTTTGACCTATTTCGTGAGAATAATCCACTACCCTTACAGTAGCGGTGACCAGAATGCACTGCCGCGGTATCAGGTTGATATTCGTATACACTGCCAACGTATCTATACATATAGAAGGTTTTACTGCAGCAATGGTAGAATGGCGTAAAGCCCGAACCACAAACTGTGATTCATTATTAACACGCAGTGCATAGCCGTTATTGTTCTTTCGGAGAAAATTAATTTCACCTTCATTTCGTTTCAGGCTCTTTCCAAGCGCTCATACAATACCCGGACATGGTGGCCGCACAAACGGCTAAATTCGTGAGTACATCTAATTTTTTATTTTTATGTTTTTCTAATTCATTTGTTTACTTATTTAGGTTTTTTTTCAGTAATTAATTACCGTTTTTCATTCGTTTATTCAATTAAACTATTACTTCGCAGTAGCTAGACTGCAGTGTCGTATCTGTGTCTACGAGCTGCTTCCCAATTAGACCATAAAGCAGAATCCGTATATTTAACATATTTATACGGGTTTTTACGTAGCCAATTAGCCGCGTTGACGAGGAAAAACGTAGCTTTCTTCTCTAATTTTTTTAATCAATTAATTATAAAATCTTTTACCTCTTATTTGACATCGTAGTAAAGCTTGAGAATTAAGATAGAGAAAACTAAAAAATGGCCAGTTTTTCACATGGATTAATTAGAAGTTTGCGTTTAGTACGAGTCTTCTTTATCATCAGGTAACACCCCTTCCTACGGTTAAGATATACATTATCCGGCCCATGAGTTGCGAACAAATCAACAAGATACAGAGCAAAGTTCCGTTGTTTCAAAATTATGGTACATGTATACATATACCGGTGAACAGGTATTGTTCAGGGCGCATTGTTATTACGCAAAACTTACCCAAGTCTTTACAGAGACCTACGAGTTACTTACACCTATATACTATAGTACAAGGAGAGATTTAGCCGCGGGGGTTGCTGCGTAATGCTCACAGACAGCCATCGCCCATCAGTAAAGCCGACAAGCCGAGCATAGCACAAGGTTGCAGCTTGTTTAGTGCAAAAAAAGAAAAAAGAAAAGAAAGGAGGGAAAAAAATGAAACAAAAAAGTGAAAAAACAAAAATGAAATGAAATAGGTGCGTCGGCGGGTAGATGAAAAGCCATTTCTTTCTGTGGGCATCGTCCTACGTCTCGCTCTCTTCCTTCGGGGTTTTTACCTCATCGTTCAGTGGTTTAAGCCAACGCGAGCTTTGGGTTATTATATCCGTTAAATTCGTTAAAACAACCAGAACTTTTTCCACGTCTCTGCCCCGTCTACTGGCACGCCTGCGGTAACTAAATAACGTTAAAACGCCTGCGGGTTTCGAGGCGGATGACGGTCGCTGTGGTACGAGGTAAAACGAAACTAAACTAAACTGAACGAAACGAAACGAGACGAAATAGAAGTGGAAGCGGAGATGGTAGACGGGCGAACAAAAATTATAGATACAACCGATTCAACACGCGTTTTACCTCCACCGAATTCGTATTGTGTTACTCGCGTTATACGTATTGCATATCATATTCTAATTAAATTCACCCAACCGTCATAAAAATTGCGGAAATTCTTTCTGCACTCTATCATTATTTGCGATGCAGTTATAATTGTATACCTACATGCGAAGCTTCGAGCTGCGTATCTCTAGACCGAGGAAATATTGCGCGTAGGTATATAGGATACATATTGGTAACGCGTATCCAATTAGTTTAATAACTCAGTTTTCAACGATTCTTTCTAAATATCTTGAATCAATTTATATGATTAATTGCTTACCGTACTCGTTCGCTCTCCGATGTATCAAAAGCTCCACCGTCTCTGCAACATTTCGTCAAGTAGGTACGTACTCATATACGTACGCTTTGAACCGATCACCCCGGCCTCTCGAGAAGCAAAAAGCTTCTCTCGTCTAGCCTCACGGATTCTATCCTCTTCTTGAACTTCGAAACTCGACTGAGCTCGATGCAGAAAGTACAGAGAAGTTTAAGAGAAATTTTTAAATTACGCTCCGCATATACCATCGCGTATTGGTATATATACGATACGTACGCGCGTCTGCACGGATCTCCGCAAAGTGATTGCATCGAATTTTCCCTCTCTACTTATAATACTGTCAGGTACGCGAAATGTATTCGCCGTTCTTTCGAGACTCGAACTTCGGTTTCGTACTTTTTTACAAATTCAATATTCGGAAGAGATTTAGCGATTTCGGCTCGAATTTTTTCGAAAATATATACCGTGGAGTTAACATTGTGTTTTTGCGGTCGAAAAAGGAACTCGCTAAGGTGACTAACGCTGTGTTGCCTCGGGAACCCTTCCCGTAATAACGTAATGGTTTATTAATTATAACGGTAAATAGGTACGGAGTTAGTATAATCAAAATTTCGCATGTGAAAATGTGAAACTCACTAGCCGGAACACAAGTCAAACAAACCTGTTCGTTTTCGGACTTGGTTTCCATTGTACCTCGTTTCAACAGGCTTGTTTTATTAATGAAATCCAAATAACGTGGTGGCCACTGGCCAGTGAAATTGTTATCGCCTGCCTCGTAGTACTAGCTGGTTTTCCCCGGCTTTTCATCTCTCGACGCCGCAGACTAGGTATAATAGAACCGAAACGAAGCAAAGCAAACCAAAGCAAACCAAAGCAAAGCAAAGCAAAGCAAAGCAAAGTGAAGCGAAGTTATCTCACCTATTGTGTCTCTCCCGTTGCTTTATAGTCTTTGGATGGTCAAAACATCTACAATTCTTGCTGCACGCTCAGGATCGACTACAGCAAAATGCAGAGTCTCAATGTCAAGTATAACAACGATAAATCCAGAGATTATACGAACCCCACATTGCCCACTGGTGACGCGAATCTGGACGCTGCATCACTCGCGCTGGGAGGAGAGCTCTTGCCACAGCTTCTTTTAGGGGCTGCAGGGACCCAGCCTCGCGCTAGATTGCCAGGTAAAATGTTATTTCTAATTTTTAAAACAAAGTTTTGCGAATTGAATTTGAAAAAAAAAAAAAACGAGAAATAACTGTATTAAAATAATATTAATCATAAGTGTTGCTTTTTTTGTAAAGCAGATGTGTTTACAGGCGCCCCAAGTGTCTTGGCATCCCCATTCGCCGCGATGCATGGTTTAGCGTCGCCTCTCACCGGACCTTACAACGGCGTCGCGGCGGCCGGGGGTCTGGCTGGATTAGGTGGTTTCACTCTAGGAACCGGAGCACTCGGAGTACGAGTTCCGGGCAGTCCTCAACCCTCGTCAGTTCTTTTGGTCAGCAATCTGAACGAAGAGGTAAGTCCCAATTTTCGATTATTCAATTTCTTCGCATCGTCACCCCATATATATGACCCAAAGGAAAGAAGAACCGGGTTCTTTAAACGTTGAAACGACGTTTTAAATATCTGTTGAATAATTTCACTCGTTTAGTCGCTACTTTTATTCAGTAAAACTAAAAAAAAAAATCTATTTTTCATTCAAATTATATACATTTGAAGAATGTTCAAATTTTTTGTTCTCTTTTTTAAATCCGCGATCAAGCTTCAATCCCGCAGCCACGATACAATTTCGCGTACAGTAGGTGGGCACAGTGCGGACCTTCGGTCGCTAGTTGATGTTGTTTTAGGCTCACAGAGATGATGTCGGTAAAATTAACTTCGTATCCTAGACTCCTGGTTTCCTAGAACGCGCACGACCGCGTCGGCACGTTGGCACGGATCGTGTTCAACAGGTTGTTCCCAACAGTTCGCGCTGCGTTTGATTATCAACTTCGCGAAAGGATCGTGCGAAATATATCGCGAAAAGACGGGACGATTATTTTTTTTTTTTACTTTTTAATCTTTATTTTTTTTTTTGTATACTTTACGTAATATGAAATCGAATTATTACGAACGTAGATAGATAGCTGACGATACTCAGAAAATTAGTCTATTAGTACGATAATTAGATTTTCATTTCTCATTTTTCATTTTAATTTACTCATTTTCTTTATTTTATTTTTTTTTTTGTTTTTTCATTTTACTCTAAACAGGCGTCATCGTATTTCTTAAACGCCGTTTCCGCCTCTTTTTTTCTCACCATTTCTGTTCTCCTCTCGGCTCTCGCTCTATTGGTACATGTATAACATTTTTAGTTACAGTTTTGTGAGAAAATCATTGTTTTACAATTCATTCATAATTCCCTTACTAATTTCGATATAAATACATAAACTTTTCTTTTTTCTTTTTTTTTATCTAATTTAGATATTATATAGTATATATAGCTTTTTGACAGTAAAGTTAGAACTTCGTAGGTAAATCCCACCACCACCACCCCCATATTCACAGTTAGTAAAAACCAAAAAAAAATCAAAAATCACGCTTCATTTTTACAATCAAACAATTCTGCATCATACTTTCTTACATGATTCTCTTATGTAGCTGAATTTTTTTCTTTTTTTTTTCTTTTTTTCTTTTATTATCATCACGTATCAATTATGTAGATGAATTGTTTGATAAAGAAGAATGGAAGACGTTGATTTCTTCTCGATGCGTGTCTTACCCTGTGACGTCACCCTCATTTCGAAATACACCAACCACCCTGTCTTTATATAACTAAACGCGCACGTATTTCTATAGGTGTATCAATATTTTTATACACGATGAAGTTTTTGGATTTGAAATGCAAAAAAAAAAAGAAAATGAAATTCAGAAATTAACTAGAAATTTTGAAAACAAATTAACGAATATAATTACCTAAATTGATATGTGCCCGTTAATGAAATATTATATAGTCACCAACCTCCGCCCTGCAATAGTAACATTATATGATACAACCATCTAAGCGCTTTTGGAATAGGAAACAGTGAAAATGATTTTAAAAAAAAACAAAAATAAAGCTTCACCAGATTTTAATCAGAGCTAAAATGAAGATTGACCAGCTAGAGATCATCGTACGAATCTTTTTTGAATAATGTAATTAGTCATGAATTATGAGTCAATTGTTTTGCATCGTATAACTATATTCAGGTATATTTCCTTATGCGAGAGCGTTTAGTGGTTTTCTGTAAATAAAAAAAAAAAAAATCAAATAAGTGCTTCGATTTTGTGTGTCAATGCCACACTTCGCAGCTGCAACTTGTCACTACTGTACTATAACTGTGTGTATACTACTATCGTTGTGTTGCGCACGATTCTCAATTTCGCCACCTCTCTTCCATATACATATAATATAATATCAATAATATACATTAGCTAACGTACGTATACATATCTAGTATATGTTATATGGGAACTCAAAATTAATATCCATATTTTTCTTCATCTATAATATAAATATATAATATATAGGTATATTTTTTTTACCTTCATGCGCGACTCAAATCTGTTATCACAATTAACAATCATTATTTCGTTGCCGAAAACGTTCTTTTTTTTCTCGTTATTCTATTTCTCGTAAGAAAATATTTGATATAAAAATTGTAAGAGAGGAAGGGCTAAAATAGGGAATCGTTCGCCCACATCCATACATAAATTCTATATACTCACTGACTACTTACTGACTGTGGACTCTGTCTGTTCTCTGTGTAGATGGTCACGCCTGACGCTCTCTTTACCCTGTTCGGTACGTCTCTACATTTATATTATTAATTATATTACATTATTAATTATTATACCTACTTATGCGCTCATTATGCAGATATAATTATATCGTTGATTAGTTGACCGTTTTTCTCCCAATATTTTTGTTATTTTATTTTTTTATTCTTTATTATTATTTTTCTTTTCTTTTTTTTTAGTTTCCCAGTATCTTGTCAATTTTTTGGTCAATTGATTGAGTTTCAAATAAATTTAAAACGGTGATATAAATTCTCGTTTTTAATTTAAAACAATTTTTTCAAGAAAAGAATGAAAGAAAAAACTTGCATTTTGGTAAATTATCATGCAGATGATATTAGATTCTTGATACTTATATAGATTGGATATAGATCGAAAGTATAAAGTATATATTCTATATAGTTAGCTTGACTTCAACTATTTTAATCCTGATTTTTCAAAATTTTCACTTATTTATATTTTACTGCTCTCCACCACTCGTCACGTTCTATTCTTCAAGCATATTCTCTTCTGAATTTATCATTAATATTTTATTATTAATTCAAACACTTTAATATAAGCTTTGCTTATTTCGTATATTTTCATATAGGAATGATTCTGAATTGATTGACAATGATTAAGCGTTTTAAATCTCAATTATATACATAGATTACTTATACAGCGCATGTTTGATCCACCTTGCTATGAGGATAGTTTGTTTTTACGCTAAAATCTTCCCCGTCTATAAGAAAATGTTGCCTGTTCGTTGTATTCAAGAATAAATATTATTAAATTAAGCCAAAATGCACCGACGAGCATCATGCGTCCAATATTTTTTTCTTTTTTTCTTTATATATATTGAAAAAGAAAGAAAAATTCATTTTCGAACGCACTTACTCATTGTTAAACATTTCATGCATGTGGCTATAGATTTTATTGAAAAAAAAAACAGAATATCAATTCGAAAGAAAAAATATTATTGTGTATTCTCATATCCTTAAAACACTATAATTTGAACAATCTATAAAATTGTTCAAATTATTAATTGTTCAACAATATTAAAAATATATAGAAAAATTTCAACTCGTAATATCATATCATTTTTTATTTTATTTCTTTCGTATTATGTATAGGCGTTTATGGTGACGTACAACGTGTAAAAATTCTATACAACAAGAAGGATTCAGCCCTTATTCAACTTGCAGAGCCACACCAAGCTCATCTAGGTAATAAAATTATGATATTTCATAAATTATTACGATTAAAAAATATTGTCTCACCTTTTTCCATATAAATTTTATCGATTTTAATTATACAAACCATGAATCTACACGATTACTTACAGCAATGACGCATATGGATAAGCTAAGGGTGTTTGGAAAGCAAATTAGGGTGATGCTTAGTAAGCACCAGGCAGTACAGCTACCTAAAGAAGGACAACCGGATGCTGGTCTTACTAAAGATTACACCAACAGTCCTTTACACCGGTTCAAAAAACCTGGCTCGAAAAATTATCAAAATATTTACCCACCCAGCTCTACTCTTCACTTATCAAACATTCCGTAAGTTGTTATATTAAGTTATGAATCAAAAACTGGATACTATATCAAATCAGAACTTACGTCTCATTTATCGTCATCCGAATCATTGATCAAAATCTTTTTTTTATATTACAGAGCAACTGTATCCGAAGATGAGATTAAAGATGCCTTTACAAAGAATGGGTTCACGGTAAAAGCGTTCAAATTCTTTCCAAAGGACAGAAAAATGGCTCTGATTCAAATGGGTAGCATGGACGATGCCGTTGTAGCTCTGATTGTGAGTATTTTTATAATTAATAGAAGAGTCAGGATTGAGCTTTTGGTGAGAATCTCCAAAAATTAGTCAAGGGGGTACATACCCCTGAATAAGGGTATTTGACTTGATTGTGCTGCGAAAGACTAGCAAAATTCCTCAATGAAACTAATTGTGTAAGAAAGAAATAAGACGTATACCGGTCCTTCGAATATACGCCTATTCAGGCTGTATGTATCTCTTCAAACTGGTTCTAGATATCTAAAATAACCATCCAGTTTCAATATCTATCTACTTTTAAGTATCATGTACTGTGTCTGTTCCAGAAAATGCACAATTACCAACTGAGCGAATCCAACCACCTCAGGGTGTCGTTTTCGAAGAGTAACATCTAACAAGAGAGGCTTCCCAGCGAGCCCCAGTGGTTCCAGCCCTATACCCTAGTTCATTACTGGTATCCCAGTGCTATATATGATTGATTGTTTGATCGATCTTTCTATCGCAGTGACTTATACTCGGGACGAGTATTTATACGATGTGATCGTTTAGGGCGAGATGTTTTAAAACTTCGCTTTAGAGCCAAGTCAGATGAGCTAGCCAGCCGTACAATTATTACAACTTTTCCACCAAGTTGGTCAAGGTTTACCAATTACATAACGTCGTATTCCCCGACCCAAGTATTCTTCGGATCAGTTCTAGGGCCAAGTAAGGGCTAGCGATGCAGGAAAGTATGCAAAATACCAGAACATATTCTCAAATTAAAGTTCTTCACGCACAAATTTAATAAACAGCCTTGCCGAGTCTTCAGAGATTATCATTTGACCATTTTTATTTTAATAAATCAACATTGTGTTAAAGCCGTTCGATAGATTATCACAGAACGTTTCAGCTGATTTTGGTTGTTTGTATGGAAGAGATAGAGTCTTCTTTTGGTATTTAGCAGCCTTTTTAAAGTGTCGTTAATATTGGTAAAGGGCATCCAGCCCCTCGCTGACAATCCCATTCTTGTACAGAGTTAAGAAATAAGATATATATACATATATACATATATATATATATTTTACAAGCGTGACGCTAGCTGGTATTTCCTGGCAAAACTACTAATAAGAGTTAAGAATTTTTAAGAATAGGTAAAAACAAGTTTATTCAACAGGCAACTTTAATCATAGGATAAAATAAGTAATAATCCACATTACCAATGCACACATTGAGGCAAAAGGTATGAACTGACGCAACGTGATTGTGTTCTTATGTCTTTATTCATTTCATATATTTGACTGCGCTAACTGCCTATGGACATGGGCATCAAAACTCATCTTACGCTACTACGTTATATAGAGCGTCAAAGATCTGTAACAGTTTAAACCGTTCTTTTTCGTATTTGTATCTAGTGCAGCTAAGCCGTTAAAGAATTGAGTAATGTTTCTTGCAAAATGTATCTCATCGATATTTGAGGCGCTGCTAAACGCAGCAAGAATTATCCTAGCGGAAGAAAACAGGTAAATGTTTTTTAACTAAATCAATTGATTGGAGGAAAGTATAGTCTCAAGCTCGGGTGCTCTGCGTCCATACAGCAGGATTATGTAAAAACTTGTATGTAGTTTCGATTTGAATTCCTGCTTCTAGGTGCACTGCTATATTTGTTTGACGGGAAAGGCGGGAATAGAAAATTTAAAGCATACGTTACTGTAATGTTTACTAGTTCGATAGAGAAGTTGATTTATCGTCGCCGGATAGTATGGAATTAGGAAAATTGCAGGTATCTTAGATGTCATTGTTCCGAGATGAATCAACGTTAGATTTTGGAGCACGATGTGTGAAAAAAATGAATAAAAAAGTAAACAATGTGAAGAATCAATGCCTATGGATAGAATTTTGTTCAAGAAATCGTATTTTTATCATCAGATTATAGAACAGACAACAGAGAACAGTTTAACCAAAGTCGCATGTTTTTGATTTTTCTCGCTACTGCAGTGCACGCAAGCATATCGATTATATTATAATATATTTTAAGGGTGTTTATTTTTATAATTTGTATTTCAGTTTAATAAGTATTAAATATATTTTAATTTAGGGCTTAGAAATGCGTAGCTTTTATCACATATAAGTAAACGATAAATGAACATTGACATATCGCTATTCAAGTTTCTACATATAACATAACGCATAAGATTGCAGTTACACGGCTGATCAGCTAACGGTGATAATATCTGTGACGAATCTTTGATTAAATTTTTATTAATTGCATGCGATGATACCTTATAGTATGATTGTTTTAATTGAATGTCTAAGGTCGTTAAGATTTATCACAGATATTTTTATTACCGTTAGATTTTCTACCTACCATTACATGCATCAGTATAATCTTTAGTCAAAGTCTTGATGAAAAAGCGCTTGCGGAGAACATGGTAGCTAAAAGTGCTATGAAAAGCGCTAAATAAGTTCTGTTCTGTTTGAAGATTATCGTCATGTAAGATATACATATAATAATGTAATGAAAACAAAAAAGAAAAAAACAAAAAAGAAGAAATAATATTAAATATAAATATAAATTAATAATAATCATTAACAAAAGTGTAGTAGTTAATCAAAGGCACGTGACAAGGGGGAGTTATTAAAAAATTTGAAAAATTGAAATTAGTGAAAATTGAAAAATAAATAAATATTGTACACACAAAGACGATAGTCATACCATCAAATGATATGACCCAGTTTTGCAAGATCAAATCATTATATGTTGGTATATATACTTATATATATACATATATACGTATACCTTACATATATACACACACACACATATACATACAAACGCTTACACACTCCCACAGATCTAAATATATATATATCTATATATGTATATATATATATCAATATCTATACATAGATTATAAAGATAAAATAATCATTATAGTAATTCATATGAATATACGGAATAAGCCTGCAAAGAAGATGATAGTGTTATTGAGCAATGGACATTGGTGAATTTGCAAATTGCTTTTGACGCAGCAAATTAATACAATGTGAGATATAACTTTGTTAAAAACTTAAATGAACGCGCTAAACGGTGTATATTTTGGTCTAACCGATATAATATTCTGTTGGAGTCAATTAAATTAAATTAAAAATGAAAATATTAATTAGAATACAGCGAGTGCCGGCTCGGGCAAAATTACATTGTGCCAAAGTAGGATATTCCAAATCGAAAGATTTTTATCGACGGAAATATATTATTTTTCTTTCGTCTGAAACCAAGTCAATCCAAGCAAAATTCGTTTTTTTTTTTCCATTTATATATTTCAACAAAACCTATTTTCAAACAATTTCCAAACTTATTTGTAGAATTTTCCACATCGTGTTTCTAGCTCTCATAAATTCAGAAAGAAAGGTTTCATTCTTGTATAAACCATGATGTCTTATTCGATGAAATCAATTTGATTAAAATTCTGGCGAAAAAATTCTCAGATTGACTTTGGTGTGATTATACTTGAACGGGTATTAAATCGTGTAGTAAGTAGCCGGCATGAGCGAAAGGGGCCAGTCTTTGCATCTACGATCTGTGTCTTTTGAATCTCTGTAATATATCTGACATTCTTAATGTTGAACGGCCTAATTTCTGAACAGCCTTCATAAGCAGCATCACGTTAAATGATATCATCATCACTTGGTATGAAAAAAAAAAAAGAAAAATTTAATTCAAACAAAACATAATTATAAATCGCGCTACAACATTTTCCTACATGAGACAGTCTCTGGCCAGAGAAACTCTTAAGGCAGCTTCACAATATTGAGAAGAAAAAATCTCGATTCTTTGCTGTATAAATTGTCACATCTCTAATCTGAGCGATCGAAGTTTTTCTGGCAGAAATTCCCAACATGTAGAATCTAAAATTACGAGTTTAATTCAATTATTAAATCAGTTACACCAGCAAGCAGAACAATAATTAAAACCTGGACTAAAGTAATAGACATTAAAATCTGCGTGATCAACGATGGAGTTGGGTCACAGAATATTAATGAATAATCTAATTGCTGTATTATGCCGCTAGTGCACAAAGCGATGTGCTGCTTGATCACGAACACACAAAATAACCACTAGTATTAAAAATTTTATTGAAAGTATTTTTTTAAGTTTTAACTGCTTGTTTATTAATTACTATTATTATTATTATTAATTATTATTATTATTATTATTATTACTGTTAATCATTGCATGACTGCATACATAGCTTGCTTGTGTGCGGTATTCTGTATTTTTTTTTTTTGAACAAACGTGAAAAAAAAAAAAACTTAGTTCTAAGATTCTTCAGTTTTATTCAATTTATGTTAAATACTTTAAGTATTAGTTTAATTATTTGAATTCGCCTAGCTTTTAGACATTATTCTTGAAAAAAAAAACATAAAAAAAAAAACAAAAACAAAGAAACAAACAACTTTTATATTCACCTTGACATATTGACGGCTTGACAACTGGCATTATATCACATTAATAGGTTTAACCGATACAGAGCAGGTAATAGATTTATAGTAAAAATCGTGATCCGAAAACTTGTATTCGTTAATAGAAATTATTATTATTACTTATTAGTTTTTTTTACTTATGCCTAGGACTCGTAAAATGTTTTTTTATCATGTACTGTTTAAACACTTACATACTTACTTCATAGCTATTGTTCAACGTAGAGTCGGCTGCCCTAGATAAACATCTTGTACAGATAAAACGACAGGTTGCAGATTGTTAAAATACATATACCACTTAATTTATAATCGGTCATATTTCGTCGAATATAAATTATACGATATTATTTCCTTATACCGAATCAGACACTACCTTAGAATACTGTTCAGAATTTGGCAGAAAGAAAAAAAAACATGTCGCATTCAAGGTGTTATAATTAGATATACTTATCGATATAGTTGAGAGAAAATAAAACAGCTGGCATGTAAATAGTATTAAACTGCATTACATATATGTATAATCATTTATTTTTCAACAAAGATTTATTCGCATTCAATTATTGAATTCTGATCATATTCTCATTCTCGGCATAATGTGAAAAGCGCAGCAATCGTATATATACTAATTAAACATTATATCTTATCCAATACTAGCTGGATTGAGGGGGGCCGCGGTGAGAGTTGGGGTAGCCAGCACTCGCTACAAGATGATAGGATAACTTGATGTTTGAAATTATCGTTCGAGCAAAAAGAAAACGGAAAAGGGGGGCTTAATCTTCGCCAAATACTTATTGATAATCTGTTCAACAACTTAATAATTGTTCAGGTAATGAACAAATAGAGAGTGCATCGATTCTCGTTATTCTAAGAGCCAGTGAAATTAAAAAAAAAATCGTATTTCAAATGAGGATATAAAACTTTTCTTGAAAATATTCTGGCATACTGGCTTTCTCATATTTCTTGTCAAAAAACACTGGATAATGAGACTGAATGAATATTACGAATTTAGAGAATTGGTTGTAACAATAAATCACGTATTGCTCGATGGAGAATTTCGGTATAGAAGTTTGACAAACAGTAGATGAAGCCTAACTCGAAGAGGGTATATATTTATATATATATATCGCCTGTATATTTCATATATATGTATATATATGAATATATTATAACGGGTGTGTCTATTTTGCGAGTTCTGGGGTAACGGGCATCTCGTGCCAAAAAGTATTGGGTAATTATTATTATTATCAAAAAAAATATGAGGGAGAATTATTAGACGTGGGAATTTGGTACTGGCCCGTCATCCCCACGGCTGCATCAATATTATATTTTATTAATAAAAATTAAGCCTAGTTATTACGGTATATAATAATAAAATATGAATAAATTAAATATTATTATATAAAGTACACATTATACTGTAAAATATAGTAAGGAAAACTATGATTATCAGTATTGATGTATTGTCGATATGCTTTAAAGTGGTACTACCCGTTAAAAAAAAAAAAAAAAAGTATGAACATTTGAAGAAGAGGATTTGCCCTCAAGTATATATACAAAAAATAAAGAAAGAATAAGAAAAAAAAAAAAAAACGTAACACTGCGCGCTCGCGAGCCATCGGTATATATCCGCGGTGTTTTTAGAAAACGTAAAGGAAAGAAAGAAAAATAAATAAATAAATAAATAAATGAATGAGAGATACGTCGCGTAGTATATGAAATAAATCGATAGAATATTGAACACAAAAACACTAAACTAAACTAAACATTACACTAAACCGACGAATAGATTGTATTCACACAAAAGTCCAGCGAGTTTAAGAAAACAAATATATAAAGCTGGTAATGATATGAACTGAAACTTGCTGGAATTCAGTGTGAGAACAGCCTAGTATATGTATATGTATACAAATCTGGTTAAAAGTAATTAATTGATAGATTAATTGATTACGGATACATGGGAAGCGATAAAAGGAAGAGCCTGACTTCTGATTATTTACGAAGAATATATAGGTATATAAGTAAGGCGAAACGGTATATATATAAATAAATTAAAGTTACGAGATCTTTTAAAAAAAAAAACAAAAAAAAAACGTGAAAACCAAAAAAAAAAAAAAAAATGCAAAAAACCACACAAAAAAGAATGGAATAAGAAAATAATAATGATAATACAATCGTATATTAAAATATACGTATACTGAATAAATTTACGTATATAATGAAAATTTAGCTAAGTTTAAATAATTATTATAATATGTAATATGATTAGACAGGGTTTTAAAGAGTGAAGGAAGAGAGAAGAAAGAAAAAAAAATACAAAAAACAAGAGAAAAAAAAAACAAAAACAAAAAAAAACAAAAAACAAAATTGTATTTGTCACTGAAGAGATTAAAGTAATTATTCCTGAAACGTTAATTGAAAAATTAGTAAACTCGACGTTATGAACACGGTGAGAAAGGAGTTTTCACTATATTAGGAAAGGGTTCTATATAATATATTATATTGTTGTTCTTTGAGTGTTTGATACAAGTTGCGAGGATTTATGATAAATCATTTTTTTAATATCTTCGAAAATTAACGGCTATACCCTATAGTATATTCTAATCAATTGTCTGGAGAAAACAAAAAAAAAAGAATAAGAAAAACGACTATTCGAAAACTGAAGCTTTCGACGCTTTTATATCACTGGCTTATATCTCATACTGCGACTATGCCAGGCTACCTATCTGCGAATCGCAATGGTAGGATTAAAGAAGAAAAAAAAAAAAGAAAAATGAAACAGGGTCCTCAAATATTTGCTTTAAAAAATTATCAGCGATTCACGAATCCGTAGATTTTCTATTCGCAGTTAAAAAAGAAAATTTGGGTTCATGAAAATATTCTGGAATATCGATTGCGTCGTAAGAATTTGCCGTTTTTTTTTCTTTTTTCTTTCTTTTTCCAAGTCTCTGGTGGAGTCCGATATTTCAGGACTCTGTTTATTGAACCTACCATGTTTAATATAAACCGCGTCGTATATTTTCTATAACTCTGCAGCGACTATATTTCCATGATGATAGGATACCGTCATAAATGTTAATAGGGTTCCAGTAGTTACGTTATAAGAGAGGAGGTAGTTTTTAGAAAATTTTCCAAAAGCTTAAGTATTAGCAAAAATTCTAATAACATATACGCCTCAATTCCGAAGCGCGCGAAATAAATTATAAATAGCGTTAGTAGCGGTGACTATATTTTACCTTTCGACTATAATATCTTAACGTTTAGGTATTGACAATCACTATTTACTAGCGACGAACCCCCCCGATATTGTTGCTGTGTTAAACTAACGTCTCATACTTACGTTTCATTTGAACACTCATCCCACATATACATGCGTATGCGAAATCATTGCATTTTGCATTGCCCGAACTTCCAAAGCGTATTTCTAATGATAATTATGATAACGAGCGTTTTTTACCGATCGTATATTTCTTAGCCATCCTTAAATTTATACCTGCACTAATTTCTACGCTAATTCTTTATATCTCCGTAAATCGAATTCTCAATTTTTTGGTGTTTTTTCGGGTAGAAGCTGTGGCCCAGCCTGAGGCCAAATTATCACGCAAATTTCTAATGATAATTATTAATCATCCATATAGTATAACGGTATAGAGAATATTCGATATCATGTATTATTATACTTTTGACGATAATAATTCTAAAGAAAGACATATTTCCCGTGTATAATGTGTATTTCCAGAGTATTACAAATCTTTACTATTATCAGTTACTTGTATTAAAAAGAAAAAAGAAAACGTTTGGCCTCACGGTTTTAGCCCACAGCAATTAGGACGCCCATTGGGGAAAGAATTGGGCCAGGAATTGCGTTAAGAATCACAATCAGCTCGACTCAGACAAAAATCATTTTTTAAATAATAACTGTCAGAGCGAGCATTAACAGTTAAGCTAGTAAGTGATTACTGATTAGGTAGTTAACAAAGAAAATACACACACAAACACACACACACACACGGACACACATGTGCAGACGACAAAATTTTATTACACATTGAATGAAAACGAGACGCTTTCGATTTTATTATAAAACTGTACCGATAGACGTGCGTTAGATTCATTCATTGGTAGATAACTGGCGAACGATTTTATTCGCTCTATCGGTCGTTTGATTTCGTCGTAATATTCAGTTTGGTCCTATATCGCGTTGGACAGAGACGAAGCTCGAACCCGGAAATTAAAGACGAAACAGAAACGAGATGAGTTGGAAAAAAAAAGGGAAAAAGCAGAAAGAAACGGCAGCTAATTGAATCGAAACGAATCCACGTAATTCGGACTTTAATTAAATCAGATTAGATATATTAATTAGGGAGGCGTATGGTTTTACAATAAACGAAGCAATTTTCAATACACGGACACGCATACACGAATACACGCACGAATCTCTTTCGATTTCACACGAAACCCTCTCTGAGAAAAAAAAAAAAATTTACCTTTTCCGTATCTAATCTTACACGATTTCGTTTTTTTTTTTTGTGCATCTTGTTGACCACATTTGTCTCTCAAAAAATATCTCTACATTATTACGCTGAAAATATGGATAACTATAATTCATTAATCTGCTGCACTGACGCCTACTTTATACCTCAATTACAAAAACATTATTACTTCACGTATTTTTACTCTTACATGTAATTTTTTTTGTTTTTTTTTTCTTTCTTTTTCTCTGTTTTTTTCGTTCCTTCTTTCTCAACAGGTCTGGAAGCTGGGTATTATACGCAAAAGTGAAAAATTCAAAAGGGCTTAATAATAAGGGATTAAAGAGGAAGAATAATTAAAAAAAGTAAAGATCTGTTAAATTTTAATTGCATTTGGTTATCGGATTATTCTATCCTTATGTAATATCTTATAAATTGAATTTCATTTAATAATATTACGCTTAAAGTGTCTTTATATACGATTACGTTTCTATTATCTTGAAACGCACAAGATTTGTTTTGGTGCTAGTAGGGAATGGGGAAAATGGGTATATAGGGGATAGAGGAAATGAGTGATGTGCTAATTAAACAATTAGGCATGCGATTATATTCACGAACAGTATTTTCTATATCATTTCTATCAATCTATCTAAGATTATTTATTCCTTCCAGATCTGTTTAACAATATTATACCCATACATATACTATATCTTATTAATTATCTCTAGTTCGTATCTATTACTTATACCTTGTGTGTTTTATATCTTTGGATCACACCTCCAAGATAACTATACCTTTAGTTTAGTTACATTATTTTAATCTACACTTTTTAAATGTTAATTACTCCAATAATTTACCCTATCTTTATCACTACTTAATCCTTGCCTGTTTATTATTATTATTTTTATTATTATCATTATTATTATTATTAATAGTATCATTATTATTATTACTACTGCTACTATTATTATTATTATTATTACTATTATTATTTTCTCACCTTCTGTAATGTCTCATGCCTTTATGTCTTGTGTGTTCTTATGTCCAGTTTCTAATTCTTATCTTTATTATCAACAAAAAAAAACATAAAAAATAAGCAAAAAATATATATCCATTTTGTGAAACATGTCCTACGCCGCATTTTTGTGTTCTTTCTCTCCGATCCTTTTTAATATTATCGTTATCATTATCATTGTCATTATTATTTGACTTCTTACTTATTTTTCGTCCTACGTATAATTTATATGTACTGCCTACTACCTACTCATCTTGATATATATTTTAAGACGAGATCGAACACGAATTGTAATGATTAATAAATCGTCGATGTATCTTCTGTATATTTATACGATAGATAATGATATCGAGCTGGATATCGAATGAATTCATCTGGATACGAGAACTTTTTTTGAATCGATAAAATTGCCAAATATTGAACATAATATACATACACCCGTCGATTTGACGGAAAAAATAATAACGCGTTAATAAAACTAATGTTATACAGCCGTTTCCAAAAATCTTTCCACCTGAATTCTTTTGACATTTTTTTTTTTTTAATAACAATCATCAAATCTCACGAAATGATGTTGCAATCTTCTCTTATACCCTTCTACAGTATTTTTCGTCTAATTCTTCATAATCGATCGTAACTTCGATCGCTGTAATACCTACATTCCATTATCTTGCCGGATATCACGCTTTTTTCAAATTTATTTATTCTTTTATAATATATTATTGCACGTAATTATATAGTATTCTGGTCTGCCGCTTATACATTCTTCGCGATTCGCTCGTCACGTATAACTATTCATAGAATATGTATAAAAAACTATTTGAGCAAAAATTTTCGAACGTGAAAATCTTCAATGTATAATATATGTATATGTTACGCTTGGCGTGTTTATTCATGACCGGTATCAAGTTGGCACCACGGTCTTCCGTCTCCTTCCATCGTGCATGATTGGATAGAGAAGAAAAGAGAGAAAAGAGACTGTGGTGCCAACTTCATACGGGTCATGATTAAACACGTCAAGCGTATACATACATGTAACAAGCACACCATAAACGCTGGTCAACTTCTTTCTCGCACGTTTTCTGAAACTATGTACGAAATAGAAAAACAAACAAAAAAAAAACTTTCGCTTGAATCTTCAACCGATTAAATCCTCTTCGTTTAGCATTACTTTCATTATACCTATATAAACACGAGAGCACGAAAGGGTGCTTTTTGCTTTTGTTAAATAAAAATTCTATTATAGGTATATAAATATATATACATATATATTATAACAATAACGGTAACGATAATAATATAATAATAATAATAATAATAATAATAATACATAATAAATAAATAAATAAATAAATAAATATATTAAATTATAGAAAAACCGCGAAGAATAAGATATGGGTAAATAAATGAAAAAGCAAGAAAAACGGAAAAAAAATAATAACAATAGCGGAAAGTTTATAAATGGGAATAGGCTCTGGCTATATACACTGCGTGACCAACAAAACGCTTGTAATAATTGTATTTTATTTTCGGAGTTTTTTTCCAATTACCCAAGAGAGATAGTAATTGTTGAGATATTGCGTTCGTTGATCGACGCGGACAGTTACGATAAAAGAGAAATGAAATGAAATGAAAAACTTAATCGATTTGTTACGATTAAAATCACAATTAGTCAATTTTTCGCCAAAATAGGCATAAGGCGGTGATGAAAATTAAAACCGATATGTTCATGGTGCCCCATATGCATGGCCGACGCACAATTTAACCACACGTGAGTCAAGTATATATAGAGCCACATATTATACGTGACACGTGGCGATGTAAAAACGTTTAAAGCATGAATTAAAATTATTCATTACAAAAGAAATGATGATAAAAAAAAATAAAATAAAAAAATTAATAATAATAATAAATTTAAAAAAGAAAAAAAAAAAAAAAACGGTTCATGTTTAGCATTATATGTATAGGTATGTAGGGGAAAAAGATTAGCATCTCTCATCATCGACTGACTTCACTTTAATATTTCAAAGGAGAAGATATTAATTGACATGTTGAATTCGTGCTTCTAAACTCGGCGCTATAGGGCTTCAAAAAGAACAAAAAAAAAGAACAAAAAAAGTTTAATTGAAAATTATATATAGGTATATAGAAGAATTAAAAAAAAAAACACAAAAAAACATATATACATATACTGTATACCTGTCAGTATATAACAAGCAACGGAAGTTACGTCGCGTATTTATTTACAACTAACTGTATACTTGAAAGATAAATATAATGTTGAAGAAAGAAAAAGAAAATTAAAAAAAAAAGAAAAAAAAAACAAGATTTCCGCACAAGCTCGCCAGAACAATCGTTAGGAATTGTGCCTAGATGTTTAAACACGTATTCTATGGGATCAACGTCATTACCTTTAAAGATAAACTATAATTATAATATATAAATGAAAAATAATGTAATTATCTCAGCGCTAAAAAGTATTTGAGATAATTATCATTTATAACTCTATCTAGATCAGTTGGGAACGCATTATCATTAATCGCGAGTCGTGTACGTTACAGAATTTCTTCCTTCAAAGTGCATTTATGCATATTATCCGCGAGATATCGATATATATGGCCACACGACTCGTGTTAATTATAATTATGCAAGATATACATCCACTTCTGCGTGTTACGGTCGAATCGCGAAACCCACTTACATTCTTATCGCGTAGTGACCGGTTGCTTTTTTATTGCTGTATATAAAAAAAAAAAAATACACGGTCAAAGAATAAAAAAAATATTAATAAATATAAGTAAATAAACAAATAATAGTAAAAAAAAAAACATTTTCAAGACACATTTCCGATTTTTCTAACAAATCTAACCGGTCATTACGCGTGGTACGTATCTATACATACCATATATACATAATATGTATATATGTACTAATTATAAAATCACCGTAAGACGCGCAGCTTCGCGACTATTATTCTTTTTATATCATTGTCATATCTATATATCTTCTATTTATTATCACGTTATAATTTCATATCTATATACTATACTTGTACCTACTAATCCATTGTACCTATGTAGTGATCTATCTGTCTGTACTATATATTATTATATATTATTATTATATCCTCTTATCCTTTGCTACTATATGTATTATAATCTAAAAAGAAAAAACGAAAAAAAAAAACAAAAAAATATTAAACTTTATCTAAATCTACATACTATCTACTTTTTAACTATTATATATATATATATCATTCTATTTACTCATCTCACAAATTTATTTTTTCAAACTTTATAATTATATCCTATATTTATATACTATATTACTTATGATTTTTCTACTGCATCAAGGCTTGGATAAGTAGAATAATTCTTATATGATTTTTATTTCTCTAAACAATTTTCATTCATTACCTTTCCACAAAACTTAAACCTATATACCTATAATATCTATTCTTCTGTACCTATATTTTAGATTTTATTCATACGTATACAAGGGGACTGCTGTAATCATCTAATTTAGGTTTGATCTCGACTACACGTGCGCAGGAATCGCAGTACTAAATAATCCCTGCTATATATAATAGTAACTTTACGCAGTGATCTAGGCGAGAGAAGGAAAACTTTTTATTTTTTTTTTTTTTTTACGCAAACGAATTCATATTCTTTTTTCTTCTCTCTCTCTCTCTTTCTCTTTCTTTCTCTAACGTGCTACAATTACTATTTACACAACTTACACGAACATTACATACAAAATACAATTAGACAAGTTTCTATTATAATAAGGGAATTTTCATAGATCGGTTTAGAGTATATTTATAGAGGTTTGATGTGATGCCATACTCGCGCTTTTCCATCGAACTTAAAAATCATGCCACGGGAGTATTATTCTGAAAAATGAGACGAAAGAAGACGATCAAAAATTTTGGGAAGAACAAAGATTCGAAATTTTCTTTGAAAAAAGAAAAATCGACTGTGTAAAACAACTTCAAGTATCGAATACCCTTCGAAATATATTTAGTTATATAACAGCGTGAGAGTTGCACCACGATAATTAAAATCGGATCACATTTCTGATTCTCGAGGTGATATGCCGTACCTCTACCCATGCTTTTCGTTCGTATTCGAAATTATTAATCAGAATGAATTTTTCTTCGGCACGAAGAGCGTATGACCAAAAACTTCGAAATTTGAGGAAAAATTTTTTTAGTCATGTTTCAACTTTCGGTTTTTCTAAAGCTTTTTGGTCATCCACTCTTCGTTCATCGAAATCGAAACGATTCCCCGAAGAAAAATTCATTCTGATGAATATTCTTCTAGTGGCATAATTTTCAAATTCGATGGAAAATCACGAGTATGGCATCACCTTAATGCAGGTCTCTCGGGGTGTGCGAAGCGAAAAATATTTTATTAAAAAAAGGCAACTAGAAAATAAGAAATTCGCCATCGTCAGGCTCGAGGAATCTATCGGTGGTTGGCAGTCGGATACAAAAGTGTTCGAATTGTATAAATAATCTAATGCAGATAATCTTCGATTGCGTTATGCGACTTATTTGCGCAGACACGGGTCTTGTTACCAAAATTAACCAGACCAGAACGAAATACATAGTTTCACCATATATATGTATAGTATATTGTATACCGTCACTGTATAGAAAATTGCGAAATTAGAATTCACACAGCGCCGAAAAATTTTAACCGACTATAAACAATATTATCGCTTATTCGGATAGGATACGAAGAAACTTCACATCCGGCCAATATTCGTTGTATTATCTCTATATGCGGACTGCTTTATATATCAGCGTATAAAATTTAATTTTGCAAGTCAAATCGCAACGCTGTTTTTTTTTTTTTTTTTCTTATTTTCTTATTTTCTCGGCTTTGATTCCGGCAAATCACCAAAGCCAACGACCGCGGTATTGAATAAATCCAATTTGAGGAAACCTTGACTTCCAGAAAAACCGCAAATCTAATCCATTCCAATATCAAGTGACTAATTCAAACCTTTTGCCGTGAGATTATACGAGGTTCTTCACTGAAAAACGACTGGAAGTTATTCATTCTTTTTTTTCATTTCTAATCAAAAATTTTCAGATGCAGAATGGACGAGGGAATGTCACGAATTCTTGTTGCGGTTTATCGGGTAAATAACTTATACCGTTTATTCTGACGTATTTGTACGTGGGTGATCGCCGGCAGGCTTAATGAGACCTCGAAGACCCCTACAGAGCGTCTATAAAAGTCTACGAAGCTATTAGACCAGATAAGGTCCCGAATGGTTGTGCTGGGTTGACCGGTACGAACGGCGACCGATCGTTGAGGCCAGCCAACAACTTGTACTTTCACGTCGATCACCGCCGTCCAATGTCAGCCGAACAAAAACTGGCACTTGGCGCAGAAGTGAAAAAATAAAAATAAAAAAGGAATAAAACTAGCTGCAAGAGACTCGTGCGCCTTGTGACACCAAAAATGACCGGCGATCTCAACCGCTGATTGTCGATTTTCGATTCTTCAGGCTCCAATATCTTTTTTTTCTTTTCTTTTTTGTGTCTATTCGTTTTTTTACTTGAAATCTGACGAAAGATTAGAGCGTTTCAATTTCTGGGAATAAAAGTTTTTGCATGAATACCGAGATTGCAAATCCGATCAAGACTTTTTATAGAACATGTGTATATATGTGGCGAATTTCTTGGTTCTGGGAACGCGGCGTAGCGGCCTTCTCAGGAATTTCACCTTGACTGAATAACAACGGATTAAGTAATTCGCCAATTACCTACGCAACGTTTCACTCGGTGGTTAATCCACTTTTCATCATGAGTTGGCCGACCATAATTATACAGGTATGCTTTATACCTGCAGCAAGAAATAGAAGAGCAGGAAAAAAATTTCGCCCAAGTATAGCGACATAGTATTATGTACAAGAATGATTTATACATGAGGTTGAGAGAGTTGATCATAGGTCTACGTATAGTTTTTGCATAGAAATATCATTCTATTGTATTTTTAATCAATTCATGAACGCGTGCTTCCTTGACTTAGACTTTTTTCTCGTTCGCCTTCGCGGCTTTTAACTTTTTTTATAAAAAAAAAATCTTTCGACACTATACATTCCTCGAAAATCTGTATAATTTGATATGTTGCAGCGCTCCGGGATATCTATGATAGCTTTTTTTTCACCTCTCGTCACTTTGACTTTAATCCTTTTTATTAATTCTTCGCTCTTTCATAATCATCGATTTATAAATCTTTAATGAGAGAATAATTGTCCGAACATTCGACTGCGATAATAAATCATTTATCTCTCACACCCAACGAACAACTTCTAACGGGACGTTCGTAAACTCATACTGCAACGATTAGCAAGAGTACCAACTGACAAATGACGACCGAAATTATGCCAGTTATAATTACTATTATTACAGCCAATTGACTAATATGCATCTAAAAAAAAGTTCCAAAAAGACAGTTAATTTTTTTTAAGTCAACTTGTTTGCCAAAACTTTTTGAAATATACTTTATAATTCTTTGTTTCTAATAATTGGCAAAGCTATTCAATATTTCCTCGAGTCTGACGTATAGGAAGCAGAGCTTATACTTTATTTTTTGTTTGTTGGAATAATCAATTTCTTGATCGATGGTGACGGTTTTCACAATAACGACATAGTGAAAAGAGGATTCCCCGGGTTTCGTCGGACCTACTTCCTTCACGGATTTCGGGAGCTGAGCCATAGCCATAAAGTAGCAGCTACTATATCCCATGAAGATATGTACGCATATACTTATATACATACATTAGGGTGAGGATATTTTGTCAACCTTTTTTTTTCTTTTTAACGCTCACGTGAAAATTTGTTAGTTTTATGCATTTTAAGAGCCCTCTCCAAATTTCAGCTCAATTCAAAATTATTCAGAGTTCGTTCAAGAATTTTAAAAATTTCAAAATTCAAAGAAATCGAATGTTTTTTTTTTATTCTTCAGTTTCTCACTCATTCATTTTTATCTAGGTAGGTTCTAGAGGAACATAGTAAAATTTCAAGTCAAAATATTGAAGACGTCAAGTCTTAATATTGATATTTAACGCACGCTCAAAACCATTGACGATGTATTAGAATTTTTTTTGAAATGCTCGAGCGACCTTTAAATATCATTATTTCGACTTGAAATTTGCGTATATTCCTATACAATTTACATAGGACGGATTAAATTAGTGAGAAACTGAAGAATGAACAAAAAAAAAATCGATTCCTTTGAATCTCGAAAGTTTCAAAATTCTTGAGGGACTTCTACAAAATTTTTAATTGAGCTGAAATTTGGAGAGGGCTCTTGAAGTACATAAAACTAACAAATTTTCACATGGGCTTGCAAAAAAAATAAAAAATTAGATAAAATATTGCCATCCTATGTACATACTTATATTATAGTTTCTTTGTATATATAAAATATATGATAATATTCTCGTGTGTACTACGTATGTAACTATCGTCGAACTCAGTGTTAATTATGTACCTAATTAAGGAGAAATACGGTATCTCGAAATCCGTGAGTTTAACGTACAATATAATGATTAAAGAAAAATAATATGTAGCTCGTTATTAGCGAACTTTGATTGAGGCTTGACGCACTGACGTCCTTTAATGTCCTATACCGATTGATGATATATATATATATTAATATAAATATATACTAAAACCTTAAAATTTCTTTCAAATACGGCGTGTATATTCGCTTCGCGCTCTACTTTAAATTTTCAATAACTTCCTGAAGAATGTGCGCGTTAACGATGCATTTCAGAAAACAGGTTGGAGAGGGTACAACAGAGATATAGAGTCAATTGCGAATCAATATTTACCTAAATATATTATATACATACATATATATATGTATATATAGTATTTATTATATATACATATATATGTATATCTTAAAAAATAAATATACATATATATAAAAGAAACTATTAATAATATTGTAATATTATTAGGGAACGCCAGACGTGTGCGAGTATTAGATAAAGTGTTAATTACGGTTTAATTAAATGAATATTGTGAAACTTTGAAATTATATTTGCATAAAGTTAAGCGACTAAAATTGTTCGTGCAGGGAGGTGTTCCGGAGAATCGAAAGAATAAAAGAAAAAAGAAAATAATACAAAAAAAACAATATTTTCAACTTGGATTCGTCGGTTTGATACCGTATATACCTACTACATGTACGCATATACTAAGTGTAATACATATATACATATATAATATCTACTAATTTTGAAAAGGCTAATGAATATCTGTTTAAGACTTATAACTAGCTGTGTCATGAGGAAATTACGTCGAAGATGTAATTAAGACAATGTCTCTTGATAGGGCCGCTCGTCCATGTATACCTATACCTTATATCCCACTGTATAAGACGTTTTGCGCTTGCAATTAGAAGAATGATGAATAATTTGTCGCTATTGATCAGCGACAAAGAGAATTTATGAACAATTTTTAATGATTGAAACTCGCTGGAACTGAATTATATAAAAATTCGACGAGTTTAAGAATTCATAATATGGATAAAAGACTTTGGAACGCCTCGCCTGTACTGTGATACAGCTTATTTCGTTAAAGTTATTGAAAAACCGCCCAAATATTATAAAAATAATGTGAAATAACAAAAAAAAAAAGAAGAAAAAATAATGATGAATTATACGTATATAGTGAAAACACTGAAAATGTTTCATTCCTATTTGTCGATTGAAAAACGTCTTGGTATAGCGGTTAATTGAAATGGTATAATTAACTGTAAAATATACAATAGGTTGCACTAGGCAAATAATTTGAATCCGATATAACATATGAGTCTATTCAAAATTTATTATGTATATGAAAAGGTGAAGAAAGAATAAATAAATAAATAATTAAATAAATCAATAAGTTAATTATTATTACGTTAGTCTGATTATATAACAGCTGCTATAACGGCGTAAATATATATGTATGTATACATATATACATATATATACATATATTATTATATATTAAAAAAATACTATACACATATTATACGTGTATATACTATATGTATACATATATCTATTTATATATACACGTATACATCACATACACATAAATATTCACATGTAATATCTATATATATATATACATAGATATATAAATATATGTATATATATAGATATATACGCCGATAAATGACAAGAGAGACGAGATGAGATGACCTAGGACATAAGTTTATTGCGATTAGTATCTAAATGTAATATTTAAGTATATTAAATGAATGAAATACAGCGTGAGACGTCGCGTACCGTATATTGCTACACTTATACTTGAATTTTTCTTATAATTATTAATAATTATCTTTACATCTATACTTAACAAACTGTTCATTTCAACTCCGATGCCAGCGAGGGTTCTTCTCCAAATTGTCCACGACTACGTACTACTTGCGCCGCTACTTCAGTTAGCTGCAAATAAAAATATAAAGAGGGAGAAGATTTACGTGAGAAAATTCTCGTGTGTAGAATATATATAAAAAATATACACATAAACACATGCATGCACACACATATAGGAATATAATCTTCGCATTGAAGAAAAAATGGATAGTCGAGTATAATCGATCCTGGCGGATTATTTCGCGGTGTTAATCCTCTGAGTGCACACAATCGTAGCGAATCTTGAAGTACACATGGGGTCCAATTGGCCTCAAGCGATTTTCAACTTAAAATATCTCGAAAACTGTGCGATCTTTTTGAAAAAATGTTCAGACGTTTCTTGTAGAAAATTTATTCAACTGAAAGGTCGCATAGCTAGATTTTCGAAAATAAAAGTTTTGGTTGTCGAAAAACGAGCTTGAAGTCAAAGCTGCGCGAGAAATGCGCACTCGTAGGGTTGAAAAAAACCTTCGGCCTCTTCAGTTCTTTCACAAACGTGATTCCGCCGGGATTCTCTTCAGTTCGATACGGGGACTCGGATTATTTCGTATAAATAATGAAACATGTCAGATATCCTTGGGTTCTGCGACGCGACGCCCTTCCTAGGGACTCTCAAGGCTCCTTGTGTTATAATTATAAGAAAACTAGTCGAGTGTCGAGATATGGACGGCGATTGAATTATCGCTGGCATCTGTAGGTATCTGTCGCGGAAGATGATGATTTATTTTTTACAATTTTACCCACCTTTATTTTTGTACGTCATCCCATAAACGGTGATCATTTATTATACCCATACCTATTATACTTACACGATTTAATTATAGGTGGTTCATTTTAATAGCCGAAATCGCAAGGCGTAAGGCGAATGTTCTAAATTTACAGGAATTTTAATCGGTTCCCTACGGATAGTTTACGGATTATAACATTGTTATATCATATATATATATATAATATTATAATTCAACGTCAGTTTGTAGCATTATATCCTTAGGACTATTATAGACGGTATTATATCTACATATATTATGATAATTATTACATAAATACCATTATATATATATATATTATTATACATACATATTCCTTCTTTTTATTGTTCACATTTTGCGTTATTTTATAAAGAAGAATAAAAATCTCAACAAATTTACCGTCTCCGTATGTATCCGCCACCAAAACTACTTATATTACCTCAACTGCGGATATAACAACCGAAACCAACGGAATCTTATTCCGCAGACGTTAAATTGCGAAAAAACTTGGATCATTTAAATTAATCACAGTCTCCAGATTTCTTTATACCTATGTAAAACCAGAAGAAACAATATCAAGATCACTTTTTGCGACAATTTATTGGAGAGCAAAAAATAAGGAATCGAATTAATGAAACGGAGTTTTGAATTTGCCAGAATTCGGTTTATTTTTCCATAAATGATTGTCAGATCGATCTACAAGCCTATGATTACCTGTCGCATAATTCTACAGCGATATAAACGAATGGGTTGAAGATATTCAGATTTTTATTTCCTCGATTCATTATAATCGTCTTATTTTCTATCCTATTCAATTATAACACATCCACATAATCAGCCGCAATTATACCTATACGTACGGGAAATCACAGACAGTATATCGAGTGACGAATTAAATTCATATTCGTTTTGAAATCCAAAAAAAATTCCCAAGGGACGTCAAACAGTCCGAAAAATTTCATCTCGTTTAAAAAAAAAAGATTCGTCAAAGAACCCCAGTTTACCAAATATTGTAAGTGACGTAAGGTAGCGGAGCGTATCTCAAAAAGGACGAGACAGTAGGATCATATCCTAACGGGACGACGTTGACGGGACCAACTGGTGCGAAAACAGCCCTAGCTCTTTCGTAGTGTGCGAAATCCCTCGCTGAACCGGATGCGACAGCAGGATCGGCAGGTCCACTAGCCAAAGGTATCTGCGGAGCGATTGCAACTACTTGAGTAGCCGGTAAGGACTTCAGGGTCGTTCCAGCCGGTGTGATCACTCCTGCGGCATAGAGAAATCATTGTATTATTATTCGATGACTTTATTAGCGACAAAGATTCGCCGTGATGATAAAATTGAAGAAAAATCTGGTTCATATTAACGCGATCGATCATATCGTCTGCAAAAAGTAAACACGCATGAAGGATGTGGATCTCTCGCTCTCGTCAAAATTAACACACAATCAGATCGCCGTGGCGTAACTGCATGGGCGTGCCGGCGATCGATCCAGTTTTAGTCTCGATTTCGCACTTGTATAATGACCTTGAGCGGGCGTTGATTGCGGAAGTGTTTCATCGGCCTTGGCACCAGCGGGCCTAGAAGAGTAGGCGGAGATCGCAGGGAGGTCAAAGTTAACTGGAATCAAAGGTACTGGCAGTGATGCTGCGGGAGAAGCGACCCAGGGTGCTGATGGTTCTTCGATAGCTCTTCCCTTCTCTTCTTTGCCTTCCGGCTTCGCCGCTTCTCCTTCCGTAGCCGCTGCACCCGCTTCAGCCATGGCTTTCTCAGTCTGGACCTCAGGAGTCGCCTGTAGAAGTTTAATATAAATAAAAATTATAGACACACAAGTTCTATAAATAACTCCTCGCTGTATTGCCTCGGGGAAGGAAAAACCCCGAGAGGTACGAATCGGGCGCGAGTTAATTACGCAGTTGATACCTGTAATTACCAGAAACGTGTTTACTAACCTCAGCTTCCGCGACAGCTTCGATAATTGGTTCAGCCGTTTGAGGTGACGGACTGGGCTCTTGGTTCGAAGACTTTGCTTCTGGCTCCGCGGTCTTTGCGTCAATCGTGACGCTGTCGGATTCTAATTGTGGGCTCTGAACACCCTTGGTCGCTTCTTCGACCGCTAAAAGATGCGCGGCTCTTGCGGCTGCCACTTCCGGTGTTTCTTGAACCGGGACTGGCGCTTGGGGAAGATTTGTGGCCGCAACGCGGAAGCCGTTTTGTCCATCCGCAGTGTAGTCTGTACTCTGTATCAAACCGGCACCATCGATGTAGCTGTAAGATCCACGCGTGACTCCATCCAGCGAACGGACTTCAGAACGCGCTAGATGAGGCGCACTGTAACCGAAACTGTACTGACCCAGGGTGTCCTGATAACCCAGGAGTACTGTGGGCTGCGTGGAACCTCCGGCGATTAAAGCAGCGCCGAGAATCGCGACTACCTGAAATGATTGAAGATGGTTTTGAGGATGTTCAGTGTTTGTTTACGACTTTTCAGAACTTACTGAGAACTTCATGGCGATTGATGACTTCGGAAATAGGCGAGACGAAAGGATCGTGTGAGATAACGAACTAGTCGAGAAACCAATTGATACTTTGAAACATTCGGATGGCACCCGGGACTTTATATAGGGAGAAAGAATGGGGAGGAAGAACAGGACTGGGAAGACCACGCCCTTGGTAAACCCATCACATGTTTTATTGTGAATTTGTAAACCAGATGAGAGGAGGATGGAATGATGCCAGAACAGGTTGTATGCCAGGCGACGCAAGGTCGAATTGCAAGTTCAAAATACTCGTAAGACTTGTCGCGTGGGTTATTTTTTGCATCTTATATTATACTGGATCCATTGGTGCGCCGATAAGAAACGAGAGTACGAGACTACGACGAGGAACGCGTTTTCCCCCGTCCGGTACTCAGGTACAAGACTTTGTCCTAATATGTCGACCCGCGAGGTCGAGCGGGGTGACTTTTTACAAATTTTCAAAAATAAAATGCGTGCCTTATTTTATCGCAGATAAATTCTCGGTATAATTTTCCGTGCACGGTATGTTTTATTTATGATATCTTATTCGACTCTGAGCAAAGTCCGCGAAGAAGGCGATCCGATGGATACAGAAGTCCTTAGAATAGATCGAATCAGCTCGTGCCTGGTATAACTTAGTCAGTCAGTCATTCGCTCGTTCACCCTCATTATAACGTTAATCTCTACCCACGCCTGTGATAAAAACAGAGATAATTCATTCCCGAATGTAATCCGACTAATCGACTTGGCGAATTAACTTCCGTGTTAGAAAAACGAAATTCATAATCACAGATATACACAGGCATCGCGTTATACCTAACTTCAGCCTGCTATATATCATGCAAATAAACAGGTACTATGAATAACAGATCACTTACGATATTTACAATAATTCATGCGTAGAACCAGAGCGTTATAAATATACGTGGGGACTGTGAGAAAGAGGAGAAAAAAAAATGGCACCGAAATCAATACTCAGCATTTATCATGTCATAACTAGGTATCCATGCATTTCTTACGATAAAACGATGCGGTAATTTCAAAGAAAAGAAGAAAAGGGTGTTTATCCATTAAAAATACCTAATTTATTTCGATTATTTCGCTTTCGTGTTATAATGTAGTGGCAACAGTAAGTAAGGATCAGTCACCGCGACGCCGCAATAAAAGGAACTGTTTTTGCGCGCCTGAAATCGCTGCAGCGTTTCAAAAGACGGTGTAGTATAAATATTAAACCATATAGGTATAACTAGATCGATCCGTATAAATAATGACAAAGTAGTTTTGATTTTTTTTTCTTTTTTTTTTTGTTGGTTCCTTTTTTGTCATTGAATTAGGAGCGACGACCCACGTCCAGTTTGATGAGATTTGACAGTGTGAACAAGGCCTTAGTCACGCAAAATTGTAACAATGGAATCACAGAGGCGTAAACAAGTAGCCATTTACCATCGAGACGCCTTTCCGATTCTCTATTCTTAGATCGACAGGTGTAATTACATTTGTATAGGGTCACTGCCATTAAACTACCTTCAGGATCGTTCTGACTCAATTTCTATTTTATGACACTTGAGAAGATTGATCACATGAAGTTATAAAGAAGTTTGCAATAAATTTAGTGAATTGAATAAATAAGGTTGAACAAGCGGCGTCTTCGGAAATATCGTCATTTTAGACGTTTAAATGCGATTTCACGACATTAAACAGAAATTGATATTTATGTGGTATTTATTTTTCAATAATTCAGAAAATTTCCTATGAAAAAGTCTCATGACTCAAGTCAATTAGATGCACCTCGTTAGCTGTGCGATAATTTTCAAAATATTTGTCATCTCCTATGGGACTCATCAGAGTTGGGATCGTTCCGACCGAGGGTTTATTTCAAACGGTGCCTCTGATGCAATATTTCGCTTGTCGACCGAAATGGATATGGTGATGTCTGAAGGCTGCTGGGTCGAGGCGGAATGCTCCATACTTATAAGTATGTGAATTTATCTCCCTTCTACATCACACGGAAATAATGACAGCTCGGCAGTAAACAATATTATAATTTCTACATCCTGGGCCTCGGGATCTTTCGGAAGGTTCGCATACATAATAACAGGTTATATGATTCAGGATACCGTGACACTTGATTGACAAAAAAAATAATTTAGATCTGATATATCATTTATTGTGGTAAAAAGATGGACATGAGAACAAAATCTGATTAAAAATGTACAAATAATGCTTAGCGCAGGTTATTACAAAAATACAAACAGCGAATCGTTTAAAGTCGATCTCAATCTGATCACCAGACAGAGACAGCGGGTACGGCAGAATGAGCCAAGCCTGAATAGGCAGACACCAAAGCTGGTGCGGAGTAAGCAGAGTAAGCAGATACTACAGCAGGTGCTGAGTAATGGGCGGAGTAGGCAGCTGGGATAACTGCTGGTGCTGAATAAGCAGATACTATCGTTGGTGCGGAGTAGGCGGCGTAGTTCTTCGCTGCCTCGTGAGCAAGGGTAGCTTTCTCGTTGATGTAAGCTGCGGCGTGTTCTGCCTTAGCGACTGCGACCTCAGGAGTATCAACGACACGTCCGTCGAGACCGACAGGGGCTCCGTGACCAACGCGAGCATAACCAAGGTGTCCGGTATAGGCAGATACTACAGCTGGAGCAGAATAAGCTGAAACTACAGCTGGAGCTGCGGCGTAAGCTACGACATCGGCAGATTTTACAGCCTCGTGAGCCAGGGTCACTCTTTCGTTAATTTGAGCAGCGGCGTGCTCAGCCTTGGCCACAGCTACCTCAGGAGTGTCAACCACGCGGCCATCAGGACCGATTGGAGCGCCAGGAACTACGTGGTGAGCGTAGGCCAGGGGTGCCACAACGGCGTGAGGGTAGCTAGGCTTGGCAAGAGCTACAGCCACGAGAGCGGAGAGTACGATCTGCGGAAAATAGGAAATAAAATAATTTTTGAGGTTTTCTTTTTTTTTTGTAAGGATAAGGGAGAGTGATTATAATTTTTTAGTATCACTGACGATTGGAGATTTTATACTTACGAAGAATTTCATGTTGATTGATAATATAGCGCTGCTGATAGACCAGTACTCGCTATAATTGTCGAATGTGTTATGCCTGATCGTTTTGATTTCGGGTTTATATAGGAGGTGGTCAGCTGGGGCAACGTGCCGCGAGCCTATGCGGGACCACGCCTTTGACGCTCCCTGACATTGAGCTAACACGTAAGTTTACAAATCTGGCGTGGAGCTTCCCGTAAAAAAAAACCTTCACGATAAGTTGCTGCCTACAGTGCCTTAAGATGGCCTACGGTCACCGAGGTATATCCTTGTTCGTTAGATTCTTACGCAATTACATTTCGGCATACCGGGGCCAATCGATCAAGATATAGAGGAAATTTTATTCCTCTTTCTTACCGTGGGCCGTTTATCGAATTTAGAAGCAATTGAATTAACTTTTTGTTTCGAACAAAGTACCCGTGATATTATTTCGAGAATAAGACAGTGATCGTTGATTCTGTCTATTTATGATTAGTCTCATGTTAGATTATCGCAAGGCCTCGGGCTCGTGGTATTTAGAAACAATCTTCTCGTTCTCATAAGGCAAGTGTAAATTATTTTTCTACAGAGGCTCGGATTCTAATTGCAACTTGAAAGCGTTCTTAATACATACGATTTAGACACATGACATTTTTACGCGGCCTTCGGCAAGAAATCGGGTCATTTATCTGATGGAGTTGATAAATAAATAAAAAACTACGATTCAAGATCTTCTGGTTGATTTTTACACCGAACGCATGCGTGAATAATAAAGGTTTCCGTTTTTTTCTTTCTTTTTTCCATCATATTGTGCAAAATTATACAGAATTTTTCAAACCCAATGAGTACGTGTCTCTTGAATTAATATATAATTCGCGAACATTGAAATCACGATGGCTTCTCACATGAGATAGAAACTCACCTTGGACGAAATCGAATTTATTCCATCTCGATAAAAAAAATCACACCCGGGTAATTTCCAACAGCAGAAATTCCCTAGATCCGGGTTTCCATTTGCGGATTCGTGAAACCATTCGAGAAATTCATATTTCTCTTATCTCTCGCGCCGGAGTATAGAAATTCCAAGGGCTGATTTCAACCTTCAATCTTTATCCATACCGCAAGACTTTCGTCAAAATTTTGACGTACAAACATGCAGGGAAAATAGCATTGTGTTTCGAGATCCTATCGTCTGAATTACAGCATCCTATGCTGCACTCCGCCTTAAGAACGTTGAATGCGAACCAAAAACCGGTTCGCACAAGGAAGAAGAAGTCAGTTCCGCTTCCCGTGACTTCGCAATCAAAGGGACAAAAGTACTTCAGCAGGTCTTTCACTGCTTATAAAAATATATAATAAAAATCGCGATTCCGGCGTTTATTTATTTATTTATTTTATTTGTTTTCAATTTTTTGAACCAGTTGTGTCAAAAGTCTCGACCTTGTGGCAAAAAAATCTAATACCTACTTATTAGATTAAGCGAATTAAATCCAGCGTTGTTCAAGTGTCTAAAAGTATCGAGTCTGCGCGTGCCGAAAGGCAGTTTTTTAATCGATGATTAATTACAGGCGAAATAGGCGGAGGTATGTAACACCTATGATTATATACGTGTAGATGTACGTTATGCATGCACATGTATGTGTACACCCGTCTTTCCTCTTATTCTCTATAAGTTTTTGCAACTGAGGTTCGCGAATCGCCTGACTCCTGAGCAGGATCACCAAGTGCTCACGCTTTCCCCACTCCATGCCTCGTTGTACCCGAATAATGTCAATGCCAGGAACCAGACCACCTATATAAGCGAGCCAAATCATTATCTCGACACAACACGCCCAACTAGCGAGTCCTGGTCTTTTCCCAGTAGCGCTATAACAAACCTCTCAATTCATCATGAAGTGCTTCGTAAGTACATATACACGAATCTCCCTGAAATAGATCCAAAATAAAATATCAATTATTTCTTATCGCGGTGCGATATGGACAAGTTCAACAATCGATTGATCCTATCGTCACAGACTTTTATCCAAGCAATAAGAACCGAGTAGTGAAATAATCCGCATACTGTCTTCAATCTGTTCTCTAAACCTGGACATGTATGACCTACAGTTAAAAGAGAGACCTGCAAGAGTCAAGCGAACAAATTTTCGAATTCTCCTAATCATTTCGTTTTTCTAAAACAGATCGTTCTCTCCGCCCTCGTGGCCGTCGCTATGGCTAAGCCTGGCCACCTTCACGGTGGTGTCGTGGCTCCCTTGGCCTACGCTCACGTAGTTCCTGGCGCTCCAATCGGTCCTGACGGCCGCGTGGTCGACACCCCAGAAGTGGCCGTGGCTAAGGCTGCAAACGCAGCTGCCCACATCAATGAGAAGGTGACTCTGGCCAGAGAAGCATCCAAGAACTACGCTGCCTACCCTGCCGCCTATTCCGCGGTAGTTCCTGCCGCAGCTTACTCCACGTACGCCGCTGCACCAGTCGTGTCTGCTTACTCCGCACCCGCTCTTGCCTACGGCAAGGTCTACTCAGGTGTCGCCCCCGTTGTGTCTGCCTACTCCGGATACGCTCCTGCCCTCGCCTACGGTGCCCCTCTTAGTTTGGACGGACGTGTTGTCGACACCCCTGAGGTAGCCCATGCCAAGGCTGCTCATTTCGCTGCTCATGCCGAGGCCAAGGCTCGTCTTGGTTACGCTGGTCACTACGCTTACGCTGCACCCGTTGTCTCGGTCTGGTAGATGGGAGGACAGTGACTGAAGATCTGAGTGCTGGCTTAACTGACCGTTCGTCATGGATCAAAATCTTTCGATCAATTTTTGAATAAACTGAACCATTGGCAAACTTCTCAAAAATTTTGTATTTTATTCTTCTCATCGTCAGAATTTTTTTTATAGATATAGATTATAGATTTAGATGTCAAACAACTTCTACTGGAAAAAAGGGCCTGTAGTTCAATCTTGATAATCGCTCAAATGGGGTTCCTATTTTCCATACGATTAACCCAGGAAAAAAAAAGAACACTTTTACTACAAAAATGATAACTTAGCTCAAAATTAAGATGTCGATTTCGTTTTGAACGGGAACGATTGAGCTATTTATAAAAAAATTGACAGACTTCAAATTTGAAGCTCCTTCGAAGCTACTTGACATCGAAATCTATCATTCGAAGTATCAGCTACGAGGAGACGTACGAAGTGCGTCGCAATTACAAATTGGTGAACCTAGGATAGGTTTATACTGAAAGATGAATGAATCTTCAGATACTCATCATACACCTACACGATATACGGCAAGTTACACGAATAATATGCGAAAAACTTGTTTAAAATGAAACTGACTTCGTTTAAAACCGTTGCGATCCGTACGCTTTAACTCCGAAGGTAAGATTTTCTGTCCATTGAATGAGCTGCTAACTGGATTTGACGGATGAGGCGAAATTGGCGTAACCTTGGAAGCTCGGAACGAATTTCACTGCTGTGGATTGAAAGTACTCAAATTGCAGCTAAAGAAAAAAAACGCCACGGTCTGGTTCATCCAACTTCAGGTTCATTATTACTCTTATTGTGACCGCTATGCTTAGAGCAGCATGATACAGACATCGAGGCTGAGGACGAGTATCATTCCATTAATTGCAAAGGCAATCACGAGGCGTCTAATTGCTCTTGCCTCAGCCTGGCCTCTTACAAGGAAGTCAATCGCATCCACTTCACAAGGAATGTAACTAATGAGAGGCTATATGACTGATAAAGTGTGGCGTTAACGTTTCAATTTAGGTTTTAAAGACGTTTTATTACTGAGGATCAGATTTCGATTCTCGAGATTCGAGTCATTCTTTTAAATACACTACGCTGTTGCTGAACATTGACAGCATTATAGCAAGTGCATGAATTATCGTCTGGGTCGGCAGACTGCTCGGCTTATCAAAATGACGTTACACTCATATTTCACGGTTACTCATTTTATCACGAAACTCAACGCAGACCACAGACCGCAATCTGCATGATGAAACATTCCATTTCCTAAAGATAACGAGGAATTATGACCTTCTCGTGATTCCACTATCTCAAAGCGATCGAGGATCCTTCTTTCCGTCGTACAGAACTCCACGTCGAAAAGATTTGCGATGTTGAAATAAGCTACTTGGAAATGCTATTCAATTTATAAACTCGAACACACATTTGCGTAAAGGTTGGTTGTAGGATATTTAGGAGACGTTATCTTGCAGTATCTATTATTTATTTTCTATATGAATTCGTTACAACTAGGTATTGATTATCCTCATCGACCTGAGCCTGATCGAAGGGCATCTCGACTTATCGTTGGTACTTTTGACATCGTTCGAATCCATGACCTTCGACTGCATCGAACGAAAGATTCCACATTCATTATTCGCCCTGTTGATTTACTGCGACAACTCGAGTGAAATTGCCATAATTCTGAAAGCTCTCGGCGTATTTCACGGCTGCATCGTACAAGTACTCAAATTGCCACTGGAAAGAAAGAGAAATCACGGTTTAAGTCGCTCAATCAGACGTAAGAACTTTTCACGATTTATTAGAGTGTTTCAAGGGCTTATGTGTCAATGTTTTTCTATTTGGAAATTTATTTCGATTAAAGCTGACTTTCTGCGATTTTTTGAATATAGAGGGTCATTATAACAGCAACTGTGCTCTTGTCAAATAATTGACGCACCTGGAAGCACATGAACTCTGGTCTTGATCGGCGAACTGCTCGTACTGCCAAAATCACGTCACACTCTTGCTCTATGCCCATCCTTTCCAGCATGTAACTCAACGTCAAGTAAAGGCCACAGGCAGTGATACCATCACTGTAAAAGAAGAATGACTACATCAGGGAGAAAGGGCTGTTAGGTGGAGTGATGAGAACCGCGGTAGAATTGCATCCCATGGATGCACACATGCGTCTTTTCATTGCAGACAAAATTTTCTTTTTTTTCTTTTTTTGAATCGGATGTCAAAGCCTACTAGAAATTGTGGAACCATCATTAAGTACCTACTCACTCCACCGACACCCAATTGATTACGAATTTAAATAGAATAAGGATTCACTCACTAGCAGAGAACCAGAGTGGGTCCATCCCTCTTAATCCTTTCGGAAGCTCTCCAAAGTTCCACCAATGTTTCGGGTGCTGGTGGTTGTGCGACTTCTTTCGGGCTCCAGTTGTTGCACGTCAGAGCAGTGATGATCTTCGTTCTTGTCAAATTCTGGAGAAAAAAAAACAAAGAGCTTGAAGGAACAGTTTCCAGCACAAGAAGCTTTTCCGAAAGTCTCCAATCTCAAAGGATCGACGTTACCTATCTAAGTTTATTAAATCGGTGATATGGACATGCTCGACGTTCATTATTCTCACCTGTGACGTATCGGTGAGCAGCAGCTTGTCCGTTGTGAAATGTTCATCCCGGTTTGAACTCGTTTTGGCTTCGACTTTCAAGTAGGGTACAGGGATGACCGTTGTTCCACGGGGGATGATGTCACAGCACGTCTGCGGGTCACAAGAAAATGGAAAAAATTGTATACCTAGTTGAATTCGACGGTGCCTTGACCCTTGATCAAACCCACGTTGCAGTTAGCAAGCCAAATGAAATTTATATACATATTTAGTGCCGCTTCATGATTTGATCGTTTCCTTTTATACTCACGTCGTCTTCTAAGTCAGGCTGTTGCAATATTATGACCAGTTCGATATTTTTCTCGACTATCATTCGCCAGAAATCGGTGAGTGTCGAAGGCATGGGCAATTGGGAAGCGATATACTGTTTTCTGACCTCAATGCCATCAACACTGACAGCACTTATGTAATCGCTGTTGTCATCGTACGTCGGATATCGTGTCAAAGTAACCAAATTAGGACCGACTGAAATAAAAACGATTTTTTACAGGATTAGAGGCTTCGTTCGGTTCAAGTTTATAATGAATCTCAACGTACGAGTACTCGAGAGTACTTGTAAATCATCCGACCTGGTGTGAGTTTCGGGAACCTATTTTTGAGTATATTTTCCGAAACCGGAGGTCTGAGTGGTTCCAATGGCCGCAGGGCTTTATCCATCCAAGAACAATCTGTGAGCCTGTGATAAAACAATGTTGCGATGAAAAGTACATAAAAAATAGTGACAAGCTGGACAGATTCGTTTTTCACCTTGCCAGGTGCGTCGGTAAATCTTTTTTCATTTCTTCGATCTTTTCCTGCGTCATTTCAGAACACAGGATTTTTGCTGGCAGCATAATCAAGCACTGGGTGGGTACCAAGTGCGACAATACGTACTGCGGAAGGTTACGCAGCATATTGGCCCGAGCATTGTACATCTTCTTAGCCTCAGCGAAAACGTTTACTGTCTATAAATATTCGAGATAGGTAATCTCAGAGATTTCTTTCAACATGTCAGACTACGAATTTGCCATAACGCCCAAGTCAACTCACTCCTTCAACGACGAGATAACGCCAACAAATATCGGCCAGAATTATGACTCCAGTTCGTCCAGTGCCGGAATTGCAGTGTACAACTACGGGTCCTTGACCAGGGGGTACAGATAGCAGTTTCTGCATAAACTCGACAACGGAATGCGAGTACATCGGAACTCCTTCTTCGGGCCAAGCCGTGTACTGAAGATGTTCGATCTGTGGCACAGTGGAAAGGGAGGAAAGTCAATAGCGATGAACATAAGTCAGAGAGGCAGTCGTCGCGGTTTCATCGTACCGTGTGAGATTCCGTTCCGTGAGAATTCGTCACGTGAAAAGTTCTGTAAGTGAAGTCGGAATATACATGTTGGTGCGTGGTCAAGATGACGATGTCACCGTACGTTATTTCTTCTCCGATCTCGGGCCAGTACTGCTCGCACATGTTCTGAGGAAAGAGATTCTTGAGTAGGTATACTCGTCTAATAAGGCGAGTGAAAACGGTTGTTTTATCTTCACCTTTCCACTCTCGACGAGATCCACCAGCATGCAAATGATGCGAACTTCTTCCTGCCAAATCATTCGCCAGAAATCCACGACTGTCTCTGGCAGGGGACCTTGTGTCGCTATGTATGCCTTCTCTTTGCAGTAACCCTGCACCGTGTGAATAAACCAATTTCAATCAGATGCCAACTAATCAATGATCCCTAATCGACTCTGTATCCTGATCTTACCTGAACATAGTTGGCGTTGATATAGTCGGAATGAGCACCACGCGAATCTGTTATTAACATTACTCGAGTATCGTCATCTGCAAGTTGGGAAATAATCTTTGAATTTCTGAAAGCCATTTCAGATGTCAAATACTGTTTAGACAGGATATAATTTTCAAGATACCTCCGAGTTGGTTTTCGAAGTTGGCTGACGCCAGCAAATTATTATTACCGATATCACTTACACGCTATTAAATTCCCGTATCTATTCTTCGGCCTATTGTCCGGCAATCTCCCATAATCGCACGGACGCACTAATCCTTTTGGTAAGGACTGAAAAAAATATTAATCATCAATTTTGTTGGATAAGGCAATTCAATATCTACGGTTCGGGATCGAGGAAGAGAGAGGAAGAGACCTATCCGCATTGCGATCTTGTCGAATATTTCTGCAGAGTTTAAATCTAGAAATGATCGAAAATGATCTTGATCTCGCGATTAGAAGTACAAATATTCAGGCTTCGTTTTTCATTTCCTCTATTCTCCTTAACCGTGAAAAAAAACTTCACCATAAATTGCTGCTGAAGCAACCCGTTCTCGGCGGCTCTCCGAATGTAGTTTTCGAATATTCTCAATTTCTGCATCTCCGGAAGCACGCAGCTATCTGGGAGCGGTTCCTCCGGGTCGTTGATCGGGTGCAGTTTTGTATCGCTGACGTATTCAATCACAGGTGACTTTATCTTTGCTCGGCCTACACGCTTAGGCCTCCTGGAACGTTTACAAACATGTGGAAAATGAAGATCAATCGAAGGCTTCGTTCCCGAGCAAACGGCAGATCGGTAATGCTGTAGTTTTCTAATTTGATTCACACAGGAGATGAAGACAGATATTTTTCACCGATACACTTTGCCACAGATTTTATGAGCCATTTTTATTCTTCCAAAATACTCCCGTTCAATTACATGCTCCGCAATACCACGAAGACTTCCGGTGAGATCGAAAGCTCTACTCACCAGTACAGGACGTAAAACATCAGCCAACAGAGTCCAGAAATTGGGAGAATGAGGATCCAGAATAACCAAGCTTTCCCGAGATCGACAGGCGCAGCTACCGTGAATAAGTAGGTTTCCTTGAAACTTAATGTGCAGGCTGGATACTCGCCTTCCTCGGAGCTATTGGGCTTGCTGAAGCTCGCCTCTGACATAAGGTTCGTGGAGTTCCGGTTTCGTTTCAAGATCGGGCAAGTGTACGATCTCTTCATGATGACATCAGAGATTCTTTCCTCCCTGGTACTCGCGGGATTTGGAAGTTTGAAGCTGATTCGTTTCATCGTAGAGTTCGGTAGCTTGTCCTCAGACCTTTCGAATGTGACTTCATCCGGGATCAAATACCACAGGCTGATTGCTCTGCTCTTGTTGAAATTTTTATCCATTGCCTTTATCGAAATTGTATAGTTGTTCAAGGGCAAAAGCTGTAGCCCCACCTGGTATGCATGGTGCTCTTCGGACGAGTTTGTCGTCGTACTCAGATTGTGCATTGCCGGATTTCTCTTGAATTTCGAGTCCAGTACCTCGACGCGAACTGCAAACCTCTCTGTACGTTCCCAGAAACGTGGGTAGTGTCTCCATTTCAACGTCGTGTTGCCGTCTTCTCGGGCAATCAGTGACACATTCTGCGGCTTGGTAATTTCTAGGAACAGAAAGGACATCAGTGAAGTTGAGGAACCCTTCCAAGCTCTGCTTATTGGCTGTTCTTCGGGCTTACTCCGGAATCATGATATTCCCATAGAATGCAGCTAAGCCGCGAAAAAATAAGGTGGTCTTTGATACTGTCTAATCGGAAAGCTACCTCAGCTCTACAATAAACTTACCCCAACACTCAGTGTCAAAAATTGTTTGCGGGCCTCTTGTTTTGTGTATTACAGCTCGCACACTGTACCCCGTCATTGGTTTTAACTTTTCAATAGACTCGTTAGACCAGTGCCAAGAAAAAGATGCATTTTCTGGAATTAGATTCACTATTTCCCATTCTTGGGCTGGTTTCACAGAACGGGTCGAGGGATCGGTTTCCTGTTGACAAAAATAGCCACGCCGGGGATTCATTTATTTATTTATTATTGATGGAATCAGTTTGCTTCTTTTTCATACCGTTCTCTCAAAGCGGAGATATTTCCTCTCCTCCTTATTGAGGTTCATAGTATAATTTAATCGGACACCAGTCTCATTGATACACCCGACTTGTGGTTTTTCCAGCTCTAGTTCAAAGAGAAAAAAAGAATCCAGTTTATCACGGTTGGTAATGTGAAAGAAAAGAAAAAATATCTCTCCGTCGATTCATCGGTGCAATTTGACTCACTGCCTATGGCCACGAATCAAGAAATTTATTCCCGAAATAATTCAGACTCAAGATTTGATTGTCTATCTATTCGTTTGTTCGTTGAAAGGTTTTCCCATCTTGGACATTAGATCTGTATTACGAAAAATTACCTTTCTCGCAGTTGGGTGGCAGGAAATAATTCCGACACTCAGTTTGGCACCCGGTTATTTTGTCACATTTTCGTCCTCCGCAGTCCTCGATACAATCTTGTTGGCAATTATATCCGTATTTGCCGTTAGCACATACTATAAATACGATAGTATTACCATTGAGTTTCAAAGAGCTGCGATACCAACCTGAATATTTTTATTTACCTTGGTCGCAACTTTTGCCTCTGAATCCTGAAGCACAAAAGCAGCCTTCTGAGTTGCAGATCGATGTCCCTACGCAGGAATCACCGCAACGGAAATCGCAAGACTTTCTCGCGATTCCGAGACATTGAGAATCTAGACCTACGGAGAAAAGTGAATATATTTTGTCATTTTAGCAGTGGATCCTTGTCAGATGAATCGCTTTTATATTGGGTATGAAAGGGAGTACTCGCTGGTTGGAACGTTGTTCATGATGGCACGATTGTAATGGACAACAGACATCTCCCGATCATCGGCCGATACTTCTTGACATGAGAAGTCACAATCGTTAGATGATACATCAAATGTTTTCGTAGATTCTCGCATGGCACCTGGAAAAAAATACACCGACGTACATCTAGACTTTTTTCGCAAATATCTTCCGATAATTGTCGCAGTTATTTAACGAAATTACGTTCAGGCTCACCTTCCGGTTTATAAGTAAAACACTCATCGATTGCCCAGCGACCGTTTCCATCAGCTCGATCAGCTTTAGTAACCATTCGTAATCTCAAGGGAATCCCATCGGGTATACCGCTCAGAGATATATTGAGTCTTACAATCTGCCAGGCCGGTAGCTCGGTTTCCGGAAGCGTTTTGTCTCCATAAATGACTTGTTTATTCCAAATTTTTGCATTTTCATCGATAACGTGGACTTCTAGCTGGCATTCGGGACAGAGGCTGACTACCAAATCGACGTATAAATTTTTGACGGTCATATTTCGAGTAAAATTATTGGAAGTTACGTGCTGGCCAGTCTTTGTCGACAGTCTATAGTTATCTAAAATATACACGGCCATATTTGAGACTATGAAAGTGTTGCGAATTCTCATAGTAGAGGTACCTGAGTTGGAATAGAAATTCTAAATCTAAATCAAAACTGAAGGGCAAAGGAACTGAGCTTTTGGGGGATTGAACCAAAACTTCTATTTCGACTCGGGTAACGCCAGGGTACCAAATACGATACCCACAGAAATGGAATCGAATCCGATGTCTGCCACTATTTTCAACAACCAAGCTTGTGACGTTCATCCATTGGTCAACTTTTTTTTCCATTATCGTTTCAGCGGCGAAGCTTCGATTTTTTCCTGGCTGTTTGACTTCGATCTTGTCAATGCCGTTCCATTTAATAATGTACGTACGCCACTTCAAGGGGCTGATGAGGGTGCTGTCGGGTGTCTAGACGCAATTTTTGGTATTAATATGTTATAAGTATCCTAAATCAATAATTACGAATATTATTACTTGTGACCTTGTGAGGAACCTGTTGAATATCGATTTGTAAATATACGGTTATTCATTATCAAGAATCCTCTGAACAACTAATTAATAAGAAAGAAAGACCTTCACTCCACCAACGTGTAGTGCGGGACAGATGGGCTGTATAAATTATGTTTGTTACATCGAAACTTTGAGATCGGTTGAAGAAATGGAAGAAAAATCATTTCCCTGTTTGGATATATGGCTCGAAGTTATCTTCATGTGATCCAGAATTTTGGAAGTTTGTAAGGAAGAATAATAAAGGTACGTTTTTCTAGATTGGAAATTTTTCGAGGCTAAACAATGGTTGGAGAAAAAAAATTCCAAACAAAATCCGAGTGTCTTTTATAGTTGGAACAACATAAAAAGAAACAGGATGAAATCAGAGACGGTCAGGATCAGACGTTGGTCCCGATGGCACGAGATGATCCGTATACTTACCGTCATTGGATCAGACCCTTCGTCATCGCAGGCACGAATTTGAGACTTAGTGTCTTTTGAAGCGGCCAAAGTGATCCTGAAGCACGAATGGTTCGCCATGTTATTCTCCCCGAATCGTAGGTTGAGATCTTTTGACCCTCGAGCAGAAAACACGATGGTGCCTGACTCCTTTAATCGATTTAGGTGTAGACGGCTCCAACTGTAATTTCTGAGAACTACGCATTTACAAAAGTGAATTAATGTAGGTATTTAATCGTTGACAAAATTCACAAGGTTGAAGAACATGCAACGAATTTAAAGCAAATTGATTAGCTACATGTTGAAACAAACGAGTAAGAGATTTTCAGTCTCAGAGAACTGCTTCTTACTTTCCTAGTTTGTCTCAAAAGAATATTGACGCAATATGCAAAAAAAAAAACAGGCATATATCAAATCTCTTTCGAGTTATCTCTGGAATTACCTTCCCATCGAAAGTCGGAAACAGGACCCATCGGAGATTTCAAAGAATTGGTTATATCCCAACCTTCGCTCTCCGCCACTGCGGAGCATGTGTCCAGAGATAAATATTCGTTCCCCGTGAAGCCTGGAGATAGGAAAGTATACTTTTTTAATTTTTCGTCGTGGATATGGCATTCTCGTATAGACTTACGGATTACTATGATCTCTGACACGAGCTGCGTGAAACTAAACGTCATCTATACCGCAAGAAGTATATAGCCATTTACAAATGTAAGCGTGTGCAAGTGCAATCGCAGTCATGCGACGTTGATTACAGTCAAGAAAATTGAATTTGTTTCATCGCTAAGCTTACCCGTGTCATTACTGTGATCATTAGGTTCTCCATTCCAAACCAATGCATTGCCATTGTTTTCAGACATGCAAGTGATATCCTGCACTTTTGTCCCGTTCTCGTCTCTCGGAGGATGCCGGATCATGATTAGTTCTCCATAACTCTTCACCGTCAGTGAGGCCAAGAAAAGTGCAATTAGAATTGCACGAATCACAGAGAAACGCATTTTTACGTATCGAACCCTTCCGCTCGAATATAAAATTGTTTTTCTCGCCTAGAAACGCCAAAATGATGCCACGACGTCCACTTTCACTTAATTTACGATCACAATTCATTTTTTACGTGACATTTCTCTGTATTATACTCCACATGGTGATGTCAGCTATTCCCACATGTCAACTGAACACAAGCTGACTACTCACAAGCACAACACGAGACATATTGTACAGATATGCGCAGTATGTGCCGACACAGTGACTCGATGAAGAATTCAAAGGCGAGGAACCGCACGAACCGGAGTTCCATTAGATCAAACTTCCTGCTGAGAATTCAAGATAAGCGACTTTACATCCTGCGCATATGTTTTCATCGAATGCTAATTGTAACCGGGTAACCGCTACCACAGAAAACTAAGGTTCGCTTTTCCTCCTTGGCAACCCAGTCCTTCTTGTGATATTCAACGTCCTGTACCGTGACGCACATCCGTTGAACTGTTCAGTTTTTAAAAGAATTGCGATTTGTGAATTGAGAATATCACATGGTTAATCTGTTCGACCCAAGTTACTGGACAAATCTGTTTTCATTATTTTCTTTTTTATATATGGTCCATCGCAGACTATAACATTCAACAATTTACCAAATCCTGATTATCAACAAGTTGTCTGATGATTCATTCTCAACAGTCACAGCTAATTCCTCATCATTTCTTTAAGTCAATTGAAGGAAGAAGTATATATTAAAGATTCTCTCATTCATTTCGAGTTCAAAGACACAAACCGAATCATAACTGAACCAGGGAATAAAGGATCTCCCAACTCTCAATGGTAACTCCCGCGAAAACATCAGCTGAACGAAGATTGAAAACTGTGTTCGTTTCGCTGATATTCTATATGAACTGAGCCTGTAGAATTGAGCCTATGAAACAATTAGATTTATCCAATGCGAAATGAGTGAATTACTCATTTAAATTTATTCCTCTGAAAATATCATTCATAATATGCAAAATCGGATCAGTAGGTTGAGGTCCTGTCTGTCTCCGGATTAGTAGACGACGTAGTAGACAAAGGCCGGATCATGTTGCGCCAGGAAAACTACCTACAGTGACGAATTGTTCCCGGGAGTGACATGCGCAATCATTAGTAGCTAACTTATTAGCTAAAATAACTTTTTGTTTGTTTTCCTTATTGTAATAACGACGATGATAATAATCAAATACACAAAATGAATCGAGATGATGAAGCGCGTAGTTCAGTTTGAGAATTGTATCTCTGGCCGATCCCATGACACATATGTACTTTTTTATTGTAGTTTATATGTCTTTTCATATGCATCATCCTCCAAATGCATTATCTCTCTCTCATCCAACGGGACCCAGTCAAATGATGTGATGAATGGTCATTATCATTATTATTATTATTATGCGTGCATATGCGTATTTCCTGGTACGGATAATCTTGTGTAGCTAATTGGCTAATTAGGTAAAATTTTGTGTATTTACATTTTTGTATAAAACGGGGGTTTGTTTTCATCTTTTTGGGGAAAAGATTAAACTTTATGTTATTAATTATTAGTTTGAATAAATTTTTCAGGAAAAGAGAATAATTTGATTACACTGAAATTAGAGTCGACAGAGTGGAGTGTCACAATTACTTTTTCCAGAAACGTCGTTCACTGGGTACTCTTGGCATGGTACATTCCTCTGATTCCTTATTTACGTACAACGACTGAGCTAAAAGCTAGAAACGAGTCGGCACAGCCTGAACCACGATGTGAACTAGAATCAACAAAACTCATAAAAATGAGCTAATTTATGTGTCACTGTTGCTTGATGATCCGTTCAAATAAATAAAGCTTTCGCGATCCAGGACGGCGCGTAGTGCAACCTCCTGCTTGCCGATTCAAAACCTGCGGCTTTAGATAGATTCAGCATCGAGCTGCTGATCTTGTCGTAGATACGGTCATCTTTATCAGAATTTCCCGTTTTCCTTCTCACAATCAGATTACCAGGCTTTCCTGAGGTATTACTCACGCCGTCCAGTGAACCACTTCCTTCCGAAATTTTTAGTCCCATAACGGATCGAATTACGTAAATTGAGTTGTGTGATTGGAAATAAAACATTTTCAGTCTTCTGAAGAAGATCCTTAGATCACTGCGAATTGAAGATTGAGCTTCTCTGCGGAGAAACCGTTACATGTGCTATTTGACGGAACAGATCAAACGGAAACCCAAAAAAACTTTTAATGCCTGTTAGCGACTCAACATGGGATGTAGTACTCGGACACTCCATTGACTATCCATGTAGTTGCCACCTTGATCCAACACTGATAAACTATGCCGATAAAAAAAACCCATATTGAAGCGATGTCAATATCGATCTTTAATGTGGTCTGCCGATACTATTGCCATGCTCATGCCATGTGGCATTAATGTGGCATATGGGCTGGCCATGTTGAATGTTACCTGGGTACATCCTATAGGAATATCTTGCTATCAGCTTCGAATTTTGTACTAGAGACCACTCATGGCATCAACACTCTTGGTTTTCCTTACGTCGCGGTAACAAACATCCTGCGCACACAACGCTATCAGAATTATTATTATGAGTAAATTATACAGCTAACGTTAGTGCTAATGAAGCTCTATTTATGTATTGGCATTGACCATGAACACACTCATTATACTGTCGCTCATAATCTCGTTAACGAATCAGCTCGGTCAGACGATCTCATGGTGATGGTCTTCGTGAAATGTTCGCTGCACGACTACTTTCATTTGAAAATAACTTGCATTATACATATTACATTATAGGTTTAGGGGTCTAGTGAGTTCAAGTTGCATCGTAGTCGATTTTTGTTATGCAAATGTAAATCAAATGAACAGGAAAATTGATTAAAACACAGAAAAATTTGATTAGAATTTATTCATCCAAAGATATCATGCAGAATATATTACGATGTCATATTACTAGCTGAAGATCCCTTCGCTTTGCAATTAATAGACAACGTTTCTATACGCTAGACCTTGCACGCCAGGGTAAGCACCAGCGAGTAATGGGGCACTGTAAGCAGAGACAACAGGGGTGGCGTACGCGGCGTAACTCTTAGCGGCCTCGTTAACCAGGGTGACTTTCTCGTTGATGTGAGCCGCGGTGTGAGCAGCCTTCGCAACGGCCACCTCTGGGGTGTCGACGACGCGACCGTCGACGCCGATCGGAGCGCCTGCGACGAAGCCAGGATAAGCCAGCTGAGCACCGTAGGCAGGAAGAACTCCGGGTGCGCCGTAAGCGGAGACTACGGCTGGCGCAGAGTAGGCAACAAAGTCAGCCGAGTTGACGGCCTCGTTGGCCAGGGTGACTTTCTCGTTGATGTGGGCGGCGGTGTGTGCGGCCTTAGCAACGGCTACTTCTGGGGTGTCGACGACGCGGCCATCAGGGCCGATCGGAGCGCCAGGAACGATGCGAGCGTAGGCCAGGGGAGCGACGACGGCACCGTGTCCAGGTACACCGTTGAGGAAGCCAGGCATGGCCAGAGCAACTGCGAAGAGGGTGGAAACGAAGAATAGGACCTTCATGTTGATCTTGGGAAAGCTTCTTGGCGCTACTGTAGAACTGAGTACTCGCTAGAAGGCTTAGAATGATTGTGTCGAATCTGCTACTGGATTGTCCTTTTATATGCTAGAGGTAAGTAGGTGGCCGGTTGTGTAGATATCCTTCGTAGTGGTTGTATAATGCACTTTTAAGAAAAAATATCGCTTACCGATATCAAAATCGTAGCTATAGCCATGCAGGAATTATGGTATTATTTTCGTGGCAACTCTGGGCAAGGTGAACGTGCTGTAAAATGAGCGCTAGTGGCCAACAAGTTGATCCGTATGGTCACTCATGTGTTGGTCTGTAGATATCTTGCATTGCGTTGCATATCACGAGGTGTGCCTTACAACTGGCTAGAAAAATCCAAATCTTAGAAGGATTTCCATCTCGCTGTACCTACCTATCACACTTTCGCAGTAATTTATTAATCATTACAAATTATATAATCCTATTATTAACTAACAACAGATTTCCAAACAATTATCGATTGCAGTTGATCGACAAGGTCATCGATCAATTATTCGCCTAATCAACGATCAAAATTCTTTCATTTCATAATTATTCGGGTAATCATGAACTATGAGAGAATTCGAGTCTCAGTGATCAAGACATTAAACGAACCATATTTTATCATTTATAAAAACAACTGTAATATTATTTAATAGTTAGTCATGACATCGGAAATTGAGGTTGGTTGGTATCAGCCTTGTTCTAATTTGTATCGAGATGTATGGCTGTGATGTAAGAACACATTGTACCGTAGGATATCTGAATATATCCTACTTTATCTTCCCCTTTTTTTTTGTGGTTGAGTATATTCTGATTAGAGGCGGAAAAAGTGATGTTTCTCGTGAAGAATTTTCATACATTGACGCATTGACGTCGTGAGAATGAATAGTATTCATGGAATGATAATTAATCAACGATAAATTTAATCTAAATTACGTAAGAAAAGTAATTAAGCGAGGATGAGAATGCATGTCATGATAAGTGCATCTAGACGTTGTCGTAACAAGCAGCAGAGACCGGCTGAACTTTTTAAACGTATGTAATTAAGACAAAAAATTTAGGAGCGGAATTATTTCTAAATGTCAATGTCAGGCATCAAAATGACGGGATTATTGGGCGTGGTTTTGCGCACACGTGTCAGCTATACGTAATCCCTGTTTCTCCTATATAAAGAGCGAATTGCATCGATACTGCACTTCACAATCATTTGCTTTTGCGAGTACTGATATCAGCAGCGCCAAGCACTACAAACCTCAACAAATCATTATGAAGGTCTTCGTAAGTATTCTTATAGAAAATATGAACCATCTCAAAGACTTCCTTTTCTCCAGAGTCCCTCAGGACACATATTTCTACTTTTTTTTAAATCCCTCTCTTCATTCTCCAGATCGTCTTCTCCGCCCTCTTCGCAGTTGCTCTGGCCATGCCTGGCTTCCTCAACGGTGTACCTGGACACGGTGCCGTCGTCGCTCCCCTGGCCTACGCTCACATCGTTCCTGGCGCTCCGATCGGCCCTGATGGCCGCGTCGTCGACACCCCAGAAGTAGCCGTCGCTAAGGCCGCACACACCGCCGCCCACATCAACGAGAAAGTCACCCTGGCCAACGAGGCCGTCAAGTCGGCTGACTTTGTTGCCCACTCTGCGCCAGCCGTAGTCTCCGTTTACGGCGCACCCGGAGTTCTTCCTGCCTACGGTGCTCAGCTGGCTCATCCTGGCTTCGTCGCTGGCGCTCCGATCGGCGTCGACGGTCGCGTCGTCGACACCCCAGAGGTGGCCGTTGCGAAGGCTGCTCACACCGCGGCTCACATCAACGAGAAAGTCACCCTGGTTAACGAGGCCGCTAAGAGTTACGCCGCGTCCGCTACCCCTGTTGTCTCTGCTTACAGCGCCCCATTAGTCGCTGGTGCTTACCCTGGCGCTCATGGGCTTGCCTACTCGAAAATTGTCTATTAGATAAGAATGTGAATGTATTATATACTTCCGCAACTTAATTGTCGATCATCGCAGTGCAATATAAATCCTGAAAAAATAATTGAGAATCTGTCTTTTGTGCAATACTTATCCTCCTTTTTAGGGTACAGATATACATATATGAGAACGTATACTGCAGTTTTCATGGCTGTAGAAACCAGAGTCATCGTAAGCGAGCGACTCTGCAAAATTTTTGAAATTATCGACTACGGGTCGATAAGAATTTTAATGCAGTTGAATTTTGAATGATCAGTATTTGAGATCGTTAAAACAATTCTCTGTGTTCAGAGATAAGTGGAAAGAACTTTGTACTCCAGATCAAGCAGGACTGACCAAGCTTCGTCAGCTTAAGACTAATTGTAAGCTACCGAATTCATCTGGGTTAGTCAAAGTGAACCGTAGTACGCGTTAAACCGTAAGAAACGATACTGAAGACCAGAGATTAGGTAGATGTAAATTGGATCATTAAAAAGAAGAGAAGAAGTGACTAGGTGAATATTCAATACCCTGAGGGCTACAAACCCGAGGAAGAAGCAGAACCAAGAGGAACGAATCGGCAGAAGAAAAAATGAGTATTACTGTTTCGGTTGTACGCAGACCAACGGATCATCAATCGCATAGTACAAGCAATCAGGCGACTCACGATCGACTGTAATGAAAAAATGTCTAGGAATAATTCATAGTATGTTAAGTTCAATCAGACACAGCTACTGATCTTATTGTTCGTCTGAAAAACAAATGAACAGGACTTGTCTAACTACCGGATAAATTAATGTAGACGTATGCTCCAATATTACGTACGACTGCTATCTAAGTTTTAGGTAAGTTTTTGGTTCATAATAAAACTAAAGCTGTAGAATAGCTGTGCCTTTTGGGATCCTTGTGTAGATATGTTACTTGAGCAGATTCGAGATATGTAGTCCGTTTCCATTCGACGGGATGAAAGAATGGAAACAGCAACGATGTCATTGATCGTATGGGCCCACTATATCGGTGCGAAAGAAGTGAGCGGCTTCATATGTATTCGCTCGAACTATAATTTATACAAGACGGTAGTATTGTGTGAAACTTGAAGCCATAGCTCACGGAGTTGAACTCGATCGAGATCGAAATCCAAACGATTTATTTTTAGCTGTCTTACCCGTTATCCCACGTCTGCTGAGGCGCACCCCATTCTAACCATGTAACAAAGGAGAAATAATAATAAAATTGGTCGCATCAGTTATCTCGCCATATAAATTTCCCCAATCATTCCCGAAGAAATTCTGAAAATTTAGAATTTTGGGATTAATTAACCGATTCTTCAAAATCTACCGTGATTTATCGAATGCTGAGTTTAGAACTTTATCTTTGCAATATTCTGTCAACGATTATGAACGTTCTGTATTATTATATCATACATAAATCAAGAATGCTTGATCCTAAAGTGACTTGGTAAGATGAGAGTCATCGATCAATCCTTTAATCGCAGCTTGACACAGTCCTGCATTGATTCACCCATGTGTAGAGACACCGACTGATTTCGAAAACGGAATGAAGATAGATTACTTGAGTATAAAAAAGAGTACGACGAGAAATCCACTGGTTGATAAGTCAATAAATGCAGTCTGGGATTCGGATCTGCAACGAATTAATCAGGCCCCCGTTTCATTAATATTTATTAACACTTTCAGCTTTGTGGACCAGATTAAAATCGCGGTTTATAAACATATGATTTGCATTAATATCACAGTGAATTATTCGAGATTGAATCACAAGCTGAGCCTGCCCCAGATTTTTTAGCACAATTTTTTTTATTGTCATTTCTTACGCGACGCAATCTTTTACAAGTCTATTCTCTGTCGCTGTAATTAAGACGGTAAAAAATGATCGAGGAAGAATAAATGAATAAAATTTGTACAGTAACTGTCTCAAATTCCAAGAGTGCAGGCATAGGCATACATATATAACTTTTTCTCGAGTGACAAAAATTCCAATTGCCTAGACGAGGAATTCGAATGTGAAATTTCGTCAGTACTTGGTGCAACATGCGAAGGTCGATATTTAGATCGGTCTAACGAACCCGTATGAATAAAACCGCGTGGTAACGAGACTTGCGAAGACCTTGATCCGTTTCGCCAAGTTGGAATGTGTCTCCCCGCGACTTTGATATGGAATTACTTAATATTGACAGCTCCTTAAAAGAGCTTCCCGTCGCGTGTAAATGTCAATGTCAAATGTTACCGAGTACCTAAACCATTTGGCGGTGTTGTTGTTAGAATGGTGGGGATCAACGCTGATCCAACTATAAAAGATCATCCAGCTTCTGGATCTCCACAACGCAACTGAATCTAGCGAGTACTGGATCAACCAGCAGCGCTAATTTAATAAACTATCAACATGAATTCTCTGGTGAGTTTCTGCACTTCCATATAACATCTACCGCATTAAATCGTGAATCGAAGCCATCAACAAAAAGAAACCCTGTTCAAAAGAGATCAGAATTTAACACCGACATCATCAGAAGACGTCCACCCGATAATTAACCATCTTCTCGCCGATTTATTAATAATTACATAATTATTTTCTTTTCAGATCATTTTCTCCGCCCTCTTCGCCGTGGCTTGTGCCGGGAACCTGGGAGTACCACTAGCATACAGTGGCTACTATGGCGGCGGTGCGCCACTGGGGTACGACGGCCGAGTGGTCGACACCCCAGAAGTAGCCCACGCCAAGGCTGTCCATTTCGCTGAATACGCCAAAGCCGCAGCAGCCTCTGGTGCAGGTCCAGCTTATGCCCCAGCCTATGTCCCAGCTGCCGGTTATGCCTATGGCGCCGCTCCCCTTTCTGCCGATGGTCGCGTTGTCGACACCCCCGAAGTAGCTCACGCCAAGGCTGTCCATTTCGCTGAGTACGCGAAGGCCGCATCCGCGGCTGCCGTTGCCCCTAGCGCTTATGCTGGATATGCCCACGGCGCCGCTCCTCTAGGACACGATGGACGCGTCGTCGAAACCCCAGAGGTAGCTCAAGCCAAGGCTGCTCACCTCGCTGAACACGCTAAGGCTGCCGCTGCTGCTGGATATTCCGCACCCGTCTACGCAACCTATGCCGCTGTTCCAGCCGCAGTCTATGGTGGATATGGATATGCCGCTCCTCTTGGACACGACGGACGCGTTGTCGAGACTCCTGAGGTAGCTCAGGCCAAGGCTGCTCATCTTGCCGCACATGCTGCTGCCGCAGCTCAAGCCAGTGCTTGGTAAAAGATTCTACATTCGTTTGCCGCGAGACTTTTAAGTTCCGGACAGACTGGTCTGATTTTGTTACTGTAAATACGGTGCTTTAAATATACCTCGAACCACATTCAAATCAATCATGATATTGGCTTGTTTACTTTATTCAAATCCTTTGTCTACCTATTTCGATTACGCGGATGCTAGATCAGACCCAGATCTAGATCCGTTGAATAATCATAATCCAAGTGTAAATGAAGGTCGATGCTTCTCAACGGCTTCGAACCATTGAAGTATTCGATATCCATAAACTGCATCGTTAATCCGATGACAATTATGTAAGTATATTCGAGTATTCGTCTACCGATTTCAGATCGTAAGTCTAAATTGAATTATACAATTTATTAAAGGCGTGGTGTTAAAAAGTGGAACAAAAAATGACCGCCCACTCATATGGTTAGTTATTGCCCTCGTATGATGCAGAATGGGAGAATGAATAATCATTTTTTCAAACAACAAAGGGCATTCCGTTCAATCATTGGAGAAACAGTCGCATTGATCAATCGTTGCTATGGAAACGGTCACGCAGTGCACGAGGGCAGATAAAAATCTTGTCATGATATACGCTTAAAGTAGAGTATATGTTACCTCAGTGTGAAATATACGATCCTGCTACAACATGGTATAAGAACTGCATTCTTCATCGAATTTCTTTGGCCAAAAAATTCATGCAGGTGTATTAAGTTGCACAGAGTTTTGGCGGTTTAGGTGTAATACAACCATTGTGCATTCTTTTTGTCTCGTAAGGTCACGTTCAAAAAAATATATTGATGTATTGTGCAGATTCTTAAAATAAATGATTCTATTATATGTCCATGTGTTGCACATGCCTGCTCCTATTTTGTCAAGAAATTTCGATTATGCAAATCCGATCTAAATTCCGTACTAGTGTCTTTAGGTAGATCGAGAAATGTCCGCAAAAAACACTTCGACCAAATACGAAAACGGTGTCCGCAACAAGCCTGCCTTGAGAATACAAAATACAGAAGGAATGTTAAACCGCTACTGAAAACCTGGCCGAAATTCAGATTCTGGAGTCTCGATCTGTCAGTCAACTTCTAGTAGCTACTGTAAACGCAATTTAACTTTCTGACTAGAGCAATTAACTTCTTGCCGAAGACTGTGGAAGTTTAACTGAAGAAAATTATTTCGCATTTAACTTTCAATTTGGAAGATCACGTGTGTTGGTACTTCAGTCTTGTTGATTGATGCAGCTGAATAAATTTTAATTTAACCACTTCGAAAATTTAGTCATTACGCATAGTCTTTTTTGGTGCGCATGTATAGAGTTGTGGAGATAACTGAATGTGGCAACTGGTAATAAATATCGAGCGAATAAAGACTCGAGCCTTTTCATCGCTCGGAGGAATTATCCATCCATTCTGCAGGAAGTGAATTAATTAATATGGTGAAATAAATATCAACATACCAGAAATGATTTAATTCGCGTTAGACACGATATAATTTCTTAAACTAAGGTCAACCGGCTTAACAGAATGAAAATTTTATCAAATTCTAACCTTGCCTAGTCCACATATTCATTTTTACACTAATTCGCTTCATCTACGCCTGCGGTTTGTAGAAAGAGGCTTATGAAATGTTTGGGTTGGAAAAATTCCAACACGTCGAGGTAATGTAAGGTAATAATTATCTCGGTCAAGTGAAACCCACTACTATAGATTATTTCGCTATTCATTTCTCAGAAAATCCAACACCCTGTAATACCCAGCATGACCCTTTTTCAACAAAAATTTTTAACTGTAAAAAGCAAATCAAATCCAATCAAAAATACTTTTACAGACATGATTTCCACAACTTTAGAACATCTTTATCAATCAAGTTCAACTATGCTGGTGCTGACCACTGCCCAGTTGCAGATATATCTATATATCTTTAGTCCAGTTAAAGTATGGCCTGGGGCGATGATGGGTGAGTAACTTTTAGACCATAAATAACTAGAGAAGCAAATAAACAATGAAATATGTAAATACTTTCATCGCAGTCGTAAGTTTTAACCTCGATATTAAGAATTTCTAATTTCTATTCGCGACTTTTTGCATAGTAAGTACTACATAATGATTTTTACTCTGATACTGTGAGGTTTGTTTGATGTGATCCTCGATGTTTTTAGCTATTATGTATGAGGTAGTTAAATTCGAGTACAACACACATACACGTACATTGAAAGGCATTTTCTGCCTAATTCAACAAAAATGTATTACGTGAGTACCTAACTACGTTGACTCATATAGAAACTTTTGTTATCCACGTAATCGCGCCTCATTCTTTCAGCTGTATTTATTTTTATTTCACATTTATTTACACGCTGCGTTGGCGAAATCATTAAGCCTGTAAGAAATCACAGAGTCTTATTTCGTACTGTGGTAAAAATTCCGCCGATATTTTACAAGGCAGCCATACGGAACTCTTTGCACACACCCCACACATCAATCAAATCACAATGAACATCTAATTTTGATATTAAATTCAATTTAGATTCCAATCAAGTAACCGTTTTTTTTTTTCAAATTTATTGTACGGCTGTGAATCAGCTCAACCTCAAGGTCTCAACCTTAGTCCTGCATCATTCAATCCAACCGAAACACAATATAAGCAGACAATATAAGTGGACGTACCTTAATGATCTTGTCTCTGTGCAGATATTAAAAAGAAAAGAAACTTTTCTCACGTCAATACGCATTCGTCAATGTATAACATAAACAATTGTTTACAACCCCGATTAAATTACTAAAGATCAGCGAACCGAGTACTAAATAAGTCTCAAGTTTCACGAGATACCAGGTCAATCATTCGTGGCTATAAACTTTGGCCAATAAAAATATACCATGACAATTTGTCAGTGCCTTTACAGAGAGCTATATGAGGCAATGATCTTCACCTTTCGCTATAATATCGCTCAAAGCCTGTGTCAATCAGAACAAGTGTCGATTTTTGTCTTTTTATTGTTATACTTTGAGTTAGAAATTACTGCACAATCTGTGGTAAACCTTTGACCACTTGATAAAAGTTTGCAATATACGAGTTCACATCGTGAAAATTACAACACGGTCAAAATATCTCTAAATTTCTTAACCCCGATGTGACATAACATTGCGCCTAGATTAAAATCGTGTTACGGAATCTTGGGTACAAGAATTCCAAACAATCTAATTAGAAAAAGCGTTGAATTAGTATGTAACCCGAATATTGACTAAACAATGTGAAATAATGTCCTTTTCATTTAATTAATAGTGAAATCATAAGGATATCACACCGGATGCATAATTCTAATAATTAATATAATTTAGATACCAGCGCAGCTAGCGCTTGATCAGAGTGACGTGGTTGACTCGGAAAAAATGTTTCCTAGTCAGATCAAACCAGATAACTATAAATACCTACAATCTTTCACGTGGGCATTGTCTGTCGCTTGTATCCGCGTGTGTTCGCGTCTGCTCCGCATTGGTCCAGCATTTACATTTTTTATTAAACCAATGTCTTCGTCATACCCACTGTACTCGCGATATATACAACACATACAAACGGAAATACTTCATTCCGATATCTCCAGACAGAAGTTTTTCTCGCTTACTAGGTACCTGATGTATAATAAAAAAGCTCGTAACTTGAATCCACGATATCGGTATAACAAGAAATCCTTAATATCGCCTCGATTTAATCGAATCGTCTCATGGCCTTTGATTTTCCACGCCTTTGTTTCCCTTCTTGAACTTTACCAACGAACGAAGTCGAGTCTTGAACTTTAGAGTTTTACTTCTTAGCTCGGCTCATTCTTAAAAATTAAACCCATATTAAAAATACCAGAAAATACATAGCGCGAGTGGGTGGCTAAAATATCGTTGAAATGCAGACGCTTGACAACGATATAGTGGCCGATACTTTATACATGTATGGTGGTCTCGGGTGCCGCAGGGCTTCAATGAGGTCCAGTTGCTGAGGCCACAAGTAACGATTGCCTTGTCGTCGGGCAAATGTCAAGGTCAGTCGACTTGGGGCCATTGAAGTCGAGGTGAACCGAGGCCAGGTTTACATTGGGGTGCGGGCGTGGTCCTTATTTCCATCGGGAACCGATTTGCCGATCGCTATATGCGGGAGGGGGCTACGTATAAAAGGAACTCTCACTGTCCTCCAGGAACACAGACGGAATCGAGAGGAGAGATAGCGAGTACTGGTCGCCAGCAGCGCTATACACTATTACAGTATATATTTTACACGGTATAATCACCGAGTTTCCTCGCCATGAACCGCCTGGTAAGTTGCCTTAAGAAACAAAGGAAAGTGAAAGGTTACCTCTTACAGGTAACCCGACCCCCCTCTTTCCACAACTCAGCGTGGGTAACAGCCCCCACACCTTTGAACGCCGGGAATTAATTGTCACCGTGATTCGACGTTATTATACAAGCTTTTAACAATCCTGTCTCAAGGTGAATCGATAACGGTGATCGCAAGAATTTTATTAAGAATTATTTCCTTCGCTTTTCTTTTAGGCTTCTGCTGTACCTGTGTATAAATTACTGTTCGTAATCAATATTCAGAAATTTTTTTCCGTATTTTTTCATCAAACCATCAACGTTGATTTGATTAATTTGTTAGTCCCAATGAGCCTGCGGTTCCGTTCGAATTTGGAAAGAACATGACCGTCTCTATTCCACGCTTCCGCACCCTTGCTATTTCACTTTACTGACAGCCTTGTTCCCATGACCTATCCAGCTCATTAGACTACAAGTAGTTATTGCCGACGCTGCCATAAGGTTCGGCGAGAAATTTGATACGGATAAAAATGATTTCACTATTATTTCATCAAACGATAGACGCGGTTCACTGGGATCGTTAGATTCGATTTATCCTTCCAAAGCTTGAAAGGAACAGTCGCCGATCAGTAAAACGTTTTTTACTTTGCGGACCACCTATTCGTTATACCTGTCCAATCTGTAATATTGATAATCGATCGGCCGAAAGTGGGCAGTTGACAAGTGCGGGTCCGCGCCCGGATCGGCGCCAACACCCACCTACGGAGTCCAGTACACATAACGTGACTGGACAACTAGATCACCGACATCCTGGTTGCCTTGAAATGTCAAGATCTGCCACGGCCAATCCGAAGATAAAAACTAATCAAAATTTACCCACACTCAGACTCAAGCTATCAGCGAAAGTCTTCTCTTTTCAGCTTCCGCGTTGACCTGAAGTGAAAAATCCCTTTTCACCCTTTTTCTTCTTCACCTTGTTCACAGATCATCTTCGTCGCTCTGGCTTGCACTTGCAACGCTGCCTATCTGGGCTCACCTCCACCAGGTTATGGCGGTCAATCTGTCGGACGAGGAGCAGCTCCTGTCCAATATTCTCCTCCGGCACCAGTCGGCCAAGATGGAAGTGTGATCGACACTCCTGAAGTGGCTCAAGCGAAGGCTGCTCATTTCGCAGAATATGCCAGGGCGGCAGCTCGTGCTGCTGAAGAGAAGGCGCAGGGTGGTGGTCCCGGAGGTCAGGTTAACTACGGATCTCAGGGTCTAGGAGCCTATGCTTCTGCCCCTACACCAGCGAGCTATTCTCGACCAGCCTACGCCAGTCCAGCTCCAGTTTACGCCAGCCCAGCACCTTCCTACGCCTCTCCATCCCCTGCTGCTTACTCAGCACCACAGCAGTACAATTCCCCAGCTTCTTACGCAGCCCCAAAATCTTACAACGCACCCGGATCGAAGCACGACTTCATCCCTGCACCTTTGGCTGAAGATGGAACCGTGATCGATACCCCCGAAGTTGCTGCTCTGAAGGCTGCTCGTCTTTCCCAACTGGCTGAGGCTGAAGCTCGTGCTTACAAGTACAGCGGAGCTGAGGATTACTCTGGACAGGGTGAGCCCATTTATTTCTAATTATTTTTCAAGTATGGTTAGAAGGAGAATGTGGAGTGGTGCTCCGGTTCAATCGCGACCTCGTAGGTCAGGATTAAATTATACCTAAGCCTTCGCGGACAAGCGGTTTGCAGGTAACGTTTCAAAGACCATCAAACGCCTTACGCAACATGAGAAACCGGTTCGGGCAAATGGTCTCAATTAATTCAGACCGAGATCAATCACTGCAGAGCTCGTGCGATCGATAATTACTTTATCTGATTCGATTTTAAACATAAGAAATTTACGGTTCGATGCTCTTCCGATTTCAAAAGAAAGTTGTCGCCCAAAAGAGTTACACAATTTATACAAATCTCTTTGCCATTTCTAGATTCGGAAATAGCAATGCTCTCCTTGTTACATCAAAACTTGCCACAAGCTTCCGTTTCAAATATCTGCAGGCGCTGGTCTAATCTCGATACCAAAATTGACAGACATACGATTTTAATCATTCAACAATTCACATTAACCAATTTTTCATGACACCCGACTTTCCTGCTCTTCTTTTCAGAATACGCCGCGGCTCCTCAGCGATACAGTGCTCCAGCTGCTCCACAATACAGTAGTGCACCCGCTGCAAGATCTTACTCTGCACCTGCAGGAGGAAGTTATCAGCAAGCTAGTGGATACCAGGGCTACTCTGCTTCTCCATCAGCCTCTTCGCCACTCCGCTACGATGCTCCAGCTCCAACTGACCACGACGGGCGTGTCGTTGATACTCCCGAAGTAGCTCAAGCTACGGCAGCTCATCTGGCAGCTCATGCTCACGCTGCTCAGTCGTATCAACCCCAAGCTTCTTATCAACCTCAGCAGAGCTACCAGCAGCCGCAACAAGCCTATCAACAACCTAGGGCCTTCCAACCAGCCCAAGGATATCAACAGAGGTGGTAATAAGAGCAACGAGAAATGGACACAGCTACCCAACGATTTGACGTACTGTAAATAATGCTAGGCGAATAAATTGTTTTATAGAAATTTCTCTGTAACCAGATCACCCGTGTTTTCTAATCCCGAAACTACGTTACGCAATATCCGCGGAAGGTGGTATTATATTATTTAGTCTTTACACCTGATGTAACGGCGTAGATTTTAAGTCTGGTACCTATCCAAGCGATCAAATGTTTCAAATCTTCAATCAAGTAATAAAATGATAAAAGTAAGTATACCATGGACTTATCTAAACCTTGTTTATATATTCTCGCCGAATTCCACATGGGCAAGTTTCGAAATGAATAATTAAGAGATGATCCCACGGTCGATTTGAACGAGTTCGTAACTCCTGGAAATCTGTTAATTAACAGTGAAATTTATTGCATCCAGTTTTTGAGAAGAGTACATGCATACTTTTTCCCACAATTTATTTGCGACTCTTGTAAACTTCTTTTCTCTAGCTTTGAGTCTTACTAATTAAGTCGAGAATTATAAATGGGTATCTAATAGAGGGAATATCCAATTCCGAGAAATTCGATCGTCTCTATTAGACACTATATCGACACTTCGATCGATAAAATTGAAGAAATAACCGTATAGATCAAACGATGGCGCGGGGCTCGCGGAGCGGACTAGTATTAGTCATAGACCGCAAGCTAGCCTCGATATGATTTTGTCGCGGATTGCGGTAAGTGTAATTCAAGAGACCAGAGATCACGACGCGTTTTCACCGGGTGTGGACATCGCGGGACGTAGGTACTTACGTCCCAGATCTAACAGTAGTTTGATAAGTAGGTCTTCGCCATTGGAATTGCAAAAACAAACCATTGGAATGTGTTATCAATAGGTATGGATGATATACATCTCCAAATTCCATATAAATCAAAAGCTTAAGGATAACTTTAGAGTTCTAGTTCATCAAAGTTCACTGGTCATTTTTTTTTTTTACCATTTTTTGAATACGAACTTTGAAAATCTTGACGCGCCGTCTCCACCTTCGCGTACTCTAAGGCTACTGATGCTGTGACATAACGCGCAACGTAACGTGATAAATAAGTAATCGATTCGAAAGAAAGTTAAGTCCGAAGTTCCGTCCAAACGTAACAATTGTCGAAGGTATAAATGGTTTTTTGAAAACATGAAAATGGATAACGTTTAGAAAAAACAAGTTCGAATTACGTGATTAGGTATCAACTGATCCGTATCGTTTATAGACGAAGGAATCCACAACGCTATGTACACGCCCTGTTACGATCCTATTTATCTTAGGTGAATTCAGTTGAGAATTAGTCTTACGAAATACATAGGTCATCGAGATGACGTGAGAAGAAACTTCGGAGAAGGGAACGGGAAAGGAACCCCCACAGAATCGAGAGAAATAATCATTTAACTCCGTACTGAGATCAATTCTTACAGAGTGACCCATAACGATCGATTTATTCAGCCCGCTTTTGATCGTATGAAAAATACTTCATTCCACTAATTATTGCCGAATTTTATAGAGAAATATTCTTAATGATTTTCTCTTTGTCTTTTTTTTTTTTCTTTTATCCTAAAGAGTAATACAAATTCAAACTATCTAACGGTAGCTAATAATTCACCGTTAAGTTAATACCCGACCAATTGTTATTGAGTATCGATTTACGTTTGGACTTTGAAATCCGATAACGCGTGGTTACTGGCTAGATTATCGTAATATTATAAACATCGCAAGAAATACATTCTAGTGGATCAATTTCAACGGGACACCCCTTACCTAGATCGTCGAGGTAGGGTTGTTACACATGTACCTAAAAGGTCATAAAATGTATTATATCTAGACGCGCTGCCTTTCTGGGTGGAAAGATTTCTCGCGCTCTAAATCTGCAAGATTCTAGAATACAGATAAAAGCGTCGTCTTTCTGGTCATAAAAATTCCAGTAACCATAAATTTGCATTTTTTTTATTTTTTCTATTTTTATTTCATTTCAACTCCATTCTTTTGCTTTATCTCAGAACTGAATATCTAGCTATGTACTATACATACATCGACTATCATATAATAGTTGAGAAAATTTAATGATGAAATAATTAAAATCCTTTAACTAGAGAAGCTAGGATCAAGTGATGAGAAATTCTGGCTTGAGAATCGCACTTCAATTCCCACTTGCACTTTTTATTCACCTCGATGTATATCTCTATGTATATTCGTGTGTCAGGTGGTCCGATTTCTAAGTTTCTTTCATATACACGTATATGCAAGTGACAGGATCAGTTAGCGAACTGAAATCTAACAGAAAGATGAAAAAAAGGATAACTTCTTTACTCCCACAAGTTAGCCGAGCGACAAAACTTAAGTCACGTAAAATATACCTGTCGACGGATCTGTTCTCAGCCCGACTATCAACGTGTGTCCGGATACTATCCCCGTTATGCAATTCACCTGTCAACTGAATCGACGGATCTTAGATCGTAACTCAAGATCAGATACACAATTTATAACTTTGACAGTGTGACAGAGGCATCAATAACAGCTATCCGCAGATTTGACCTTAAGATTGAGATTTTCATAGGTGTGATGAATCGATGGAGTTATAAAAAGATTTGCGAATTATATACACGGATTCCAAGTCCGGTGGGTAAGAATAATAGAAAGACGTATCTACCGTCCGCAACAGAATTTAAAAATGACAAAACGTTATGTACGGAAGATGTATGTGAAACATATACCTGACTGAATGAAAAATGGAAAAGAAACGGCATCTTTTCTTCTTCTTCTTCTTTTTTCTTCCTTTTTTATCTACGGACGAGAGAACACGCGTGTCTTGATGACGCAAATTACCGCACTAACACCTTACGTCAGCTACGTCACGCATGTTGAACCTGAGCCGTCCTCGCCACATTTCAATTCCAAATGCTAATAACGGTGGTTGCCACAATCGAACCGCGTCCTTGCCTCATCCGCGGCCACGACCACGACAACAACGACACGACGACGACGATGACGACGACAATAGCACCTTGCGGTGTGTATCGATGAAATTGAAGAGATTTGTTGCTTCGAGTGATATCTGCAAGTCTAAATCAAAGTTTTCCAATTAGGAGCCGCTGAGAATATAATTCTATAAGGAAATTATGAAAGAAATCAAAGGAAATATATGTTATGACGAGTGTATTGCGGTGCAGGGTGAGTGAATTTTACACGTACTACATATGAGGAACGTAAATTTTCGCAATTTAATAACGTTGTAATAATTGTTAAGGTACGAACAAAGCGCAAGTGTAGCAATGTGCAATTAAACCAATAAAACTTGCCTTTCGATGAGATATGGTTAACCTAGGGGAAAGCGTTGGTATAAGTTTAACGGAAGAAAATTTATTCTTTCGATTTCGAATACGAAAATTACAATTTCCCAATATCCCGCGTTGACGAAATATGATATTGTGTTGAACGGATGAACATCTCGTTGAAATCAATTTTTTTTTTTGCTTGCTATTCGTTTTTCGTCTCTTTTTTTTCCACCCGATTGAATGCCTTTCAATTGGAATCTGTGTTAATAGGTATAACCAAGAATTTATCAATCACGATAAAAAAAAAAGTAGTAAACCGCAAAACTAAAAGTGAATGATATAGTCAGTTATGCTGATAAACGAGAAATTATTCCCTAAAAAAGAAGACGAAAGAATAGGGAAGAAAAAAACGAATCCGAAGCCACAATTTCTTGCACGGCTTATGCAACAACCTCCCATACAGACGTCGTTCTTTTCTTGAGCGATTTTCTCGACGTATCGTGACAGAAAGAGGCCTGCCTTGAGCAACTTCTCTGATCTATGACTTGGTACTAGATGCGTAGATTCATTTGCGGCTTGGCTTCAAAAAGGCCCATGTCAAAATTTGCAACTCTCAATAAATTTTATAACACAGTAACCTCAGCGTTGGATAACATTCCACGCAAATTTCTTACGTAAATTCGTCCAAAAATATACCCTTTCGGTTTTTTTTTTTTTTTGATTCACTCCAATTATTGAATTCTGTAACATCGTAGAAAAATCTTTCTCTATCCATTGAACTGCAAGTATAATTCAAATGACAGGAAACTGTACGACAATGATCTTCTCGATTATTGGAAACAGTTTTAAAATTGGCGGAAACAAAAAAATTACCCATATTTTTAATCAACATGTGAAGTTGATTTTCGGCCACATATATTCGAATCGCAATCTTTCCAGTCCAAGGGCGCCAAATTTATTAACTTACATTGAAAAGATGATTTGAAGCGGAACGTAATATAGTTTGAACCGGCGCGCAGATATCGTAACAGGCAAGTAGGCAACTACTGCAAGTAGTAGTTCCAGTATTGATGCGGTCGAGGAAGAAAGTATCAATGGTCAAAAATGATTTTGAACAATCGCTACAAGGAAGGGCCGAGGAATTGCGAGGGGATAGACGGTAATTAGAGTATTTTTCTGGGCGTGGCGATAGACTAAGAAGTCGTAGTGGTGACGTCAAGTGCAGTTGCTATAAAAGCGACAGCTCTCTCGTCTCCAGCGCACTTCGATCTGATCCAAGTCCTATAAGGTTTCACGTTTGTGGTGTCTTAGTAACGCAACGATGAAATTATTCGTAAGTGCAGCGTTAAAACGGATAAACATACGTATATTTAGGTGAAAAATTCGAATCAGAGAATCGAAATCACTGAAATACCTAACAGAGAAGAAGTAAAAAGAACAGCCCCTTACTTACTCGAGTGAAGTTTCGACTTGAAATAATCTCTTCGACGCCAATAAATGGCTAAAAAATTTACTCAAAGTTCGAGAGAACCGCGCATCGCGATCCTCAAAAATTTTCCTAACGGCAAAAAATTAAAGAAAATACAAAGACGAGACTTTCCGTCATCGAGTGACTAATTTTTTCACTATCTCGTATTTTGGAAATCGAACTGCACCATTGCTGCACCCGAGGATTGATTTCCCATATAAGCAAGTCCCAGGATTACTTATCAAAAAAACTCGAACGAGTTTTCACTTCGCTTACCTCCATCTGCGGTTGTAGCAAACCGCGTAAAATGACCGAATAAAATCTGCCGCAACATCGTAGAATAGGAAAAAAAAGAATAGAAAATCAGCGTACAAACGTATCACAAAAGAAATTTATTTTTCTCAGGTGATTATCTCCGCCGTTGTGGCTCTCTCCATAGCAAATTCTGGCTACCAGGTAACGGCCGCTCCTAGTTATGGTTATCAAGGACCAGCTGCACCCCTGGCTCACGATGGAACCGTTCTTGATACTCCCGAAGTAGCGCAAGCGAAAGCAGCTCATTTAGCAGCACATGCAGCTGCTTCTGCAAGGGCTTCTCACGGATACCAATACGACCAAGGTGTTTATGGGTATAACGAAGATGCCGGTGCCTACGACGGTGCTTCGTACTCTGCACCCCACGCTCAAGGGTATCGTGGACCACCGGCTCCCCTAGCGCACGATGGACGTGTCGTGGATACACCTGAGGTACGTTCTTCAGGCCGAAGTCAATTCGTCGCTTTTTATCTGTGGATGTGACCTTATCATGCGCAGTTTAAACCCGAAAAATTATGATATGACGAAACGTCGATCTCAATTCAAACCAAACTTAGTCTCTATCTTTGTAATTGAAACTGAAAAGCTGATCTGTGAGAGCAATTAGATCATACTTACCTCGCGGAAGGTCTGGATGGACTCGAATTTCACGCACTATCTTCATTTCGCTATCATACTCTAGAAAAAATAGCAACTATCACGATAATCTCTTAGTTAAAGAAGAGCTCAAGGTTCACAGACCCCTTCAAACAAATAGAAACTATTTCCCCGTCATTTTTCTACCTTGTTACATCTCCTCGTGGAAGTGCAACACATACTGAACCAATTCTCCCATTAAAAAAGCCTCACGTCCAGCCTTCAATCGCGCAAATAAAATTCTGCAACTGGATGATCATCACAATAACTGCAAGTGTTATTTCGCTTTTATTTTATAACCGATTTCATCTTGAAGGTCGCTCACGCAAAGGCAGCCCATCTTGCTGCTCACGCTCACGCTGCAGCCAGAGCAAGCCACTACAGAGGCTACGAAGATGATGGTGGATACAGAGGCCAGGTTGCTGGTCATGGTTACGCGGTACCTGTCCAGGTCCAGGTAGCCTACGCCCATGCGTCCCCCGTGGGTTATCAGGGGCCATTCGCACCCCTAGGTCACGATGGTCGCGTTATTGATACACCTGAGGTGGCTCAAGCCAGAGCTGCACATCTCCAGGCGTACGCTCACGCGGTTGCACTAGTTGGAGATCAAGGGTATAATACATCGGCGGAATTAGCGCAGGTCCATGAACCTTCGTCTGCGGAAGCACCGTCCCATGAAGAAAGCTATTACTAATGAATTCGATGATAATTATAGTCGTTTATCAATATCGTAAAGTGTTGCGCTGGGCGTGAGATTCAACTGTAGTATAAATCGGTAGATTAATCGAAAACTGAAGTGTGAGAGAGACTTTTTCAACTCCTATGTACGCTATAGGATCGTAATACTACAGTTTTTTATTCGTTTTTATTTTGGCGTGCGGATCACGACTCATACCACCAAAATGTCTTCGCCTATAGGTTTATGTGTACGCTTCTATAATACTACGTTCAACATAATCATAAATTATGAGATGAATTGTTATTATTATGTCATACTCAGATGCGTTACCTTTTTCATCCATATCTCTAGTTTAAGTATTATAATATATTAATATATATGTGTTGTAGAATGTAGTATGTAATAAAGATAATCGACGCTGTGAACTGTTATTCATGTGCTATCACTTTCTTCTCTAGTTTATATGCTCTTCTGGTCACCAAGCCACACCGTACTCGCCGTTTTGCATAATAACCGTATATTACATGTCGTTATACCAGCTGACGTAGGTACACATCTACATCATACTCTACTGGCACTTGAAGTGGTACTGTTTTTTAGCAAAGGTGTTTTGCTGGTGTCAGGTTTGGAATAAATGTAAAAGCGAATGATTTCCTTTAAAAATATCGATCCAAATCTTTCGCAAACTTCTGCCAATCGTGTGATGAAACCACCAAAAACCCTGGGCGTCACATATTTGACAAATTATAATTTGGTGGGGCTGATTCATATTCACCAACACACGTACAGCCACGGATGATGCAATTTCTAATTACTGCCTTTATACTCAGGAGGTATTAGATTTGGGTACTTGAAGACATTTTTTTTCCTATTTTGTAATTAATTTCAGAAGGGAAGAATTCGTGGCAGTAAATTGGTGAGACTTTTTCACCCTTTTGAATAATTTTTAGATGAAACCTGTGACACAGGAAATCCGGGAGGATGGAGGATCTACAAAACTGTTGTAACACCGTTCCACGTGAAACTATGAAGATACAAAACCAGGAAGTAGTTAGGAGCAACGCTCGAGGTAACGGTCTGTGCCGTATGACGATTACGTCAAACTTGGAGTATAAACAGCAATTCAAACCACGGAACGAGCATTCAGAAATTAGGAGTCTGCGGACCAACAGATTCGGATTACGAAATGAGGAACTTTAAAGCGTCTGAATAATCACTATGGGAATTGGTACTCCTAAAAGACAAAATAATTAAATAATAAACCAAAAGTATATTAAGAAATCTCTCACAATAATTTAATTTAGAAATTGCGAACAACCAAGTTGAAGATTTATTCTCTTGGAGACAAAATCCATCCTCAAAGATGTTATAACTATCATAACGGACTAAAGATCAAATGAAACTGAATTCAACTTCCATATATGCCACTGCGTTCGGATTTCCATTTGCATTTGCATTTGCATTGTACTGTCAACTGCATTCTATGACTGAATAGGCGTGTTGTATATGCAAATGTGATGAAAGTGTCGAGCCTTTCCTATAGTGCAGACTGGAGTTGCACCGAAGGGTCATTAATTGCGTGACCCTCAAGTCTGCTAGGTGTAACCTGGAGCAATTTAATTATCGCATACCTGATCAGCAAGCTCTGAGCCTCGCGGCCTTGCTGCATTTGTAAGATAAGTACATATACGAGACGGCCACGGAAAGTCGGGGACACTAACCAGTTCCGTGTATCTAACGCCTCCGCGTTCCGCAATCCGAGACACGCCTGCCTCGAAGTTAAGAGTGAACCAGTAATTTCTTTACTTATTTTGCTCTAAAGTGGAATTTCACCCGTATTTATCGTGGCGTCTTATCCTGGGAGAAGATATTATGAACGAGATTCGATTCTGCTGTGGATTATATGATTTATTCTTGATAGAAAATTTATGCATACACAGTTAAAATGATTACATAGAGTATTTATACAGTGTGAATATAGTGCTTTGTCTTATTTTTATATCAGTTTAATCAGTCAACTCAATAATCCTGCCAGTCATAGATGAAAATCCAGGAATTCGAGTCGATGCATTTAGAGATCCATGAAAGAGAGTCAGTCAGTCGCTTATATTCGAAGTGATGTTCAGCCAAATTACCTCAAGCCAGTTTCGTTCCTGCCTCCGTAAACCTGTGGCATTCTTTTTTCCTATACCTAGCGATAAGTAACTGACTTTTTGATAATAATGGTCAAGTACCCTGAAGTTAGTACTGTTCGTGAGCACCGTTCCATCCTCCGTTCCAGCCTCCGTTCCATCCTCCGTGACCTGGGTTCCAGGCGTCAGGAGCTGCGGCAGGAGCTGGTCCGAGAGGAGCTCGTTGGGCCTCGGCATTGTACAGCGAAAAGTGGACGGCCTTGGCTTGCTGCACTTCCGCAGTGTCTACAACGCGTCCATCAGGCCCCAGAGGCGCTGGGGGTCCGCTAAAATCAAAAATTTCATTCTAAGATCTACATCCGAGTCCCGACTGTGCAAAAAGCGAATTTAACTATTGATACGGTCATACGATGTCCCAGGGAAAGGTATGGAGTGCAATTGGCGTATTTCGGTGATTTGTGGTCGCTACTTTTTGAATTGTGAACCGACCTGTAAGGAGAGACGTAGTTAGCCGCGGCCCAGCTACCGTCAGGGCCTCCATAGGGTCCAGCTGGCCCTGGCCCTTTGGGAGCACGAGCGTTCGCTTCCGCCAAGGCGTTCAGGTGAGCGGCCTTCAGCTGGGCAACTTCCGGTGTATCAACAACGCGGCCATCAGGACCAAGAGGAGCTGGCGCCGCGTGACCCGCGCCGGCGTAACCTGCGTGAGGTGCTCCGTACCATTGCGGAGCGCCAAGGACCACCGAGGCAAAGGACGCCAAAACAGATACTAGGATCTGAAATCGAAGGCGATGAAGTAGGGAAAAAGTTCGAGTTAGAAATCGCTGGTCGGAAAAATAGAGAAATCTTATGCATTAGCACGTAATTGAGTATAGTGCGATTTATGTACTTACAAACGTATTCATGGTGATACGTCGAGGTAATGAACGAGGGATCCTGAGCTGATCTTTGTGTCTTAGAACTCCAGGACTACTTACTCGTTGATGGCAACAAATCGTTCAATTTATAGGTTGCCACGAGTCCTCCCCTCGCTGCCGGCATCAGCTTCTTAGCTACCACACCCAAGAAAGTGATCTCTTTCTTACTCTCATAGAAATATCGAACGCACCCGGCGACCTGTTCATTTCAATCCCGTAACATTTACAGAGACGCCCTCGATTGTGTGCGCCTGCAATATCTGGAGATAACTAATGCAGGTATGTTACTGTTATACGCCTATACGCCCATGTTCATGCTATAACCCAGAGTCTACGGAATAAACCACACAAAGAATAACCCGTCTATGTATTAAAGTGCGAGTTTCAATGTTTCAGTGTTTCTATTGACATTGACATTTCACCGGACTGCAATCATATCGACACTTGTTCTTGCATCAGCTATAAGATATACTTCAGGAATTTCCGCAATGCCTTACAATTTAGGGAACTTTCAGAGCCCGAATGGAAATTATAGTTGGATTCTCTGAAACCTTAGTTTTGCCGACAGAAATACAATTCCGATTTAGCATTTCGATTCTGAGTCGGGCTTTCGCAACTCATTGTTCGCTGGTCCTAAAAATGATAGAGAATTACAAGAACAAATGTTCGTGACGTATACCGATAATTTTCCCGATGACATACCACCTCGGGATGAACTTTTCAAGTATAATGCGTAGCTGAGATACCCCGTTATCATAGGTGGTAATTGTCAAGTCGTTGCTTCAGTTGCTGATAATTGAGGCTCGTTAGAATTGACCTTGTTAAAAAAGTATCTTACCTTCTAAAGAAATTCTAATCACAGAGTATAACTCGAGGAAATGTCATAAACGGCAGTCCCGTTATGAGGTTGCGAAATTAAAACCAGATTATGCATACAGTACTCAATTAGCAATTGATGAATAAGTGAACACACGCTTCTGCCATGTATATTAATGAGAAACAAGTATCCTCCCATGTATATTACACGTTTACTTTCATCCGATCCTTTAGATGTTGACAGTCACTATCAACTTATCGATATTTTATGTGATATTCAGTATAGATTTAATCATTTTCACGGCAGGTGAGATCAACCTTGATAGTTTTGCCGATTAATGATCTGTCGCCGTCTTTGCGGAGGTAATTAAACTCGATAATTATAAGCCGTGACATTTGCAGATATCATTCAACGACCAGATTCGAAATACGATCGAACACGCTGACAATTGCATTCCAATCACAGAACATGCACAATCCAGCCTGGTACATGGCACCGACACACTCCTCCTCGGTTCAGCGATCAGGTCACGCTTATATTGATCCTGTATCACATATTCTATCTATATGTCTTCGTACATATAAGAAATATTTTTCACGGGTGACAGTACGCCAACGCTTAATCGCGCTAAGTAGAGTGTAGATCCTGGCCGAACTTCGACATACCTAGACATTCTAATACACGTGAACCATATCAACACTTTTATGCCATACCACAGCCATCCTGTAAGATTGAAGAGGGAATCGTTCGGCGATAATTTGTAGGAATACTTTTATTCATTGCATAAACGTCTACAAACAACTGTCCAATCATTAACAAGGCTATGAGGTAGAAATCCGCGACTTCTTCGTGCAAGACGAGACCTTTCGCGAATTAATTTCCTCTACCAGTGACGAGCGGGTGCACCGTAGTGACCAGACTGTGCGGAATGAGGAGCCCTGGCATATTCTTCAGCGTGTGCAACGAGATGGGCAGCCTTAGCGTGAGCAACCTCCGGTGTGTCGATTACTCGACCATCGTGACCAAGAGGAGCTGGTGGTCCATGATAAGAATAGGCCAAAGGAGCCGCGTGCTCGTAGCCGGTTGCACCGTAGCTCGGAGAGCCATTTTCGTAATCACCGTAAGGAGCAGCGTAATGAGCCTGGGCTGCGGCGTCAGCGTGAGCAGCAAAATGCGCTGCTTTAGCGTGCGCAACTTCTGGGGTGTCAATCACCTGCCCATCGTGAGCCAAGGGTGCTGGTGGACCGTGATAACCATGAGCGGAAGGACCGGCTAGATAGTGGCCTGCGCCTGAATGACCCAGGGACGAATGATAACCTGGATGGCCCATGGCAAGGGCTGCGACGGCGGATAAGACGATCTGGGAAATGGGAAGAAATCGAGAATTTGTAGATAATTATTGTAATAAAACGATCGGTCTTGTGGTTCGGGGTTCTGAAACTATGCTATTAATACTTTGACGGAGTAATGGAATAGATATGAACTGAACTTACGAAGAACTTCATGTTTGTTGGGTTAGTGAACTGTTTGGTCTGAGGAATGGTGCGTTTGGTAGCTATTTATATGTCCAAGGTAAATAAGACAGTGGACAGAACTGTGTCCTACCACCGCCCAGTCGATTCAAAGTTTCACGTAATATCCGACAGATATTGATATTTCACATATTGTTCAACGTCGTGCAGGGATAGATTTGGTAATCACCGATGAAAGGTGCCTTGCAACGAGAAATAGAGAGACAGTAACATACTGAATTAGTGCTGGAGTAAGAGTGAAGAAAATAGCAAGAACAAGGGAGTGAGAGTTGATTCGAATCACAGTCTAACAGTCTAATTACGTGAATACAGAACGTGCTTGTTGTCCAACGGTATCACGACAAGGCGAAGGTTCTCAATTACACAACAGCACGAGTTGCGTTAATTGGAATCAGTAGTTCCTAATTCCGTTTGAAAATACTGCGACGGCAGACAATAACGTATCAACGACCACTAACCCGAACTTCGAAGTATCAATTACTCACAATTAGAGCTGGATGGTCAGGAGCGAAGAAATTGAGGCACACAAGTACAGCGTGTGCTTGTGGTAAAAAATAGATGATGTATATTAACTCTCTATTGCTACCGTTTTAATTGCTCCTAATTATGTGATTATTTAAATCACACCTCATACTGTATTATTTTTTTATTATATAGAGACGCACCGTGACGGAACGGCGTATTATCCAACGAAAGATAATTTATTGCGAAGATTATGATGTGAGTGAAAATGAAATTATCAGACTCGGTTTCTCAGAAATAGTTTTACACACGCAATCGATTTGGTTTTTTTCTTCTTTTTCTTTTTACTTGTTCTTTGTAACGATAATATCTGCGTAAAACGACGATCTTGCAAAGTGGAGCGAAAAAGCGGTCTTAGGTATGTGTTTTGAAACACTAAATTTGACAGGTCACCGGAGCCCAAAACCTTGCTATACTTTCTGGAATACATTCCGCAGATATGAACAACGGTGTCCTTTTCCAACAGGCTTTCACGCTGCCCCGTGAAATTTCAATTTAATATCCAGTCTCCACGCTCGCGACTACGTCGCTAGAGACCACAAAACTATAGACAAAAGGTGGGAGAAAATATTGGGTAATTAAGCCCACAACCATCTGTATATAAGCGCCGAAACGAGTCCCGAAATCACATACGTTCCAAAAGTTTCCAAGAAACCAGGAAACATGAAGTTACTCGTGAGTGTTCGGCTTATATTACTAAAAAAATAATAAAAATCGTTGATTATCTTACTAATAAAATATGCCATATCATTCGCGACAAAAAAAAAGATTCATTTCATTGTCAAACGTGATCGTCTATGGGGTAACACACGTTTGTACGTGTATCATTTCTATTATCGCAATGAATAACTGAATAACCTCATTGCGATCTGCCCGAAGTGATACCGTGTTAAAAAAATAAAATAAAAAAAATACTAACCGAAATCTTGACACTTGAAACGTGGCTGTACCTAATTACCTACTCACATTAATATATACCTATGTATACAAGACTTTAGTAACAGTTTGGTAATACTATTCCCCGTTTACTCGATCAATTATTTTCTTCGTATAAGCCAGGCACGCGCCAATCACGCGGAACTAACCACAAATATTGAGAATGTAATATCGGGTCCTAAAAAACGTTCTCAATTTACAGATCACTCTCGCTGCCTTAGCCGCCGTGGTAATAGCCAAGCCAGGCTATTCCTCGTACAATAATTACGGAGGAAACGGCGCTGGATATGGTGGTTATCACGGACCAGCTGCCCCTCTGGCTCACGATGGCAGAGTCATTGAAACACCGGAAGTAGCTCATGCCAAGGCTGCTCATCTCGCAGCCCATGCTGAGGCAGCTTCTAAGGCATCATGGGGTGGTCCAGCGGAGGAAGAACACGGCTATGGTTACTCTGGATATGGCGGTGGCGCCCAAGCTCATGGTTATGCTGTGCCAGCAGCATTTAGCAATAACGTAGCTCACGCTGGTCATGGATACCACGGGCCACCAGCACCTTTGGATCACGAAGGCCGCGTTATCGACACTCCAGACGTTGCGCATTTGAAGGCTGCTCATTTGGCAGCTCATGCTGAAGCCGCAGCCAAAGCTCACTACAACGGAGGATACGACTTCGGCGGATACTCCGGTGGACATGGTTTGGGACATGGTGCCGGACATCACGGTTTGGCTGGAGGTTATCACGGACCAGCTGCACCCTTGGCTCATGATGGCAGAGTCGTCGATACTCCGGAAGTAGCTCATGCTAAGGCTGCTCATTTGGCTGCTCATTCAGCTGCCAGTATTTCTCACGGGCATGGATACCATAATGGCTACGCGCAAGCACCGGCTTACAAATGGTAGAAGCTTATAGACCCCCGGCCGAGATTTGGAAACGTGGATGGATTCGTTCTGAGACTGCGTTTCTACTTCAGAGCCATTCCTCTGCTGTGACGTGTTCCATAGATTTTAAGACTTTTGAGAATAAATTGTTGTTAACATTTTAATCCATGCTCATTGTTTCTATCCTGACATGCATGAGTCCTTTTCCCAAACTCTTGTTAAGACGACAAGTACGTTAGTCTCTAATTATTAGAACTATGCATGTAGTTAGATTTATACAGGAGTACGTTGAACCGCGTGTTTCTTTTACGCCATTTTCAGGTGACCCCATGTGTCTCGGTTTCTGAGTGTGCGAAAAAAAGAACATTCCGCCGAATGCTTGCCTACTTGCCTAACTGAGAAAGCTGGTTAAAACTGTAAGTGGTCCTTATAATTCTTGCAGATTTCTCCACGGTTACTTCATCATTACTGCAACGGAGTGTAAAGTTGACCTAGAGCGCGGTTGAAAAACTGAGGAAAAACTAAAAAGAACTTCGACAATTACGTGCATAAATTGTCTGTTTAGCAAGGAGTAAAAAGGTCGCCGTTACTATACAATCAATCGCACTGTTAGAGTCACACAATAATTGTGCGCATTTCATATTGGCGAGAATGGAAGCAAATCGCACAAGAGCGTAATGCGCCTACCGTATATTACTGTTTGTATAATAAGTAATAATTATTTTTAGCCTGCATCAAGGATTCGAATAATTCCCACGCGAATGCACGTTCTGAACCCACGAAACTATAAGGAGCGAAATTTAAAAGTACGTGATATCGTGCATATTGCTAATTATTTATGTGTTCGAGGTGTGCCACTCGCTTAGCTACTTGCCACAACGCGCAGGCGGATATATATGACACGGAATGTTCATTGTATTTAAAATAACGACGTAATAAAACGTCTGAAAATATCTCGCAGTGCAGTTCAAGGCTTGTATATCTCACCATCCGTGTGCGCACATCGTGGTCCGGTAAGACCCTCTCGTTATATTTAATCTTCAATCCCATATCAATAATTGAGGTGATTGAGATTATCTCCAAACCTCTAATTCCACAAAGATTTAAAATGTTTAGAATCAGAGGGCAATTAGGGCATCAGAGTTCTGAATTTGTCAACCAAATAAAAATCAGTTTTTGATAGTTCGATAGCGATGTTATCTTTGATAAATACACATTGACATTTTCTTCGCGGAATGATACGCCGTTCGGCATCTCAATTCTACTGTAACATTAGTCAAAAAAGTGAAACCATTGCGAATGAATTTCGCTCCATTCGGATGAGTAAAAAGTTCGATCTCAATAGACCGAACGACTTTTGTTCAGATTCCAGCAGCTGCCAAGGACGACAGCATCCCCGGTAAAACTGAGAGTGCGATATTGCCACGAAATCTTAAATTTCACGGGAGTAGGTACCATGACGTGACCTCGCGAGTTCGCGCTACCCGGATCCGGACTATAGGGACGCGCAGCGCTCTGATATATGTAGGGGTCATCAGGATCGAACAGAAGCTTATAATACTCGCCCGGTATACACTGGGGGACAATAAATCGAATTCATTTGCTATAATTACAAAGATAAAAGCTATTTTCGGCCGAGTCATGGCGGCGGCTGTCACGCGGAAACATTCGACGGCCTTGGCGGTCAAATGACGTAAAAGTAACCGCCGAATGAGGGACCAACCAACTAGTGGCGAAGCGGGGGGATAAAGAATTAATAAAAACCACTAAAGGAATGCGATCTAAATAAGTGTGGAACGAGACCAACAAATCATAACAATGAATGCTTGGTAGCTTGTCCCCTCGTGCAGGATCTGATTCGCAACGACCTTGTCGTCGATACTAGGTATTCGATTTTGCAAATCATTTCTCTAGAACAATCGACTTTTAGAAAAAGTTTTGTGGACTTTCTTTAATTATAAGCAACATTTTTTCTGCGCGGCATCGAGGTTCATAGTTTATTATCACTGATTAATGACGATTAGACATGATATTCCACCTGAGGTATGCTCAGTTTTAGATTTAATTAGTACTTCTACCGTCAGCGCGAGGTTTCACTGTAGATTTGAATTCTAACGTAACGTAACATGCGATAATCGGCTCGAATCTCTCGCAACAAAGGCATGCTGAGGATTGCGTTGCGTATATACGGTATAGGTATAGTCCGAAGTACAAACTGCACGCACGCACGGGCACAACCATGCGGTTGCGCCAATATCTCGCTTTTTTCCGAAATTATTTCGATTACGTAAACAAAACGCGGCCAAACTCGGCCCAGGCGTGAGGATTAGCGTAAGAGAGAAAGACAGGTGGCGGTTCAATTCTTCCGATGCGAATTTTCTCGTCGGAGTTGTGTCACTTTCGCAAAATATATTCAAGCTCCGATACCTAGTGCAACTTTGTTTTTTTTCATAATTATGGTTACATCGCGAATGATAATGAATCGTTGAAACACAATATACCCAAGTTAATTGAAATGCATCATACCTAGGACGTATTGTTAAAGACTAACTGATGTAATAGAGGAAACCGTGTCATCCGCTTCATGTGTGGAAACTGCAACCGCCCATCTAATGAAATTCCTCTATAATATCATATGGCAAGGGGCGTGCTAATCAATTAGGTATTGAGACACCATATTCATCGACATTCGCTTCGGTCTATTGTCTGTTTTAAAAATTCTGCGTAACATGCAAATTCCCTTATCCTACGATCGAGCACGTACTAGTCACTGTATGACCTGTTTTAATTCATCTTCTCGAACATGCACTCGGAGGAGAATTCTAACTCTACACCTCAACGGGTTAGGTAAGAAAATTCCGAGCTCTTTCAAAGCTCTTTCGAAGCTCTTTCATCGCTTGTCTTATGCAGTCAGAGATTCAACATTTCGCCGAGGTCTCTCCGAGTCGTTGAAAATAAACTTGGCGATCTTGTACGGGCGGTTTTTAGTGTTGAAGATTTTCAAAATTCGAAATAAGTATAGAAGGAAAGAGATAGCCACGATCGGCCATAGCTTAAATTGTTCGTTTCTTCTCCAAATATTTTTGAAAATTCTTCCAGAATTATAAAAATACTCTTATTTGAAAGAGAATTCCGAATTTTATGAACTTGACTAACTGAGATCTTTTCTCGAAATAATTCAGGGAAGAGCTGTCATCACCACCAGGTAGATAAGTGTAATTTCGAGATTTGAAGCTAATCAGCAGCTCGGAATCCAGAGACTCACATCTAGTGACGTGTCTATGAACGCAGTACATAAATTACAGCTGTTTTCATTATTAATAGCTGTAAGTTGGCTTCGATCGTGATGACATCTCCCTTCAACTCTACGTTCGTAATAATTATCGGATTTTGAATCCAAAACCGAGTCAAATAATCGATACGAATCATGATCAAAATGACGCATCGAATCACCCCTATTGAGGGTGATCTCGCGGATCTGATGAAAAAGTCTTTCCAAGACTCGAAACACTCTGGCTGCATAATGGTGGATGGCTTTATTCTGACCGAGTGTTACAGAAGGTTCGCTGATGCTATTGCCAACTTCGAAATTCGCAACGACAATATCTGGCTTTGCTAGTTTCCAAAGACGGGTAAGAATACCGGTACAGAATACTCATGTTATCAAATTTCGATGAGAAATCGACGATATTTTAGGTAAATTCGATAAAATCACAGCGCTAATGACTTTGTTGCGATTTGAATCTTAGTCCGAGTAGTATCCGGAACAGATCCAGTTTGCTTTCATCTGCATATTAGTTCAGGTACGACGTGGGTCCGGGAAATGGTCTGCTGTATTGCTAATGACTTGAACTTTGAAGGAGGCAAAGTTCTCCTCGATGAAAGATCCCCATTCTTTGAGTACGTTCAAAAAAATTGTGAATCTTGTGCCTGCCAGTTAAAAGGATCTACTTTACTATATCTATGTCTTCTTATTCAAATGGATTATCTACTCTATTTTACTCCACAATCGTGTAACAAAATCCTGGCTAGGAGGAGTCCGATATCTGGGAACAGGTGAAAAAACATGTTGCATGTTGTTCGTAATCCCAAGGATATATGCATCTCTTATCTTCATCAGTCTAACAATAAGCGACATGAACAGTTTGTTGAAAATTTCAAAGCTATACTGAACTCTCTTTATCAGAGACAGAGGTTTGTACGAATTGTTGATTAATTGTCTGTATTTACCTATAAATACTTTTTTCATCTGTTATTGCAATTTGATCCCGCAGAATAAATGTCTTGCAGTGGATTTTTCATCTGTGTAATAAAGTGGTAACCACATATACCGGGAAAAACTTGGAGATGAAGTTCTTCAATCATTATTCAATGAATAGTTACTTTAAATGTGTCTTCAGTTATATACACGCCATTCTGGTAACACGCGCTTGGTTTCTGGGAGAAAAGAACCGAGGAGAGCCACATGTAACACGTTATCAACGATAGTGATCAGTTTTACGACGTGGCCCCGTTACTATCAAATAGAATATAGACCAACCATATTCGCGGTTCACAATTTATTGGCTTATAAATTCATTGGAATATCTGATACAGGATTTGCCTTCGGTAATAAAAAAGGCCGCAACGTTTTTTTGCGAGAACCTAAAGACGGATCAAATATCGACTCTGACTGAGCACTTCAGTTTGACGAGCATGAAGGCAAACCCAAGCGTGAACAAGAGAGTCTACTGCTCGTGTTAGGAAACACATGAATTTTGAAGATTTCGTATTCATACGAAATGGAAATTCCGATCCATGGCAGACGGACATGTCGCCTGAGATTAGTGGACGAATTAGTAACTGGACTCGCGGAGATGTGAAGGGTACATTCACTCCTTTTTACTTATAAAAACCAATGTATACCAGCATGTATAGGAATTCCAACCGAACGATTGTCTAAATAAGGAAACTTTTAATGTACAATTATAAATTTGAGTATACTTGGAATGTCTTTCTGGATATCCACCCAATTTCGTCCTCATACCAACAACCGCCTTTCTCCTGAAGTTCAAAACTCCTCGCTAATCTTCCGTCTGCAATCGTGCAATCGTTTTTTCACTAAGTTCTATCATAGTTGAAAGGATATTCGGAAGTTGCATGTAAATCAGAGAATGTCACCGAAAGTCCACCGAATGATTGTCAAAGATGTTAATTACGGTGCGATGATGATCACGGGGGTAAAAATGCTTCTACTTTGGAAGGTACCAGTTTCACCTATCACCCGGATCTATCGGATCCGACTGTTCCTGGTCAGTTAACGAGTGAACCTGAGTTACCACATGTTCACCTGTTCAGCTCAATCAAACATACATGCGGAAACATAAACGTAAGACGATAATACAGGATTGGAAGGGCTGTGAGTGAACGGAGACTCGGTTCTTGCGGGATGACGGCCCCCAACGAGACCTGCTGCCCGCGGCAACGTCTCCGACATGCCCAACGACCTCGACACTCGAATATAGACTGTGGATCGGGGGGCCCCGTTCAAGTTCCTCTAAGCATTCCTAGAAGCTTGGGACCACCTGGGTAAGTGAGGGGTACCGGAGGTATGAGGACCCTCAATGTAATGTCAATGCCATAATTTTATGTGTAACACTAGAACGGGGCGTGGTTCTAGTGTTAGGTTGGGCAAATACTGGGTTTCGGCTTGATATATAAGGGGGCTCGTTACCTCAGAACGGCACAACAGTCCACATCACTAGCGAGTACTGGATAACCAGCAGCGCTTAAAGAAAATAAAAATGAAGGTCTTCGTAAGTACATTTGGCTGTCTTACTGCTCACTTAATTCTTGGATTCTTTTTATTTACCGCCTCTTGTGTGAACACGACGAATAATGTAGATTCATTTCGGTTTGAATTGAATTTTGCGGTCTCGAAACGTGCTCGAAGGTTTTCCGAACTTTGTCTATCATTCCTTCGGTTATTAAATTTTTGAAAAATTTCCCCGCGCCACTTAAGCCAAAAATTCGCTTCTTGACTATAATTGTCCTCACATGGAAGATGGTCATTAATCGCGATGTGAATGGAAAGGTGCAGCATGCATTGACCATATCACAGATAGAAAAATGTATTACCGTAGATACGCGAGTGTTAAATATTTCAACATTACGATAGCTATTTCTGTAGATATAGTAATGAAACCTGAATCATTGTACAAAAAACTATATCTTCAGTTCCGACCAGTGTGGAGTGGTTTGTCGTAACTATACGGCTGTCGAATTTCTCTCTGTGGCAACCTCAGAATTCGGTGTATAATATTTTCACGAGTTGAAAGAATACAGTTATACCTCATATGTTCGAAAATGTGTACACAATAAGTACTCGCGTTGATCGAACTTCACGGTAGAAGTCAGACTTAGGATCTTTGCGAGAAATTCAAGCAAGATACTAGCATCAATTTCAACCGAAGATTACTAGTCTTTTGGGATGAACTCATCTTTAGCCCTGAAATTCTAAGCTTGGATGTTCTTGTAAAACATCTACAATATCCAATTTCGTTTTCGTGATAAGTAGAAAATATTTGTGTCCAAAACATCAAAAAGTAATAATGCTTTTATTTCCATTGTAGATCGTTCTGTCCGCCCTCAGCGCCCTGGCCGCTGCCTCAGCATCGGCTATCGTGCCCTACGGTTACCATGCCGGAGCACCGCTAGGTCACGACGGTCGCGTCGTAGACACCCCTGAAGTAGCCCACGCCAAAGCAGCCCACCTTGCCGCCCACGCTCATGAAGCCGCGAAGACCGCTGGATATGGATACGGCGCTCACGGATGGGCTGGAGCCCCTGCAGCCGTCGCCTACGGCGCCCCAGCTCTCGCCTACGGAGGATTTTACGGCTATGCCGCCCCTGTCGCTCACGGTCACGTCGTTCCAGCTCATGCCTACGCTGGACATTACGCCCACGGTGCTCCTCTCGGTCACGACGGCCGCGTCGTCGACACCCCCGAGGTAGCCCATGCTAAGGCTGCTCACCTTGCCGCTCACGCTCATGAAGCCGCGAAGACCGCTGGTTACGGATACGGTGCCCATGCCGGTCTCGCCTATGCTGCCCCAGCTTACGGACACGGATATGGACACGGTTACGGACATGGTGCTCCCATCGGACACGACGGTCGCGTCGTCGACACCCCCGAAGTCGCTCATGCCAAGGCAGCGCACTTTGCCGCTCACGCTCAAGCTAACTCCCACGCGCATTACTGGTAAACCCGAAATGACGACGATACCCAACGCTTTACCTCAGGCTTTTTATGTTTTATTCCATGAATCCAATTGTGCGAAACTCATACTTGACTCCAGACTGACTATTTTTTAACAGAACCAAGAGATGCTTCACAATCTTTGTGTGGAATTGATGTTATTGTTATAATATTATTACGAATTCTGTAACAATGGTTTGTCTTTTTAATTTAATATAAAGAGCAACATGTTTCAAAACATCTATATAGTTGTTTGGTGTTCACTATCATTTTATATCTCCGTTCCCACCGAAGCGACAATCAGAAGATCACCTTCACAATCGTATCCCTGCATGCTACAAAAAATCTATTGCAATAGATTAGTCAAATGTTAATCGCAATGAATCGTATTCTCTGTTACGAAATATCGCATATAATACAATGAGACTATTGTTCAATTGTTATTCTCCCTTATTAAAAAAAAAAACTTCCTCATTAAAATGCACTCAATGCTAATACAACGAAGAAAAAAAAGAGACTAACAGTTTTTTATCTCAAATTTCTCAATGGAAATGAATCGTGTCGAACATTGAATTAAAACTTATAAAAAACTAAATGAGACTAATATATCTAAACAGTTGATCTGATGTCAATTACGATCACGATCAAGTTTTAAATAACACCATGCAGTTGAAACTCATCGGTGTCAAATAGAATTTAGAAGCGACGCACAGAACTTCTTAGCATCCAATTAATAATTTCCGATTCAGTCACATCGACGATGGTCGCTAATAATTGTATGTCATTAATTGAATCTTATCTCTAGACGTCATAAAATTTGTCAATATTCAAACTGATTGAATAACAAATTATTGAAACCTAATCGTTTTCAATTGAGATAAAATTGTACTTCAGTTAAGCCAAGCTTTTGATTAAATTACTCGAACGTAATCGTCGTTGGTGTCTATAGAAAGTCTGCACTTGTCCCAATTAATCTGTCGAAAAACACTCCATAAAATGTAGGTACTTGTGGTTTAATGCATTTTGCAAGTCCGTTGCGTAAGTGTTTTATTTATCTCGCATGTTGCAGAAACATCGACACCCTCTACTTTCCAGTAATAGTAGAATTCGGCACAGTGTTAGATAATTTTAGCCGATTTTCGCTGCAACCTTTGAATAACTACGAATTATACAGGCAATATTTGCACGTCGTCCCGGACGATGAGCGGAGCGAAAAAATGCTTTTTTTGCTGATTTTCATAATTTCTTTATCTTTGAATGAGTTTTTCACTGACCAGAACTCAATGAAATTCAATTTGTCTCTCATTAATCCCTCCCTAATTAAAAAACGAACGGATTCATGTAATTCAGAGTCTCATTGCTGCTGATAGAAACGATTGTGCGAACAAGAACCGCGTGGGGTTGATATCTACCCCAGTATAGCGTTAAAACATAGAAAAAATAAATAAATATTGAATATTATTATCATAAATTTTGAAATTTCGACATCTCATGTAATGATATTGGGTTAGCATTCAACTCACAAGGTAATATAACTCTTAAAATTAATTCCTCATTTCCTCATGTCCAACTCTATTTCAACTTCAGTTGACCAACGGAAAATTTGACGACAGAAACTTTGGCGACCGCGATTTGAGGATTTGAGAATTGGGTAACCGAGATTCGAGCATCCGGGATTCGGTAGAATGGAATTCGATTCCTTACAGAAGCTGAGTGAAAAAATAAAAGTAATAAACTTATGCTTGTATATTCGACGTGTTTTTATTTTCATTTTCTACCCTTCCTATGTGCCCTACTTTATTTGACTCCTCACCCATTTGATCCCTGAGATGAGTAGATCGGAGGTGGAGAAACTGGACAGAAAAGAACCAATTGCTTATTTACATATTTATCTGGGAGTTAATCATCGATAAAATATTACTCACATATAAGAATACTCGCCGCAACAATTGATCGGGTTTTTTCATCCGCTTTCTGGATAAATTGCACAGGGGAACTGAGTCTTGGAAAACCGAGATTCGAGAAACTGAGAAGTTTACCAATAAATGACCATATGGAAAGCGAAAGTTATTGCGATTCTCGAAGCAAGTAAAAACAAAGAAATAATTAGAAGAATTTCAAACAAATTTAATTTAAAAAAATTGTTGAAGCTTATCTTCTAAAAATGATTGACGAACTAACTAGCGCCAAGATTCTAAGCATACGTGGTAGTCCATGTGAAAAGAGGCCACTTTTCCAATCCTAGTTTCCTAGATATTCACATTTGAAGAAAAGAATCAGGATTTTTCACGGTACCTTTCATCACGTTAAAAACCCGTGAAAAATGAAAGGAAATTAGATGTAATCTACGTAGCGAATAAAAAAGAGGAATAGTGATAGAAATATCAGTTAAATTTTAAATGAATTCATATCATTTAAAAGTAACGTCGCATACTGTGCGAATAGATTAAAAACAATGAACTATTGAAAGGGATGTAGGTGAACGGAGACTTGGCTCTTGTGCCCCTGACGGCCCCGAACAAGACCTGCCCGCGGCAACGTCTCCGACGTGCCTGACCTCGACATTCGAATCCACAGGACAGATCGGGGGGTCCCGTTCACGTTACTCTATAGTCTATGCACTTATAGAGGCCTGGGGCCTCCTGAGTGAGTGACAGGTTCGGGAAGTCGGAAGACCCTCAATGTAATGCCAATGCCATTATTTTATGTGTAACACTAGAACGGGGAGTGGCTCTGGTGTTAGGCTAATACTGCGATTCGGTTTGATATATAAGGGGCTCGTTACCTCAGAACGGCACAACACTCCACATCTCTAGCGAGTACTGGATAACCAGCAGCGCTTCAAGAAAGAAACATGAAGGTCTTTGTGAGTACATTTAATTGTCTTACCATACACCGAATTCTTAACTTTTCAATCAGTATTTTAAGTACTTCGTTCTTTCGGTTATCAAGTTGTAGGACAGGAGGTTCTCTGACCGCTAAAATCTTTGTATAGTAATTATACGGTCCTCAGATTTCTCTCTGTGGTAACTTTGCAATCCGCTCTACAATGTTTATTGGTAATTGTACAGGGATGAACCACACGGATTGCTCACGATATTATCAAACGTCTACCGTGTCAATTTTGGAACTTCTGCGTCATCCATATTCAGTTTTCATGTCAAAACTTAAAGTGAAGATATTTTTGTCGAAAACATACTTTTATTCCTATTCTAGATCGTTCTATCAGCCCTCACTGCCCTGGCTGCTGCGGCGCCATCGGCTATCGTGCCCTACGGTTACCATGCCGGAGCACCGCTAGGTCACGACGGTCGCGTCGTAGACACCCCTGAAGTAGCCCACGCCAAAGCAGCCCACCTTGCCGCCCACGCTCATGAAGCCGCGAAGACCGCTGGATATGGATACGGCGCTCACGGATGGGCTGGAGCCCCTGCAGCCGTCGCCTACGGCGCCCCAGCTCTTGCCTACGGAGGAGTTTACGGCTATGCCGCCCCTGTCGCTCACGGTCACGTCGCTCCAGTTCATGCCTACGCTGGACATTACGCCCACGGTGCTCCTCTCGGTCACGACGGCCGCGTCGTCGACACCCCTGAGGTAGCCCACGCTAAGGCTGCTCACCTTGCCGCTCACGCTCATGAAGCCGCGAAGACCGCTGGTTACGGATACGGTGCCCATGCCGGACTCGCCTATGCCGCCCCAGCTTACGGACACGGATATGGACACGGTTACGGACATGGTGCTCCCATCGGACACGACGGTCGCGTCGTCGACACCCCCGAAGTCGCGCATGCCAAGGCCGCACATTTGGCCGCTCACGCTGAAGCTAACTCCCACGCGCATTCCTGGTAAACCCGGCATGACGACCACACCCAACGCTTTGCTTCAGGCTTTTTATATTATATTTTATGAATACAACTGTCTGAAAATTATACTTGACTCCAGACTGACTATTTTTTGATAGAATCGAGAGACGCTTCACAATCTTTGCGTGGACCTGATGTTGTTATTATTATGATATTATTATAGATTTTGTAACATTGTCCTATTTTTTTTAAATATAATACATAGGTATAATATATAAAGAGCAACATGTTCTAAAACATCTACACGGTTGTTTCATGTTTATTACCATTTTGTATTCATAGTCCCACTAATGAAAATATTAAAAAATAGCGTTCAATTATAGATTGATTATATCACTAACAAGTGATTAAATTGTTGGTCTACCAAAAGTATCTTGATACTCTTGTAAGTTTTATACATTATCTGTCCGTCCGTTGATCCACCGGGAAAAACTCATCAAATTTTGGCGATTGAACGAATTTTACGTAAACACTTTTCCCTTCACGGTGTAGAGACATCAACATCTCCTTCTCTAATAGTGAAGTAGATTCTCGTAACTTATAAACAAAATGAATCAGAAAAATCACTGCATAATAAAATCGATTAAAAAAATTGTTAATTCTCGAGTCATTCTCACAAGTGGCTCGAAAATAACTCAATAAAGATCTAGTACCTTGAATAACTTCCACATCCAGTAAAAAAAAGGCGCCAATAGGTCGGGAAAAACTACGGAGAACCGGAAACATATTTACGGAAAAATACCATTATCTCCGCCACCATTTATGCAATAGCGATAAAAAAAATTCCAGTAGTTCTTCTAACGGTACCGAGCTTTTTCTGAAATTGAGCTGCTCAACGAACGGTACAGATTTTTCAGGGATATATGTCCCATTCAGGTATACCTATTTGCTAGTGAAATATTCGAGAGTAACATTTTGGATGTTACAATAATCGGAAATTAATGAACACATAAAATTTTTGGAAAATATGTATGAATATTTAATGCATACAGTTGTTGAAGTCGAATTACCTCATAATTCAATATTTATTCCTATGTATTCGTCTTTGTTTGCGAGCTATCAATTGATTTCCCGATTTCAAGAGCACGATTAGCCATGGCTAGAACACCCTTTCTCGTTTCATTTCCACCAATGAATCTAACGCTGTGTACAAAGACACAGCCATCGATCCCGGAAACTTCAGATAATTCCTTGTCACGTAAACCTGCCCACTCCTCCGGCAAGAACATCCTGTAATAATTTCAAAATTGACCAAAATATTACACATGGCATAAACTTCTCATGGCATACAATAAATGATAATTGATCATAAACTCGATTTATTAAAATTAAGAATCTCAATTATTTGCACAAATTCTTCTCTTGATTTTAAACCAAGCTTTACACTTATGACTAGACTTCTAATAGTTGAATAATATTGGCAGAAATGAAGCCTCTACAAACCTGCAAACAAAACTCCCAGAAGTTAGTGGAACCCCTTGAATTCTGTAGCAATTATCGTTGAATATAACATATTTGATAACGTCTTTTATGCCCATTTCTTCTTCTAATTCAAACAGGTGTTCCTTCCACGGTAAAGACTGAGACAATTCTATTACCTCTCCGCTAGGATGGACCTATAGTCATTGAAAACGATTCGCATTACATCAATTGAAAATATATTTTACAAGCTATAAGTTATATAATAACGGCTGTGGCATAAAATCGATTCCTTCTCACCTCAAACCTTTTGTGGATAGCATCTTGCACAATTGATCTTGCAGGCCACCAAACTCTAGCTGCACTTTGTACAAAGTAAGAAAATTCTTCACCGACTAGAGCTATAGCCTTTTGGAACTGTGCATCAGAGTCTACTTTTGGGCCATTCCATTCTGGGTTTAATCTTGCTACTCTCGCACTTAAATTCGTAACTATACGATATCTGATGTATCCAAAAATTGAAAAATAATATCAATTACACAATGTTTATATATTTTATGGCATTTTCGATACTTGTTTTCAATTTTTATCATGAATGATTGGGGGTGAGTGAGGGAGAATTAATTAATATCGAAATAGCAAGGCTTGTGATCTTCGTTTTCAACTGAATAATGAATAGAGAACAGTTTTATTTAAATTCTGAAACTGTTGTACTCAATGAACTACTACGGTGCTATGGTTTGAAAAATCAAATGATTCAAGTTGGGATTTTCCAAAAACCAGGAAAACGCCCAATTTAAATCAGGATTTGATTCATAAGAGCTCTTGTTGACATTTCAAGAAAAAACGAAATTTTCACGAATAAACAGTAAACTGAGGAGCACATTAATTCAGTATCTGATAATTTGGGGAGATTCTTCTGAACCCAACCTACAATGCTGATAGCTAACTATTGCCGGCATAATTTCTGGCTTTAAACTACTTACACTGGTTCACCAGTAAACATCGGTACACCGTTATCGATCGCGTCAACTTCTTTGATAAGTGTATCGTATATTCGTTTAAAAATACTATTACGGTCTTCTTCGTCTGTTATCTCAGGCACTAGTTGCTTGATGATTTCATCACCGAAATGGCAATAGATTAGACCAGCGCTGCTCAATCGGATGGTACATTCGCATCCAGGTTTATTCACGACAGTGCTTAGAGATTCTGTGAAATCCCTAGAAACATAATAAATATTTCTCAAAATCACAAAGTATCTTTCAGTCGTAATTGTTTCACAAATTGGGAAATAGATTCATCTAAAACTGCGTTAGAAAATTAAGAAAACTGTACGGCTCACCTCATATGATGGTCATAGCGATGCTTAGATGGATCATATACTCCTCCCACATCGACTACAATGTCACAAGAGTCTAGAATCTTATCATCTCGAGTTCTGAAATGGAAGAATATTTTGTACTGGATTTTCATAACAATAGAAAATGGTTTTAGTATACCATTACTATTCAACGTAGTATCCAAAAATTGACGATTTATAGAAGGTGAGGATGTTCTAAAAAAAAAATTCCAAAAAATGTTCCAAAAATAAATAAACCCAATTCTTGGGTATAAAAACCCAGTGAATCTGATTGTTCAATCATTGGTAAATTATTTCCATTCTTGTATAGCAAAAACTTGTTCGAAAACACAGAGGAGGGAAAAGAAATAAAAGAGGACTGTCTTACCTCACAATAGACGCATTTCTGTAACGTGGTAATAACTTCAACATATAACAAGCAAGAGCTTCGTCACAGTGGAAGCATCCGCTGTGAGTACCTATGGTTATTTCAGATCCTGGCATTGTTGATAGTTGTTTAATAGTTCCCTTATAACTAGATATTATCGGTCTTTGGTATAACCTATAAAAAAAAGAATGATATTAAACATACGTGTCTGAATGGTTTAACACATGTATTATTCGTGTAGGCAACCAGCGATGTTTGTTGAATCGTTTACTTACCGATTTTTGCTAATGATTGTCGAAAACAATTTTCTGCGTGAAAATAAAGTAGCGACACGTGACACCATTTAACAGTTTCTACAATATTATCGGCACCCATGCGAATGCGGAAGCCAATCGGTGGCAACCAAACAGGTTTAGCCGGAACGGAAGGATGCTGCACGTCGGTTAGTTATTTTATACCAACACAGTTAGCGCAATTGCCGATAAAATACAAGAGTTCGAATAGGTAACTGATCTTACCAGCGTTGACTGAAGAATATTCAGTCAACGTTACCAGTAACAAATCGCGCCCGCTACAAATGTCACGTAAATTCTATGTATTGATATTCGGAAATCTAAACGGACGGAAATATTAATCTTTTTTTTTCCAGCCACATCTCGCAGTTATTTTTGAATTATAACTAGGCTTTTGAAATCCTATCTGTTTGGTCTATCAACGGGTCTATTTATGCATAAAATTATATGCCATTGTTGAATCCGATATACTTCTGTTACAAATGAGAATAATCGTCAGTGAAATGTTAATAAGAAATTCTTGAATATTTGAATCCTTAGACATAGAAATAGAAATCACAAACTAAATACTTTTATAATATTAGTTTACTGACTTTTCATTTTCGCACCAACTATTCCTGGAAAAGATAAATAACTTTGACATTTTTTAATCACCTTATGATATGTAATTTGAATTTAGACACGTACGACCTGCGATTTCCAAGCAAATTGGGATTGGTCAAATATAGTATAAATTTAAAAAATAATCCAACAGATGAAAATGTGGTCTGTTTATTGTTACATAATAATAATATTGAGCATTATAAAATGTCTAAGTGCCACCAGGCTTGGATATACATAATATGTATACGTATGTGTACTCGTTTTTTGTGTGTTCATTTAAAAATTAAATTAAAACTCTTAAACTGTAAATATAATTGAAAATGTCTAATTCTGAAAATAAAACTAGTTCTTATAGACCATCAATCCATCTACCATTGGTATATGTAGTTATATTATAATTTATTTAATCATTCATTTAAATGCGGTAAGACAAAAATAAAAGAGAATAGTTACAATAATATATTATTATTATTATATCGTTGCCGAACTATCAGTCGTGACTATCGGAAAATTTTAGACTAAACCTTTATGCCTGCCACTGATTTTCTTACAGAATTACATGAATTGACTCTGTTCTATTTATTTAACGTTAAGCTTGTAGTTGAAAAAATGTTCAGTAGCACTATGTAAATGATAAAAAAAATAAAGAAAAATATCACTGTACGTTTACAATATAGGTACATGTAATATACGTAATATATCCATATACCGCACATCACATTCTCGTCGCGCAATAAGCCATACATTCAAAGAATTAGAAAAAAAATTAAAAATGGGTGCAGCAACAAATGAAATTGACAAGAATATTACAATTTGAAGTGTTAATTTGAGAAGCAAAAAATGTTTTAAATAATAGGTTTATGAATTTGATGAAGACTTCGAAATAACGGAAGTTCTTTCGCCAAAGCCTGATCATGCTCCAACATCGCATTATTATAATACTCATTATTAGAAACAAATCTTTACCCACAGTTCGTATTTCGGATTTTTTTTTTTTTTTTTTTCAAATTGCACACTTTTTGTTAGTAATTTGTTGAAACGAAGACCAAAAAATAGTAGAAATCGGAGTCTGAATTTTCCGAAAAAAAGATTCTTGTGTGTATATTTGACCTACGTATTGACACGCAAGTGAAGAGATAAAAAAAAGAAACTCCTCCAAGACCAAGACAACTACTTAAAACTGTGAAATTATTCAATTTCAAATATCAAAAGAATTTGTTACGACTACAAAGTCACCTGGCAAAGGCACAAAATTTAAGAAAAAACTCTCCTAATTCCGTACCTAACTTTAGCCAATAAATAACAAATAGTAGTACGAAAAAATATGCTATAATCGTATATATTATTTACCATATCGAGGGTCTAATTTTTATTTTTTTTCTCGATACCAGAAATATGTGGTGAATTTCAATGTATGTACGTAGCAATAGAGGCAGCAGTTAATAGCGCCTCAGATCTTTTTCTCCGATCTTTTTATATCCTTTGAGGATGTGATCGTTCAAATTTAAAAGGCGCTATGTATTGTTAATATTATACTAGATACAATTACGGTCACAACTAACTTAAATTAATGAAGATTACCAAGCGACGTATCGATTCGGCTTAAGCAAAGCTAAAATGGTTTTCAAATCCGAAAATAGATAGAATGCACTTGCAATCATCGAAGACCATTAGCTCAGCTTATATCGAGACAATATACCTCGCGATAGTAAATAAAATATCGTATATAATATATTAGACATGGTATATTGGACAACATAAAATGGTTCCTTTCACTCTTGGGGCATCAATTGTAATAAGTAAGTGCAGTTTTACTCGGTCTCTGTCTCTGAAGTATTCTATTGATATAGATAATATATTTAGCTGCCATGAAAACATGATTATTCATGCATCATGCAGTATGTACTATATATTCCGTAATAAAGAATTGCATCAATAAATGGGCAACAAGCACAAGACGGAAATCAATGGGAGGGTAATCTTAGTATCGACAATGATAAATGTACAGATTTTTTTTTCTACCAATAATGTAGCTAATAAATGGGTATTCCAAGATGATACGTGTATTGTAATAGCTCAATGTATGTACCAGAGGTCACAATTTGAAAACTGTAAAATGCTTATCGTTGTGCCCTGCCATTGCTTTTATTTGGGGTAAGCTTTAAAAACTGTTCATAGGCTGCTGCGATGTCGTCGTCCATACCACCGTCGTCCGCTTCTTCGGCCCACATTCGTTCCTCTTCGCCATCACTGATAAAATAAATTCAACAATTTAAAAATGATTTTTTTTTTCATTTACATTAACACATTCCAACGTAAATCTAAAGGACTCACCCATAATCGTCAATATCTGGCGTATCGCCAGTCTGATCTTGTAAGAATTTACTTTCCTCTGGTGATAAAACGTTCCCATCTGGACCATAGAACACAGGCTCGTTTGTTAACTGTTCCAAGAAGAAAGACAACTTGTTACTATTTTGTAAGCTGATTCAAAGACCGAAATCTTCTCACAACTACAACAATAATTCAATATTTTTATGTAGTATGCTATTTCACAGGCACATGAAAAAAATCGATTTTTAAGAAATCTAAGACATGATTAGAATGGGAAATACCAAAATATATGAATTTAGATCACGTAAGCCATGTAATAAATGATAACTAACTGGTTCCTGCGTCATATCTAAGGGAGTCTGAGGATTAGAGTTGACAGTAGAGTTATATGGCCCATGCGTGGAGACGAGACGTCCCCAGTTTCCCCTACGCAGTTCGTCTACACTATTGACCATTCGACCAACATGAACATCGACCTGCCCTTCGGTGACAAGTCCAGTAAGCCTCCGCATGACATTCTCCATCTCAGCTCCACCTCCGCAAGTATCTCTTTCCAGAGTTTGGCCTGCCAACTATTAATCACGGTATTGTAATCAGAATGATTAAAAATAGATAATTTGTTGATATAGAGAGGTTTTTTCAAACTACGATCCTATAAGTGTACCTTAAGTGCCTGACAGATGTGTTTGGCGGAGTTCGGAGCAGGATGTTGTAAAACGGCAGACATTAACTCGATTAATAATTTTCCCAATATTGAGGCTGGCTCAGTTTCCATTTGAGTGACCAGTTCAGCCAAAAACAATATCAAACCGTGGCAACTTTTTTCCTTCATCTCATCATCCGGTGTACTTCTCTGTGCCCAAGAAGCAATTGCCTTTTCGGTCTCTTCGCGACATCTAGTTTACAAGAAATGAATCAGGAATCTGAATCGTAGGATGAGATCTAATCATCGAAACAAAATACAGCTCAAGATATTACCTAGCGACAAGAGTATCCCTGAAAATGGACGGGGCTCGTTCACTCAAGGCAGCGTTATCCAAAAATGTGCAAAGACGTGCTCCACTGTATCGGAAATTCCCTTCGTTTATAGACTGAAATATTAGAGCTCATAAATCGCACATCAAGAGTCCGGGCCAAGGAAAAACCTACCTGTTCAAGTATGGCAGTGACTATGGTCTGTGCTTGCGATGTATTAGTAAGACACGGGGTGATGGCATCAACCAGAGGTGCGACCAGAGAATCAAACCGTCCAGGACTTAGAGTCAACGCTCGCATAGCGCCTTCCAATTGGCCCATCATACCTCTCATCCCTGCCCATTCTTCTACGTCCGCCTCTAGATCCAACTCGTTCTGCTCCTCCTAAGAAACAGATGAAGATAATACAGTGGCAAGGCTGAGGAACTGTTTATCTTTTACGTTTTAGGGTGGAAAGAAATAATTCGCAGCCACTTTTAGTTCATAATGTCAACATAACTTTCATTATTCAATGTCAACTTTTTGAAGAAAATGAAGAGGCAGCTTATATTTATCTATAAAATTAATATAATTTAATAAAGCAACTTTCTTTTATTCATTCATTTTGCCAAAAAAATGTATACCTGATTTCTGCCGTGATCTCCCGAGCCTCTGTCGTAGTAGCCATAATCCTGAGTATTAGAGTACTGATTATATTGCTGGTGTTGCTGCTGTCTCATATACATTTGATGCTCTCGTTGTGGAATGTAGTGTTGCGGTTGACCCCCATAGTGCTGTTGTCCGCCCTGTTGTTGCCCACCTTGTTGAGCTTGTCTTCCAAAATTCAAACGATTTTGAACAGAGTGACGAGGCACTGCTGATCCAGATTGTTGCTGATTCTATGAACAGTAAAATAGTTAATAATGTAGTTACAGTCATTTTCTTCTTTAAGGGGTGTAATAAAGCTTCAGGTGGTGATTAATGGAAAACTACTCGACTGATGAGGCTGAAATTTTAAACAGCTCTTCTCAACTTTAGTGCTGCTAGAACGGCACACTGAAATATCGAATTTCTACATGGAATGCTTTCGTTTCATCAATTGGGGTCAAGACAAAAAAAGTTTTAAGATAATCTGGCGTTAAACAACATAAAAAAAACTACATTGTAGAGATTATTTTTATAATTGCACGTCATACAAGATATATTTGAGGTGAGTCTGTTAGAAAGATAATAGTCCAAGGTGGAATAACATAAACATATAAAAGACATTCTATTCCCAAGCGCATCTTATAAAGCAGCTTATTTTGAGACCACCGAACTCTAAATTAATAATAAAAACTCAAAATTTACCGGTGGTGCAGGGCTGAAACTTTTTGGTACAAATTCGGCAGCGTCAACTGAGAGTGTTGAGTTTTTAACAATGTCTCCAGTAGCTCCGTCCGCCTTCATTCCAACTTGCTCCGCTAAAAATGGTGGGAAGAAAATATAGCTTTATTAATACGTTTCATCAACCATATCCTCTCAAACCTATGCAATAAGGGAAATAAAATTATTCATGGTTTAAAAGAATTTAGCAGAAGCTAATCCCTTAAATGAGAAAGTCGAAAACTGATCTTCATCCACGCTGAATTATTGGGATCAGTCTTTTTGCCTTTCAAATTATGTTTGACAAAAAATAAAGCTTATTTTAAATGTTAGACGCTCGTCGAGAGAAGTTAACGAATCACCATATTGTGTAGATCGTATCTTGAAATGAAATTACTTTTTGGCGATACCCACCTGCGTTTCCACTCGCTTGATGTGGTCTCCGTAGACCTCGCGATTCTTGAGGTTGAAACGGGGTCCAACTTCCACGCCCGCGACCTCGAGCACCTCTAGGTTCTGTTATCACTCGATGATCCCCCCCAAGAGGTTCCATTTTATAATTTTCTTTAATTCCTATTTCGTATATCACTGATTAAACTGGACTCCGAAATTTAATATCGTTCAATTATTTTAAAAGGTTATGAAAATCTTCGTTATAAGTTGGCTATATATTATCGTTAATTAAAACGTTTGCACGCGGTGTATAAATATGGATACGATTTACTCGATGAGGGTGATGTGTGTACTTCGAGAATGTAAAATCGGAAGACCGATAGATAACATGTGTTTATGGGATCGGAGCTTACCTGTCGATTTTATTAATGAAAATATAATTTATACGTCAATCAAAATGAACGGAAATTTAATCTATATCACCATAATTGTTTTTATAATATGCACAGCGTTTATTTGTTATTAAAAAATAGAGCGATATTAGTCGCCATGTTTCTTACAACCTTGGGCTACGCGGTGATTAGTGGTTATTTATACGGTGGTTCGGTGACACCGGATTAAAAATATACGTATCTTATAAAACACCGGTCACTAAATTTCGCGTTGCGGAAAAATCGAGAGTGAGGTAAATATTGTTTATAAAAAAATTGTACTTTTCATATTTTCGTTAATTTCACTAGCCAAAGTATCGCGAAGCGAAAATTGCTGCATCGCAACGTATGTAGTACTTGCGAGAACTGAACACGATTATTAACGAATCGGAGCGCAGAGAGGACGGGAGCTTTGACCAATCATAACAATGAACTGTCGTTGCCCCGCTTTTTTATACCAACCAAAACTCGAACTACGAGAACTAATTGTTGTTCCTTGTTGGCCGGTATTCGAGTGTCAGACTTCCGGCCCGCGACGCTCGATCTACATTTTAAACTTGCTAGAACTGGGACAAACTGTTAAGAAGTATTAATTAGGATTTCAAAACAGAGATTAGGAGGAGGTAAACGATTTTGATCAAAAACAAGACGGTAATATTTATATATTTAGACTTCAACGGCTTTTTCCGTTAAAATTAATGACTTTAACAATAAACAAGCCCATTCTTCGTCGAAGCAATAAACTTGCGTCTCTGAGCGCCTATCTGTAGGCAACTCAATATGCGCAACTACAAGTATTTGCTATTGTCCTCACATCAGCTTGCGGCATTCGCATACCGTTACAAACTAACTGTATTGAGTAACATTGAATTGTAAAAGGAATAAAATGTATTAATAGGTTCCCCTGCCGATGATTCTTTGTCTTTAGCATATGCACATATGGAATCAGTTTTCATTCGTAGTAGAATATTCGTTTATATAAAATCGGAAAGGTTTTAGAGCAAATGAAGAGCAAGACATGGTAGTGATTCTCATTAATAATAATCTATTATTTTAGACATTATAAATTCACGTATTCACAATATAGTTACAATAATACCCTTCTACTTACGATAAAAAGAACTTTATTATAAACAGTAGTTGATTTTATAGGGAGATTTCGAGATTCAAAAAAATAAATTTCTCACGTACATTATAAAAAAAATAAACATTTTTAGGCAAAACTACGAACGTAAGAGAATTATTCTTATAGATGATCAGAATTTAACTACGATGTAATTTGGCAAGATATAATATTTTCTGCAATAAATTTACAGAATATACAATTTTCGAAATTTTCTTCATAATAATCGAAAGTTTGGCACAAAAATTTCTGCTTTTCAAAAAGGCACTCTAAATTCTCACCTAATATCATTCGCGATTTGATAGTAAGTCAACGCTTATAATACCTCGAATAGGCAATAAAACACTCACAGCATCATCTATATTCTATATAAAGTCATGCCTAAAAATATAAAAGTCTTTTCCGCACTTTATTATAATTATCCCTTCAAATAATTGAACTAACTCGAACTCGTAGACAGTAGATACATAAAATTAGTTCCTGAAAAAATCACATTGTACTTTCTTTCGCAAAATAGTATTTAATTCTAAAATTTTGAAACTATATTTCGTCTGTCCTACGAATACGAGTCGAAATACGTTAATTGACGATGAATGAATTGCTACCTAGCAACTTTATTGTGCTGTGGATGAATCACGGCTTTAAATTAAACTATTTACACTTTTCTCATAACTTAAATAGGCATGTGAAAATAGAAGAAGGACGAACGCCATATAAACATAAAAAATTATGGACAGAACGAATGAATATGTATAGATAGATATCCTTGCTATATTACATCGCCACGTGTATTTAATCTATTAATAAAATACTAATTCACTTTATAAATACACGTGGAAATTATTCATATTTAATATGTACACACTTTCGAGTCTTTAATACAAATCATTATTTGTAAACTGTTCATCACTAGACATCTTTCTCATAGATTGGCAATCCTTCTTCTACCCTACCTTATCTAATCTCATCCTTAATTATACCGTTACTTACTCTACAAGAAATGTACAGAGCATCTCAAAAATCTAAACGAATTTTCTTCTCATCTTTTCGTTGAATATCAAACAATGCGCTAGAAAACACAAGGAAGACTTTACAAATTAATTGCGAATAAAAATTTACAAGGCGGCACAGCGGTCCATCAACCCCATGCTTTTCATTGCGTTTCTTGGTATCAGTTTCGAATCATTGCAAGAATATGTCTAGCAGCTCGATCAGAAACATCGGAGTTAGGACAGAAGTTGAGTGCCATTATCATGAGACTACGCTGAACTCAGAAGTTCCCTGTAAAGAGAAAAACACATTTTTCAGTCCAGACAACCTCATATCAAGCTGTGAAAATGCAGCACAATATCTAGTACTCAAAGATTGTAAAAGCTAATGCAAAGGTATAGATATTGTTGAAAATAAATCTGCGAACACTATTCCAAGGAATTCTTTGGCTTCAAAATATTTCTAGTTAATCCCAATCCAAAATAAAGACAAATAAGAATTAGAAACGTTATTCTTTCACATGTTTATGTTGACTAAATAGAAAAAATAAAATAAAATATGTCGTAATTTAACTCACGTTGAGAGTTCTCTCCCGAGTAATCCGGTTCGTGATCGACTTCTATTTAATTGTGCTCTTCTTTCGGCTGTAAAATAAAATTGGGTTGAATAATTTCACGATATTTAATTCAATATTAAGAAAGCTGTGAGACAGGTATGAGCAAACAGCAGACTGATACTTCAGTACTCTAATATAAACACAGACGAAAAAAAAAGAGGTACGCATTACTGTTCTACCGATTGAGGAATGAAAAAAAAATTGTAGAAAAAGGTGGCGGCAAATATTTGCTTTCAAAATCTCTCAAAATATTTACTATATTACCATTTGAGCTCAGCAAGGATCTTGAAACTGCTATAATACATGTATGTTTCGGTCGGGTATTTGACGTCACGTTAAATGAAAATTAGATTTTAGAAAAGTTGAACTTGGGTTTAATATAAACATGATTCTTACATAACTACGAGGAGATTGTACAATTTTGAAATCTGTCAGGATAATTAAAAGTTCACTAGTACAAAGTATCACTGTAGTGTGCTCATTGTAAAATAAGATCATGTGAATTACACAAATTGCTTTTATCACACATATTCATTTATAATTACGAAATAAAAGTTTATGAATAGAACATATTCTCTCATCTGAGGCAATACAAGTAATATCTAACAAAATTTAATCATAATGTTACTAGCATGCATAAAAAACCTATCAGCAAAGTAAAAAGTAGAAGCAAAAAAATTATTATTATGATTCATATAATTCTAAGCCATTTTCCGTGGCAAATTCTATTAATATTTTATTAAATTGCAGTTCCATAAATAACTGACCATAAAAATTGATTCCATAGAAACGAGAAACAAAAATATTTACAAAAATGTATACAGAAAAGCAACACATATAAAGCGCAAGGGACGAGCACATTTTTTTTTTTTTAAAGTTATAAAGGTGAATATCAATGAAAATGAAGCAGTATAACATACATATTGAGAATACAAAGCCTCTACAATATAAATCAAACGAATTTGAAATTACAGGATTGATTGGCAGAATCAAAACATACTCGTAGCTCGCCAACTGTTATATCTTGCTAATGGTTTTGACGGGCTATCTGTTTTATTTGGATCATAATTGGGACTAGTTTCATCTTTTTTTCTCAATTGTACCTCCGGGTCTAGAACATCTTTCAACAAGTTCCGATGCCCACTCTCTGCTAGTGAATGGCTTTCTGATTCTTGTTTTTCTATCACATTTTCCGATAATAAGTCTTTGTGTGAAGTAAGGTATTTCTTTGCATTTAAATTCATTTTTCGTATAGCAATTTGGCGCATCTCTTCCGTGACCATTGGACTTGATTTACTAGAAATCACTGATTTATTATATCCCCGATTTCTACTGACACTCAAACGTCTTGGACCATCGTCTTTCAGTTTTGCGACACCTTTTGATACGACTGACTCTGAGTCTGTTAAAGCAACACACGCTGATTTTATTACCAAGGACCCTGGGACCTCTGCGTTATTTGACTCTGAACCATCTGTTGATTTAAGCTTCAAGTTGTTATCGAAATTTTTTAATTCATCATAATAATATTCCATTGGTGATAAAATATCAGACGTAAAAGGCACTTCGTTCTTCATTAAAACTGGATCTGGGGTACTGTTTTTGGATTTACCTATAGAATCTTTAACTTTGCTACTTTCGTCTTCATGCTCACCAGTTTTGAGCTTGTTGTATTTCACAGCAACAATTTTAGCAGCACCTTCCCCAACTTTCTGCCAAAATTTCCACCCTTTTTTCTGTGATCCAAAAATCGTAGCTTCAGAATCTGTGCTTTCATTCTCTTGAGAAGATAAAAAGTTTGCATCAGTATCAGACAATAAGGAAATCATTTTCACATCTGAAGGAACTTGTAAATTGTTGGGTGATGCTAGATTCTCCTCGAATCCAGTATCTTCGATTATCCTCATATCTTTTATGCTATTCGGTGTCACGACATTTATCATCTGATTATTGCGATTGAAAGGACTGTCTCTAGATAGATCACCAATACCACTAATTTCCATTGATTTGAAAGATTCCGACATGTTCATTGAATTCGTGAGATCAGTTTTGAGGGACGGAACATAATCCGGACTTTGTAATTTTGAAGCAATACCCAAGCTGACGTCGTTTTGATTTTCATCTTGGAAAACTGCAATATCTTCAAAATTCTTTGTTCTTATTAGGTTCGCGTGTACTGGTGTACTGTGTGTCTCTGATCCTGCTTTCAAATTATCTTCAGATTTTGATATTCCATTAAATATCTTCAATGTGCTATTCAAAGCAGATATTGGCGGCGAAGAAAATGTGTTACCGCTTGTAGTTGGCATCGAAGAATTCATGTTGGGTGGGCTACCCAAGTACCTATTGATTGCACTATAATTTTTTGGTACAAGGCTTGTTTTGCGCAACAATTTCTTGCGATTAGAACTTGCTCGTCTTACGATACTGTTTCGTTTGTGTCTTTTGCCGACAATAACTCGCTTCGGTTTAATCGGTGCAGCACAGCACCCTGCACCGATTAAAGACTGTTTATACAGGGATGGTTTTTTGTTGTGTTCAGGTGTGCATCGGGAGGGGCTCCCATTTGGACCACTGTTAAATTTAGCAGGAGTTCTTTTCTTGAATTCACCAATTACCGAAGAGTAGTCTGGCTCGTTCAAACAACTTGACAAGCGTTGAGATTTCAGAACCAAGTACGTCCCACTCCGAGAAGAAAGAACACCATACCTCGACTTGGGTATAGTCCCTGTAGTTTTCGAAGAATCTGACTTACTCTTAGAATTGGAAATATCTGAATTTCTCAGCTTGGTATTTTCATCTGAGCTACAATTTTCGGCTGCATTAAGTATGTCTGAATTTTCTAACACCTCGAGCATATCCTCAAAATATTTTCCCGCTATTTTCGGTGTTTCAAGAAAGCAGGATTTCATAATAGACGGATTTGTGGCGACGTAGTCATTGATCTGATTCGGAGTTGGAGATGTGAATTCTTCGGGCAGGGAATTCAATCTCCAATCCACCTTTCTGATTTCTGTCTTAAGATTATTTCTTCGAGAGATACCTCGACCCTTTTTGGGAGTCAGTTTAGCTTGATATAACAGGGTCTGTTTATAGAGGCTTTGGTTCTCTTCTGGGGTATAAAAAACCTCAACTTCAGGAGATACGTTCTCCGTCAAAACTCTGTTTAAATTTTTTACATCACTAGGCGATACATTAAACGATAGAATTCCTGGTTCTAATGCTACAACTTCTTTCGGTTCTCTTAAACTAGCTATCCTACTTTTGGGTGAAATAGTAATACTGTTAGCTAGATCCCCATCGAAGATTTTCTGCTTGGTAGTAGTCGAGCCACTTCCCTTGATCTTGGTGGTTGTAGATTTGTTCCTGATCAGTATCAACTTACCACCAGCAGCTCGGGTTTGTCTTTTCCGTCGTTGATCAGGTCGACTGAAAGCGGCTCCTGTTTGCAGAGCTTCCATCAAACTGTCCATCACTCCTTCTTGCGCTTCGTGTGCATTCATATCTACTAGGGCACGTTTTCTTTCAGCTCGTGCCGCCCGCTCAGCTTCAGCCTTTTCCCTTCCTTCTCTTGCCCGGCGTTGTTTCTCTTCGCTTTCTCGCATCTTTGCATTTTCCTTTCTTGCTTGCTGCAAAAAGGCATCATCAAAAATTTTCAGAAATATTATTGTATAAGAAAATGCAATTATCTCATTTACGGACTAGAAGTTGATAAATCTGATGCCAATCATATCACAGTTTTACCTCGAAAGCATCTTTGAAGGTTTTAATATCACCGAAGAATTCCTCGATGGTATACTTCTGTTTATCAAAGGTAAAGAAGTCGGAAATTTCAGTATAAAGACTGTCCATATTCTTGAACATGTTCTGCATTACTTCGTACGATTTTCTCGCCTCTTTTGCGAATGGCTAGACGATATTCGTTAAGAAAATTCGATAAAAATTAAATCATATAGTTTCTAAACATGCTTCGGTGTTATCTTTACATTAAATACAAATAATGACAGTCTGCAATGATTTTTTATCAAAGCTGACCCTTATTCTAAGAAATTTTCATCTGTATGATAAAAGGATACAGTCATGACTTCTGGAAACCGGTCATTGTCGCTTTGCGGAAGTCTAGCATTAGCCAAATCTTGTTCCAAGTTACGGATGCTGGCATCCATCTGGCGAAGTGTGCGCTGTATATTCTCTAAAGAAACTCTGCTAGCTCTATCAACGTGGGCCAATTCATCAGTAAAGTTTGCACAATCGGGGAACTTCCTTTCTATCGTGTCCACGAGATAATGTAGCAAAGTTTGTTTGTTTTCTACATCTTTTGTACTTGTAAGCTGTAAACGGAAAAGTGACAGAAGATGAAACGAGGATTCCCGATCAAACTCATCTCCTAATAAAACGTAATCTAGAAAGTTTGAGCTGATGACATTGGGTTAAGTCTAGATATCGTTGAAGGGCAATTAAATTCGCTTTAAATATTCATCAGGATTTACTGGCAGATCTTCGGAACTATAATAAGCGGGATTAGGCATGAGAAGCTGTGATTTACAAACCTTGGTAAGGAAACTGATTTCAAATCCAAACGCCTGGCCATTTTTAGAGCCAGAATTCATGTAGTTACCAAGAAGAAGAATTAGTTCGAGAATTTTAGCGAACTTTTTGCTGACTTTCACCTCTTCACAAGCCGCGGTTCCGGCTACTATATCTGGTTTAATGTCTTGCACCAATTCCTCATAGTGTAACATGAAACTGAGCGATTTTAGTCTTGGTAGTAGCCGTTTGATGTCCGATATCTGTGAACCATCAACACAAATAGGAATTTGAATCAGCTAATTCAGATAGTTTTCTAGAGGAATAAACTTTCTTTACAAAAACATTTTTTGGAGAAAAATCGAATATTGGATTTGGGGTCTAGTACCGTTACACAGAATTGTTCAGCCTCCGTCAAATCATCATACTGGTCTCTGAGTTGTTGCAGTTTAGTGAGCTGATCAGGCGGTGGTAGATATTGAATCAAGCCTTGCAATACATTGTCGGAAATAACGGGACCCTCACATCTCAATAAGCAATCCTTCACTTCTTCGTAGGGCATGTGCTTCAACGAACCACCCAGAAGAATGGAAATATTTTGTGCCGATTTTCCATCAAGAACCTTCAGATCTTTGATTTTTTTAGTCGGCGCAGACCTGGAATGGTGGCAAATGTTTATTTTAGCAAATCATGAAAGGTTGTGACGATTATTTATAAGCTACATTGGCATCAATTGTCTAAAAAATGATCTTACTTATCAATTACGTTGTCGACCTTTTTGCCGGTTGGTTTAGAAGCAAATCTCTGTGCCAACCCGGTCAGAATATCTGGACTAGCAAGTTTATCTTCCTGTACTTTGACCCAGAACGATTTTTCGGAAAGTTTTTGGGGTAATATCTGAAAAAGCAAATGAACAACTCATGAAATGGTATAAATCTTGCAATAAGTATCCCATAAATGGATAAAATGTCTATCCTATCATGTATTTGAAAGATTCTTAAATCATCATTTGCAACATGTACTCACAGCTTTCCAATTAGCTCGTTTCAAAGGACCATCCACCTCCCATTTCTTCTTCGGCTTCATTCCGTGAGGCAAAACTTGCACAGCTCCCGGTGGTAGTTTTGGTACCATTCCTCCCATCATAGGAGGAGGCGGAGGACCCATTCCAGGGAAAGGCGGTGGAGCTGGTCCTCCCATCCCAGGCATAGGTGGAGGTGCTGGACCGCCCATGCCCGGCATCATAGGTGGTGGCGGCGGTCCTCCCATACCAGGCATCGGGGGTGGAGGAGGTCCACCCATCATGCCAGGCGGTGGCGGTGGCGGAGGTGGTCCACCCATTCCAGGCATTGGAGGAGGAGGTGGGCCACCCGTGACTTTCTGTAAATTTGCCCAAAAGAAGAATAAATTAGATTAAATGTCAAGTTTTAATTTCCAAATTATTTCAAATGATGATATTATGAAAACAAACGTTTTTCCCCCCGTCAGATCTTGCTCCGCCCTGTTCTAGCTCCTTTATCTTAGTCTCTGCGTGCTGAAGCTTTGCCTCAGCCTCCTGTCTACTGGCGATAGCTTCCTCAAGCTTCTGGCTCATTTCCATCAAGCGATGTTCCTCTTCAACGCGGGACTTTTCTACTAGAGTATCTATCAGCGGTTGTACATCTATTTGGAAACGTTTTGTCGCACTGAAGTCGGGATCACAGCCAGAACGATGTAACACTATTTGCGATATACATTCTTCGATAAGCTTGTAGTAAGCTGGCCTGAAAGTTGATAGAAAAAGTTAGAATGCTGATATCTAAACAGCAGAAGGAAATTCAGATCAAATTATTATTACTTTTCTAGCATTAAACTACCAACTACGCCTCACCACTCACCTAACTAACGCGTCGTCCCTGACAAAAAGCAGATGCTGAAGTATAGATAGAAAATAAGGTTCCGCAGGGGTATCCATCACCATATTTTTGGCCACTTCAAAGCAGTCGTTAACGTCATCTAACTCCAGCCTAACGTTATCGAATCTTTGGACAAGCTCATCGTAATCTTCTTCCTTGTGCTCTTTGAGGATTTTTAAGTGATTAGCTAGGTCTTCGGACTGATCTTTCTCAAGGGGGATTAACAGGTCTGCTAATCCGACTCTCATTATTTCGTTTCGAAGGTGTAACCGGAAGTCCAGATCCTCAGCTGATGAGATAATTGAGTTTATCAATTGGAGACATACGACCTGTTGGGAATAAAGTTTGGATTAATAAATAAAATGAAGATTTAGACAAGATGAGAACAGTGATTGTTGTACATACCCTAAGATTTTCGTTCTTTTTATTCACAAGCCCTTGAACAATTGGAAGAAATCTTTCCTTCCCTTTGAATTCTCCGTTCATTGTAATTGCGTTTAAAACTTTTTTGTGACTATCGCTAGAGATCAGGCAAACTGCGCCGAGAATTTTCACGGTCTCGTACATAACTGCTGGCTTTGTTGGCTCTAAAGATCTCGCGATTATTGTTAAAGCTTCGTGATGTGCCAGCATCTCTTTCATTCCAACTGTGTTGTTCATTATCGCTTTCAAGCATCTTATGCATTCGTATTGTATTCTTTCGTAACGATTATCACTGAAAGATCGATCAATGATTAGTACTGAACTCTCAGAATAACCTTTAGACTTTTTTTAAACCTAAAAATGAGCTTTCAGACAACAAACTATCGGCAATGAACCCTGCAAATAAAAACTGATGAAAAATGAAGATATTTTCACAGAATATAAGGGGATGCAGAATATAAGCAGGTACTTGCAGTACCGATATTATAATCCTAAAATTAAGTTACGAAGTAATAAAAAGCTGTTAATATTTTACTATAAAGCTGAAATAAAAGTAGACAAATATTGCAGCAACTGAATCAGACAGATATAGTATAGAGAAATTTGTAAGTTACCTATCATAACATATGAAAGCACTGAAACGAGATAAGGATAAATTAGATATCTATCGCTTGGTGATTCCTGATCTTTATATTTTTAATGAAAAGGCATATAGGCAATATTAAATACATGACTTGGATGATAAGAGAACAAACAGTGATTGATAAGCTTCCCTCGAAAAATCCCCAAAGTCAATTCATTTATAAAACTGCATATCTAGGATGGTTCATAGTTATGCGAGATAGAAGGGTACAATATTGGTTTCAACTTACTTCCGATAACACTCGTTAAGTGTTGCAAGAACTTGTTTTAATCCCTTGGTTCCGAATTCCTGAACCCAGCTCAAGGGGTTATTCGTTAAAGCGATCCTAAGTGATTCTATACAGTTGTAAATTTTGTTGACGCTCAATTCTGGCTGTGCTAGATAACGTATGTAGTCTGCAGGTTTATCAAACTTTGATCTATTCTCTTGTATGCTACCTTTACAGTGCATCACCAACATATTCCTCTTTTTCCCATCGGGTTGCTGTCTTAAAGGAGCTTTCTTCTCCTCTGATAAATTCATGTCGTTCTATAGAGTAATAAATTGTGATTTTATACATTAAGTGAGTCTATCTGTTAATCTAGAAAAGAACTTTCTTCATAAATACGAAAAACTGAAATAACATAAACAAAATCGTAAACGGCTTACCAACATCTCTTCAAATTTGTCATTAACAGTTTCCGCATCCATGCTCTCTATTATTGAAGCCTGTTGTTCGATCTCGTTGAAATCATCGCCAGAATTTGGTCGGGGGATGGTGTTGTGACCCATACCACCCCCCGCCCCACCTCCTCGACCCGGTTTTTTGGGGCGGCCGAACAATGTGTCCAGCTGTAACATAAATTCATTTTCATTTATTTTTTTTGTTCTTCGTTCTTTCTTTTAAGTCTAATTCTGAGTCCAATTGAATTATGTGACTGATAATAACGAGCTTATGTCCTACTGGTATACCTATAATTTTAATTGTTATAATTATCTCTCTAGGCCTTGATAAAATAATATTACAAACACTTTAATTATTCTCAGTATTTTTTTTTCCTTTTCTCAGGACTTTACATCGGAGGTAACAAGAAAACTTGATAATTTTAAGTGAAATAGGTACGAAATATGGTTTTAAAAAATGTATATATGTACATAATTTGAGAATTTTTTGAATGTATGAAAAATGTCCACGTTGATTACGTATACTTCTTTTTTTTTTAATTTGTTTTTTGCCATTGTAATTCAAAATTGTAGTTAGTATTTATGTATACATCACGGTTGGAAAATAAGTGTCTAGATACATCATTAGCGGTTTAATAAGGCGTAATTGAAGCTGATAATAAAAGCAATAGGAATATAACGCAGGTGACAATCAGAGGTATTCCATTCTTGTTTGTCTCTCTAAAGCCACGCCACTTGTTATAAGTACATGTACATACGTATATGTATGTTCAAATCGAAGGAATGAAACAATTTATTATTAAAGCAATTCGCGCAACACGTAGGTATAATATACGTATGGGTACGACAATATTGAACATTCCAGAGGGATACAGAGTACGTATACAGGTAGAAATCCTCGAGAGAAAAATGATCTTTCAGGAAATAAAACACACACGCACACGCACACAAGCAAGTAGAGCAAAACAACAATATCGAAGAAGAAATAGGAGAACGGGGATATCAGTTTTAGTTATCAATGTGTGATAATAAAACTATTATTTTCAACACGTTTTCCGGTATGACCGCAAATTAGTAAGCATCGGTTATTATTTAGCGTAGAAAAAAAATAATAATATGGATAAGAAAATATATGGGTCAGTGGATTAAAAACAAATGTACAAGTAACCGCAATAAATTGGTAATGAATGAGAAAAAAAGTATTTTGTATGGATATATAAAAATATAGTAATCGTATATATGTGAAAGATTACCTCGAGAAAATTCCAAAAATTAGTACACGCCGTACACTTCATTTCGCGACAACATTTAACGGTCTAAATAGCATTGAAGTTAATTAATTTGAAAAAGTGAGAAAGAAAATAAGAGAAGGTTCAGGATATTTTATCGAAATTTATAACTTCGCGGTTAACTGTGGTTAAGCACTGTCGGCAGACCGGAGACTGAACGTGCAGTGAAACGATTCGGAAAAGAATTTGCCCGAGGCTTGTTACGGCTGTTACGTATAGATATAATATGGCACACGCATGTTGGAAGTGGCATACAAACGTCTAGTATATGGGCATATGTATATTAGTCATTCTTAAAGCATCCGTTCAACTATGACTTATTGGGAAGACAATAGCCATTTTATTTGAGGCAATAGCCTCATTATTGCCCCTGCCAAACCACCATGGGGGCATGTTGTTAAACCAAAACGAATTAGCCGTGACGATTTCGGGTTACATACCTATTTAGAAGACGTGAAACCGAGGTAGTAAAATTTCGTGAAAATTTAGAAAATTGATGATAAGAAGTCAAGATTATTGAGCCGTTTAGGGCAGAGTGAAAATATTCGACTTAAAATCAACCGAAATCACGCGATCTTTCGTGCGACGAATAGTTAAACGATTAACATCGCCTAGAGAATTGAAGGAATATTTTTTTCCGAATTTAGGCAAACGGTAAGTAATTTGTAAAATTGATTTAAAGAACCGTGGATACGGAGAGGAAGAAAATATCTTCTGACCTCTAAAGGAGTAGGTAATTCTTGTAAATAACCGTTACGAGGAAACGAGTGCCGGCGTGTGTATATAGGTATAGGTATAAAACGAGGGTAAGATGAAAATGGTATAAAAAAGCAGATGGCGGGTACAAGGTGGTTTCAAATTATTCGTTTTGCTTTGAGCCTTGGAAGTAAGGCGGTGTGAGCCAATCAATAGAACCTTCAGGTATAGATACAAGTTCACATTGTATTATACACGTGGGTGAATATAACTGGGCTTAAGCCTCGAGCGAAATACCTTTCCGGGCATAAACGATATTTTCAGATCGGCAATGGGAACGACGCGTTGTTATCGTTGAAATGGTATTTTAACGCCAATTTATTTTAACCAAAAATTACCGAAAGAGAAATAATTCAGAATCAAATCAACTATGGACTAATTACTCTTTCAACGAAATTTTAATAGGATAGAACCTTCATTGGATTCCTAAAAGCCAATTGACAATCTTTCTACGACCTCAAATCGGAATGAAAGACCTTCGATCGGTGCCTACTGCACCCAACCCTTAAAGTTCATTAGTCATAAGTCTCGGTCATAAGTAAACTGCGAAATTCATATTAACGCGGTAACTAATAGACAAATGTGTGAACAAATACGTCACGTCAGTGACTCATCAATTTCTGCACTCAATTTAAAGATTTGTTTATGTATTATACATGGGTGCAATGTACAAGTATATGAGAATAGTGACGAATTCGATTTGAACACGCAAAAATGAGTGAAAAACGATTGGAAAAAAAAAATTATATAAAATACGTATATAGATTTATGAAAAATGTTTTATAAATAAGAAAAAAAAAAAGATAAAAAATAAACACTTCGTTCTCAATTCTGTAGTCGAGGTCGCGTTTGTTAGTACGTACGCGGATAGAATTCCCATCTGTAAGTGAACAGCTGTTCCAAGTTAGAATGAGTGACTGACACGACGAATGCCTACAGCGATTTTTGCGGGTTGTTCTTTATTTGGAAAAACAAAAAAAATTAAGTAACCTATTTTTAATAATTGGAGTATATACATAATCTCGAGATTTTTCCCGCAGCATTTATGTTCATAAAAATTCATTGGAAATCTGTGTTGTTATTAATCGTAGAGTTAGTATTATAATGATTCGATTTGTAACGATGAATGAATTTCCCTTTTCTTTCCTCTTTCGTTTTTTTTTTTTGTTTATCGCGAAATATGGTACAGCTTGAAGTTACGAGTGAAGAGATGGCGTATTTAGATACGGGTCTGACGTCATGCAATAAATACAGTGTATGTACAATAATATATGTACGCGGTGAGAGAATAAACGGTATTCAACGCGACAAGCGCCAAATGACTTCATAGCTGGTTTTAAGCATTAAAACCTCGCTTCGATAATCTGTCCTCGACATTTCATTACGCTCTTTCCACAGTTCTATAGTGATAAACTGTGCATACATACGTATATACGTACCGAGAAGAATAATTCGTTGCGATTGTTGGATTTTTCCGACGTTTATATATATAAACGACAATCAATTGTAAAACCATTAAAAATAATTATAATAGGAAAATACTTGTTCAATATAAACGATTAGGAAATTATATATGGATAGAGAAAAAATGAAATAAAAAAAATCTCAAATGCGCCACGAAGTGATGAAAATTTATGATCTTTGGTGATCGATTTGGAAAAAATCAATACCCGGCATGAGCAAGTATTAGGATTGGAAAACCTATGTGTACTCAAATGATTGGAATACGTTGAAGAGTTGACGAGGAACAAATATGCGATCGAATTACTAAATGAATATATCGACAAGGGGTTGTGTACGTACGGGATAATTCAAGACGGAGGATTTTGTAATCGGGAAAAGAGATAGAGATTGTAATTAGTGATTTTAATTATCGTGATTAAATTAAAGCATGAGCGTGATAAATGAAAAGCGTACCCATTCTGTGATCATGGCGTCGTCTGCGTTTTTATATTTTTTTCCGTTCCTTTTGTTTTTGTTTTTGTTAGTAAAGAAGAATAATAATCCAATCCAGCGCACGCTTTATTTTATATTAATTCTTATTCGATGAGTTAATGATAATAAATAATCCACACAAAGAAAGCACACTCTTTAATAATTGTTATTTTGATGTTATATTATCAACTCGTCTCGCTATAATTTCTTTTATTTATTATTAATAATTTTCATCCATTTATTGTTGCGACACTCAATGTAAATTCGATATTATCAGCTATCACACTTTTATAACATACATAATTCCACTGTGGCATTTTAGATTTCGACTCGGGGTCCATAGATGCGTTCGGGAAACACAGAATCGAAGAAATCTCCCGCATTCACCTCCTATATGGACAATAATACATAGATTCTACCTTTATTCATAAAAATGAACGTTTCTAAATTATTCACAATCGCAACCCTTCGCCAGTTTTCAAATTATCTGTCTCCTTCTTTCGTTATTTTTTATTCATTTTTTTTTTCAAGCAAGAATTCGTAACAAATGTCAAAAATTTTTATCAACTTTATTGAACAAAAAAGAAAAGAAAAAAAAACGATAATGATAATAAGAAAACCTGAATTTTACGTGGGAATCACAAATTGATAAGAAAATATAATGAATACGCGTAAATATACAGTGTATTTCATATATAGTATTTAAGATAAGGCTGAATCATATCCTGGTGTAGCAGAAATCAAATTCTTACAACGCGTATGTCATTCTCTGATCATTTCATTTCCATTAAGTATTATTATACAATAAAAATGAAGAAAAAAGAAGGTGGGTAGGTATGCGATCAACAAGTAGTCAGACTATCGTGTAAAACAATGGTAAGAACATTCGTCATTCAAGTATATTCAAGACGTCTATGTGCATTGTGTTTAATTATAGTCTAGACTCTAAAAGACGTATTCTCTGTGAGTAGAACGATTGACACGACATTAAATCGTGTGAAATAAATTATTCAGTAACGAAGAGGCGCGGAAAAAAAGAAAATAAAGAATAAATAAAAGTTTCACGACAAATCTAACCGAAGATAAGAAGACTCGTCAAAATCAAAGTGAAAGTGAAAGTTCAGAAATGAACGAAAACAATTTTCCTTTCAAATTAAGAAATGTGGGATTTCTTCTTTTTTTTTCTTTTTCCTCTCACGTATATTTTGAAAAATTATTTATTTCCTTTCCATCCGAGAATCAGAAGATAAGAAAAAAAAAGCTATGCACTTTATTTGCGGAATGTAAAACAAAGGTCGCACCGTGAAGCTAATATCACTAAGAAATAACCGCGATCTCGTTATTCGCGTAATGATAATAACAGCTCGATCGTAAAATCGATTAATTAAAGTCGTTCCAGGCCAGGTCAGTTCCGTATCGCAGCATGGAACGCGAAAGACTGGCGATTCTACCGTCATGAGTCTGACAGCGGCCACCCCTACGTGGGAGGTAGATCAAGGCGCGTTTACGACTCTATCTGTGGTTGCGGCCAACATAATGCTGCAATGAGTCAAAGGTTCCTCGTCCTGACGTAGAGACATCCGTTCGGTTCATTACTTCGCGTATTACGTGACGTACGCGTATAAACATCGCGTCGGAAAATCGTTGAAAAAGACTTGCAAAAAATTTTTTTTTTTTTTTTTTCCTCCATTTGGATTCAATTTTCTGAATGTTATTTTTATCGTGAAATGTTGCTAATTTTGACTCATCTCTCGAACGATATATCCGAATCAGGAAAACATTTGGCACCTATCGGATGAATTAACACCTATTGTCGAATCCATGACGCAAAAATAAGAGTCACGAGTTTGAAAATAAGAAAATAAATTCGTCGTAACAACGGCCAAAAGTTTTATCTTCGTTCGCTACGACATAGAGTCTAGGTAAGTAGAGATTGCGATCGAGACACTGACGCATAGTGCAATTGTAGTTATACGGTATGGTCGATGCACCATCGCGTTCTCTATGGATCCGAAGCTTTATTGTGATTATTGTCATAATAGCCGAACTGAAATTAGCCATTATTATATAATCACAGCGAAGAAATACCGCGACGAGACGCGAGTATACGGTTTAAAAGTCTTCTGATCATCATGTAGCTTAATCACTCGTATTATTTTTTTTTGTTAAGGCCATTGGTTATAATCGCGCTACAGAATACCCGCGGACACAGATAATTGAAATTGAAATTGAAATTGGAATTCGAGAAATTCATCCATTCATTCGAGAAGAAATCAAACAGCTGGGATGACACTTGAATTTAATGAGGAATTTACAAACGGCGTGTAAATGTAGATTATTCAAATCGAACATATATCTAACGTTATACCTGTATACGGATATATATACGCATACGAAAGTGTTTTCGTTTTCAAAAAAGCGTCGTAAAATTAGAAAGAAATATATTCAACGGCAGCGAGTCGATAAAAATACTCAAACTTGATGAAATTTCTCACAATTTATCGCATATATACAGTTTCTCTTTCGACGTGGATCAATTTATTATTACGTAGACTTAACTTCGGTGAATATGTATACACACGCCGGTTTCTCTGACTCGATCTTTCGTCTCCGGACAAGCTTATAAGTCTCTAAAAACAGCTGGACGTCTTGATGAGCATTGATCCGTCCGTTCGTTTACCTATAGGTATATATGCGTGTGTGGCATCTCAGGTCTAAATTGTTTGACACAAAACAAGACAGCCGAAGGTATATACGATAGCAATAGAGTTGGTCCAGAGTATGTTCCTAAAATGATATATAAAAAAAAAAAGAGGAAGGAGATCCAAGTTTTTCTGAATAATAATTTTCTACTCTGTCTAAACAAGATAATGAGATCTTTGTCTCTAAATTTCCTCTACGATGATCGCGTATCTAGGTAAAGCCGAAAGAGATGCTAAAATGTATATAGCTATACTTATGCGACGATTTAACAATGAGTCCGATGCGTCGCGTCACGGCGTCTAAAGATGCTGAAGTGTACAAGCTAGTATACAGTTACATCATAAGACAAGATTAAGGTAACGGTAACTACGGTAGAAAATTAAAGAAATGAAAATAAACAGTGCGGATAGAAGCAGCGCGTGGCTTCTGCTGCAGTCCGACAAGCCGGAACCTCCGTGATCATATCGTTGAGATCTGCAATAATTTCTCTGTAGACCGTAGTATAGCGTGATTTTTACTCCTTAATTCCTCCACCTCGTTTATATATCGGGGACGAAATTCCCAGCTGCTATATTATGCACTGAATTTATTTTACAGCAAATTAATTAATTAATTAATTAAGTATCCTGTTTTGTGAATAAATTTTCTATTTATACCGTTTCGTAAGGTACATACGGGAGACCGGGCAACTCAGCTGAAAAATTGATAAGTTATTTTTTTTATGTTCAAGAAAAACCAGGCGCCGGGTTGAAGTTTTGAATTTTAAAAGCCCCGGAACGTTAGAAATTCCGAATTTGAATATTTATCGATACACATTTGTTTGGAATGGGTATTTTTCCGAAAGTCTGCATAGCCGATTTCGAAAACTTTTAAACGCAGAACATTGAATGGCTCAAAATTCCGAAGGCTGAACTTCAAAAAAGATTTTTGATATTTGCCCCGGTAGCTATTCCGAAATTTGGAACATCTGCTGCACCCAAGGTGTTCGAAATGATTCTTAGAAAAGTAATTAGTACCAAAGCCGGTTATATACTTTCGGTTATAGGCATACCGTACATCAGGTACGCGTAGGAGACTTTAACGAACGAATCATCTAAGAGAACAGTTCTATACGTTCCGCATATTGGCGTGGGTCGTAAAACAGCCCCGCAGAGCTTATTGAGTAAGCCTCTTTGTGGAACCCTCTCTCTGCAGGGTATAATATAGTATAGATAGAAATAACAGCGGTGTATCATTATCGCCATTCATATACCTGTCTTGTGTCAAACGGTATTAGGCACACGTTAGGGCTCCGCGTATTGGGAATTCGATACAGATTTTCGGTATGGGTTCTCGAAGCGGTTTGCGAATAGTTTCGATTCAAGGAAATATAGTAATTTCGGTAATTACCGAAATATCGAAATATTGGTAGACGTCGAAATTCTCAGATATTCTGCAATACCGAAGATTATTCAGATAACGAAACGTTTTCAAATAGAAGATACCGAGAAAATGTAATAAACCAACGAAGATCTAATATCTCTATACTTGCTTGGAACCAACTTGCAAAATTGGGTATGGGTACTCATCAGAAATAGGTAAGTACTATTTCCCACCAGTGCCTAAAGCCCTGCGATTATGATAACGCTCCAAAGATAAAGGGTATTGAATTCGTTCACGGTGGGCTTCTGGCGTGAAATTTGAAGATCATATTTATCACGATGAAAGTCTTTCCTCGGTTGAATAAATTCTATGGGGCGAAAGGGAAAAGAGATCTTCGAACTTTCTAACGATGTATTGTTAATAGACCTAAATACATGAGTAAATAATAGGCGAATTCATTATCACGCGTATTGTTCAAAATCAGCGATTGCCTAACTGAAGTCTTGGCCTCGTCCCACTGACACAACACCTCGCTGTTTGTTCTGCTTTTCGTTTAAATTTTTCAATTTTTTCTTCTCGCCTCTAGGCGTAATCGTAAATCAACTCCATATTTGTGTATACAATTTAATTATCATTACACATCTTTAATAATTAATTATTGAACGCAGGTACACCTGCATACTTGGATAATTGTTCGAAAAAAATCTGGTATCCTATACGTAAATTATAAATAATAAGGAGATATTCATCGAACGTAAAACGTCTGAGTGAATTGACTCCAGTGTCCTTTCCCAGAGGCATAATACACAAAGGATCCGTCGTACCCTGACCTATCGAACTTTGCGTTTAAATCCTTTCGAAAGAGGCCTAGACGTGTATGAGAGTGGCGCGTGACCCGATCGAAAGCCCTGACCTCCGTACCTAAACTCGAACGTCTCGTACAACTGTAATAATTTCTATAGGTGGGGAAATAAGCGAAAAATGAGCAACGAAAAATGCAACGAAATGCAATAGAATAAAAATAAGATATTTGCACACCGTACGTATGGTATATACGATATATATAATGTATATAAATAACTTAACCGTCATTTTGGCGGACACAGTGTCTATATAAGTTATAACGTACTCGACATTGAGTTTATATTAGTCAGATTTGATCTTGTCCTACAATACTTTATCACGGAGAAAAAATAATGAAGAAAGAAATAAAATATTCAAGGAGAGACCTTCCGAGCACTTTATACAGCTTCAACTTCTAAGATACGACATGGATTTCAAAGTAAAGGTCGATGAGGTCACTTTGATCAGAATGACGTCATAGTTAAACTCGCCTTTGACTCTCTCGTAGGTGGATAATGGCTCCGCGATTTTTTTTCCTCTTCTAAACTTCGCGAAACATCAATTCGAGAGCATCGTGACGCAGACTCGTTTACATGTAACTACTATAAACGCGATTCTTTTTTCTCATTAAATAAGATATTATATCAGCTTGGCATTTAACTATATTATATATCCTCAACGAAAATTTCCCTTTCATAAATTTTTTATTTATTTTTTAAAATTTTATTTCTTTACTTTTCAAAAAGATTAGGAAAAGTTCCGGATACGAAACAGTAGCCGTATACTGTAAAATACGTGTTCATATGTATATTATACCTATATGTTCTTCCGAAGCCAGTCACTGATCGCGGCTCGTTTCAAGAGTTTTTAATGACCCTGTCTCAGGCCTAAAAAAAGAAACTCTCGTTATCTGTTAGTCTATAACTCTAAACGGTGTTACTTTACTAAAATTTTTCCTTTCTCCTGTTTTTTTTTTTCTATTCCTTATCTGTTGACACACTCCGAAACGTTATTTTACCCATATAGACGATAAAATTCTACGTTTAAACTGTCCGCCTATATACTCTATGTATTCTCTGTGCGATTTGTAACAGCGATCACATACGTGACTGATTGTCATGTGTGCTAAGTGCTGCGCAGTGTTCCCGTAATTCTTTTCTCTTTCCATTTTTCCATTTTTTTTCTTGTTTTTTCCTATTTTTGTTTTGTTCAACTTTTTACTCTTCTTACACGAAAAAATGAAAGACCAGCTGCAGCAGTGCAAAGTAATAAAATTGTCGTGATATAATGCAAAGGTGGCCTAACAGTTATTGGTGAGAAACTTAGAAGCCGGTTGAGGTCGTTCGGATCGATTCCTACCGGTTCAGAAAATGCGATAACATAAAAATTATCCCATACTAGCTTCAGTTTCAAGCTTTGGTCAAATGACAAGGATCAAGACTGTCGTCCTGTCACCTGCAACTGCACATTCAACATAATGAGTCCGCTGATCTAAAAGATCGATCTTATTCCCCGATTTTAATAATTTCACGGTGAAACTTGGGACAGATATATTTTTTTAAATTCAAATATCAAAGAGAAATTATATAATTAAGAAAGAAAGTATATATGTAATGTGAAGCGTTGATATTTATTATCGCACACCCTTTCCTATTTATTTTTCATTTTCAAATTATTTTTTACCCAATTCTGTTGAGTAATTGTTTGGAGTCAGCTGCTGTAATGATTATTTATAGAGGTTTATTTATTCGAGCAACCGAAACTGACATCTATTCCGGATAAAGATCGCCGCAATAGCGAAGACACGTGCGAAGTAGGTGTACGTACGTCGTACCGGAATATGAGATCACGTTCGCGGATGAGGAGATGAGGTGATTTCGCACGCGGAGAAAACGGAGGGGGCATTCATTTCACGACCGGAGAGCCACTTGTTTCGTTTATTTTTCTAGTCAGTCATAAGTTTTGCAAAAAGGAGACGGAATATCCACTGTTCTTGCCAATAAAAACTTTTCCACGTCAATAATAAATATTTATAATATTCTTCTTTCGTCATTTCATGGAACTAAGGATATTCGATTCTACATTCGTTCGATCTGTTTTTCTATATTATAAAGTCAGCTGCTTTGAGGTTTATTGGAAATTTTGTAAAAATCACATATTAATGTCATAATAGTATCGACCGAGAGAGATACTATGCTATCGAACCTAGAGTACTGCAGGCGTCACGTACACGTCTGTTAATTTTTATCTGCGATAGTAGTGGGTGTAACAGCTACGCACGTGGCGACCAGATGGACGAGTGTCGTGCAGGATCTGATTACGGGAGGATCTTTTAAGTCATAGCAAAATCTTTTTTTTTTTCCTGGTTTTTTTCTGAATTTTTTTTTGGAGCTAAAATAGTGTAAGAATGAGTGAATGAAAATGTAAAATTCACTCCTCAATAGGGAAATTTTTATATCTTTTTGGAGTCGAATTATGGGGCAGTTTTTATAGTGAGAAATGAATTTCAGATCATCTGCGATATATCGGATGGAATATTTCAGACAAGAGAAAAAAGAAAGAAGGTATACGGCATGTAAATTTTGAGTCATCTTCAAAGAGATTATTGGGGAATGTTCTCATCGTCCAAGAACTTCGTATCTTAATGAAAAACCGGTCTTCGTAGTCGTCGATGATGATAAATCCGTCAGAAATTATCGAATTTTGGTGTGTTCGAAGCGAAATTCGTAACTCGTTACTTTCGATCGTGATTTACGCGACAAGGAAGAAAAAATTGAAAACGGTTTCGTACAACTATTTTCAGGTGAATCACCCGGTGGTCTAAAGCGCGCGGATGGGTCAGGTTAAAATAGACGTACGTACATTATATACCAAGCTAGACAAGGTAAACAAAATAATGAAGAGAGAGAGGTGAGATCGGACGAGTAAGTATAGAAACACAAGTAGGTGTATACGTGGCCTCTGCGCCTACCTACTTATACAAAGTGAATTACAAAACGTCGCTGCAGCAGACAATCGAAGTTGGGTTTACTCGTTCTCCCCTCATTATCATATTATAGAAAGAATGAGAGAAGAGGGCGTGTGAGGAAGAGGATAAAATATCAGTCTAACTAACACAACTGTTATAATCTATGTTACTCTTATCATTTTTCACCATACGTATACGTATACAGGGTGATTCAGGTTGAGCCAGCCATATTTTGGAGTACATAGATTCCCCGTGAAAATCTGAGACTAAATTTCCTTTACCGAAAATTCGAGGGACCCGTACTTTCCGAGCTACGAAAGATCTTAGTTGACCAATCGCGGAGCGTATAGGTCACGTGGTCAGAGCACCGCGCAACTTCCGCGCATGTGCAGCCCTGTCTGTGTCACCTATAAGTTCCGCGATCGGTTAACTAAGGTCTTTCGTAACTCGGAAACTATCGTGCCCTCGAATTTTTGGCAAAGGAAATTTAGTCTCAGAATTCTCCAAGGAATCTACCTCAAAAATATGGCCCGCTAATTCTGAATCAGCCTGTATAATATACCAGGAAGAAGAAGAGATAAACGGAAAGTATAAATACACAGCGATTATTGTTGAATGTTTATAACTCATTTTGTTACGACTTTTATGTATCTGCTTTCTCTCTTATTTCGGTAATTCATTTTTTTTATTACATTACCCTTTCGAATTATGGCGATTATTAGGTAAGACTTGACTAAGCGCGAATGATCTGTCATTCAAGAGCGATTTATTTAATTTAAATAAAACATTAACCAATAGATGTAAAACTGACACGGGAAAATGAGCGTATTATTACATCCTTTGAAAGCGGGGCTGCTGCAGTGTAGCTGCAGTTACAAGTCGGTGTTGTGGATCATGTTTATGGGGGGAAATACAGCATGTGTTCGTATGTGACGTATTGAACGACAGGTGTCTACAGCCTGTGTATTTCTTTCAACGTCCTAGGTACAGTAGTGTACAATATAAATTCGTTTCTATACGGCAACGATCATTTTTCAGTATCGTTGGAATTCCATTACTAAGATCTGTGTTACACAAATATAGAAGATGGTTAAATGAATCTTCAGACTCACCCTCATCCCAGATTCTGCCTTCTGGTACCAACTCATCCGTCTCTTAATACTCCCAGACATATTGACGCTGTTATTTTATCTCGTAAATCCCTTAGTAACTCAATTCCACTGAATAATTACAGTTTCAATTCGTTCAACTTCACTTTATAAGCACTATTATAATGTATAATTTCACACGAAGAAAACCACAGCCTAAAAATTAATCATGTAAACTAAAACTTGTTAGTTTATTATCATCACCGCTAATATACCCGTTGTTGTAAACACCGTCACGTAATACCTTCTCTAATTATGACGCTAAATGGAACAATTCAATTAAACGAATTCGCTCGGTTTTTTTTTTTTTGTTTTTTTTTTCCTCAAATTATTCTAACGAAACGCTCTCTCAACGTCGACTGAGGAAAACAACTTCGAGTATTGTCCACCCTTCGAAATATGAATTACATAACAGCGTGAGAGTTGCCCCACGGTGAATAAAATCGGATCACATTTCCGATTCTTGAGGTGATATGCCGTACCTCTACTCATGCTTTGCTACGAATTCGAAGATATTCTCCCCGCGACACGATTTCCAAATTCTATGAAGACCACGAGTTAGTTGGGAAAAGCATATTTTGAGGATAGACTCCCCGTGGAAAACTAAGACCAAATTTCCTTTACCGGAAATTCGAGGGACCGATACTTTCCGAGCTACGCAAGATCTTAGTTCACCAATCGCAGAGCGTATAGGCTGCGAAGCCAGGGTGCCACTGAACTTCCGGTCATGGCCAGCCCCGCAGCCAGTGTCACCAATATAAGTTCTGCGATCGGTAAACTGAGACTTTCCGTAGCTCAGAAACCGTTCTGCCCTCGAATTTTTGATAAAAGAAACTTAGTCTTAGAATTCTTCGAGGAATCTACCTCCAAAATATTGCCCCCTCAACCTGAATTACTCTGTATAATTACCGAGCTCTGCATACTTCGAGCATTACTTGAATTATCGTACAGAGTCACAACACGAAACCGTCTCTAACAAGGCCAGAGTTTAACTGCACTCTACTAGTCTTGTACACCTCTAGTTCTCCGGGTAGGGTTTTATGTGTATATATGGAGTTAGTGCGTACTGTGTATAAACGATACACACATCTGTACGTGGTTAGGTATGTAGTACCAGCGAGTGTGTCTAGTTTCTGACTAGTCACTGGTTTCAAAATGTACAGATATAAGTAGAGTTTGAACTTAATTTCTGTTGATGTTATAATGGTTCGTCTTATGTTAGTACATAGATATGTAAGTAATATAATAAGGGGCGGTCTAGTATGTTATTATAGTCACACGTCAGTGCGCGTGTCGGTACCTATATTACCTTCTATACACCATATCCTGGGTGCAAACGTAACAGTCGTTCGAGGGAATTTATATCTAGGTGTATATAGGAGAGCTAGATGCGACGAAGGTGAAACTCTGTGGCTCTGGCCTTCTGTACTTATTAGCGGTTAGTAGCCGCACTGTAACAAGGTTGAGGTGCAAATTGCTGGGAGTATAATAAGGCGTATATAAAAACTGTGTAGAAGAGTAACAGCCGAATAATGACTGGAGAAAATTTAGCTAAAGAAGTTGAATAATTTGTTCTTTTTTTTTCAAGTATTGCTCGTTTTGCGATAAGTCGAGGTATTATCGCGAAATGCAGACGGTATAATGCCCACAATTGTGTCGCGTTGATATGGATAATTATAAAATGACGACATTTCCGCGAGTCAATAAATTTTTTTCAAACCATACGACATCTACACGCGCTGATTATTCCCGGTTGTTGTTCGTTTTTCGTATAATTGAATAATTTTATGAATAATACACTTTTGTGTCAGACGGAGACTCGTGTCACTCGCTCCGGCGACGCGTCAGTTTCGACTGATCGTTATTCAAAGCTTCTACAGCAACGTATAACATGGGAAAAAGTGAGGATATACTTTTAGCGTGTATGTATGACCGTACATAGAGAGTACGAGTAACTTTCTATGAGTAGATACTTTCGATAACATTACATATGCAACGTCATTAGTGACTCGTATTGTGCAAATTGTTGACGCTATTTTCGGTCGATTATCTAATTATTTTGGACGATTCAAATTTCCCGATAACTATAGTTGCGATCGACTGTAAATAACAGTTGTAGATATCGCGGCTTATTTTCGGTCTAGAAAATTCGAAAATAAGAGAACTTTGAATTCATTTATACATTTATTGAGAAACTTGGGGATTATTGGAAATTCCTAATCTCTTCAATTCAGAATCGAACTAATACTGTTTCATATGTTTAACGGCCCTAGGTGATCGACTATTATCAGTTTTATACCTGAACGTTATCGTTATGATTAATTGCAGTAAATACCGTCCGCGGGAGATAAAACGAACCTAAAATAGTATTAAATAGAAATGAAGTCAATTTCTTTTACTTATTCTTCGCGCAAGTTTTATGCAACCAATTCTGTCAAAAGCGATAACTCAACGAGCTTATAATACGCCGAATACATGTTATTTTTAAGTCGAAAAAAAATAATTATCTACCTCAAATAATATCGCGAATGAGCGGCTCGCGAGGCCCGTGGTGCAAGCGCGTCGAACGAATACTGCCGCGATGAAATCGAAAGCGTCAGGTCGATTCTATCCGGGTATCTAGACCCGCAGAAATATATGTTACTTGATAAAACCCAACACCAGTGCAAAACAAGGACTGATAAGGTGCGTAAACAGCCCGTGTTAAGATAGAGGCAGAGTAAAAGGCGGGTAGTATTCGATTGTACTTAGGTACCGGGTGAACAGTTGGATATTTACAAATAGATACAAATCGAGCGAAAGAAAAAAAGAGAGAGAGAGAGAGAGAGAGAGAATAATGGGTGTCTGGTGGAAAACACGGTGTAGAGGGACGTATTATATGGGAATATATATAATATTATGTATATAGTATAAGAATGCATTAATGTTTAATGTGTGCTGATGGAGGCTATAAGGTGTATCTATTATGTAAATTTGTTTTAACATTTCTTTCTTTTTGAATAATGCATAAAGTGTAGTTCGACAATGTTATACCGATACCTATAAGATTATGATTGACGAGAAGTTTCGAACACGTTTTAAAGTACGTATAAGTAGGATCGGGGGTTGAAGTTCTAAATTTTGAAAGCCTCGAACGGTAAAAATTCCGAATTTGAATAATACCGATTCGCGGTTTTTGGAAAAGGTATTTCCCCGAAATTCTACATGGCCGATTTCAAAAAATTTGAATGGAAGAACATCGAGCTTCGAAATTCCGAAAGCTGAAGATCCGAAGAGCCAAACCTCCGAAACTCGAAATTCACGCATGTATTCATTATCAGTGTTCAATAACTCGTTAGGATTATCGTTCAGAACTTCGACCCGGCTCCATATAAGTAGTTAAAATCGTTATTAAATCGCGGTCGAAACAGTAATCGAGGTATGCCACGATGAAACTTCAAACTGGTATTCCTCCCACATTCTATTTCCAGATTACGCTATATTTGGTGAAAAATCTCGGCGCTTTTAGAACTACCATCAGAATAAATTTGACTGAAATCGTACGAACGGTTATTGAGATATCAATAATTTTTTGAACACACACAATCTTATCCGCCAATCGCGAACCCCGGGTTCGATTTTTCTCAAATTCGATAACGGATCTGTAAACTATTCCAGAAATTTGTGTATCGAAGCTAATCAGAATCGATCGACTCGGTCGAAAGTTATTCGTCGGATAAATAGAAGGAATTGTGTCTCGGGGCAATATAATAATCGAAATTACGAAAGCTATTCAACGTTACCGATTAACATTTCGCAATTTTACGAGTCGTGCAGATTTTCGAGCAAATTCCGTCAGAAATAGATAGACAGTATTATCGTACCGGATATTATCATGTCGAATGTAAACGTCGAGGAAAGCTCACCTCTGTACATTGCTTCTTTGTTTTCCATTATTCTTTCTCAAAAAAAAAAGAAAAAGTTTCCTCATAGATGATGAGAAATGAAGAATTCTACACTAAATTTCTTCAATCGAGGAAATTCGATGTTCGATTACGAATTAAACCATCCAGGAAACTCTGGATCGCGATGCACGTTTAGAAGCATTTGGGAAACGAGCTATACGCACATTCCTGAGTTGCAGTAGCTAGTGTCGGATAAATTATTTTCTAAATATTAGCTATATGCGGGGTGAGGCTATGTAAACGAGAAATTTTTCTAATTGGAAGCAGTCGGTCGGGCTTAAAAGGTCCAGACCTGTTACTACTACTATTACAGTTTTGCACCCGTCTCTGTGATGTTTGTATATAAATTGTATGTGATAAGGCAGAAGAGAGAAATATACAAGTGGAAAAAAAAAAAAATGTGTCGCCTATAGTGCGGCAGTTGTGGGTTGAAGATAAACTGAGAAGAAATATTCTAAATAAACTAGAACCTATTTTTGTCCATTAGGTAAAACATATAGTTTAGAAAATTGAAGGAAACAAAAAATATGAAAAAAAAAAAGAAAAGAAACAAGTAAAAAGCTAGATTTTTAAACGAGCTGCGAGCGAAGGATGAGATTATAACTTCCACGTTTGTTTGTTTAGCTTACTCTCAGCTCGTTTAGAATTTTTCACATCAACGAGAATGTGGTTAATTAATTTTAACGGCATATATGTCTGTGGTAATGCTTCGGTCCAAATGCGTTTATCAAACCGCATATTAGCGCCTTTTATTCCCCACATTGCAATTTTTAATTATCATTATTCTGCACAGCAAGACTTTGCGATAACTCTCGAGAGTCGAGAGGGGTCGGCTTAGAAATCAATCGTACGACTAATATACGATAAGGTTAATCAACGACATAGGTCAAGATTCTATTAATGCGAAATTCTTTGAACTGTAATTCATTCTCTTCGCTATATAGAAACGACATGAAGAAAATGAACGGTTTTATCGTGTCTCAAAGAAACAAAAAAAAATAAGAGAAAGAGAAAAGAAAACGTTTTTCCGTCATTTTAACTGTCGTAAATAATTAACAGCGTGCATCAAAAGTTTATGGGATACCGTCGTGACGAAGCCGAAAGAAATGACATTCCGCGGTTTCCCTATGATAGTTGAAAGTGTTGTCTCAATTAACTAGAGTAATTACCACCAATTATGAAACATTAGAAGACCATATTATCTCGTTTAGTAGATTTCCGAGTCCGTTTTGCGTGGCTGGTATCTTCACGAAAACAAGAACGGAGAAAATATGTCAAAAGCAGATGTTTTCAGCTTCACTATGTTTCTTCAAAAAAGTCAGCTTCTGTATTAACTTTGGATATTTTTTTTTTTTACTTTCTTTTTTTATAATCGAGTTGGAAATTCCCATTACGAGGTAAAATAGAAACGTCGAATAATATAATGAGATAGACTCCGGTTTGATGCATAAATAAACCGTTAGTAAACGAATTAGTGTTCTGAGCTTATCGTGTGCTACACATATGCAGCATTTCCTTCTCGCTAGGCATGATGGATCATCAAACGTCGATGGGATAATTTTTTCTCGATTTATCCGAGCTTAGGTATCGATCCATTAAACATTTGACTTGGGATTACACCGACAGTCTGCAATCTCGTATGCCAGTGTAAATGAAATACCGTTCAACAAACTTTCGTTATATGTACAGACTAATTATGCTAGGCTATAATAAATTAAACAGACAAACGCGCGTCGAGGTATTTACCGAAAAAGTAATTCCATAGAAAGGAAATAAATTCAAAAAAATGAGTAATTAGCCTCGTAGAAATTACTATAATACACACGCGTGTGCCTCTCCGTCTGAGACGTTAATCGGAGCTAGTTTTAGACATCTGAACAGGTATGGAAAGAAAAAAATAAAAATAGGATAGTACGAGATTTCAGATCAACACCGAGGCGTATACGTAAGGATGCGTATACCTAAGAACAACATTCCAGTTCTTAGCTAGCCCCGGGAGGCTGCAGGATCTCTAACTCTGGACCCGGCACCGTTATGTTACCTTACTTACCTACCTACTCTGACCGACTTAACTTATCTCAGCTACTTGAGTCGGGTGTGAGTCAGGGTAAAGTTAGCTCCTTTATTGTCGTTCGGTTTTATCAACATTTAATGCGGTTTTTTCAAACCAGAATATGAAAGTTTATACCGCGGAATACTTGGCATAGTTTAGAATTTATTATTCGCTAAATAATATGGAATAAAAAAATTTTTATATAAGATTGTGTCGAATTATCTTTCCCCTCAGGCATAAAAAAATCAAATTATTAGTTATTTATATTCTTTTTTGTGTTTTTCAACGCACTAAATCGTGCGACCGTCACACGGTAAATCCTCGTTAGAGGAAACAAACGTTTATACTTCATAGTCAAGGGTAAACACTGATTTGGCCTTCGTACATTATCGAGTATGGAATCCAGCCTCTTGATTGTAGACGTCGATTTTTTTCCCCAGCTAACCTTCGAGACTGAGAATTGTTTATTTTTCTATAAGAAACGTGTCGCTGAGGTCGTCAACTCCGAAATATTTATACCAAAATTCTTGAATTTCATTTCAACAGAATTAAAAAAAAAACTTCCGAGCCCAAAAATGATATTTTTACCTTAATTTTTCGATTTTCGTGTGAAATGCAGACCGTTATTTAAATTCATGCACTGTTTCGCGTTTTCTACTCCGAGGCTTATTTATATCATTGCAAAAGCACCGGGTTTTATTAAGCTAGCGTATCTAATTGTCCAGAGCGTATATAGTATGTTATATCGGTATCTACATAGCATATAGTCGATTCGAGTAGGCTCTGCTTTCCTGTTCCGGTTTTCTGCGTTAAAAACACGTAGGGCGCAACTTCCTGTCGTACATACACATGGTATGTATAGATACGGATATACCAGCTGCGTAAATACGTATATGCACGCATCTACTACGACAAATTTATACATATGTGGATATTAACGATAAAGATGACTTTGTTTCGAAGCTTTTCGAACGCGCGATTAACCGCAAGCAGACGTAAAACGATATGCGAAAGAGACTTTGATACAAGTACGTGAAAACGGTAAATCCCCGACGAAAGAGTCGGACTTTTTTCTGTCCCCTTTTTTCCCAGTGGATAAAATTGTACAGTCATACAATTAACCGAACCTTTTGGACCGGGACGCGATGTGTGCCATATTTTTTCTCTCACTTTTACTACTCCTTGACCAAAAGTGTTATCTTTCGCTGACATTAATAATTATGCCTACGTAGACGCGGTTCATCGTGAGCCTCTGAACCATGCTTGAATCTTGATATGGGTTTATACGTGTAAGAAATATCTATCATCTTTTCTAGCAATAACGTGTCACGTATTATCCTCGATTCGCACTAATTTATGTATTCGGTACTGTAATTCACCGGCTGTTTCCTTCTCGATAAAAATATTATTATTATACGCACATAGTCGTTCTACGTAAATTTTCAATATTCATGTGGTAATGCGTATTACGTAGTTTTAATACACGTGTGTGTTAGATTATTCATTCCCGCATGTATCCTTATATTCTATTTATAAATATAGTTAACGACTAATTCCCACGCGTTTTCAGCCATAGTATAAACGAATTTTGAAGTACATCAAACAAGTGCACTGATGATTAGATTCTTCTTTATTTTTTGAATTGCAGTGATATCTATGTATGTATGTACGTATATCTCAGACCACAATCTAATCTGACTTCGGAACGATTTTATATGGATCGAATTCTGCGCGGGAAATATCTTTAACGGGATCAAAATACTTATTCTAACTTCCATATAAATTATTTATTCCTCGTTATCATTTTTCCGAATAATTTGCCGATTATTTATCTACTTATCTCGCATATTATGTTATATTAAATTATATACTCCACACTGAACTAACTGTAATACTTTTTTATCGCTAATCTATAGATTGATAATCTGTTTCGCTACTCGTATATCAAATGATACATGTGTCAGTGCAGTAAACATAAATATCTATATAGTATTATGGTTTATACATATCTATAATGCAATAAATATCTCCTTCAAAATTCAGGTCATGTATATAACATTATATAGTATATATGCATATAACAGTTATTCTCTTTCTACATCGTGGAACAATCTTCATTCTCGAGACCCATTTTGGTCAGAGCATATAATATGAACTGATGACATCATAATTACAAGCGAAACCAAACTGCGAGACATTTACTAGGTATATATTAACGATACGGAAATGAATTATTTCATAGTGTATTACTGTCCGTTAAGTGATTTATTATCAATGTATATACCTATATACTATATTCTGTGTTCCTTATTTTTTCCAATTTTCAATTATTTCGTCAATATTAATAAAAGAAAAAAGAAAAAAAATGTTACCAATGCAGTGCCCAAAACCTAGTTTACGTGCATGTTTTTCAAAACTTTTTTTCCAATACCGAATGAAATATTTTACTTACAAATCCGCTAGCTACTTTATCCTTTCTGCTCGTCATTTCTTTTTGCTGTTCTTGTTCTTGTATATATTTTTTTTTGTATCGCTTGCCCTTCAGCAGTTATCCTCGTTGATACATATTTCTCCTATTCAGCATACGATCTGAAACAAAAAAAATGCGAAGAATTAATAAAAAATAGAAAAGGAAATTCATTGAATAATTATTGTTATTGTTATTAGTATTATTATAAATATTTGTCAAAGCGTGAGAATTATTTATACTACAAACGAGACCTTGAGATAATTACCGACTGTAATAGTATTTTCAGTGATTTTCTAATTCTTTACCTTATTTGGTTTAACATGCCTTAGAATAATTAGTTCAGACAATGTCACGGATGTTGTGGGCAATAGGAATATATCTACGCATGCGTGTCATTTCTTTTCAGATAATAGATAACATAATCGTTTGACAGTTAATTAGATGAAATCTGAATCATGTAGATAAATGAAATGATCGAATTACTCAAAATTTCACTGAATACGTGATTCTTATTCATGTTGATTCGTTAATGTTCCGCCGTTTTCACTGACAAATGATATTATTCACATCCTTACAAAGGATAAGATATGATATAACAACTAAACACAAGAGTTTGTAGTAAGTGAGTGAAGTTAAGTGAAACGAAGCGTTATGCAGTTGAATGTAGTATAGAGTCGATTCTAAATTTAGATGAAAATCCAACAGGTGGTATTTTAGCGAGTTGTTTCTGCCATTGAAAATATCTACTAGTTTCTATTTAAAGATCATTTACTTCCACTTTGAGTCGGAAGTATTACGAAGAGGTGGAACTGGCCCTGACCTAACATAACCACGAAACAACGCAGTGTATGATATAAAGTATTGTTTTCGATGTAAGGATTGATTTTTCGTATACTTCGTTTAGAAAAATTAACGACCTTGATGACGTGGGTGAATTATGGGTGTCTTGTCGGTTTCAAAACGACAATAAATAATCAACGTTTGACGAAGGTCGTAATTCAAATATCATAGAGCAGTAGTTCGTTCGGAATGTGACAGGTTTTAAGATCGTTTGAACAGCGCTTACTCTTTTTAGTTGATGCCGACTATTGTAGAAATAACGCTATTTCCCACGTGCGCATTATTTTCACAAAACAAATAACACCCACTGAACGTTCACAGAACAGTCAAAAACTCATAACGTTATGATATTCTTTGAAAACAACCACTGACAATGAGGCAAGGTGCGAACTTAACCGGAAGACTGAAGGCAGAAAGTTGTTTCCGCGATTCTCGAGAATCGAAACAACTTCGCTTCGAACTCTGTTGTATTTCTCATTTTAAATTTCTATTTATTTAGAAATGAGCAGGTTTCAACATTTTTATACTTTTCGATGTCTCCTAATATCAAAATAATAAATTTCTTTACTTTTATACGAGATATTATCGGATCTTGACTACTGTAAGTTAAAATGCCCGTTGGTAGTCCGTGTCACACGATGTACGCGACCGCCGTTACGCGCATTGACGTAGAATCGTATTTATTTTAAAAACCCGCTTACGCAACTATGTTTTAGGCGGTAAACATTCGATATGATTCTCGATTACTAATGAAACATCTATTAATATCTCAGGATACTGGATCAACGATCTTCGATGTATAGAAATTGAACATTTGTAGAACTTACTTCAACTTGAATAAAGATTATGTGTACCTTTATTATTATTAAGTATTTATTTTCCGTCCTGTTATTCAAAAAATATACTCTGAGGAATGTATAAGTGATTTATAGGATGCAAAACATTTATTTATTTACTACTTTGAAATGAAATTAGACGAAATCTGTACATACACAACAGTAAGAGTTATTTCTTTCGGCAGCATTAAAAAATTTACAATCAGTTTTAAATATATTTCTCAATGTCCCTGTACCAAATGTGTACAAATAGCTAATTACATATCTAGTTTATTATAAATCTAAAATTTTCGAAATAACTCAATTAATGAATCTCAATTCTTAGGGAAATCGTTACTCTTATTAAATTTAAACACAATAAACATAGCAGCATTTCTATAAAAATATATCTCTAATTTTCGTTAAGATTAAATTCAACTCAATATTACGGAAATTTAATTAAATATTTTTTGTTAGCAGAGCGGTTACACATGATATAATATTATAACATAAGTATTCATTTGCATTTTTATTTTAGTCAATTAGCTTAAATTAAATAAAACATACTTAATATTTCAAATCGCCGAGGTCTTGCTAATTTTATTTCATTCAATTCTTATCATTATTATCTGCAATCATGAATACATTCTTTCTAAAGAAAATGTAATAATCAATATTAATAATGAATAACGTTTTAAAGTATGTGGAAATATGAGAACGAATATCTATCCCATATATCATATATATATATATTTTTTTTTTTTCAATTTTTTAATTTTTTACCAAATTTTTAAACAAGTATTAACTTTTTTTTTCTTTATTTTTTTTTCACCACCATTATTCTTTAACTAATTCTCGCCACAATTTTTGCCAAACTCCCTATTTTCGAAACATATTAATAAATAGGTCGAGTCAAGGCATGGATAAAATTCCCAGCCGCAATTTTTTATAGTAATGCTTTAATAATTACAACTAAGCTTTACCTTGTCAGCTTTAAGCTACTACTTTACAATGCATGATTCCTGCAACTGTTAACACGTGATAATTATTACTTTAGAATGCTTGGACCATAAGCAACAATACAAAACATACATTAACTGATGATAATGATAATAATAATAATAATAATAATAATAATAATAATAATAATATTTTTTTAAAGTTGTAGGTATTTTTTATTCATAAATCGCATACCGTCTAATTGCCCAGTTACATTGTAAGAAGAATATATCGTAACTTATAGGGCTAATTTTGACTTGCACAGCGATATTATAGTTTTCTCAGTTGTTTTTTTCATTCTATTATTATTATTTCCATGTGTAATTCTAATTCAGCGCAATCTGCGGAACTTGTCACATAATATTAACATTGAAAATAAATAAAAAAATTTCAATTTATTTATTGGCAGTAAATGCATTTGTCTACAGATTGCACGAATGAAAGATAGAAAAAGATAGAAGACAAGAAAAAAGAATAGAAAAGAAAAGGGATTCTTAACTTCTTTGGGATTTATAATAATTATTATTATTTTTGTTGTTCTATTATTATTACTTTTTTTCTTCACGCTTTTTTATGATCTCACGCGAAGTGCTCTTATTATATATTCAAACTTGAACAATATAGTTAAGTGAGTTTGAATGAATAATTACGATACACCACAGAGATTAGCTCAAAGGTTCCATCCCTGATGGTTACTTTAATTGCGATTAGAATATACTGTATTCAATGAGAAAACTTTTTTCTTTTTTTTTTACGTTACCTTACAAAAATAGAACCTTTGGACTATCTGATATAATTATTTTTACGGATGTATGATTAAGGGTTTGGGTGTTGGGTAAAATTCATTACCTGAGTCTAACAATTTTCTTCTTTTCCAACTTTCCTATTACCAGGATATTTGAACAGGAAAAATAAATAATTTGACTTTAGTTTTAAGAATCTATCAATTACCTCCAAGTATTTCAGAAGTCGTAAAAACTAACGCGTTATACTAGTCAGTACTAAGAGTTTTCACGTATAAGTATGATTACCCCTTATTTATAAATCCGCAAATAAAATTAATTATATTAAATAAGAATTTAGTTTAATTTAAAATTGAATTGACGATAAGCGTCAGAATCTTGATCTAATTCTTATTTCACGTAGACATGATTTTATTTGTAATTGTTTTTTCTTGATTTTTAATTTTTTTTTCAATTTTTTTTTTTCGTTCAACTCTAATGTAATATTAGCTAATCGATGACTAAATGATATACTTATTAACAAAGAAGTTATAAAATAAAAGAAAAAGTTATTGATTTTTTTTTTTCTTTTTGCTTTGATAATAGTCTTATATATTTTTTGTTTCTTCTTGCGAAAGAGCATCTTACTCAACTTGTCGGTGCAAAAAACATAGCGATTCTTTTTTTTTTCCACATCTAGGTAATTACAAAATATATGAATTGTTCGTTTATCATTTTTTTTTGTGTTTTTTTTGTTTTTTTTTCATGCTATGTACACACTACACATACATAATATTTTTTTTCATAATTAATAGTAACAAGAAAATAATAGTGAACTATTTGCAATAAATGTACACGTGGTGTTTTTGAACAGCCGTACCGGGTTGCCGAAAATATACGTGTTATCGTTATAATCAATTTAAATGGAAATTATGATCGATTCAAAGAAAACATAATATTGATCGATTACAATTCTTTTCTCAACCTGATACGTCAGTCAATTTGTCTCCATGGATATTAGCGATATATTGTATCCAAACGAATAAATCTAAGCGTAAATGATAATTCCTTGATTGAATTTTTTTTTTTGTTTATTTTACTGCGTAGAAATCTCTATTTTCTATTTGTTAGATTGAATAATAATTGAAGTGATTCGTATAAAATAAACTCGACTCTTTTCAATTATTATTATACGGACAAAACTGAATATATTGTATCGTGGACACGTATGTATTTATATGTATATGATAATTATATTAAATAAAAGTAACATGAAAATAACATTCATATCCCACCCTGCTTGTTTTATTACTGTGTTCTCGTTGTTGTTGGATAGAATAAACGTTATGCAATTAATTAATAGTTATGATTACAAATTCAATATGTCTTAAAATAGGTAAATTCCCAGTCATAGTCAACTTATTTGGGAAGTTCCTGATTTCAATTGCTAATTCATGCGTATCCCAACCAGTTTTCTTAAGATATCAATATTAATATTTCATAGCATAAATCACAGACTGAAATTAGTAATTCTAGTGGTAGTGCTAACATTTCAATAATAATAATTTTTTATTTCAGTCAAATATTACGTTAGATCTTTCGCAAAGTCTTTTTACATTTTACATCTTGGATATAAGTATAATATATACCTATATACATATACATATAGTATATATATTATTTGTTTTTTTATGCAGATTAAAATTGTTGCCAAGTAAAACATATTTTATGCAACATCATCTTTTTATAAAAAATAATATAATTACAAATGAAAATCTTAGCGTCGTGTGACTTATGCTACCTAAATAAAAGCGAAAAAAAAAAAAGAAAAAAGAAACACCTAAGGTAACTCGGAGACTTGTTCAAATATTAAGAGATCCCTATAAATTGAGCCTGATCATTAAATTCATTTATAAATTATTATTATGTATACCGTTGAGTGGGAAAAGATATGATTAAGTTGTAAATTAATTAATATTTATCAAGACTACCGGATATCAATACAAACAGTGTGGATAATTATTATTTTCTCACATTGTAATCTCTCCGATAAAAGAGTAGGTAGGTATAACTAGCAGATTTTCAAACTTTGTCATAAAAAAAATGAATAAATTTATTATTATTATTATTATCATCGTTATTATTAATATAAATTCTATTAACAGCGATACACAACTGTCTGTGTTTCGATACCTTATTACATAAAGAAAATAGTTTCTCATCAACAGTTAGATACTGGTAAAAGTTTTTCTCTAATATTTCACTTCATTCTAACACCGTTGATGATATCCAGTAAACTTTCTAACATTAATCTGAGGTAACGGACAACACGGAGACTTGAACCTTTTTTCCAATTTAATTGATATTTTTTTCTCAAAACAAATAAAATGAAGAACAAAACTTTGTCAAATGAAATCACATACTTGTTTTCTTTCTTTTCTTTATATTTATTAAAATTTAGACTATCGCGAAGGATTTGCATCCGTTAACAGTAGCTCCAATGGTGCGTACCTTTCGGTTTTCAGTGAATGAATCCGGTTCAAATGTTGATTAAGAGTATTCGCAGCTATCGGTTGACACGGAGCAACACTTGGAGGCGTAGCCCCAATTGTCTCAACTAAAGTCATGACAAAAGCCGACCATTCACGGGCCAACGTATCCTCGACTGGGAACAGTGTCTCAGCTTGTTCTAACACCGAAGCTATAACGGACACACCAAACTGGAAAAGGAGATGAAAACAGAAGGAAAACTCCAAGTAAATAAAAGAATTTCGGTGTGCTTTGGCTCCTGTATAAATTTGTAGGATAAATTCTGGCTTATAAACTAAACATTTAAGTTATGTAATCAGTTGTTGTTGAATAAAACTTTCCACTCACCTTATTGGTTAGAGCAAATGCTAAACTGTTGTTTTTAAGAGGTTGAGAAGCTGACTCTGATAATGCCTTCGCCAGACGGAGGACAGTGACGAAGTTAGTTAACGTATGAATCCATCTTCTAAATTCGGGATAAAAGTTTGCCAAGAGATGAGAATCTCTGCGTCCTATAACTACCAATCCTCTGAGCAATCCAGTCCACAAACTTCCCAGTTGAGTACTGTACTCTGTCACGCTCATATGTGGTAGTAGTCGAAGTAACAACATCTGTTATTGGGATTAGAAAAAATCATAGTATATTTCCTTATATAATGCAAGTATTTTTGGTTTCACGCCTTCGAAAATTCTTGGCAATATCGTTCAAGCTTTTCAAAGAAATTCCAAAGGTTTCTGACGCCTCAAATCGGTTTGAATTCTACTTTATCAGCAGTATTAGAGTCTTTATAGCATAAAATCATATAATGAGAACAAGAGGTACTCACTTTTCCTTTGCGTATACTGAGAAGAGCAGCCAATTTATCGTCTCGCAGCAATTGTAGGAATGAAGCTATCAACTTTCCGATCAATTCGACTTTTGTCTCCTTGATTGGCTTCTTTTCTCCATCTCCTTCTTGTTGTTGCTGTTGTTGTTGTTCAGCGGCAGCCAATAAAGCTAAAGGATTAGTCAAGTCTTCCAACTTCAACTGCATCGTGTACAACTAGAAGAGAAAATGAGAGAAAGCTTTTTTAATTATGCAACACCATCTATTAGTTTATTTTTGTGAATTTTATTAATATGTTGTACGCATAGACCGTTGTTGACAAGAATCATACCCTTTCAATCTCAAGCAGAAGTTGACGAGTCTTTTTCGAGTCCTTCTGTTGAGAATGCGGGGCTTGTTGTGGGTCGTTGTTTGGGACAACGTCCATATCAATTATCTTTCGGGGAGCAGTGACGCTGCCACACTGAAGCTTTCCTAGTGAATTTTCAAACTGCATAGGTGTGTAAACAACCTTGGTCAAGATATGCTGTGGCTGATCCCTATCCCTGTTGAAAAAGATGGATCATTTCCCTTTTTAGCATCGAATATCATTTGAACATACAACAAAGTTTATAAATGAACAGATAAAGTGTTAGATATAACAAAAGCAAGACTCGTGGTATGTATTTCTACCTGGAATCTCTATGATGACCATTGTTATTATGATGTCTTTTATCTCTGTGTTCCTGATTCTCATGTAGTTTATTTTGCCTGTCGCAGAACACGGTATAATAATAGTCTTCGACGTATGGTTGATTAGTATTGAGCTGCAACAGCTGTATGTTGATCAGCCACTGTTTCTCACGATTGCTCATAAGGCCGGCATACTCGTCGTAGTCACCCATAGAACCGCTAGATCCATTCATTCCTTGATAATGATGTTGCTGATGATACCGTTGGTTATTTCTATTATGATTATGGTGCGGGTATTGATTGTTTTTGAAGAAAGGCTGATGGCCTGATGATGGCTGATCGTTGGAATGGAACGGTCGATTGTTCTGAACTGGTCGTTGATTCCCTGAGTGAGGCGGCGGTGGGTGCTGTTGATGATGATGATTCATTTGGTTATTAGCAAATGGCGGCATCATCGGGTGTTCAGGACGAAGCAGTTGAGGTGGAGGCATACCTGGGTAAGGTGGTTGCTAGAAATGAAGAATATTACATATGTCAGAATCATTGTTACATCCCTTATATCATTTTTTTCTTTTCTTTTTCTTTCAAACAACTTACAGGATAATTATTACGAAAGGATGCTGGTGGTGGTTGTCTTTGAGCTCCTGGTGGCATCATTAAATGAGGAGGCAGTGGGTACCTCAACATGTTACCTTGTTGATCTAAAATAAAGCAAAAGATCTTGTTTAAAACAATAGAAACATGAAAAATTAGGTAGTTCCAGTTAGATCTTGCATTTGCACTACTTTGAAATATCCAATTGTTCGCCAATAATAACGTGAATGAAGTTGTTTTAATACTTGAGCTATTATTTCGAATATCTTGATATAATTGGTTTTTAAAAAAATATCTCTAGGCCAATTATCATGAAGAATCAAGGCTGTTCAAAATGTCTTGATATTTTCATGCAGGGTAATTTTCATTATCAAATACATAAATTCATTTTTGACTTATTCCCTATTGTCAAAAGTACCTATTTGAACAGAGAAAGATAAAACTCGTTTTTTTTTGTTTTGTGGCAGTCGCATTAAATCAAGTCTAAATAAATAAGTCTGTTGCTCCTTTACAGAAATTTCAAGCAACGCGAACAGAATTATTAGGTATATAAAATGAATACTTGGGTGCATCAATCATTAGGCAAATTAATCAAATCCTGAAATTATACATATGATCCTGAAATTTTAGTATTCTGATGGTTTGAATGATTTCCAGACCAATCTCAAACTTTCCAAGGTTTGTAGACTCAATGATATATTACTGAAACCTAAATTTCAGATTCTCAAACATTCCACCTGTGCCGGTATATCGAGTATGAAACAAGCTCGATAAGATACTTGATTCCAAACCCTGCTTTGAATCGATTCTCAAAAAACAATTTCGCAGTCATTAGCAGTAAATAAATGGTAGAAAATCATCTGATTCACTAACTAGGAAGTAGCCTGTGGTGCTGCATAAATTGAGGAGGTGGTTGTCTAACTGACGGAGGTAGAACAACCGGAGGTCCGGGGAGGCCCAATCCAGGAGGAAAACGAGGAGGTGGCAGGCCTTTCATCTGAAGTTCGCTCAAAGGCAGAGTATCGAACATAAATCCTCCTCCGGTTGGCTGCTGCTGTTGCTGTTGCTGCATCGGCGGAGGTAATGGTTTCCCAAGACCAGGAGGAGGTCTACTAGCGATAAGACCTCTCTCCAGTTCTTCAACCGTACAGACATTCTTAAGAGTGACTGCGATGGGGTGACGTTGCTGCACCCTTGGCAAAGGGAGGTTTGTAGGGCTGTCCCAAACACCGGGTCGTGGTGTCGTTCCATCTCTATCGTCTAACACTAGGTGCGATAAACTGTCTTCGATATCTACCTCAATACCGTTCTAAAAATGAAATAATTCAAATATTGGATTACATTATGTTGGATTAAATTCTGTGGTTTTATATAGAATGAAAAATCAATGTTTCGAAACCTTGTGCAGAGGTAAATTGGGGACGTGTTGTGTGCGACAAGACTCGGTGATCTGGGCCAACTTTTCATGATCTTGTTCCCAATCTCCACCCGTTGCATCCGCACCAAATGTTTCATCGTTTAATGCGTCGTATTCATCTTCTTCACCGATGATCTCTTCTTCTTCTAACGGTCCGTCGATTCCATCTTCTAAACCATCGCCCTTAAATAATTTAAAGATAAAATATAACTCTTGGAGAATTTTATTGACCTAGAATTTAATTCTGGTAGTTTTTCAACATGAAGTCTATAGTGAGAGTGTAAATATTATAACAATAGATGGGAGGTACAGTTAATAAATTATAAAAATGGATAATAATTCAGAACAATAATCCTAATGATAGATAATTTGGGAGACATCTATGGTTTCAATGACTGACTTAGAAATTTTGATTCTATGAATATTGAATGGAAAGAAGGAAGCTGTGGTAAGCCTGAAAAGTGGTAAATATCATTTCAGTTGTTCGATGTTTAGGACAATAACATATATCAGCATATCTTAGCATTTGATCAGTTGGCATTTGGGTCTTGGAATAATAATAAATAGCTATATGCGTCGTGAAAAGTAATAAATTAGAAAGTAAGGAATATTGAAGGTTTATAGGGGCTATAAATGAGAAAAAAATCGCAAAACAAATCGAGTTTAGTTGATGTTGATCCGAAATTGTGTAGTATCACATGTAAAATTGCGGGTACATAACCTCTAAGTGTTTGATAATTATCGAATGTTCGAGAAATGTTTGAGAATAGTGTGGTAAGATGTAGAGGTGAATATTTTGTGTGATTTTCATATTTAACGATACTGAATGTTATTGACCTTTGAGGGGCGGGGGTAACGAAAAACTTAGGTTATGTATGGTACATTCGTGGCCAGATTTGAGTTCGCATACCGTTAAAAAGTCGGTAGTATTATTGGCTGTTGATCGCTATAGTTTAAAAATAATAGAATTTATTCAGATGCTGGTGTGTGAAGAGTGGATGAAATAATAATATTGAATATTTTGAAACGCATTAGCTACGCTGTGTGCTCAAGAAATAACAAATTTTCGATCCATGCTGTACCGCGACGCTGCCGAATCCCGAAAAAATTAACTTTTGAATTTTAACGATATCTTTGTCGCGCAATTACGGATCGGAATAAAACTTACGGTAAATAAATTATATTAATTTCACTTACAGCAAGAGATGTGTCAAATCCGAAAAAAGAGTCTGCCATTTGTCAAAATTAAATTCCCAAAATGTCATGATCCGACTAAACGTCAAGCGCTGGAAAAGACATCAGCTGTCATGGCGGTTGCTCCTCACTCCATTACAAATTTCCGGTATTCCCCGCCAGAGAACGCTACCAATCGCAATCAAAAGTTGCGATTCCTAAAGCCGGATCCTCACGCTTATTTATACCAATGATTACACGTAATAAATAGATATGTGTACTAAACAATAATCGCAGAACCCGCGCCTATTCCTTTTGTAAATGTCTATGGCTGAACGAAACCAATGCACTGCCTTCCTCGTTTGATTCAAATTTGATTCGAAAGGCACCGCGGAATTAGGTTTAATTATACCTAACGATGTAGTTTTGATGAATGTATAACGTCGAAAGCGAGGAAATTTCTTCGACAAATTCTAACTCGTGAGAAAATTGTTTTAGGTATTTGATTTTTGTTCTTGAACTGATAGAGGAAGCGGAGAATTATAAAAGGCAGAAATTTGGCTCAGATCAATAGTCTTCGACTCGGGCTCTTTCCAACTCCTGAATCATGTAATGAGAAACACTCAGCAATAACGAAATATAATTGAAAGTAAAGAGATTTATAATTGAACTATACTCATGTGTACATGATTTCAAAATTAGCTTTCTGGGAGTTGGATGTCACCTCAAAAGATATGTGATAAGACAGGGGCTTTCCATGCCTGATTATTATACTATTTTTAATTTTTGTACACTTATAAAATCATTAGACAGAACGGAATTGGAAATTTATTCCAATAGTTACGGAATTGAACACAATTACCTTTCATCTATTTTTTGGGGTCTAATAATGTAACGTTTATAAAAGGTACGAATAATATAGGGCATGTTGATAAATATGATGAGAAAAAATATTCAACAGCTTTTCAAAACGATATTCTCCTTTATTATATTATTGTTAACCGTTATTAATTAGCGATCGAAGTATTTATCTACACTTGTTATTGGGCCTATAACAAATACAACGATAAAACTCACCAATTTATTTAGTATGCTGTGCTTACAATAACGTTGTGCATGTCATTCAATAATTCTTTTCATATTTTCATTATATCCTATTAACATTTTAATTTAATTTAATTTTCTCTTTCTTTCCTTATCGTCTTTGTCCTCTTTTTTTATCTTTCGTCGTACACTGTGCTTGTAGGTAAACTATACGTGCATTGTGATTCTTTGTATTCTTGACTGATTGTGCATACATTGCGGTGACAATAGATCACATAAATTTATATAGAGAGAGTTTACTTGTATTTATAGGTATAATTGAACAATCCGAAATCTAAACTCCAAATCAGCCTTTCCGATATCTGAAATCAATTCTCGTATAAAAGTACAAAAACATGCTTATTCAAGATAAACGAGAGAACCCAGGTTTCTATATCTTTAAAATATCGGTTCCGTTCAGTGGTCGGAACTTACAGCGGAATAACGATCAAGCACAGTAGAAAAAATTATATTAAAAACGTATTAGTCATGATTCAATCTGCAATGAAATATAATGAAGTTTAAGTATACGAGAGAAAAATTTTTCGGCCACAAATGGGAAAGGCTGTTTTTTAATTCGCACCTAATACGATAATTTAGATATGACTAGGCATCGTTTTCTTTTTCTAGCTAATTCTGGGAGTAACTAATTTACTAATCGTTGCACCGAAAATCAAACTGCAAGTTACTTGGACAATGCATATACCTATAGGTAACATTGACTTATTTACGATTTGGTTTCATTCTATTGGATATATAAAAATCAACATTCAAAATTCAATTTCCTTTCAATACACTTAAAACTTATCTTGGATTGTCAAAGAAATCGGGTAAATGCGATGTATGTATTTTGAGAGGAATGCTTATTTTGTGGAGATAAAATTTCCCGAAGCCCCCGCAACCACGCAAAACGCGTTACTTTCATGCAAATCAATCATCGCTTTACAGTGAATCAACGTTCGAAAGATTCTCTAACGAATTACAGGCCATTTCGAAAATTTATTGAGAAGGTTGAATCAATAATTTTCCAAGCAATTGCACAATTTCGAAAATCAGTTTTTTTCTCTGAAAATAAGCACATCTCAATACATATACACGTATATTTGTCTAACTGTAAGAATTCGAATGTATCTACAGTGACATATAAGGCTGTGTTATGATTAAATAATTGTAGAATCAATAGGGTGTATAATGTTATAATAATATTCATATAGTAATGCCTTCGTCAATAATATCAAAACAGTCACTTGGTACGAATAAGTTGGAAGCTTATTAATTCCATGCCCTAAGAACAATTACACGTTTAGAGTAGGTAATTGAAAATGTTATTTCCACTAAAACTCAATCCATTTTCGTTTTCGTTCTAATATAAAATAATGTTAGGTACGCGTAAATCTCTTCGAGCCGAAGTAATTGTTCGAATAAATACTTGATGGTTTATTATTACTACTTAATTGTATATAAGTAGTCGTTAACAACCAATGATCTAATTCGCCTCACTCCTCGTATACCGATTTAGTAATATCACTAATGTCAACGTTACGGTATGGGTGATTATTATAATTATAGGTATAGTTAATTTTTATTTTTATCGAATTTAATTTTTTTTTTCTTTTCTTTTCTTCATTAATTTCGGCACAATTTATTCAGGAGGAAATACGCCGCCGTTTTGTTCCCCGAATACTCGCTGTAATCACCGAGTAGGTTACATTATTATAATATCTACAATAGTTTATAGGTATAGTTATTAGTTTCTGACCGATCGAAATATGTATTTTGATAATTGTATTCGCTATAGGATCTTAGTTTTTCTTTTTTCCGACTTCAAACTTGTTACGTAGATGAATTACTGTACTTTGCAACATAGTTTTTCCTTTTTATTTGTCCGAAAGGTTTTCCTGTCTGGGCTCTCATCTTTTGATCAAGTTATATTTATACCTACTGCAGTCTCGCTAATATTGCAGTAATGAATTGATAGTCAGTAATATATCGCGAGAATTTCGATCTATATAGTACTGCAGCGTCGATATTTTTGGAAATTATTAAAAAATATTTCTTATATTTCGTGAATACGTACGTGAGCTCTTTTAGAACTTTTCTACGCTTTTACCCCTGTTATACTGTGAGGTTACACGGTTATGACTATTTTTTATTATTTGTTAGTTTTATTTTTTAATCTGAACATATCGCTATAATAATATAATATAATATAATATAATATAATATAATGAAATCTGTAAACAGATAATTAACCACATATATATATATATACCTATAGATATATATATATATTTATATATAAATGTATGTATTCATATAACAACATTCTCTGATATTGCGACTTTAATTTACAAAATAAATTTGTTTCACTACTATATTTTATATTGCGCAATTATATGATACCTAGTGGGTAACGTATCTATAATATATTAATGAATTATCGCATATTACTCTTAAATACTTAGTCAATAAGCTTTTAGGATCATTCATATTAATAATTTATGTTTATTACTTTTGGCAACGTGTATAATAATCATTTCGTTCGTGTGAATTATTCGAGATGATGAATATTGATGTGTTTATTTTTTCATTCAATTAGTTTTCGACAATAGTATTCATTCATACATAGAGCTGGTATTGGACGAATTCTAATAGCCAATTAAGTTCAGATGTCTACATTTTCATTTTTTATCCCAGCATGAATACCTACCCTCCTCTCCTTCTCTAATCATCTTCGTATTTACAGCTTTCTTGGCTCGAAACCTCGAGAAAAGCCAAATCGATCCAAAGTGTAAGCGTATGTTTAGTAAATTTCTTTTTTGCTTCTCCTTTAGCGAGCGTGGACCAATCTGTACGGATCGATCCACGCTCCATGCGTTGACAGACCCGAAACGTATATGGTAATACCGTAATGAATAAGTTAAGGGATCGCTGTGGGTTCGCGATTCATACCTATACACACGTATCTGCTATAGGTGTATGCAGTACGTGTTTCACGAGTTTACGTAACACGCGGATTTGGAGTTCGCTTCGGATCCCGAATTTAATTCTGAGAAAATTTGAACCGCACTCCAAAAATGTCAGTTACGAATTATTCGACGATTAGAAAATTTCGCCTCTGAAAATTTTGTGACGATTCATTTTTCCCGTCTGTCCATATCAATTTTGGCACTACTTTGGCCGCTGAATTATTTCGTATCCCGTTCGCGATATTTAGGTGAAATATACTCGCTGAAGCTGCTTTTGTTCATCAATTTTTCAAAATCCTATGACGTCATTCAGGCCTTCCGATTGCTCGTAGGTAACTCAAGCTTTACCACACATTTTCACGAGTCGTTGATATTCGTTTGATGAATCGTTTCTTTAGATAGTAAGATTCTTAATTGATTAAACAATTAACCGCGTCAGACGCTGCTAGTCGCGTGACAATCTTCCAAAGTGGCTAAGCTGCTTGCCCTGAGCGAAGCCAAGCTTAAAGAGCTGTGGTTTAGGGCGCTCAATCCATGAGGATCTTCGCAGTGCAGATACAGCCTGGAGCTAACCGATTTGTGGCAGTCTGGGCATAGTCTCTTCTTCTTTTTATCACGCCTCTTCAAGATGTCGTATGCACACCTGCGCAATAATTTATAATAAAAGAAACCATTTCGATTGATATTTCTGATTTAAGACTGGGTGTAGGTATAGTATCAATTTAGCAACCTTGCATGAAGGATATGCGAACATGGCAAAGCCTCAAGCGAATCTGCCTCCAAGCCAAACGGCTCACTGCATCCTCCGCATCTCAATTCCAAATCCTCTTCCATAGCTGCAGCCAGTCGTTCGTGATGACCTCTCTGCTCCTCGTCGCCAAGTGAACCATAAATTCGTGATAATCTTGACCTGACTGTTCTCACCAGCAACTGCGGAATTTAACAAACGTTTCCAGTAGTGATAAAGAGTTGCTGACGCGGGCTGATGCGCCAAAAGCAGATCATCATTTTATCGGCTACATGGTCAAGTCTATGATCATTACCGGGGTAAAGTAAATTCCGGAATAAATGTAATTTTCGTACCTTTGCACCCACCGAACCCGCGACTTCGAGAAGCCTTGTGTTGAACTCTAGAGGACGACAATTGCAGATTTTGTGCTGGAGGCGAAGAGCTTCTAGGCACCTCGCAGCCCCGTCCATTGCTTCCATTTGGCAAAGCCGATCGCCTGTGCTGGCCGCTGAGCCCATGGCACTTTCGTATTGTCGAAACGCCTTCTGCAAGACGTCCAACTTCATCTCACGCTGATATCGCTCTACCACCATGCAGTTGTAACGACTTGGCAACTAAAGGCTAACTACCCCGTTGGGAGTTAATGAAACACAAACGAAACAAGCACTGGGTTCTAGGTCTACGCAATTTTACTATCGGGAATCGGTTTCAACCCTCTGTTTAAGACAGCATATCATATTCAATCTATCTCGCAGCTGTTCGATGATCATTTTAATATCAATATTTCTTAACTATTAAGACTCACATTTATGTCAGACTTTTTTCTGTAAATATCACCCATGATTCGTATGCTTCGAGCGTAGCTTGCCTGGTCACCGGATACGACGGACAATCTAGTTGCTTCCTGAATAAGATTAACAAAAGTTTATTTCCTTTCTTTTTGAAAGTTTGAAAGGAAGCTGCGGGTCGGGAGCTTTGCAGAGTTTTTTCTTTTGTTATTTGTCATTCGTTATTTTCCCTTTTTTACTAATGTACACTTTTAGCTAGGAGACACGATGGCGAGTTTAAATGAAGATTGCCACAGTACAGGGGAGACTCACCGAACAATAATCGTGAGCGTCTCCGAGTTCACCTTGCTTTCTCAAAGCAGCGGCCATTTGTAAAAGGGCTGCTCTGTGATGTCTTGAGTTCAAATCTCCCAGCTGTAAGCTTCTGGATAAATCGTAAGCCTTTGCCGCATACCTTGCGCTTTTGTCAGCATCTTGTAGCCTGCTAAAAAGTTCTGACAATCCAACATAGACCTGAAAACGTTGAAACGAGGAAGATAACTATAGCCAACAGCGAAAGGGAAAGATTTCAGGTATTCCATTAATTATTCAAACAATTGTGTAAACAATTTGGAACAAACGGTACCCAAGAATCCAGAAAATGAAAAAATAAAAATGCTAAAACAAATCCAAACTATAAGAGATGAAAGTTAAATCTACTGGTTTAGAAGTTGGCATGAAAAATATTAAAAGCCCGTTAGACTAAAGCCTGTAGGTAAAGAATTCCTTGGGGAAAGCGTTGGTTGGTCGATTGGACGGGATGTTGGAATGATACATTTATCATTCTCTTGTGCAATCAGCGCTTTAACTTGGTAAAGTTTCCTGGTCTAAATCCCTAGGCTAAAGGTGGTGGGTATTCGATGGAATTTTGAGCCCCGTTCTCTCTCGCAGAATACAGGAACGATTTATGGAGAAAATCGTTCTTCGATATAACGGCTGAAATTTTTCTCAATCATTCTCTCCTTAACTCTTATTCGTTCCCTGTATACCGTAGCATGCGGATGAGGAAGGCATCATTCCACGTTTTTGTACTTCGAGAGAAAGTTCGAACGTTACCTGCAGCTCCAGCGACGGATCTTGAATAGATTGGGCAATTTTATGAGCTCTTTGAAACGCCTCGAGAGCTTTGCAGAATCCAGCCAGCTCCAAGTGAACTCTGGCAACTGTCAGATGCACCAGACCAGCAGTCGCGCATTGATCACACTCGTTGAACAAACTGTAACGAAAATCGGTAATTCTATACCCGGTTGAATGACGGAATGGCGATTTTTGATTTTGTTTTTATTTGTTCTTCAAAGTGACGAAATTACGGCCGGAGCGTATTGCGTGTAAAGTTAGGAAGTCGTTATTCAGATTGAGGCGGTAAAATTTTTAATAAAATATGGTAAATTCAAGTTTGCCGTCAAATATTAAGCCGCGACCTAGATATTACTCAAGTTTATATCACCGCTTCCGGCAGTTCTCTTGCTGAGAAATCGTTAGGGAGTCAGACGCGTGCTCTAGAATAATCTCGAGACAAACTGACAGAAACAGAGGCGATTGATGAGCCAGGATTAAGAGGGGCTTGAAGAAACACGACTTTCTATGACAGGAAAAACGAAGTTTAGTATATTGAGTCGCCTAAACTGTTGGCATTTTTATTATCCACGATTTATATCGGTTGCGTATACATCGAACGTGGAATTCAAGTCTTTGGATTCTCTGTAAATGAAAGAGATACCGTCTTATTCTCATGTTAGTATTGCAAGAGAAACGGGACGTCTTCTCGAGGTGTAATTCTCGACTCTCGAGTATTCTGCAATATCTGGTTATCTTCCATTGTCTGAAATTGTCCTTTGGCAACGGCCGCGTCTCTCCTCAAGCGTGATCTTTTGACGTGGTAAAGCCTCGGAGAGACGGACTGACGAGGGAACAACGTAACGAAGCTAGAAGCGTTACACACCGACAAAAGCAGTCTCGGAAAATTATCGAGTAACACAATGACAAACCTGTGTCTCGCGTAGGCAAGGGCTCGGTCCAAAGCTCCCAGCCTCTCATGGGCTCTGGCCAAATTCAAATAAGCCTCAGCCCTCATATTCGGAGAGTCAAGCTCTTCGGAAATGCATAATTGTTTGTGAGCGAATTCGATGCTCTCCCTGAAAGAAACGCTTTTATATTTATTCAAATTGGAGGGTTGCTGAAAACAAATTTTACATTCAATTTCATTATTTTTCATCAAATATTTAACCCCTTGAGAAAGTGTTGTAAAGTTCAAAGTCAAGGGAATTTAAGAATTTAAAAGGAAAAAAAGAAGGGGGTTTCTTAAAGCGAGTCTTCTGGTATCTTGCGAGTAGAACTCAGAGCCTCCGTCTCGCGAAATCCCCTTTCAAGCGTAAATCAGTACAATGACTCGCGGGATCCAGGAAAACGGTCTTGAAAATTCAGCCAAGAATTTCACCGTAAGAAAACATAAATATCTGATCTACCAAGATGAGAAAGCGCGAGGATCAAGTACCACCCGAAAACTAACCGAAGCTCAATTTTCTTACTTTATTCAGTTGCTTTATTGTCCAGCACCCAGGACTTACATTCAATTTCATTTTTTACTCAAAATATAGTGGAGCCAGACGTGTTTCCTCACGAATTACGTAGATTGACAATTCACAAATTAATACGTCTCCTAATGACTACTGAGGCCAAATATCTTCCGCAACTTCTCTAATCTTCATATATTACGAGCAATATTCCCCCGTAATCTCATAAGCCGAAAATTGAACCAGTTTGAGTTTGTATCAGCGTAAAGGTATCTCTCTGCTACCTCAGGGGCATCATTTCCTGGTGCAGGATATATGGAGCACTCGTCATAGGGTACAGGGACAAGGGGCTGTTTACCCCTTCCAATTCTATTCTGCCAATGGCTGCCCCTCAAAGGATCAATAGGTTAAGTAGAGTTCTCACACCCTCTTCTGCTATTTCCTGTGCCAACAACATCACTACCATCACCTATCCACTTCTGAGCAGCCAAGCACTGCCTCATTTATCGTAATATCAGAGATAGAGTTCTGTTCATTGATTTTACTGACTTTCGGTTTTACCCGGAGTGACTAGAAATATTTTATCGGATACGGAGGAGCTCCAAATAATAATCGAGGGCATTGAATTATGCAGAACTTTGTTTATTTAGTTTCCTCTCTCTCGGTTCAATCATTCTTCTGAAAATTATCCATCTTGTATTCATCTTAGATTCGTTTTCTTGCCAAAAAGCGAAGCGAAAATTCGAGGATCCCCGAAAAAGGAAAAAAAAGGGAGAAAAGGGAGGGAAAAAAATGGTATTTCCGTTTGACTGCAACCTTGTTAATGCGTGACGTCTTGATCAGCATGGATCGTCGTCACGCGTATACGAAGTTAAGTTTTAAGAGCAAAAACTGAATTGCCATTAGGTTCGTCCTCAAGGCAGAGTCGAAGCAAGGGGGAGATTGAAGATCGGGTAAGGGAGCAAAAAATGAACCACCGCGTAGCCAGCGAGATAAACTTAATTAAAGGAATAAATCAACAAATTAAACTATATACGCCGACGCGATTTTTTCTCCCTCTTGAACCGGAAACAAAGCCACGAGAGCAGCATATACCCGAGTATAAATGTGCTGCGAGAAATTCTGAAGAAAATTATCCTAATTTATCAATTAGATTATATCATACGACAAAATGACAACGAAACGGAAGAAAGATTACGTCTTATTTATATACAGGGGAGAATTTCGCCTTGAATTAATCATTTCATAAGGGGAAAAAAGCCAGAAATAATATACGTATACCTACACAGATCTATCGGATGTAACAACTACACTTTTTGAATAAAATCAATATTTCACTTATCCGAGTACAGGGCGTGAGGAGTTTCACCTCGTCTATATCAGCGGTGGTGTCTATATGTAGCAGGTATATAGATAGCGAAAGTATAGCGTGGGATCTCATGAAAAACATATTTGTCAGTAACGCTCGGTGGATAGGATGATAAATTACAAATTTTCGCCACGGTAACAAAGGTCCTTTATCGTTGGAAGGATCTCGTGCCCTTCCCGTACACCCAGTACCTACCACCCTCACGTCTATATCCAGATATAGGTAGACATATAGGCATATATTATACATATTTCACGACAAGGTATACAAGCACCCGCATACTTTACATACATACCCATGATGTTGGCGCAAATTCTCCTTTCTAACACCCTGTCATTTTATCCAACGGCTGTACAGTATCTGGGTACCCAGATTTAATCGCAAAAGACGTTATCATCGCTCATATCGCACCTTATACCTACATGCGGATATATGTACATGTCGAAGAAATTCGAGACGGTATCGTATGAAATAAAGATCGAACGTGATTCGGTGGAGCAAAAAGATGAGAAAAACGTCGAGAATTTTCATTATTTTCTTTTCGTTATCGACAGACTTTACCGAATTAATGATTTGACTCAGATTCCAGTCTCGCGTGCCGATATTCCTCATCGTCGTATTGTCAGAATCAGTCGTTGTTCGCATTTAACCAAAAGAGGTTGACTACAGTCTGTCGTAGGTGAACGTGCGTTTGAGATCTCATTGACATCTCGTTAAAACTTTCTCTTTGTTATCGTTGCGAACTTCTGAACAGGTACAGGAGTGTGTTTAATCCGGTGGAAACAGGATCGGGGCAAATGTATGTGTACCGACCGATGTTAGGTCTAGGAAACTCGATGTTAGCTCTGTAACAAGTTCGTTACAGTTGGACTTTTTATTCAACGTTGAAGTAATAACATCGGAATGGACAGCGTAAGTTACATATGTCAAATTTTTGTGCTTTATCGACGCACAGTTGAATCTCTGTGATTATAATTTTATCAGAGGTAGTGGTTTCTGTTGATTGAACGAAACGCGATGAGAAAAACGATTTTTGATTACGTTCGGGAGTCGATTCATATTCGACTATAGGAGATAAAGATTCGACTCGATTGCTTCCGCCCAGCGAAATATTTACGCAACCGAGATCGAATCCGCGAATATGTTTGCGAAAGGAAAAAAAAAGAGAAGAGTAAAGAAAAAATCAGTGGAGAGTGGAAGAGATGGAGATAGAGAGAGAGAAGAGGAAAAGGGAAGAGACGGAAAGATAAAAAACGGCTTTTGACGCCATCTTGAATTTGCCGTTATGTGTGCGACGGGAAATTGGCCGCTCTTGTAATTCGAGCTCGATTGAATTGGAATCTTTCCAAAAAATTCAACCGAATCTCGCGACTATGTATAATAACTATAAGCAAACCCTGGCTGATTTATATTTTAATTTTCTTACTAGATAGTCGATCGAACATCGCGCAGACCACGAAGACTAGACCTGGATTACATTCCATTCCGTATCAATTATTCCAATATATTATAATTAAACGAACACACGTGTATCAGATACATGTGCCCAAAGTTTGATCGAAGAAACTTCTTCCGATATCCTGAATCCACCCTCACATATATCAGGTCTCTCTAATTCTCTCATAGACGAGTTTGTAATTAGATTTAACTAGCGATGTGACAAGCCTAGAGAGAAAAGCTTCGCGAAGTTATAGCGCGGAGAGGAGTTAACGTGTTGCCAAGCCTTGGGCGCGTTTTGCGACTAGAGTATAATGAAGCTATCTTCAGCTAACAATCTCTTTGTTAAGACAAACTTTCTCATTCTCTGACTCTTTTTTCCTGGTTCTCTAGTTCTCCGGTTCTCCAGTTTTCTCGTATCTCGTTGTCTGAAGTGTACGTCCTCGTTTAAAACCAGCTAGCAGCCAGTTTCCCGCTCCTTTGCTCCGAGAACATAACGCCTGGAGAAAAGTGGTCAAGTATCAACGACCAAGGCTTGTCTCTTCCCTGTCGAGGGATGAAAATAGAAAAAAATAATAAAACGACAATGATAATAATAGCGGGAGGGAAACTGTATCTCTATATAGATATGTCGCTCAAAGTTTGTGACGGTCCTACTTTCCGATGTGTCGGACAGACCAAGAAAAGTCCAATAACGTAAGGTCAAGAGTATAATATGATAGTCGTGGCCGACCGCTTATAGGCGGAAAAACCGTGAGAGAAACATGTGTGTAGTAAGGATGACACAGGACGTGGACAGGACAAAAGTTGGTCAAATTAAAGAAGAAGTAGCAAAGAACAAAGCTTCGGGTCGGAGAAAATAAGTGAAATGATGGAAGAAAGGTGGGTATAGGTATGAGAAGATATGAAAAAGAATAGAAGACAAGGAAATCAAGTCGACGATTCCAACAGCAAAGAATCTTTCGTTCTGTAAAAGCTCGTTGGGTATACTGCTGCGAATATTCGCATAGATACGAAGAGGTATATGGGCGATAGATGTGTGTAACGTATAGAGATTCGAATTGGCTTTGGAAATCGAACAGTGAGCGAGAAAGGTTCATTCGATTCACCACACAGAATATCAACGAATATAGAAATATAGAAATATCGAAGAAATACATACATACATAGGCAGCTGCACGTATATTTCAAGCAGCAGACTTTACAGTATACAGATATTTTTCTTCTACTTATTTATGTACATCTTAAGGCAACCTGTTCGCCTCCATCTGCTGCATCCCCACGATACACACGCTACTCACAATTTTTCAATATTTTTCATGTCACCCTTTCAAGCGAACGCAAATAGGATACATGCCATCCCTCTATACAGATATAACACACGCATATATTTATAACCATGTATCAGTTGTTCCTGTATCCAACTCTCTCGCCTCTCTTTCCAATCCAATATTTAATGCGATTTTTGCCACCCTTGAAACTTGTCACTATATCACTATCGTCGCAACTCTCAAAGCGCACATGGGTCAAATTGACCGCAAGCGATATTCGACTCGAAATATTTCTAAAACTGTGTCCTTCTTTGGAAAAATGTTGCACAGTTTTTTGTAGCATGTTTATCCAGCTTCAAAATCGTACAGTCAGATTCCCGACAGTGAAAATTTTGGTCATCAAAAAGCGTGCTGGAAGTTGCAGCTGCGCTGAGCATTGCTCGATTTTACGAAAAAATTGTGGGGTTGGTCAGAACGACCCCGTGTGCACTCGAAGGGTCGATGGGTGAGATACGAAAGTGCTTTTACGTCCTTTGCTCTGTTCTTTAGGTCTTTTTAAGCTCCATTTCCTTTCTGAGTTGAAACTGTACAAGCGAACCCGGCTCTCTAGAGTTGATTGCACTCGTGCTGCTTTGACATTATTAAAACTAGCGTGAACGTCGAGTACGCGCGGGGAAGCTGTGCTCGGTCATTGTGAAATAATTACATCCCGTAAAATGGACTGTGCATAGTATATAGCACGGTATACGGGGTAAATAACGAGGGTATAAATCACACCGGAGGCATTTAATATAACGAATTTGAACTTTTGCGAGGTTGCAAAAACCGAGACTAAGTAGTATAACGACAGCCGGTTAAGAACGCCGTAAAGTCTGCCGGCAATTTTCGTTCGAGAACGCGAATCACGCTGCAATATACAAAATGCCCCCCTTTTCGTTATTAATATCCTGATTTAATGCCCTGCTCTACTTATGCAAATGTGTATTTTGCCACCTCATCAACCTCCAGCCACTAGACCGACCGATATGGCTATAAATTAATGAATCAAATGCAGTTTTAATTAATTAATGATCATTACGGTCCCTTACCGGGATACACATTGCGCAGTTATATTCACGAATCACAAATCGCAAATCACACATCAATCACGCACGTGTTACTAATCCAGAAACTCTATCAGGAGCACGTTGCGAGCTCAACAACATTTGCCAGGATTTCATCATGTTTCGGACTCTATGTATGAATTCCGGTGATGTAATGCGTCCACCGATGAATTTTGAATAACATAAACTAATATGCGGATCCTCCGGAGTCTGGGGGCCCATTTTCTGCCAGTGAAACAGGGGCATGGTAGCGCACCATATTTCTTTTTGGGGAAAAATAAAATTCCGACTCTTCGTTCTGCACGCCTTGGGACCCCGGGGGCGAAGTCATACTCATATATCAAAGATGGGAAGACGCACACTTGCTCGATTGAGACGTATAGAGCCATGAGTTATTGCGAACTCTTATCGTATCCCATGTACGATGGCATACACGCGGTACGATGAAACTCGAAAATGCACGTTTCTCGTAACATTATAACTTCGCCACAGTTCTACGACTCAGGAATAGTTCCCAGTATTCTCTCCGATGAAATATCGCGTTGTATCGTTGGCAAGCTGTTTACATTGCTGCAAAACGACCCATACATCATTACACGTACATCGATGAGTGAACGATTGGTATATTTGGTGCGCAGATCATTCCGTGACCGTAACAAGCATCATCTTGGCAAAATTCGTGAACAATTTTGCTTCGTGATTGCAGCGTCGTTCCTCACGAGTAGAAGAAGATGAAATAAGGGCGGATATTGCTGCGATCGGAGTTGGAGACAGCAGAATGAGGCAGTTACACGGCAGGCGGAAGATTGAGTGTCAATAAATGGGAAAAGATGAAATCTCTGTGATGTCGAAAGGCTTCGAGCGACACGGGGAATTAGTGGATTCGGGAAATTTCGGATTTTGCGAAAATGGACCTAACTCGTCGCACGCGAAGCCAGCGCGAGAAAGGGGCTCGGTAGACCCTTTGGGAGAACAATAGACTCTCCTCTTCACGGGAGTAATTGAAATGTTTAACTCCTCTCGAACGCGTACGCTTCGCTCTTACCTTATACAGGAGCAACACCATACACGCACGCCCACGCAACACATGCACACGCGTAGACACATCCATAGAGACAACAGCCTACGATGGATTAAGCTTTAATTCTGCTGTTGCTGACATATTGTACCGCTCCAGGAACAACGTGCCATTCAACGATTTCCTTCCTTCATTTTCCGATTCCGAGATTATTCGGATCGGTCGAGTACAACTCTAAATGCAAACGTTGGCGAATCCATGAGACCCTTAGTATGTCTTGTAATTATACGAGCTACTACCACGAGCTACAGGTAAACTTGTGTGACGTGTTTATGTTTATAACAGCCAACGGTAATTGCTTTTCAACAATTCGCACACCTATACTGCGCTGGGCTTCCAACAAACAAGAACTTCGAGGATACAGGTCGTTGTTTGACATTAGGAAACTCCGAGTTTTCAATCAATATTGCAATCTGGTTCTACCGGATTTCAGAATGAAATTTTACCCGGAGGAAATTTGACTGAGTTTTTGAAAAAAAAGGAAGTATATTTCTGATTTTGGGGTGTGAAAAAAGAACCAAGATAGGAATTAACGATCGTAGAGCGCTTTCCTTTTCACTCGCGCGATTATCTGTCTCATATATGCATACCTAGGTGCAAGTTCAGGTTTACGACGAGACTCCAAGTGCTGGTAATAAGCGTTCCCGTAATTACGAGCAGCGAAGCGTAGGTAAAACGATATTAATGTATTCAAAACTTAGTACAATGAGGGGTTGTTTACGCTACCTGTTTTGTGCGTCGTACCGGATGAGCAGCATTTCGCATATATACCTACATACATATACCTACGGTATACGTGTACATGTTCGAAAATTATTATATCAGTCTCATTCTCTCTAAAAAGTAACGATTATTATAACCATAAGCGAAACTGGTGTCTGGAGTTGAGTGCAACTCCTTTTATCTTCTATCATAGGCTCGGGGCGAATCGCTTTCTCATCCCGTCAGATCGAGTAGCACTGAGGGTATGTTTGCAGGTGACGTGAACAATCGATGGCAGAGTTATCGCTTTTATTTCTACCCCTTGTGTCGGTGATTTTTTTTTTCTTTCGCATGTTAGGTATTTCTTGAAAATTTATCGATGCATGAATTATTACCTGTATTTACCCCAGTCCATGTAGGCTTGATACAAATATCCAAGAAGGGTAAATTTGTCGTCGCGTTGTCGTATGCTCTTCAGAGCCCCGCTCCACTTTCGTACCGCTGCTTGCTGCTTGTGTGCTCTATACAATTTCAGCCCTTGTTCAACCTGGAAATAAAAAAGGGAACGTTTTATTCTCAACGATCATCAACAAGGGCCCGGAACACCTAAATACGAACACAATTTAAGTTCGCGAACGACGCTTTGCCAGCTCACTTCGACATCAAAGAGCTTTGAAACTAGAACGTAATACGTTATTTACGTATATTGCGAGGAGCTTCCCCCTCAATTCATCACTCCTCTATACAGAATCTCAGACTATAACTAACAATTAGTTAAAAGTTTACACAGCTGCGGGGCTTTCGTTAACGCCATTTAGTACATGTATCGAGGAACGTCCTAAATTGGGGACACAGTTTCTGTACTTCGAGGGGAATAGAGAAGGAGACGAGGACGAAACAAGACCTTCGTGGCATCTGGTGGTTCTGGTCAGTCAAAATGTCTTCGGTTGAGAAGGGATTCAGAGGCATGGGGTTTCCGTACGACCACGTTCCACGGGGTTAAATGGTAGTTAGACTATTCCTCTGCACAAGGTGTGCTAGACTGCTTTGGATTCTCCGCGCACCTGGCGTTTATCGTGACCCTAAGTCACCGGGAAGAAGTTGAGCCCGAGGCAGGAACAGTGGCGAGAAAGAGGAGGAAGAAGAGGGAAGGAGGATGAAGAGGACGAAAGGAGGAGGAAGAGAAACAGAAAAAGAAAGAGGGCTGAGTCGTATCGATTCAGCCCTGAACTTTCTACCGTGCAAATTGAGACCATGGTATAATATAAATAAAACAAGGGGTTTACAAGCTAGAAGCAAGCTGCCACGAGATGACCCGTCGCCAATCAATCAACCGTAGAATCCTCCAAGGATTGTCTCCTCGCTTGGACTTTCTCTACCGCAGCTGATGCTTTGTAGATATACATGCCTTTGCCCCACGTAGTGATCCATACTCGACATCAGGTAGGAAAATTGATTGAAATCAACGAAAACGAAGTCCAAGAATTTCGGAAAACTGTTCCAAAAAAAAAATGGACGAGAAAGCGATTGACGCGTCATCAAAGGCAAAATTTGGGAATAACATATCGAACTCAGGGATTCTTTTTTGTGATGACAAAGTCACGTATGTACCTAGCTCTTTCTTTAATGTTCTTGGTTTTTTACAAAATCAGATTCTCGGTGGTTATGAACCAAGTTCTGTTCGTCACTTCCGAGATTTCAAAGATAATGAGATTAGTTTGTGAACGACAACCCAATACCCCGTTAATTTGTCACTACCTTAAAAAAGTTCGTCAATGAGGCGCTTGAGGTTTCATCTCTGTGCGGCTGTACGTACCTTACCTCTCTTAGCGGGGGCTTAGGTATTCCTCATCGTCAGTTATGCCATAAATTATCAAATCGTCTACGTTCTACTCTTTATTTATACTCGGTACAGAATTATTCGAAATTTAATAAAGCCCTCGTGGATCGAAACCCTGGAAGTCGAGCCGATTTCTATTCCTATTTATTTCTATTATATTTCCTCAGTCTGCGATGATCTATCCTTCTTAATTAACATCAATCTTCCGGTAAAGAGCAACCATAATCGAAATTAGCTCGTAAATCCCAGTGGCCCCTGGCGTGCGTGATCATCTTGCACACACTCCGGTATTTTTCGTCGAAATAGGCTCGAAGCTCGTTCAACTTATCCAGCTACTACACACGTGAAGGAAATAATAAATAGGACCCACGAAATCACGAGAATCGCGATCGCGTTCAGCCTGCCGTAATAATGGTTCACAACATCTTTCTTTGTGGTTAAAGGTTTCCAGCTCATCTTGGTTCGTTGAAACTTTTTCATCCATTGTATGGGCTGCCCAAAATGCCCCTAACAAGATCCCAAGATTTCAACCTATCCTGCAAAGCTTTGCGAAATAGGATCTGACTCTGATACGAAAGAGACGATCACGACCAAACAGGATCGGACTGTTCGGAATTTTGGTACATTATTTCATTAATATCAACCGCAAGCTCTCGATTTTGATTACACGAGATTTTCGATGATTTTATTTCCCGTCAAAAACCATTCGCTGTAGTCTGAACAGACAACTAATTAACGTGCTTGGATGCAGGGCAGGTAAAATTTGTTGAAAAGCTGAAAACTTTTTCTTTTGCGAAAGAGAATAGACGTGCGACTGAAGAATTTTCACAGGCGGTAGTAGCCGCCTGGTGAAGCTTGAAATTGCACGAAGAAGTAAGGTAAGTATAGACATATACGATCCCCTCAATCTTATCTATCTATAAAGCAACCAAGAAGGTCCTTATCTATGCGGGTGTGTGAATCAGCCCTCCGCCTAGCGCCCTCCGTGGCGCCTCTCTGAACGGAAGCATCGAGATAACTTAAACGAAAATCAATTCGAAGATTGGAGATGGTATCGCGTCTCCAGCTTCCAACCGGATTCAACTTTACCGTGTCACCGTTCAAGTTGACAATCAGGCTGACGGTGACAATATTTACAAATTTATTTACAGGACAGAAAATCTCTCGCGTTACCTCGACGCCCTATCTTCGTCACTTGCTAAAACCAATTTGTCCAATTCCGAATCATAAAACAATGTCACAAGAAAATAGGGTAGGTAGGTATAATGTCATTTATAATTTTGAGCCCTAGGGTGGTCCAGGCGAACGCTATTTCCTCTGGCTATAACAAATTGCTATTATTACACGTGGTTTGCATACGTGTTCAATCAAGTTTCTTTAGTCAGAGTTAGGACACATTATATAGCGTGTATACGTACTATATATGTATACTTATGTAAGGGATGGAAGTGGCTTTGATGTGACTACAAACGCCTGAGGGGATTTAATCGTGATTGTTGGGTGGCCCTTTTAAACGCGTTCAAACGTACCCTTGGGCTACACGGCATGTTGCTGGCTCGATCAAGATGTCTCGGGGTCTTAGACCGCTAAGGATCAACGAAGAATCCACCCACTAGATTCTTCGATGGAAACCGGTGCGTCGAAATACCCCAAGACGCAGGGCTAACACCAAACCCTCGAGTCTCGCGGAACGCCTGGGAAACGACTCCTGACGTTATTTCCTTCATTCCCCATCCCCCGACGGGTTTTTAGCCGCCCTAACTTCCGCTGGATTCCAGTAACTTTGGGACAAAGATTAAGGATGGCGAAGAGCAGATTTTGTTTGCAAAAATCGTTATGGCATTGGAAGAATAACCGTTTGAATACACGCGGTCTGATTTTTTTCACCATTTACTCTCTCGAACTCAGAAATGAACAATTCAATGACAAAAGTCGACCCGATTGGACTTCACCTCGGTGGAATAAAACGATATCCTGAAATCTGGTAGAGAAACATGCTATCTCCTGTATCATTACCATTTTTGGTTCCAGGTAGAAGTTTAATGTAAGCAATATCCACCCCCGCTCATCTGACACGAATACGTTGATTCGATCACTTCGTATCGTCAGCAAATTATTTCACGAGTATAAATATACGAATGTTGACAGAGGGTATTTCTTTGCGGTATCGAAAGAGAGAGTGAGAGAGGAGTCTCATTCGCAGTCGGTATTATACCCCGAAAATTGAATTTGTACTCTCCTTGGAGGAATTGAATGTCAAGTTTGATATGTAGATGTAGTCAGTAGAGGGATAATTAAAAATCAATAAATATGTTGAGACTGATGAATAAATAAATAAACACAATAGAATTTGGAAACCAATTCATGAATACTCCGACATAATACGGCGGACTGAATAAATTCTAATGAATCTCTGATTAATACACGTACCACCATCGTCAGAAATTGATAGCAAATTATAAATACGCAAAAATTAAGGGAGGGTGTCGCTCCCGAGGTTCAAATAGCGCGAGCGAATTATCAATCGCGATTCCTGGTCCAAGTGCTTCGAAAGTATTCGACGATGTAGGTCCAGTCCTCGTCAAATAAAAATGTAATCAAGTCAAGTAAAAATGGGAATATAGACGCATAGCAGTTCCGTTAGAATCCCGAAGGTCCAAGACGGACTCTCGTTGAGAATAATTGAAAATTTAGTGTTTGTAGTTGCTGCTTGTCCTACGAGAATCCCCAGGGGTTGTCACGCCTTTCCTGAAGACGGATCAGCTCGAGAGATGCATGAGGAACGTGCATCGCGGAGTGAGGGACGCGAACGATGCACTTCCGAGGGTGCTGACTTGGCAATCGCTGAAGAAATTCATGTTTTCAACGCGTTCTATACGTCGCAAAAGGGTCATCGTAATTCACAAACGTTTGCTCGTGCAGGAAAATTTTTTGCCTCTTTATTCCCTCCATAATACCTAAGGGAGCCCTCGGCTACTCCAACTCTGCATCCACGGGGCTGCACGAGTCATGGGAGTAGATTGCCGTTTCAAGCCACGTCTTAAATAGGGTGGAAGATTGATTAGTCACTATTCGCCACTCGGAGTGCCGGTCTCGTCTAACCCTCCTAATACCAGACGTCCAGGGATTCGAACTCCGCAGTCATTCCTGGGCCAAGATTCGTCAGTAACGAATGATTAATTACTGTCAAAATTTCCGATCGATTTTGAGAACTCGACGAGCTTGTTATACGCCGAATAGAATTTCTCCTTTCCGAATATTCTCTATAAATTTTCTGACGAATGTCGGACATCGGATGGCGTCACAAACTCGAATAGAGTGCCCCTAATAACCGGCTGAATTAATTACCCAGATTTCACTCCAGCCTCATTTAGTTTGTCAACTGTTGGGGCTTTCGGGATACATAATGATACAGCTATAGAGACGTGGGTAGGCGCTACCCCCGCGGATGGAGGATTGATTATCTTTTTTCCCGAACAAATTCAAACTTGTACCCACTTCATCCCAGGCGCCAAATCACTCGTGGCTGAACAGGGCTCGTGCCCTTTCTGACTCGTCAAACATGGACGTAGGGGTCGTTGTTTGATGAATTTAAATCGGGAGAATGAGATGCGATTAAACTTCGTTGATACAAAAATGGAAAGTCGGTGACGAAGGTTCGGATTTCTGACGTGGGAGGCAAAAGTTTCGAAATACTGGGAAAAAAACGAGAAGAAAAAATAAGAAGTGGCATAAATCCGACGTGCAAAACTGAGGGAAAGTTATACTAGTACCTACAGTATTTTTGTCTGTGAAACATACGCGCGGGAGGGTGAAAAGAAAGCTGATTTAGAGGTAGGGATAAGAAGTGGAAAAAGGGAAGTAAGTTTGCGAAGAAAAAATATAACTTCTGAAAGTGGCATCCCCCGGCAAGATAGTAATTTTGTAACCGCGAAAACCCTGAGCCTTTGGCAAAACCGTGGAAGTTGGAAAGGCCTCGTCCGTTTGTCCGGAAATCGTTCCGCGTCTTATTTTTTATATTTGTCTTTCGCAGTCTTTCCTTGCTCCGCCCGTTTTCCGCATACATATAACGCGAGGAGGGAAATCGGGAATCTTTATCCGCATTTCTCGCACCGAAGTGCGTTCTTTGGAGCAGCAAACTCGGATCTTTTTAGACGACGTAATATTCGAAATCTTTTTATAGACCTGCCTACAGCTAGATACACCTCGGCCGTATCAACCTTCCATTACTGCCATCCAAGAGATCTATATTTCCCTCCGTTTCTATCCGGCTTACAATCAGACACATTACGACAGTTACAGCTATAGTGAGTTATTCTCTTTAAATTCGGCTTCTAAATCACGATTTGTTATTTTTACACCAACCCCTCGTTTCTTATAAATCGTGTGCGGAATGCAAGAGCAGGCTTTTATTCGTTTCACAAGATCGGAGATATTTAAACGACCTTTAGGTCAATTCGATGAAACGATGTGGAATTCCATCAGAAATTATCAGAAGTGATTATAACTTTTTAACAGCGTGAAATTCATCAATTATTCATCATTTAAATGATCGATTCGTAAAAAAAAAGATCCGCACTCGTTCTATCCACGATTAGGTGCACACAATTGTCTCAAAGTTTGAAAATTAAATATAGCTAGTCATATATTTTACTGTGAAGCTGAGGCTACCTCAGTCTCGCGGTTTGTCGAGGTAAAGTCGAGGCTTAACAGGCACAGGAGAGTCCCAAAATAAGTATGACGACTCTCAGCTTCGGACATTTACCAGACGAATTAAAAAGGGGGATATACTCTTTTGTCGGAGAACTAGAAACGACTTCTTCCCACTCGATTCTCTCTGGTACGAAGTTTATACCCGACCACTCCTCGAAATATAGGGGGTAGACATTCCAAAAAAAGAAGATTAATCATTCCCTCGTTTAGGTACCAGTGTGCGAAAAATGTCGAGTTTTCAAATAATTGAATTACCTTTTTTTTTGGTACTCGATTTTGATATCTGATTGAAAATCGCAGACGAATTTCGCCGTCTTTTTACTCTGTAGGAAAGGGGTGGATCTTTTTTCTATTTTTTTTTTTAACGTGCGAAAAAGAAGCGATCAATTCCTCAAGACGAGACGTAATTTGAACAATATTTATGGCCTATCATAAACGTCCCTTTTTTTTTTTTAAATTGTTCTATATTTTAAAACGAAGCAGTCATCCCTCCCGGGGCTATTTAATTGTGAGGAAAAAAAATCCACCACCGCAAGTAAATCAAATGAGTTACCCTGTACATTGTGCGCCTGGAAGCTCCATGTTTCATGGTTGATAACGACGTTAAAAGGACGTCTGTCTCGGTCCGTGGAATGGGATCCAAAATGGCGGGGTCTTTGTATAGGAATAAGGGATAGGTGGGGAATTTCTACCCTTGAAGTAGGCACACCTACAGAGAAGAGAGAGCGTTATATGTAAGTTGGGGTCGTGTGGATTCGGCGAGGCATTATTTTCGCTTGCCTTATTTCAATCGTGCAAGCGTGACTAGTCATGAGGCGAAGAAGAAGCAGAAAAAAAGAAAAAAGGGAAAACTGAAGTTGAAGTGCGAGAATTGACAGCGGTAAAGTATGTGCAAAAGAAATCGATAAGAAAAGAAAATTGTCGAGCTTTAAAAAAACGAGTGGAAATCGGACGAACCAGGTCAAACCATTCAGCTAGCTAGACTTCGCCCGAGTAGACCGATTCATGAAAGGAATCCTATCAAAGTACGCTTGGAATTAACTTTTCACTTATAACCAACGATTTCAATCTCTGTAGTCGATCAGCTCAATTATTTATGGAGTCGAGTGAGAACAGGATTCTCGAGTATCGATGAGAACCATTCGATCGATTCCTTTCATCGTAAAGGTTTCTGCTGTGAATCTGGATGGAATTATTCCTCGAACTCGATCGATGACATGAATCAGAAGCACGAAGACTATCGAGCGTGAATTTCGACAGGCAATCAGTGTCGTTGGTTAGCCTTGCGGACCCCGAAATTTGGATGATGTAAATAGTCGTGAAAGGCTGCACAAAGCTTTTCTACAAAAATAAGGGAGATAAGATTCCTGAAGAATTAGTTTTTCACATTCTCCTGTCAGTTCTCGGCGAGTTGTTTGAGAGTGACGCTTTAATTACACGACGAAGAAGGGAGTGGATGAACGGCCGTTACCTTTTTAATCTTTTTCCCCCTTTTTCCCCTTTTCTTATTTACTTCTTTCAGTCGTACATTTCGGGCGTATAATTATATTACACGGTTGTCACATCCGGTTATCTTGCAAGGCAGCACAAAAAAGAGAAGAAAAAAAAATCCGAAAAAACAAGGAACGTTATCATATCCCATGCATAAATTACAAGTCTGGTTTCTGTATCGGAGTTCGATTGAAAGAAAAAAAGAAAAAAAAAATATTCTATTCGTTCAATTGACTCGATCGGTTTCATTAGCTCCATTAATTCCAGGTAATCATCGGTCACGAGAGATTCGCTTTTCGGCGAATGGATCCGCGCTATTCATCAATCCAACAAAAGGTCGAGTGGCCGATGTATATTATATATATATGGGCCGTTAGCTGGCTTGGCATTTTGACAACGCCCTGCACGGTCCACCAAAAAAATTCATTAAATTTATTTGGGAAAATTGTAAACCGAGAGCGAAAACATGAGCTCTGGTTCACCGCGAGAACTGTTGGTGAATTCGCGCGGGATAATGTGGCCAGAGATAAAGCAGCTTGCGGACAGTGATCGAGGCAGAACTGCTCTGAATTAAATTATATGATTAAAATTATTAATTTCCCGTCTGGACTCGCTACTTTCAGAAAGAAACGGCACAGCGGAAGACTAAGGAGGTAAAAAAGTGTCGAAAAATTTGAACAAAAGAAGAATTCCACATCCGGTTCAAATTTTTATCACCGAAAATGTACTTTTTTATTTCATTCTTTCTTCGAAAAATTTATCGCAACGATCGTTAATCCGACGATCAGGGATTCCTTCCTTGAAAGTACTAGACTGTGGATAACTGTGGGCACTTTAAGACAATGAGTATTTGCGCACATCGTGCATGAATTAAGAGGCCCCATTATCCCACCGTTAATTATACGACATTGGATTAGGAAGATATGCAGAGCAATATGTAGGAACGATGTGTACCTGTACCGAAGATCTTGCGGAATTAGGATCAAAGATAGCGTTTCCACCGTGGTATCAGCAGGGGGTCATGTAGCGCCTACATTAGTGTAATGAAACGGAGGTGAAGAAGCCGAGTTCGCGATCAAAATTTCGCATTTAACGCGGCGATTCGCAATCAACCCAACCGTAACTTACCCGGAGGTACTTCCTAATTAAGTACGATCGACCCTACAAGCCCTCTGATTCATGAACTAACCCCTAGGTTTACAATGAATCTTGTTGAAGCACTGGATGATCTTTTCACACATTATTGTTAAGCTGAATTCCCAAAATTCTTTGCAATATTAATTAGAAATTCAAGGGCCCCGTTGTTATTCTGATTATAGGTGCGAAAAAGCACTCCTCATATTCTGAAGGACTGTTAGCAGTTATTTCCGTATAAAACAGCTTAGTGTGAGATTTCGAATGGTGATTATGAAGTGATGCGTGTGTGACGTACAGTTAGTGATCATCGACGTACAAAACCTTCACCGAGTGATAGATATACAACAATAATGAGCTCTGGTCGAAAATAAACTATTGGCAGCTTGGGAAAACTACCGATCATTGTGAAAGAATTATGGAAAACTATGAAAATCGCTATACCCAGTTCATCAATCGTTGTTAGAAGTATTTCCACGTTGGAACAGTATTTCTTCAGCCAAGGGAAGGTATTACTCGTGTCTACGTCGACTTTTGAATGAAAATGAAATTTCTTTAGAAACGTTTCCCGAATCAGTCATCGAAATCCACTGTAGTATTAATTTAAGATCACCGAGAGTTTCGTGGGTCTTAAAAGTCAGCAAAAATTCTTGGATGGTATCAAAAGTCAGTAAAAAGTTGAAGAGAATTCCAACGGTATTCGTCTGAGAGTATCACCGGAAGTCTTTGAAAGTCTTAGAACTTATTTAGAGTCATTAAAATTCACTAGAGGTCATTAGCTGTCCAGGTCGTATTTCGAGTATCATGAAGTCATTCGAAGGCACCAACAAATCACCATTTGTAATTCAGACATAATTTCACGTGAAAAATAGGCTCACACGGAGCAAAGAAATATGTTTTACTTTAAATGAATGCATTATTATTTTAAACCTCGACTTTACAATAGGTTGAACTCTTAGCCAGTTATTTGCGTGTAATTAGCCAGTATGACGAAAGCCCTTAACTCTTAAGTGTGAAGTATGAGTGGTTCCGGTGAGCCGGAAGTATGACTGTGCTTATTAACGACCAAGTAAATATTTTAACGGTTCTAAGTAATAACGAAACCCGCTCAGCTGTTTCGTTGTTAATTGCTACCTCTGGAATGGAATAAGAGCGATGGTGGGGCAGCGACGAATTGACATTTGGCAGAGTAGGCATTAGAGCTTCCATTACGCTCTTAGTCAATCACGATAACGAATCTAATGAAGCAAAACAAAAGCACCCGGCTGTATTGGTAACGACCGGCAATTCCTGAGAGCCTAAATCGAGAGAGACGCTACCGCGTAAGCTTTGTAGCAAGAAAATTTAAAAATATCGATAAAATCGTACGGGAAAATACTTGGACTTATCGAATGTCACGCGCCATTTGAACTCATCGTTTGAATATTTATTCCCACCGACGTGTTTCGGCCGCTTCAACTCACCCTTCGTCTTGCCAATTGCTGATCGAACCGATGTCTGCATCCGACAAGGCACTCCCAAAGCCCTGCTCTACCATTTTGATGATGGCCGCTGCCACTTCCGTTCTGGTGACGATAATCCTCCTCAGCAAACTCGTAGACGTCAAGAGGGTGCCGCGAGCCATCCGGACTTCCCAGCAGCGCCGTGGCCGACAGCTGATGGCTTGCCGAACCGCTGCGAAACGAGATAAAATGTTAATTAATTATTCCACTTTGACGGGGTGAAGTTTAATTATCAAATACCGCAGAATTAAGGCACGTCCCGTGGCCTTCCTCCGTCGAATTCGTCGAATATAAGTTATCTCGTCGATACTGATAAACGTTTTAGCGAACGAGATGCAGTACCGTAAAGGAGATAAGAAAATTTCGTGAGACTCTACATCTTCAGTCTTCGTTTTCTCGGGATGACGGCATGGTGGTTTGGGATAATGTGTAAAAGGATGGAGTACACGGGCCTAAGGGAGGAAAAAAAGTTTCATTGGGACCTGAGAGGGACAGCGTGGATTCCCTTGTCAGACTTGTTTCGATACAACGGAGTAGCTAAGGCCAGATAAAAGCTTTTAGACGTCTGAAAATAAGTTTTTTTTGGGTAAACGTTGGCCGGACCCTCTTCGTTCCATGTCGTATTTAATTCGGTAAAGTCTAGGTGCTAACAAAAACTGGGTAAACGTCGTACGCAGTTGTCTTCGCGAACCCAAATCACCGAGTGTAGAAAGTATGACGATAGGTCAATATAGCCGCGGCAGAAATAGGTCCTCGATATGATTAATGGGTGCAATAAGGTATTTTCTACATTCCAATTAAAAGTCAACGTATTCTGAATGTTCAGTAAAGGAAAAATAAGAGGGGAAGTTTTTTATCCAATTAATTTCGTCCTCGACCGCTACAACCCTCCGGCGCAGACTGCAGGGTATAAATTTTCCGTACATTCGTACAAATCGCATAATGTGTGTGATATAAAAAGTTAAGGTGAAATATACGTCGCGTGGAAGCGTAAATTTTGGATACTTATTCTACCAAAGGTGTGCTACATCCCCCCAGAGGATTCAGTCGCATCAATTTAATCTCGAGAAACTTGTGACCTCGAGGCAGAGGTCGCAGACTTGTTTTTGGTCCACGGGGGGGGCTGTATAATCCCAGACTGAAGTTTTTAGGCGTCTACGAACTAAGTTGCAGAGGTTGATCAACACCGCACGTATTTCAAATTTATCGTATTGGTTTTTAGGATGAAAATAGTACAATAAATATCGGACGAATGTCAACTGCAGTGAGCCTCGTGAAATCCAATCACACGGAACACTGAATTGCCGATCGATAAGTGGATATTTTTACATACATAGATACATCTATTTGCATAATACATAATTCCCAGATATGTATACGTCCTTCGACAATAATGCCGTGTAACTCGATTGAATCAGACGTCCTTTCGTCTCTTCACCCCGAAAAATCGCCACTCCAGTTTTCGTATAAATATAACAAAGGCCGGCTCTGAAATGTAAATGATATCGTCCGCGAGGAACCTACCTACAAACCTCGAAAAGATATCCTCTGGGAATCCTTGGGGCATGGAACCGAAGAGTATACCTACCATAGTCCCGTTCTACCAATTTCAAACGCCCTCCGTACTGCGGGACCATTTATTACGGGTAGATTCTCTCGCCCCTCTCTCATCTCTCTCTCGTTTTATCCTCGGTTCGGAATCGGCCCACTGACCTAGAGCCCTGTACGACCGGCTCTATGACCTTAGGGAATTTACAGTTTATTGGGAAGCCATTCTCCAACCCCTCTTCAGCGGTCTGACGTGTCTAGGTTGCGTCTCGATATTACCAATCATCGACGAGATAGTTTTACCCTATTTTCTCGAGTTAGTTCGACTTATGAATACACGCAACACACGCGGCGTATACTTTCCATATAATATAATTTCAAACGATTCGCAAAACTCTGAGGGAACAAAAACGTAGAGAATAAAAAAGTATTTCGGGGATCTCTGAATATTCAGGGTTTTCTTTTATCCTCAAACATATATCCTCCTAGCAAGGTTACCCGCCACTTTTTTCGATCCCCAAGTTCAAGTCGGTCTGGTAAGAGTTACTCCGAGGCTTTTGGAAGACCGTGATAACATCTGCGGAGTTATTTGTTCCTCAAAGTCGTTGGCACCCTCGAGCAACGCCCAAAGCTTCGGGGTCTCCGGCATATGAAGATCGGCATGCGCAGACGTAATATATTCGTAAGAGTTGAAAACATCTCGAAACAGGTTCCCTCTCTCCCTCCGAACCCGCCGAATTCACTTTAACCTACTAGGAATTTTCCGCCGCGTGGAATAACGCTGAAGAAATGAGTTTTACTCGTTGTACAAGGGGCGGGAAATTGAGAGAGAAAAAGAGAGGTACACTTTGCCTCGGAACTTCTTATGAACCTTCTCTTTTATCAGCGAAGAGTTCAGACCCTCAAGGCCAGGGCGTCCTTCGCTCTCTGTAGATCCGGCGTTCAAAAGACTCCTGTTATACTAGCGCTGGCCCACATATACCGTCGACGTATTTCCGAACCTCTGGGTGAGCCATTTTTTAAGGTAGATAGTATTCAAGGTCGTCTGGAGATAGGAGACGGTTAAGGTTGAGGTATAGTGTTCTTCTCGAACCCAGCATCCCCTTGATGTGCCTGGATCAAACGAAACTAACCTGTGCGTTATCGATGAGGCGCAAAAGGGTCAGACGTGCGTTGGGTTAGATATCAAATTCGCTTGAAAAATGAAGGGGTTGAAGTTACACGGGTATACGCATACCTACTACACGCATAGATATGTATAAGAGAACCGAGAACCGCGACGGTGTGACCCTGGCGTTTATTTTGACTGGGTTTTATCAAATCGCTAGACATCATCTGCATCCACATCGTAATTCCAGCCGAACTGACAACCAATCATTCGCGGAATCGTCCTACCATACCCCCGGACCAGATGTTATCCGTGTTATCGATCAACCCCATTTCCGAAGATCCTTTTTTTTCTTTCACAAATATATATATATATATATATTTTATACTGCGTGGGTATATTGAAAGGGAGGAAGACTCTTCCTCGTCCTCTTTCTCTCTACACTCTCACGCGAGGCATCACTCCAGACCCTTCCTAGTTCCCTATATAATAACGCTAATTTTCACCACTTTACGAGCCAGAGTCACGAGGTTCACCCTCGTCGAGCAGGATTTTATGACTCGGTCGCCACGCTTGAGTGACGAAAAATGATGGACGAAAAAAAAAAAAAAAAGATAAAAAATAGATTGAACTGCTAGAAAATTGGCCAGTTAAAAAAATATCGATCCACACGTATATGTAGGTATATACATATACATATATGTTTAAATGAGACTCGCTATAACACAGTCAAGTAATTTCGAAGGCTGAACACGGCAGTTATAAACTTTTTGAATATAATATGTAGGGATGGAGTTGGAGCGACGTGGCTTTCAGGATTTCAATACCTAATTCAGGACGCTATTCTATTTTGGGTATGCTCATCGAAAGGGAGAACCCACTCTCTCTCGCCGTACACTTATTAGTTTCTATACACGACGATTGACGGTAATTTTCGCCACTTCAGAGCGTGACGCGACAAGAGAATCACATCGTTCGAAGGTGTATGTACCTACCTGTATCTGTACCAGTCAGGAAATGCTCAGAAAACATACTGGAAATCCGGCCAATTAAAAGGATCGATCGCACCCCGTGGCGTTCGGAATTCGTTCGGGGTACCACGACTATCTAGAATCACCCCGGTGGCTGGGCGCAGCTCTAAGGGATGAACGTTGGCGTACACTCTCTCTCTTTCTCTTTCCCCGCAAACTTTGCAAATAAACGATGTTATACGGGAGTTGGAGAGTTATAACGGGCCTTTTAATACTTATGCTTCACTGCAGAATTTTACGTATCTACCCCCGATGAAACGGCGTGTATCATCAAGCGCGGATTCGGCTGACCCAGGGCTCGAAATCGCTCAAAATCATTCCTGAGTATAGTTTCCGTAATATTGAAAAATAAAAAGGCATGCGTGTATACGTGTGCTGTATATTTTTATTATTTTTAGTCGCGGATTTATATTTTGGGGAAGGTTTTTTTTTCTTCGAATCCTTTTTGACCGGATATAAAAAAAAAAATTTGAATTCGTTGACTCCGAGGCGTCGGATTCCATGCAAAATAAGATCGAGAGTCTTTATAACGTGAAATCTTACGCGTAGAACGGAATATATAAATAAATAAATACATAAACAAATATATTCACCGTATCAACGACGGCTAAGTGTCACCTCCTTATTCTTCTTATCCCATCCGCAAGCTCGCGGTCGAGGGCGTATGCATACAAGTATGTAGCTCCGAAGAAGCAGAAGAAGAAGAAGAAGAAGGAGGAGGAGGAGAAAAAGAAGTTATATACGTTATATGGTATACATATATATTTCATTGTATAAAAACGTGATGCATAGATTACCATTTTTTTTCCACGCCAGTCTTCCGCTTCGACGTTTTTCTCCCTCTGCGGAGTTACGAATTTTTTAACTCATATTGTCTCGTAAAGTTTTACTTTTGTATATACACTCACGTATATTTCTTATTCTCTGAAAGTAACGACTCTGCGATTACCCCCTCTGAATAATAACGATCGGGTCGGTTGGAAATACCTGGGCATAATCACATTCGACAAAAAAGGAAAGAAATAATCGATTCCTTGAGGCAACAACAAGAAAAAAAAAAGAGAAAAAAAAGGTGAAGTAACTTATCGATACGTTAGACTCATCGTCAGCGAAAAGAAACTCATCTGCACTCTGGCCTCAGCCCAAGCGAGCTTTTTCAAGCTACTCAAAGAAACTCGTCCCTTGAAAATTAGCTCAGCTTAGCTCATTCTGGAGTTTTTCAATCAAGACGGGTTCTAAGGCTACACAAAGCTCCGTTTGTATTGCTAGTGGAAAGCACAATGTCCGGACGCGGTACATTGTCTATTTTTCTGGCCATGTACCAGCTTTTGTGACAACGGACCTTTATGTGCTCCAAGGGATGGACAAAGATCTATCTTCCCCAACGTCTTCACTTCTTTAGCCACAGTTACACGTACACCGTACGTTCATAGAACTCGCGATGTTTGTAGCTAATTTTTTCGCCTCGGAGCAAAGAACGAACGAACTAATGATTGATCGAATGAGTAAATTAATGGATAAGAACCTGATTGTATGCAGCACCGAAGAGGATCTAATAAATTTCATAATAATTGTGAAAGAGGGAAAATACGGATAAAGGGAAAAAAAGGATTTTTTATGGACGATTGTCCAGGGCTGAGGGGTAGTGAGCCGAATCCCTCGACCTGGAATAATTCTCATTACGTTAACGAAGTGAAATTAAAATTCGATCCGTTTCCTGCTCTGATAATTTTTACAACAGCGTTAGAAACGGGCCTGAGTATCGTTGGCGATGGTACGTGACTCAACCAATTTACAGAGCGTCCCGAATGTAATTATCGTTCAACCCCTGTCATAACAGAATTCTACTTTTCGAGTTTCTGGAGCAGACCTCAGCTGCTTGCATTGTCTTGCGAAATGAGCTTTGGTTTTTTGTTTAGTTTGCGCTAAAAAAAAAGGAGAAAATAAAACAAAAAAAAAAGAAGCTTTTTGTTCTTCAAAAATCAAATGTCCTTTCACAGACTTGCCGATTTACATACCAAAGGAAAAGCTGCTTCTAGCCAGCAGCTAGGCGGCAAAATATTTTATTCGAAGACGTGCTGGTTCGGTCTTTGCGGTATTTACTGATCCTCGTGTATCAAGCGAATACGTAATGTCACTGAGACGCCACGTCCGTCCCAGAGGACTCTAGGGATTTATATACAAGGAGAAAAACGTAGAGACGTACTCCGAGGACGTTAAGACTGTTCGTCGCGTCAATCAATTTCGATAAAATTACCTAAAAACTTATTTTTTTTTTTGGTATCCACGCAGATATACCTGGCTGTATATTACGCTGAGGAATTTTTATAAAATTTGTACACTGCTTTAACTTTCTGAATAAAACTTCCGTCAAAGCTTGGGCGGAGGCAAAGAGAAAGGTTTTGCTTTGAAAAGTATTTTTCATCATGCTTTATATGCCGAGCCTGCGCACATACGCTCTCGCGTTTTATAGGTTTCTACGGTATAAAATCTTTGTCTCCGTAATACAGGAATACCCTGACCGGGGACAAGATGTGTGTTAGTAAATACTATTCCGAGAACAAAGGAATTTCATTCAACAAAACAGAATTACCCCCGACATATCAAGTCTCTGGGATTAATTACACTGAATTACGACCCGCGTCAAGTCCAATTTCCTCCTTCCTCCGGTTCGTTTCGCTTTATCCTTCCTTTTTGTAAATAACAAATCCACTATTGTTATTTCGGTCTAGTTTTCTTCCACGAGCCACGAATGCCCGATTACCTACCACTTGCGTTGCAACGAGGGAAAACACTCGACGGTTTCATTTAATTCTGCAACCTTCCCCGATTCTGACAATGAGTCACTTTCATCTTCGCGGTATACACTTCGCATACACTCAAGCCGTGAACCAGTTAATTTCACGTGACCAATCCGCAGTTGGTCGCATTGCGGTAAAACCACACTGCATCTAAACTCCCACGGTGTCGAGACTAACTTGAGACTTTATCTCCGGACCGTCCCTTATAAATCTTTACTGTTACTGCAAACACCACACCATCCCATCCCACCCATCAGCAGTTTCGAAAATCAAACTTTGGGACTTCGGCCAAGATCTCGATACCTGCACCAATTCTTACTTGAAATCCTATAAATACAAGGCGACATCTTTCACAGCTGAAATTCCTAATCCAAACACTCGAATTCCGTTCTACTCTGTTGTCTTTCCCGGCTGCTGCGGTTAGTTTTAAGAATGAGAAATGTATGATGAATATAGAGCGTTGAAAAATCTGTTAATCACAATTAGCACGCGAAGTTTTCTCATTAGATGGCGAGCGAGTGTGGGAAATAAAGTGTAGATTGGTCGGGTTTAAAGACTGGCTCCCTTGGGCTACACAAAATTACTTTTTTCGCAATTACGGCCGAGTTTCTCATACTTACTTATTCGTGGTACACTAATTACAGTACCGTTTCGTTAACGCCCGACTACCCCGCCAATCTTTGGTCGTAAAACCAGCCGGAATATATTTCGCGGTTAAATGTTCCAGGATAATATTACATTTCGTTTATGACTTTATGACTCATGACTCTAACGAAATATCTACACCGTGGCGTAAGCTGGCTGCCGTGTCATTTCATTAATCATTAGATCCCTCGAAGCATCCTTTCAATTTCGACAATCTAGAGCCGAGGAGAGATAGCGGAAGCTCCGACCTCCCCGACGCGCAGACTTAAATTGGATTAAAAAACGATTGAACTTTTCCAGCTTTCGGAATCAACGGTCGGATCTCCGCTTTAAACTGTTTCGAATTCTACAGTCGATTCGAGAATCTCTTCGATAACGAATTATGTATCTATCCGCTAGCCAAATATCGGTCTTGCAATCATGATTCCAATTTTCCACGGAACATACGACGCTAAACTTCGTTCAATATTTCAATACACCGATATCAATCTTATATCCAATTACAATTCGTTTATTTTGTCACGAGATACCTGTAGGTCGATATATTGTCAATATTTCGAGACAGTAGACCAACGCGGTTGATTGATACCGTTCGCAGGCTATCGGAGGCTCTACGGAGACTTTCGATTTCCAAATTCCAGTCTTATTACATTATTTACACGGGTTTCATAGACCCGAGTCTATAGTCGAGACCGAACAAATAGTAATTATTCATACAATGGTTGAAATGATATCGAAAGCTCAATACCAGATGGATTTCCGAAGGCTTACACCCTTCCGACAGCGAGCAAGCCCGAAATTGATGAAAATTTAGCGAAGCTGTATGAGCAGGGTGTAATCCAAAAAATTATTGAATGGATGTTACGTCCTCCCTATAATGGGGCTTTCGTGTCGAATTTTCGGATCCATCCTTACGGTAGCATTCGCAGTTTCTTGCGGATTAGACCTTTCCGATTCCTGGCCGTCGATATGGTCGATATTAAATTTCAAAATTCTGAATTTGATCCCATTGATCAGGTATAAATCCACACCAAAGCTATTTACATGTATGTAGATATGCATGGATCTATATGTGCTCATCCAAGTATAAGCGGAGCTCTGGATCGCGGTACGTGGGCAGTGAGGATAAATCAAAGCTATTGCGTTTCGGTATGGCGGTGTGGCGGTGGTGTTCACCCTCTCCGAAGTTGGTTTTCGGTTTGGGGGTACAAGCGCAGACCTTGGGCAAGTATTGTATTGTGTTGGTACGCGTACATACAGACGAGTGTACCTTGCAGATATATAGGTATATAGATATCGTACGTAGGAATACATAAATTCATGTAGTCAGGATATACGTGTGACGTCGGTGGTCCAGAAATGAACGGACTTTCATAAATATGCAGAACACCGCGGACACGTTTTCATGCATTTTCCTAGTTTCCATGTTATCAACCTGCTCCGTATTCCTCAGTCATGTTAACCGGAAAACGTTGGCTGTCATAAAAACAGAGAGCTCTACACGTACCCACGTACTCGTATAAGGAAAGTTGAAAATAATTATCATCAAACATATCGTATAAGCGGAAAACTGCTCATACCCCCGGATATTCCGTGCCGTAGGCTGAAAAGTAACTTGACGTGAGATTCGAATACAAGGGTCTAATAATGTCCAGATAAAACACACCAAAAAATAATTAACGAGGCGGATAATTCCCTTGAAAGGAATCTTTTATGAAAATTACTGTGCGCCCAAGAGTTTTTTTTTTTTTTTTCGAAAGCCCAGCTCCATCTATATGAAAATCTGGATCCACGAGCCATTGCCTCTCGTGGTTGAATGCAGTCAAATTATAAAAGTAGTCGTGAGATTCCGGACTCTTTCGTCTTTCACACATTTTTTTTTTTGAAAATTGAAGAACGAGGCGAAACAGTTTGTCAATTTTGAAGTTAGGTGGATGAGAAAAATTCTCTGGGGAAAACCTGGTCCTTCACAAATAACTCATTTTAAGGGTCGGCATATAACCCGTTAATAATTGATCGAACAGGTAGGCAATACGAGGCACGGGGTAGTGACCCAGATTTCGGATTAGGAACCAGGGAGGATTTTCGCGTTGTAGTAAATCCAGATTAAATAGAGCTCGGCCTGCACGAGGGGTGTATGCGCTACCACGCACAAAGAAGTGTTTCGCGGGACGCGGTAATAAGCTGGTATATAAGGACTGTTTTGGAGAGGAGTAGACAGTTATTGCTCGAGAGAGGAATAATTACGTTTCGCCACTTGAATCTGACGTGAGTAGAAGGAAAAAGAAGGAGATATTGAGAGTCTTGGAAAAAAAATCAAAAATTGGCTACCTACCTCGGGAATTTCTGAATATAAGAACTTTAGATAGATATAAGGAGAGCTGGTTTCATCTTGCTTTCATCCATGACGTTCGCAGGATTCGAGGGGCTTACAGAGGAGAAGAAAGAAAACGTAGAATCAGCCGGAGGGGTTCCTTTCGGTTATTTTATTATACAGAAAATCGTATTTGTTTCTACTGAGCCAACTTCTCATTTATAAACATTTATTCCTGAGGCGTAGTACTATAAAACCAACATGCATACCTACATACATTCAATCCTCCAGGATCCACGATTTCGCTGCCTTCACCCTCGCCTCTCGTTGTCGCAATTCTCAAATACCAGTGCAGCTTTTCATTTCGCGCTTTGGCCAACCGATACGAATCATTGATCAAGCTCGCATCTTTTCTCGACTCACCGAATATACAACGATAACACGAATCTTCGCCGATAATCAGCGAAAGTTTCGAGATCTTGGGAGAAAAAATGCCTTTTCTTTCTTCCTTTTTTTTAAACAAATTTTACGGACAAATATTTTCCGTCCTCGGATCTTGTGTCGCTATAAATTTGACCCTTGTTGATGTGTACGGTATCCGTTTGTATAATTTCTGGTGCAATATATATTCGCTTGTTTACGTATAAACTTGATTTTTTTTTCCTTTTATTCCGCGTCCCACGTATAATGAAAAATGGAATAATTTTCAGCGCTCCTCCCGTTATCAAAGGTAAATTATTATTTATCCCATACTTCACCGTCGAGTATTTTTAACGTTGTTAGCTACTCTAAATCATGCACGATGACGAGGCTGTGCTATTCCGGAATTTCATCGGCGTAATTCACTTTCGCGAAAAACCTCTGGGCGAGTTTAATTACCGTCCCTTTGATCATCCAGCATTTAAACAGCGAACAGTACCTATCGCGAGTTGTTAATTGACAATTTAAAACACCGCACGTGTCAAGACAGATTGACGCATTTCGACTAATGACTCGTTTAAAAGCCTCGTTCAGTCCTCTAAAATCCAAAAAAAAAGTCAATCTAGAAAAATGAAAATGCTCTCGCATATAGTCGAAATCTTCTTCAAAGACTTCTTCTGGGAGTGATGGTGGGAGTAAGAGTACGCGAAAGGTGTAAAGCAGAGTTTATGGTGTTCAAACTCACCTGAGGTACTCCCTGGACGCGATGGACTCCCATGACATGGCGGTGCCTCTTTCGCCCCCGTCCCTCTCCTCTTCCTCCCTCTCTGACGACCCCCACTGCCAGTCTCATCTTTCTCCTCCACCATTGTCCCCAGCACCGCACCTGCAGGCAGCACTCAGGCAATACATAACACCTCTTCGCAGTCACACTCCTTTGTCACTCGTATAACAGGGGAGTGAAGAAACCGGAGAAAAGTATTCGGTAATTAAGCGATTTTAGTCAGCTTACTGGCACCGCGGAGGCCCGGGTTATTGGACATCTATATCCGCGTGTAACCGAGCTGGTTTCTCGTCGCAAGTCGCTTTTTATTATTCGCGATACTTCTACCGGGAATAATTTCGAATTCCAATTTTGTCCATTTCCCGCGGAGAATCTCGAGTCCGTAAATGACTACCGGCTGGTCTTGGCCCCTTCCTTTACACGGTAAGATAATTGGGGGGCAGAATTCTTCCGAGTCGTTGATCACGAGTAATCCAATTAACACTGATCGTTTAATCGACTTCCCGGGCTCCGTTTGTTCGGTGAAGTTTTTCGCTTCTGTAGAGGACCGACGAGTCTCTGAGCTTCGTCCTTGTTTTCACGATTATTGACTCGGCTATGAAAATACTCCGCTATGCAGCTTTTCCAACCCTCTTTATTATCCATTCAGTGAATCTTCTCCGCACCGATAGCTACTACAACTAGCTTTTGTCCTATCCGTCAGAAATTGTATATCTATATGTGTGTTCCAATCGAAGTTATACCCGCTGTTCTACTTTACGGTATTAGTTGCTGCCTCCACTCCGGTGTTATGTTTGCTCTCAAATATCTCTCATCGAAAGCTGACGCCAGTGTATCATCAATCGGATCGTCTCTCCTCTTTCACAAAGCTACGTCACACGATCTCCCTCCGATATCGTTTCCTCTCACTTATTGTTCGCCTGTGATATCCAGGGCGAAGTTTAAGAAGATAAGTGTCTGGAATCGCATCGCTTCTCACTGCACTACTTAGCGGCAGAATTATATCGATAGGTGATCATAGATTGTGATTCTATCGCGAAATGCAGTTGGGTCTGAGTCCTCATAGACATTGAACGATGGTGTGAGTCAGCGGGAAAATAGTCTCGATAAAATTGTACGAATAATTCGAAGATTTTTTATTTTTATAAAATTCCTGAAAAGCAATTATCGGGAGTAAGTTTTAACGGGGTAAGCTCGGCTCATTTATTTTTGATTAAAAATAGTTAGCAGTTGTTTGTTACGCCCCGATCCCAGGAGAGCAAAACGCTGTATCTGGAGGGCAGGGAAAATTTCTCGAACAGAAACGAAAATTGTTTGGAGGCTGTTCAGCGGGCCGGTAAATCGTTCGTTGTGGACTACGCGTCGTCGTATAAGAGACAGTCAACGCTAGGGGAGGAAACTAAAAAGTTGTGGATACATAAAAAGAGGTTTGAAAAAGGATCGGTCCTCCTCGCCTAGTTACATCGCGGTTTTTCTATTTTATCTTTCTCCAGGTTTTATCTTTCACTTTCAATTATCACTCGTCGAAATTATCCAAGTAAATTACTTGTCTTCTATTCCTCAAAAAATCGACGGCAGACTCGACGCTCTTCTATTATCAGGATTATCAACTTATCGCCACTTTCGATCCGGTGAGAATTTTCAATAACGTAAATGTGCGTGTGGTCACTGCATAATATCTCGTATTAGAGTTTAAAGTTCACCGCTTGCTGCTCGTCACGTTTTCGTTGAATACGAACCGTAGATTGAGAACTGTAATTCCCTTGATCATTATCCGAACGAAGAAAAATTTCTAGATGTTAATTCAGTTTAATTAATTTAAACGACCGTCGCAACGTGTCCGCGGATAATAACTACCGTGCGAATTTCCTACAGCGTTGAAATTGAATCATGTAGATATTCCCATGATCTCCGATTGGCGTGATAATTGAAATTTCGTCCTTTGCTTCACCCTGGGAGATATTCTCTGTAAATATATCGTATCCTTCCGTATTATATCCTGTTTCAGTTTATTCTTTATTACAAACTGCAGGAGAACACTTCAGCTCGGAACTTTTTACTCGAAGCTTGAGTAACGGTGATTAAAACGGAACCGTGACGAAAGTGTATCGTGGTATTATAAATGCGGTGCAAATTACTCGTCGTTTGAGCCGTTGATGGGTTCTTCGAGTCTGTTTTTGTCGGCTACTTATTAGACGGCTTTAACAAACGATTTCTTAGCTCGATTAAAACCTCGTGTTATTATACTAGGCGACGTGTAATCAGTCGTTCCTAATTTATACCTCGGACGATCAGCGATGGACAATACAGGTAGAATTGTTTAGCTCGATTTACGACGGTTTAGTAGAGCTTTTAACTACAAGGCTACGGCGAAGCTTTGCCGGCCGTGGTTGGAGCCGAACTGTCGCGCCCGAGCCGCAGCAGCCCGCAACACACGACCCACCACCCTCCAACCCCTTTCACATCCCCTTCGCGTCGGTCGTACGGCCTTCCTTCTACCACGCAACGCTATTCCATCGTCTTCGTTGACGCCGTACTCCACCGCACCGCGCCCAGTACCTTATTCCATTCCACGATCTGAGCCATGGTCCCGTTTCTCACTTACATCTCGTTAACCATACCTTGTGACTTACATTGAGAAATTTCCTGTACTTCGGATAGATTACAGATATAAGCTCACGAGAAGGGTGTCCTTCCAGATCGTTTCAGAGCCTTTCTATTTGGTCTAAAAATAGGGGGCCTAGACGGATGATTTGACCAGAAACGCAGGATAATTTGTAGAATGGTAGAAATGGCTCTAAGTTTTGAAAAGCTAAGTGAATCTCTTCGAATTATATCTACAAATTAGCCAGGAAAATTTGGTCTGAGAAACTCAATATCGTGGATGCAAGGAGCATTTTAATAATATTTCAAATACGGAGGGTTCGGAAAGCTCCTTGCGTCACCAAATTTTTTTAGCCTATTTGGGGATATAATTCGAAGAGATTGACGCAGCTTTTTCTAAATCAGCTTATGCTTTCTCGTGGTACAAATTATTCTACAGTATTGGCAAATTCATCCTTGAAGGATCGAGATCGATGATTTTCGATCACATGTACGTTTCATTTTCAAAGAAAATCTTTATACTCGGTATGTATTTAGGATCCAAATTATCTGATCGATTAATAAATGATGAAATTTATTACCGTGTAAGAGACAAAGGTTGTTTATTTTTTCCTAATTTCCAAATGCGCGTTAAATGGGGCTCGTCGATATCAATTCGTTACAGTGAAACGCTAAGTACATCCAGAGAAAAATATCGGTTCACTCAGAACACCGTGTCACGCGAGTGTCTATTTCGGTATATAAAACGAAAATCTAAAAGCTTTCAGGATCATCCTGCACGTATACCCGCACTTGTGTGTATATGCTACATACGTATGTACACCGAAGGTTGTACATAGTTCGAATCTTGCGTGGGTAGCTGGTATGTGAGCTGATGATGAGATGGTAAATTTGCATTGTTGAAAAATGAATGAACGTGTTGCTTCCGGGCGAAAAGCTAAGCTAAAAGCCCCAGAACGTCGAAGTGCAAGAACTTACGCTTACGCATAAGACTCTATTTTTCTTGGATATCTCACCCAGTCATGGACAGATACACGTACCACCTAGATCAACTTCCCTACTTATATCCTTTATAAAGGAAGAAAAAATATCTCAGGCACGTGTCACGTTAGTCTGAGAAGGCCTCTCCCTCTAGCCCCTCAGTGCATCGCGTGACCCCGTGTCTACTCTCATCCAAGTATCGGGGTCCAGGGACCCTGGAGGAAACCCCATAAAAGTGGGTGAGGTACCGCGCTCTCCGGGCTTTAGCAGATGTATCCCAGCCACCCTAAAGCTGCAGGAGTGAGTGACCCGTTTTTCTTCTCTCTCTGTTCCGACCCAGTCTTCGGAACGGAGGGCTGCCGAGTATTGCCGAGGGGTCGCGAGTCGGGACGAAGCAGCTACTGGGGTGTAAAACGGGGACACACGCTGCACACACCCCTGACGGGTATATATAGTCTTCAACTTTGGCTGTCGTGGCTAGTTGCGGAGTAACGGTGTGGGTGCAGCGGGGAACCACCAAGCATCGTGAAAAATTAAATCCTTAGCCGAGAGCGACGAGCCCTTCTCTGCAGCTTCTTTACTCCTAGCTGTGTACGACAAATACATAATACCTTGGCGACCCTCTATTCAGACTTTTGTACTGTATTGAAAAACTTCTCTTTACGTCTTCACCGTGTACTATGTAACTCCATTCTTTCTTCAACCCATGTCAAATCGAGGGTCGGCCTTGTCCCGTGTTTTTACTACAGGTGGATTTTCGCGCGATGGAATAATCGATGCCTTTGCCTTCCGGAAACCCGGTACTTACCGTCAGAAAGGTCAAGACTGTTTCGGCACGATATTACGTCGAGAAAACTTTTTAAACATTCTTGCTCTCCGTCGGGGTGGATATTTTGCCTTTCTAGCGATTTGCCGAGGTGGAGTTTCATTGATTACACATTCGGACGGATTCCCTAATTCCATAGACTTACACACTCCGCGTGTAACTCTCTCGAGAGAGGATAGTAGCCGTTACGCATAGTAGAAACTCGCAATCAGGCGAGTAGCAGTTGATTACTCGGAAGAGGAACGAAGCTGGAGCGTTAAATCGTTTTATTCTATTGAAGAGGATAAGAATAAAGAAACTCGGGTGTAACGAGTACAGTTTTAACCGCAACCTCGCTGCACCGACCTCTAACCTTTAATCAGAGAGTATATCGGGGGAATATGGGTTTCAGTTCATCCTTCATTTTCTCGTTTAACTCTGAAACTCGTGGAAGGTTCCACGACGTGCTATTTTCAACCGGGATAGGAAAACTGGTTTAAAAACTGTCGTCAATTTCCGAGGAATGGATATTACGCGAGTCGAGTTAAGAAAAAATTCGTTAAGAAGTAAATCGATGGGAAATGGTTACATTAAGAAAATGGGATTTGTTTGATTAAAAATATAACTTTGATCAAACGTTTGCTCCGATACCATCGAAGGTAATAATAAAACGGCTCCTTCTTGTCGGGAAGGGATGATTCGAGTAAGATTACTTATCGTTAGCTTACCATGGTGCAGCGGCGGTTGGCGCGCCTGCTCGAGTGACCTGATAACCCAGATAACCTAGATGACCCACAACGCGACCTGGTCATACACAAATTCCTCGTAACCCGAACTTTTTCAACAACCAACTCGCTTATTTAACCTGGTAAGTGTAAAAGCTCACTTTTCAGGTAAGCTAAAATCTCCAGCGAGTTAAGTATGTGGGTCGTAAAAGCTCGCGGTGAGCTCAAAAAGTCTTCCCTTACTTAACGTACTTGTGGTAAATAGAAGATCAAGATGAAAGTAAATATGTGTGTAAAAATATGCAGAAATTTTCACGATAAACGAGAATTGATAAAGGTAGGCTCGCAAGGATTTGCCAGAGAAAATTGTCCTCCTGTTAACCGGAACTGCTACGTCATGTAAGAGGGCTTTGCTGATACAGCATAAAGGGGATTTTAAATCAGGGACAACCTCGGGACCCACGCGTCATTGATTTCGGTACGTATCGCGTAAGCTCAAGATGACACGTGACTAAAGCTCTTTTTATTGTCGTTATAAACCTTCCGCAAGCTCGCGTATGACTATGCGGCATTTCATTGTTCTGTAAATTGTTATAGGCTCGACATAAATACCACGTATACCTATCGCATCGGATTCAACTGTCAGTTCACTTTCATATCGGAAAACAATCCGCTCGAATACCCATTACAGGCATCGACTAATTGGTATTCGATGAAGAGTGGCGTAGAGATCCTCTTCGCTATTTTTCTCCCGCCCTTCATCTCTTAATCGTCATCTGGGTTATCGCCGAAGTAATTTTAGCCCGCCATTCAACCCTCGATGGAATCGTCGAAAATCAAACACAGGTTGTTTGGAGATTGGCTTAGGATTAGTTCGGGTCAGACTTGCCATTCATAACATAACCATCAACATCAAACACTGATCAGACCTCATTCCGGAGCAACCAGTGTCACATTAGACGAGACAATCTACCCGCAATATTTAATCACAAGATAAATTTCGTTGTCTTGAAGAGCTCGAGTCCGCATGTACGACGTATACGTATTGTATGTGTACATGCGTACATTTCAGCAGGAAGCCAAGAAAAACTTGAAGTTCAAGAAATTCTGAAGTGGCGCTGAGACAAGTGGTGGAAATATTACACCCTGTTGAAACTGCAGTGACGATAATTGATTGCCTCCTACCGGGGGAGTAGAGTGACGTATGAACCTGGACATTTCCTGGTTCCGAATAAATCGAGGCACTTTCCAACCCTGTAGTCAATTCTCGTTTGCTGGACACAGACAAGTGTGCAGGGAGAAAGAGAGTACCAGAAACACGGCGGAAGTCCTGCTCTCGCGATTATTCGTGCTAAAAAACGTGAGGGAATGGAGATTTCTCGATCTGGATGAGCCGTGGCACTTAAGTAGCCCTTAGAATTCTCACGTGCGATGCGTCCGGAATATCGTATCGTTTGACGGGAGTATTTCTACCCTGGTGAAATTGCACGGGTGATTAGTGTCCCGTACGAGTGCGAAGTGGTTAGATTTGGATTTTGATTTTGTACATAATCGCGTAGCTAGAGACCAGACGGTTGACTTTGGCTAATTAATGCCGGAACCACACCTTCACTGGCAATTCTGCCAAACTCATGCATCTATGACAGTCTTGGGCGGAGCGATCCAGAGTCTAAAACAATTTTCCTCATTCCCGATTGGCTGGGTTACTTAAAAATAGTCACTCGGGGTGTGGTGACTCCGATACACCGAAGTCGCCAACACACGAACATGTAAATATATACACAGTAGCTTGTCGCCCGGTCATGACACACATGTAACCAAGAAAACCCATGTGGCTTGTGGAGACATTGCCAGAAGATGCCTGCGAGCTTCTCACTTCGATGCTCGACCTCAAGGATTTCAGATCTTGAGAACCCTTGGGAGCCTAGAGTCGGTTACGGAGTGCAAAGAATTACAAGTGTTACGCGGGACGCGGTCGTGCAGTAATTCCCAAAGGTGGTCAAATGTTCCTTAATCAATTCCATCGAGTTAACCGCGGACTAGGTCCCGTTTAATAATTAACCATCGAACGGTCTCGCGTCAGAAGTTAGGTTAGCTTCCCAGACTTTATATTGCCCTAAATAATTCCATTGCAGTTAGAGAAGATCAGTTTCCGCGGACGTTCTTCAAATCCGCAGAGTTCCCAGTTTTAGTAGAACCTCGATCAAGTGCCTAAAAGAAAGAAAACTCTGTGATCGCAAGTGGCTAGTGTTCGTCGATAGATATTTTTGACGAAACGAGGAATACCCACGTCAACTATCAAAATGACGATATAATTTCACCTAAAAATGTACAAGTAAACGTGTAGGATAATTTGTAATAAATATTAAAAGAAAGAAAAAAAACAAAAAAAAAGGTGTGAATAATAAGAATAAGTAAATTCATCCCGCCGAAAATCTTTCCTAACTATCTGTCAACGGTTTGAATTCTACTCCTCGAGATGATGACCTTGATGACAGACGTGGGTCAGTATCCTTACGAGGCCGGTACGAGGTCCTCGTACGACAGCTATCATCATCACCACCATCACCGTCACCATCATCATTTTTACGCTACAACATCTGAGACCGAATACTTGCAACGATACACGAACGACCGGGAGGATCATCCGAGAGCAACTAGCGCCGATGGTAGCTTAGCTTCTGCCGAAAGCGCTGGCTCTGGTCGTTGCTATCATCGCGATCCTCTACGGTAGTTGTTTACCAATAATATCATGTAACAGTGTGCATACGTAGGTGGTAGTATCTTTACAATCGATTTATAGAGGATCTAGACGCTGTTTGCCTCGAGGAAATTGTTTTATGTATACAAATTTAATATTTAGCTACCTGTACACACATTTACCTAAGTTCAAAAGTTCATAACCTGACTTATCGTTGCAGACCGTGCTTTATTGATTCGAATCAATTTTAGCTGCCCGTGGAAATTCTCGGTTTGCTAAACGTCAAGACTGAAACAAATCCGCTGATCAGATGTAGGTGGAGGTTCACTGTGCAGTGAGAAAGTGAAATATGTCCAATCCGAGTTTAAATATGTGAGAATTATATGTTCTATTGCTACAACTAAATATTGTGAAATATTTGGTTCGACAAACTCGATATTTTTTCTTATATATGGTATATCAGAGTGTAGGAGTACAAGAGATATAAAACCGAATCTTATAGCCTTTCGTAATGTCATATCGAGTTCGACGTATTGCCGGCAGTATACGAATATGAGAAATAAATATGAAAAAACCTGACATAACGACTTTTGTTTCCTCCAATAAAAATTTCGAACTACTAGAGTGAACTTGTGAAGCAATATTCCAGGTTCCAGAGCTATCGCGTACCTACAACCACACAATGCATCGAGTATTGCATGCATAAAGTACCCTGACTCTCGCTCCGCAGGCGTAGGCAACTATATCGGTAACTATTGGATAACTCTATGTTATAGAAGATTTTCTAGTGCATGTACGTGCTGATGTGCATGTACAACACGGGTATAGACCGCGATCCTCGTTCTGCGGTTTACTGATTAATGAAAATCGCGTAATCAGAAACACCCAGCCCAAGCGATCGTCTTAATCCGAAGCATGGAGGGAAAACGAGGGTTTGTAAGTGTGTAGAGCGCGAAAGATGAGTGGCAGGATCTTGTTAACGGTGTTAATTAATCTCGGGTTAATAATAACCTATTTTGGAAACCTTGCCGTTTCCGTGGTTCGACGTTAACCTGGAGGAAAAACCAGGTATATTGAAAGGCGAAAAGCTTTTAAAGGCGGTCTTTGATTATTGAGAGACTCTGCTTCTCTCTCTCTCTCTCTCTCTCTCTCTCTCTCTCTCTCTCTCTCTCTTCCTTTCTCGCCGAGGGTGCTTTGAATTGATTATTAGCCACACCCAAAGAACATTATTTTTCTCTCAGGAGTGAAAATTATAAGCAATTTGCCGAGATCAATGAGGCGATACGATAACACTGGCCCTTATGAGTGCGATAAATTTTCCACCGCGAAATATAAATATCAGCTCTGATATTGGGCAAGAAAATATTATAACGAGCTAGTTTCATTCTCGACACGATTTCGGGCTGGGAAAAAATCGAACCGAGTCACCATATTAAATTTCCACTCTACTTTTTGGTTCTTGGGAAAATACATGCCTGCGAATTACTCTGAATTATTATCCCATTGAGTCGAGATCTCGAATGAAGTATCATAACTCGCCCTTGTTACAACCCCGAGTTCTCGAACAGGAACTGTTTAATATCAAGCGCAATATGGCTCGTTATCTGTCAGGTTCCAAACGCTCCGGAGAACCCCTCCGCAGCTGAGAGAGAAGATTCCTTAAATTCGTATTTCCACATTATTATTTCCACCCATCAATTATTCCCGGTCTAAAAATTATAAGCAATTTATACACCGATCGATAAGAAGAGCTGCCCTTTTAAGTGGCTCGAAAGAGTGGCTCGACCTTATTGGATACAAACGTGAATGATGATAAAAAAAAAAAAAAAACTAATTAAATTATGATTTTTATTGTCAATTGAGGACAAAATCAACCGAAGCGTGTCTCGAAGCTCTCGACTCGTGAGTTCGAACATCTATTTTTTTTCTTTTTTCTACACTTTTCTAATGAATCCCAAGCCTGTAGCTGCGAACTGTTCCACTGTTCCGCGTCGCTTCGCATCGCTTCGCTACCGCGTAAGAGGTTGACACATTTATAGTCGTGGTTTTGTACAGCAAGCCCAGGGAAATAGGACGGGGGCGAAAATTCGCTTCGGTTAAACTTGACGATGTCTTTAGTGCCCTCGAAGCAGTTCACACTTTACCTGCTAGGGTCATTTTTTCTCCCTTTCAAAAATTCTGGATGAAATTTGCACGACGGATCCTTAGTCATCGACGTTGAAAGAGAGCGGTAAAGGATCGTGAGAAAGGCTCTGACGATTAAAGAAATCTGGGTCACCAGACCCTCTATTGCTCTTTGGAAAAAAATGAAAAAGATATCACCGATCGATCCATCGATTTTAACCAGTTTTTTGTGAAAGATACTCTTTTTATTTTTATTTTTTAATTGGAACTCTAAGGACACTTTCGCAGCCCTAGGAACGGGGAGGGCCGCGCGCGTAGGGGAAATGAATTAAAAGCAAGGAATGAAGTGGAAATTGAATATCGATCACACAATTTTTTGTCATCGAAAGGATAAAGCTCGCAGAATTCACGGTCATACATATATCGTATATATATCAAAGCTGGAGCAAATTTTCGAGTACGATTCTCTGCGGATCAAATTTTTTTTTTTCTCTTCGTCGCTATTATTCGTTAGGGGATGAAATTGGACGTTTAAAAATGAAAGACGGTACTTTTACACGTCGCGCAAAATATTCAACGATATAATCCAATAATTTTTGTGGGAGATTTGTGAGTTGCATTCGCGAATATAAATTATTAACTGAGATATCCCACGGTCTATATAGACGCGCCATTCTTCAAAGTTGTGGGCGAATCTGGGTGAAAAGAGATGATGGATTTATAGACATTTATCAATTTTTATCTATGGTAACTATCGCGCCGTTTCAACTTTCAGCAGCTCAATTATTAGTTCTTTACATAGTCGACGGCATAGCCTGGCAATTCGATGCCGGAAACCGATCCCTTCCTACGGATATAATTAGCTTGATAATTAACAATCGTTCACATAACTCGAACAAAGGATTATATTTTTCGGTATAAAATTAGGATCAAGCTTTAGAAATTTTCTGGAATTTCGTATGCTTTCCGCGGTATTGGAAGTATCAGCAATTTTATTTATTCAATTTTTCCCCACGGGGGAGTCTGAGAGGAGTTCATATTCTCAAGGATCGGAAGCAGAATGCCGGAAGAAGTTGCATTTCACTCCTGAAGAGGCAACCCGTAATGCTTTGCATCTGTTTCCAGAAGCACAGCAAAGCTGGTGCACTTTTGACGAGCTTTTAAATTTCCTTCAACACTGCCGGGTAGTATTCTGGTGCAGATATCTCTCGGACTAAATTTTTTCGCAACGGAGATGCCAATGATTCTTAATCTGTCTTTGCTATACCCCTGTGCCAAATTACAAGTCTTTCAATTTCTGCCCAAGAAAAAGGAGAATACAACGCATAAATGTCTACAAGAAAATATCGCGATTTATAAATATCTCGGAATTGATTTCTACGGCGAAAGCCAAAAAGTATTCGGTGGATTGTCCCCTTTCCGATGACAGGCGATCGTTTAGCACTGAAACAACGTAAAATCCAAAAAAAAAAAAAAACAGGAATCAATCGTTTTTCTATTTCACACAAAAAACTTTTCGAAATGAAAATACGTAGGTGCATATCGCGAATGGTGATGTAATCGTGAATATAGGGAGGCTTCTTAATTACAGATCGCAATCCAGCTACATCCCAGATTCCGACGACGCATCGTCAGTAATTTCGGCCGATGCGTCGGCAGATTTGGAATCGCCTTCAGCGGACGGGGAAGAAGCTGGGGAAAGCGAAGCCGTCGAACACGTACCTCATCCCCACGTTTTGAACGCTGGTAGTCCGCACGGACCGCGAAGATGCCTTTTGTGGGCTTGCAAAGCGTGTAAGAAAAAAACGGTGACGGTTGATAGAAGGAAAGCTGCTACCTTGCGGGAACGAAGGCGTTTGAGAAAGGTGAGCTGCATTTTACGTATTCCGAAGATTTATCAAAGATTATCATTTCTGCCCCAATGATTTTCGAAATGATGAAAACTGCATCACGTAATTTGATTGCGAAGCTAACACAAGAACTTAATTAGCGAGATTTTTGACAAGGACGTTAAAGTTAGTTTTTGAGGTAAGTAAAATTACCGCGAACCCTCGACTCTGCGGGTTAGTTGGGTTCGCGATGTAGCGAGTCAGAACTTTGTTAAGATATGATAAAAGGGAAGTTGAGTTATAACTTGTGTGAAATTTTCATGAATTAAATCAAACTTACTTGACACGTTTTCTGACGCGGTAGTTTCAACGTATTTCGCGTATTATACCTGCCAGCCGAGAAGTTGCCGCAAAGATTTAGCTCGCAATACGTCGCCGAGCAGCTGGTTACGAATGACTCGAGAAACGGCTCGAGAACAATACCTACCTCACAATACAAGAATACCAAACCATTACTCCTCGGGTATAGATCTACTCGCGTTGTCTATCTTCGTTACGTCTGATTGCAGGTGAACGAAGCTTTTGAAGCGCTAAAACGGCGGACGAGTAATAACCCTAATCAACGTCTACCCAAGGTAGAGATTCTCAGAAATGCGATCGAGTACATAGAGAGTCTAGAAGCTCTTCTTCAAGGCAGTATGACTCCAGGGCCACAGGACCACTCTTCCACCGAGAACATGGTAAGTTTTACATTCCTACTCACCATTTGTTCGTCTAGTTTTCATTCCCAGGATATGAGAACACGAACTTTTAAGGAACAGGGACGAAGGAGGAATCTAAATAAACGGTCAAAGTTTCCCGTGCAATTAGTCAAAGTAATCGAAATTGACGATCCTGTAGAAAGCAGAACCAACTAACGCACTGAGCTAGCACCTCATACCCGAAACACACTGTGTTTACAGTGTCAATATATATATGTGTGCCTTTTTGCGATACAGTTATGTAACCAAACTCCGGGTAGTAACACTGATATTCACTTACTTCCCCATATCGCGAGGGGAAGGCTAAGACCATTTTCCGATAAAGGGACTTTCATCGACTCGGTTTTAACGCCTCGAATCTCGATATATGCGTGCCTCGTTCTCGTACGAGTACGTGTCCATGTATCCACACTGATAAAAGACAAACAAGTGTGACACAGCAGGGGGTTGGTTTTATTTACTGTGCAACTAGATATCTCTGGTGTCGGAGGTGTGTCGCCGGAGCCAAGGCATGATTATATTGGCTTCCAATAATCCGGAATTTCGATACTTCGGTACTTCGATGCTTGCTGTTCTCACGCGATACAGGGGAAACAAGGATCGCTACAAGGTCCGGTGATGATCAGTAGTAAGGATGCCACCAGCAACCGGGAGTGCAAAGTTCAAACTGCGTTTAGCCATCAGCTAGTTTAGTTTGAAACAGGATTCCATTATCGACCTACATCGGACTAAACGATCTTCGAAAGCTCGACGACAAAACGTAGAGTAAAATTTTCGGGAACATCAGGGAACTAATGGCACATGTTCCGCACTGAGAGCGAAATTCGTGGCTTTTTAGAATCTGCGAACATTTTTTTTTTACCACTGCGTAGTTGGTTAGAACTGAAATAATTAACAATGTTGGAAAAGCTGTTGGAAAAATTCCATCGAACCGAACCGCGGTAAAGCGAAAAGCAGCCGGCGAGGCTAAGCTAAGCTCCGAGAAAGTTGTTCAAAGCGAAATGAAAAGAAATCTAGTTATCCGATCCGAATCCGGTCATTTCCCTCGAGCTCCATAAGACCGAACCGCGGCTAACGAGGGCTGAAGATGGAAGGAGCTGAAGCAATTTTGTTCTCCGCGGAAAGATGAGTCGGTGGCTTAGGAGTGTCTATCGACTTGTTCTCTCGCGAAATGGCCGGTTGGAAAGAAATTATTATTAAATATTTAATTTATCCAGACTCGCGCGCTTTCGCGGAAAGCGATGCAACCTATATAATCTTATAAACTAAAGTAAGCTCTGGAAACCTGACCTATCTATTTTACTCAAGCTTTACTGCACTGCCGCACGAGAGGGTTGAGAAGATTTCTAGCATTGTATTTTCTGTTTAAGCTAGTATAGCTTCTTCGTCCCCGCGGGAACTGCATTGTTTCTATGCCGGAAATAGAAGCTCTGGCTTTGTCTACGGGATGCAGTCAAGCAAGAAGCCAGGCAAAACTTTGAAATACTCGCTAAATTTATTGTTCCAACAGTTCCATGAAGAGTTACTCGTCCGTATAGCTTCTGGTGAGTGACTGATCGATTGAAACTGACTGCTTCAGCGATCACCACAAGACTTCCTCCCGTTCTTTGACTACCATTTCAAAAATATTTAGCTTTGTTGTTCCTCTAAAGATAGCACCGTTGCATGGCTAGTGTCTCGGTGAGATTCGTTTCCGTCGATTTAGGGAAAAAGATTAACTAACTCCACGCTCCTGAGTCCCATTTTCTTGGCTCGTTATTCTACCAAGATTCTACCTTCTCACGATCAATTTCCTGAAGAAATCTCCGCTACGATCTCCGCGGTAAATTTCCCCAAGATAACTTTGTCCCTGTCGCTTAAACGGAGGCGAAACTAGCCGTCGTATCTGCAGGGTCAACTTCTATTCGCGATTGGTTATATTCGCGGGAAACGCGAATCGACCGGAACGTAGAACGGCGAAAATAAAGGAGAAACGGAAGAGGGTGAAAATTTGAAATGAAACCAACCAGCTTCGAATTACCACGGGGTATACGCGCCTGTATCGTTTCTGCTTTATTTGAATTTTCTTCTCTTTATATTTCCTCTCTGTCTTCTCTCTCTTCGCTCGGCGTAGTTCGTAATGCGTGACCTTTGAACCCTCGTAGGTAAACGTGATCCACTGGCGTTCTACCCTGCTGCTTTGCTACACTTCGATCTGCAGTTTACACGTAAAAGACAGACTCGTAAAAGCTTTTCAATTTCCGTTACGCGGGAACGGTAATACGCGGTAAAAAAGCTGCATATTATGATACACAAGTAGCATAAAGCTACGCGGTATATGATCCAGGGAATATGCTACTAAAAAAACTAGAGGATATTAAATTCTCCATGTAAACATTTCGTTCGGTGGATTTTATATTCCATATTATAATCATGGGTCTGCATTCCGCGCCATTTCATTACAATTACAAATACGGAAAATTAATTCCAAGGAGATTCTTTGCCGTCCATGTTTCCACTATTTCATTTGAGATAAAGCGAAGGAAGGAAGAAGTAATCCATTCTCTAATCCGCATGGAATAGTGTAGAATAGTGCAACATGTATCAGATTGCTTCGTTTGTAGCAAATGCAGCGGAGAGGAATTCTCATTGTTTCGTATATATTTCTTCCCCCATTTTTCGTTGACGTTTTTTATTTTTCTCTCTCACTGCCTCCATGGGATCTCTTCACAATATACTTCTGTTATACAGCCAGTTCTAATGTCTGTCGAAACCCACCTAACGGCAAAAAATACAAATTAATTTTTCGCCTATCCTTCGGCGGTAAATTCTGATCCACAATCTATTCCGCAAGGGGTTAGCAAATAGCAATAGTAATTTTTCACGCCCGAACAAACACAGCGTAACGCAGCCAGCCTCGTTATCCCGATTTCAAATCCTGCCACAAGTATTTGTAAATATTTGAATGTTTCATATTCTCACCGGCATTTTTGATACTGGCTATTCTCACGGAATTTTCATCTTTTGCGTCCGATTAAAAATGAACATGTGTCGAAGTGAAAACCATGTTTTCTTTCACCTTTCAGTTCTCGCAATTTGAAAACAATCGAGCGATTTATCGCCATGAAAAAATCTGTCGGGTGAATATCTAAGATGATTGTTCAAAGCCCAATTCCCTCGACACTTGCACTCGCATTACCCAGCTGCAATTACTACTTTTTTTCTAAGATCCGAGGTTAATTGGATAGTTTTTTTCCTTTGCCACGGTAAGCCGAGCTCCGTCCTCTTTCTCGACAGACACCATTAACCGTTGAACAGAATTAATAATACGATAAAAAAGACGAACTGAGAGAAATAAGAGCCAAAAAAGAAGACGCGTTAATATACACTGTAGTTCGGTATTAAAAAAACAGATGAAAAGAAATATAAATACGACGGTGTATTGTGTGTGCATTGCCACGTATACGCTATGTATAAAATTATATCCATTCGCTGCCAACAACATAAGGCCTTATCTATATTATCCATTTACGTAACGACCGGCTGCAGTGTCAACCCCCAGGTTCGAGCAGGTTTTCATTTCTGTTGATTTTTTTAGCTGTATACGGTTTTTAATTTTTTCCTTAAACTCGGCACACGTGTTGGCCACGTGGACCACACTCGACCACGTTCTACCGACGGACGCCAATGTTTTTGCCCCCTCATGGCAGCATTAAGTATATATTACCACTTTTTTCTTCGCGGTCACAAGAAGGGTTTACGCTTCTTGATGCAACGCTGTTCTGGACGCGGACTAACTCGCGTAGGTATAATACCAACACCGACTCAATATCGGCTGCTAGAACTCCGTCTATACTTCGTATACACGTATTAAATACTAAACACTAAACCCACAATGCGTGACACGATCAGCCCCGTTACCACTAAGATGACAGCGTCGCGACGTGGACCAATGTGGCCGTAAAGGCAGCTGCTGCCTCGCTATACATGATAATATGATATAAACGAGGGGTTGAACACCATTCGAATCTCTGAACGTTTTATATTATCAAATATTTTCGGTAATTATTTTTTTTTCAATCACTGTCACGCTGTAACAAAAAATATTCTATCGATTCGGTCGTTTTAAAGATGATTACTATATGGTAGTTTGAGACCCAATTAAAAATTTTTCAGATTTTATGAATATTTTCTAAATCTATTAGAAACCAGTGGATTGTATGAATCTCGAAATTTAGGGTTGACCCCGAATGAGGTGAAGTTTAATAAGGTATATGAATGAAGTTGTTAATTTGAGTATAATGGTAGAATATCCTGACCCAAGATGAGAGTTATAAATTCATACCTAACCCTGTAGATCTATATACCACGCCAATAAAAGGCATTGGCGAATTAGACATTTATATGGATAGACAGAGACACAAAGTTGGGGCTACCCACGTTCTGAGTTGATTCAATAATTAACCGGCTCGTTGAATATTTCATAGAGGGTCGTGTACTTCGACGTGTGGATATCAAGTCTACAAGCTAGGCGTTAGAGACTCTGTCAACGCACCGAAGTCATTAACAAACATAAACTCGAAACGCAGACTGAAGTAAACGAAGCTAGTCATTACCACCCTCGACCCCATATACGCACACTCGACGTTCGGATAAGTTCGTCTTTGCCGTTACAAGGGCTTGGGTAAAAGAAAAAAATAAATTTACGAACTCTTTGAATGGCTTCAACGTGTTCTTTTTCTGATAAACTCGCTACAGATCTCTCTCAGACGCGTTCTATCATTCGTATCTACGTTATACCGTACAATATACACATTTGTCGTTTACTTTTTCGCACCACTGTAGCGCGAACAATTTTCATCATTCGCCATGAGAATTAGTCGACTGAAATCAAGGCGAAAACAAACGAATTTCAAAGCAATATATTCCAGGCCCTTTCTCCCTTGCTCGCACAGAAACCTGCAGCTAGATGGGAGTTGATTGGTCCGTCAGAAGTTTTCAGAAGCTAACGAGTAAAATCAACTGAAAATGAAAAATTGAAAATTCTCTCTGCTCTCGGTAAACTTCAATGAAAAACGTTCGTTGAAGGGGACAGAGACAATTAGAAAGACAAACCATCCCAGGTGATACTTTTCAGTTATTCAAAACTTCATCATGGAGGCTTGCGACGTACATGCTGCAGACAATGCACAGTTTTATTCTCCATGTTTAATTCACATCGTCCGAACTTTTCTTTCTTCCATTTGTTTATTATCATCGGATTTTACTTGATTGCTATACCAACACCTTGGAAAAACAGAGTCACGGTATTAGGCCGGGGAGAGCGGAAGTCATGCCACGCAGTGGAGACGGTTGAGTAGTGAAAATAGTGGGAGGTAATGGTCCCGTCTAATGTCTCAATCACTCATCGCCTGCCAGAACGAGGTTCGCATCTTTGTTGTTCGGGATAGGTTTTGCGAGTTATAGTTGTTATCGCGTTGTTTCTCGGCTCGAACAAATTCTGAGAAATTTAAAACCGTCGCTTGCTCGTGATTCACGGGCTCAAAGACTTCGCTGCAACGTAAACAGGTGGTAAAATTGTACAAAATCATCACCGCTGAGAAAACTCGTCTCATATTCTTGACCAGAATTTGTCATTCTCGACTTTCGTCGTTTCCGCGTACCGGTAAAACTTCCGGAATTGTTTATAATCGCCGAACAGCAACGGATTTTTGTGGAAGTCGAGTATTTTTGCAATCTTTGAATATAAAGGATTGAATGGAATTTGAATTGTGAGCTTTTGTCACTCGTAATCCATCGAAGAGTCGATTTCTCATGAATACCAAACATTAAGTTCAGAAATAAGGATTTTTTCATCATTCGAAATCCGTGGTTTTGTTCGCTGCTTCTCAACTGAGACATGAGAGGTCAGGTAAAATCCGCCTCATCACCCATGCGGCCGACCATTCAAATCTCAATTATACATCTCTCCGTAACTACTCATGGGACCCGGGGAATCCTCGGAGAAATCATGTTAATTTTCCAAATGTAATAACCGTTCCTTTTTGATTTTTTTGTTCGCAGCGATTTTCTTTTCAAAACGATTATAACTGGCGTTGAAAGAACATATCTTCTCTCTTGATTTGAAATAAAGAAAAATGAATTTGTCACCGTTTATATTCCGCATGGATGAAGCTCGTAATAAGAGCTTCAGATTTTCTTCCGAGGAAAGGATTACACAATGAAATATATTTCTCCTTCTCTCTCCGCAGCCTCTTTCCGTGGTTCTTTGCTAAATATAATCCCAAAGCCTCGGCTTGGTTCTGGCGAGGAAAAAGGGTTAATAAATTATGGTAAAGATGCTAGAAAAATTCCACACTATCTGTCCGGCGTTTTATCCGTCGTAGACTAGACGGTCGCGGAAAGATTCGATTGAAAATCAAACTTTACTAGCGACCCCGATCACATCTCGCTCGTAAATGCGCCACGCGCTGGATCCGCGTAGCGATGTAATCTCACGGGCTTCTAAAACATGAATAATAAGAGATAAATAACGTACCTAAATACTAAAAATAACGAGCCTTCAAGATTTTTAAAAGCGTCTCATTTAATTACGAAATACCGCATCTCTCAATATCGTAGCCAAAGCTTTGGTCTCAACGCAATTTCGTTTTTAAACGATCTCTCAGAAAACTAGACGAGATTTATCGCATCACTGTCAAATACTAAGAAGAATTATTCCCACTCAAAAGAAAAAAAATTCAAAAAAAATAAATAAAACATCGTCGGAATTAAAGTTCACGAATATATTACCGGGATGCAGTGATACGTACTAATGAGTGTCATTAAAATCCAAAAAAAAAAGAAAAGAAAAAATAAGAAAACGAGAAAAATTAATAAATCTTTGCGACTACCGTGGCAATAAGAAAGATAATTGATTCCAAAGAATGAATAATTGAAAAAAGAATAACTTATTTTTATATAGGTACGTATTATAAGAGCAGGGGTAATGTAACGACTGCAAACCTCATAACCCAAATTGAATTTACTTCGTCCCTCGTGTCGGGGTATATAGGGTGCTTAATCTTTTTCTTGAAAAAATAAGAATATTTCTTGGCACGAACGAAGGTTGAGACACAGAGGACGACACGGAGGAGCGTGTTTCACGTTTGACGATACTTACGGCGAGAGGATTAAAAAGACTAATACACCCAACCCTCGACCAACCTTACCTATATCGTATACGAATGCAAACATTGTGCTTATTTAAAGCTCTTCCATTCCACTTGCATTATCGTAAACTCGGTCCCACCTTACATTAAAAGCTCGCTGATTACTCGTCCCGTTCATATTAATAGCACCAGTATTCATTTCCCGGCTGTAATAAGTTAGAAGCCTTTCTCTCGGTACGAGAAAACCGATAATGTATATGCATATGCAGACACATACCGTACCTATTATTCGCCGATAAATTATTGTCTCAAGGGTCTGCGATCTTGGAAAATCAATTTTCACGCATTCTCAAATCTTCTTGTAGTCTCATGGCCCGATCCTTCATCTTCGTTCTACCTTTCGTCGATTGATTCGTTCCAAAATTCTGCAGAACGATAAAGTTATTCCCAAAATTGACTCGCGTTAACTTTGACGACTTTTAGACGTCGATATATCTACTCAATTTTTGGAAGCGATGTTCTTCAACCACATTGTAAATTCCTTTGTTTGTCGATGAAAATTTTTGTGAGCAAAAGTACGACGCTCCTTGAAATCGGATTTTGGTCGAAGAACCGCAGGCTTGGAATTTCCGTTCTCCGAGGGCTTTTGGATACGGATGTCAAAGCGCGTTTATATAAACTGAAATAGCGTAGCTTATACTTTGAGTCGATGAAGAACGCGGAGAAAAGTTGTGGGCATCTTGATCTTTGGTTGTAACAAGTGTTAAATCGTCGTCGACTACAGTGGGTTGACTAGTGCTAGCTAGTATAGCTTCTCGTTGAGAGCTCGCTGAGAATAGTTCCCGGTGTAGAATCTTCGTGTCTTAGATACGAATAAATAGAGAAAGAGAAAAGATGAAACCGTGTATACGACCTGAGCGGGATGGAAACTAACTATTTCAAAGAGAAGGGGTAAAGAATGAACAAGGGGATCAGAGGACGCGACACCGATCAACATTCCTAACCCGACAGCTAAAGAGACAAAATTCTAATTCGGAGGCTGGACCAGTAGCAAAGCTTGATCTTTTCCAGAAATTTTCACAAGACTGAAAAGCCGGGTCTATAATTTGTTTTCTCTGTCTATTTGGTCTTTTACTTAGTGTCGTAGGTGAAATCGCGTAACTTAAAAATAGCGACAGGGCAATTTATCTATCTATCGAGCCGAGGAAGCTCTAATCCACTGATCTATATAAATGTAGAAAAAACGATGTTTTCGGGTTAATCGAATTTAGAGGCACCGATTAGCGCGGACCCAGCTCAAGCCGAGCCCAACCAAACCTAAAAGTTCGAGGCGATAAATCTCGACAATAAAATAAAGCTTGTTGATAAGCGATGACCGCAACGGCAATATATTTCACGCGAGTCGCTCTCGCGACCTTTTTTTCTCTTCGTTTTTTTTTTTCTTTCATTTTTTAATCCATTTTTCGTTACTGGAATTTTTATTCAGCGAGTTAAATTCAAGAATTTATCAAACTGCGAAACGAGGAGAAAATACTGAAGCCGTTGATATAATGGCCGGACTGAAAACACGGCGTCGAATAAACTCGAAGAAAAGACAGATTCTTTTTTTTTCTCCTTCTTCTTCTTCGAACAATCATTTTTCAAATTTTGGAACGCGCGATACCTATACTCTGAAATACGCGTTAGTCCCTAAAAACTTTGGAATCGACGCGTTAGTCATATCGAAAGATTATACTTAGTTTCGCCGTTTCAAGCACGAATAGCTCTCGACCACCTATATCATCGTCTCTTTGATCAGCGATTTCCATTTCGTAGGCGTCTGATGTATTCCCTTGGGTATATTTTATTTATTTTTTTTCAATTCTACTATTTCTGTCGGCTCGGAACTCTACCAGTGAATTTATTAATCACGATATTCTAGACCGATATACATCAAGCGGCGTTGTTTAAGTTTCACTAATTGGACGTAGCTCGCGATACCTATACCATAACTACTCCGCCTTTTCGTAGCTCACGATTAACTTCTTCTTTCAAAGGTCATTCGCAAAGAATCGTCTCTTTGCAACGATACTGACGTGATCCTCAAATAATCGACCTTCTTCGAGGACGGGCTGAATAATTTTTTTTTTTTTTTTTTTAATCGCTAAAATCCGTGTGACGAAGTTTCAGATCTGTTAAGAATGAGCCAAATACTTTTTGGGTACGTATTAAGTTGAGCTGAGTAAAACTGGGTGGGAGAAAAAAATTTAAAAAATAAAAAAATAAAAAAAAAATACGAAGAATGTCTGAGTGCTATGAGTAATTTGGGACTTAATAAAATTTATGTACTATTTTATCTTTCTGATTCCCTCGCAATATAATTCAGAGATGATGGTACATCCGTGGCGTATCCTGTGGAGTTTATGATGTTTGCTACTAGGGAGTAGAGCGAGAGACAGAGAGTAAGTCCGACGCGAACTGCAGAGAAAAACGTGAAACGTTCGTCAGCTATACTGTTTCCCGTAAATATCGATTATAATTCGCTTGAGGAAATGGAAAAAAACAAAAAATAATGAAATAATAATTCCCTAGCTTCGCGTGTATCCGCCTGACTGTAATTTCAACCCCTCCGATAATATTCGAGGAAAAAAAAAATATATTCTTCCCATATTTTTTCTTCTTTTTTTTTGTTCGATTCCCTTTGATTAATGAATGAATCAAAATAACGAGGCGCGCGTAAAGAATATAAAACTGCGGAAAAATCGAACCGAAATGAGTTTAACAACGCGAGAATAATTGTAAACGGGTGATTTTTCGCTTGTGTTTTACCCAGTTTTTCTCCTGTTCTCTCTCCTTTTTTTTTCCCCCCCGTATTCCAATTATTGACCCGGAGTGAAAATTTCCTCGAGGATTACCGCGCCCGTGATCATAAATCGTGAGAAATATAGATATAGTGTCTATAATATGTATCTGTTTTTTTTTTCTTGTTTTTTTTGTTATCATCCAACCGGAAGAGAGCGGAAAAAATTCAATTAGTATGAAACGATCCAGAACTACTCAGGCAAGTAGTTACACATGTTGTATGTGTGTTACGTACAGAAAGCAACTATACGGTAGCAGAAGTATTTTCCGTCCAATGGAAAAAGCAAAAAAAAAAAGGAAAAACAGAAAGAAGGAAAAAAAAACGGCAAAACGATTTAAAATAAAGTAGAGATGCTTGGTGACTCGTAAAATCTCGCTCAGCTCGCCAAGATTTAATTGAAGACTATAAAATAAAAGTCCGTGACTTTATATTCGAGTAATTCACCCCCATTCGGCCATCTTTAAAACAATTTTCAAAGCCTTAGGAAGTGCAATATGCTGCGAAGAGAAATCTACTTTATCGCATGGTTTCAAGTTGCAAAAGCGTAACGCGATCGGGTTCCTATCATTTAATATTTTTCGATTATTTTCCGGATGAACAAAAAAGGAATAAGAATCGAATGATGAAAAGGGTGTAATATAAAAATCAGTGGTTAAACTGTATATACAGAGTGAATTCCTAATAGGTAGATAGGGGTAGACAGGCGAATTTCAAGTGCGCCTGCGCAGGCTTCCGAACGCAGACTGTTTTTCAGGATGGCCAACCGTCGGAAATATCAAATTTATACACGACAGATCGCCGCGATGTATCTCACCTCAAATATTTTGACATTTCGTGTCATTTGCAATTTCTCTAGATATACTACGCTCTATCAGAGACTTTATTCGTATTTAATTAACAAACACGAATAATAAATGACCGAGTCCGGCCGAACTGTGCACACAGCGCACCGTGCATCAAGAACCAAGCACTATGCATCAAGCACCAAGCACCATGCATCAAGAACCAAACCCCAACCATCAAAAACCAAGCACCAAGCATCAAAAGCCAAGCACCAAGAACCAAGCAGCATGCATCGAGTACCAAGCACCAAGAACCAAGCACCATGCACCAAGCATCAAGCTTGCGAGCAAGTTGTTAATTCAATTCGACTTGAGTCTCTGATACAGCGTATAGTATGTCTTGAAAAATTGCAAATGACACGAAATGTCAAAATATTTGGGGTTAGATAGATCGCGGCGATCTGTGTGTATAAATTTCATAGTTTCGGCAGTTGGCCGCCCTGAAAAACAGTCTACGCTCGGAAGCTTGCGTATGCGCACTTGAAATTCGCCTGCCTTTCCCTGTCTACCCATTAGGAATTCACTCTGTATATGCTTTTGCATCCGACCACTGATACTACAAAGGCAGCCGAGAAAAGGTACAATTCTACGTTTTGGTTGATGGCGCCTGACGACTTAATGGTTGTAACTTTAGCCCCTTTTAGCAATCTTCGAAATAACTTAACGCAGCAGCCAGTCCCGGAAAACTCTGAAGAGAATCGAGTGTCTCACAATTTCAAGTCGCAAAGTGCCCCACTCGAGCCTCTTAGCTACGGTTCATCAATTCGTCGTCCGCAATTCTTCGCGGAAAAGTAAAACGAAATAAAAAATATAAAGAAGAAAAAAAAGGAAAGAATTACGTCCAAAAACTACAGCAGTAATTTGTCGGCTGTTACTTCACGCTGTGTAACACGCGTATCACTGAATATTTTCAAAATTACAGCCCAGATCCTGACATGTGAGAAAAACCGGGTACAGTTGTGGGATAAATTGTCTTAGCAATCACGTTCGCATTTATAGCATCGAACAATGGCTATAAACTCAATCGTCTCGTTCCACCTCGTCGCAGCGCGTTAAAACACAAATACTTATGCATATAGTATAGTTCACTTACACACCCGGGGATGGACCGAAGTGCGTAATTTACTCGAGGAATTAAGAGCCACCAAAACGGTACTCAAGACAGAGACAACCGAGTCTGTACTGATTACTCATTCTATTCGCGTCCCGGAGCTAAGACCGGCCTTATGCGAGGTCCGTGTTCCTGCAGGCGGGCACGTCATGCCTGCCAAATGAAACCATTCGGGTACCAATGTACGATACAATTTCCGAAAAAGGCGCCCTCCCTCCAGATCCCAGAAAAAATATTAACTGCCCTACCAAAACGAATACTTGGCCCCGGAAGAAAAGGAAAGGGGAAAATATCCTATCGATAAAATATATTACATCGTATTATCGACCATTTTTTTCAATTTACGTACATCACACTCTCCTACTCGTTTCTTATCATTACCCCGAGTTTTTCACAAAAAAATGCCCAATTTTAGTTTCAAACTTCATTCCTGTATAGACAGCAATAACTGGTTGACTTAATTCAGTGAAGACTAGTTTCAGTAGAATTATCACCTGCTTGAGGATTCAAAGGTGTAAAATCATGATCAGCTCTTGCAGTTGGAATTCTGATTAGCGTCCCTACGTACCATTGAATTTTCAAATTCTACTTACAGTCTTAAAATTCTACGAAAAATCAACTCAATGATCAATTTTATATCGGATCTAGAATTCATTCGTCAATCAGTTCACAAAACGTTTTATTAAAGATTGAGGAGGTGTAGGTCGAAGCCGCGGAATCACGAAGCCTCTCTAAATTCTAGAATCTAGAGGCCCAACCTAGAATCACAGGAGTCTAGGCTGCCCCTAAACTTAGACAAAACGGGCATAACTCGCACTTTTAGGTGCAAATCAGGATTTTATTACACGTGCACAATCCTACCCTCAAATTCTAGGCTGCTCCTCCAAGTCTTCAGTCAGAACTTGTAGAATAAAACTAGAACTTCTATTCCGACTCGGATTGCGTGGAAGAGATTTTAATCAATCTAGAAAAGGGGTAAGAAATATTTTAATCAAATTCTTTATATCTGTCGATAAACTGAAACTGGAATTTCACAAACGGATTCAGCTACTCGGTCTTGGCCACACTCGGGATTCTACGCTTTATATGTATGGGCGGAGTTTATCGTTGGGGTAATAATTTATAAAACTATTAATATCCTCGTAGCGAATATATTAGATGAAAAATTCCCCGTCACGTGTGATCTTTTCGTGTATATTATATTGTCGTACATAGTTAAAAAGGAGCGATGTCTGAAAAGACGAAAGTGCTTCAACGCTGCATCTGGGAAAAGTCTGCGATGACAGAGTCCCGATCGTTTCCAGCTCGTGCCGGGTCGCGACGTTTTGAAACTCTTGAAAGAAACTTGGACCCAAAGAATGTGGATTTTAAGTTACGACTACGCGACATCCGTCGTATAAACGCGCGAAGCTCTTTGAAAACCATTGGATGTTACAGCAGTATTCTCGGCGTCAAGGGACGTCACGGTGGTCCGTTGTTCCAATTAATTTGTTTTTGGGAATGGAAATATTAGTGGTAAAGTCTTTGAAGAGGGCAGTGACTAAGTTGAACTTTTAATAAAAATCCCCCGTTATCTCTTCGTGTCTCCGAAACTGAACTATGCTGCAGCGCCACTTCTTCTTCGCCTTCGCCTTCATCTTCTTCTTCTTTTCTCTCGCGGCAACAGTTATAAAAATATGTTTAATTGCCACTATGAATTCTGCCCCTTGACGAGACTCTCTTTTACGATGTTTTGACGTTTGTATCCGCCTTTTTATTCCAACGACATTTTTCTAACCTGAACCATCCCGCGCCGTTCACCAGACGCCTGCAGACAACCACCACGGGGATAAACCTACCATCCACCGACAAACCTTGGATATCTCCACCGAAACCAACTGAGGATATACCCGTCACAAGTTTCGTGTCAAAACACGTCTTTCCATGCTTTCAGGGTTGAGGTTCAGTGTCCAAAAGTCGGAGGGTCTTATTTTAACTATTTCTCAAATAATTACAAGAAATGAGTATCAAGGAAGTGGGTACAAAGCAAAAGTCGTGCAATGGAATAATCTGCTTATGGAGAAACGCTATGCTGCAATGATATTTCAGACTGCTACCCTTTCCACACTCGATTTCGGAAATGGGGTTCATTCGGCCAAAAAGCTTGATGCCTTGAGAAATACGAACGAGACAAATTTCATCGAAATCGCACGAGCGGTTCTGAAGACATTGATACTTTTATTTTCTCAAATCCCTTGACTAATTGATCTCAAATTCGATACGAGATCTACAAATTATTGGAGATATTTGTGTACCAAATTTGGTTAAGATCGATCGACTAGTTCGAAAGTTATTCGCAGATGCAGCGAAGAACTTATGAGACTCCCGCATTTTCTTAAGACACTCAAATCCCTGGGAAATTTGAAGAATCATAAAGATGATCGTTTATTGAGAATGGCAGCAAGCATGCTAAAAACTTATATGTCGATCCTGTAATGGGATAAAAGAGCGACGAGGGATGATAAATCCAAGGGTAACCGTCATCCGTTCTGCAGTTTTGAATTTCAGCACTTCTGTGGGTCCTGCGACCCTTTTTTATTCGCAGATGACCTCGAGGATCCAATCCATTTATTTCCAAGTCTTATGCGAGCTTTTCAGCCATTGAAGAATGTTCTTTTCTGATAGAATAAGTCTCCCTTGATCGGTGGTGGGCGAGACGAGTAAGGCAGACCACCATCTTCAAACTCGGGCTCGACTGCGGAACGAAAATCCTGTCTTCCCCGTTTCAAACCTCGTGCAAGTTCCAGGGGACCCTAAATCCCTGAAGCCAACTTCGAACAATTACGTTCAAATACCACTTTCCCACTTTTCCACTTCCTCACTTTCTTTGCGTGCTTCTCTCCGGAGCTTTCAACGTTTTAGTAGGCACCGGGCCGATCCTTGGCGAAGAAGATTGAACAACTCTGACAACGTCCCTTTGCAACGTACAGACGTCAATCGCGCATCCCACGAATGGATTCAATTAAGAACCCAAAACTTTTCCTTCCCTTATTTTAGCTAGAAAAAAGGTCCTAAAACTAATGTGGACATTGCCATCAAACACTAAGACCGGTGAACTTTGCTCCAATTAAAAAGTTGACGAACTTCGACAACTAACTTTGATAAATACATAAAACACGATATTTACTCGTAACTTTTTTTTAGGAAAATGGAAAGCCGAGAAGAAGGCCCTTTCGAGTATTTTTCGCGGTATTTTTTAATACAGTTTGCAAACAGGACCGGTTATTTTCAGCCCATGTATGTAGAACGATGTTTTCGACGAGATAATTGCTGATCAATTTCTGCTTCATGAGCAATTTCGTTTTCAGCAGTTATGGGTAGGCATGTACGGGCTGGGATAATGTCCAACGTTTGCTGCAGGCTGTAGCACCTTGATGTGGGGGTAAAATAAGGGTAAAAAATTGTACCAGTCGGTCGTTTAATACCAATATACACCACTTAGCTTCTACACTGTCGTCGTTTAACGGTCTCAGAGTGGGACTGACGTTAAATAGAGTGTGCGCTAGTCGCTGTAAGACTTGTGGCCCTCTTATAGCGAGGTTTCCTGCTGGTCTTGGTAGGTATCTACGTACACGACCCTTCGAGGTCGCGATCTATATATTAACCAGGGAGTAGGGACGAGCCCGTCATGTCACTCGGAATATCTTACCGTAACTAAAATGTGTCGATGGTAGAAGAGGGTGCTCCTCCTCGCCGACTCTTTTACACTTTACGGTCGAACCTTAGCGGCTTAAAACGTCTGGGCGTTAGAGCGTTAAAGTGTTGAAAAATTCGGAAGGCTGTCAGCTGTAGTCATAGTGAAAAATCTTCGCTCTGTCACTCGCGGAAGAACGCGGGAACTCGAAAAGATCATCCCTCGGACTTTCACGTATATCCAAGAACGATATTTGTGACGAAATTTCAAGTGTTTTTGCATTTTCTAATCATAACTAACGTAGGAAAAGGCAAAAACTGTCCCGCTATGGCTGGAGATCGCAGCTGGAGGTCCCTGGGGAATATTATTTCGTTTATTCCTTATTCGTTCAACTGTCGAGATGATTGCGAGCGTCGGACCCTGAACAGCTTTACCCAGAATCATCATTACTCCGCCCTCGAGGCCCGAGGGTGAAATGGATATTAATATTTATACGAGTTCTTGTTTTCATTTACAGAATGGAGAATCACCCCAATACGTTACGGACAGGCTGCACCAGTTCTCGGATCCGTTAGCAAGGTTTCAACCAATTAACGGTGAGTTTTATTCTCTCATTTCGTTTGTTGGTTTTCATTTCTTTCCTTTTCTTTCGTATTCACAAATTATAAAAGCAGGCGGGGTTTTTCATCCTCAGAATTTTCAACAAAAATTCATTTACCTCAATTAAATTACTGAGAAATAAATCATACAAAACCGGATGCTTGTGAGGTATACAACAAATCATGAATAAATTAGTTCCAGAGCACTTGTATACTGCAGCCCTGCAGAGGAATACTTTTTCAATTTTTAAGTTTCCACTTTATTCACTGAAGACTTACTTCATCGCTTGTTTTCATATTCTCAAAAATTTACCTCCAGGTACGTTGCGAAGAAATATTCTATTCGCTCAGTCTTTTCACGGCTTATTAATTGCAGTTTGAGACACGATTAGAAATTATTTGAGATTATGTGAACTCTGCGTATTACACAGATCGAGTCGACCGAAGAAAATGTTGTTGTCGCAGGGTGCATCGTTTATCGAAACTTTTTGAAATTCGTAAGGAATATTTTAGAACGATGTCATTTCGGGGCGAACCAATAGCACATAGAGATAAGGTCAGTCTTCTCACGTAGCACACTTTCTTTTTCCTCGATACGTTTACAAAAAAATTTGCTCGAAATCAACAATTTTCTTATCTGAAAATGAAACTTGTCAAATATTACATGGTTTGCTCTGAAATCACATAAATTTGTAGAAGTTTCGATCTACGCCAACGACTTATAAAGTGAAATTAAGAAAAACTCAAACAATTTTGAATAATGTCTCAAAATACTGTCAAATTTTGTCATAATCAGCTGCGAATAAAGTCAGCCAATAGAATATTTCTTTACATCTTATCGTTGATTGGGTATACTCCTGCTGGTCAAAACAATTCTCTGAAATATTTATTCATGTAAAAATAGGGTAAGTTTTATAGGGGGTGAGTTCGATCAGTCGGAAAGGCGGTGGACAGTTCCACGCGTTAGATATGTGGAGGAATCTTGCATATGTATGTATATATATGTATATTTGCGAAGATAGAATCTTCTGGAGGGTTTTGATCGCGGAGAGTTTCGACAAGATAAGCTCAGCATCGATCTTATACGAGTTCTGATACAGACACGTGTATCCCAGCGGTAATAAATCAAAATTGTATAGAATAAAAAAAATTTAACCAAAAACTGTTGGGATCGTTGAAAAGGGACGTTGGAAGGGCGACGGCGACTAGTAAAAGGGTTATCTTTCGAATTGGGGGTTGGTGAAGCCTCAGTTATGCGGAATCACGCCTCTCCTGCTTTCTCGCGTCAACCGTCCACCCGTTCACCACTCTCTGACGAATATTGATGACCCCGTCGCTGTGGTGCCTCTCATTCCCTTATTCTCTTTCTCTTTCTCCCTCTCATCTCCTTGCCTAACTTTATACGATCTCTCGGCGTACATTTTCTCCTGAGAATATCTCCCCGTTAGCTAATGAGTTCCACCACGCCCTGCCGTTCGTTTTTTCATAAACGCAAGGTTAAACCACCCCGCTGTGGTCTGGGGATCAAACTGAACCAATAATCGCGTCTCCGCACAGATTCCGAGCTATTCTAATCTCACTTTCGTGTAACGCAGACGTTTTTTGTCATATCATTTCACCGGAGTGGTTTCCTTTCCTTTTTTCATACCGTTTCCTCCTTCACTCTTCTCCAACGCTGATGTGTTTTCAGATTCGCATGCAAATTGCAGCCGTCAACCGGGGGGAAAAAATTCGATATAATTTTTTCACAGATTCACAAATTCCGCGAACATGCGAATTCCCCCGGCTACAGCGAAGTCAGACTTATGACAGATCGATTTTCGCTCTAGCTTGATTTAGGAATAATTTCAAATTCATTAGGGCCGCTGAGGGGTGGAGTAGGTATGTGGCTACGACAATTATTAATTGAAGTGTAACCTCGAAGGCCTGTAGCTACGATGTTTCTGTTAATAGCATGACATAGGATTGGGCGAGATATGAAATTTTCATGAATTATTATTGATTTGAGAATACGGCTTGTGATATGTCCCTCGGAAAATTGTCGATGTGTTAGATAAGAAAATAGATGCGAATTTAGAAAAGATCCAGGGAATGTATAGCGTCAGCCCTTGTCACTGCAGAGGAGTAGAGAGGCCGCTGTTAGAATCGGTGAAAATCTCTGTGAAATTTTCGTTTAAACCGGGGCTTTGTTTCCGACGTAACAGTTCGTCCGGCTTACGTATGCGTGCGTGTAAAACTCAGCCACGCTTACAGCAGTTGAGTTTTATAAGGGAAAAGGAACACCTGTACATACACACTCCCTGCAGAATTCCATCTAATGGACTTCGGTCCCACGTCTTCCCTTATCAAATTCTCAGCCTTTACCCTCCGTGCAGAAAGGTGACAGATCTGTCTTTCCCTAATAAGGATTTTGACACTAGGGTGGAAAAAAAAAAATCCTGCGATAAAATTCTGCGGTTATTAATTATTTCGTCTAGTACCTTTATAAGCTCTCGAAGAAGTTTCGTACACCAAGGTTCATAATTCGTAATTATTTTTGAAGAAAGAATCAAAAAAAAGTTAATTCAAAAGGAAGAGAGAATAAAATATACAATGATGTTTAAACCACACGTTATCGTTCACCAAACGAACCTATATACCGTTATGAATGAATATTTTTTTCGCGGGTAGTGATCCCACGTTTTGTCAATGAAATTTCTGCCTCGTATTATACGCATATGTCCAGGACAAGGGATTAAAAGCGCAAAACAAACCGTACGACGGAGGCAACTGACGATGCGCGCGAAGCCGCTCGACCCGTCAACCACCGCAAAAACTTTTTCGTTCATGTCTGTTGGTCGGCCGCGAAAAACACATTAACGCATCTGCCCAAAGCGAGACCAGATGCACTCCTGGGTCACTGACCTTTTTTACCTAATTCAGAGACCGCGAAGAAACGAGAACGACCCGGACAGCTCTTCCGTTTAAGATCGTAGTCCGAGCTATTTTCGACTTGGACAAAAATTAAAAAAAATCAACCCCTAATCTTTTCTTTTAATTTTTTGTGTGAGAGATCCGTCGAAGATCGATTCTAACGAAGTTTGGTTTTAATGCGGAATAGATAGCTAACTCTTGGATTGATTTCATCGATATTTTCGAAGCAAAGCTTCGTTGAATGGTGTGATTTTTATGCCATATGCGAAGGTCTTGAAGTGTAGGCGTTTGGAATTGGAATTTACCGCGTGTGGAAAACTGGTTAGATAACTGTTGCTCCTTTGATCTAACGCGAGGGTTTTGGGATCGTAGTAGTTGTCAATACTTGTAAAACGATACTGTCACCAGTGAAATCGTGTCAGTATCATACCTAGTCGTTGAATTTATGGGACAGTGCACACTGCGTACTAAACAGCGAGGAAAATACAGTTGAGTTATGAGAAGGACGTTATTCTCGGCAATGCTACCGCCCGTGCAGACAGTAGATACCAATTCCATCGACATTGCAAAGCTATAATTTCCCTGAACAGCGTCATACCAATAATTAGCCGAATACGCACTTCGTTAATTTATCCCATTGGGATCTAACGACGATACAGGAAATTGGAATTCCCTGACGATAGGTAGACAGGAATTAACCCGAGTTCATGATCGTTCCCCGAGCACGGAATCGGCAAAGTATTGAATAGGACCTCGCTCGATCTTTTTGCTGCATGGATCTAATCGAAAAACTATTGTTTTCATCATCTCGGTCCGCTGCGAGACTTAAAATCGTATTTTCTCATCTGGCGAGTGTCCCGAGTCGCTGATACAACTTCAAGAAAGTTTTGAATATCCGCAGAGAGCTCAGCTGTGTAAAGTAAATACGGAACAAGTGGAGTTCGAAGTTGAGGGAGGCCCCTCTCCAGGCTTGTCCAGCAATCTAACGCAAAACCACGAAAGTTTAAGGGGGTAATTAGTCCCTGCCCACGCCAGCCGTGACTAACATAAGTTTCTAACTTGTATCTCGTCAAGTTAACAAAAGTAAATAGTTGTGGGTGTAGTCTCGCGGGCCTATCCACAGTTAACGATACATCGACGTCTATTTTCCGGTCAATAAACACGAGGCCTTTAAATTGTTTGGTTTTAACACTAAACAATGAAAATTCACGGGCTGTTAGTTTCTCATCTGGGATAAATAAACACGGAAAGAAAGTCCGCTGGCTCTGGGTATACGGGAGGATATTTTTAACCAACCAGATTAATGTCCCCCGTGATTCCAGACACTAGACTCCACTACCCAAAACTCGGATCGATATTAATGCCCTTGGTCACAGTTGAGTGACGGTTAGATTTCACTACACTCGATTTTACGCGCAGAGATTATACAAGATATTTCCAACTGTCAAATATTAATCGCTTGAATTATGCCCCTCGCAACAGATTCTGATAAGCATATTTCATTGGGGGTGGAGTATGGCTGGATTTCATTCTAACGACGATTCAAGATTGACTTGAATTATCGGTCTGATTCAGAACTAGGTAAAACATGGCTTTTAACATAATTGCTTCGAGCCCGTAGGCTTTTTCCATCTTGCAGATAAGATACGGCCTTCGTATGGAGGGGAGCAAAAAGTTTTGCTGACATATCGCAGGTTTTGCCGCGTGGGTCTAATTACCTGGATTATATATTCATACGCTCTGTGACTCGAGGAAGAGTGCAAATTCGTATATTATTTATGGCATAATGGCGCCTCACGTAGACGTAAGAATTTTAGGTAGGAAACAGTTTTCTCGGCATTTTTTAGGGGATAGAATCGATCCTTGTGGCATGAGATGCGCAGCCTGTGAATCCTGCCAATGTAGGTATGCATGTACATACATACGTGCTTACGTATGGCACGTGGCCAAAAATGAGGAAAACAAAAAACAAAAAGGAAGAGAAAAAAGTTTAAATTCACTGAAATGTGCTCGGCCTCTTGACATTTGAAAACTGCCAACAGTTTTACAGTCTGATGAAAATTACTGGGTCAATTTCATCCGAGTAAATTATATAATAGATACATAGATACATACTTACTAGGAGGTTAGAGTCACGCGCGTGCATATAGCGTAAGGAAAGAGCTCGAAACAATGAAATAAGACGAATCAACGATATCGAATTGATTGATAGAACGAAACAGGCGATTTGAAATTTTCCAGGAAGTAATAAAATTCGAAAAACAGTTTTTGATAAAACATTGTATTCATAAATTGTTAACAAATAGCTGATTTTTTTCCCGGAGCCACGGTATGGACGAATAATACTGAAAACCGCAGTGGAATACATATTTTCGAAATTAGCCTCGATTGTTTCCTCTGATTGTGAGTGAGGAATAATTCTAGGTAGATCCTAATTGATACGGGGCGAGTTTGTACCTACGTGTATATATCTGTAAATAGCTACTAATTCGTACGAATCGAAATTGTTGAAAAACAGATAATTCATGAGGACGAAAATGGAATATTTTCAGCCCGCGTAATTGCAGGTAATATATTATGATCGTGTATTTTTCCGCCATATATTATCTCGTAAAACGGTGTATACTGCCCTTCGGATCATAAAATTTCCCAGGAAATCATTAAATTATACCTTTGTTCTGATTTCATTCCAATTCGACATCACATTTATAGGTAATTGATAATTAATTTCACACCACGGCGGGTAACGGTCACGTTGACTCCGGACTTTAAATTTTGTTTAAATTCATTTTTATGCGCCGGTGTAGAATTCGCGTACCCACGATTATCCGGACAGGAATTCGACTCGCATCTTCTATACGTAAATGAGAATGTCTAATTCCGCGGAATTATAATTCAACTAAAATTCTCAGACCACGTATAATTTCAGCTGATATAAACTATTCGGGTTAGAGTAATATATTACCTACTAAAGGGGGTGTTGATTTTATAGTTCAGCACACGGTCAGTTTCTGGGCTGACCTTCCCCGCTCCGTTATATACCTCCTCGTATATTTTCACACCCTGCACGCAGGAGCCTGGACTTTGATGATTATTTTAATTGCCGTACGCCCCGCTGCTTCCACTATTGCACCAACCGTTTGCGTTCGCCATTCGCTTCTGTACCATATCTATATTCATTTATATATATATGCATATATGTATGTATATGTATGTATATGGGTACACTCATTATGCATAAATGAATCCAAACATATACCTAAGTATATAATTATACGCAGTTACCTATATGTGTATGTTGTATGTACATAGATACGAGTTCTCTCTTCCACTTCACTTCCATCGGAGATAACGAGAAAATGAATTAATAATTACCATAACTTAAATTACCGTTATTACTTGAGAGCTTTTTTTAATTAGCATATTTTTTTATTTTTTTGTACCAGATATAAACTTGCACAAGAGCCAACTCATTGGCAATTGCGATCTGAGACTCCTCCGGTATGAAAATATATTTTTCCGAATAGTTTTTCTTAAATAATTTCTGAACGATTCCGAAAAATTAAAAAAAAATGCAATACCCTGTAAAGAGTCCCGTGAACTCTGATTACCTCTGAAATTATATTCTAGGAAGATTCGCGAAATTGGAACACTTGATGATCGTTATTAGAGATTTTGAAGGAAGGAGGGTCTTGAGAAAAACTTTTGGAAAAATTATAAAAAATATTTTGGACAAATCGAGATCGAAGTTGCTTCAATGTCACCAAATCCGTGAAGTGAAAATAGTTTTCACTCTTCTTTCAAAAATAAAATTCTCAACATTGTTTTTAGGCAAACTCGGAAAAATGTAAAGAATTCTTCCGTTCTTCTGTTTTTTTTTCCCCTTTTTTTTGGAAAACCTTGGGAAAATCTCTGATAATCCTCACGAAGTGCTTCAACAATCGGATGAGTTTATGGGAATTTGTCAAAAAATCGCTCTATAAACACGAAATTTAACACGAAACAAAGAAAATTGAAAACGCACCGTGACGCAAATGATTCTCGAATAGTGGGTAACGATACTAATAATCTTGAGTACTTTGAGGGCGTAATAACGCGAATTATAAATTAGCCAAGTTTGAACCGAGTTTGCATATCTACTTCATTGTTTCAAGGAGTTAATACTCCGCTGCACTTCGTTCTTCGCATGAAACTCAGTCGACCTCGACTCTCGAATTTTGGTTTGCCAAAGGCCAATTGCGTGGCCAATTAGTCTCGTTGTCTTTGCCTCTGAGTAGCGAAGGTTTCAAGACTCAAAGAGCCAAGGGTCTCTGTTCTGTTGTACGTCGACTACGCTTCTTCGCGTATTAAAGTACCTCTTGACGGGATACGTTGTACCGCAGTACGCGAAATTGCTTCGCAATGTAATGCCTCGATTTTACTCAGCGAATAATATATATCAAAGATTTTGGAAAAGATAAGCGAACGCTTCAATTTCACGGCACGAATAATCGTTGCTTTTTTTTTACCACAGATCATCGCTATTTGACGGTTGATAAAACATGTTTTTGATTATTTTTTTATTTATTTCTTATTTTTACAGAAAGAAACGATCATTTTAACGATAAAGCGAATAGCGATTCGCGTTCTTCAAACATACGAAAGTCAAAGAGACCGCGAGGTCACCGACGAAGCTTTAATTCCAACGTGTGTGGGAGCCAAACGGAATGAAGCTCACAAACCGAATAAATAACACAGCTCTCAAGTATTTTTAAAAGATTTTAATTCCCGACCACCCAGTACGAGTATATTTTCATACTTTTGCCATTAAAATCTAGACGCTTAAAATCAAAACATAATTCAATATTTAATCGTCCAAATTATACAAGCAGGTGGATTCCTATCATTTCGAATCAGTCAGTTTGATATTTACGATCAAACATATGCGGATGCAATCTCTTCCTAATTTTATCTCCCCAGAGTGGCACCTGATTTAACATCATTCCTCTCGGTACAAATCTGTTTAGAGACTGAAAGTTAGGAGCAAGAGGAGACAGCTAGCAATTAGCAACAAACGTTAGGGACTAAGTAGTTCCTGTTGCGGTATGAATACCTAAGGAACTTATGTGCGCGGTTTAACGTATAAGAGACTTTCCAAAAATGAGTAGAAACTCGAGTCTGACAACTAAAAGGGAGGACATTCTACGGCCGATGCTATTTTCGTATGAGATTCGAAAAGCTTTCGTTTTTCGTCGCGCCTAAAATGTGGCGGAATTAATTGGCCTATATTCTTGAAATAGTCGCACTACTCTCTTCGTGGCACTCGGGGACATGTCGAATTGCATCGGATACGCGGTTTGATTCGTCGTCGCTGATATCCCTCAGCCGCCAACCCGACTTTTAGGCCATAAAGAATGAAGAATTTCATGCCACGATCATTCAAATTCCCTTTTTCGATACGAATTGGATCTCTTGACGCTGCGATATGACCATAATTTCCGCAAAGGAACAACTTCGGGGGAACTGAATCCGTGGGAGGTTTGTATAATCGAAAAAAATCGGTTCGTAGATGTCTCTCGATGTTATCTCAAAAAGTATCTGAGATATCAAGACGGGTATTGCGTCGGTATTAAATTCAATGCGAAAAAAACAAGATTTTTTCTCAAGGCTACTCCTGCATGTTTCGTTAGCCTTGGCGAGGCTCGGAGGTCTTTTTTTCGGAAAAATCAGCTCGGACGTTAATCTAGACTGTGCAGAAAATAATAAGAGTAAATTAGGCGCCAGGAAATAAGTTTTCTGCCAAAATTTCTACGTAGGTATACATGTAGGTGGTCTGCTCTTTCTCTCTCTCTTTATATACATATGTACGTATGTATGTACATTGTTTGAAGGCGCTGGAAGTAGGTAGGAGTAAAAGTGAAGCATCGTGGGATGTACGACTCGGTATATACGTAGGTATGTATATAGCGAGGATATATGGACGGGTTCCAAAACAAGCCTCGTTTGCGCCTTGCACGAATTTCGTACACAGCAATAGCAGGAACACAGGCACGTCGTCGTTGGTTTTAGTACTCTCAGTGGAGCGGAGAGATTGTCTACTATGCAAATTCACTATGCTACATAGTTGGCGTATAGGCATATGGGTAGATATACCGTCGTAGGTGCCCAAGTACCAAAGACAGCCGAGTAAAAGGACAGCGGGAGACATTCGCCACCGCATGTCGCAGGGATACTATAATATAAGTCATCATGGGACTGGAGCCAAGTCCGAGACTAACAAGCACTTATGCAACCTTTGCGATACCCTGCTAAAAAATCTGCGCAATGATTCTGACGCATGATAACGTATCCATAAGAAGAAATCTTCGAAATTCGTCTTTTTCTCCTCTTTCTTCTTATTTTTATTCCACAAAATAATGAATACGATAGTCAGGCACTAATCTATTTGGATAATCGTACGTGTAGGTATAAGATAGATGCGTGATGTATATTCTACATATATATATACAGCTGCAAGCATTGCAAAGGAAGAAGTTTAAGATCCGAGCCGGGATGGGTGAGATGGACGATAGGCAACGGCGCGTATAGCACTGGCATATGACCTATTAATATAACTTCGGATTAATTAGCGTTAATGAATACCTGGCCATTGGCAAGCGTGGAACATAATTCAGTTTGGAGAGACAGGCTTCCTCTGTATTACAAGAGTGCAAACAAACGTACTTCGAATGCGTAGTGTATGTATATACATTGAGTTTCGCATACTATGATATTATTTTCCCTCGTAGTTTTTGGCGCGAGTTAATTCATTCGTTGTATATATATACTGGGAGGAAAGATGGTTATAACGTGATGTAGAGCTGGATATGATTTTAGATTTTTCTCGGGTCTTTTCAGTTTTGAAATTTAATTATTTTATACCTTATCCCAGATCGGAATCGTCTCCGCTGCACTATACCATGCCGGACGTTTGAGATTGAAATTTATTACTTTTCGTTGGAGAGACTGGGCTCGGATAGAGATAGGAGGAAGTCGTAACGATCCGAAATACACGAAACAAGCTTGTCACGTATACGTCTGAACAGAAGAGTCCATCTGAGCTCTGCAACGAACCCAGATAAAAAGAATGTCTTACTGATGTAAGAAAAATTTGCTACAGACAACTACGATATTAAATAGAAAAATAAAAAGAGTCATGAAACACTAAACCCTTCTACACATGTACCTATAGTGAAAAGAAACAACAAAAAAGATTTGAAAAAAAAAAAACGACACCCTTCTACACATATTTTTGCTTATAAAAATTAAAACAATTTTTTCACGATCGATTCTATCACTTCATTCAATCAAAACGAACATGAGTGTCATTGAACTCGGTCCTACATTTGTTCAGGCTGAATTTTCTTGTCCAATGAAATAGGAAGACTAATTTTTTCTATAGAATTTAAGTTTCACCGAGAAAAACATAATTCTTCTTCAGTACTCAGAGGTGTGAATCGTGATTAGCGCTTGTCCTCAAAATTCTATTCAGCGCTCCACATCCTACTAAATTTTCAAATTTTACTCCGAGCCTGAAAAGTCCGAGAAAAACTAACGCAATGATCGATTTCATTTCGGACTTGGAATTCTCTCGGAGCCTCTCTGAATTCTGGGATCTAGAAGTCCGAACTAGAATTTGAAACGAAGTAAACCTTCCCAAAACGGACATGTGTAACTCTCACTTTCAGGTGCAATTCAGAATCTCATTACGCGCACGATCCTACCCTCAGATTCCAGTCTGCACCTCCGCCAGGTCTTCGGTGAGAAATTGTATAATAAAACTAGAACTTCTAGTACGACTCGGCAAGTTTGACGATTTCTGATAACGTGGGCGAGTAGTGAAGATATAGTAGCGATTTCGGGTCTATGAATATGTCGAGGCTCCCCTACTCGGTCGGTACATATAATGTATGGAGATAGTGATATATAAGCAGGGTGGAGCAATGGTGCCAAGTAATTTGTTCAAGCGTGGAACACGGCTAGTGCAAACCCTGATTATTTTAATTAATGCGTGGTCGATCCGTCTCATTTCCCCCAAGTTATTTCAAAATGGTTCCTCCGGGCTAATAAAAAACGTATAAAACGGTGTGTCGCAGCTTCGCGTATAGGCATACGGGTACTCGATCTGCCCTGTCAAACGGACTCGATTATACGGAATTAAGAGTGCTGGGTATCCTACACTCCGACTCGCTCCAGTCTTACGGAAAACGCAATTTCATCCTATCCCGTTTCATACCCACCGACGAGAAGCTACTATTTACAAATCCTGTTAATTGGTCGATAGACCTGGCCGCGATTCGGGATAAAAATCTTTTCAATTAATCGGGATATAACTAATCAGCGACTAATTGCCGCGAGATGAATTTAAAAGTATCTACGCTAATTGTAAGTTATTTTCCCTGTATAGAAATCAACGGCTCTTTGGTTAATGATGATTATAAAATAATTTTCCTCTTTACTTTTTACTTCGCTGACTGTAATTCTTCACGATCGATACACTACTCTCGGTCTGTTTTGCGGCGAGGACGACGATGACTCTTCCGTCAAGATCTACCAATATTCTATACAATTTGTTACACATTGTGCCGTGAGATGCTGTCTCGAAATTCTCTTCGGAATATTTCTGAAGTCGTTTGGTATCGCATGGTACAGTTTTCTGACAAATTACACCCGCCGCAGATTCAGGTAGATGAATAAAGCATCGTGTCTTTATACTCACTCGTACGAGTATCAGTCATCTGAAGAAATATACACGAGGGTGAAAAAAATTCGACATTCAACCGAGACTAAGTTTCCTCCCACCCCATAACGCAGTATTAATTTTCGCATTCAATTATTCCAGGTATAAAGTTCAGTGACGAAACTGTACGAAATAGTTTTTGGTTTTCAACGCGAGTAACAAGATCCATACTTCGCTATTAATTTTCAGTTTACATTTGCGGTTTTAATGCACACAAGGTACTCAGGCGATATGGTAACGAGGCTTTTACCAGCGGGAAGAGAAAAGCTCCGATAACCTTGCGGAAAGAGGGAAAAAAGATGAAAAAAGCGAAAAAGGACATTTTGCGGCGGCGCTAATTTGATGAAAAACTGATATAAAGAAGCTCCGAGCTCTTCCACTGGTCTAACTGCGTTTAATATCTTGTTCAACTTGCAACCGCCGCAGACTTAGTAAAGTTTATTGCCATTCGGGTTGAAATCTGCAGCAGGCTGGTTGAATTTAAACCACACAGCTACCCGGCTACCCGGATAATTTTTCAAAGCCGGAAAATTTTGCAGAATTAGGTACACGCATACTCTGAAACCGCCAGCGCCGTCCAGAATGCAGACGGTGTTTCCCACAAGATTTATACACGTACAGGATTTTATTTAATCAACAAACCGAAAGAAAAGACGTAGAAAATCCCCACAACGACATCAATTGTTGTTCTCCTCTTCTTCTTCTTCTTTCTTGTTTATCATTTCTCCGTTTTATTAAAAAAACAGAAATTCTCGTGGCCCTCAAGGCCGCGATTATTCCTCCGAAATCGTGTATTTTACCCAGCAGAAGGAAAAACAAGGCTGGAATATCGTGCGAAATGAATTCGCAGTATGCGTGCGTTAAGTGTTCGATATAAGTTAACCCGAATATTTATTTGCGACTTAAAAATAAATGGAGTAACGGTATTTGTTGTAACGGCAGATCACGGCACAGCGCGGCAGAGCGCACCGACTTTATTTTTGAATACTTAAATTCGGTAAAGTGTGTATATTTTGGCGTGGCTTCCGTTGTGCTTAAATTCGTGTCCCGCTAGTATAGCCTAGGGAGCGATGCGTCAAACCAATGTGGCGTAACAATTTATGGCACTTTGAGGTGCTAGCTTATATACCAGCGGCTAAAATTTCGCGAGGCTTCAAACGCTAAGTGCAATATTTTTTTGTCCGAGGTTTCCTCACACGATTTTTACTCGCTAAGCCCGGATGCGTCCTTCCTCCTCGTGGAACCAGCCTTGGGTTCTCGTTTGAAAGAAGTTTTTCCCCAAAATTTAGGATAGTTTAACGTAAGCCGAACCCCGAGCTCTCATATATAGGGTTGAGTAAAATACACGATCACAAATTCACGAAATATCCTCTAAAATCTAAATCCAAAGGTATAATATGCTACCTAGTCGCCTACCTAAAAAAGATCATCGGATTAACGAATGATATATATTAATGTGAGGAGCGACGAAGAAGTGGCCGAGTCCTTTCATATACTGTAATATATTTCGGCGTATTCTCGTCCCCATATCTTTACCGTTCTGGAATTAAGTTGCCCAAGATAATACGGGTTGGGGATAAATAAATAAATTTCATTTACACACGGACCGTTGATTTTTGCCAAAGCTTACCGTAAAACAAACGCTTTGCCACGTTCCAGTTAGCGCGATTATTCTCAGCAGACCGTTATCCACGTATAAGTACGTCTGATATTGTCAGGACGAACATTTACCTTCTCGTATATGATCTCTGTCATATTTACTACGGAAATAATTCACCGACTAATGAAGTGTTGAAGTGAAGACGCGGAGAACCGAAATAACGGATAATGCGAAAGCTCCTTATACTCGATCAATCAAAAAGTCGATTTTATTATACACGTAGTTAGTTAAACTGAAGTTCATATTATGATAGAAATATATAGGCGCGTTGGGTAAAATTATGAGGTAATTTAAACGGTCTTTCAAAGAATTACCCATGCAAAGGGAAATCCGTTGTCTGCGTTTCAGGTAGAACAGAGGAGAATAAAAAGAGGGATGTAAATCTGGGCGAATGTTGTATAATATATGTTTTTTTGATATCTCTGTTTGCGTATGTATATATGAGTTCGTTTGCATAAGCAGGGCCGAATGTATTACCTATGAAGCAGCGAGCTTCGGAGGTCCTCTTCAAACACCGGATCCTGTGTAGGTACTAGGTAATCCAATTTTTCCCGTTTGCCTTTCACCTTTTCGCGTGACATGTCTTAGGAGAGCTTGTTGATCGCACGATGTAGCGTCGAGAATTATAGCGTTTCTTGTAAGAAGTGAAGAGGAAGGCTTCGTGGAAAAGAAGATAGCTTTATATGTGATACTTGCCAAGGATGAACGTATGTAATACGAACACAGGTCCGAGAGCATCTTTATGGATGTAAAGTGTCTCCGCTTGCAGCTAATGCCCTCATTCTCTTTTGAGTTTTCGTTAATGAGAAGAGAAATCAACGCATCGTTGTACTTGCACAAGTATTTACACAAGTTGGACGAGCAGCGAGCAGCGAGCAGCGAGCAGCGACTAAGAGCAAAGGCAAGACGTTCGCAAATTGGCCTAAGGGCTTTGAAGTCACAAACGCAATTAACTTGTTCTATTTCACATTTGTAAAAGCATACTCACGTGTCTGTCTACACGAGTATATATGCAGATTATGTGCATACGAATAATTTTACACACGTTTTGAAAGGGGATGAAAACTGTGAAGGGAACTCGTCCGAATTACCTTCCAGCTTTACAATGTCGGATGAGTAATTACTGGTATCTGAATTACATTCTACTAAGTATGTGCCCGATTCGGAACAGAAATTCTGGTTTTACCAGTTTTACTCTACGAGTTCTTAACGAAGCTTGGAAGTGAAAACTAGAATTTGAGAGTCGGATTGTGCATCTCAAGTGCAGTCGCTGATTCTGATCTACATCTCTGGATCTTCTCGTAGGACATGATTATACCGAAACCGAATTACATTCCTGTCGGAAAAACTAATGATCACCGGATTTGAAGTTTTCGAGGATCAAACTAGAATCTCTATTCCGACTCGGGTGGCTATCTTTCGCTCCGATATCATTCACGCGTCTCAATATGGTTGAAAGTGAAAAAATATCTTCTGATAGTCGTTTACAGTATTCGAAAGCGATTCGCGTCGCTTTTACACCTTGAATCAAAGTGAATAACCCGTCGATTGGAACGTCCTTTTGTCACAATGTTCGATAGTCCTCAGCTTTAAAGCCGCAGCATCCCCCAAGTCGCTAAGCGATCCAAAAAACCACGAAAACCAAAATTTCATGGTGGGTCTTGCATAACGTTTCTCATCTGCTCTTGGCTAGTTCTTTCTTGTTGCGCTATACAATAAAACTAAAACGTCAGACCTTCTTTACCGAACTTATATCCATCGGCATGAGTTTAACACGACTTACGCGCTTGCTAATTAGTTGGAAAGAAGTCGAGGAATAACCCGTCTATACAGAAGTCTGGAAACTCCGAATGGAAGTCTCGGTAAGGTTCAGGTTTCATAGTTCGCGTCGGGTCTAATTGCTGGGAGAAGAGTACGACTTCGCTCTATAAGACTTAATCCAAATGGTCTATGAATTCCTGGCCGTAACGGGCTCGCCCTTAACCTGCCCCCGCATTTCTTAGAGAGATCTGTCCCCCGAGACAGTGCCTACCTATAAGAGGGTAGCTCCATTATCCCTCGATTACAGAGGGTGTCTTTTATCGAAATTGTGGGACACGATGCGGAATAATTGACGCTGAGACGGCGTAGGCGTAACGACGTCCAAAGTTCACCTATACAAATACACCGACGATAATAATACAATTCTATAAATCAATCTGTCGCCTCTATTCCCTGCAGCGAGGCATCGTTATTATTAATGCCTAGGAGTAAAAACTGGTCTTTCGAGACTCGATTGTCTCGTTAAATTATGTCCGAAATAGCACCCCGAAATGCAGTCTGTCAAATCAGATCCACAGAAATAACGAAACCCGGAGTTTTTTAATTATCTCCATCCCGCGCTTATTTAGCTAAATCAAAAGTCTTTCCGTACTTCGTTTTTTTCCGATCCTATTACCAAATCCACGAAGGGGAGAGATTTGTTTTTCAGAACTCTACCCTCGCCATGCGGCCTCCAGATTATCGTGTAATTAATTCCGGTCTAATCATGCAGGGTTTGTTGGCAAAACTCATCTGGCATAACTTCGGCCTAATTAAAAAGTTCAGGTGGCTAGAAAATCACTCATCTTTTCGAGCGAATATCTCCTATTTTCTCGAAACTCTCATCCCTCACTCATTCCTCCAAACTATGACACACAGACCTCTGTCTTAATTTTCGGGGATTAAAGTCTCCCAGTCTTTAAATTAGAACCAAACTAACGACTCCTATTCCGAAAGTGATTATGCAGCTCAAGCACGATGGAAGATCACATATCCTTAGCCACAATAGCGTATATAGTAGTGCAGAGTTACTGTTGTGGTCACATGAGAGAACGTCGAGCTGTAAAACGGAGAAGCTACTAGCTAGCGAAGTAAGTTAGAGGATGGAGGGTGTAGGGTGTAGGGTGGAGAGTGGAGGATTGTTTGTAACGTACCCCAGGCTCGGTGTACGTAAGTTAGGTTTGTGTAGACACCCTAAGAAAACAATGAGGTGATATTTTTCCCCGGTGGAAATTGTAAATCGTTTAGGAACGAGATAGCTACTCTGAATCTGGTCTATTTAAAGTATTTGTTCAAAAACTAGTTGAAATTTATTCAAATGTCATTCGGAGCTTTCTATTCCCTCGCTCTCATTGTCGGAGATGGAACAACTGATTGATACAGCTTAGGAAAACAAGAGATTTCGAAAAATAGAACCCGGCAATTAACCGGTCTGGTGGAGTTTATATATTAGAATCAGTTTGTTAGTTTGTCCAGTATTTAAGAGATGCTTTCGTTAACTACGAGCCTGGAAAGGTGTGTATAAATAAATGGAAGACGTCAGGGTGTTCCGGTGCTTCGTTTACACTCTAAAGATTAAGATTGAAGCTTTGGTATATGAAAATGAAAAATCGAATAAAAATTAGGAGAGGCGGTGCCTATTCGACGGGAGATTTTTAAATTAAATAAATCAACCATCTGCCTGGTTTCATCTTGAATTCCCTGGAGCTGTAGGTATAAACGAACTCGACTGCTCCTCCCGCAGTTTTGATTTTAGGGTGAGACTTTAATATTTGATTTCACACCGGAGATCCTAACGATTCAATAAGCCGACCCCGACGCGACTCACTGCAGAGTCCAATTTCCTTCTCGTTTTGAAGTTCGGCACATACAATGCCCCTCGCTTTTATTATAATTGAAAATTCGAAAATCAACATTACGCACAGGTTTTGTACCTTCGTTTAAAATTGGATGGAAAATTAGGTACGAAATTCGATCCATCGCCCAACGTATTATTCCCATACTTCGGGGGCTCAATAATAAAAGTATAATAAGTATCAAAGCGGCGATTTAATCAGAATAAAGTAAAACCAGTCAAAGATACGGTCAAACTTCATCATTACAAATGGCTCGACTGCTTCCCTTGAAAAGTTAATAAAAGAGTGCTGTTCAAAGCATTACTCATAAAGCATATAATTATAACTCAACGGTATGAAATTCGATTGAACAGAATTTTTGCGAATTAACTGCGTTTACTCGTTAGAATCAAGGAAATTCATTCGTAGAACGAAATTCTTGGAAGGTATCGATTCAATTAGGAAGAATGGAGTGAGTTGTTTTCAGAAAACTAGACTGACGTGTTTACTCTTTTGCTATACATGTATATGTGGTGATGAATGAATTTGGAATATTAACGAAAGATTTGATCTTTATTTGTTTATTTATGAATATATTTATTAGTTCAGTTTCGTAGTAGATTCGATATGTCAGTATAGCTGACATTTAGTTCTCGAAATACATAACGGGTGTTCATATTACAGCGTGAAATAGGCGTTTAATGTGGCAATGATTTATCGCACCAGTCTCGAGGAACATGATCCTCGAAGATCTTATGATTCATAATGTGGTGGGGCAAACAACTCATAATTCAAGCAAGTGTTGTGAATCGAAGTGTGCCGGGGCACACCCTATATTTAAAGATAGACTTCCGTTTTCAAATATACATTCTATATTGCCTCATCCTAAAACCGACTGGCTATTTCTGACAACCGTTGTGTTATAGGTACACGTACCCACCGAAATTTCATTCAAAGTTACCCTCGTAAAACATACGCGCAAGGAGGCATCTGCGATATACCATATGCACGTATCGCCGCACACATATGTTACACCTACACTTCGAGACTAATTTTCCTTTTGCACCAGACTGTAAAACATGAAATCAAAGTTTCCAAATATACGGGGAAAAGGAAAAATGAAATTTTCGCAAACGCTGTCCAGTCCTTTGTACTTGAAGTTCCATGTATATTATATAGGGTCATCTTTTGTGAGTATAACCAGGGGCTTAAAGTATATACTCGAGTTTGCGTCATTTTGTAGAAACTAACGAGATACTCAACTCTTTAGTATAATTTAGCAATTAGCTTTGCTCTGATTTAAGTTTAAAGTTCGTATAGGGTATACGGCATATTTAATTTCATTGAATAATTAAGGGTCGGTTAATTACTTCATAGCTCGTACCAGTAGTTCGGTCGGACGGGATATATCTGCAGCAACTTACATTATTCCGGAGTTCTGCCCTGAGACTACAAAGGAGGTCGTTCTGATATTAATGAACATCATTTCCTGTACACCACATCATCCCGCTACTTCCTACTAGATGAACAAGTCAGATAAACCCAGAACGTTACGCCAACCACCTAAAGACACTCTCGGGTCCGGAGTCTAGGATCTCAGAGTTATCAGAGAACCGCAACCACTTCCATCGGCATTAAGTTTCTCCGCAAATTCTCGTCTCAGAAAGCGATAAAATTTCTTCATCCATTAGTCTTTCTTTTAATGACTGAATCGGAATATCTGGGAAGACGGGGAGACGATGTCAAAAAGAAAAGAATTCGCGAGTCAATTTATCTCCGGTTCGTATATTTTTTTCACTGATAGCAAATTCATCGATTTTGGACTTTTTTTACATAAATATATATATTTTTTTTTGTTTCGTTTCGACGTTGACATTGGTGGTAGAGAGTGGCGGGTAACGGGGGGTTTTCATTCGCGGAGTACGCCAGCGAAACAATTAATTTGCATCGGGTCAAATGGACCATTGGGCGAGTCACAGTTTCGCTTCGGGCTGAAACCGGGTCGCAACTAAAACCACAACTAGTCACCGGAATACCAGTTTCCGTTTAGAGAAGCCCGTGCTTCAGAGGGTGGAATTGGTAATCGAGAACTAGAATTGATATTTGGTTAGCACGGTTCAAATTTCGTCAATTTTTTAAACAGAATTCGCGACTCCGAGGCCCACGGCATTATACCTACTTGAACAACCTAAGTACACACACCTTCCCCTTACAACTATGAATCACAGTGAATAAGGGATAGATGATCCTGGGAATACAATCATTGGATCATTTTGCCGATTCCCTTTTCTTTTTTTCTTCTTTTTCAATTGCAAAAGCATAGAAAATCTCTTGGCCTTGTATTGGCCTACTTTTCCATAGGTGTGTTCAGTCACAAGTCTTTTCGATGCTTCTTGCGCCTCTAGAGTTGACACGGGTGTGTATACCTAGGAAGAAATCAATGAAACTTTGTTTGAGAAGGATGCGTTAAAGTTGGCGGAACGAGAAACGGGCGACGAGAATATTAGAAAAGGTCAACAACCTTTGCTAACAATTTTTAGACTTGCCAGAGCAGTTCGGAACGGAGCTATACGAAAATGTTGAAAACTTTTTCTCCCGCGTGTAGGTATATAAGGTGAGACTCGCGCTGTCTTCCCTTGTAAACGTTTTTCCCGATGGTATGGGGGACATTTTCATCCTTTTTTACTCCACAATCTCTTTTTTCGAACTACCGAATTTCTACCAAATGGTCATTCGCTGTTAAAGATCGACGAAACTTTCGGACCTAAAATTCGCGGTAAATCGAGAACCGCAATGGCACCGTTTCATCCCCACCGATTTACTTGTTCGAAGAAGCTCGCCTGTAAACACCAAACCGAACAAACCTCGACAGATCCAGCTCTCATCTATTAAACTTTCGAGGATTCGGTGAAATCACTACGTCGCTATAAACAGCGTCAGATTATTCGAAAGGAGTCGAAATTCCAAAAAGAGAAAAATCTTATTTTAGATCGAAACGACATATTTACGACATGGGTACCAGAAGTTCGTACAATATACTAGTCTGCCATAGATTTCACTTGAACGTAAAGTATGGAATTAGCGTATATGGGTATAAGTCAAATGCCACCTTCCTTTTTCGTTTTCCCTTGGCCGTAAAGGGGCGTTTTTGATTTCCATTTTATTAGCTATCGTTGAAATCTTCTCTTTTCGAAGAATGGAATAGGAGAAACGTGGAAAGGTATACAGCGGCAGATGTTCCTCGGGAAAAATCCCGGAGGCAGTGGTCGTGGTTTGGAATACTAAGTAATTTTTTTTAACGTCAAGAACGTAAGATTCCTTAAGGAAAAGTATCAAGCAGAGTTGTAATCGAAAATAGATCAGTTAACGCGCTAACCGTCGAGAGCTCTGATCCGGTGTCTGCCCTTCTCAACCGAAAATAAAACGTAATCTTATCCCCAAATATCCGAGGTGAATAAGAAATAAAAAATATTTAAAAAAATAAATAAAAATATAAAAGAAAATAAAAATTTCAACAAATGTAGGTTAACTGACGAAGGAGTGTCGTATATTTCCGAAACACCTACGTTTCGCAACAAACCGGAGCTTCGCTCCATCTAGTTTATCTCCCCGATCCATTGAACCATGTTTTTCTTTTTTTTTACTGGTTTTACTGTCTTTATAGTATCGTGAGTGTTTTTAGTGTTTTCAACGCTAGATATATGCCCATAAATATGTACTAAGATATGTGTATCAGGTATTTATACACCCTGCAGTGACACACCGTTCCTACATTGCTAACCTGGAATCGTAAATTTGGGAGCCGAGAACGAGGACTTTTTTCTTCGACGACGTCAAACTTCGAGATGAACCGAACATCATACCAGGATTGAAGGCTTCGCGTTATATCGTAAAGATACGAAATGATCAAATGAAAGAACCTCGTATTTCTTATTCCGAAAAATCTTCTCTCTTTTCGACGAATAAATTTTTATTAAAATCAAAGACGTTTCAGAGCTGTATAAATTTCGCGGTGGATGCAAAAGCGGAGGAGATTTTCCAACGTCGACATCTGAACCCATTTTATCGCGAATACCACTTTTCTACGAACCTATAGGAATCGGGCTTCGATTCAATGGAAACACCGATCATCATCGACCGAAACTAAAACAAACATCTCTAACGAATGTCCCACTAGTCTTAATGAACTCTCGTTATATAGTAAACTCGATTCTCGATAGTATTCGGCAGTTACAAATACTGATGAGTAGTGAAAGGCATCCTTTTTTATTCTCTCCCAATTTACATTCAAACATACCGTTTGATTGCACAAAAATATTTACAAAGGAAGCCACAAATCCAACAGTGCTACTAATAGTTCATTAGCGTCCCTGATGCCTCATTAGCGATACGTGCTCGACAGTGTTGTTTCAATAGTGCATACTGAAATTTATCCTCAAATCAAACGTTGATAGATGGATGGATCAGCTCCTCGAATCGTCAACTCTTTGGCAAGGTATCCCGAGTTGGAATAGAAATTTAAGTTTCATCCTACAAGCTCTCACCGAAGACTCAGAGTAGCAAACTAAAATTTGAGACTAGGATTTTCATTTCACATGCAATGAAATTCTGGTTTGAACCTAAAAGTGAGAGTTACGCCCGGTTTGGGCAAGTTTAGGCACAGACATAGACTCCTGAGATTCTCCCAAGATTGACGACAGATTTTAGAGATGGTGAGTGAATAGAATTTGAGAATTTCTTGGGATGTATAAATGGTAAATTTTCGCGGTAATATTCGCGTTGCGATTTCTGAGAGCTGTTTAACTCCAACATTCGGAGTTGGTAATCCTGTGTAGACATGATCTGTTGAAGCTGTCGCCCTTGTCCTCGAGGATCCGAGCGGTCTAAAATCAAAGTCTTAGAAATATATGCGAAGCGTTAAAATAGACGTGGCGAGGAGTTGCGGCGTTCCGATACTCAGATATAATTACCTTTCAAGCATCAGTCAAAAAGTAGCCGGCCTGCAGTCTTTGGAACATTTTCATCCCACGTGTTTAACGTCCGCGTTGGTTACCCGGACCCACCTGCCTCCGGAAAGGCAGGCTGGCATCTGTTGGCACATTTCTCTTCGTTTAATATTATTAGGCACTTCATCCGCACCACCTAACCGTGTATATCTTTATCCTATCCTGCCTCGCGCCTACCATGGTAGAGGTAGGTCAGTCTGCTACGTTTCTTCGGTGCAGAACGATCGATCAACGTTAAACGCTATCAACGCCCGCCTAAGTGAGTCGACCAACTACCGCGTAAGAGCTAAACGATTCGAAAGGCAAAGTTGACGGTGCATGTCGACGCTCTTTAACACAGCTAATAGAAAACGTACGGCACTGTACCCAGTGAGTATCAATTACTTTATCTATCCAGCTGAAACGTTACGCTTTTCAATTCAGGACGAAGTTTGCCCCAAAAATCATAGGTATGGTCGAGAACGAGGAATAAAGCTTTCCGCTGATTCGGGTAACGATTATTCAAAATTCGCCAATTTTTGTGGCGAATTTCTCAGCCCCCGTACGAATAGAATATATATACGTATAGATATGCGGGTGAAAAGCAATCGACGTGAATTTATTGGCGACGTCACAAGTAACCTTAATCTCTTAAGACATCGTTGGCAAAGGACGTAGTAGAGCGCAAGAGGTAAAGTGTGAAGAGAGACGAAAAGGTTTTGAACTTTCTCAGCGTTTTAAGTTCGTTTTTTTTTTCCTCTTTTCTTTTTTTCTCTTTTAGTTTTTCTTTTTTACCTTCATTCAACTTTTTCTCATGCCTAAAGTAGGTAGGTATGTACCTAAAGCCCGTGTATATACTATGTACCGAGTACCAGACCTGGCAAAGTTGCGGCTGGCAGCCAGTGCAAATCCTCAAAGCAAGAAGATCGTTATTCTTGGCAGCTTATCGCGTTTTAGACTGGACAAGCGCGATTTCCCGCTGGTATTAATTCTCAGATTTACTTTTACCATTCTTTTCACTTTGGTATTTCACTCAGCACCCCTTTGCTCCCGCTTGCCCTATACACACATGCCTACATACATACCTGCCCACTTTTACATTTCGAATACAACTGGGATAGAAAGTACCAGCTTTTATTCTCCTACATTTAAAAAAGCCGTACAACAGGACGTATTAATTATTTAATAATTAGGGACTTCCAGCTCCCCTATACAGCCAAGACTATAAACATAAAACAGGCTTCTATTCCTTCCTTTTTTGAGTATAGTAGATTAAAAGTCCGCCTAATCAAAGTCAGCCTCAGCCCGTCCAAAAAACTTTCCACGAACGTTCGTTACGTCTCGAATTTCGTTCGACGTTGTATTACAGTCTGGAAACAACACACTTGGACTGATTGGCCGAACTTTTAATCAAATTATCAACCCGTAGTCAGGTTTGTCAGGAAATCACCTTTCGCGAACAAATTTCTACACTCTGTGCATATTATGCAAGAGCAATGGTTTCCACTATGTAAGAGGATCAATGCGAACAATCCTAGGCTATGCAAATGGCACCCTACACCCTTGTCCGTTCGTATTTCATCTCTACCCCTTGACTCTGATCCTAGAAATGTATTTCAAGCGATTCAATCCTCTTCAAGGATGCCAGGAGAAATTCATAAGGGACTTTGAGATCGGAGCAACGGGGCTGTCGATAGTTCGAATTGCATGAAGTTTTATATCCAGGCTACTATACCTGTATAGAACGCAATTCTCGTTCTTTATCCCCTGACAATCCTCCGGCCATTCTTGGCCAAAGTCTCCCGATAAATCTGAACCCAATCAGGCCGCGAAAAATTTCCTAATTATCCGCCCTTCCTTTTTCTCCAAAGTGCCGAAAAGGTCGAGCGACAAATCGGAGACAACTAATGGAATTAATTAGGCTTAGCCTCGTCCAATTCGAGTCAATGAATAGCGTCTCTAAGGGCTTTATTTCTACTTTGAATTAAGTTTCGGTTTGGTGATACAATTTCTCGACAGATTTTACCGGCAATTAGATTGATCAGCTACATCGATATATGTAAACTGCATCAATAACTTGATGACACGGTTCAATTAACTCCGGGATAAACGAGTCGATTTTTACAACGGTGAAACATTGAAACTCACTTTCAGTTTCCCCTTGTCATTTTTTACCCAATTTAATGCTATACTGCGCGATGTTCACCGGGCCGTTCCGATTACGCTAAAAAACGTTTCCGTTACATCAGAGTCCAAGTATCGAAGTCCAGTAACAAGCGTAACGCAATTTTCATACGGATATTACCAATTTTGGTAAAACCGTATTCGAGAAGAGGGAAAATGCGTTACTAGAAATCGATGGGTATTTTTTATTATTGCCATTACCTCGCAAAATCTAATTTAAGATAAAAAAATTTCAATGCGCCTCTCTTGATCCAGATATAATAAGAAACGTTCGACGTATTCCTGAAAGTTGATAAAGTATTGTTTGGAATGAATGAAAGCAAAGAGAGACTTGCCAGGTTTCCACTTATAATTTTATGCGAGCTTTGTTGTCGGACCGAATCTTGAAAACTTCATTATTTCCTGCTTTTTATGTTCCAGGATACGAACAGACGGAAAATTCTTCATCCCAAAACGCTGGCAGCAGTCTGGATTGCCTAAGTATGATTGTGCAGAGTATCAGCGGCGCGCCGCCTTCGCCAATCGAAAATCACCACCCCGTTCATAATTAAAAGTTTGTTCTCGACGCAACGAGGAACGATAAAAGGGAGAAAAATATAGAGTATTTTTAAGCCATCAGTACCACAATCTTGTGGAAATGAAGGTCGATTAAGTTTTAAATTCTTAGGGGTTCTTATAATTGTTGCAATTGTAAAAACGTGTCGAGTAAAACCTGATTGCGTAATCCAATATAATATATATATATATATATACGAAACGAAGAGTTCACTTCATTATACCTGATCAACTGATTGTGAGTTTGTAATTTAACCCGCGATCTCAAATACGGGTGTAATGCGTTTTGCTCTTAGAATACAGTATCGCTGCGTCTCATAGCTATTCGTATACTTACTTTGAAGAACGAAAAAAAAAAAGAAAGTAGAGAGCACCTCTCAATCGACTGTTAATTAAACCGAAGGTCTTGATATAAGGGAGATATAAGGATATAAAGATATTAGATACGATGACGTCCATCGATATCAATTCTGATGTATAATTAGATGCTATACCCACATTTTTTTGTCTAAAGATACGACTAATCTACTAGCAAAAAACGAATTTCGAACTGCGAAGTAAACTGACGAGCCAAAGGACATAAGAGGCTTGTGATGAAAATTAAACTTTCCAGGAGATTGAAGACAAAGTTTGACTTGTCAACATCGCAAAAAACTATTCGTGGATTTATCAGATTCAAGCCTCGAACTATTGATTAATGAACAGCACAATGATATGCGGAGAAATTCGAGCTCAGAATTATCGAGAATAAATTTTGGTTTACAAATTTCGGTTTTTGGAACTTTAGGTCTTCAAATTTTCGATCGATACTTTTAAATATACGAACCGAACTCTGAAATACCTCGAGAATTATATCACTAGCGAATTGGAACCTCGTAGAAGGAAATTAACGAATTTATCTAATTTGGACGAAACAAAGGTGGCTGGCTTTCTAGATTCGTGTAATAAAGATCTGTGACCAAAATTTAACAAAGTAACATTTCAATGCGACGTGCCTATAAGAACCAATTCACAAGGGTTAGACCGGTGAGTGGTTCTCCTAAACAGTGCCTTAATTACGTACTCATTAACCAGTATATATTTAAGAACAGTAATTTTATTTTTGAAAAACATTGTATTATAAATACCATTTTGCTCAAGCAATACGATCGTATGTATATAGAATGCTAAAATAATAAAAACTATTAATACGAATCATATCTCCATAATTAATTACAAATATGCGTCTAAACTTCCCAACTCTTTTTCCCTGATCCCAAAAAAGTTCCATCTCTTCATAAACTGTAATTATAAGCTATCGGTGTGAGATGGAAGTTTCATCATCAAACATCGCAAATGACTAAAGATCGTTAAAGAAATCAGTCAAACGGTAATTAGATGTTCTAAAATAATGAAACCCCGGTCTTGAAGTGACTTTTGTAATCAATTTTAAGGCTTGACGGAATTCCGGGTGTTCTTTGACTTTCGACTTTCGACTCGGGATCTCAGAGTTTAGATTTAAAAAAGTCTGGTGAACCGAGGAAAAAACTAACCGAAGCGTATAAGAACTTCATTAAACTCTCATACGTCAAAGTTCGAAGCAATCGGTGGTCGCCTCCGTGAGAATCATTAGTAAAAAGTCATCAGTCAAACTGTAATTAACCAGATGGTTAACTATCGGAGGTATTAATGCAGTCTGTGTCTCTGATCTACAGCTTTGCCTCTGACGGTGCGTTATTAATGATATTCAGGCTTATTACTATCTCAGCCATCTCAACTTCTCGGCACTTGTCACTTCGCAGTTCAAAGCGACCATCCCCAATTCATCTTTCGCGAATACCACGTCTCACTCTGCAGTTCGCGAATAGTTATCGAGTAAGATATTAGCGCTTTCTTCGGTGTTTATACCGCCCTATCGCAAGGCACTGTTATACTTGATGATCAAAGAACCTTTAGGGTTTTTGCAAACTTTCTATCAAAGACAGGGTGAAGTAATCGAACGTGGACCGGCGCGGTCAGGGTCTTTTATCGTAATTGATGAACAAATTTGAAACTCCGTGAGTTATTGGTGACTGGTGAAACGTACCATAGAAAAAGAAGATTCGATCTATTCTGATAATTCAAACCGAAGTTACAGCATTTCGCAGGTTTATTCGACGCCAAAGGTTCGTGCGTGGGTTTTGAAGAATCCGCGTAGGAGGTAATTCTTCGTTTGATAACAGAAAATCGAAAATACTCTAATGAACAAAACGCTGCAGGACTGATGGCGATTCGTTGAACCGTTCAGGAATTACGGCAAAGTCAATTTTCACACCCCGTTGCAGCTAATATATAGATCAATTATAGATCGCTAATATGGACCACCTTTTCCTTTCGTACGATGATCGATGTACTTATAAATGATCTTGAATATTGATTTGTGAACGAAAAAAAAATCAGCCAAAAATCTTTCTGCGCGTTATAGAAAGGAAAATTAGAAGATATAATAATTTTTCATTCATTTTGCTTCGATAATTATCAATACCTAATTGTGGACGTACACACTATGTCACGGATTAATGGACGAGTATTAATAAATCGAAGTTTAGAATACAAGACAAAAAAACGAGGAAATTTGATGAGGAGATTTTTCACTTTCGAGAAACGAAACACCAAGAAAAGACATTTGAAACTGGTGTTCCATATATATTCATTTGCTTCACCGTATCATACGCAAACGTCTGTATTTCTCTATGACGATATGAATGGATATTAAGCTCTTTCCGTGTTTTCAGTTCCTGCACAGGTGCTTTGAATTTATTTACATATCTATATGTATAGAGCGGTATAAAAATATTTCGATGCGTCCATAAAGTTTTCAACAACAAAGATACCGCTCGACGGAAGCAGCTTTGAGTTTTGAGGCGGAGTAGGCAGCAGCCGGCGACAGGAAAGAGGCGGAAAAACCGGAGGAACCGGAGGAACGAACAACACTTGAAAATGTTTCACTGGTCGAGAGGATCTGAATAACACTTTAGCTTGCACTTGAGTTAACAATTTTTTCAAGCCGTTATTTCGACCGCGTAAATATCGTCTTAGTACAGGGAAAGAAGTTCGAAATTCTATCTCTTTCCATTCTATGTAACGTTAGGATATCTAACGGTACCTTATTGACTTAGCCGATTTAATTAGATCAACTCATAGCTGATACAACAAGTGAAAGAAATAACATTTGCCAAGGGATGAAAAATACCTACCGTGAGACTGAAGAGAATTTAGGAACATATATTCGTTAATTTTACTGGAAACGTAGATTTCGATAGCAAATTAGTCCGGGTAACAACCCCGAGTACCTTACTGTCTGGACAGAGTACTCACGAAACATCCTCCTCCATCAAAACCAGACTGGACTTACTGCGTACATACATCCTCAGTTTTGGGGATCGTTGCGTAAACAGAACCACGCGAACAAATAGCTTTCCAAGATATTTCACCCTCGGAAACGTTGAGTGATTTGAACCTCCCTATTTTAATGAGAACATCGGACATGGCTTTGAGAGAAGTTGACATTAAAAAAAAAATTCGCAAACAGTATCTAAGAGGGTGAAAAAAATACACGTATATAGACATTAGGGTGGCCCTTATTCGGGGGTTGGTAGAATTTTGACCGCGACGCCCCCCCTAGATCGGTTTGAAATAAATTCGAAAAAACCTGGGCCAAACTTGGGCTTCCTAGCTCAACGAGAAAAAGTGCCAGATTTTTTTGAATTTATTTTTGACCGATCTGAGGGGCGTCGCGGACAAAATTCCACCGACCCCCAGGTAAGGGCCACTCTAATATACATATACCTATATATATATTTTTTTTTTGTCTGCTTAATAACATGTACAATTTTGTGTATAAATATTTCCGTCAAACGAAACAAACCAGTCGTAGGTATATTTTTATTTCCAACTCCGTCGACCATGATGGTTCGCCCCTGGCGATACAGTTCTCCTTTGTAGTTTTATGTTTCACGGCAAATTACTTCGGAGCAAACAGTCGTGAGGGACGAGAGCAAGATACAAACATCTAAGTTCTGCGGTTTCTATAACAACGTCGCGCTGGTTCTCTTAGAACTGAGTTAGGACTCTATAACGGCAGAGAAGAAGATAGTCCACCGAAGTATAGGAGTATATTGTAACAATATAAGAAAACTGTCGATACATTCACACGACAATATATTTTTTATTTTAGTTTTCCATCAGTTTTTCACACAGTTTGTATGTCGCCGAAAGCCGTTCGACTAAAGTCACGTGCGGTGGGATTACTTCGAGATTTTTTCATCTCCTTTTTTTCATCACCCTGTTAACAAATCAACGTAGTTGAGGTGTGACGGGTGCAGAGAGAGAGAGAGATACAGATAAGAAATATTTTCATCTTCCGGGCACGCGCAAGTACGTTAGAGCAAAAATATTTGGGGTCGTTTTATAAACTACCGTTACGTACGAGAAGTTCAAAAAATCTGGCAGGAAGCCGTTAAGTTCCTAGGGGATACTCTACCTTTTCACTTCGCCAATGCCTCGCGTCTAAATCCACGGAAAGCTCACGCCCTAAGAATTACCAACCCTCGCCTCGAGATTATACACTCAATTCACGTTGCGACCCGCCTTCGAAACCTTCGAAATTTAGCCCCGAAGTGTAAAACTAATTCGAAAAAGAGAATTGGGGATCACAGGGAGGCAGAAAAACATCAAAAAAACACACGCTGGCCAGTACAAAAACAATTTTCCCTTTGAAAGGGTGAAACGAAGTTCCTTTTGGACGTATTTGGGTACCTATAGCTACCAAAATTGATATCGTCACGGGAAAAAAGATACAATCGATGCTCGAGTGTTTACATCGTTTGGGGAGGCCAGTCTAGGACGAAAAACAGATCTCGCAGAATTTACTAACGGGCGTGAGACTCTCCTGACTCCCGGACATTTGAGACGACTAATTTTCCGAGGCAGCTAGGCGTTCCTCCATGCATTATCCAGGAAGTATGGATGTCGCGATCGGAGGCAATCGCTTTACCACGCTTTGCTTTCTGAAATACGAGATCGAGGTGTTGCCCGTGAAAGGCAACACCGACGAAGACACGTGACCGGGTCCACTCTCATCCCCTTAATTTTCTGCCACGGGGTGCTTTTCGGACAGGTCGAGGGTCTCGGAATATATCAGATTTAACTGTTCCCTAAAATCCTCTTTCGGGTACCTGTATAATTTACTAACAATAATATACCTACGCCGAAACGAAAGACCGGATTCATGCTGGGTAATTTCACCCTTCACGAATTTACATACAGGTTTCTATATCTCTACACGATTACGTGTATGTATGCCAAATATACGGCCGTGCTAGAGCTGCTCCTACAGCTCGTGGCACAAACGATGCGTGGGCTCATTTGTAGTTGATAAGTTATTCGTAAAAGCGGAGCTTTGTTGATACGAATGTCACTTATGATGAAAATTACCGAAACGTAAGTCCGGATTATTCTAGAAGCCGAAAATAATTTTCCAATTAGGCATAACGTCGGTTTGAAGAAAAACAGCGGTGCTATCGGGTGCTAAATGAAGCGGACTCGCGGTACGCAGCTTTTTCCTAATTTTCCAGATGCTTTTGCACCACTTTGACCAAAAGTGGTACTTCCGGTTGTCCCTGAGTCTACCCTAAGTGGTATTTGACTTACGATTTGCTTGTCACGATCTTCTTTGAAAAAAAAAGAACTGAAAGCAAGGCTATACGGGAATAAAATTAATCGATGACATAAAAAAGCTCCGAGGTCCTTTAGCTCGCTAAATTCGGTAATTCAATATGAAATATTGTGATGGTTGATTCGATTTTGCTCCGAACTTAGAGCATACGTCACATGGATGACGAGGCAATCAATCTCCGGAGGGATGTGTTTAATTAAATTCTACAGTAGAGCCAACTTTGTTGCCAAAAAAGCTCGTAATTATTTTATACATATACCAACAACCGCCCTGCACTGTCCAATATTCTATTTCGAAGGTGGATATATTCAAACAAAATTCATCAGCGCCAGGAAAATTCGGAACTCACATGTTCGGGGGATCATTTAATTAATCATCGGTACGTTACGTATGGATTTGAACAGATTATTCGACTTATTGCGATATTGTTTGATCACGGTACAGATACCTATGACGAGACTAAATTGAGCCGAGAAAAACAAAAAAGTGTGCCTATATACGTTTTTGATTAGAAGCGATGGTTTAGTGATTCATGGACATTTCGAGACCAGAAGAACACTATTGCGGAAATTATTTTATCGGGATTTGTAAGCCTATGGTTCTTTTAGGACTGTAACTAAAGAGAGGACATTAATATTAAGGGAACTGAGAGTTTGCAGAGAAATAGCTGTAAGCCTGGGCTACGTCCCGTCAGAGTATAGCTGCACCCGCCAGAATATCCCCGGAGGCAGCTGATATTCCTTCGGATTTATGTTAGTACCGAAAAGTCCCTAAAACGCAGAGTTTGTCCCCGAAGAAAAACAGACTGCCCCCGTAGTCGGAGCGGTAGCCTTGTACCCCAAACGCATAGTTTATTGGTATTTTCGTTTTAGCACAATTTCGGCACGTTTTCAAAACACCGTTTGCCTCTTAAGTCTCGACGAATGCATCTGTTCCCATTCGTCAGCGCTTGTTATCGGCAAATTTAGAATTTTAGAAGGACCCTCGGGACATCCCCCACACCAAACTCTTCAGCCTTCGCACGTTGTTGTCTTTGCTTTGTCGGGCGATCCCGAAGTCGGATACACATATTGGTGTGACATATATGTACCTTTACGCCACTCGCACATATGTGGATCCATAAGCACCTCGTTCGAAAAACGGACAAGTTCGAAGTATTGGACAAACGTGAAAGTAAAAAGTTGTCCCGTCCTTTTTTTTCCACGTCGAAATCTGATCGATTTTGTAAAATATCTTGAGTTCATCCGGTCCGGTAGATACATATATGTTTATTGCTGTATTGCAGGGATATCCTGGGTTTACCTACGCAGACTTATACTCTTGGATTGAAGATTCCGAGGGAATTGATGCCGTATGAAATTTTAGTGGCAGTTAATTTAACGAGAAGATTACGAAACAAGGAATAGCCATATCGCGATACGTTATCATCTCTTGGGGAACGTGAAGCAAGGAGCCATCTTGTGAAATTCTTTTATGACCCGTAGTGATAAAAATACGAGAGAAATAGCTGGATGTCTGCAGATAAATTGGTCAGGTTTACCTTCCTTCCTCCAGTTTTACGATCTCAAACTCGTCGTAGCCTCTAATACTGGCGAGAGAAAACGAGGAGAAACAAAGGGATCGTTTTTACATCGTCAGTAATTAGGGAGTGTACTAAGCGATGGGTAATTAGGAGGTTTCTTATTCCGCTTCCAAGAAATCCGCAGGTTCTTCAACGCTTGTTTATTCTTAATCAACGCCCAAAGGCTTTTTCTCTTCGAATAAAGGTGTAGGGAGCCATATCCGCAAAAGTACCTCACAGAGTATTTTTCGAAATTTCAAAAAGCTCCAGCTTTTGTGTCACTTTACCTCCAGTTGTCACCAGCCGCTGTTTCTTGCACAGCCTTCATCATCTCTCTGAAACTCTCCGGAGCACAAAGTTGTAAAAAAGGGCCTCTGACATTTGCAGGCATTTGTCTCCTCCCACCGTGGGATAACAAGGTAAAACGGTGATCTCCAACGACGTGGATATACCTACATGTACTACATAAGTATACGAAACTTCCTTCTCCGGGCTCTAGGCTCCAGGTTTCAGGCCAAAGGAAACTTTTTTCTCTAAGGTCTTTCCACCGATCAACTTGTTTGTCACGAGGAAATGTCCACATATCCTCACCACGGATCTCGCCACCTTTTTACAAGTTCGAAAGACTTTATCGGCCCCTGAATAATTCCAGGATCTTCGCAGAATTCGAGATTGAAAAATCTCCAGGAACGGAAAAATTTTACTGACACTCCTTTCCGACAGATCTACGTGTACAGATTTTTCTGATCATATAACGGCTTAGATTTCACGTTTCTAACGTTAATTGAAGTCTTTGACAAGACAGCACGTGCCGTTTGGAGATAAATTAAGGCTCTTATAAAGGCAGGTGTGTATTTATGGTACATAGATGCATTAGACGGATTCGAAATGCTGAAGACCTTTAACTCACGACTGCACTTGCCCTGCACCCCTTCTTCTTCTAGTTTAACGGCTTATTTACCAAAACACACGACTGCCGTGGATGAACTTTGGATATTTACAGGTTCCCTGAAACCCCAAAACTTTTGGGCCGGAAACGGGAATTTTAAACCCGGTTCGTGCGCCCACGTGGCAGTCGAGCTTCTGATTTTCGCTTTCGGTTTGCAAGGTGGAAAATCAGACAGTGAAAGTTTATTAGCCTCGAGCCCCCTAACATAACCATCTTGTTGAATTCGCCATTAAACTCATTGAAAGACGCTTCACATTGGCAACAATTCAACTCACGATGAAAAGGCGAATTGTCAGCATTAGTCAACCTGCGAGGATATCCCATTCTTTGCTGATCTTCACGGGCATACTTCCAAATCGAATAAAATTTCCCCTCAAAATAAGAAAAAAAAAAGATGCGAAACGATTTCTGTGACACAGACTACGTAAAGGTGAAGAAAAAAAATGACGTAGGTGAGAAGGTATTGTGCATTTGAACGAGTCTTCCTCTGAACGGGAATGAGTTTATATACAGGAAGATACAAACGTGTGAAGACCATTAAATTTCGATTGATCATTTCTCTAGCGTTATAATCGGGAAGTTCCATTTTTGAATTTCCGTTACACGAACAAAGTTTACGCAACGTTATGCGCTAGTACTGCAAACCCCTACCACCAATTCTCGCAGTCAGATTATGAACGATGTTAGGAATTCGAAATCTTTTAGGCGGCTTACAGCTGCGTGGAAAAGTGCTAAGAGAATATAAAGAAGAGAAGAATGGAGATTGTAAAGCGATGAAAAAAATTCCGCACAAAACAAGTCAACCTATAGATACGCTTCAAATATTAGCAGGAAAAATCCACCTTCTCTCTTTGAATTCTTTCAACATGCTATTTCGTTTTATAAGTACGTGTAGATATCTACCCTTATAACTTTCCAAGAGAGTGGTATTAACGCGGTTAAATCCGGCGGGTACATACATACATAATTTCGTGATACGTAATGCCCAACGATTACTACCTTAATGCCACATACACGGAGGTAGGAAGTACCTACATACATTAGTTAACTTATAAATATAAAATAAGTGTTTTTTTAACCGCTGATCGCGAAAGATCGGGCTGACTTTAAATCTGGGCTTTAAAACGCGCCCGGATAAACAGACTGCGGATTTAAGTAGCAATTGAAACGTAAAGTCGCGGTTGCATCGGATTCCCCCAGCTGCAATCGTCTGTGCGAGGTATGGACCGAGATGGCTGAGCACACACCGTTGAAGAGCTCGGGGCGTACGGAATTGAAATTGGATTCGTATACGTCAGAAATCCCCCGTCGATTCGGCAGCTAGGAGAGTATCGTGCGGAATACGAAAACGCGGTAAACAACGCTTTCCTTGGAAACGCAAAGAAAAACTCCGAACAGTAACTCACAACTCTTCAGCGGCTGATTCGAAACGCTGCGTTAGATGGTGTTTGCTGACACGGTCAACTTCCAAAGGAGTCGAAAACTTTTTTTAATATCAACCGCGCGGATCTCGGAATTCAGTGCGGAATAAAATCTTCTCTTCGTTTCGACTTGCGTCAAAGGCAATTCTTTGAAGTACGTAAAAGTCCGAGAGCAAAAATCCTCCCTACGGTATTCCGAGTCGGGATAGAATTCCTAGTTTCGTTCTACAAGTTCTCACTGGAGACTCGGAGGTGCAAACTAGAATTTGAGAGTCGGATGGCGCGTGTAATGGAATTCTAATTTGCACCCAGAAGTGAGAGTTATGTCCGTTTTGCGCAAGTTTAGGTACAAACTAGACTTTCATAATTCTAGCTCCTACCCCTAGATCCTAGAATTCGAGAGACGCTTCGTGGTTCTGCGGTTTTGACCTATAGCTCCTCAATATCTAATAAAACGTTCCGTGAACCGATTGGCGAATAAATTCCAAGTCCAAAATAAAATTGATCATTGAGTTGATTTTTCGCAGATATTTGACGTCGTCGGTAGAATTTGAAAATTCAATAGGACGTAGAGACGCTAATCGGAATTTCAGGTGCAAGAGCTAATTCTGATTTATACCCCTGTAACAGAATGATTTTTTAGTCTGCAAAACTAGGGAACAAATCAAAGAGATTCATGTTTTTGAGGACGAAATTAGAAATTCCATTTCGACTCGGGTATCCGGACAAGGAAAATAATTTTGTTTCACTCGCGCGCGCACATGCACAGAGGTGAATAAAAACGTAAAATCTCATAAATCCTGTTCCTGTAGCAATATTTTTCGGACTTATCGTAAAAAATCAGAAATCGACGTGATAAATTTAGGAAAAATTATTACGCACATGAATTCCGAACATAAAATTGATTAAATAAATCCTACAGCACTATACCTATACGTGTCAGTGAACGGATATAATAATTCCAGCGAATAGGGTTAGAGAATTCTTTTTTTAGTAGGTACTACCTACCTAGATTCCACTTTACCTTTTCATCTCGAAATTTATTGTCGCATGTTGTTTATATTATTTTTATTTTATTTTATTTACATTGCTTCTGGTTCTATGTCAGGATAGAACGTCGCGTTTCCTCTCTTCATCCCAACGTTAATATCGTAGAAGATATTGCCCAACTTCGAGGAAAAAATAGTTGATAAATATCTTTCTGTTATAAATATGGAGTATGTTTGAAGTGATGAAGGGAATCCCGTGTCCCTATATGTGCTGCAGTTATTGCCTCGGCATTATTCTCTCGCGTTGAACTTCTGCCCTGGATTCGTTTGTTCTAAACTCTTTCTCACGGTTCAATCGAATCGATTTCGCGGTTCGTCGAAGACAAAGTCAAAGCGGACAAGCAGCTTCCCGATAGAGAAATCGATTAAATGCAAATCGTGACCCGACCAAGACAAGGTGACGGGTTCGCTCTTATTGGACAATTCTCTGATCCTGCAGCATCAGCCTCGGGGAAGCCCCGTGCTATACCTACTCGCTGCATCTCAATCTGTGTACTTTGTCACCCGCAACGTCCACTCGATAAAACGACACCCCCTGCAGTTCTGACGTCTCAGAGTTCACAGACTATAACCTCAACATTTCTCTTTATATTTTCAGACACAAAACCATCAAATATTCATCTGCACTTTGTCAGACTATACATTTTATCCCACTAGATTCAATCCCGCAGGTTTCCGACAACTCGAATCCTAAAGTTCTTCGGTTCAGTATACAATTTCCAATCCGAAAAGACTTTACATTGCATTAGAATCAGAAGAATTACTATTAGAAATTGGAATTAGACAATTATCGGTTGATTTTGAGAACTAAGTAAAACCAAAAAGCGAACTTTGAAAGGACTCGTCTATAGCAAAGGTAGTAGGTATTATAAGATAAGTTGATTTGTGGCCCGACAAAGGATTACCGACGCGATGGGTGGCAGACTTGTTACTTAAGCAACAGTTACTTAAGAAGGGTCTCTCCTTCGTCCTCGGATAGCAAATGGAGACCGTGAGCGGTCGAAAGGGTCAGAAACAGCCTCGACGGGGGGTTGGCAGATGTGGTGTCGTTTTGTGTTGCAAAGTGTTGACTTCCAAGTCGTGGGGGGTACGAGTGAGGTGAAGGAGTCCGGTGGCACTTCAATTACATCAATTATTCAAGATGATTCCAAAGCCTTTGATGGTGACTTGATTAATTAATTGAGTAACCGGGTGATCAGTCGCGACTGAATAAACAAGAGACTGATAAAAATACGTGACGTAGTACGCGGGTATGGGGGTCAGTTTTGATTGGCAATATCGAAAATTCGATCAGCAACGTTTCGGAGTTTACAAAAAGTTTCATTACGTGGTTTTAGCACATATTGGCTTACGTGTATCGCGTGCTGTATATCTTCTGTAATTAGAGCTTGCAGTGCAGTTACGCGTGCCCGTAGATTTTATAGTTCTGAAACCTTATCTAACGCCCGTGAGGACAACAAATTTTTACCCTGAACAGAAGAAACTCGAAAAAAAAAAAAAAAAAAAAATGAAACAGGAGAAAAAGCAACCTCGCCTAACTCCTAACTCATAATAACACACGTAATTCGAGCGGAATTTGAGCAGCAGGTTTGCATTACGAGAAAGAAAAAAAAAAAAAAGGGGGAGAAAAAAACGAAAAAGAACGACTCTTCGGGCTTCTCGAAAAAAAATGCCAAAATACCACGCGGTAGGCATCGCATCTATAAATATAATGGGAGACGACTGCCACCAATTTAAACACTATATAACTTTAGGAATCCGAGAGATATTCCTACACATTTCCGGATTCTCCATTTATTTATTGCTTAATCTGGTTTTCTTAAACAGCTTATCAACTTTATGATAAATTATTACGGTGCGACCATGTAGGAGCTTGATCAAAAATACACTCTTCGATATTTCTCACCGTGAAATCCTCGTCAGTATTGAGTAGCTCATATCCGATTTTAGGGCTTTTGAAGTACGTACCTACCCGGTTCGCAAAACGGGCCGTATTTTTATCTTTTATAACTACCATTATGGACGCGTCTTCCAACCCCCTACCCACAGGATTATTGGATTTGATTCTAACCCAGGGATTACATAAGTACGTGACTTTTAAAAAACTTACCAGGATAGTGTGCGTCAAAGTACACCCTTTAACACCTACGTATACATTAGGCATACACATTCGCAGTGAGAATCCTGATGGTATTTTTTCAGGATTATCAACTTAACGGGTGGTTAAGATGAACTAAATTTGCGGTGTGTTTTTACCGAATCTGTTTTTCCATTTTACATTAATCCAATCTTTGCTTTGGAGTTAATCTTACCGATTTGAAAGAACCGTAGCTGAATAGACACGTAGAAGAGAAGTGATACAATTTCAACCTGATCCTCTGGATTTGTCTTTAATTAGCAGCAAACGGGTCGAACGTGAGAACTTGACTACTTAGTCTCTCAGACCCGTTAATTAGCGGTTTTTAAACGGATAAAATTTCTCTCACACGTTTGAGGAAAAAAACTTCTCAGACTTATAGACGGCGTCTTGTAGATACATCAGCATATTCCTATAGATGAATTAGATGTGGAACTCAGGGGTGGTGATTCCCAAAGAGCGAAATTACACACCTTCTTAAAAAAAAGGAAAAAAAGAAGAAGTAGAAAAATACGCTCGAAAAGTTGGGCTGAATGATCCTAAAGAATTCCAAGAGTGGTTCTCGCAGAGAAGTTTCGCGTTACACTAATACTATAGTCTGCAATTGATAAAAGAAAAATCGCGAGCTGTTTTACGCGGGGGTTACCCAACATTAGCCAAAAATATCCTCCGCTTGTATAGTAACAAGAATAGCCGTATAGTAGACATAAATATTTTAAGAGTTGCTGACCTGTCAAAACTGAGGACTGTGAGTGAGTGGGCTAGTCTGAGAGACAGATATTGTGTTGTGTGTGGAACGGGACAAGGGGCGAATGATCAAGCTTGGAAACTAAGTCTCGGTTCAAAGCTAACATGAGAGAAAAATTTTTGGTCTTTTAACGAAAGGTCATCTAGACCGCCCACGTAGCCGTGGTGATCCCAAAACTTTTCTCTTCGTTATATCTTCGTGCATTACTCCTCTTTCTATAAATAAATTATCAAGAAACTCTGCACTCCGGATTGTAGCTAGTTTATACACATTTTCATCATCGGAACTCGGATATACATATACCACAGTCGATGAACATTTGAGTTCTGTATCTCAACTTCGCACTGTGTTTCTGATCGTATTATTTTTCGCAGAGATATCTTGGCAAGCAGTGCTCATTGGAGAGGATGAAATAGGTATTCAAACGATTCAAAAACCGCTAAAGAAGACACGTGAAACTTGGTAACCCAGCCCACGTGTCTTAGTTTTGACATTATCGTCGGAACGGACAAGGGGTTGAACCAAACGAGATGATCGAAGTTGAGACGTACATTCTTGTCACCTGACAAAAAATTTATGCACGATAATTCGAGTCGGGTGTTAAATTCTTCTTGATATCTGATTGACAGAGTCTTGTAACTTGCAGACACATTCAAACACGATTAACGGACCGTTAAACGTACAAATGTCAGAATTAGTAGACGTCTTATATTGTAAACGACTGGCCGACCGGTCTGTGGTCAGAGTTTTAACTTGACATTGCGGCAAATATTTATTTACTACCCTTAGTCACGGAGGCGAGAGAAAACCAGATCTCACTTAAGCGGGACATCGATCACCCTAGCGTAAACGAGCTGTGTGTGATTTCACCCTTGTATATCTAGCAGCCGTGCAAATGCGTAGAGCTGTTCTCGCGCTAATTTCATAATGGTAAATCTAGTTAACTAACCCTTAATGATATACATAAATGCGTGTACGAGTTCTGGTTGCAGGTATTGTCGGTTTGCGAGAGGAAAGAGGATATAGACAAGATATGTTCGAGATTACGTATGGTAGAATAAAGAACTGAATGGGAACGTTTTTTTTTCCATTTCGAAATCGGCATTCGCTAATTGGTTTTTAAGAGATCGTTGCGACAGTTGGGTTTAATTATTGTTGATCTCCTGGTCACGTGGGATATCTATTCTCTCTAGACCGCGAGAAGTCCTAACTGTTATTAATGATGAAAATTTCGTATATATAGTCAGAGTTTCTCCAGTCCTTAGAGGCATTTCGTAGGGAGTCCAAGGTTGTAGGCATTTATCCTGTTAATCCTACAGGATTCTCGAGATCACGTACCAAGGATTAGTCGAAACTGGGATGGGGGAACTCCCGTCTTAGTTCACCTCCTACGAACTCACACTATCCTCCCATTCCTCATTAACAACTGTCTCTAGCTTAGTTTGCTTTTATTATATATGCGCGACTGACTTGTCAGGGTTAAGCATAAGATCAGACGATATCTTTGCTCGGACCACCAACGAAGGTTCTGCAATAAATAGTTGGAAAAATGTTGATAAAACAAAAATTCGAATTACTTATAGAATAGAAGTTTTTGCGGTACGCATAAGAAACGAAATATATATTAATTACAAGCATTGCGACGTGGAAAGTAACCGTATTTTTATTGTGAGAGCATAACTTGTACTCTCATAAATCACGCGGTTAATTAATTGCCTTTCGCTCAAGAAAGAACGAGGAAATCGTTTTTGCTAAAAATCGTATAAAACGGGATTGCAGTTCGGAGGAGACAATTGAGCGCCGCGGATGCGGAAGTAATGGGATCGAGCTCTAGAGAGTGATGAATGGAAGTTCAAACTGTTTGGAATTGACGGTTAAACTTGTGTAAGAAAGTCTCGGAGAATCATGGAATGAGATATCCACATGGCGCGGGCGTACGCGCCGCTAGATGTTACATACTACTTTTTCTAAAGTTCTATAAGTAATCGCGATTCAGCTTTTCCTCTTCAAAATACCTTATCGCATTCTCAAATAACAAAAGCAAGGAGAACTGCTATCTCATGATGCGATTCAAACTGATCCTCTGTGTATCGTTCAAATTCACATTCAGTACGAATTAATGGGAAGGGAAATTCTGAATTCGATTTTCAAAAAGCTGACCTTTTTGCAATTAATAGGCATTTTAGATTTTTCGTAGTTTTCGCGCCTAGTATACACCTTGATAAAGCTACAACGTCACATGAACAGCGAGAAAAGGCAGACGTAAAGTAAATGAAAAAATATTGAAGCACTTAGCGAGGACGTTAAGTCGTGGGAGTAGATATAAGGTGCTGGCCGGGTGCTCGACCTAACTCAACCTTACGAGACTAAAGAATCTTGAAAAAGTATTAAAATGCCTTTAGAGCTCTAAGCCGTTTCTTCAAAAGTACAATAAACGCTTCTGTACACCGACATAACGTTCCGATATACGCCTTCTTGTCTTCGCGTCTCTTCTCTCATCCTTTCTTTTCAATTTTTTTCTCATTTTTTCTTTACTTTCTCTTATTTTTTTGCTTCATGAAAGGAAACAGTGGAGCACATCTTATGAGAAGGATGAAAATCGGCAAAGATTAAACTGCTCTTGAAAAGTGGCTTGAAAATCTCCCTTAATACTTTCGCATTTTTGAGGGAAAATTCGAGTAAAGCCGGAGTCCTCATACGTCAATGCCAAAAATATGCGTCAGTCAAAAGTTTTTGAAAAATATCGTCACGATTATACTGATAACTAGATCCTACAGAGATGAAACATTTTTAAAAACTATTAATCATTTTTCTGTCCTTTTTTTCATGTATTTTATAATTTAATAATAATTTTACCTAGTCGATCAAATTGCACACCGAGAATTCATCTAAGGACATTAATTATACCAGATCCAATTCAATAAAGTATGACTTCCTGCTCTCCCCTTTTCAAATAATGTTTATCAGTGAAGATTGACGAAATATGCAATGCTATTCTTTGTATCGAAAATTAAAATTTGATTCGACTCACCAAAGGAGAGCTTATAACGTTCATAAATAACTTAGGATCGTTCCACAGCTCGAATTGATCAATAAATCGTGAATATTGGGAGCACAAATAACATGTAATGTAACGGGCGATGAGATATTAAAACAATAATCGGTGTCAAAACAACACCTGCTGAATTATTACATTTCACAGTAATACAATTATTGGCGGGGAATTAAGCATATGTCTTTCGCAAATCCGACATAGTTATGTAGCCTGTTTTCTCTCATTAGACAACCGTATAGTGGCGTTACCTTTGTACTAAAAGAATAACTAGTAATATTCATCTCTAAAATTAGTCAACTACTTAGATCACAGTCAACATTACCGAACTAACAGCCAGACAATAGTTTCGAACCACAGAGTCGTTCTTCTTGTTAGTCACATCGTTCGCGATAGGATAATATGTCAAAATATGGCGCGCTTTGCGATATTTGTCTACTGCTAGAATAATTAAACTACGTTTTAAATTGCCAACGTTTCCTTACACAACAAACTAATTCCATATTGAATAATACTGATAGAATATAATCATACGCCTGACAAAATCGTATGAAAAAAGTATATTTCACACTTCAAGCGAACCAACTTACTGACAATAATTTGTAAACAATCTGCGTATTCAAATACCGTAAGTTTGCATAACGTTTTAATATAAATCCGCACCAATTAGCAAAATAAAGAGGCGACACAATAAGAAAATCGTCTTCAACGAAGCTAACTCTAACATCCTTAAATTTGAACAGCTACCCATACACCTAACAATTTTGAGGTTAGCTCTGCTATTCGTTTTATCCAATCTTTTTCGTATTTTGTACCATTCTAAATCGAATTAAATTTCTGAACACACTTCGAATTCTGATATGTTCTTGAGATATTCAGCCGATTCAAAATATTTTCGAATTGATCTATGCCATAGTGTAAGAACCCATTAGTAGCAATACGTATATCACATGACTCATTCATCTTGTAATTACTTTCAGGAATGTGCGTATTTTGATGGCTAAATTGAGGTGAAAAATTGTTTCACTTATAATGGATAACGTGAAAGAAGAAACGGTTGAGAAGTCGAAAGTAAAGAGTGAATTTAACGATTACGATGTACAAAGTGATCGCAATGTTTCATTTTCGTTTAACTTGGATCTTGATAACATTAGCGATAATCTATATTCTGATTCTGATGCAGAATTAGAAATAGATGTGTCAGAAATCGACAATTACGAACCGCCAAACAAACTCAAAAGGAAAAGAGAAAAGATGGACAAAGATATATCGGTCTTTAATCAAATGGAAGAAGAAATCGAAAGACAACTAGACGCCAAAGCAGCTAGGACCAATCTTACCGCTAAAAATGTTAAGAATATACTCAAACATGTTATCACCAATGAACATGTCATGGCTATGGTCAAACGAAGAGCTTATAACATGGAGGACGACATTATATTCGAACCCAAACTCACCAGGGCGAAAGCAAAGTATATAATTTATCAATCATTTATCAATCTTTCGACTATCAATTAATTTACATTCTTCACTTTTTATCACTTTGGTTTTACTGAAAGAATGACCTTTTCTAATTCCAAGATGAAATAAATAGATTAATGGAAAAAATTTTCAGAGAATTGGCGATGGCTCAGCCAGACATCCCGTGGCCAATAACTCCGGTAAAAAAACTGAATGGATCCGAAGTCCAGGTTCTAATAGCAGCGGAACTTCCGGAGGATTCTTCCGACGAAGAATATCATCCTGGACAGGATGAGCCAAGCGACGACGAAAGAGAAATAGAAAATTCTGTTTCAAGCGACCTGGATTCTCAACCTTCTACTCCAGCCACATCTGCGGATCTACATCTTGCACTTGACGAACCACAGCTGCAAATTGCCGATGTTCAATACGACGAAGACGGAGTTTTCAAGGTTCCAGGAATTCCTACGCACATGGCTACCGAGAGCGAGAATATCGGCCAAAGAACTAGATCCAAATTCTCTTTAAGTGAGACGCCGTTAGAACAGATTGAACAGGCCTTTGTACCCCCTGATATTACAACTGATATGTATGATTGGGGCTGGGATGCTGACGAAGATTGGAATAACTTTTTAAAAGAATTTACACAGCCATTAACGCAAGAAATCGTTGGAGATGATGACCCAGAGGCTGATCCTGAATACAATATACTAGAAGATGAAGAAGGCGATTTATTGGATAAGGAAGAGTTGCGGATGGATAAAGCCGTGAAAGTTACTCGAAAAGAGCTCAATAATTTGGTCGCTGAATTGTTCGAGTTTGCTGATATGTTCTCCAAACAAGATCAAGAGCAAGATCAAGATCAAGATCAAGATATATCAAAAAAGAAGAAGTCATCTGATACTATGATTCCATCTACTGAAAATACCTCCATCAATGGCTCAGTCATAGAACTACTCCCCGTTCTTGCAGAATCGAATTTGCCAAAGCTAGTAAACCCAGAACAACGGCTTTTGCTGGAAGTTCAACTCTGTCAACACGTTCAGCTGATGGCACAACATTTTGTATTGACTTATGCGCACCCCGATTTACACAGTCAATCAAAAATATGCAAAGACAATTTGAATAGCTTGCGGTACTTGAGTAATGGCGAAAATTCTGCTTTTAATGCAGCAAATCTGCCAGATGCATTAAAACTGGTTATTGACTGTGAGAAAAGGTTCGAGGATTTTGAATTGCGGCGAAACTATACGGACTTTTTAAACGAGGAAACTGCCTTGGGGAAAATTGGAATCCAGCAGAGGGCTAAATATGTTTCAAAATTTCATCCGGTGATAAAAGAAATCCTCATGGAAAGCAAGGCTCTGATGTACCCACAGCTTTTACCTGATATTCCGTTTAGATGCTATTTGAAAAAAAATCCTCATGTTAAATACTTGCCATCTGAAGACTACCTCATCGTCTTAGGACTTGAGCAGTTTATTCCATTTGTTAACTTGAAACGAACCAAATTTAAGAACAAAACTATGCAGCTTATGGACACGGCGCAATTAATTACACAATATCTTGTGCCAAATAGAGAGCCACAATCCATGGTTAAACACATCAATGCATCGCGTACAAGCTCTAAGCCTAATCCAATCCGGGAATATTATAAAACTGAAAAATTACCGCCTCTCACACACTGCATTCTCCGGATAACTGAGAGCGACCTGAAAGCACCCAGGGAACAGCCGCCTGATAACCTGCCCAGACGGTGGCAACAGATTCTTAAAGGCGTCGAAGACTCGGATAATGGGATAATACGAAATCGAATGCTGAGGATATACGAAAGTCTTCTGAAACCATCAAAGCTCGATATTAATAGTAACTCTGAAGCTGAATCATCCCCCATAAAACACGGCATGAACCGTGATTTGTTAAATCCTGTAATAAACATGCTACCTACTATGCCATTTTTGAATACTCCTTTGAAAAACAGTACAGAAACTGAGAAACCGCACAACAACTTGAGTGCTACGGGTCAAAGCCTGGAAAAGTTGTCGATAAATACTGAAAGTCAGGAATTCAAGAAGGCTATTCAACCTTGTGAGACTCCATCAACCTCTAGGGATCATCAAGGGGATGTGGCGGTGAAGGATACTGGTTCAATTGAATTTCAGTGCCAGGCAGAAAATACTACCAAAAGTATAGAATCAAACACTATAGACGGATCCCACAACATTTCCACAAAACTTGGCCTAAACCTGAAGTCGAATATAGATGAGGATCGTTCAGAAAAAAAGAACATTATTCGCAAAGCAACGGATAAAGTTTCTGAAACGAATATGCTTTTATCTCCGACTACAATGTCTGATTGCGCATCGCCAAAAAAGGTAATTGAATGCGATGAACAAGTCAGTGTAGATGCAGCGGGCAAAGATACTGACCAACCAAAAGCAGAAAGGGAAGAAATCAACGCTCCGGCAACCATGGACAGACCTCAATTGCGAAAGACTACACCTAGGCTTGCGAAGATACGAAGTGCACAGAACATGAAAATGATGGCTCAAATACTGGGGAATAAAAGCCCCTCACTGAACACAGCGGGAGTAAAGCCTCGGGGAAAAAGACGATCTTCCAAGAGTTCAGAAGAACCTTCCACCTCGAGTAATGGGGTGAGAATAATATGTGTTATACTTTTTATCACAATTTTTTATGTAATATAGGTATAATAATTTCAATATTTAAACAGGACAATGAAGATGAGATAGCGGAACTGATGTTGGCTAGTACAACTATAAAAAAAGACACAGCGATAAGAAAGAGAGCCAAACAGGCTCGAGAGTTGGAAAATATTAAGAGACTGGTAGAGGCGGACAATGATTTGAATCAAGAAGAGAGAGCAACAAGTGAGCGTTTCAAATTTTCCATGTAATGTACAAGAATGTATTTCGCAGATTTCAAACAATTAAACTTATCGACAATAATATTTGTTCTACAGAATTTGCAGTCTCATTTCTTCATAAATTACACAAAGTACTAGATCCTAATGGTGATGTATTCAAAGCGATAGTAAAAGTGTTTTTGGACTACAATGAAAGGATCGATGTGTTAAATCAAACAGAAAACGAGGAGTCTTGTCGAGGAAGAGAAGAGAAAACTGTTTGTTCTAGTGTAATCGAGGAACGATTGAACTCTGAATTACCGATCGAAAGTATCGAACCAAAGGGAGCGAATAGTGTCTCTAAGGATACGCTTACGATAGATCTTTACAAAGATGTTTGCGAAAAGTTGTTAGACTATCCGGATTTGCACTCGGATTTTTTACTCTTTTTGAAACCACATCAAGCTGCTATGATCGGAAAATCAGTCGAACATACAATGCTGCAAAAAATGAACGACTTTGTGTACATAGCTCAAATTTATTTTGCCAAACAGCCATCCAGACTATCAAAAGTTATGCAAGCTATAACTCAATTGGCCTCTGATACTCAAGTCAACTTGGAAAAGGTCAATTCTTTAATGAGCCCCCTTTTGAAGGGACATCCGCTCGTTATGGATACATTTTTGCAAGTATTGCCCAATGGAAAGCCTCCGGAAAGGTGATTAAAATATAATAACGAATATCTGAGAAGCAAATTGAAATTTTCTTCAAAAAATTATCTACTTTTTGCTCATCATGTCTTATGTTGTATTTTTTAGCTTATTTGCACCTCACACGTTTGAAAACTTAACTTGCCCGCCAGGGCCCCATGATAAAACAAAAATTTATGCCGATGAGGCGCCTGAGTTATATGAAAATATTGAAATTCCTGTTTCGAACTCGCATGAAGACCCTTACGGAGGCGATAACTGCAAATGCGAATGCCACAACTTAGAGGATCATAATCTGAAAAGCAGAAGTGAACATTGCGTATCGTGTGGGACAAGAGTGAGCATAATATTCTGCTGTTTTAACGTTTTTTTTATTACAAATGAGTGCAAAAATTATTTCAAACGTTTTTCAAATACTTTTTGCACGCAATGAGGAGTAGTACTGTTAAGTTATCAATCTGATTCTGATTTCCAACCCTTATTAATGTTTAACGAGCAGTTTCTGAATGGAAGAATATATTTACAAACATCAGAGGGCTTGAGGCCAGCAAAGATAACATTTCCTGGAGGGGATGATGAAAAGCAAGAACATATTACAAGAGTGTCCCTAAAAACTGTTGAAAAGATTCTGCCTGCCACCCCTACGAGGCGTCGAAAGTCGTCGAAAAACTCTCCTGACCAGGGGGAGACTAAACTGAATAAAAATTCTCCAGCGAAAGATATCGAGGAGATGGATAAGCTATTGGTCAAATCAAAACGAATCAATAAAATTCCAATGAAATCTAAAGAACGAAAGAATTCTCCTAAAACTACGGATAATGTTGGCGAGCAAAAGGGCTCTATGTCGCCGGTAAAAACTAAGAGAGAAGAAAGGGCAGAGAAAAGAGAAGCTCAAGACATTTCGAGATTGAAACAAAGCAAAATTGGATTTAAGAACGCCATTAAGACAAGCAAAATTATAGACTCAGATAATGCTGACAATGCCACACAATCACAGACGGATGATACTAGCCAGGACGAAAATTCAACGTCTGAATATTGCAGGGGTGATGATATCGAAGAAGAAACTAAATTAAGTGAGTGAACTTTCATTTCATCTTTCAAATACTGTATATGCGTGTTCTTTTTTTTTTTGCCTATTTCTTGTATCAATGGAATCAATATTTTATCATATCCAATTATCAAATTAAATAGGTACAAACGAGGATGAAACTGAGGCAAATGTGAGTCTGGAAAAGATGGATGTTTCTAGTGATTCTGCAAGCGAACCCGGAAATGAAATTCAAAGCGTAATTGATGTTAGGCCCTGGACGAGACAAGAAGATGCTATTTTATTGGAATGCGTAAAGAAGGAATATTCGGAAAACACATTCTTAATGATTAGTGAAACACTCGGAGATCGAACAGTTCAACAGGTATTCTTGCACTTTGATTTACCGCTTTTAAGAACTAAAAAAATAATTTACAAGCATGATATAATTTTGTAGAATCTACTAAAGATGTACAAACTCTTTTCAGGTGAAAGAACGTTTCGAGATTCTACTCTCCTTACTAGAAAAAATGGCTTGACTTAATCCTCACTAGACTGTTATTGTTTTTTATTTTTAATTTTGGATAGATCGTCATTATATTCATATTCGCATCGTACTTTAAATTATATCACATCTAGACAATTATGTGTATGGCATGTACAAAATAAGCCTAAACAAAGTATTTAATGTGTTATCTGAAATATACGTTCATAAGCATCACAGTACTCTTGATTATGTTTAGTTATCTACTCCGACGTAAAGTTGAAGTGAATTCTTTGAAAACACCAGTTTTTTGTTTTTTTTGTTTTTATTTTTCCATTGTCCTTCCTTGGATTTCATTCTCTTTCTGGACAATCTTTATCAATACAAATGTTAGCAAAGCTGTAAATTTTACTTAAGGAATCCAAAAATTGATCTCTGAGGGCCCACAGCATCTTCTGCCTTCAATGCATCCATAATACCCGAATTTAACTTGATACCAACGTTCTCTGCAAGCTGGAAGTTTAAATAATCAAATCATACAGTTCATGGCATATGAAAAACATCATAAACTGGTGTTAAATCATTCAAACATTCCTTCACATGTCCAGTACTGTTATTACCAATCTATTAGCTCAAGCCTTGGTGAAAAAAACACCACAATTTTATTACCTCTAATGTCTTGACCAATGTCGAGGGCTGGAGGCTGCCATACCCTGTCTTCACTATGGCTGTAATACGACCATTAGGCATAACAGCGGCAACTATACTTGCAGCACTGCACTGCTCCTCTTCAGAACTTGGATCGACTACGCAATTTTCTCCGATCTATATAAAAATGGGAGAATTTCAATCAGCTAATGAATTGTGGTAAGGAATTATGCTATGGTTTAACTGTAAAGCTTATCAAATCTAGAGAAAACATTTAAAGGAGGAAATGAGGGCTCGAACATTTTAAACAACAGATTGTAGTAAAGAAATTACACACTTTGCACAGAGTAACCAACACCGGAAAGCTGCTGACGTCTAGCTTAACACAATCGAAAGGGTCGTCTGATAGCTGAATATCAGCTTTTCCACCATCCAATGTTGCGGTAGTAACTCTTGGAATTTGTGTACTATACAATGCGGCTTTAACAGCTAAACTCACCGCATCAAACAAGTTTCCATCGCATTGGAGAATCTGAATAAACATAAATAAATGATTATAAAAAAAAAGCTGTCGTAATGAAGAAAACTAAGAAAACGTTGGAAGATTGATTCATTGCTGGATATATCAAGTTGATTTCACGAAGTAGGTGTTGGAAATGAAGATTTCAACAATGTAGGCAATTTTTCTTCAACAAGAATTACAAAAAGTGTAAAAAAATGGGACTCAATTAGAGCCAATTAAATTGAAGACAAAATCAGGTAAGATACTTACTAAAATATCTACATACAGCTTCCAGCACTGTTGCTGAGGCAAAATACACAACGTAGTTAAATCCAAAACGTGGGGTGATTGGTAAGCTAGGGTCAAACTGTTGCTTATCTCTATACCCAATTCATCGCCTCCTTTTCCCTCAAAAGCTGGGGTAGCGTTAGCAGAGCTGTAAAGAAATGGTAAATTGAAGAACCTGATCTATCGTATTTTTTTGTTTCCTTTTTATGCTATGTACCAGTCAACGAAGAATTCCAGTTTCCCTTCACCGGGATTGTCAGAGCTTGGTGTATCCACCTCGGCTTTTACTCCTACCAATATATCAGTGTTGGCTAATCGTAAACGAGCCGAACCACTGGTATGTGGTAAAATCTTTGTCTCTACTTCTATAGGGCGATATTCCGATCTACTTCTACCATCGTTTCGGTAGTTATCCTGTGGATCGTATACGCATTTAAAAAATGTGTGAAATAATTATTTGACGAATATATGCATTTCGTTCAGAATTTTATACAGATATCTTTGGGCAAAGCTTGCGATGTTTTTTATCGGAGTGAATTAAAAGAGGTCTTTAATTATTTCGTAAGATAAGATAAATGAAGTAATATTCAAGTTCGAAGTTTTTGAATACAATACAAGTGTAAACAATTTACTTACATCTACTCCGTGTAGTATGAAAGTCTTTTCGGCTAGACTTAATAACGTACTGGCCATTGTAGTTAGGATTATTTATCAGATACATAGGTTTTCACTTTTCTAATTGATAAAATCTTTTTTCGCAACCCCGCATGGGTTTAACAACAAACAGTCGTAATTCGTAACCTCAAATATAATATTCCGGAAAGCACGACGGTCTCTTTAATTTTTCAGAGCTGTTTGATTGGCCGAATTGTTTTACGTCACCTAGTCTGATTCTCCCGCCCTTTTTGATTCAAATTTAGGACAGGTCTTCGTAGTACGATTAAAAATGGGAATTCAAAGGGCTACCAACGGGGCGATTTAGACCTATAACGATATATATAATAAAATAGTCTTATCTGTTAATATACATCCATATCTGGTCAAAAAATATTTATTTATTACTCAGTCATATATACAAAATTGAAGTTACCAAAAATGGTGAAAACCATATCGAGTCTTAAAGCTGAATTTCATATAATGAAATCGGATTAAACGATTAAAATAATAATAAATGCAGTATTATGTGCTAAAACTATAAAATTTAATACCTAACGAACAAATATGGCAGTCATAGAATTTCACAATTTACAAAATGATGAAAATCGATAAGATTTTTGATCAAAAAATTTCTTACGATTATAAAGTACAGCCTTCGAATCGTTTTTGTTATTTTTCACAGCTGTTAAATGCGTAGATCACTTATTACATAGTACATAGGAACATCAGTACATTTACCTATATCAATAAATTCAATTCTCTCTATCTCTATTCTTGGAGGGAGTTGAGCTGTAAATATTCATCATATTTTTTTTCCATTCAGACATTTGCAGCTCGTCGTCATTTGATAAGATCCTTTCATCCCATTGTATTGCCTCTTTACTTGGACTAACGTTTACGTTTTCATTCATACTAGTGCTATTCATACTGTAAGTTTGATACCCAGTATCTTGAGCAAAATTAAAAGTACTTTGTTGCGCTGATATTCCGGTAAAGGTATTATTCTGATGAGCGCAACTTTCGTTAGAATGTATTTTGCACCAATCCGTAGCCAATTTTAAACGATTTACAATATCCCGTTGCTGAGCAAAAGGTGGCACGCTTCCAAACTTCTCTGTACATTTGTTTGGCGTTTTTGATGTTTCATCACCCAAGAGTATCATCTCAACGGTTTCATTCTGCTTTGTCTTCATACAAAATTTTCCAGATCCTAACAATTTATCCACCTCGTCCGTTGAGCTATTCAATTCAGTTTGCAGCATAGAAGTACCTTGATAAGATATGAAAAAACCAATAAAATTACCATTCTCCGATTTTTTATTCATCATTATTGCCAAGTAAATTTGAATACTGCTGAATAGTTACCTAGAGTCGAGCGACAACTGAGCATGGAATCATTAGGCGCATCGGTATAGTCAGTCTTTTTCTCTTCAGTCACAGAAGCTTCTATGCTCATGTCAGTTGTAAAATCTAGTCGAGCCACAGAGCGAGAAACTCGAGATTTGATACTTTGATAAGACATATCGCTATTGCTGTTACCAATAGGGGACATATTTAGCGGAGACAAATTATCAGAGCTTGCCATTGGTGTGCCATGATTACGCTGCACCTTTTGCGAGCTTTTCTGTTAAATTTTATAGAAAGTTGTTAGTTGTTTTAATTTTTTTTTCAAACATTTTAGATCACTGTAGAAAACTTAATTACTCTATAAATTAATATGTGATATTGAGTCATCAATTATTCCATACCTGCGAAGCAAAGCCTTCTAATAACATCCCACTCTGAGTGGGGCTACAATTAACACTTAAGTCTATGTCGCAATGAGATCGTACTGGAGAAAGCGACATTGAACTGTAATCTTCATCTTCTGGACCATCGTCGTCTTGATTAAAGAATAACTTTCTGCGTAGAGAACTGTTGCTTAAATTTGCTTCATCAGTTTCTACGTGCTGATCCTATAATCGGAAATACCATACAAGCTAACGAAATGCAAATCTCTTTTAATAATACAAATTGTAGCTACAGAAATCAAATCAAAGACCAGAAATTCTTTTATATTGCAATATTCAAGAAATTGATGAATTTTATATTAAGCTATTTTCGGATTCCAGACTATTTAATATTGCAAATGAAATGGAAAAGCAAAGTATTCTCATATATCAAAATTCATTGCCCAAGAGTTTTCTTTTCCAATATTATGCTTAGAAAGTGTATGAAATTCGAAATTTCGATTTGAAATTTGCGTCAATATTTAGTTTGTATCTTGATAAGCTTGACCGCAGGAAACGGATGTGTGGACAGCAGACAAGTGTGTGTAGACATGAGACTGATAATAGTTTCACGTCGTCCGTGTTTCAGGCCAATCCAGTAAACACATTATTATACCTGCGTGAATGTGAAGTATGGCTTGAGAGCTTCTTCTAATTCCTCCGGTAATTTTGAAGGTAAGGAAAGTACAGTCTGCGCCCAATCTGCATGTAAATAAATACATAAGTCAGATACCTAATAGAAATGGAATTTATTAACTGAAGAATATTTTCCTCACTGTCTTTTTTTGATTTGTGAGAATCCCTGGTACTGTTTAAATCTTCCTGAGGTCTCGTCGGGGTAGACATTTCTATTTTCTTAACATCTTTTCGCTTAACATCCCACGGGCTTGGCACAATTCGATTCTCGCAAAAAAATTTATTAATCGCAGCTTGCGCCTTAATCTCTACCTCGGGATCTGAGCAATGTAATTGCTGAACAGGCGACTCTTCTATCGGAGCTGGTTTAATCAAAGCCAATTCTTCTACGCTCCACATAAATCGAGGAGAGTCTTGTAATGGACTAGAAGTCTGATGAAATATTCAAATAATTAGAAACATAACTGTTCTCCACATTTTAAGTGAGGAAATCGTATTTTTCTTATCCTTTTATGTCTTTCAAAGTAAAGATACTTCAATATACTTCAAGAATTCTGATAAAAATACACAGAATTCTTTGACCATAGCTCACCAAAAGTCGGGTTTCAAAAAAAGTCTCAGAAAAGAATAATTTTAATTTATTTTAACAAGAGTTTTTTCGGACCATCTGGGATCGCAGACAAATATTGATAAATTGAACACTTTACATAGATCTGAAAACTTTGAGAAGAAGAGAATCTCGAAAATGACGAAAATAAGGATACAAATGAGAAGTTGAGTAACACATAATTACGACTCTGAGTATACAACCGACCATACAAAATTGTCAGATACGAATCAACGACAGTTTAAACACAACAAATAATTTGAGTCCAACTGTTGTAATAAAATACAGGAAAATGTACAGGCTACTCATGAAACTACTAAAGAGAAGACTTAGAAAATCGTTTTACAAATTTTTTAATGCAAAATCCAAAATGGTAATTTAATACACTCTAGTCGAGAAAAGAGTTTTTTGAATACTTGATAATAAAAAACGGTCAATACCTTACTAAACACAGTTGGGCTGATCACAGACAAATGTAATCTGTTGGTGAGATTCGCCTCGAAAGGATTCCTGGCAATAAATTTAGTGAATCCTGAAGGTGGCGTAATATGATTTGGAAGAACAGTAAACCCACCTGTACTGTTTTGATACGTAGTTTGTTTGTGTTTAGATTCATTTTGTTTTTTTGGAGTTCTGTGACAAGCCGGACTCTTTATTGGTGAATTGTGGCGATTTATATCACTTTTATTTGGTGTTGACCATTGCACTTGCTCCATCACAGCTGAAAATAAAAATCCAATTATATTCTATTAGCGAAAAAGCGTAGAATAAGTACGACGAAGTCCGAAAATAACAAAATAAATAGCAAGAAGAGTTCGTTTCGATAAGCTGTTAACCCCAAGATGAATTTTTTGAAGCATAAAATGTTATTTAGAAACGTAAATACGCAGCGTAATTAATTTTTGGTATATAGAATCAAAGAAGCTTCATTCTAGCATGATAATCTACCTCTTTAATGTTATGATGTATCGGAAATAAGTATAATAATAATATATATTGAGTTTATTTTGTAACAAGCGTCCGTAATTCGCCTGCTACATTTACGTTACACCCGTATAAAATTTAAATCCTTTGCTTCAGCCAATGAGAGATGGCGGTTTGGTTCGAGGTTTTTATATTTTCGAACATTAGGAATGGAACAGAACCAGTTTTCGAAATGGTGTAGTAGCAAGAAAAAAAAGATTGGAATCAAAAACAAAAATCTTTCCAAGTTCAAGCGTTCGTAAATCTGTCTTTGAGAACGTACTAATGGCTGATTTTGCGCGATCCGCATGGTATGTATCTACGTCACTGTCTCATAATTTGTGTATTCTATTTTAATAATGATTATTTTTTTACAACGTTAAATCAAGGTAGGTTTCATCAGCTAGCGTATTTAACGTAACTAAAACCATACAACCTATTAATTATCCCACTAATAAGCCCGAGCTTTCATCTTACATAAGTTTGATGTACGGTAAACGTTATTACCGTCATATGTATTGCGTATTTTAGGTTATGAAAACATCGATATTTTCATACAATATTTAACCATTATAACTTTAGCTCAAAGTTAAGTGTGTCATACAGATTAATATTTCGTTACTTTCACACATCCAGTTGACAGTCATCTATCTAGAATAAGTAACCTTAGAATAATATCCACTGAAACAATTCGATCCAAAAGTTAGGTTATGTTACACATATTGATGAACCACAACCCCATCTCAAGAAATTCCAATCAATCCTAGAGCGACAGCATTTACTCACATATTTTACTGAATAATACAACCTCATCCACCCAACATCTTCCCTTTTTTTCTACATCTATAAAAATTCTTTTTATAGAATAATAAAAACTATTCCTACGATGAAACGAAAATGTTTGTCTGAAGCCTTACATCAGCTCAAACAGCATCTCAAAATGCTATACCAACTCTGAATCACCTTTGTAACCCAAATGCGAGCCATTATTCTATTTTAAAGTCTGATTTTCAATTCGCAGGTAGCCACTGAGATGGCGGAACGACAGCAGCCTCCTCCGGGCTGCAAGCGCATGTCTTTGGACAAAATAATTGAGTCTATGACAGCAGATCTAGAAAATTCTGCAGGACAATACGTCCAATTTGGGGTAACCCCACCGCAAACTACTCCGCATAGTTGGAGTGATTACCCGACTGGCCAGACTCGACATTACATGACTAGCCAGCCTCCGTTATCACCTCCGGCTGGTATCCAGCCGATAAATCCAATTCCCTCTCCGATTTATATGCCAGAAATTTCTCCCTATGATCCGCCGGCTCCAGATCCGATCTATTTTCCTCCACAGCCGGTAAACCATCTTGGTATAAATGAAAACAACGATTTAGTTGGAACAATCGACGTCGGAGGTGGAAATTACATAAATGTGATATACGGAAACGCCTCGCAAATAATGGCTGAACAATGTCAGCTGAGTAGCTTAGCTCCTTATAATACTCAAAGCACTTTAGACCGAGAATACGGTCTCTTTGGGGAGCAGAGACCGAGGTCAATGTCGCAAACTTTGACTCCACAAACTTCAAACGGGAAACAATTGATCGATAACTTGGTTGGTAATTGGGTACCGAATCAATCTGGTACTTATAGTCCATTTGGTGGTTCGCCAAATGTTACGCCGGTGCCACAGAGCACGCCGGAGATCAGGGAGACGGAGGAATTGCCCAGAAATCCTCAAGATAGTCATCATAAGAAGCCTAGAATGGTTGCAGAAGTGAGGCCAATGCGACCATCTTATTCTGACGTTTTGACTAAGTCTGCGCCAACTCCGCCACCTCCGTTAACGCCGCCGGCTACTAAGCCCAAAATTGAAACTACGGCCAAAAAGAATTCTAGTAAAAGTACTAAGAATAAAACAAAGCCGGCTTTGTTAAAGAGACAGAATTCTTCAGGAAGCGAGGACCACAGCTCGCCAAAAATTCAAGTTCCAAAAAAAGTGTTGGAGAAGAATAATTCTAATTTACCTAGACGTTGGGTATCGTTGGACAATCTGGGATCACAAACTGATACTCATGAATTGAACGCTTTCGATAGATCTGAAAACTTTGAGAAGAAGAGAAGCTCAAAGACATCTAAAAAGGGAGATAAGAATGAAACGTTGAATAACTCGAAAATACAGAATAGCAGCTCTAAGTGCGCTCCAATCATACAAAAACGTCCGATACAAATTAACAATAATTTAAACACTATAAATAGTTCGAGTCAAACTGTTTCGCCTGATAAAATAGAGAAAAATCAACAGGCCAATAACAAAACTGCTAAGGAAGAGAAGAAAGTAACTAAAGAAAAGTCCATCAAACGTACACAAGCAGAAAAAGCACAGCAAATCAAGAAAGGACATAGAAATCGGAAAAGAGAAGGCAGGGAATCACCAGTTAAAGATTTATGCAGAAATTTGAACAAGCATGTTACTCGTTGGAGCAAAATTGGATTGAAAATATTTTACTGGCTTTTTCATTTAATCTCGGACGTTGCTACCATGAGTGCAAATCTCTTCGCTCAATTGTGAGTTGTATAGTTTGTGACTAGACTTTGAATTTAATTTATCACGTTTCTTCAACAAATATTGTCTGTTTTATTCGCAGGGGAAAGTGCGCCTGGTTTTACATGCTTCTGTACCTTAAATACTCTTGGGCTTACGTCGCGGGAGCATTTTCTAAAGTAAAATTCTTAAACGCATTTGGAAAACGGTTAGATAGCTGGATCGGATGGAGTAGATTTGCATTTTGGGATAGACTAAAATCCAAGAAGAAAGAAGAGCAGGAAGAGAACACTAACTGGATACCTGGCGGGCTGGAAGCAAATATCGCATTACCTAGTACGGGCGAAGAAGCTATGAAAAGATTACTTGCTTGCAAAGGAAAAGATCCTTACAGTATATTGGGTGTTACACCAACGTGTTCAGATGATGACATTAAAAAGTACTACAAGAGACAAGCTTTCTTGGTTCATCCTGATAAAAATAATCAACCAGGGGCTGAGGAAGCATTTAAAATATTAGTACATGCTTTCGACATCATCGGGGAACCAGTAAGCCTATTATGCATTCAATTCTAGTAGTGTTCTACCAAAATATTCAATGTTTGATGGATTTTACACAACGTTTCCATCATAGCAAATGATTTATAGAAAACATTAAATAGTTATCCATCTTCCTCTTCGAGTTTATAATTGAGTATGCATTCATTCTGTTGCTAAGTAGGTGAATAATAGTTTTTATTTGTTATCTAGGAACGCAGACAAGCATTTGACCAAACTAGACAAGTTGAAGCAGCCTGGGGCGAGCTCAGCGATCTGTTATCTCAATTGCATAGAAAAATGGAACAAGCTGCGAATACAATAAGGTGTACGAACTGTGGTCTTAGGCATAAACGCATTCCAACCCATCGGCCATGCTATGCTGCTCGGTTCTGCGCGCAGTGCAAAATACGTCACAGTGCAAAGGAGGTGAACAGTTATTTAATTTCATCAGATGTCTCCTCCTCTCTGCTCTGATAGAAAAAAAAAAAGTGCCAATCCATGTTTCTGGGTTTTGAGTAGAGCCGAATTTTCTATTTTACTGTTAAATAATTTTCTCTAGGGCGATATTTGGGCGGAATCTCGGATAATGGGCTTTCTATGGCACTACTACGCTTGTATGGAAGGCGCTGTATATGACGTTACGGACTGGGCTGCTTGTCAAGCTGGAAACTTGAAACATCTAAGAGCCAATACACACAGTGTTCAGTACAGAATCGTTTTGGGCCAACGACCTCCACCCCAAACAACAAACGGAGGTAAAAAACGACAGCAAATGGACCCCAACACGAGGTAATCCGCTGTTTTGTTGTACCGAATAGTAAATATAGATCCCTTTTCCTTGTATTAGGTATTAGAAATCTGTTGAAGCTGATATCTGGATCTAATAAATGTCATCGTTCCATCTAGTTTCTTGTAGAGTAGTATTTCTCGTAATAAATGTCATCGTTCCATCTAGTTTCTTGTAGAGTAGTATTTCTCGTAATATCCCGATGTTTCAATTATTTTTAGTGAGGCGGATTTCGAAGATTTTTTGAACAATTTATACAACCACAGCAAATCAGGTAGTGCATCGACGTCCGGAGACCCAAAAAGTGATAATCGTCGTCGTAAAACTAAGCGTAAGAAGTGAACATCAGTGATATAAGAGAGATTTTTTTCGTCTTCTGGAAACTCATCCTGTATAACTGCTGATCAATACACATACATGAATGTACACACACAGACTTACACTTTACTCCCTGACTTCTATGCTGTATGTATTTAAAGGAAAACAACAAAAAACAATAATACCCACAACAAATTTGTAAGTACTCAATGTGGTTTTTTCACTCAGTTTTTAGCTTTTCCCTATTTTACCCTTTCTAGTTTACGACATGAAAGTCTTCCTAAGTATTTTTCTTCAGACTAAATTGATGTCCAGTTTGAGGAAATAGAGATTTTGAGATATAACTTTTTTTCTATTATACATTGAGTATTTACTTAAACTTTTTAATGAATGATGATGTAACTGTATATTCCAAGTACTGACAGATATGGGTAACTCAAGTTATGAAATATGCTAAAATGATATTGGCATAAGAAAAGTGATCGCCTAGGTCGCATGAAAACTATGAAACATAAAATATGAAAAAATTGAACATTTCCACGTTTACTTAGAGTTCAGTGAATTCATGGTATTTTATAAGAGATAAATAAAACAACCGGTGAATAACGATATCGGACCGTGCCGGATTTAGCGAGATTAAGAAAGTCTGGATTCTCAAATGTTATTAATGGTAATTCGAAACATTATCAAGAATCTGAGTAACTATTGTGAACCTGTGTTTAAAAAAAAGGTGTTAAGAAGGTATTGAGACTTATATAAACGATATAAGCAATTTTAAATCTTAAATAAGGTATCTGGTCCTAGATCTTCTGATCCAGAATGGCTATAATTTTATAATACGTAATTCTTTCTCATTACTAATTGATGCTAGATAAATGATCTGCATTTAAAACTTTAATCTCTTAATAATAATACAATAAATATGATATTTTTTCTGCTTGATATGGCATTTGAAATTGTTCATTATCATCTTCAATACAACTATATAATATACCATCGATAGTAATACTCATGATCTCTAGAAGTTACTAATTCGCAATCAAATTCGACAAATTGACAGAATACGGAATAAGACTGATTTTATTTTCCTAGCATCATTCACTCAATCACTAAACAAAATAATAATATATATATATATATATATATATATGAATACATAATAATAATCTGGTACTTTCCAATAACTGTTATATATCTTCACCCCACCAGCTCCAAGAAAATATGTGCATGTATTATACTACGCGCAGTCAAAACGTGAAGAAATATTATGCAATGTTCTATCAAAGCTGAAATATGATATGATTCGATCAAGAGAGGAAGTTACGCGTTATGTAATTACTAAACGAATAAATACTCTTTGCACTAAACTCTACGATACTTATTTTCCACTTTTACCTATTGCTAGTCCGGTGTTGGAAAATAATTCTTCCTTTTTCAATCAGCTTTATAACAATCATAGCTAACATCATCAATAACTTCGTATGTATTCAAAGTTTTCAGTCTTTTATAGAAATAAACTGCTTTATTTGTCTCTACTGTCGTTATTTAAAACCTGCCTGAAAGATTATCGATTGTTTGATGCGCCAAAGGGATTAATTGGAATGAATTTTGAAAACTAAAAATAATGGAAAATTTTTCAAAAACCTTTATTATTATAAACCTCAAACTTTCACATACAGATTTTATGAAACCAAATACTTATCCCACTCATCACGCGATGAGACGTTCTATTGATTCAATAGAAAATCATTTGATTTTGTCGACGTTTTCTCGTCGACTAATCAAAATTTATAGCAAGTCGAATAGTATGAAGATTTTTCAACTATTCCAAAGCCCCTTCGAGGAAGACCAAAGCGTCGACATTTTCAATTGCAAATTCAATGTCTCGTTTTTGTACAGTCTTCTTCTTATTCTGCGCCGTGTATTTGTAAGACTCTTTTGCTAAAGAGTCGATGAAAAGTTCCTGAAAATTATGTAGATGATATATTTAATAATTAATATTAAACCTGAATGAGGAAGCAGAGGGGAAAAAAATGTTGTATAATTACCGCTGATTTTGTAATCAGAAAAACAGCTTCTTGATTGATCAAATTAACATCTGGATCAAGTTTTACTATAGCCTTGACTCTACTCAGTGGAAGTTTAAGCAATTTTTCTTTCTGCTCTTCGTCACCGTGAGGAACGCTGTCAACTTCTTCTTGAGAGTCTTGGGAATGTTCAGCTACTTCGCTGATCACACTTTCATTCAATTCATTTTCACTCATGAAACCATCTACTACTAACTCAGACATTTTATTTCTAATTTATTTATTTATTTATTTTTAATTTTTTTTATTGCGCTTTAGAGTATCTCAAACATTGATGATGACTCCAATATTGTGGCGAATTGTTGATATTCTAAATACAATAAATACTGGAAATGGCGATTGATTTATCGATGTTTTTTCACTCGATACTATGCGTTATTTCCTTTTTCGCTTAAATTAAATAATTTGTATGAATTTAACACGGCTTTAACCCTATTTCATTTCAATCTAGTGAAAATTTGAGGTTATGTTTATGACGCTTTAAAGGAGCGTTTACACACACATTTCCACGTCTCGACCTATGAGGTGGATACAACTTGTCGCCCGTTGTTTTCATAAAAATACACCTAAGGTGAACATTTTTGATAGGTGTATGACGTCAGGAGCGGGGAAATTCAGACAACAAATTGAGCCCAAACGAAGACACGAATTTTAGTAGGATATTTTTCTTATCAAAGTTTAATTAAAACTGTAGGAAATATGCCGATTTATCTTTAGGATAAATCGCAATAATGTATACTGTCAACGAAAGAGAATTTTATCATCGCTGTCGTCTGCTATGCATAATATGCATCACGGCATCAAAATTCCTGCACTATCGATTTCTTGTATCTTTACCGTTGTCACAACTTGACAACGTCTTCAAATCCCGAGAAGAAACAGATGTGCTGTAAAAATAAACGTACTTCATAATTCATATATCAGAGAAAACATTATTTGATACTAGGCTCAATTTGGCAACGACATTTTTCGTGGCGATTATATGAACTAAAATGCCAATCGGATCCACCGATCGGTACAACTTTTCTCCTGTTTTGTCGGTTTGCCCGTGGTGTGAGATTTGAGACAACAATGGTGTTGCCGGTGATGTTTTAGATTTTAGGTTAACTTGGGTGAGATTTATGTAATTTTTGTGATATTCGGTGTTGTGAAAATGGACAATAAGATCACGATAGGTGATCTTGACGAAGAGGAGATAAATAATGAAATATTTAGCGACATAGAGCCGGTGACGTGGGTTAACGACGACAGTAATTATGACTTGGACGATATCAACATGTTTTTCCACAGAGTTGACTCGGACCAAATTATATACGAGGAAAAAAAGAAAACATGTAAATTAATCGGTAAATATGTAATGGGTGATCTTTTGGGTGAGGGAAGTTACGGAAAAGTTAAAGAGATGCTCGACTCAGAAACACTATGTCGAAGAGCCGTTAAGATTTTGAAGAAAAAAAAACTTCGCAGGATACCCAACGGTGAACTAAACGTTCAACGGTGCGACAAATTTCCATTAATAAAATCTTACATCCTTTTCTACATTCATTCATTATTCATTTCCAATTAAATCAACAAATGATCATCGTCGTATAAATTCATGAATTCATCGTCACTTCTTCTCAAAGATACTCACATGTTTTACCTAGCTGAATGTTTTTAAACCCACGCTGTCGCAATATTTCATCATTTCATTAATATAATAATCATTAAAAGCTTCATAAGATAGAAGAGAGTTTCATTTCATCATATTAACGCTCCTTGTTTTCTCTTGGATAAACAGTCATGAAATTGATCTAAATATATTGGTGATCAATTTCTTTATAGGGAAATCCAACTGTTACGGATATTAAAACACAGAAATGTTATCGGGCTGGTGGACGTTCTGTACAATCATGAAAAAGAAAAAATGTATTTGGTAATGGAGTTTTGCGTTGGAGGGTTGCAGGTATTCATTTCTCATTGATTATTAGGATTAATCAAATCCCTAGCTGTAGAACTTAATATTAATCCTCATTTCCACTCGTCTATAATGCAATTATCGAAAACGAACGCAATAGATCATAAAAAGTTGCCATATAATTGGATACAAATGAAAAAAAAACTATGAGATCCCAAGTCATGGAACACACTCTTGCTATATTATTAATATATGTTTCTACCTAAATATAAATGTATGTTTATTAAATAAGTAAAAAATTTCAGGATATGCTTGAAAGCACCCCGCACAAGAAATTTCCTCTATGGCAAGCGCATGGATACTTTAGCCAGTTGTTAGACGGTCTAGAATATCTTCATGGTAAAGGGATTGTGCATAAAGATATAAAACCTGGAAATTTGCTTTTGACGTTAGATGGTACATTGAAAATCAGTGACCTTGGCGTAGCTGAGGTAATTAAGTTTGAAGTAATTGATGAAAAGTGAATTAATAAATTTAATACGAATTCTTCTCATTCCTAGAATGATATAAAGTCTGTTTTAGAATAATTATACATGCCTTTTTAGTTTAAAATCTAAAAATAGATTAATCCGAAGATGTTATTATTTAAAACTTCTAAACAGGCCTTAGACATGTTTGCCAAGGATGACACGTGTACAGCTGGTCAAGGTTCTCCGGCATTTCAACCTCCTGAAATTGCAAATGGCTGTGATACTTTCGCTGGTTTCAAAGTAGATATTTGGAGCAGCGGTGTTACCTTGTAAGTTGCCATACTTTTCGGCAGACATTTAATATATTTGCTCCGAATTAGTTTCACTTTAAAATGTTCATACTTCACCATTTTTCCATCCATTGAGAAATTATGTTTGTCTCTCATTATTTGGAGTCAACGTATTAACGTATATAATATAATTGGTAAACACTTCACAAGTTTATTCAGAACGAAGCGTATAATAGGCATGAATAAATATAATGTATGTTCATTTGAATATTATTTATAACTGTTCTACTTCGTAGATATAATATTACAACAGGAGAATACCCTTTTGAAGGGGACAACATTTACAAGTTATATGAGAATATTGGAAAAGGTGAATATAAAATACCAGAGGCTGTAGACAATTCCTTACGATCACTCCTAGAGGGAATGTTACAAAAGGAAGTCGATAGAAGATTTACGTTGCAACAGATAAGACAACATTCTTGGACTTTATGGAGGCCTCCTAAAACACTAGAAGAAGTACCTGTCCCACCTCTCAGGGGCGACGAATGGCACACTATGACCGTTCTCCCATATCTTATGGAACACCATTATGGGGTTGAAACAAATCCCACATATTATACAGAACATCAACTCAATGGTCAGTATTACAGATTCTTATTCGCTATTTATTTTTAGTTCATGTTATTAATTCCATTTATCTATGACTTAATCCACATTTTTTTACAACGGTCAGTATCCCAGATACTGTAGTATTGCATTTTACAGCAGATATAACTCTTTGTGATACTTGGAAGATACTTGCTAACAGGAACCTTGAGTCTAGCACATAAATAAGTTCATACGTATTTATTTAAATCTTTTATTTATTCAATTACTTAATAAGATACTTATTTGCCCTGTGCATTTTAATACTGCGCTTCTATGACGCAACTAATTTCTTAACACAATATTACGTGGATCCTATTTCAACTCTTAAGTTCTTTCGGAGATATAATTAGGCTTCGGAAAACTGTGTTTTTTATTTTACATTATCATTTTAATTGGGTAGATTCATACGAATTGCTTGTAAGCCCAGATTGGTGGTCTCCGTACAACTGGTAAGTCCGAGGTTTATGCAGTGATAAGCACGAAGAAGAGTGTGCATTCTGCATTAATACTAACAAGACAGAATGGGAGTATGGAGATTGAATAACAGATTTATTTAGAAAAAAAAAATAAAGAAAGAGGAATAGATAATCAAATTCAATGGGGAATTTTGTGCATTGCAAAACCTCTTGACACGCAGGTTCTGCTTTTCAGATATAGAACGAAGAGATGAGCGTAAGCCTCCCTCGTCGAACCGCGTTCTAGTATTCTTCTCAAAGACATGCGTCATTCTATAACACTGACATATGCGTAGCTGGTTTCGTTTTGGACTCTGGATTTACAATCAGCGGTACTATTATTCTACCCACTGTTAACCCGTTTTATAAATTCAAAGGCCAAATTCTCATCGTATTTAATACACAGTTTCTAACAATACATTATCCAATGTATTATACTAACAACTCACTTGTAATGTAATGTCCTATCTTTAATATACGTGTGTTAATAACACTCAGCTTCCGATATCACAGCTAATTCACTTCTCTCAACTTCTTTCGATTATATGCCTATTTTTGTTATGAGTGATTGATTACACTTCGCATTTCTGTTTATACTGTCCAAATCTATCTAAAATTTTCTTGATTGTGGCATAAGTTATTCATTATCGATGCTCGTTTTTGTAGTCATTCACCTTTCTTTGTATCTATACACTGATTCGTTTCCAGCTAACAATAAAGTTATTACATCGTTCTATCAGTTTCTATATTTGTCCGCATTTTGATGTCGATCAACAATCATGTGGTAGATGCATTATTAAATATGAAGATGTTGTTTTAATATCATCAATGTGTTCATGTTTATTACATTTGTTTATAGAAGAGAGGAAACTCCAAGAAACGGATGGAACGAGTATCGGAGATCAGAAAGGTGCGTGTAATAGTCATATCAAAAAAATTGGTCACCACAGCAAGCGAAGATGGCGTAAGCCGATATCATGTATAAGCGTTAAAAAATTTCCATCCTGTAAACCTTCGTGATTTACTATAATGTCGATAAGTATTTCTACTGACTATGTCAGTTATACATTTTCTCTATGTTGGAGATGGAACAAATGTTTACAGTGGAAAGAGTGCAGGATAAATTTTTAAAAAAATTCGTCCGTGTAATTAGATCATGAATCAGCAATTTCTTAAATTTAATCAATAATTACATTACGATTGTTTTGCTATTATTTATTTATATTCAGATCTAGGTGTTTAAAAATCGACGCTAATTTAGAGTATAGTTTGAAAAACAAATCAAGTCTCATCAAGCACTCTTTCCCACATTCTCAAACAGCATTATGTTTCGTTCAGGTATTTTATTCGTACCCAAAATTGTAACTCAGACCAGAAACTCTGGTGCGCATTAGTTATATAAAGATGATCTTTATTCACGGTGTCTAATTCACGTAATAAAATATTGCCAGTACAAATTTATATTAGTTTCCTCACGTAATGCTTCGATTATATATAAAAAAAAATACATTCATCTAACAACTATGCAAAATCCAACGACAGTTTTTTTTTAGAAGTTTAATAGCTAATTCGACTCGCTGCACTCAGTGCGATTTCTTCAGATTATCAGTCTTCTTGTTAGATAAAAGCTAGGTGTCCGCACTCTGTGCTGTAAGTCAAATTCAGCTCAATTATTGATTTATAAAGAAGTTGTGAAACGCGAAGCTGCTCTATGACTGCCAAAAAACATGAATATGAATTATATAACTGTTATATTAAAAACGGTTGTAGAAACTGGAATTTAATTACGATTCTAAAATGACAAAGTCAGAATCTGCTGTTCTTAATATATATTTGTGGTAAAACTGAGTAAATTATATTATCTCCATTTAAATGAATAATTCATCAATTAATTTAATATCAATTAATTTCTGTGTTTAGAAATTGTTTAGAAATTTTTAAATGTCTATCGATGGTGTTTGAAGCTGTTTCTTTTTTCTTGTTCTTCGTGTTTTTTATTTAATTCCAGATAAAAATTTGCAATCTTGACACTAAAATTGTTAATCAAATTAATCCAATTGAGTTATTTATTCATTTGAGCGATTTGTAAAAATGGAAAGTTTATTTTGTAAAAAGTAGTAACTATTTACTGAACATAATAATTAAGAAATATGTACAAATTTTATGTGGTAATGTTTCATCTCGTTTAGCTGTTCATTTATTAATGCGCAAACATACTTTACGAAATGTAATATATTGCAGGGTGTTTGGTAACAAGATAAGAAATTGTTAATGCTCGATAGTTTCAAAGAGAAGAAGAACCTAAAGTAAATAAATAATTTAAACGTTATAACTGCAATTATGCCGATTGCATAGTTTTGTAAATTGGCTGTGCGAATAATCAATGGTGCCAGTAGGAATTATAAAATATTTTACATTAAGTTTGAAAAATGGGCGACAAGGTCCCTGTATAATAATCTAGATTTTACCTTTCGTTGAATTAACTATTCTCAAAATTAGCGCTAGAATTATAAAGTTGTTCATAATTTTTCTAACTTCTAATTCCTAATTCTATTAGATAGGTAATCAGATTAATTACAATTGGATAATCCGACCCTCCCAATTCCAGTTATAGAAATAATAAATAATATTGTGTTCAATTAATTTGTTACCAGATACTTTTCAATGCATATTACCTAAACGCTAATGACCAATATCTCTATGATTTTTTTTTTTTTAAGCATGGCCATATCACTCAATTATTTAAAGTGAATGACTACTTAGTATGAACTGATGAATGTTGATGCATATTGAAAAGAAAGAATGATCGTGGATTTAGTTAATGTTACCTTGTTGTTTGAATGAGAATCTAATGATTGATATTTTTCGTGTACGACTGTAGCTGAATTATTGTTTGTGTATTGTAGAACGATAAAACATACTCATAAGTAATATTTACTGATATAATTTTCTATGAAACAATATAATAGATTGTTACTGCACAATTCACGTGCACAATTTTGCGATACAGAATTTCTCTTTTATTATAAACTTGGATATATGCATAGTATGGTCATGCTTAAAGGTATATATATCAAGATGTTAAAAGGTCTATTGAAGAACACTGTACTAGTTATAAAATTATGTATTGAAATCTGGAAATGTTTAAGAGCTCGTTAGCAGCTCGGTGTGCGATGTGCCATATTGCGAATCGAGAATATTGATTAATCGAATAAAATAAATTTAATGTTTTAGTATAGGAATCACCCAATTTTGTTTATATAAAGTGTAGATAATGTGACCATGAATCATTCAATACTCAATTACAAATCATATTATGAATATACATTATACATACATAAACGTAGCTGAAGATTGGGAATTATTAAGTACCTAAATAAATCTGTTTACTATTTGTCAAATTGCTGATTTATGGTTGAGTATGTATCAATTTATCTAATATTAATTAAGACAAATGAGATTCAAAGATTTATGTTGTTGCATGAGTGCTTAAGAAACATGTTATAACTTATATTATTATACCTATGTAACAACTAAAAATTGTAAAAATGTGTATATTCAGTTGTAAATTGTAATTGTAGCAAACAGACAAATTCATATACCTAATATTTTTATTCATTGTTTATCAAACATGTGGATACAGTGAAAACTGAAAAATATATTTGACGTTTCTTATGTAATTTTTGAATATCTATTTATTTATTTTATCAATTATGATTTTGATAAAATTTTGGCTTGTTAATAATCAGTAACAGTTAACAGGTATTAATATGATATTGACTTTATTTGATTTTTTTTTTATACACAGACATATTAACGTTAAATACATTCAGAAATATTAACACTAGGATAGTAACATCGACTATAATATTTCAACAGTTTAAAATGCGTAAAGATTTTTTTCAAACAATTAATTCAATGATTCATAAATTCATGAATAACTAGTTCACATTTCTATTCTCTATACAATTATATTCTCATGGTATTTAAACGTATTACGGAAAATCAGGAACTTGGGAATAAATTTGCTGTTTAAATTGTATACAGTAATCGAATTACGTAGCATACAGACTAACATATGTATACAAATATTTTCTTAGCTCGCAAAATGAAAAACAAATTTATAAAAATCACATTTTATAAAATATAACATACATAAATTATAAACAAATATTTAAGATCTAAATATTGGAATGACTTTGCAGTACAATAATCAGCTGAAAAAGTACTATGACCGCATAGCAAAGAGGAAGTTATCGAATATTGGCTTATTACATTAGCACTATATGCTAACAGTTTCAGTTTTGAATCCCGTACCTATACCCAAATTTAAGTAATTACACTCTGTCAAAACTTTATCGAATATTAAAATTTCGATGATAAGTAATTTGTAAGCAGATACGGAAGGCTTTTAACGGTCCGGACGAATGTTAAAAAATATGCAATTACTGTTGGAAGTCCAATTATTTCCCAGTTAAATACATACAACCTTCTTCATTTGGCTATCCGACCTAATCATTAAATACTCTTAGTTTTAGATTTCTGGTGGAAGAAGACAGATCCGTCAATTAACAAAAGATTTTATATGGTTTCATTTGCCAAAAGCTTCCTGTTGATTCAATTTGTAAAATGTAGAATCGAGGCACATTCCTTGTTACGGAATATAGAATTTTCAATACTCTGATGACATGAGTCTGGATGTTGAGCGAATACTATACAAGCATACAATATAGAAAAAGCCAACTTATATAACTTGGAAAAGATAAAATGAAGTTGAAATGTGTAACATGAGCTTTACATTCTGAACAGCAAGTTTTAAAAATTACTTTCTTATCGAATTACATACTTATGCTGTTTATTGCTGGGAATTACATCGAATAAACTGATATAACAATTTCAACTAACATAATTGGAATATCCTCATTTTGTTGCCGAATTCTAATAGATACAGACGCACACTGTCTCTGTTAAAAGCAAGTGGGGTCTGGAGTTTAGTCAGAAGCATTTATATTATACAGTATGTTACACAACTCACTACTACAAAGTTGTGACACTCTAAAAGAGAGAAGAGTTGAACAAATAGGATGGAGTTAGAGTCGAATTATGGAAATTCACACAACACATATTACCTACTACAGCTTGTCTAGCGTAAATCTGTAATTCATAAATATTTCTAGCTTTATATATTCTGGCTAAGATTATATATTCTCTTTAGTGTATTGCGTGGGTTGTTGTCAGACACAGATAGCTACACAGGCAACATTTGCCAGGACTTGTCAATCAAATTCTTCGCACATGTAACTAACAAGGAGCCAAAAATGCTTGAGAAATTGTATCAAGTCCCACAAATGTTAGCTCGAAGAATGAGATGGACCTTAATTCTTTAATACTCGAGTTGATTAGCGATTTAAAAATCGCCAATTTACTAATCATAAATATTATGTATACACACTTAGGCAGTTGAGGGTTTTGCAGGAATGAAATACCTCTCAGTGTTTGACAACTTTGTAACTATATTGTTATCATTATTATAACATAATAACATTTCTCATCATTGGAGGCATCAGTAACTGGCTCAACGAACTCATCAAAAAAAAAAATGAATCTAAAAGTATCTGCATTTCATAAATCTTGGACATCTTTTTACATGATAAAAGCAGTCAAGTTAATCATGTCGATATGTTATATTTGACTTAGGAAATCGTTGTCAGTGGCAAAACGAAGTACGGCATACGGCGTAAATATAACTTATAAAAATATAACGAATGACGTGGTTAAACGCTAGCTTTGGGATGAGTAAAACGTAAAAACGCACTTAAATTGCATTTAGAAAGTCTCTGGAATGCTAATAAAATTATTCTGAACAGATATATAACAAAGTAAATAGCAAATACCGTAGGTCTCCAAGGCTTAGATTTTATAAACAGATGAGAGCCAGATACTAGTCTACAAAGGCATTATAATGTTATCTATACTCGCTGATTACAATAATGACTGTTAATTAGCCTATTAATAATTTAACTCTCATCTAAATTTCACCCTCTACTCTAAACCACCTTCTTCTTCCAATTTCGATAAGAACTTTGGTACCCTGTAGTTAGGCTCCGTTTGTCTTGCCATGTCGATCAAACTCAACAGTTTCTTGATACCGATGAATATACTACAAAGATAAAAATCAACAATGTTTTAATCCCTAATAATAGTAATAATTTATTCATATCATGTTTACGTCTGAAATACGTTTATATACATATCCAAATATCTGCTCTTACCGATGGCCTTGTAGCTTAGCATGCAGAGATGAAAGTTCTTCTTTTGAGAAAAGATCTGCTTCCTCTAAAACGGCCAAAAGGTGATCTGACGTAGACAAGTTCGGTACATGAAGAACGGTGCTAAAAGCTGACAACATTTCCATGTCTTCCATAACGCCTCTGAAATTTGAGTTTCAGTTTATTTCTCCAAATATTCATGTATAAATGTAACTATTGATATTCTGATTGCTAATTTTCTGTTACTTAATTCCCCAGATGTCTTATTCTTTGATTTATCTGATATAGTTTCACAAGATTCGAACCTGCGACTCGTTGTGCATAATATAAGCAGTTTTCGGCCACGCGGAGGCTCCTTCTTCAGCAACACCAATAACGCCTGAAGAGTTAAGTTCGAGTATCGTGGACCAATTGGACCATAATCCAAAAGTCGTTCAATATTATCGACCAAGATACAGCTGAGTTGCGAACGGTATGCGTCGTCGAATATCTATAGTTGAAAATAGAATTGGAAAGTTAATTATCAACATTTTCTTTTAATTTCTAAGTCTCAGTTGCTAAAACGCGTGTCTCACCTTCCGGATCGATAAACACTTTGCGGATTCAGTGTAGCCAACCATGTCTTCTGGTGTACAAACTTTGATGAATGGGAAGTCTGAATTTTTTGCAATGCGAGCAGCTAGTGCAGTTTTTCCACTGTTTGGTGGTCCCTCCAAAAGTACGGAAACGAGACCCGAGCCTTCTGAACCTCGAGCTTGTTGAATATAGAGAGAACCATCCGCAAGAATATCCGCAACTGGTCTTCCCCAGTTTATGATTCCACGCGTTAACAGATGATCCAATGCATCTGCGCTCGTACCAAATGCCTGGAAAATAGGAATAATCAAATGCTACGAGTTCTTTGACGAAAAGACATGAATTCGTAATTTGGGATTCAAAAGTTTCTCTGTCTTACAGGTTTTATATCGTTCTCCAAAGCATGAAGGAAGTCACTCCTTCCAACCATAAGTTTTTCCATTGCTGCTGGATCAACCTCAACCTTACTAGAAGCTTTGATCAATCTGTTCATAGCTGTGCTCTGCGCAGCTCTAACTAATCCTTCGAGTTCAGCACCGCTGAAATTCTTGGTCTTAGTTGCGAGTTCCTTTATGTCTACGTCGGGTGCGATCTTCTTATAATCCCGCATTCTGGACGTGTGGATATTCATGATTTGGAATCTTCCGTGCTCATTTGGCAAGCCAATTTCCATTTGCACCTGCACAGAAAAAGGTATTTTATATATTGCGGCACAGAAAGTGAAAACATGTGAATACAATCCGACTTTGAATGCGGAGATTCAATCTCTACAATCTCACCTCCAATCTACCAGGTCTGAGCAAAGCTTCGTCAATCATATCTCTCCTGTTCGTCATTCCAATGACTAGGATATTGTTCAATTGTTCAACGCCGTCGATCTTGGCAAGTAATTGATTTACCACCGTGTCATGAACCCCAGTATTGCCAGCTACACTTCCTCGAGATTTACAGATAGCATCAATCTCGTCAAAGATTATAATGTGCAGTCCGCTGTTTGGCCCCAACTAAAGTAATAAATAAACATATTCAGTGAAATTAGGTCTACTTTTCGCTCATTTGGAGTTAAATCTCAGCCAAATGAACCCTTGTACCCTTTTCTCCTCCTCTTCAGCATCGGCGAACAGTCTTCTGATGTTAGCTTCACTCTCACCAACGTATTTGTCCAAGATTTGTGGCCCGTTAACAATTTTAGGCTCCCTTGCGTTCAACATAGTTCCAATCTGCCTGGCCATTAGAGTTTTTCCAGTACCGGGAGGTCCGTACAAAAGAATACCTTTCACATGCTTGCATCCCAGTTGCTCGACAACCTCAGGAGGAAAAACACGAGAGGCAAAAGCCCTGCGGAATATGGCGTTAAACTCTTTGTCCAAACCGCCGATTCCCATCTTCTGGAAGTCCCAGTCAGGGTTTATGATCGATTGCCGAACAACTTTTCCTTTTGCTTTTCCAGTCAAATTCAAACTAGAGTTCTCCGCCTTTTCAAATTGGATCATAGTGTCACCCAAACATCTTCCCATCCTCGTTTTTCTCGGCTTTGCATCCTGTCCGGATTTTATCGCCGCAATATCAGCTGCTTCTAAACCTTTCACCAAAAGACCAAGCATCTTTTTATCCTGGAATTGAAAGGCCAGCTGTTGTCCAACGGTAAATGCTTGCCCTGAAAATTGTAGGAGGAATTCTTTTGCCATTAACTCTGTGTCGTACGGCTCTAAGGTGGTTCTGAAAAAACGTTATATCGTTAGTTTTACTCAGATCTTCGGGATTGTGGTATTCAAAAACCTGTTATTAGTGTCTAAAGTGAGTTTTAAGGCCATTTATTGTTGTTGAAGTACTGATAATGCCTCAATCTCTTGCTCACGTTTTCTTTTGCAGGAAATCCGCCTCCACGACGATAGTGCAAAGAAATTCTGAGCAAGATGTTGGGTCGAAATGATAAGGGCGTACTTCGATGTCTTGATTAAGGGAAAGCGTTGCCCATTTACGTTGGGGTAGACTGAATCCAACCGTTCCACGAGGTATATCATGGTGAGATTTTACAGTAAAAACAAAGTGCTGATTTGGTCCTGTAGATACTTCGATATGCCTGAAATTGAACGTTCGAATAAAGTGAAATGAGATTCTGTTAACACAGAGAAAGAGTTGTAAAATTTGAATTAATAAATAGATGAATTATTTACTTTATGTCGTCGGAAAAGTCATCTCGATTTATCACAGCGCAATTCGAGAGGCTTAGCTCATCTGTGGGGCACTTAATCGCCTTCATCCTCTACAAATGATGAAATGTTATTGTCAGTCATAGGTTTTATCTTAGGATATTTGGAGATCGCTGAATCTTTGAAAAAATACACGGAATTACCGTATTCCTCGAAAAATCAGACACAAATCTTACTCTGGTTGAAGTAAATAGTGTTTCAATAATAAGATTGATCATTTTTTATGATTGATTAATTATTTACGTGTTTGTTTCAATTTTTTTCACATTCTTTGAGAACGGTATTGTTAACAATATTGTATTATAAGTTGTAATAATAACGCGCGTGCGACTGTCAGTCGACTGACTACATACGTACAGAAAGTGCATCACCTTGTTCGTAGAATTATTCATTAGTTAGAATGAGTTTATCAATATGTGATAATTCATCGATGCGTCATAGTGGGTTATATCGGTGAAATAAATAATAAAATCTATAGTGTAATAAGAATATTTTTCGGTAGATGAACTAATAGATATGAGTGAATATATTCAACGTGACATAAGCTGCCTGTAATGGGAATTATTGACGTTTTAGATGCGTGGTAGGGGCGTATCTTTAGACTATTTGAGTCGTATAAATTTAATATCCGACAGAATATACTCCGTGAGTATTCGCCCTTTAACTATTTTATATGTTATTTATATTCTCAAACAGATACTCACCATACCCGACATATTTTTTGACATAAATACGAGAAACTCAGGCTCCTACTTTTATAGAACCCGCAATGCAGAAGATTCCGTGTTGGTAGTAACACGTTTGCCAATATGATGTCTCAGAATATCCCAACTTCTAGTTCCTTCATATCATACTTGAGCGATTTTATTTTTTCACCAAAAGATGTTGGCTAGTGTTTATTAGAATTGGGCGACAGATTCAACAAAAATAATCCACGAATATATAAAAAAGTTCTTTTTAACATATTACAGAGATTTCTATCACCTGCTCGTAAAATCCTTGCAAAGTTTCAAGACAATGAAGTTCCCACTTCTTAATACCGATAAATTCCTCGATTGACTTCCCCTCATTCATATCGTATAGGTTAAGATGCCGTGAGAAACGCACATGCACGACTATTCTCCTTTCATTTGGTAAACAATATTCAATATTTCGTTTTATCAATTAATCCCAAGTTTTACCAATGTTTGTATTATTTGATTATAAACTTTGACCCAAATTTAATCACGAAATTGATTTAAAAGTTTCTATTCACGTTTTCCAAAGTAACGACGACGTGTACTTTTGTATATCTAGAGGCTTAACATTTTTGTTTTCACATCTTTTAGTAAAAGTACAAAAACGTAAATAGTACAATAAATAAAGGGGACTAAATGGATCGTGGAAAAACTGGAAGTGGCCGTGGAGCCAAGGGCAAAATTGCCCAACATCCCGCAGACCTGTTTGCTCTTGGTTCCAAAAGCTCTCGAGGTGAAAGCACTGATTCTAAACGACCCGGAGTTATACACGGAAAACCAGGGACCAGTTCTTCAAATTCAGGTCCGGCTACACGTCCGTAACTATGCACATCATCATTTTTAAAATATTTTAATATTAAGTACTCAATGCTGCAAATAATCTGATAATAACTTCAAAATTGCATCCTCAAGGTGTCTACCAGCCCTGTAAATTCTGTAAACCCTCGAATTGTCTTAGATATACAGAAATCCTCAAGAATCATAGCTTTTCCTGAATTATCCCAAAATTTTAAGTAATGTCCTAGAAAAGATTTATGGAATATTTCCTGAGTCTGCTTTTCAAATCCTGGAAATGTCCTGGAATAATAAAGCGGTTTGCTGGCAGATATTCTGGTCCCTTAGTTTACTTCTGTCTCTTATATATATTTCAGAGCCAAAGCCATTCAATATTATGCTCAAAAAGTTGACTCAGAACATTCTTCTCTCAGCTACATCAAACCCACGCTTCTTTTCATTCAAACCTCAATCTAATCGATATTATAGACACTAAATACTTCAAAGTTGTTATTATTCTGCTCTAATTAGGATAGAAATTAAATTAGATTGATAAAGCATTGATTGATTACTCAAATTATTGTTTAAAAGATACTTAAAGCTCCCAGATACAATGGAACTATTGTCTTTCCAGGATCAGACCGGAAGAAGGAAGCAGCACCAGGATCATTGCAGTCTCTCATACCTCCAAAGAAAGCCAAACTAGCTCCTCACATCGTTCATCCTCGTCCCCCTATGTCAAGCGCAGAGGCTTGGGAAGTCGTAGCTATCGATTGCGATCCTGCGGATTTAGCTCCGATGGTTTTAGAAGCTAGTGAGAATGACGAGGCGGATAAAATTGTTGGAATTATTTGCGGAGCCGTAAGAACGCTCAAGAATCAGAGGTGGAAGCCTGACCCATTGATCTATATGGGCTTGATGTATCTGGCCAAAATTAGACCTTCTATTTTTTCAAACGATTGTATACTGCACGCTTTATCTTCGTTGTTGAAAAGAGATCAAGCTCATAATTTTAAGAGCAAAGGAAATCCGTTGGTCCCTGTATTAGCTGCTAATCTATTGATGAGAGGTTTTCACGAAAAGAGAAATTGGCCGGAAACATTCGTTAAGGTATTTACTTACACTTTCGTACAGTTTTTCAGAGGGAGGAATAACTGTGCTTGAAATTTAATACATTCGGTGATTTGTTTGAGTAAAACCGTGCAATTCTTACAGCTTTACATCGAGGATGCGTTGGGTGAACGTGTCTGGGTTGACAACGAAGAGTGCAAAGGATTTGTCGACAATATATTGACAGGATTCAACACGAGACATCCACCTAAAAGCATATTGCAGCCGGAATTGTCAGTTTTAACACCGAGAGAATGTCACAGTCCTTCTACATTGGAGGATGATGATCCTGCAGCCTCTGCGATCCAATTATCCGGAGAGAAAGAAAAAATTGAGTTTCCAGTAATGCCTAGATACGCTCATTGCATTGAGAATATTGAAACGGCTGTACTAGAGACTGTGAAAGAACAGTTGAACCGACGTCAACCCGAGTCTATAACAAGAAATTTCTTGAGACTGCTTTCTTCTACATGTGGTTTTGTGGAGATCCGAATAATAGCTGTTCCGAAACTGGAAATGTGGCTCCATAATCCTAAGCTCATGAGACCTGCCCAGGAATTGCTTAGCTATGTTTGTTACAACTGCACAACTCATACGCAAAGAGACGTCGAGGTGATAAGTCAGCTGGTTAAAATGAGGCTCAAAACTAAGGCAGTAATCAACATATACTTGAATGGCGTTAGAGAGTTGATAAGCCTGCATCCAGAAAACTTATCTACCACTTTGAAACACACAATTTACAACGAGTTATCCAGTGCAAGGAATCCGAACAATATGCCTATGCTCGCGGTCATGTTTCAAGCCTCGCAAGACGCGGCTGCAAAATTACTCGCTGAGATATTCCAAGACTTGTTGATGAATCGAGAAGACTATTTGAGACCATTGAGGGCACTGCTTAGAGAAATAGTGCGAGTTTGTCGTCACGATATAAACCTGATTGCATTAGCAAGGACTTTAATGGCAGAGAGAAAAGAAATATCTCAGCAGTTGTTGAGCTTTGAATTTAAGGACAGAGTCTTTGTGTCCATTGTTGATTTACTATGTTTGAGCATGTTCTTGGCTATTAGTCCACAAGTCAAAGAGGCTGCGGTATTAGCCCAGAGAGGTGACAAGAAAGATGTTGCTCTTTTGCAACAGTTTCAAAATCTAGTTGCCACTATTCAGTATGAATCTGTATCTTGGCTCCATAATTTAGCTCCACAAATTTATGGCGTTGGAAGAAACGAACTCATTCACGCTTTGCATAAGGTTTTATTATTAGAAACTGCGGACCATTATTATAAGCTCGATAACTGGCCGCCAGAGTCTGATAGAATATTTTACATCCGCTCAGTGTCTGATGTACCCTTGCTGCAAAGCACACTTTTGAGACTATTGCTCATTGGGTATTCTAAAGTAAGCTTATTTTTCGTCTCACTCAATCTTGCCCTTTGAATGTATCACATTTAGAAATTCAGCTCTAAATATCACTGTCTTCATTCTTTTTCATCAGGAGAACGGCATTACACATTCTGAAATCTTGGATTTAGCTGATCAACTGATACGCCGCGCAGCTTTGAACTCTTCAGAAGGTTTTCCTACCCTACAAGCTGATAAAATGGATATAATAGATCTGATTTTTAATCTTTGCGTATACCAGCCTCCAGGGTCTATCAATATACCTCCAGAGTACGTCGTATGATACCATATAATCGAAATTCAATGAATAAAGAGATGTGCATATATCTATTCCTTTTTCAGGTACGATCCTCCAACTTTAGCGATATCAAACTTGTACTGGAAAGGATGGATAATGCTGCTTATATTAGCTGCTCATAATCCATCTTCGTTTGGTGCCGAAGGGTGGAAAAAGTATCCTATCTTACAAACCCTCATGGAAATGTGTATAACGAAGTAAGTATTGCCACATGCTTTAGCCAGTTTCCAAACTCAAAGATTTTCTTGCTCATAAGTAATATTTTACAGCCACTTTTCGTATCCTCCACCAACAATGGCCTCGCCAGAAATAAACGAGCAAGAACGAGCAAAAGAACTACAAGTAGAAGTAATAGAAAAGCAAAAGATACTGGAATATGAAACTCATTTAGCAGCAGCATCTACACGGATGCAAATTTCCGAACAAAACAGCCTCCTCTTGTCTCAATTAATCACAATGGATCCTCACGGCATAGCTAGAAGGCCTCCGCCAGTAGTTTTGGAGCAACTACAATCCTTGAACGTGTCTCACAGACTGGGGCATTTGCTTTGTCGCTCAAGACGCCCCGACTTCTTATTGCACATTATTCAAAGACAGCAGCAAAGCTCCTCTCAGAGTATGCCTTGGCTTGCTGATCTCGTTCAGAACAGCGAGGGAGCTTTGAGTCAATTACCGGTTCAATGTCTCTGCGAGTTTCTGCTATCGACCAGTGTACAAGCTGGAGAAAAACAGCCGAGGCAACAGCAGCTGCTAGCCCATCTTCAAAAATTGCTCACAGATCCGACCCAGGATCAACAGCACGCCTATGAGGTACTGGAATATTTCCTGCGACGATTAAGCAGCCAGCAAAGCGCTAGCCGGACACAAGCCATAACTGGTCTCGAAACAGTGCTCAGCTCTATTCCTCTGGAAGAAGAAAGCATGGAGGTCGAAGGAGAAAGTGAGAAGTAAGTCATTTTGGTACCAGATTTGCTTTGCTTAATGCCCAGAAACGTTATAACACAATATTTATTTCTGCAGGGAAGTGTGGCTGCTACGCAAACTACCCTCCATCCCGTACTTCTTGTCTGTTCGTTCTTTGGTCTCTACAGCTCTTCGTGGAGCTTGTCAAGTAGAGAATTCCCCTGACTTAGTTCGGGCTTACATTTCTTACCTCGCCGCACATACCTTGGACGACGATTTAGCAGACCTGATCGATCTGGTCAATGAGATATCGCAGCTAGTTGTTGAACGCAGCACGATAATTGCCGCCATTCTACCGCAGCCAGATAATGAAAATATCCAATCTAAGCAGACTTTGCACGCCTTTATGGCTATCTTTTGTAACTATCTTCAAAAGGCTAGGGCACCTAGAGGGGAAGGATATACTTGGTCAGAAAGCCAAGATCAAATACTTGTCCAGTGGAATACCGGGGAAGAATGTACCATGCATATATTAGTCGTTCACGCGATGATTATATTGCTGACTTACGATCCGTCAGACGACGCAGGACTGTTCAACGAACTACTAGAAACCTGGTTTCCAGAGAACAGAGAACCTCCTAAAGCGTTTCTCGTCGATACCAGCGAAGAGGCTCTCCTAATTCCCGACTGGTTGAAGCTAAGAATGATCAGAAGCAACGTTCCTCGCCTGGTCGACGCTGCTCTAAAGGACTTGGAGCCTCCGCAGCTGGTATTATTCATTCAAAGTTTTGGAATCCCAGTTTGTTCTATGAGCAAATTGTTGCACACTCTCGACGCAGCTGTACAAATAGATCCAAGCTCAGTAGGAGAAGCTGTTTTAGACAAAACCTACATGGCGCAGCTAGTCGAGGTTCAGCACAGAAGAGGAGCCACTGGGGGATTAGTATTTGTGCAGGTATTGCAGCTGGTGGAGCCGTTGTTGCCCGATGAAAACCATTTGATAGTTGAAAATCTTCAAGAAATTTTACCGCCCAGTACCACAGTGCAAAATCAATCAATGATTCAAGGCTCAGTTAAAACTGACGTTCCACATCTTATAAACAGATTATTTATCGAAACTATACCCACAAATCAAAAAGTCGACGCATATCGAAGACTGCACAAGATACTCACAGGAGATCTGCAAAAATCTGTTAAAGAAAATGGAGCCGTTGTACTGGCTATTCAACACATATGCAGCGTCTTGAGTTCGATGCAAGTCAAGCAGTTTTTAGCATCGTTAGTTCTTATGACACAGTTCTCATGCACTTTGATGCGCATTATTCTTTTGCCGTTAAAGAAGCCGTCGACTCCGCAGCACGTCTTTGACCTGGGTCGAAATATGTGTTTGAATTTAATATCGCTGATAGGCGATATAAAAGCTCCCATATTATCCATTCTGCAGGACTTTGCTAACATGCAATCAAGTAAGGACCATCAACGGAAGGAACTCGTGGCACTGACTAAGAATCGAGACCCCTTGACTATCTTGGGAAAGACGGATCAGTTGAATTTGGAAAGAGTGGGTCGTAAGCTTCTGGACAAATGCCTTAAACAACAGAACAACGATGTTTTAGTCGAAGCAATGGCTAAATTACTGGTCTCTGACAGTAACGACGGAGTCATCAAGCCTAGAACTGGCCTACTCATCGACTGGCTAGCTTCTGTTGAGCCAGAGCTAATCGGAACATGTACAAACCTTCAGATGACATTATTATTTGCTAAAACGACAGTGAACATCAAAACCGACAATAGTATCATCAGTTCTCACGCGTGTAGACCTTACTTACTGACGTTGTTAACGCACAGAGCGAGCTGGGCTACGCTTTACAAGTGCGTAAAACACTTGCTTGACAAATGTGATGATGGGTGAGTCGATTTTTCTTCATTTTCACTGTTTCTTCTCTGAAAATGTATTTTCTGTTATTCATGAAATCATTTCTCCATCAGATACGACCCGACTGCCGTTCTTGATTTTCTGTCGGCCTTGACGTGTAATCCGAAGCTTTGGCAAGGGCAGGATAAATTCACTCCAAAACACTACGTCCCTGAGGATATTTTACTATTATCTGATCAACAGCTGTTGAACCTCATTACATACCTCGTAGCAGAAGCAGTTGTTATATGCAATAGACAGAATAGAAAAGCTGCATTGAATCAAATGGAAGGAAGACTGGATTTATTGCTACATTGCGTGTCTACAGAAGAAAGACTCATTTGTAGCGTTGTGAAGCATCTTGCTGCGCAAATGGGAGACACTGATGGGTACAATTTGAATTTTTCTCTTGAATATGCTCCTAATACTTCTTTTTTTAATTAATTGCAGAAATCTTGATATCTTCTTCAATGTTTTAGTGTTCATTCTGACATGGCGCATCAATTCCTTCTCCACATGTACATGAAGATTCCAAAAGTAATTTGTTACCTAGACGTTTCACAGTCGAAGAAGTTTGTGAGAGATGCAAAAATCACAGACTGGACGGGCTCGGTATTAGATTGTACGAGCCATTCTTTGTTGACGGCGTTGGCTGCGACTCCACGTCAAAAATCCTGGAACTCAAAATCTCAGGAGTTTGAAGTTTGCGCTAGAAAAATGGCTGCCGTTCATCCCATCCTAGTTTTGAGACAACTACCTATGCTAGCTTCTTCTCTTATGGGAAGATCCTATCTGGATTTTGGTCAATTTCGAACCGGTCATCATTTAAATCTTTTTGTACAAGTTATGGGACTGCTGGAATTGTTGCAGCCACATTTATTCAATGAAGAACACAGGACTGCGTTGGAGGATACACTCGAAAACTATTTTCAATGTTTCCAGGTACACCGTTACCCGAATCTGTTATTTTTTCACTATTACATTATATACGATCAGTAAATTATCTCTGTAAAAAAAAAAAAAGATTTGAGTAATAATACGCACCGAAAGAAGCAAGAAAATATTAACTGATATTTTTACTTCAGCACTACGGACCAATTAAAGATCTCATACCACTCCTGAACAGATTTGTGGCACTGGTTCAGGCTTACATTTCTCACGATGCACAGAAAGCTCTGAAATACCTCTACAAACATTCTCACGTCTTGCAGTAAGCAATTTGTTTCATCATATTGTCTTTATTTTGTGCTCAAAGTTAAGACCTCTGTTTCGTTTGTGTTGAACGATACAAATTTAATATTTGATTTATTTCACATATTTGACCCTTCCATGTATTATCTTCCTGCAGTGAATTACAACTTCAAAATCCAGGATTGGCCAGCTTACGCACATTGATGTCAGGGATCCCAGTACCAAGGGATGGAGAAGATGATGATGGAGAAGAAGTAATAGTTGCTGTTGTACCACCGCCACCGCCATCAGACCCAACGATTCCCCAACACTGGGCATCTTTACTTGCGATATTGAACAAACTGCATGGAGAAGGTGAATCACATTTCTCTTCTCTGGATCCCCTTTAATTGAATATCACTTTGTTTGTCTTTTTCAATGCCATTTCTTAAAGTTCTCAACAGCAAAGTTTTCTCTTTGTTGCGTTATTCCCAGCTCTGTCTAACGAAAATGAATTACAGACGTGTTTGTGGCACTGCAAGAAATCGAGCATCTATCATCGCGCAAGCCATCGGTCTTAGAGCTAGTCACAGATACTATATCTGAACTGATTTTGTCTCCACAAGGCAATATCCGCGCTTTAGCTCATTCTCTGCTCGCTAGGGCTTTGAAACATCGACCAGCATCAAATCTAAATATCTTAGCAGCATTTCATAGATGTCTAGAGAGCCCTAGAGCTGATGTTCTGATGTCTGCTCTCGATAGACTACCTGACATTGTGGTTTGCATGCAAGGTAAGGATTTTTGCGTTTTCTCTCTGTAAAATATTCTTTTCTTCATTTGACAGTAAATTTCGTAGAGTAGTTGTTCCAACTATAATATTAATCAATTTTCTTGCAGAACACGCATTACCTTTAATGCAAAAAGTTTTTGAGCTTGGAGTAAACTCAAATGTTAATACGATTCCGCACATCAATAAGAGTATCGCTTTGCTTAATATACAGCAGGGCTGTTAGCGATTCTGACAATAAAAGAAAGGTCACTCTTTGAGTGAAGGAGATTGATTTCTGCAAAATTTTTATCAGTCTTTGTGAGTATTACACCTCATCTTCAGTGGTACTCTTCTTTTTTCTTTTTTTTACAATCATTAGTATTCACTATGTCAATGTGTTAATGACAATTGATGAGAGTGGTAAGTTTCAAAGAATTTTTATCTGTTGATAGAAAAAATTATTTTATTATCAAAATATGTCTACTTGTACAAAACGCATATTATTCTTGTTAAAAATCTAATCAAAAATGCATTATTGTACATACTAGCTATAAATTATAATTAAATATAACAGAATTGAAGGAGTTTATGTATAAAAATTGATTTTGACATTCATTATAATTATGTATAAATCTAGTTCGGTAGTATGTTTATTACGTCGTCTAATCTATAATAATACAATTGTTTATTACAAAGAGAAACAAGTATTTGTCTTCTCTCTCTCGCTCTCTCTCTTTCTCTAGTCTTAAAATTAATTCACAGAGACATTGGCAAGTATTTGTACAAATTAGTGATAAACAATTAAATTCATTGGAAAGCATTGCGTGGAATGTCATTCACCATGTAAGCTTTCATGAAAGTGTTTATCGCCACTCGAATATCCCATCTAGCAGTTTCTAAATATTTTTTGCAGAATTCTTTGTTCATTGTAGATAGCTCCGACAAAAATCCAACCAGTTGATCCTTTTCCGCTGCGCTGAGTAAAGTCGGTTTGAACCTTGGCGCGTCTTTAGGTTCGAATTTAATATCCTTATTATCTCCAGAGGTAAAACTAGCCGGTGCAACATCGAGATGACATTGGTCATTAACGATGCTGTATTCGTTGTCTTCTTTAGCAATAATAACGAAAGTTCTGTTAAAAAGCATCAATTGGAATATCAATGACTTGTAGTAAAATACTCCTTGCACGGAAATGACCAAGTGCCTTTCTCCCTGGTGCAATAAGTCAATCTGCAATGATCTCAGATTGTGGGTTGTAGGTGGCTGCTTTCTAAGTGCTGAAATAATCTTTTCAGGACCTCGCAATAAATATTCTTGGCATTTAGCGTAGTCAACAAATTTTATCAGATTTCGATTGCTGGCAAACACCCTGTTCAAACTCCTCTGAGTGTATGTAGGGGCGGTTCCTATAGTCATTGAGTAAAGTGCATCTGTATCGTAAAGCCCATTCATCACTATTCGATCCTCTTGATCGTAGAGGGTGAAAAAATGTCTAATGAATTGCTTGACCAGTCCAAGTTTACTCCCGTCTCCAATATAATTCTTTTGTACAACTGGAACAAGCTTTTTTTCAACTCCGATAACAACTCCGTCCAACTTTTGGAGGTGTGGAAATATGTTCTTTATTGATCTAATGTATTCTTCAGCTGTTGCATATTTAGTACAAAGCGGATTCCCATCTAACCAGAGTTCGGTGATTTTGAACTCTGAGAAGTACCGCATGTAGTCTATATCCGATATCTCATTGAATCTTAGGTCCAGTTTTGTCAAGTGATAGTTGAAGAATTTTTCAAAAGGAATGAAACCCTTTATGCCGTTATTTCGGAGTATCAATTCTCTGATCGGCAATTTCATCTCTCTAGCATTACCCATTATTCCCATTCTTGCACATCTTAATACGAACAAGAGAACCCTGGGAGCAGCTACCGGGCAATAAATTGAACCCAGTGATTTTTCATTCTGAAAATTTTCTAAATTCAATATTTTTCTTGCCGATTCATACTTGTAGTACAAAGCATGAGCTACCGTCTTTGAAGGATTTAATTGCAAATCTTCCATGCTCAAAAAACCTAATATTATATCTATGTTCAGAACTTTTTCTGACGGCGTTATAACGCATAGATTTTGTTTCACAAGGTTCTCAATCGATTCTGTACTACATTTTGTAAGAAATGTACCGTTACCACCTTTCTCTACTTGATACATAACAGGCAATAAAACTTCTGGTTGACAAGCATTGATAACGGTAATTAATACTTCTTCTTTATCGTACTTTCCGGCGTCAAATATTATGAATTTATGCCAAAGATCTTGACGGGCGGCGAGCGCAAGTTCATGGTTATTAAAAGACGGTTTCAGATGCGTAAGTCTCAGCGGTTCCCACGATATTTTTTTCGCTGGTGCTCCTGAGGCTGCGGCCATTTCGTTTTTCAATTTAGATTTTCGAATCCATACGAATTACAGTTTCCGTTATTGAAACTGATGATTTTAGCCGAAATGCGGCTCATACAACTTAACGAACTGTTGCGTGTTGGGTTAGTATTAAACGCTCACTTAACCTCTGTGATAAGCAACAAAACTTTTTCGATATTTTGCCGCAATTTATCGGTCATTTTTCTACGTACGAATTGCACATCGCATAACAGACCGTGTTGATGATAAAACCCGTTCGAAAATTCACCATAGAACACTGCAATCATAACGTCCTTCTTACAATTATCATGTTTTTAGAGGTTAGCTTATCGGCCTTACCGCCATATTGAATATCGAATAGAGCCGAGAAGTTTGCCAATGCATCCGAAATCGTTCGATTGTTCTCATTCGTATTATTTTTCATCCTGAACACATTCACGAATATACCTATACAGAGGCTTACATAGATAATTTGAACAAAATCGCAAATAATTTGCAACACGGGAATAAAGCTTCTGAATTTAACGAATCCATGCGAATCTCTCCAAATTACATCCACAAATAAACCAGAAGAGTTTGAATCGGAACACTCGACATCTGCGATGTTTCAAAAATCTTCTAATTGGGTAAAAAATGTGAATTTCTTTAGTTCAAACTTTCGAGCTCCTTTCTGTTTACAATCAAATCAATTCATGCTTTCTCAGAGTACAAATTATTTTACACACCGGTAAAGTCATCTGTATAGGCTCCTCTTAAACTCATTTGATTATTTGGTATTTTGGGATAAATTAGACACTGTATATGGTTTTATTTTTTATTTTGTAAAAAATGTACAAAAACTCCTTACTTCAATTTTACAGCCCATCCCTATCTCTCATTATCTATATTAAATCTATCATTTGTAAACTGCATTTCCTTTTCACAACTTCTTTCTCTTCCTCTTCCTTTTCTTCATTTGCGAAATGCTTCTGGTGGAACCCCAGCTTTCATATATTTATCCATAAAATCTGAAATGGCTTTCCGTAAGTCCCAATTAGAATCTTCCAGATAACTTGCACACCATACTGGATTCATTGTGGAAACATCCCTGAAAGTTGCTACCAATTCGTCCTTTTCTTTCGGACTAAAGCAAGATGGTTTAAAAACATTTTCAATTGTCTCATCTTGATAAACTTCCACAGATCGACCCAGAGGTGCAAGGTCCACGTGGTATTGATCATTTATAATATTATACTCGTCTTCTTCTCCAGCCATCAAGACAAACGTTCTATTGAAAGACAAAACCTGGGAAGATCTGTCGAAGTCTTTGAATACCCCTTCTACTATTATAACAACAAGGTCGCTACTTTCATACAACAAATCGCATCGGAACGATGTTTTATCATGCGAAGATTGAGGAAGTCTCTTCAAAGCTTTGAGAATTTCTTCAGGCCCGTGAAAGAGCAGTTCATGGCTCTTGGCAAAGTCTGCTAATTTAATCAGGTTCCTGTTATCAGCTGTGAACTTGTTAAGATTCTCTTTATTAGCCAAAGCAGGCGGTACGCCAAGAGTCATGGAGTAAAAGGCATCCTGATGATAGAGTCCCCTCAATATCATTCTGTCGCTTTGATCGTAGAGTGAGAAAAAGTGGTGAACGAATTGATTTGCCAATTTCTTCTTCTCCCCGTTTCTAAAGTATGTGTTATACGTCAAAGGCATCCCAGGTGCCCCTATGTAAACACCGTCGAGCTTTGATAAATGGGGACAGTATCTTCTCGCAGACTCTATGTACTGTTCAGGACTTGAGTAATTTTCACATACTGGATTTCCATCCAGCCATATATCTGTGATATTGAGGCCTCTCAAGGGAGTCAGAGCTTCCATGCCCATCAACTTATTGTATCTTAGGTCTAAGGACTTTAACATAGGGCTCAAGTTCGAGCTTTCAATGGAAGATAAGCTGAACAATTCATTGTGCTGAAGGTTCAGATGTTCGAAATTGTTCAGCGCGTTTTTAGCTACTTTTAATACGTAATTGAAGGTTCTTAGTTGTGAAAGAGGGCAGTAAACGGTCTTTGACATTTCTGTATCTTTGTGAAACTTGTCTAGATGAAGTATTTTCTTTTTCGGATCATATCGCCTGTTTAAAGCAGCAAGGAGAAGAGCTTGTATGTTTACTTTTAAATCGTGGATAGACGCGTAACCGAGAATAATTCCGATTATCAAAGGATCTCCTCCTGGGTTATTAATGATTAAATTTGAACGGCAAAGCTTGTCCAATGCCGGCCCGCAGTTTCTCGCTATAAAAGCACTGTCTCCTCCACTGACGTGGTATTTAACTGGGATTAAATCCGCCGGCTCAATCGCGTTTATAATCAGCTTCAGGACGAAATCTTTTTCGAAACGTCCTCCGCGAAGTATTTTTATTTTATGCCAAACGTCAGGACGACCCATCAGCGATCTTTCTTGAAACATCGAATTTCCCATCGTTATTTTTAACGCGGTCGACGGATCCAACTCCACCGGAGTCAACGGCGCGTTGTGCTGCATTTTTACCAATAAACTTTAAATAACACTTATTTTTCAAATTTTGTTCACAGGTTAGACTTTCATTTCGAACATGCAGCATCTGAGCCCGTCAACAGTTTTCACGCCGCGTTCTAGATGCGTGGACAAACGAGTCAACGTGATGTCGAATTGTGGTTAACAGAAGGGTCCGTTGTAACCGAACATAGGTCATATTTGTCGGTAAGATATAATTCTAGACTTTGAACCTATCTACAAAATTTATGGTTATTTATAGACATTTAATTTTTCGACGTATGGTAAGACGGCTTCTTTTTTCATTCAAGTGCCACTCGTGAATATGTTGTGCCTTGTTTCCGTCGTGGCGGTACTCGTATTAGAATTTGAATTGATTGCTTTGAAGAACATTATGCAACTTTTCCTGCAAATCAAACCTTACTCACCATTGCTATCGTTGTGTTTCGGGTTCATGATTTTTTGTGTAAAGATCAATCCGAAACTACTTTTAAACGTGTCGATCTTTTAATATGCGTTGAAAACAAACATGCCAAAGAAAATATGCATTTTATTAGTAGCGTAACGGAACTGCATTGTAATCCATGTTACGCTAAATTACATATTTAATTCTAGTTGATAAGATGTTTGAACGAGGTATGTTTACACTATTTTCTATTAAATAATTCTTCTGTTTTGGTATACATATATTTGAAAACGAGGGGTATAATTCGGGAACCCGAATGATCGATAAATGCACAAACTTTATCAACATGGAACATACTGTTTTGCCCTTTTTCTGTTTTGTTCGAACTTCTGATATCGACTTAGGCTATTTTGTTATCCATCTCTTTAACCATAATGTATGGATATTGACCCTTACATTCATTAATCTGACGCATAATCAATCACTCGGAAAACGATGTCAGTTCGCCATCAATCCACCAATTTCATCGCGATGGATTATTTACCCAGCCTCATGCGATGTGCAGTTATTATCTATATCTCCTATGCCTCTTCCGCATTTCACGTGTATTGGCAAAATTACCACCTTCAAGAATCCTCAGGATACCCTCACAGACTATAGGCTACAGAACCTAGCGCAAGATATTACGGATTTCCTACGTGGAGAAAACAACGTTGTACTCTCACCACATATACCTATACCCAGACAGCATCCACGGATCGTTTCGGTATCCCGGACGTAAAAAAGTAAGCATTATAAATAAATAAAAATTCTGCAACCGCGAACATCGAAGAGTTAAGAGAATCGCAATGGTCCAGGACGTAGATAGTGGTTCTGAGGCTGTTGCCACTGATTGCGAATAAGAAAATATAAAATAACCCGTAGACTTCAGCTAGCGCACACGTTGAACAGCGCGCTACAACCGAACGATCACTGCATTATAGCAATTCAATAATAAATTGTAGAACCCTCGGCCGCGGCATTATGCGCTGGTAATCACAGTAATAAGCAGTTTTAAAAGTAACGTAAGTACGTTGTAGGTAGTAACAAGTACAGCGTAATCGTTGGGACGTACTTCTATACGTCTTCACGAGGCCCATGGGCGTCGTCCTCCACCCCCCCCTTGAGCAATCCCGCGGACCTCATATCCGCGTTGGACCTACGCGGTGCATTTTATATTGTATTATCTTCATCTACCTGTATACCTTGCGCGTTTTTCCACTTTGCGGGTATTGCTTCTGCCCGGAAGTTTGGGAATGTTTTTTCAAGCATTTCTCCGCGGCGATAAAATATCCCAGGAATTTTCCCATCAGATTTCAGTGAGCGTGACAGCGTATTGTCGTTCAATCGATTTACACAATTTCATTTACGAGGAAACCCAATCATAACAGTCATTTTTCGCAAGGGATATAACGAAGCGCTTTTTTTTTGCGGATACAATCCCAGAAGTGCGCGTACGCCTATGTAGCATCGAGTGAAGACTGAATGAAGGGGGATGATGTGCTGCTAAGCCAACATCTAATTTGATAACTGGTGAAAATAATGATATCCCGTGTTGCGTACTCCTGCAGGTGAATTCCATGTCAGTGAAAGAGTACTGCGGGGTGATAATTGAGTGTCGATAGTTTCACGAGCGTGAATGTATATCTACGTAGGAACGTATTTATGTTACCTGGACATATACAGTAGATAAACTTTTGAGTGACGTTTGCAGTGAAAAAATCTCCTGATTAAGAAAATCATTTCTTGACACGCTACCGTGCTATGTATGATGTATATCCGAGCTGGGATATAATAGTCAGGACTCGATAATCGTCTTGATGTTTGAAGGGATTGATCGAAGATGAAGAGCTACCAGGTTTGACATGAAAAAACAAACGGTAGCGTTTTATAATGAGGAACTCACGAGGTGGTGGAGGATGCTACCCAGGCCGCATGCAGTAGCAGTTGACACTTTATTAAAACTGTGCGGCCACCGAACTCGCAGTATCAATCTTAAGGGGAGCTGCTGCAGCTCCCACATGGAATTCTGCTTGTTATAAGTATACGAATGTCCTTAAGAAATACCAAACAGTTTAATAAGCAAGTGGTAGCCTTGATACAAGATACGAGCATTCCCATCCATCAAATGCTACCGTCTAAAATGTACGAACGCGGACGAGAGCTGAGAGTCGAAACATATTTTGAACTCACACCTGTACACTCTCTCGAGTCGGTATATACGTAAATGCATATACCTACTCGACTTGCCTCTTGCTAATCGTACACAAACCAATCACCACGCATTTTTATATCAAGAGATGACAGACTCTCAGTCGTTAGGGGTAACCTGTTTTTATTTACATTTTATTTTTCATCTACCGCGCTTCCGCTCAATCTCTGCGCTTTCGATTCGAACTCATTAATTTCTTGACTTAAATCGATCCTTGTAAAACAAATCCATACCTTATACTCGAGTACGAGCATACCGATATAGCTTTATAATTGAGTACTTAAATGAGTATAAACCGATTCGAGAGAGAGCCCAGTTTGAATACCTACTTCTCGATTGTACACGGAATAGACACATAGCTTTATTGATCAGTTATCGATTTTATATGTAAAAATAAATAGTTTTCAAAGGGTTCTACTGAAATAATGAATTCGCGGAAGATCCGATCCCACAGATGTAATCCTAAGTGTAGAATCCAGCCTTTATATTTGATACTGATTCTCTTGTATCGATTACGGAGCTCTCCATTTATGTATCTTGTCCCTGGTTTTTGAGGCAGATCACGCCTGATACAGGCAACCGCGTGTGCATGTATGCAAGCCGTTATCGCATGTAGTAAAAAGTGGGTATAAAACGTACGCTGTAACTTAATTTCTTGATTAGACATACGCGGTGATCCTTAGTTTATTTCTTTCGTTTTCATTATTTTTTTTTCTCTTTTTTTAATAACGGCCATTACGTATTCCCAAGGCCTGAAATATATAGGAAGATATAAAAGCCTAGCCGCACGTACAGGTAATCAACCCGTCATCTGGTCGCGTGCGAAAAATACGTTAATTTGTGGCGTGGGCTTGCATGACTGAGCAAATAAATAAAACGGCAAACACATCGTATGGACCTGCAGGACCTCGTATTTTATATTTTATCCAGTTCGAATGATTGATTGCACTTGCTACCGCCCCGATAACATCTCGCGAAATGCCGTTGCCTTCTCTACTTGTCATTTCACGCATTGTTTATTATTACCCGACAGTTTTATGTTCCTTTATCATGATCAACAAAAACCATAGGGTTATGACGGGCTAAACCGCGTATGTGGTTATGGGTTAGCGTTACTTTTTTTTATACTTTACCTCCCCAGTTGGGTTCATTGGAATTAGAAAAATGGGTCATATAATGCCGAGTTATCCACCTTTTAGATACCAATATACCTATAAAAACGGATTTATCGAAAAATTTAACCAATCAGATTATTACAACGTTCCAATTTTTGAATAAATAACAAATTGAACGCAACGAGAAGACCGGGTAAAAGTTGAGCGGGTTTTGTTTCAAACTTCTCTATAGAAGGGGCATAAGAAGATAGTAATTACAGAAGCGGGACGCAAACCCGGTCGAACCGTCAGACCTGCAAGGCACGATCCTCGATAAGTATAGTTGTTTCAGGATCGCGTCGATTCAACGCTATACTCCCGCTATTCCGTTTTATAGGTGTATCTTATTCGAAAATTATGGCATATATGCGGGACGAACTATTCGCGATGACATGGGCCGGGAGGAAGAATTCGATTTTCGGAGAAAATTTACTTTTTTAAAATCATTTTTTTTTCCATTCTGATTTCATCGTGTACGAATCGGTCGTTTGAAATTATTGTACATTGCAATAATTTGTCTTTCGCAAGCGTATTTATTGACGGGTAATTATATCGATAGTGATTTAGAGCTCAGTCGTTTTCTTGGCGAGTATATTTCGCGCTGGAAGGCGTTCGTTCAGCTGCCGACTGCAGAACGGTTATGCGATCTTCCTCACTTGTGTAGTAGAACGAAGGAGAACAACTCGTGCGATGATCCATCCGCCTACCTCGTCATTATCTCCCGATACAGTTTTACCCCCTTTTTGCTTATTTTGCTCCCCTCCATTATTGATCCTTCTTTGTTTCGCTGCTAAGACTTGTTTCTTTTCAACACTCAGGTCTGCACAATACCTATTCGACTATCCTGTATAACAACGAGTAGGTAATTCGAAACTTGCTATAAACAAATCAACCTCGTGTAGGTATGGTGTATAAATACACCTACACACGTGGCGACCGCGTTCTCTTCCGTGCCAATAAACTTCTATATTTTTTTATTCGTTCAAAACTAGTCGAGGAATCGCTTCCTTTTTACTTTTTCCTTTATTCATTAAATTCGAATATAAACGGTTTTATAATGGTATTGACGAATTCGAATCTGTAGCACCAGCTGCTACGGTTTTATACTTCGACTACAGAACTCAAGTATTGACATATTCTGGCAGTAAAGCCACTTCCTAGCTGGTTTGCTTTCCTGACCCGTGGACTGCCAGGAATCAATGACAAATCCAATGGCAACGGCGCAGCGCCGTCAGACCGTCTGCGGAACTTTCGCAGGTCGATATAGCCTCGTCAGACTTGAAAAAATGCCTTCTAATTTCCTTGGGGTTATCGTAGACGAAATTTTTAAATAATTTTCTTGAAAAAGAATGGTCAAAAAATAACAAACAGTTTCTTGTTTCAACTCCAAATATCCGGCATTAGAAAGATCGAATCATCTGCTCGCTGTACAGAAAGGAAGAAACAAAAGAAAGGAAAGCTCAAGCTCCGAAAGTTTGAAAAGTTGACGGTTCGATTGGAATGCGGCATGAGGTTCGACGCCTACACCTGGGGCACTGCAAAGTCTAGTTGAGTCTTAGATTTATTGGCGATAGAGGTTCGATAACTGCTCGTGCATTACTCCGCCCACAGCAAGGCAAGCCGCCGTAACACCCTGCCGCAGAACGTATATAATATAATGCTATGCTATGCTTCGCGGAGTTGCGTTGTTGCGTATCGGATTCTCGGCTTGAATACTGCAAACATAACGATATTTCGCAGTTCGCTAAATAAACGGTTTTCAAAAATTCCTAAAATCCGAAAATACGAGAAAAGAAATCGCATTTTTCGCCAAGTTATTCATATAAATAATAATAATAATGAAATTTGTTCGAAAATTATTTGAAGCCCGAAAGTTTGTATTGAATTTTTGAATTCGAATTTTGAATTGGTAAAAAATTGAGGAGATCAAAAATAATATTTCACTAGATTCGAGAATAATATTCGGCTGTTAAGAGACGCGTGACTTCCTTCTACCTTGTATATACTTTCACTGAATCGACAGCTGCCAATCAGTACTAACAGCAGCGAGAGCCTTGTAGCAAAGACTTATAACGATTCGCGATTATTCGTTGCCGGGGGGAATCGGTGGTCTGAAATTGAACGAGTCTTGGGGATTTACGACATTCCTCGTTTGTTAGCAGGTGTATCATTCGAGTCCTAGACGATTACGTCGCTGCTAAATTATCCTTGGATGTAAATTTATAGAGATTTTATTAGACCAAAGCGTGTTCAAATTTATCACGTAACTTCAAATACACACGTACATATAGGTATAATAGAAAGCGACTCAGGCATGAAGTTTTTTGAAACTTTTTCCAAATGCGGCTCCGATTTCAAAAATTTGGCTGTTAGGTAATGGCGTGAAAAAAATTAGCCACTCTTCGTTCTAATACCATCGTGAATTTCATCGATATAGGGATAATACGGTTTGCAGTATTAAATACGTGATCGTAGTACATCAATAAATTGATCGATTGACTGTGATTATATAATAGAATCTGTAACAATTATGAAAACGTTGAATTTTTGTGACGAGTTCGTTGGCGTGTGGGAAAAGTGATCAGTTGTGAATTCTAGGATGTAAGTTATTCACTAGTTTTCATATATTAGTCATTTGAATGCTGCTAGAAGTTTTGATGCGGTGATTTAAATTCTGAAAATTCCCAAATATCCCGGAACCGCGATGGGCAGTTAAATCGGAAATAATTTTACAGTTTTTTTCGATTGGTTGTTTCGTTACCTGAACAACCTTGCCTCTTGACGTCATCTCGATGAATTTTTGTTTAACTTATATAGAGAAAATGAATAAATAATATAGAAAACTTGTTGGCACGTTGAACGGCTATTTTATACACTGACGTGTTTTGTGGCACTTGAATAGCGACGAACCATAAGGGTGAGCGAGATTGGGATAACTACGTCTCTAACTTTCGTGATGACTAAACAGTGTTTAACTTTCACTGATTAGAGGGATTTCGGTTATCACGATTCGCTGGTGCAGATTTGCTGCCTGCTAACTATACGATGCTTGAACACGCGTCTCATTATATCGCGTTGACCCGTTATTTTGAAAATGAAATAAAACCAACAATTTTCATCGTTAAATAAAATCTACCTACCTCAAGAATATTATAATACTTCATAATCAGATCAGATATCTTTATAATTAGAATTTTTAACGCAACAAATCTCCTCCTTCTCATTCTTTCTCATAATCATAACGAAAAATCGTGATACTAATTACCTAAGTAGGTAGTGACAGGCTAGTTATAAAATTCCTCTACTTTTTCGTTTCTTTTTTTTTCTTGTTGTATTACCTCTTGTAAAAATTCCGGATTTCAATTGCGACCGTACAACTATCTGATAGACGTTTGGCATTATTTGGCGGTGGCCGTTTACCCGCGGGTATTTGAAGAAAAAAAAAAAGAAATTAATCGATACTTCAAAAATTGAATAACACGGAGATGGTTTTGACTGGCGTACGCGGTTGTGAGAAGATGAGAAACGGCGCGGGAGGTCTCATCTTTGGTGCAAAGGATTGATGGACACGAACGCACACGGTCATAAGATCCATCTCTGTGGTTTGAGCTTGTCCAAATCGATGAGCAACGAACACAAGCGAACGCGTAATCACTGGTCGTTAGCGCCTCATTCACGCCAGACTTTTCTAACGTCCGTACGTCCACGTCGGACTGAAATGCTTTACTTTATCCAATATGTCGACTGATTCACGCTCGTCGTCGGATCTACTCTGATTCGAATCGAAAGCTTTACCAAAATCGGCTTGAATGATAATTCAGTGATACAAAACAAAATTGCGATGCTCGATCATACAGAAATAAATAGACCGATAAAAAAAAAATCTCGACCAATATCATAGAGATCAAATAATCTGAGATCTGATCCGAGTTCTTATACGAAACTACTTTTACTTTGAGTGGAACTAGCCATGAGAGGTGATGACTGACTAATCCTGACCTTTACCTGATCATACGTGAAAGATCTACCAGTAATCCGATGTGATGAATCAGAGTTATTGAAAGATCATTTTTGGAGATACCGAGCCTTGAATAATACCTTTCGAAATAATTGGCAAATTACAGCATCGTTATGAGGGAGCATATATCTCGAGGAAAGAGATGGTACCCGCAACAGTGGCGGAACCGCAGCATCTCTCAGGTAAGGCGCACTCAACACCTCGTCTGGTATTAAAGTGTTGATGATCTTTGAAACTGGTTGGCTCATTAGTATGTGAAAGGTGGTGCCACCCACTGGGCGGAGCAGCGGGTCATTGAAACAATAGTGTTGTGACTCGAGCTCATCAACCTCATCTCTTTCTAGAGGCCAGCTTTAAACATCAATTGATTCCTGTGATTGATTGTTTCTGATCTCTCAAACTTTGAACTCACAAGTCTTCGATGCGGTCCATCTATCTACAGCTATTCCGCCTCTGAAGTATCTAATATCGCCGTAACCTTCATTACATCCGTGCTTGATAAGAATTCGTGATATTTTTTATCCATTTTTTTGAATTGATTCTTATCGATATTTATACAGATATATAGGAGCTGCTGCTGACCTACCTCAAGTCACTTTATACCATAGTTTAAGACTAAAACAATTTATGTCGCTGTATAGGCGACAGGAATTTATCTGATGAATATTTATCAGATTGATTTCACCAGATTCTCTGCATCAGGCATTCGATCGGAATTGACAAGCTGTCTTTCGGTAGAAACTGTCTTACGCGTAGGATGTGTGACACGCGGAGGACAGATTATACTTTTTCTTAACAGAAACTGACGGATGGAACAATCCGCACCTCGGTTTAGTTTCACGACGATATAGCTGAGAAGAAGAAGAAGAAGAAGAAGAAGAAGAGAAAGCAGAAGAAGAAGAAGATATTAGGGAGGATCTATAGCGACGCGCGTCCTTCGTGTCGCGCAGGATGCAGAGGGTTACTTTTGTAGATGGTGTTTCCAGGAAACGGATCCTGGCAGCTTGTTAGTTGTCTCCAAGAGTTTCGTAATATATGACTACTCCAACGCGCCAGAGTTAGTTGGGTACGACCTGAGCCCAGAGCCTAAGGTTTACCAGCCTAGGTTAACGTTCCATGCGTGGGACAGCTTATACCTTTACCTATACACAGAGGCCACAGCTCTGGACCAGGTAATACCGGAATAAAATAATTGTCCCCCAGCTCGTGCGCGTGCAATGGAAAATAGAACTCTCACGAATTGAAATAATAAATAACTCTCTTTCCGCGTGGATTGCTTTATACATAACGTCTTATCCCACTTTATCGGATTTATATCTTAGATGTATTAATTATCACGGTAACTTCCATGTACCCTTGACGCGTGTATAGAATTGTATACAAATATTGTTTCGTTTAACGATTATATTAAAAATGATGATTCACTGAGGGAGAAGAACGTTAATTGGGCATAGAAGATTCGAGGTAACATATTTGATCAGGTAATAAAAATAATTCTATGATCAGTATTATAATAAATTTAAATCAGAAACTCTCGAGTCCCCGAGTCGAGTTTCGGCTTCCTAAATTCTCGAACGAGTTTACCGAGAATAAAACAACTCCTAATTAAATTAAATGGTCGCCCGGCTGGTCCGCCGTGTGTGAACCCATGGTCAATAGATTATCAGCCGATCCTGAATTTAGTGGGATCGAGAATACGCGTTATGTAGGTAGGTATAACGCCAGGGAAAACAAGTCCTATATTGTGCCATTTAGTCTCAGAAATATACACCTTCAACCGCCGAAGGTTTCATCGCAAAAAAGCATCAAACATTGACTTTATTTACATATCTAATAATTGTTAACTGCTCATTTATCCTTGATTAATTAAAGATATATTATATATTCAAATTCGCGTCGAATATCCCGACGAATATTTATTAGATATTAGATATTAGTTATTTTCATTTCCATATTTATGCGAATCCATCTACTATTGCTGACGTCCGGTAGCTCGACACCTTGTCACGCGGTGGCGTATCGATACGATAAATAATTAACCTTTTTTAAGAACCACGGAGACGTTTGTTTTTTTTTTCTTTTTCTTTTTTATTCGGGATAATAACGAATTCCTTTACACCTTTGGCTCCGACCGAGAGAGCCGGTTTGTTTTAAGGACGAACACGTTTATAACCTTTACTGTCCTAAAGGCTCAGGTAGCTTCCTAGCCGTATCAGAAACACATCGTGTATAACACGCCGCGAGGCTGATAACACTATTACCCAAATTACGTTCACGGTTTTATTTCCTTTTTAACGTTCGACCGATAGTGTATACAGAGATTTTTGTTAGAAGTGTTGTAGCTGCTAGTCTCTGCGTAGATATAATTATATTGGAAAGAAATTGATTAGAGTGATTGACACCCGTTGATGAAATTCATCGAGTACGTCAGCTATATGCGTCACAATGTAGCTGATTACTTCTTCGTATGTGTATACTCACGACTGACGTGTCTTGCAACCAGTTTTAAATATAGGTATACGTATGTATATACATACATAATATATAGGTATAATGAGTATATAAATCTCTTCATCATTTATACTTCGCACAGAAAATTTTATGTGCACGTCACATCGCGCGATAACTTTTAAATTGTAAATTAACCGGAGAAGATCGACAGGGTTTGCTCCACACGAAGCAATATCCATGTATCGTATACTTACGTCACAGACAAATTGAATAATTGACGAACTCGCCAAGCTACTTATCGTAAATATAAATTCATCGATGATGGAGGGGAGCAAATCGAGGAAAATAATAAAGGGAGTGAGAGGAAAAGACAATTGATGATTTTCGGAATGACTTTCTTTAACCAGCTCCTTAATCGCGTTCTCGACAACGTCGACGACGTACCGCGATGCTGAGGTTTACGAACGACGAAAAGCGACCCACCCTGGCACAGACCCGTTCTTCGCGTTCTTCGTTCCTCGTTCTCAGTTCTCCGCTCTTCGTTCCTGGAATCACTAATTAGTGTCCCTCTTGTTTTATTTCTCTTCGTCCACTTAAGCGAGTGACTTGACGGCCCTCGTGGCCCTTGTGGACCTCGTTCAGGGCCTCTGATGGGCCCGATGGATCTGATTGGCCAGATTTCAACCCGTCGAGACAGATTGACGCCCTGGATGACGATTCTATTTTCAATCGCAAACCCCATATTTCGATTCCAAATTTCTCCTCTCACTCTCTCTCTCTCGCTATGTCGTCATACGCTGCGGTTACACTTACTCAAAAAACGAGAAACATAAGCCGACTTTCCTTCAATTCAAATTTCCGATTCTCAGTCATATCGTTGAAAGAGCTGTAAGTTTACTCCAGATTGCGATAGTATGATGTTTTGTATTGTTTCGTGTTAAAAACGTCAGTAGGAATACGTCAAAGTTTGTCAACGTGTTCAGCGTCGCGGCGGTCCTCGCGGATCCGGCCGCGGCGGTGCGGAATGTCGAGGCATTTCTCTGATCTCGGGACTCCCAGCCCTCCCAGTCCTCCGAAGAAGGGATAAAGGAATAAGGTTGAATAGTGTGTGACGAGTGACGCGCGCCTTGTCGTCCTGCATGCACGGAGTGCAATTTACGTCACACGGTGTCACCGTCTACCGGGTCCTGCGGAGTCCACCGTTCGCGGCATACCAAATTTTAACAAGTTTCAAAATGATGGAACAAAAATTACGAGACCATTGGTTTTCCGTAGGAAGAGAATGTGACGATTTTTTGTTCCACATCGTTTTATCTTTTACTCTTTTGATTTTTATCAGATTTTTGACGCGACCGAATCTTTTTTCGAATTTAAGCGTCTTGTAATTCGCGTGTAATCGTTCCTGGCAACTGGCTGCAATGGCGGATAACTGAGGAAGGAGGAGAGAGTAACTCGCTGTACATACATACACACAATGCGGCCGCGGGCTGCAGTAGTTCTCTCGGGAGTCACTCGGCACTCGGCACTTGGAGTCACGGCGCGGCAGCGCAACAGATAGCAGTTTTTTGCCCAATTGAATTGAATGTAAAACACGGCCTTACATCAATCTGAGCCGCGAGTCTGAATGACCCGAGTGATTTAAGTATCGGCTCTTCACAGTCTTTAGAGCTTCGGTATGTATAAACGCGTTGGCAAGAGGCGTCTCTTTAAGTCGCGGTTGAGACCTCTTCCAAGTAGTTCCCTAATTCAAATATTGGCTCCAAATAGGGCCGAACTCAATCTGCAGTTAATCCCCTAAAATCAATCCACTTCGCCGCAATGGAGTTTCAAACTGTTACCCCTAACACATTGATTTTCGAAACGGTGGTAAATTTGGCGAAGAGGTCCCGTGCCTTGAGAAGTAGGAAGCAACCAAATTTAATCGAAACCTCCTACCTTACCCCTCGATCAATTTTTCTCAGATTTGATACTCTATATGGAAACTGTTAAAGACATATCTGTACCAAATTTTATCACAATCAAGCCATTCGTTCTAACGTTATGCGGAGCGTGAACACCAGTGTTCAACTTTCTTGAGAGACTCGAAGTCGAAGAGAATTGTACATTACGTGATATCTTAGGCTCGTATGACTTCGAATTCGAATTCGCGGAGCTATCAGGAGGGCATAACCGTACCTTTACGTTGTACTCGAACGTGAATGTCTTCCACGGAGACAGAAGGACGACGAGGAACCGGCGAGCTAACTACCGGAGGTTGGATGGCAGCTTACGCTTATAAGGGCAGATTACCTTAAATATGTCTGACGTTTCCATGGCTTAGATCTTTTACTGCGACTATAATGGCCACCGCCATGATGTTATACGGTGGCTGCTATTATTATACCTCCTTGTCATGATCTATTCTTCAACCATCCTTCCGATCTCTCGCGCTTCCCACCCCGTTCGACAAGGATTAACGTCATATTTTCACGAAATTTTTTATAACATAATATTCCGATAGAAGCATTTATGGTCGATCAAAAGAGAAATTAAACGCTACAGTCTCCGACAATGAGTTTGATCAGGAATGCTATGCCTGTGGGATGTGGATATACATATATGTATATACCTATATCTATATATAGAATTAAGCTTTGATTTTTATCCTCAGCTAACGAAGATAAATATTTGATCGATGTAACGTATTCGGCCTATGTTAGTTTTTATAATAATTGGATTCAAAGTCAGGCTCGTCGATGCAGGTTGGTATAGTCAACCGATCCTGCGAGGCCGCCTCTGGAGCCACCAGCACTACATTTGCCACTATGAAGGACTTTTTCCTCTATCAGGGACTATTTTTTGCGTTGTACCTGCCGCGGATTCCGACGCCGGTGGCTTTACATCGGACATCAGAATCAGCCTTTTTCTCATGCCGCTCCCGATATTGTTTATTGGATGCTACGCACGCTGCACCCATATTCGGATCTGGACCACGCAAAACATCACTCGATTCAAAATTCATCCTTCAACAGTTTACGGACGCTTTAGATTCAGCAACTTCTCTTTTTAAGTCTTTAATCAATCGCCACTCGTTATCCAACCGTATTGTTTACTCGGACCCTAAATTATAAGTAAATGAACAAATAAAAGGACTCCAATTTCACCAGCTCCAGACAACGAATTAATATTCTACTTCCATGCCGCAGCATCGAATTTCTTTAACAATTTTCTAACGATCTGATATCGGAGGATGCGAAAAACTTTTTCCAACGTTTTTGCAATTCGATTCCTCTTCTCTCCCAGCTCCCAATTATACCAACAGAATTCTGGATTTCGTGTTTCGGAGTAATGCTGCGACAAAAAGGTGCCCCCATCTAGATCTGTTTCCTGACGATGGTCCCTGAAGGACTCAATATATACACGCAGGTAAGGCAATGAATTCTCACGGCTGAACCGTTTATGCAGAAACCTCGATGCTACAGCACGATCTCTAATTAGCAACTAAGACACTCCTCGCGTACGCCGGACATCTTGACTTTTAACGATGCGAATTAATCCCCGATTTCTAACTACCTTGCCGTGTTATTATACCTAGTTTGGAAAGAGAAAAAAAATCTATGCATATGCAATCCGAAGAATTTGGTAAAAATTTAGGCCTCTAATCACGACAGACTTGAGAAACGAAAATTGGGAGGCCAGAATTTCAATTCTCTCTAGTTTTAAAGCGGTCAGAGAGAGAGAGAGGAAGGGAGAAAGACAGAGAAAAAAAATTGTCCCAGAGGATGAAAGTTCGGTGAAACAATTAAACCGCATAGCACTGCATTCTCAAACCAGGTGTGGTGTGTCCCCGGGACTCCGGGCCGCTGGGGACGCCCGGGTGACTTCTTTGGTATCCGTGATCCGTGTCTGGTATAAGTATTGGAAACGGAGGGCGCCCCGGGCTCAGGTATACCAACCGTTGTCTCGCGGCTACCATATATTACATCCTATCCACGCGGGTTTTCTCCGTCACTCCTTTGGCCCTAACTTTATTTTCCATCCCGCTCGCGCGGGGAGACCCGAAGAGGTCCCACAGGCCCGTGTCGTCGTAGGCATTCCTGGAGCTGATTTTATTTGTAGGATGTCAACCAGTTAAAGGCTGAGGCTGAGGCCGAGCAGGAGCAGCCGGGGCAAAGGGGGGAATGCTGCAGCAGTGAGTCTGGGACCGGTGCCCTGGGTCCAGGAACCTGCGGCACGGAATAGGTGGTCATATATAGGTATTCCCCGCGTGCGGGGGGACGAGGACGCGAGAACTTCCAGCCCCCAGCCCTCACCATCCAGCATCCAGCATCCAGCATCTTCCAGCCTCGAGCGAACCTCGAACTGAACGGCAATTAATTCCTACGTAGATTTATCGTGTCCAACTTCGATGAGGTCCCAAGATCCTCTTATACCAATAAATGATTTTCGAATCCGTCCTCCTTATTTACACACTACGTTTAACATGTTTCCTTCTTTTTTTTCTTTTGTACACAAAATATCACCAAAATGACAATTTGCTATTATACTCCGCCGATTTCTCCCGCAGTTTGCTTCATCCGCGGGAAAAGATCCTTCCCGATTCTGCAGCTCAATTTGAATATCTTTTACATATATGTCCTGAACAGAAGCCTGAAGTCTGTACCGTGGGCTCGCAGGCCGGACCAAGACGTGGTACGTACGAGTATGGATATACGTATGTGTAGCATGATATCAGGAGCTTTCAGAGAGTATGTAACCTCGAGGATGCAACGCGGGCTCGAGCTGAAGAGAACGCGCCATAAACAAGTGTTATCGCATCGTTCTTGTCCCAAGATGTCCTCCTCCTGACCAGGTGGCTACGCCTTCAGAAACGATTCCTGTACCTTAAACGCTTGTTATAAAGTAAGGCGAAAATCGCACGCGTCGAATTCGTCATATACCTTGTATACTTATCAAAATGGATATAAGAAGAAGTCCGGGAATTCGGAGGAAGACCTGGTAATATTATAGAGGACTTTGTCTTCAGTTACGATTTTTTTTCGCGGTCTCTTGTCGCCTAGGAAAATTTCTACAAGTAAAAGGTCCGCCGAGATATTACAGAACGTAGAACCAAAAACAGAATAAAAAGTATCTCTCTGAACGACATCGTTTCCGGTAATAAAAAACCTGAAATCCTGATTACGGCTGATGCACAAAATTTACAAATAAATTATGTGGGAGTGCAGTTATCGAGGATATGGTATCAGAAGCTACGCGTTAATTTATGCATCGACCAATTATGTGCGCCGGGTAATTTGTACGGGATAAATGAACGTGTAATAAATGAATAAATAAATGAATGACAATGACGAGAAAATTCTCGATCGAAAAAACTGCGAAAGGACAACCGTCAAGTGTATGGAGAAGGTTGATGTAAACTTGAGCCATGCGACGACGTCTCGATTAACGACCTGACTCCCGACTTCGCTTATTACGGGGTAAACATTTTTCTCTCCTCATTCCTACGAGATCCACGGGTCCAGATAATAAAATCCTTAGGCATCTCGCTGCTCGCGGCGCGTAGGTAATGCCGTTCTCAGCTTCGATGGATCCCTGATTCCTGACTATACTTATACTAGTATAGTAGCGATCAATGGACGTCGAGGATTGAGGAAGCTCAGCTAATCGCGTCGTCCACCAAGGAGTTTATACTCTTGGTTGATCTTTTAACCGCTGCACTTGACCCGACAAACTGGATAATCTATATGGTAGGTACCGGCTACATATCCGGGCAGCGGGCGCGTATCCTCCTCCTCCTCCTCCTTCTCCTTCTTCTGCTGCTTCTTCTTCGTCCTCTTCTTCGGGAGTCGTAAAAATTAGCTGACTGTTCGCTATCGCTCAGGATCCTCGCCGCGACCGCGACGGCTTCCGTCTCTCCTCTGGTTTAGTAGTTACTATAATACCCACTATTCTTTTCGGGGTCTTAGCTGCTGCTGTCTAAGGGTTGGCGTGGTAGCCTTAAGAAGCCCGGGCAACCCGCTGCGCGGCCAGAACATTATCGGGGCGCACATCAGCCACGGATTTCAGAAGCTACCAACTTATATTCGAGTTTCTTCTTCGTATGTTTATGTTTACGGGTGGCGGGCATTACGGACCCCATACTGTGACCCCAGCACGCTCTGCAGCTCTCAAGAACGCCTTTATGGCCTTTTCTTGGCGGGCGTTGATTCCTCAAAATGGACGACCCTCGCTCAAGACAAAATCTCATTCCACGTTACAGGATGAAAAAAAATGTCTTACGCGACTTGAATAAACATGACAATGGACCGTCCGATGCGGATTTTCTCTCCATTCAACCAGATTTCGATGCGACTATGTACACAATCGCATTTTCAGAGAGCGTCTGACGAAGTTGGGCACGTGGATGATAATTTATATAGAAACTGGCTTGTTGAGCTCGAGGTGAAAACGGAGCTTGGGTCAGCTATTAAAAAGCAATGACAAAGCACAGTCGAAGCGGCTAAGCAGCTAGCTCCGCACAGATTACGGATCACATTAAAATGTCTTTGTGTACGCGAACCCATTATAGAAATAAATGCATAACAAAGTGGCTACGCGAGCTCTGGATAGATTTAATTACGATTCAGGTATAGTTTATTAATACTTAACGAGATGTTATGCAAGTGAGTCTTATTCTTAGATTCGGTTGAGAAATAAAGAAAGAAAAATGAAAATAGAACAAAAGTGAAGCCATGTTTAACGGACGTGGATTGATCGGTCATATCGTATTGCCATTTTGGACGGAAGAGAATTTTTAATAATGTGTTAGTGTAGGAATAATAGATTTGTGTTTTGTGAGGGGAACACGCGAGTTTATTTGGTAAGGGAACGGCCCGCTATTTCGGTGATCGTATTATGCAAAATATCGGCATTTCAGAACGCGAAACACCCGGCCGTAGAGGCGGTCAGCTGAAGTCCGAATGGAGGTTGACTATTTATCATACAGAAAACAATAGGAACTGGCGAAACACGTGCTTCGCGCCGCTGAAAGCCACAAAGAGCTGAAGATACATAGGTATACATAATACGATGCAGAAGAAGCAAAAACCGAGGGGGAGAAGAAAGAGAGAAAGAAAGAAAGAAAGAAAGAAGAAGAAGAAGAAAAAGAAAAAGGAAGAAAAATTGAAGAAAGGAATAAGGAAGGCAACAAAAAGTCCAAGAACGACCATCACGCGTAGAAGAAAGCCAAACGTCCTGCCGAAGGAAGGAGTAGACCTGCTCCTTCATTTGTTAAAACAATATAACAATTCATTTTTGTCACATCCACTGTCGAATACGTTTTGCTCCGGCTGCGGCTGCAAAAAGGAATTATTGTCTCTCAGAAGGCAAACTATTGTCACTCGCACACGAAGAATTTGTATTTCGCCTCGCGATCTCGCATCCGATAACTTCTGACCCTTTTCGACGTTTTTAACGCCCGTATCACGACTGGCAGGTTATCCCATCGATCGAAAAATTATTACTATCTAATAGCGTGTCTGTATGATACATATATCTATATCTGCACTATTGGTTCAAAAACCACTTGGACGACCTACTTTTTCCGTCTCCACTATTTTTACCCGTATTTTTCCAATTCCGCATCTTAATTTCGGGCAAAAAAGAAAAGAAACTATATTTCCTTTATGATCATACCTCATCGATAAATAGTCTTATGATATTAAATTCTGGGGTTCCGGTTGATTTTTTATTGCCGATCCCTAATCGAAATGACATACAGCACGCGCGCGCGCGATCTTGCTAATAGCGAACGCCTCGTGTATACGCCTTGTACATACATACACCTATATATTTATACACCTGACCGTGCCGAGTTCTGTCTGACCAACGAAATTTAAAATCTCGTAAAGTTTAATCGGACGATAGATTTGCTGCAAGGTGCACCACCGGTGCAGTCTGCGTGGACAGGCGCGCATAAACACGGTGTAGTAGGCCCTGGCCAACCATAACTTAGGTGCCACTGCCTGCCAAACCCGATGAAAAATATTCCTCGCATTCTATATGTGCATATATACTCGTGGTATATAACCAACTATATATTTACATATATGTATACACGGACATAGGTAGGTACTGTAACGTATTGAAACCCTCGATCGAACATCTGCGAGGATATGAGGACAGGAAAGTATCTTTTTCTCTGTGCCTTGTGTCAGGGTGGAGGGAAACAATACTTAGCATTATATCTCACGTTTCTATCCACAAGTAAGTGATACTTTCCTTTAAAAGTATTGGTTTATTTTTTATTATTTGTCGTAATGACTGATTGCGGTAATTGCATCGCATAGGACATCGTGTTCGATTATTTCCTGATGAGATAGCGATAACTGAATAAAATCCAATCTTATACCCTGTGAGGGATTATCCTGTTGCGTAGACCGTCTATGCATAGGTATGATGTAGGTATAAAGGTAAAGCGACAATTCTTTGAAGGCAGGTATATAAGAAGTTGGGCAAGGTGCAGGCGTTGGGCTCGTGTCTCGTAAACCTTGGTTTATTTGTTTATAATTAACTTGGAAGAGCCTGTAGGGATGATGCCGCGATGAAACGCGATAGCGCAAAGTCTGGACAAACTTATTATATTACTTTGGTTGGTGCAGTGCGGCGAGAGAGATCTTATACCTCGGGGTTTTTCAACGCGTTGGTATTCACCCAAAGTCTATATATTTCGTCTCGGATTTTTGAGTGGGTGTCACCCAGAGATTTACCTACTTTTACTCTCTCTACCGTTCAGGTTTAGGAAAATACTAAAATCGTCAACAATTCTCGTCGAGGAAATCCTTCGCCTTATCATACTGCAGCTGTTCACCTCGTAAGAACATAATCAGAAGAAAAAAGGAGGAGAAAAATGTACGAAGAAAAATGAGTTGTTGGCATTGAGGTACATAACCGGTAACCAAACTCTTCCAGGAGATTCAATAACCCTCGAATTATCTGCGTAGGTATCGATTAAGAATTCGTGTGTGCATGAGTGTCGATATGGGTACATGTAGGTGTTCGTGTTGTCGCTAGTATAGAGCAGCGTGACTGCGCGAGTAGGAATGATAACGTTGGTGTAAGAAGTGGGATGGTCAGCCACTAAACTCGCGACCATCTGCCTCGAAATTTATGAAGCGACCGTTAATGTATATTATCTGATGCATCCAGCCTCTCCACAGATTCATAATCCACGGCTTATATTATTTACAGACCCGTGGCGGTCCATCGCTTATAAAAAATTCGACCATTTCAAAACGTGAATATATATCCTCTACGAAGGATACTCCAACATTGAGCGAAGATCTTCCTTCATTAGAAATTTCCTATGCAACTAATCCAAATCCAAAATAACGTGTCCCGCTATTTAGGGGTGAAAATAATTTTGATATGCGATTTTTGTCTTCGGGAAAACGTGTATAGCTAGTTTAAACAAATAGCCAAAAGGTCATAAATTTATAATTCCGTATGCCGAGCGTAAAGGCTCGTCAAAACACGCCGACGATGTCACAGACCTGCCTAATAAAACACAGGTCCGGCCCACTTATACTAAACTTGGTTCCTATATACGAGTAGTAGTCATTCTGGTCGTGGAATTCTTACGACGCGACAAAGGAACCGGCATCCCACCCCCGAGGAACGAATCATGCCGCCATTTTGGAGAGATTTATGAAAATCTTTAAGCGCCGCGTCTATAGATGACATGAACCACCTTTGATCGGATGATGATCATGGTCATTATTTTTTATACCTGTAGCCAATGGAAGAAGAGAAGTTGTATGATTATTCGCGGCTTAATACCCAAGTGAAGAAATATGGTGGTCGAAGAATATAATTTCAAGCTTACGGAGACAAATCGTTTGAAGAAATCCTCGTTTTAAACGATACAACAAAGATTCGCGTATACGAAAATTGATTATTCCTACATACGTCGTCGTATTTAAAGTTTAATTATTATCATTTCACAGCGTGTTTTTACGGTTAATGTTATATGGCCGAGGTAAGTTTGTCGCGTGTTTGTAAGCCCGAGTGATACGGGGGATGCTGCAGCAGGTAGGTAGGTAGGTTGGTAGTACGTGTCCACGCGCTGTAGGTCCGCAAAAACAGAAGACAGATGCAATCAGATAAAAGCATATGCAAAAAGGAAGGAATAAAGAAAGATTAGATCAGTGACGATCAAAACCCAAGCGACGAGGGGACAAATTGTTCGATTTATAGATCAGCGGGTTTGTGGTTACGCGCGGGAGGCTGTCCTGTTTCGCTGCCCCGTATCGTCAAAATCTTCGCGTAACTTCCGAGAAATCGTTCTGTCGTATTTCTACCGAAGGAATAAAGTATTTAGGGTCTCGGATCTGCCGTATAGAAGTTTCTGGTATAATTCGTCGCGCAGCTTCGAAACCCTGCAGTTTAGTCCAATATCAAGTTTTCAACATTCCGCTGATCCTTGAATAAGCCAGGCGCAAACCGACGAGGAAGAGGACGAAGAAGAAGGAGAAGAAGAAGAAGAAGACCGGTCCGAGTTAAGAACAAGCCAGCAGAATTTACCTCTCCATACATTAACGTCCACAGAACTTTCGGACTTACATGACGCGCCCGACACAACACACGGAGGACTTATTTCTGGTTAGGAAACCTCGAAAGCCCGAAAAGGTCTTAAAAGCTGGGCCCGATAGATGTCGGCCAGATTCCGCTCGTGATACCGCTGATGTATAATATGACGTTTCTCGGACGTGACCTGACTCCGTTTTTGATACCTCGACAGACATTGCCAGGGCTGATGCAGGTTCCGCACTACCTTCCTACCTTCTCGCTTATGTTCTCAGTTAGGTAGGTACTTATCGCTAGTTCGGTTCACCGGGTCCAATGACTCGACGAATATACAATACCCCCGAAGATCGCAAAACGTCCTAACCGCATCCTCGGAAAAAATAAATCAAAGGAATCATTATATTTGGCACTTATGTAAGTGAAATAGTTGAGGGAGTTGGACTGACAGCTGGATGGTGGAAGGTATAGGTTGTATCTATGCACGGATAGACGAAGACGGACCGTCCTGGATCACAAATGCTCTAATCTGATTTATCTCATCAATATTCATTCCCTTTTCGATATGCTAGAGTACCTGCCTCTATAGTGTATTAATATCATGATCCCACACCACTGCACGTGTGTTTGGCCACAGAATATAGTAGATTGAAGGGGTCAAGAAAATTGTCGCGTCATTCGGCGATCCTCCATCTTTCATCAGGTTTATTGAAGATTTATTCACCGTGTCGAAAATTTCATTAGCAAAGCCTAGGCCTCGGATCACTGCATTGGCACGAACTCTGATTACATTTCTACGAAGAGTCGGAATGAAAATGTTGTTACAAGACATGATAGCCGCGATAAGCACTCTTGCGGTGTTTTATTTCACACGGAGTACATTTTGAAAGATTCTTTCAAACGAACTATAAACGCGCTCTGAAGCCGTTATTAAAACCAATCAATGTCGATAACTCTTTCGACCGTATTCTTCGACTTCGTGAACCTCGAGAATCACGAAAGATTGGTCATGTAGGAACAATGGTAATTACAAGGGGAGCCATTAGTACAACGCGCGTCTCCGCATGGGGCAGGTGTCTTGTGTCTTTTCTCCCACACACGACTAGCAACGGCTATAAACATCGAACAAATTCGACTATTCAAAATCCACAATACTCACATCGCGCTCCCCTTGATTCAAACTTTAATCACTCCGTTGCAAATCGCGACTCGATTTCGTCGAGCGTTTCGAAGTTCCGAATTCTTTCAGTGTTCAGACTCCTCGGAAAAACGGAAAAGAGATCAGGAAAAGATCCCAGCACGCATTTTACGGTCTCGAAAAATCAGAGTTTGATCGTTTTCGGCCGTTTTCAGATTCTCTCATTGTCATTTAAATGCAATTTCTGTAAGGCGGTATTTCATCGATCGTTCGGACCCATCGCTAGTCGTAAGACATCACACGCACGACCGTTGCTTAGATCTCGGTGATGATTCAGCAAATAGTCTTGAGCATAGGGAATATGGACCCGCGGGGAGGCAGGGCCGCTTCTCGCGCATTGTTTCAGCCCCCCGCAGGGTTCTGGCTCGCGAGTCATCCGGGGGAATTAGCTCGTCCACGGGGGGTTCCTTGTTATAGAGGCACCCCCCTTCGAACTGCCTTTCCCTCCTATTCCTCCTGACCAAAGAAACTGAGAAATGCAGCAAGTGAGCGATGAAGACGGAGCTAGTTAAAGAGCGAGAAGACTCGCCACACGTGAGAATCTTCCACATAGTCTTCCCATATATCCGCAGGTGTGATAGATATTAACTATGGAACCGGGGTACCACCTTCTCCCAGCCATAAAACAACAAATATCTGAATAGCTACGATTACATCTAAAAATACGTTCGTTTTACTCAATCATGTATCAATTTCACTTCGAATCAACTTCGAGGAAAACATCATTCGGTTCTAAGTTGATACGTCGAGCTTCATAGATGCACGAGGAACCGTTTGGTATGATTTTCTCCCTGGCTACTAATGGAATCATTGGTTGAAATGAAGGTTGAAGTTTTGGGACGAGGTTGATGTGATTTGAAAAATTTCAAAGATCGGTCTTCGACCGCTATTGAGGACGGGGTTTAGAGCTTGAGCTTGTTACAAGTTGTAATTTGACCGTTTAACGGCGTGGCCGGCGCCGTCCCCCGCAGGGTAAGATGAGATCCGAACTTCTTTTCATAGTCATTCTTGTAATAATGACTATAAACATCTGTAATAATATCATTATGCAATCGGAAATATTGAGGGTAAATGTAGCTCCCAGAGTACAGAATGCGAGGACAGATTGAAGAACGTGACCGTCCAGTTTAAGCAACTGGACCGGATGCTCACTTATTAATTACTCATACAGAATAAGGCTGGAAATAACTTTTTGGCATCTAAACTGTTGGTGAAGTGGATAAAAAGCGTCGAGGATACCATTTCTGAATGAAGAATCATCTCTGTTTTTGGTGGAAACTGTTCAGAAATGCGTATACACTTACCGGATATGATTTTTGTAAACGTCCGCGCGGTATATCTACCTCATAATATAAAGTAGATGACATTTTCTCCGTTCGTTTTGACAATGTTATACGTACATACATATTACATAGTAATTACTTTTGAAAACAGTGTTTGGTGGGACACAGTTAGGCGTGAACGACATGAATGGGGCGTTGATGTGTCGACACTCCCACCGCGCCTTCGGAAACACGTTGCGAGACAAACTGAACACACACGTGCATAATGCATGACCAAGTATTATGCATGGCATCCTCCTCCTCCTCTTTCTTCCCTTTCTCTTTCCTTCTCTTTTCTTCGTTGTCCTCCTCCTCCTCGGCGGATGCTTCTTTGCTCCGAAGGAACGGTTAAATTTGAGCAAACTTTTTTACGCGCAGGAAACGTCTCGGATATCTTACAGTAAATTTACTTTAGAATCTCCTTACCAACTCGCCAAGGGTTGACGACGGGCCACGAGCTACGCCATGCCAGGTAGAACTTTGTCCGAACACCTCCGCCGAGAACCATGAGATATTCTCAGCCATCCATCACTCAGGAGGCCACTGGGAGGTCACCTTCGAACCCTCGGCTACTGTCATTCGAAACAAAGTCCGAGCAAAAATTCTTCAGTCAGTGTTTCAATTTTTATTTTATTTACTTTAAAATATTACCGGGGCTGTATCACAGCTTCAGAATGTGGTGCCCGATACACCGAACTAGGTACCAAACTTTCGCGGTAGTCGAAACGAGTTTTAAAAATAGTTAGCTGTCAAAACGACGTTGACATATTATTGTACTCTCTCAATGATAATAACGTATACAAGTATAGTTGGTAATAGAAGCGAGTCGGAGCTGAAGGCCAAATCTGTGACAGACAAGTGGACCGTCTTTCTTTCTTTCTTCCTTTTTTCTCAATGATACAGATACCTGTCCTCGAGGTAGTAAGAAAGTTCTCGACTTTAATCAGTCGCATCGGAGTTCTAACCGCACCCTAAGCCCAAGAGACATAAACCCATACATGTAGGTAGAAATGGCCAAGCAATGTCCCTGGATATGCATAATACCTCAAGATGTGTTCCCCGAGCCAATCCATCACTGTACTACTGGCAGGAACTATCCAAGTTGGACAGTCAACTCGAGATGTGCTACTTCAGCTACCGTTGCTATCCCTACGAACCTTTGGTTGAGTATACGGTTTAAAATACTGAGGATTTTACCGCTAGCACACATACATAGATACACGCATACATAGATATACGTACGTACGTCGGTTTGTCATTTGTTCAGTTATCTATGGCAGTCTTGCCATTGCCTCGGCAAAGAAACAATTACGGAAGATATCTATGAGTATGTTCTACAACAGAGATCATAAGTTGTTCTGTTAGTTACGGTCTTTGGGTTGATCATTTAGTCAACCAAGACTTTAAGGCAATTTAAAATACCATTACGGGTGCTTGAGGATGTGAAGACTTTTTCCCGATTATATGGGAAGCTGAGAAGATCTGATACTGGGAAACGAAACTAGCAGGTAACTACCTTATCTTGATTACCGCTCATATCTGACTCTAGATTAACCGGTGTTTATATTGTTTTACTAAAGTTTTCTCGTCGGAACAACCTTGCGGACAAAACGGACTGGCATTAGAAACAAAAAGCTCCGCGTGCCAAGGATCTTAAGTAACAGTTATCAATTTTTATTCCTCTTCGAATCCTCCATAGATATTCGCATTCCCACGTAAGACACGATTCTTATTTCGAATTTGATATCGGTCTTCGACTTATTTTTCCGGACCCGAGTAAAATTTTCAGAAGATCCAGACACACACATCGATATCACTAAAGTCACCGAAGATTGCATTGCATCACACCTCGGTGTAGAAAAGTATAACGATTAGTCAACCTATCAGACAGTTGACATTTTATATTCAGTCCTTCCGTGAGCAATGTTCAATTTGTTTGGTTTTTGACGGTATATGCTATTCTTTGAAGAATTAGCTGAAAGGAATTCGAGAAGGATGTGTAGCGTCTTCTTCGTTTGGAATTTGGATGGCCTCCCGGGGCGTTGTTCGTCGCTGAAGACTAGTATAACTATAATGATTCGAATCGAGTGACTGTAACGCTATCGACGTTCACGTAGCAATCGAAGCAATCAATCGATCTGGTAGCGATGGCGGACGCTGTGCTCACCAACCGGAACATCCCTACGAGCTACCGGCTCAGTCCGCGCAAGAGAAGATATGCCATCTGCTCTTGCTCTTCGGCAACTCTCGAAGACTTCGACTCGATCAGATATAATATCTCTTCGACTGTCGCCTATCGTCCAGGCTCTCGCTTATCGCCTATCATTCCAGCCTCCGGGGTCCCCTCGAGATACTAGTCACGCCACAGGGTCATGCCTCGAAAGTCAAAGGCCTTATAATTCCCTCAGTTCAGGAGCGTCGAGCAACATCAGGAAATGTTCAAAAACGTCCGAAGAACATCTGAGAAGTGACGGCTGATCCAAGGCGGCTTAGTATTACATGTATTTATGTCCTTCTCCTCGAGGACGAGGTCGCGCGTCGATCGGGACAGCCGAGTCCCGCGGTCCTCGACGGACCCGAGGCCATCCATCCTCTCTTCTGGGTTCGTTAGCGATTCCGCGCGAGCTGTCCGACGTGTCCTTCGTTGGGTCGCCCCCGAGTCGCCCCCGAGTCTCCGCTTCGGTCTCTACTCCTTCGAGGACCAAGAGAGGTTCGTGACGCCGGACCACCCCGTGAACCCGACAGGTATCCCCGTCCGTCACGCGACCTGCAGCCCCGCAAGGACTGCAGGAGTGGAGCGAAAGCCTCACCTCCGTCATCCTCTTCCTTGAGGTTATGACCGTCACGTGGTGGCGCTAACCCCGCATAACTTTAGTCCTTTCGGTATATATCCGTTCCTAAAAAAGAAAAGGGTGTGGGAACCTGCTTGGAATCGAATTCTCTCCTTGGGGATGGCGATATTACGTTACAGGAGATCTGCTGGATCTCTGCGGTATAACGTTTTCGAGATAGTTATACAGCCTCTGATACTCCGAGCCAGGAACGAGATCATACGTTTCTTGAGTCCGCGTGGTGTCGATCAGGGAAAAAAGGTAAAAGGTCTGTCGCGTGGTACGAACAGCTCGCACCTCGGCAAGAATTCCCGCACGTGTTAACGATACGTCCCAAATTTCACAAAAACTTTACCATCGAACCGGATTTGATGGATTCGAACTGGACCAAAGCATTTTTTAAGTTTCAAGAAGTAGTTGGAACCGGAGGGAATGAGGATTCCTTCAAGGGTGAAACAGCGTTGGAATTGACTCTCTTGCCAGGGCTGAGGAAGTCTCAAGAAAATTCGAAAGGAGATAAAGAATTGTGAAGAATAGTCCTTGGGAAGGAATTAATAAAACGGAAGAATTTGAAACTGTTAACGTGAAGCTACTATTCTCGAGGGCAAAGTTTATACGAGATAGAAAAATAGACCGACGACAACTGCAGTCGAAGAGGTTGAGTTTACTTGGCTACTACCAGTACGTTACACGTGTTAGACATTGATACCATCTTCTGGGTATCAATTTCACGAACGGCGCTGCACGCTTATCCCAAAGGAATCCGTCCGATACCTTTTTCTTGGCTCCTTGGTGTCCCCTGCCTTTGGAATTTTGACTTTCGGTTCTTCGGTCTCGACTTTCGACTACCAAACTATTAAATTAGGTTGAATTATGCGTGTATCTAGGCCCCGTAGAATGCCGGGCGTTTTAGAAACAACGAAAAAGTGAAACGTTAGGTTTTATACCTCGCCGATAGCATCCTTGCAAATTCTATCGGACGGTGAACACAAATTTTCAAATCTTTGTAACACTTTACTGCGAGATAAATCAATCTATGGACACAGCTGATGGAGGCATTAATTTAAATACCAGCTAATAATTAACAGTTGATGAAAAATCAATGTTTGATGTAAGTAGGGAATGAAAGTTCCTGTAGTTAGTGAATTGATAATTTCAACAACCGAAATTAGTCAGTGAATTTCTGTAAATAAAGTATTTTCTTGTCATTTCTAATTCTTTTTATTTACGAGGAGTTTGACTTTGATTGATTGACTTCCTGGTGTCCTATATTATACTATATACGAAGTGAATAGCTCGACATTATTTTTGCTTTCATCAAATGCTACTTTTGAGTCCATTCCAACCGCTATACGTCAGCGAAGTGGTTCTTTTTATTTTTTTGTACTTTTTTATTCGGTGTTAACGTAAATTTCAGTGGAATCTGACCTACTCGGATGCTGTAGTTCCATCTAATGTGTTTCTATCCACGTCAAAGTTTATCAGTTAAATGACAGTAGTCGCCCGTTAATACGCAAATCTATAGAAGCATATTCGAATCAAATGTAAATTACAAGAGATAAAAATGCAAAATATATTTTATAGAAAATAAAAAAAAATAAAAACTACACGAAAAATAAAATATATATGTGATGCACTAAATATTCATATAGTACCTATATACCTAAACTTTCAAAAGTTGTTGATCGAAAGTAACAGGCCAGATTGGCAAAGCCAGGCATAATAATCGCCGCCAAGGCCACATGACCGTTTATAGATCGATTCATTGGCAAATCAATCTACGAATGCACGTCGAATCTGTCAATTAACACTACAAATGTTAACGAAATATAATAATTATGGAAATTCAGGTGATAAGAATTCCGGAATAATCCCATTAAGTGATTGAAAAAAAACTAACCAAGTTGTGATTTCTTCAACCAGACACTGCCTACGATATGCAAAAAAAAAAAACCAAGAACATGCCATTATATTTTATACACATTTTAATTCAAATCAGAATCCCATAATGTTATGTATACTGCCCATTATGCGCTGATCAATAAAATTCATTAATACAAAGGGCAGAGACCGGGTTGAATATTAGATTAGATCCGTGAATAAATCGTGAAAAAAAAAAGCAGGAAAAGGTTCTACTCCCGAAGGTAACATTGACAAGTTTGCTAAAGAGATGACTTCCATTATGCAAATGATAAGAGGTTATAATTATTCGCCAAATCGAATCCGGATACGATATTCCGTCGAATATTCCAGCCGCAATCAAAAGCTGAACTAAAATACCCCAATTATTTTGAGAGTCGGAAAATTATGGACCGTGGAAACGTACAGGGATCTTTCGGGCTACCTGTTGGAGATCGTATTCGTCCAGAGTAGAATACAGAGGTGAATCCAAAGAGCCCACGGATTCATGTACAGTTGTATGTAGTACCTACGTAGTACTTAAAGGTATAACGTATCTAGTCACGTACGGTGCGACTGTACACAGCGAGCGTCTCTTATCTTTGCATTCGCATCCGCATCGTCAACGCGAAAGAGTCGAGGAAGGCGGAGATGCCAGACGCTGCAGGGGATACAGAAAAAGCCGGTGAGACAAAAATACAAGGTTCCCAGGCTCCTTTGGTGACTTCCTCAGCCTCATTTTCGTACTCCTCTTCTCATTCTCCTTATTCTTTTTCTTCTTCATCTCAAGAAGATTGAAGTAACGTCCTGCGGCCAGATTTCGGACCGTCATTTGTACACGGTATTGAAAAAAGTGTGGGTTTTCATACTCTGGAACCGTTCAGTATATAAGGAGATAATTAAATAATCCTTTAAGACGTCCAGCATGAGAAGCAAACGGCTAACAGGGGATACATGGCGTTGTAACAGGATAAACAGGAGTTGGGACACGGTAGTAGGGGGAAGTAAAACAAAGAAGAGGGATAAGAGATCGAGGAGGATGAGGATGGTGAATTTGGCTTAGGAGTTCGCAGGGCCCACCGGCCGCTGGAATCCGAGATCGCGTCTGATCGCAATTAAGGCCCAGCTCTGTCCTCATGGGCTGTGAATATTTTATTCTCCCATCGTATCCCTTGCCTGGAAGGGCCACAGTGCCAGTGTTACCACCGCAACACTGCGCGGCCTCACCGTTCCTACAACGGGCCCAATTCGAAACAAGCGAATTTGAATACGGGGCCTGGGCAAAACAATGGAACATCGACGGACCACACGGGTTGCGAGCAAATGGCCGAACAACCGTTGGACATGCGTCTGCCAGGCAGGCCCTCCCGTTTTCAAAATTTAGATCCCAATTCCAATTTATGTATTTGAAAATTCCCATAGAACCATATTTTAACGCCGTTTATGTGATTTCCTTATCTATTACATAGTCGCATCAATTAGTCGACCGTTGGTCAATCCACGCGTCATGGGTTGCGAGAGAATCGGATTGATGTATTCGAATGTGACGATTTAGTAAACGGTATTTCGTAATCCTTTCAGAACATTTTCAACGGTATGGAAATGGTCGGATTCCTTTGTTACCGGGTAATCAAATCTCTGGCAATCGCGTTCATATGTCTCTGTCAAAGTCGTCGCTGTCAGTGGAGAAATTAGGAGCATTGCTCACCTTATGTTTAGTTGATGTTGGTCAATGACTTCTCGAGTGTTTTTTACGTCCCGAGTTCCGTTCCGCACACACCCTGAGTTTTATTAATAAAAATGTTATAGCGTGCGTGTGTTCAAGTATATCACGCTGGTTTCACAATTTATGCGCAAACGCTTCACCTCGTTACGAAATGTCTAAACTCTCGTAGCCTAAGCGAACGTTGAAGGTAATTAATGGTTTTGTAACTTCCGTCGATTGTAGCCTCCTGCGTCGTCCTAGTCAGTTGCAGTAGACCGGAAACTGGTAGACTCACGGTGACCGGAGCTTGAAACGGTGCGTTTATATCTCGGAGAGAGTTCATAGGTGACAATCGGGCGCCTAGGGTCACGGTGAATCGCATTCAGAGGTCTAAGACTCAGCTATGTTAATTCTAGGATTCAAAAACGGGACCCAGAAAGACTCGCAGACGAATTAGTATTTCGGCGTTCTAACTTCCGGTCACATCGGCCTCTCCTTCTCTCCCGGTTCTGAAAATCATCCGTTATCATAGACAACGGAAGAGTGACAACTGGGTCAAAAACACAGAAGTTCTTGGCCCCTGGGTCAAGGCGCGAGTGACTGTGACCGCAAGAATGCTTAATACCGATCCAAGAATTGAATATAACGGTACCAAGCATGTTTGGAAAGCTGCATAAGATAAATATTTTCGAGGCTGTTAGTCCTCTCTTATTTTTTTCACCGTCCAATCGCGTCGATGATAGTTTGCGACGAGAATTAGCATCGACACAGCGCAATCTCCATATCACAAACTCCTCGGAGAACATTTCGAGTGAAACACTCGCCGAGGAAAGCACTAATGCTAATTTTAGAAGTGAATACGAGACACGGATGGGTCCATTTCATTATATTCCGTCCGGCGGTAAACCGAAGATAAATATTTTTGACGGTGTTGCTCCCGGTGACACCGCGCTCTCGTCCTCATCCTCATAGTCGACGGTGTCGTATAGCTGTCGCACATTGCTATGCACCACAACACGCCAGAGGTCGTCAAGCCGGTGGAGGTCGACGCATAAACCATCCTCGTGGCTAGGCTCGTCCCCATGTCCATCCTCTCAGCCCAAGCCGTCGGCCCCAGTAAGGTAGGTAGGTAGGTAGGTATAACGCGCCGGACTATCCAGCCGAGGGTTTACAGCCGGGTACGTGAAAGCACGTGAAAAATGCGCCATGGAATTGAAATTCAAACCAGCTGCCCCGAATGAAATTCAAACTAGTGTTTGAACAAGGTGAAAAACTGGTCCATGCTGCAACAAAACGAGAAGAAGAGACTGATTCCTTATTATTTTTTGGGAGAAGGTCGTATACCTAGTTTTGACTTCGAATGAGAAAAAAACGAAGTGAGGTTATGTGGCGCGATTTTAAACAGCGCAATGTATAGAGGAGAGACTAAGTAGTGAAGCTACTTCGAGAAGATGGCTTGACTGTAATATGTAAGTACCAAGGTACTGTATGAGAATGAGATACATATGCGTGTCGAGTGCAAACCGCGCCGAGGCGCTAACGCGTCTTGGAGACCATGAAGAGGTCCGATAAAAATCTCCTACTCTCTTGGTGTGACCAGAATTACATTATTTTACCGTAAAATAATGCTTGCTAGCTGTCCTGAGAGAGAGTGTCATCCGCACTCCGCTATACATTTCAATAAGCTTAGGCAATTACTGCAGCAGACGAGCTCTGTGTCTTTGGGATTGGTAAACCTTCGCATGGATAAACCCGGTTTTAGGCAGTTGAACGTAATGAGACAAGTTTCTCTTAACTCCCACGCATGGAGTGTGTAACGCTGCGACGGTTAGACAACTCTAAGAAATGCGGAAATCCGATAGAATCGGCTAAGGGTACCTACGATCCTCGCGGTCTTACTGACTGAGGAATCTCGAGGAAATGGTCAATTAAGAAGCTCCGTATAGTGCCCGAGGCGTAATGATAGTTTGAGATGAAATAGTATTCATGAAAATTGACAATCGAAGTTTGTATATTCGTTGAGTGAGTAGGTTGGGAATGCCTTGGCGACTCGTCCATTAGACACTTATTAAATGCATTTCTCGGCACACACCGACGGGACTATCGTCAGGTGGGATCTACATCCGGCCAATTTATTTAGGAAATTAATTCCTGACGATGTCCATCTAAAACGTATAAAACGGGCGTGCGCGCGCGCGCGCCTGCCAACCAGCCAAACGCGATATAACTAACGCCCGTTCGTCTCGCGTCGTATCGGAGACCTCGATCAAACCGAAGTCTATACTATGGTATACACACGGGCAACCCTATAAAATAAAATACCCGAGGGACTGGTGAATAAAAAATGCGAGCATTAATTCATTGGCCGAGTTGTATACCGCGCCGTTACGAATTTCCGAATCACGCGACAGGGACACCTCGTTATAATACCCGCGGACCGTAGGAAGGAAAAGAGAGGAGACGAAATAAATGGAAAACTGAAATGATTAGAAATGGAAATCCGCCACCCAGGAAGTAGGAGAGGCGGTTCTTTGGTGTCTCTTTTGAATCGGATAATCATTTAAATCTAATCACCGAATAACTCCGGAGACTTTGGTACCCCTTGACATAATGCTCTCCCGTTCTCGCATACAAATCGAAGCCCAGGGTTGAGATTCAACGAATTTTTAAATTTACAATTTTACCAAGTACCAAGATCGGTCTCGTGCACGCTGACTTGGAATCCTTTACGAATTCCTCGCGCGACTTACTCCCTGCTCTTCTCGGAACCACCTCACTCTTCAAGCTTTCTCCATAAATCCTTGGGACCACCGCGAGACGAGGGTGTCCTTCGGGACGGGCAGGGATGATTCTCTGAATTTATGCTAATCCCGTTCTCGAGAACGGGTCATTTCACACTTTTGAATTCCGCTGATCCATTGAGTATGGACGATTCGTTAATGTTTATCTCGTAAATTTAGGGTGAGCAGAATTTGACAAAGTATGGTAACCGAGTCCGCCTCACGTCCTGTGGGGTGAATGCAGTATGTATCGGAGAAACGATTGAAATTAACGTCCTGCACCATCAACCGCGTTGACATCCTACGGAACTAGCGTCATAGAATTAACAAGTAATACCGTACACGCCTGCAGTACATCACAGGCGTGTCAATGAATTCGTGGAATTGGTTCTTGGTAGTTGGTTTACAAATAGCCATTCACAGATTACTGAATTTTATTTCTATTCGGGATCGTTATCAGACGCACGTTTGTCGCTATACGTACGTTTACTCAAAGCCAAACGAGTCGGCTGCACTTCCGTTACTCCACCGAAAGTATCCAACTAACTAACTAACTAACTAACTAACTAACTAACGTATAACCGCTACTTAGCAATTAAAAGTGCACGATACAGGAAGACTGGCATATAGACTTGCTCGAGACACCGAGTTAAACTAAGTGTTACTTTCAGACTCAAGATACGAGATCAAAACTCCTACAGGCTTCTACACGAGTTACTGCACCCTGTGCTGGAGTTGTCATCTACATTTGCACGCACTCTGCAATTTACAATATCCTTCGTTTTTAGAATTCAAATTATTTTCCTTCTTTTACACCGCAGCGGGAGTTCATCGCAACCCGGACACCCCCATTACTTCCGGTTATGTGTCCCGCAAAAGTTGCGAGCTCGAGGGTATATCGTGTACGAATTTTAATTCCATTCTGCATATCGTTACAGCGAAATAGCGAATCGATAAAAATATCAATCAGTCGATCGACCAGGAATCTTTTTGCTCCGATTCCTCGAGGGCGTTGAACATCACCTGTGATATAAAGCGACACGTTCTGTCACTGCAACGATCACTGTCAAAAATCAAATATCGTCAAACAACGCGATTAGAACAAGGAGTAGACCCAAGGCTATATAAATCTCCTGGAGTAGTTCAGCGGTACTATAACTCATACCGTGGTGAACCCTGCTCTCATATCTGTGGCATTAGAGAAGCACAATGCATTGTAGAACACGTTCACCTCGACAAAGATGAACTAATTTTCATTTTCTCATTGTCAGACGGTATGAGACTCCAGACTTTGTCACAGAAATGATTGTACAGGATGCAGGCTGCCCTTATTGAGAAATCTGTGGCCATAAGGGCTACGGGCTTTCATCAGTCTTTTCTCCTTGAATGAGCCGGAAGTCGAATCAATAGATGGACCAGAAATTTGAATGAAAATCCTAGTTTAGTGAGTTATGGACTTTTCTTGGGTTCTGGTTCTCGATCAATCGTATCGAAGAGTAGTTTTCTGTTCACGTAGACGACACACCCGGCCGTTCGCGGAGACGGTGTCTGGGGAATCGAGCATTGCGAGTGTAAAGGTATTGCGCGGGAGTATTCGTGAGGTAAAACAAAGGCTGTATTTCTGGACGGACAACGAACGGTTCGATGGCAATGTAAGCCGAAGGGGTTAGGCCTGTGCCCTCCTGGACACGCAATCCCAGGAGGAGGTGCTCGTCGACACGCGATGTAGCATGTTCCTGGGACGCCAGTCTGCCATTGGTCAGGACCTGGTGGGGCGTCCATGGGAGCCTGACTTTCATTGGTCCCGCTAACAAGACAGCTTCACCGAAACGAAATAATAAACTGTGCCCAGACTCTTCTATTTTTAGTCGTTGATGATAAAATATATAAAAGGCTATTCATTACACTCGCCTGAAAAGTATTGCCTTTTTTTCTTTCATTTTTTTCTCCTTATCCTCTTCTTCTGCCACTTCTTCTTCTTCTTCTTCTTCTTCTTCTTCTTCTTCTTCTTTACCCCAGGTACCTACTTCACCTTTCATTATTCTCGCGGTCCAAATTTGGTCCCATCAATTCTGCAAGAAATTCAGCAAAGAGAGCAGACATCGCAGCGCTGGTACCTGCACAAAACTTGAAAGGCTGGAAGAAACTCGATTTTTTCATCCCGCCACTGTTCGTACATCTCACACGATTTGAACGAACACAAATTCTGGAAAGATTCTCTCCATTGTTTCGAACTCCGTACCGGAACCGGAAATTTCTCATTCCCGTCATCGGAATTTCAAGTTTTTGTTACCCTCGCCTTTGGCTATAGGCTTTTCGCCGCCCGCGCCAGGAAGTCGTCGAAGATTCGTCCACTCTGGTGGACGACGCTTGCCGTCGGACACCAGCACTGGAAGAAATGGAGTTCAACATCACAGCCCAAAACGCTAAAGTCTCTCAAAGAATCTTATCACATGATTCGATCGAATGATCATATGGAGATGAGTGTGACTCAGCTTGGCAATATCGACAAAATTTCGAGAAATTTTATTCCGTACTCATTCCACCGAGATATATGCTCGTATATACGATCCTTAGACAGATCTTAGAAGTCTGTGGTACGATGCTAAACGCCACGTCTGTCGGTGGCGAAGCAACGTCACGAGTGAGCATTCTGTTCGGAGCAAAAGAACACGTTTTGTGCGGTGGAAAGGTCTTGAATAAACCGCAGGTTAATTGCATCGTGATTTATATTAAATCGTTTACCGATATTATACCATTTTAATGTCTTCATTATTCGCTATGGTGAGGGCGCATGACAAGAACGAGTTTTCGAAAGTGTCCCTTAATTATTCGCATCGAATTGATCAGCTACCTGAATCTATCCTCCCGATATTTCCTCAACGTGTTGAGATATTGCTGAGAGTTTGATAATTGAACAGCTACCTACGATACGAGAAAGGAATATCCTGCGAGCGGTGAAGGCACCCACGTCTGTCGAAGGCACGCGTTTTGTGGTAAACCTTGACAATAATTTACCAGCTCGTTTGGCGGATGGGTCTTAAGTTAGTTAGCTGGATGTAAACAAGAGCTAATCAGCTTGACACGAGTCATTAAGATTAGGAAGGACTCGGTATCCTCGGATTTGGTATGCCGTGAGGATCACCGCTCTAAAGCGAGTTCTTCTCGGAAGAAAAAACTTCACCGCGTCTCCTTTCTCTCGTTTCTCGTCGGCCCCCGTTCCCCCCGTTCCCCACGTTTTCTTTTTTCATCTTCTATCTTCCCTTCTCAGTATCATCGCTTTTCCTCTTCACTCTCCATTTTTTTTTTTTTGCTCCTATTATTCTGTTTTTTTCATCTCCAAGGGAAACTCGGTCATACTTTCTTTTCTCACATTTCCTGCAGCCTCCCTACCATTTGTTTAACTTTTATGGAAAACTTGCCAAATACGTAATTCCTTTCATATATCCTCAGTTACAATGAGTTTGCATGACTAACAATAAGTCGAGTGCAGACTGGCCGTGGCGGTGGCTCATGGGCCAAATTTCTCAAGGGAACACTTAGCGACCGATACTTAAGATGGGACAACACGAGATAAATAATACGACCAAAGTTTCAGATACTTGGGGCGAGCCTGCCTAACGAGTTCTCGTTCCAACTGACGAATGACTCTACTGTCGCCTGTCCGCTACTCTTGCGTGTCTTTAATCTCAACGCATATATTTTACGGTCTGTGAAACAGTAGCTCAAAATATTACCTACTTCGATCAGTTCCTGTTCAGTGGTCTTCGATTATTATTGCAACCAAATCTAATTAGTTTTTTTCACAGCTCGTATATTTGTGAACATTATTAGAAATTATTTGGGCTTTTATGAACTACGTCTTAGATAGATTAAGCCTGTCGAAGAAAAAGTGATCGTCGAAAGATACAGGTTGCATCTTTCATCGAAATTTGAAGAAGTTTCGGTGAACTACGTCTAGAATAAATCAATCTAAAATAATTTTTAATTTTATCCTCGAATATATGTATAATTGATTTAAAAGAAATTTATTCCCAAGGTGTATATAAGTACCCCTTTAATTTATTTGACAAAGGAGTGAAAGCAGACCGTATATCGATCGTGAGAGATTCTGTATTCTGCAGTTTGAGATTCGCATGCTATTCTAGCCACGGACTGAACGTCATCGTAGTTTATTTTTCGTTTTTTTTAGTTTACGGCTAGGAAATCGTTCCTCTTTTTAGCCCGCCTTGATTGGCGACTACAGCAGGTTCTTTGAGTCGGTCGTGGGCTAGTAGCTTCCGTAATTCTCGGTTGCGTTGGGTTACGTAACGGGGGCGGATGCCGGACAGAAAATTGAGCCAATTAATTCACGCCACTCGGCGGGCAATCGACTCTGCACACTGTGGGGCCACAACCTTTTCGTTTCTTTGAAGATCGCTTTTAGTCGGGTCAGGACTTATCCAACAGTATAGACGAGAAGCTATAATCGAGCATTAAATCTCACACATCAAAATAAAATAGAGTACTCAGAAATAAACAAAGTGACATATGGAAATTCGCGATTAAAATACCCGAAATACGGTATTTTAGAACACCAGAGAATTCCGCGAGGCCATAACACTAAGAATCAGAATTTAAAATGTGTTCCTGAAATAAAGAATCTCGATTCCCCCGGCTTCTCCCTCCTCTTCCCGCCTTCGAGGATACAGGTGAGAAGTGCCGGTGAAAAAGATGACCTTGCAGGCGTCTTTATGAGGAATGGTAGCCGGGGGTTGAGCAGTCGTCGCGAGTTTGAAATCGAGGTGAAAAATGAAAAATCGTTTCGTTAATAGCCAATATAATAATTAACCGTTCGACCTGTACCCCGTAAGCTGACAGGTCATCTCTCACCTGGTTGTTCCGGAGGTAGACCTCACTTAGCAGCAATTTGATGCATTTAAAACAGCCCGAGCTACCCACCTGGAGCGCGGTCTCATCTCTTCGAAAGTCCATTAGCCATCCGGACAATTACATTCTTCATCCTTGCGTCCGCAAGCTCGACGTAACGTCGAGTTTCCATACGTGTGAAATCATGCACACGTGTATGTATACATGCGCGCGTACTTGCGGAATGATACGATTCCTATGTGTTACGTAGTTCGATAATAACTCGTTCAAATTTCCCGCTTCATCCATTTCATTTTACGTCTAAAATACCGTAGATTAAATTTACGATTACGACGTGCAGCATAACGCTTTGCTTCGCGTATTATATGCTAATTTCTCTTAAGCCACTATTCCTGCAGGCTGGAGGTTTCCACCTAGTAGTTTCTTTGCATAGTTAGCTGCAGCAGCTCTAGTCAAGCCCAATAAACGACGCCCTTAGTTTAACGCACTTAACAGTGCAGAAGTAGCGCTGGTTAACGGTAAAATATTCTACCGAAGCAGCTACTGTCTCGCCTTTTTGCCCAATGAAAAAGCTCCATACTACTGCACCAGTTTTAACGAGCGTTTATCTAGCCTCGCTATATTATAGAAAAAGTGCACAGGATCCTATATCCGCGTATTGTAGGTCATATTTGATGATGCCAAGGTTATTATGTTCCACTTTGTTTATATACGTACTTTTATACACACATGCATTTATACTCGCGAGCGTAGTAGCTGAACGGCATGGTAGCTCCATAGTCAGCAGCTCCTAAGAAATAACAGATTGAATCACGATGTAACCAGTGTGTGCCGGTGCACCTATAACATTAGCATAAACCTAATATACCCGGTGCACAATACGTTATTATAAAGAGCGAGAGCTACCGCTTGTATATCTCACGAAGGACTGTTAGCCTTAGCTTTGGCTTTGGCTTTGCCCGCATACTACAGGGTTAGGTAAGTATACCTCCGAGTCGTTTGTACCCCAGATGCGTCTCGGCGATACGTCAGAGAAGCGGATGCTCTATTTAACATAATATAATTGACCACACGCAATTCAATAGATTTTGCATAATAAATAAATTGTATTGTGTCGGGGCGATACCTAGCCCCACCGTCCCTCCTCCCTATTCCCTTTTCTCGAGGAGTTCATGGGCTGCGCGTCGTTCCTTCAATGATTATCATTCACAGAGATAACAAATTCGTTTGTTTACTATTCATTTTCAATATCTTTTTCTCAAACTTCTCAACAGGGTATAACACACATCGCTATACTCATATTTCTTTCACTCAGATTGCTCACAGCTAATTTCTACCATTTTTAGTCATAATTCAAAATTATCTTATATTAGTAGGAGAAAGGTCGCATTGTTCATCAAAATTTCTTCAAATTTAGGGGAAATAATCTACATCATCGTTGCTTTGGGGCAAATCAAACATATTCATCGAATTTCAGTTTCAAATACAGAAATTATTGACTTTGAGACATTTTTTCGTAAACTTTGGGAAAAAAGTAACATCGCTCTACAGTATTCCCTATGTTTCAAAAAGTTTCGACGAATCATGCGGCGACCAATTTTTCTTCGGTATATTCAACCTATCTAAGAGGAAGTCCATGAAATGTGAAATAATTTCTACATATATTCAAAAGGAAAAGTAATTAGCTGTGGAAAACCTGAATCGATGGAATATTTCTCCGGAGCTTAGCAGTGATTTGAAAAAAAATTTATTTCCAATGTGTATACACCCCCTTGAAGAGGAGGAAATATTCACGTTTATTGCTCAGGCAGGAGCGATTACCATTCGTCTTACTCAAGCCTCGACGGGAAGTGACCGATCTTGAGGGGTGAGCGTTTCTAGAATGGACAAGATGCTTACGTACCCCCTGGTTTACACAGCGTCGAGGTATACATGCTGCAATACCTGCAACGTATACCGAGGCGCTATGAGTAAAAACAACCAGGCAATTCCATCAGTCCCTACGAGTCGAGCGAGGAGTGCTAAGAATGATAATGAGAGATGGCTGAAGCCCGATATACTTTTTCCTCTAACTGCTATGCATAAATTCATTCGGTTGTTGCGCCGCGGCACGGTGTCCCGTCCGCGTCGACCGCCCACCTCGCAACCAACGATTACGATTTCATCGTATATGCGTTATACCAGGCGAGAACAATCATCGTTTCCTCAGCATTCCCTCAGTTTCATCGCCTTTCTTTAAACTATAATGGCGATCACGTGTCCCACTGTCTTTTGCAAATAGATTGCATTCGAATAATCGCAAATTTGACTAAATGAAATTTTTTTAAACGGTTTTCGGTACATCTTTCAAAGACCTTAATTCAAAATTGTGGCGAAATACTTGATGACTGATACGAGCTGTTTATGTGCGGACGTATAGGATTCTCTCGAATTTGCTTCGGACCTCTTATCGGTTCAAGGATAACGGGCCCCGGTTGAGAAAGGCAACGAAAAAGTATGTAAGGGTGGTTATTTTTTTTTTTAAAAGTAGCTCCTGTGCGATCGACGAACCGAAATCGTCTTGTCCCTGATGAAAAACGAGAAAGAGTCAAAGAAAGAGAGAGAGAGAGAGAGAGAAAGAGAATTAGATGGGTTAAGGGGGATGTCGAGGGAGGTAGAAATGTGGCTTGGTATAGTTGTGTCCTTAATTGACAGGCTGCGGGACCGTAGTGTCCTTTGGCTTGGTTCGTGGCAGGACCTCGTTAGCAAGAGGATCTAGCGAGAGGATGCCAGTCAGAATGCCATCTGCAGGTATACGAGGACGCGGGTACGCGGACGTTGAGATATTCGAATTTTGAAAGCTGCAGCGTCTAGATGGTGATTAACTCTCGAAAAGTTATTAAGCGTAATCGGGGCTCCTCGCTTTATTAAATTCTCGACAATTTTAACGCATCGAATTTCGAATCTCTCCACTTTTTTGAACGCGCGAATTAAATTTATCTCGGCAATGAGATGTACAAGGGATAGTTTCTTCACGTAGCGGACGAACGTCTCCGGGTTTTCTTATCAAATCTGTACCTGTTTGCCACTCGGCAGTTTGCAGGAACAGATATGGCAAAACGGGTAACGTGTTGGAATTTCTTGAGTAGATCTTCGTGCTAAGGCCGCATTGCAGGCTAACAGCTTGTTCTTGCGATCGCTACTTACTCCTGGGTAATTGCCTTTTGATTGCTGCATTAACGAGTGTTTGCAGTTGGCTCTTTTTTTTTGATCTCCTTTACTCGAACGCCTAGAATATCAGACTTGGTGCACAAATCGCGTTGCTGCTTTACTTTTTCTCGCAATTTTGTTGCTACCAAAAATCGTACTTTTTTTGTACGAAAAAAAAAAATACATTTTTAGCCACTAAATTTTCATTACCAGACCATTATCCGCTATTGTTTGGCAACGGTAGCTAACTTCAATTCTTCCATAGGTATAGGGTGGATAATTCAGCGCACGCTAGCCAATATATTACAATTTGTCTTGAAAGAATTGCTGTTTTTCAGGGCCCCCCCGCAGCTCGGGACTAAAGGCCCAAAAACACATTGTGTATCCCCATACATATACGGCTATACATAATATTTATGTAGGAGCGGACTGTAGGCTAGGAGCATTCTGTATTCCATTTAACCAAGATGCTAGATTGATGATCGCGCTAAATACAGCCTATTATATATATTATACGCCTCTTTCACTGTGGCATTATTAAATGCATAATGGAATAAAATCAGTCTTGTCTGCTCCTCTTTCAGTTTTCTCCTCTATTTTTCTTCTCTCTTTTTAATTTATTTTCATCTTTCATTATTACCGCATACGCTCGTCCCAACGAATTCCATCATTTTTCTTCTTCCGAAAACCGCATTCTATTATTTTTCATCTATTTTATAACGTTTGAAAATTGTACGTCGTACTCAGAGGCTGGGAACCTCGAGGTCTCGATAACAGTTAACAAATTAGTTAATTAAAAATTTACGGCGATAGAAGGTCGATGCCCAAAGTCGTAAATGCAATCGAGGTTGCTGGTAATGCTGGTTGGCATTTAACAGCCCTTTTATCACGTGTAAATTCACTTTATCGACGGATATATCACGGAGTTTTGTAATGATTTATAACGAGACCGAGAAACGGTTTAAAAACAAGAAGAAGAAACAGGAGAGAAATAAAAAGAAGAAATGAAAATAAAAAATTCCTAGCCCTATAGAGCCGAGCCGAAAGTTATTTGGTAGAGTCGGTTAATTGTTGAAAAGAATCTGGAAAGCTTAAAGTTGCCTTCTAGATTCTTGGAAGATTCTTTTTGTCAAAGACGTTAACAAGAAGCTACAGGTTGGCCGTAAACCCAGGCAGGGGTAAGATATATCCATACTAGTATCCTCAGATTTTTTTAAAACTGTTTTACCCTTTTTAAGGACCAAAACTATGCACGGTAGCTACGCACTCGATGAATAAAAATTAATATTTACCATAATTAATTGCGCCATTACTACTAATTAAGGATCCGTCCACGGAGAATCTACCTGCGCGGTCTTCCGACTCCTAATGCCGAGGAAATAAACTAATGTTTTTATTTTCGGGTCGACCTCAACGGCCTAGAACCTGCAGGAACGTCTGCAAAGCTGTCAGACAGCCGAGGGTGACGTTTCTGCTCCAGGCTTCGCTGCACGTTTCTAAACGACTACGTTTCACCGACCGTATTCCGTCTTCTGTCTTCTGTCTTCTGTCTTCCATCTTCCGTCTTCTATCTGCCTACCTGGCCAAGATTTGAACCGTGTTTAACACAAAATGTCAGAAAGATTTAGCTCCGGCATTGACGACCCCGTGGGACTTTTTGACGCTTACACAGCTTTTTCTTACTCACGTTTTTCCTCAGGGTCGGGGTTAATTGGTGAATTTTTCTGGACGAATAAATTCGGCCGGTTATCGTCCGAGAAGGATGACCAGGAAAATTAACCTGCCTCAAATTTTTGTACCGTTATTTTTAGTTTTGCAAAAATATTCGAGCTTACCTATAGCGTTAAATTTCTGTCTGAATTAGGCTTCGGCTTTATGTTTTAGAAACTGACTTTAGTTACAAAAAAAAAACCATGAAAATGAAAGAATCGGAAAAAGAGTTTCTCCGAATATTCTGCGGAATTTGTATAAATTTTTAGATCCTGCCAATTTGCGTTGACATTTGTTTTTTTTTCTACCCAATTACGAAAAAACTACGGCTAGATAGGATCGTGAACGCGGTCTTTCTACCTGAATAGCTTGACGAAAAAGGGAAAGGAGGAGAAAAAAATGGATGTATCTCCCGTTAGGTATTCGTAAAACAATGCGAGTTGACATCTTTCCTCCACCTGTGCACCCCAGAACCTTAAGGAACCTAAGGAACCTGAGGAACGATCGGGGGTCTTAGTCCGTCTTAGTTTCTCACGACCCCTGTGCCGGCGACAAACCTTTAGGGTTGCTGCTGTGGTTTCACTGTGATTTGTGCGAGACCCAATTGGAAAATATTGCTTCGAAAATGTCGTGGGTTAAGACAAAAGAACCTTGCCTCAGGTAATAATGGCCTTCCTTTGAATTTACATGAATATTCATTCTCCGCCTCCACCATTCCTCTATCATGTACGAAAACGTCTTCATATAAGCTCTTTCCATTCCGACTCGCAGGAATTCACATCCGCAACGTAAAGAAGGAATTTTCGAGGTGCTAGCGTCTCATGGAACAATTCTTCAAAAACCTATACTCTCATCGCACCAGATTATTCAAAGCATGACCAGCTTTAGAATTTCTCAACCTTCGAACATTCATATATCGGTTCATTTAACAGAGGGTTGTATTCCGAACATTCGGGGACCAAAAAAATCAAGAATTGAAGCTACTGCTGGTCTCAATTCTTACAAGAACCGATTTCACTTGGACTGCGTTTAGCTATGAAAGGCAATGGGTCCCAAATCCCAGCTTACACTCAATTAGACTGATTGTGAGAAAAATGGTCTATTTCGCGCCGTATGTATTACTTCGATCGCTAGAATGTTTTATCAGTCTTTAACCTCCAAAGGCCATTTATCGCCCTTGAAGATAGGCTGAAAACGAATGATAATGCAACGGTATCGTATTAGAATCTTCCGGTATATCTAGTCCGAAGTATAAGCCAACACATACGTCCATAACGTGCGTGTAAAATGAATACGTATCTGTAGATATAAGAGTTCCTGGGCGCCAAAACAGATGAAGCTCGTTACAAATGGAATGGAGTTTATAATCAGTATCTCCGCGGTGGCATCTACTGTTCGGAGAGGTGCCCGCGTGGTTTCGTTGGTCCGGTTGCTGTTGGCTTGTGAACCTGGTTAGCTAGTTCTCCGTACTCGTTTTGTATCCTCGTGTTGGTAGGTAGTTGCGGTATCGTATGCTGTGTTGTAGCCACCACCGAGCACCTGCACACGAGAAACAAAACGGTCAGTCGACCAACAATAAGATATATAATGGGCATGAAAATCCGTCGTATTTATCATTGGTCCGTGCACTCGCTCCCTCAAACAGTTTATCATTCCAGAAAAATTCGTGATCACTTCTACTCAGTTCTGGTGTTCGTGTCTAGTAGGTAATATAAGGAAGTTAACATAAGGCTTGCTGAAAAAGTGTTAAATGAATTTGACGGACGATATTGAAATTTGATATCCGTAAATGGAATCGAATTTTGTTTGTATACATGCGTCTAAGATACGTGGGTATGTGTAAATCGGTAATAAGATGGCTGACTGGTTGATATTTTTACTGTGGCGAGAATTCACCCCGCCTTTAACACCCTAAGGCACGATTTCCTTTCTGCCCTTCTGCCCACGCGGTGGTTGAAAGCCTTGGCTTAGGGCGATGGAATAATGATAATAATTAAAAAAGAAGAATCGAATGGGAGTGGAATGGAGTGGAGAGAAATGCGAGAGGAAGACTGCGAAGGGTTAAAACAAAACTCACGAAAGAAGAAGAAGAAGAAGAAGAAGAAGAAGAAGAAGAAGAAGCAGGAGAAGAAGAAGGAGCGTGACGCGATATGGTGGGCTTTGGACCTGCAGACTCCCCGTGTCTCGGGGGTCTCAGGTCTCAGGAGTCTCAGAAACTCGCGAGGTAAAGGCTAGTCGTATTTGCATGCCGTTTGCTGGATACCTTAGAGTAAAGTGCAGGGGGCGTGGAGATCTGCTCCATTGGTTCTCTGCTTATTCTTCATTGGTTCACCATTGGTTCTTTCCTCAAGTAATGGTCGCTCCAACATTTGCTACTTGGTATATACGGTCAAAGCGACAGACAACAAAACTATCACAAGAATTCCTTTTCGTGATCCTCGACACTACGACCAACGCTACTATACGACCAATACGTCATGCTGCTATCCACGGCACAAGCGTATCCTCTCAACATTATATACTTTTGCACCAGGAGTTGACAAAGAACCAGAGACTTGACGATTTCGAATCCACGTGCAGGATACAAATTGCTCTTTTTTCTCTTGGCTTCGCCATAACGTGTATGAATCTTGGGACGTTCACCTAACATGAGGAGGATCATGCAACGTATGCTAGTGAATTTGAAACCAACAAGATTTGAGTCTTATACTTCGGCAATGCTTTTAGAGAATGTGACAATTCGAGTTGTCGTCGTCGCTGTCAACTTGAGTACTCTTATCATGTTTCCAGGACAGATGGCAACTCGATGAGAAAGTTATCGGCAACCGTGACATGTTTGCTATTCATTTCTTGAATGCTCAAAATTTTTGAAACAGCATTTCATTCACTGTCATCCAACGATCGGTGGTATTACGAATGACATCTACATCTGATCGTATTACAGAATCAATAAACGTATTAACATATAACCTGTGGATGGATATCGTAGAGCAGACAATACGATGAGTAGATTTCAAAAAGTCGTGTCGTAAAGTCGTTCACGAGTTTAACTAAAAATCGTTATTTTAATAAGCTGATTAAAAAACGTGACATTATTCGGTTTTGGTTATTAATATTTTCACCGCCAGCCACCGCGACGCCTGATATTAGCTTGAGTGAGTGTATTAATATCCTGCAGCACCTTCTGTCGCCCGGGTCCTGAATTAGGCAGGCTGTCGTACACACACTCGCGGTCGCGCAAGCGTTGTAATTAGTATTAAACTTTGAGCCAAATGTCGGTGGTCCGGGTCCCACGAAGCAAAACGAGGCCCATATGCTCCCGATAAGATCTCCGGGTGTTCTCTTTGCGTACCCCAGGTTCCCCGGGTTCCCCAGGTTCTCCAGGTTCCCCGGGGTTCCTCACGCGAGGCTCGACGTCGAATAGTAGCCGTAGGTAACTACACTACGCACCTATCTACTACTTATAGTCGTGTAGTTGCCGGTGGCTCGACGCGTCCTCATCCGAATCGAAAAGATCTTTATCTTCTGGGGCAGGGACTCTTCGGTCATGCCTCGATCCCCGCGAAACCGTCGCCCGCGGGTCACCAAGACGTTATATTGCTTATTACCACCTCAAATGGTTTCCGCTCGATGTTTCACCTGTGAAAAGAATTCTCTCTCCTAACCCGAATTCGGGAAATTTCACTAGGTAACCACAAGTGCCTAAATTTCTTCCTTTCGTTTATCACAAGGTGGAAATCCGGTTTTATTACAATTGTAAATATGTAACGACGAAATATGCTGCAATCAAATTTCAAACCGCTACGCCTCTCACAATTGATTTCCAGATTGCTTCATATTTTGGCAAAGAGTTCGCTGATTCACAAAGTATCAACCGAACGAATTCCATCTAAATTGAACAAACGGTTACCGAGATATGGATGCTTATATAAACGCCGAAGACGAGTTCCGTTCAAATTCAGTCACTCAGTTCCAGAAAATTTGTCAATCTTTTGAGTAGGTAGAAAATTTCGTCGGAATCGGTCGACTGGTTTGAAATTTATTCGACGACTGGAATCTGGACTTGTATATCATGTATAGAAGTGTTGAGGCTGTACGGGCCTCAGATATTTCCGATATTACGAAGGCAGCGTGTGTTGTAAGATCGGGCTTTTAACGCCTGCTGCGAGATGCGGGAGATAGTGTGTCGCGTGTGATCTTGATACAAGTTTGTATAAAAGACGAGCCAAACTTGAGTAAATTGTTGCTTCTAACGGGGATCCGATGGAATGGAGTTATCCAGAAATTCAACAGAAGCAAGAAATAAAACTCGATTATAATCAGCATCGATCTAAACTCGTTTTACATCCTGATCTGTAGCAAATCTTCACGAAATTTCACGGTCTAACTATCGAGCTTCAAAAGGTTTGAAGAGCTCAAGGTAGAAGACCGTCCAGTCTTCTACGACAACAAATTTGATCAACACTCAATTCGTTGTTAGAATCCATGGATTCACGGCCACTGTGTTACTCGTTTTAGCACACGACCGGAGTGGGACTAATGATGAAGGAATTGACTTGAATAATTATTATACAACTGATGACATTTTTATGGTAGCTAATAAGCCGCGCGAGATTGAGTATTTAAGATACCGATATGTTACGAGGAAAAAGTCGTAATTATCGGTATAGCTTGAAATTTTGCGAAATTTCGGTACATTTTTATTTCAAGAATCGGGAACAGGAAACACGTGGCTGTTACCGTTTTGACTGGTTAGAATTTTGCACGACCATCGGTTCAGCATTCGTAAATCTGATTACGTGTAAATATTTACAACCGATATCTAGAGGATTCGAAATAAAATGAACGTCGACACGATCGTGGGATAGTCGATAACGATCGTGGTCCTTTTTTCTCTTCTTCCTTGTTTTTTAAGTATTTATTTATTCAGCTAATCATTAAGTCTGATTACAATAATCGGGTTCGGTATTTGTTCGCGAGGTGCTCTCCGACCCATATCCATCCTGTTATTATTTAAATTTATTAGAAATCTGATGGCTCTACGAAACCTGTATTTAGCGCTCGGAAGAGGATGAGTGCGTTTGCTTTCTTGCCCGCTCCTGCCTCCTATACAGCCGTTCAGGAATATAGTGTGAACACCTTGGTAGAAGACGTTAGGTACCTGAACAGCCATCTATATACCTTCACACATATTTCTATTATATGTAGTGCATACATTTATATACTAGGTGTTTGATTTTGAATGATAACATTTTTCAAAAATTGCAGACAGGGTAGCAGAAAAGTTTTGCAATTGACTCCCTATCCCGCGATTTGAAGGTAAAAGGAATGAGCTTTTGAAGATACAAAAATGTAGAACATGGGTTAACGGTTTCCTTGGAAATTACAAAATTATTATAGAACCGTAAAATTCTTATTCGCAGATTTTTCCTTCTTCTTTTTTTTTCAGTGCAAATTTACACATGATCGATTGTTCCGATTTAAAATTACACACCTGACACCGGGTATATCTACGGCCTCGACCGATCTATGTCGTTGACTTTGCTGACCGCGGCCACATAAAATTAACGGCGCCTAAAATTAAGTTAAGATTATTCAAGGTCATTTTAACTCACGTTAACGAGGTTCGGCGACCTATAGACGATCATTATGCCGATCGTGGATCGATTTTGGTTACCTATATCATTTCATAAGTTTCCTCGATAGAGAGTAGAGATATGGTAGATTTTTTCACGCCTTCACTTTAGGGATTCAGGAGACGATTCTACGTATAAAAATTGTTACGAAACTTTGATCGCCGATCTTGGCTTACTCAAAAACGCATGTGATTTAAATTTCATGTCAAATTTTCAAAATTCTTGTCTGATTTAGACCACCGATCTTACGAGTGCGAGACTATGCAGGTAAGGTATGATGCGGAGTCTAGTTTCATATGGTAGGGAACGAGCTGTGTATAACCTGGAGCATTTCATGGTTGACGAAAAAGTGAAATAAAAGGTAAACTGTAAAACTAAAAGAAAAAGACAACAAAAAAAAGAAAACAAAAACGAAAGGAAACTAACGTTGAAAGAATAAAAAAATAATGATAACAAAAAAATGGTATAAAGGAAAAATAGCGATGATAAACGGTCCCGCGCGCTGGTAGGTAGGTAGGTAGGATAATATTATGCAAATTTGTAGTCAATACCTAATATAAGATAATCACAATGATTATCCCCCTCTTCGTTGATCTTTTTTCCCCCATATCCGAATACATACCCTCTGATCGGTGTGCGCAAGTTGCAATCGGTGCATGCACTCGCGTTGCTCTACTCAATTCGCCCGCGGGCCCCTCCTGGTCTCTGGAGTCTTGTGGGTCCTGAAGGAGGACAAAGGGGCGAAGGGATGAAAGGGGAGGGGAGGAATCTCGTATAGGTAAAAATGCAACGCTGCTTATCATAAAATATGCTTGCTATGTGGCTTCGCACGCACCGTCGGCCACGCACCCTTGGGTGCCTCAGGTGCCACATAACATTATGTGCTTCCTACATGTCTGGAACCGTGCGTCGTGTCCGTATTACAAGCGCGAATCGCGCGCTCCGATACCCTCAGGCACATTGGAAATTGTCCCTAATAACAGGGGGTCCAGGGTGGAGAGTCCTGGTGCAGTGGTCTGTATACCGCGTGCAATTCTATCCTGGAAACCGCGAGGGTCACTCCTACGTCGACTAAACCTGCCTGGGGATGAAACTGCTTCTTCCGCGGTGTCTGGACCCTCGATTTCACCCTTTGGCGCATTCAGGATGCTAGGATTTACGAGCTTACCAGCTTCCAGTCCACCGAGCTCTTCGGTATAACTATTCAGGTTGTCTCACACTTAGTTCTCACTTGGTTCAGAGAGTAAAACAGTTTTTTACTCGTTTCCTAATCTCGTGTTTTGAAAAAACATCCCTCATCCTTGATCCATAATTCCATGTTGATAAATGAATAAAAATTGATGGATAAAAGTGAAATTAATCACCGCAGGATGGCGAGTAAAAATAACGACGGGGTGAAATAATTAACGATTAGCTACGGTAATTTTTTTCTCATTTTTTCGTTTTTTTTTTTTTTTCTATTAAAACGGGTTGCCGCAGTCTGCGAGTATAAGCTTCAGTCGGTAGGTTTTATACGTATGTATGTAGTACATAAAGGAGGAAGTGACGGGTGCCAACTTCTCACCGAAACCATAAGAGACAAAAAGGTATAACTCACCCCGCAATAATTTATTCGCGGCGGATGTGGCTTGGGGGAGAAAATACAGGGCCTCGTTTCATACGTTACTAATTAACACGTATTCTGCCCTGGCACACTATCTCGCATAAGTGTGTCCTGTCCTCATAGAGCAGGGGCCGATTTCCCCTTCTAGCTTTCATCCTCGTTTCGGTACTTATTATAGACTCTTATAATTCCCTTGCGGATTAGTCTAATCGTAAATAGGCAAGACATGAATCCACGTCATTTGCTTGGTCGTCAGAATTTTCTATATATCCGGAACCTGTAGCTAGTATTTTCCGGTTCCTATATCTATATCGTACATATATAGCTACTCGGTAATAATGAGTATAGACCCAGCCGAACTGCCCGTTTCGGACAAGCTGCAGCACGCGTGTTTGCGCGTATGAGTGCAGCGCGCTATATCTTGGAGACACATCAGAGATCCGAGCCGTGATACCAAGCACGCATATTACCAGACCCAAAGAGCAGATGCTAGCTTCGGTTGAACTCCGGGTGCCCCGTTAGCGCGGACCGCGCTGCAAACTACTCGCCACTTATTTGGGTCCCGAGACCGTTGTAGTCACTGGCACTCTCGATCCCAAGACGGGGCTATGGGGTGAACCAGAGGCATGCAGGGGCTGCAGTTAAGGTGATGCCGTACTTACTCGTAATTTTACATCGAATTCAAGAATCATACCACGGAAAGAATATTTATCAGAACGAATTTCCCTTCGGGGAAGCGTGATTTCGATTTATTTTATTTTTATTTTTCTTATATTTTTTGTTTTGCTCACATTTTTTTGGTCATCTGCTCTTCGTCGATTGGAACCAGAACGATTCCTCGAAAGGAAATTTTGTTCCGATGAATATTCTTCCCTTGGCACGATTTCAAAACTGTTCGAAATTTCGATTATAATCAAATTTTTTGGTCATCCGCTACTCGTTGATCGAAATCAAAAGGATTACCCGAAGGGAATTTAGTTCTGATCAATATTCCTCACCTTAAAGGCGATATAGGTAGAAATTAAACCAACCCTATAGCCTGAGACTCGCTTTAATTATTTTTACTGTACTTCTAAAAACTGATATTTTTTGCAACGGGTTTGGAAAAAAAAAAAATTAGTTACACATTTTTTTACAAAGATGAAGGAATGAAATGAGATTTATTTATGGCTAGACATTGTGTAAAGTGGTTTCACGATTGTTGCATTTCTTTCCCTGGATGTTGAAACCTAATCAGAATCTAGATAAACTATTATTCTACGATCGTATAGTTATTTTATTTATGCTGATTCACTTCCTACTCGTTTTAGTTTATCATACTGGGGTTTATGAAAAGAAAATAAATTTTGACTATCTTATACCAAATACCGTGGAAATAAAAATCAATAACGAAAATTAAAATAACAAAATAAAAGTATAACTCGAACTGTTACTCGATTGAACAGTATACACAGTATTCCGTCTATCAACTAAACAGAGGAAAAATTCAAATTGAATCAAAAACGGGTTCATAAGACTCGAAAAAAGTATGTCGTTGACTTTATGTCATGCATTTCTCGTGGTTAGATTCTATGACAATTGAAAAAAACGTAGAATCCTTTCATTACAGTATCAAATAAGAAAAGTATCATCCACCATTAACTATACTTAAGTTATATCGTCTAAGCTATTCGATTGTTAGCGTTTCGCACGGCTACCTTCGTCATTTTTTTATAATCTGACCGAGTTTGAAGACAACTGATGAAATTAGTTTTAATACATTGCCGTGAAAAGAGAAAACTGTTGTTCATTAATTTATTCCATTGTCCGAGAAAATTCTGCGATGAATTTGAGAGAAGTTAAAAATTTTGTAATTTTCCTTAAAGTACTTTTTCTCCAATTATCGATGGCTATACCTAATATAGCGAAGGGATTGAATCATAAGCCGTTTGATGCGTCGGGTTAACCGCATGTATATATATATAACTATGCTAAGTGGTACAGGGGATATTTAAGCGATGAGTTCAGAGATAACATTGGGGCGTCTGAAGGCGTCGATTTTTATTATTTTTTGTATTTTTTATTTGCGTGAAAATTCTTTCGCAACGCTTCGTCTTGATCGGCTTCGGCCGCGGTTCTTCCTGGGTCTCGGTCCTCCTCGGAGATCGGGTCTGGCAATCGATGCGATGGTACGCAACGTACGCGACCCGAAACAACATTCTCGCGTTTTGCAGTGTGCCGATTTAGAGGTCCGAAATAACGCATGGAGACGCCATAAGCGACCCTTGGTGAACGCCGGACATACCTTGGCGACAAATACACCGAAGACCCGTGAAACTGAGAAAACAAAAGGTGCTAAGTCAACGAGGTCGCAGCGATTCGTCGTCCTCCAGGATTTTACCCGATCAAGAAGGCACGCCGACCCTCCAGGGGATCCTTGGCCAAGGTATTCCAGGACCTAAGGTGTCCCTGTAAATTCTTCTCCTTTCTTAAGATAAAGAGAAAAAAAAAAGAAAAGGAAAACAAAAAGAGAAATGAAAGGATGAGGAGGATTCTGCACGCAGGTTCTAACTCACTGTTCAGCGCCAGTTCCCCTAGAGTGCCAAAATAATTGTTGGCTTTGTAAAGACCGCGAAACCCGTGTCTTCCACAATCGTTTCTATACTCTATAGCGCGAATAAGGAATCTCATTCGACAATTTGTCACAGCTACATTTTTTCGGGCGGTTTAAAAAAATAAAATAAAATATTTAGCTGATAAAATTGAGAGTCGCTATTACCGTTATATGTTTGCCTTGAAATTAGGTAAAAATTAGCGATAAAAGTTAGGGATAAGAAAAAATAAATCTAATGATTAAGACGACGTGAAATACATAAACATATTCATTGGTGAATGATCGTGAACAATGGTTAGCTTTGCATCAGGAGCGAACAATGAAAACATTTAAACAAAGACGTCGGCCCCTGCAGCGAGCTCGCGGTAGTTAGGTAGGAATTGATTACGTTCCTAATTACCAAATAGATTAGCATACATTTCCATAAAATATAAACGCAATAAAACCGAGCGTAAATTGTCGAATTAGAAATTGAAAATAACAATGCTGCGTGGTTGTTACTTATACTTACGTGCCTCCCAGTCCGAAGATATAACGAACCGTTTCCTCGTGTTATACGCGTTCACTGATTTAACTTGGGGGCCAGACGCTAATTAAAGAATATGAAAAGACGAAACGACACGTGAAAACGAACGAATAAACATTTTCATTTCTACTTATACGTAGGTATATATTTGGGTATGATTTTAGTCGGATGAAAAATTCCGTTGCCTTGAACTCCTTAAATTGGACTTACCGATGTTGCAAGAGGTAAATTCATTGTGTGCAAAATAATTTCAGGTTCATTTCGAGAATCGAATTAGGCGAATTTCGGAAACGAAAAATGTATAAAATTCACAAAGTCATGTTTCTTGAATAACAAATTGTGGCGACAGTTAAACAATACATTCTAGAGGCATGAGGAAGTGGAAAACATAAGTTCTTTGAATTTGAGAAAAATCGGTCAATGGGTTTGGGAAGGGTAGGTAAAAATGTGGTTCCAAAAGTAACGATTAATATCTCAACGTCCATGTGTGCGATTTCGAAGCAACGAGCTTTCCGGCCAACTGTAGCACGATTTGGAAATCAAATGTGTGAGGAGTAGCCGTTCGAATCTTCATTGCTGCATAGCTCAGTAAGTGTTGAACCGATTTCATCGAAATTTCGTGTCTTTCATCATGAACAGATCTGTTATACGTTTCTTAATAATTCGGAGGAACAGTTGGACCTAAAGTTTCAATTCTAAGTATCGACACTAAAAAGATCCAAATCGTTAACGAAGTCGAGTAAAATTTGTCTTCGCGTTTTTCAGAAGCATCAGGTTACTACTCCGCATCAAAAATCTAGTGGCTAGTAGACGTGGAAATAAATTTTCAATCTAAGGCAATTGAATCTGCCAATAAGTATCAATAACTCGTCTTTAGAATTTATAGTCTCTTCGGGATCAAACCTCTGCCTATTAGGTATACGTATAACCATCCTCGTCTCAGGGTTAATAAATCAAAGACCCACTGGCGCCTTGACGCACCCTTAGCTATTCTACGACAAGAATTCCCAGAATCACGTCCTGCCGGACGTCCTCTCACCTTCGAAGGCCAATCAACGAACGAAATCTTGACTCCGTAGCCACATACAATACCTAATACACCTATTGGCTACCTCCACCATCACCGCGTTCACCCACGCTTAGGCTACAACCACATTTGTGTGTTCATTTATCATTATATGTAGCTGTATTCTACCACCGTCAACCTAACCCTAAGTACTATTACCACGTTGAGTATAGGCACGACGAGTGTGACCGCAACCGCGTATCGGCATCGCTGTACAGAACCGCAATAAACACCATCAAGCATCAACCATCACCAGAAGCTCCCTGGAGTTATCCTGCGTGAACACTTGAACAGAAACAGCGACGAAGAAGACGACGAAGAGGAAAAGGACGACGGAGACTTTGCGCTTGAATTATCAGTCGCGTGTGATCATTGCCGTAGCACGCACACGCCCACGGCTCACGCATCGACGTCAGCCGACAAAGGGGACCGAGCATCCATAATTCAAGCAATCCAGTCGCCGAGCGTCCGCGTACCGGGGCGTCGATTGGCTCTTTAGCACGGCGGAGAGTTCTCTTTGCCATTCAGGACTGTCTATGGTCAAACGATGCGAGCGGAGCGTCGCTTACTCGCTCGCTAGCTGCCTGGCTGAATCGACGCACCTGGCCACCGCAAGGAACTCGAGACTTTTACGAGTCAATCGAATCGCTCACACCAACGCCAAATACTCTTTTAATCTATAACGACCTATCTCACACGTATCATAAATATTAATCAAACATTTATTCCGTTTCTTTCGACGGATCGATCGATTCCGATTTAAACTATGACGGATTTCGTTTCATATAGAATTCAATGGATTTGGAATTATGAGAGGAAACTGCAAATTAGGGCGTCTATGCAGATGTGCATTTTTCTCATTGAACAAATTGCGACTAAAATTAATCTATCTTGGGTAAAATTTAGTCATATTTTTCACTAATTCTAATATATCGCTGTAATAATTATTGAATATATTCATTATCCGATTTGGTACGAAAAAGTTTGAATATTAGTTTGAAAAAATTCAATCAGTTGTAAATTAGATCATGATTCTTATCATTAAGTAATTTATTAAAAACATATCGAACCTACGAGTATTAAAAATTCTTCTATATCGTACTGGATGAAGTAATATAGGATAGAATGTGTTATTTCTTTCCCATATGTATACGTATCGCTATTTAGCTACCGAGCAAGAGAATTATTATTCTTCATGGTTAATTATCTTGAAATTTATTTCTCCGTACCGTATAAAGTTTAACTTATATTCTATACGAATTTAGCTTTCTTTCGGTGAATTTTCGTCATCTAAAATACGAAGTATGATAATAATGAGTGTGTTATCCATGAATCCAATTAAATTCTCGTTACCGCGTCGAATTCTTTGCTGGAATTTGGATTCTAAATCCGTGAAATCGCGTCTCTTATTTCGCCACATATACATTACACGTATACGTAAATACGAGGATCATTATTATTTAAAATATAATAATAATCTTATAATGCAACAGATTTCCGTTTTATATATACATGTACTATACATGCACACCGACGTGACTACGTAACGTATGTATATACATATATATACCTACTTGGTTGATAAAAAACCTTGGGCCTAATTCTGCGTTTCTCAACCGGGGTGAAACTCTATACAGTTGTCGGGAAACGGAGTGGTCCCTTATTGCGTTGGCGTCGTGGCGTCCGCAGCCGCATCACACCGCGCCGCACCGCGTTGGTTGCTTCAGAGGAAGAAAGCTTCGAGTATAGTTGCATGCCTCGGTTAAACGCGAGGAAACATTCGCATCTGATAGCGTACCGGGTCGATGTGCGTGTCTTGAACCGTCGGAAAGCTTCTACTGCCCTCGGAAACGCCGGGTATTACGTATGTTAATTTCTAATTGCTTTATTTCAATTGAAAACGGACCTCGTCCTCGTTGTAAACTCGAATAATATATACCGGTGCAGTCGAATGCAATTATGCCTGTTATATAAAAGCGAAAAAAGAGAAGTTGTAGCAAGAAATTAGCGAAAAACGTGTTTGTCGTTTACGAGTGAAAGCGAAATCGCATCAAACTTTTGACACTAAATTCCGACCTAGAAATGTCAGCCTTGAAAAGAACGGGAATTCCTTGACAAAATTTGTCTAAACCGATCAAACTGGCTACTCGTGAGCTGCGCGATTCCTATCTCTCGAAGTCCGACGAGAATCCGGACAGACGTAAGGAATGAATGAAATCGTCGAAGACTTGTTCGTCAGTCGAGAGTTGAATTGCTTTTATACTTTTTGTCGGACCTCTGAAATGGCATAATTTTAAACTGAAGGAAAGAGCGAGAGGATAGATATACCTATAGGTACTCAGGTTCCCTTTTTTTCTGGTTTAAATGCAGCGCGATTATAATTTACGTGATTGTAAAATATATCGGGCATCGAGATATAAAAGCGAAAAAAAATGAAATCAGATTTTGTTTCTATTGATTCGATTCTATTTTTATTTTTTATTTTTTTCTTATTATTTCGCTTTGTCAGAACTTTTTTGGCTATCGACGCCGATCCATCCGATTCCTTTGTATTGTAATTCATTCGCGATATTTATTTATTTAGGGTAGTATAAAGGCCGCGCGGTACTATGGTATAGGTTGTATTCAAAACAGTTCATCTAATTTGAATAAGCAGTAAAGTACCATTTAAAAGTGACACAAATAGAAGTCGCCTACGGCCATACCTGCTGACTCTTTATCTAATCTTGTCTCTGCCATGTACGGCGTGCCATCCCAGCTACCTGACTTTTAAACCGAACTCCACCCAACGTTATTATTTAAATAACCCACCGACCGAGACACAAAGATCACTTATTCTATCCACGCTACGAAGTGAAACAATCTGAATAAAGGTATTATCCGATAAAAACGAGACCGAAATCTTCAGCTCCATGCAAATCTTTGAACATTCATTTGCGCAAAAGAATTGCTTATCATTTAAAAAAGGAGAGTAGATACCTTCAAGTGCTTACTGTGAAGATCCTAGAATGCAAAGAGGCTTCATAGTTTTGCGGTTCTGACTTATAGCTCCACGATCTTTACCAAAACGTTTTGTGGAGTGATTGACGAACAAATTTCAAGTCCAAAATAAAATTGATCATTGAGTTGATTTTTCGCAGACTTTCTAGGTTGCAAGTAAAATTTGAAAATTTAATAGGACGTGGAGAGGCTGATCAGGGTTTCAGGTGCAAGCGCGAGTTCCGATCCTCGCGTCGGATGTAATTCTACTAAAACAGAATTATATTTCTGTTTCAAAAACTAGAAACCAATGGATTTGAGCTTTCAGAGGGTCAAACTAGAATTTTTATTCAGACTAGAGTCTGAAAATTTGATTAATGGCTTAGAAATACAGTATAGAAGCGAATTATTTCATCTTATATCGACAAATCTACACACACGTCGTGCATTTGCGTGTCATATTTTCAGGGGGAATTACTTTACCCAAATAACAACAATACTCGGTCAAAAATAGTAGTAATAATTGTTGAGTACTTATTAGCGTGCGTGCTCGGTGCTCTAGGTATAGGACACGGTGTCCAACAAATACTTTAGATAAAACTGAGAGATAAATGTAATGGAAACACTAGCCAATAGTTCGATTATTTTCCATATAGATGTATATACGTACTACCTACCTGTACCCCAACTCGCTCAGGACTGAATGTGTATGATAATAATATTCCGAACTTTTGTCAAACTTATTGTTATAGGCGTGCTATACCTGCGTGCTAGGCTTAAAATCATGCGACTTCGCGTGTCACCGGGTTTTATTTTTATTTTTTATTTTTTCTAAACTGTATCGCAATTTTTCATCATAAATTTTTTCCTCTGATGCATACCTATATCCACATTTTTTTCCCCACTGTTACCATAAAAATAAACTCAATTTTTTATTCAATAAAATGATTATCTGAACTGTTTTATACGCGTATGATAAAAATTTATAACAAATAAACTCGAAGATACGAGGATTTTATTGCTACCGGATAGAACTTTTACGATGCTTCTGCAAACTGCCGCTGCACTTTGTAAAAGTGCATAAGATTTTGATAATTGATAAGATTTTTATTTTTTCTTTTCCTCAAAATCTTTATTGGGGTTGGATTGAAGTTCCAAATTTTAAAAGTTACGAACGGTAAATAATCCGAATTCGTTTGAGACGATTTCGAATTTTCAGAAACGTTGAAGTTCGGAACGTTGAAATTCCGAAAAGTCGGAATGCAGACAGCTAAGAACTCCGAAAGTCCGGAACCCCAAGAGCCCAAAAAAACCGAAAATTCCTGTCTATTTCTCAGGATGCGAAGACAAAATGTACTTCATTCTAATCGAGACCCGCTTTACGGAAACCCATTTTATTTATTTCAATCGGTGACTTTAGTGTCATAAATAATTGATAGGATATTACAACTTTTTTATTCAAAAGGTTAATCGCAAGACGATTAATTTGACCACTTATTGGTTTCGATACGATCGATACAGCCCGAGTTATTAAACACTGAATGAATACATGCGTGAATTCCAAGTCTCGGAGGTTTGGCCGATCGGATTTCCATTTCTAGCTTTCGCAATTCTGAATCTCCGGTGTTCTTCGTTTCAAAGTTTTTGAAATTGGTCGTGTAGACTTTCTTTCTAAAAATTGTGATTCGGTATTATCAAAGTTCGAAATTTTTACAGTTCAGAACTTTTCAAAATTCGGAACTTCAACCCGGTCCCTATTTTTTCTTAAAAAATAATAAATAAAAAATTTCTGAAATTTTCAGCTGAGATGCCCACTTTGCCCCGGTCTCTCCTATATGAATACGCATTTGTAAGCGCATATATATATATATATACATATACATATGTACATATATATATATATAGGCGAGGAGTTGAAACGAATGCCGTTCTGGTATAGGCGGTGGGTATCTGCCATCGTATATCTAACAGGGAAAAGATTCTTCTCCGGCGTCGGGTATAACTGATGCCCGCCTAGAAGAACCAGATAGAAAACTGATAGCTTGAGAGAGATGAATCGTGCGAAGGGTTAAGTTATTTTTCTCAACCGGGTTCGAAAACAGGACTATATACAGTATGTATATACCTACGTATATCTCGACGCTCTTCTCTTTGCTCTAAATAGTAGATCTTCACCAGGAGCTCAGGACCTTAAACTTTAATGATCCGGATTTACACGGAGGTCTTTAGATCGCGGCGCAAGAACCGATGAAAAAAAAAAACATTTTTCGTTGATTCTCGTCGCCCAGTAAGGAATAAGACTAATTAAAAAAAAAAACAACAACAACAACAAGACAAAATTACGTAAAGAATCTAAAATCAATTATCTGAAAAGATCTGAATCGAGAGGAAAATTGAGAAAGAAATTGTATCCCTTTCTCATTTGGTGAAGAAATACATATTTTGCAAAAAACACAGGATTTTCGGAGATTAGTTCCATGCTTGGAAATGAATCGAGGTAATTCGTCTACAAGTCGTTCAATTGTAGTAAAACTCACGAGAAGTAAAAAGAAGAAAAAAAAAAATGGTTAAAATTGTAAAAAATTGGAAACTGAATGAAAATCAGCGGCGCAAAAAAGTACGGTTTAGTCAGGTGAAGCGAGTAGCGTGTCTGGCGCGTTTAAGGGGCTTGAAACGCGGGAAGGACCCCGAGAACGAGCTAATTATGAAATTATGATAATTTCGAACGCTACACACCGCGGCAGTTGTTCTACGTACGCTGGAGCTGCTTGTTGCTCGGAGGATATGGTCGCGTGACCAGCCGTCCTGGTTGGCTAGCTCCGCCTCGCCATCCTGACTCCTTGGCGCCCTCACCAACGCAGAAACTACTAGAATCGGAAGGCAATACAATTCCTTGCTTATGGATGTCTGCAGTCACTGTGGAAAATTAAATGGGAGATGAAATGAGCATGGGAGTAACAAAGAAAAAAATATGTATATGGATGTATGTATATTTGCATCCCATCATCGTAGTACGCGGTTTCGCGTTATGGACGTTTGTTCTCTCATTGGTTTTTGTACATTTTTTTTTTCTCTCTTCACGTACACCGGGCCTGTTTAAAATTATTATTTTTTTTTTTCAACGCTTCGCCACTCTCATTTCTATGTAGTATACGCATATACTGCTATTCATTTGATTTTCTATTCCCACACCAGGGTTTAACGTCCTTCAAGACAATTTATTTTGCAATAGACAAGAATATACCTTAATCTGGTTCTGCAAAATGTGGTTCTTCAGAATATTCCATTACCAGACACTTTCTCAACTAATTAACTTTGTTCAATCGAATCAATTCGCTGCATGAATCAATTGCGAGAAATTGAATCAGTTTGTGAAAAACCGATACGCGCCCTTCACGAAGAAGTTTTTCCATCGTAACAAATGTGGCAAACGAAGAGAATCGCACCTCTGATTGTACAGTTCAGTTGAAAATCCTGCGAGCTAACTAATTTATGTCCATCTCTACGTATAGGTATGCGAAATTTAACAGGGTGGAAGAAGATGGCTTACCTCCTATAAAACGTGTTCACTGTTTATATTCGTTGAAAGTTGTACCCATACCGTATAGTCCAAGACCCTTAGCGAAGAGTTAAAACTGGCGATTTACGAAGCTTTAGAGGTGTTTCTTCCTCCTTTTTTCCTCGTTTCGTCCTCTTCGGTTTCCTTTTATTTTCCTTCTTACCACTAAACTTGGAGAACGCGGTTGATATATGTCTCGCGAGACGGAGGACCTCTGAGGTGGTGCTAAGCACCAATGCGTCTACTTATGCTAAGGTATAAGGTACGGTTTTATTTTCACACGAGAAATACCTACCTAAATCCGTATGCGTGCAGTCCGTTTACCCACACCTTTACAAATTTATCAGATCGCGTGTTGGCAAAACACTTCTATATATGCATACCTTATATCAACCACAGGCCGATGTAGGCCAACTTACCTCGACAACAACGTCGTCGTCGCAGTACCCAATCGTCGTCATCGTAGTTGTCGCGTTCACCTCCGGTAACGGATTAGAGGTCCGTGACAAACGGATTTTTCACGACTTTCGTAAACCTGTTATATATGTATGTATATAAAATGAGTCGATATAATAACTAAATCATGTTATTCAACCTTCAGATTCTTTAGTTGTATAAAAAGTCACACCGAAATTTGGATATCTATTTCCGCTAATCATATGGGCATACATTATGCAATATAAAAACGTTAATCGGTTGTAAATCTCATGATCATACGAGTATTTCATTTTTTACATCTCAGCTACGAAAACAGGCATTCGTCTCAATTAGAAGCTGGAACGCTTCCGAATAATCGCGTGTCATATATATTACGATGTATAGATATATCGACTCGTAAAAATGTAATAATACGAATAACAATATACGTAATAAAAAGGCAATATGTAATTAATTACGAAGTAAATTTATACCCAGCTTCGATTAGGGTATCTTAACATGTAACACTGTTGAGGCGAACTAACCGATAACGAATCTACGGTATGGCTCACGCAATTGCCTCGTAATTAACAGCGAATCATCAACTTCTTCAGATATGACACGCGGCAAGCCTCTTCAAACGGCGCGGTCAACTAAACTTGTTATTAAATTGTCTCGTAGAAATTTTAAACGCCTTTTTATATACCGATACTTCATACTGACGTATGAGAGAGCCATCGACACAAACGATCTGTAAAAAAGGACGAGAAAAAAAAACAATTGTATCATGTATAAACTGAACTTGACAAAGTTGCATATACCCGACGGTAGGTATATTAATCTTATCAATTTAGTATCGGTGTACACTGCGAGAAATTTCTATTCCTTCGTCATTTTTCTTACCATAATTTAACCGCGTATCTGATCCAAGTATTTATCAACTGTCCGATATCTCGTACTCCTTTATTAAAAGCTAGTTAATTACTTCCCATCAATGGCAATGACTGGATCGGATCATACTTCGTGTACACAGTAAGTCAGCTAGCAGATAATCTTCTTTAATTCGCTGTCTATAAAACCGCGATATTCAATTTCAGTGAATCATTGAGTATCCCGAAAATTTATTTAAATAGAAGAGGAAAAAAAAGATTCAAAGCTTAGACCACCGTGATTCTAGGTAAAACATCTAGGATTCAGACGGTGATAATCACCGCTTACCTGATGACCGAAACAGCTACCGCAAACGGCAAATCTGTTACAAAGAGGCACAATAAACCGAGACCGCATTTTGTGTGGCTTGAACCAACGAAGAGGACTTTTTTATAGCCAGACGGTTTTACGGCTGACCGCAGAATGCTTCGTTCATCATTTGCATATTATTGCTCTTCACCTGTTCACGACTCAACGTTCAGGAGGCTTCGAATCAAGCCAGAAAACGACGCGTGGACTGAGATGATATTTACCTATACTAATACAAATGCAGCTACACTCATCAGAGATTCAACGTTCAGGCATCGCGATGGAACCGAATCTCTGAAATAAATTGAATCAAAATTTTCTGCTGGGTTTACTTGAAAAGAAAAGAGAAGACTGAATATGATAATAATATTAAACCTCGGTAAAGAAAAAGCCGGAATTTAATAAGCATTCATTTCGTTTTGCGGCGTGGTTTGTAAACAAGCAATTTTCTTAATTTCAGGGTATGAGAGGCAGGCAAGCGAGCGGTTGACGATACTGTGTCAACACCTGATATTGGTGCAACGTAGGTATAAGTAGCAATTAGATTGATTGGTATACTATTTTCAGGAGAAAATCGGTTCGCTGGTTTGCCAGTTTGGTGCGCGGAAGCTATCGCGTGGTAGCCTCTGGCGGGCACGAGACTCGCTATACACGAATGATTACCAAACTTGAGAAAGATCGACGGCAGCTGATCACCGGAACCACATTTGAATAATAACCAGCCTAATGTGTGGCTCTACCTAATGCTCGCGCTTTTGACGTTTACTACGTATTCATATGATCGGAGATTAACCGTGCCGTGTGTTACCGTGTAGCTACTTAATGTCATTGTACCACTACTCATTAAATAAATATATATGCATACAGTTTCTGGGTCACAGATGCACTTTTATATCTATTCTTATCAAAAACTTCAAACGTCTAGTTTGCGCATAGACTTGCCCAAAACGGACACAACTCTTACTTTTAGGTACGTAAATCAGAATTTTACCCTGAAATTCTAGTTTGCACTTTCAAGTCTTCGGTGAGAACTTGTCGAATGAAACTGGAATTGCTATTAGAATGCGGTAAGAATGTGGCTTTGAAACGAGTGCTGGACAGAAAGAAAGCATACGTAGGTGTAGTAGGGCGTTAATTTATTCGTTAAAACTATGATAGCGAGCCGGAGCCTGCAGCATTGTGTGTAAAGTGCTTTTCAATTTCATCCAGTGGAAAACCTATTGACAAAGATACGGATGGAAAGCCGTATACAGGTACAGGTCTACGCGTTTTGATACCTATGTGGAAAACCAGATGCGATATTTGTATGGGATTGTGTCGACGGTGGTCGTACCAAATGTGATGGAGGAGAGGGAATTCTTTGTGTTTGCAGCACGAGGCAGACAGCTGATTGTGTCACGTGTTGATAATTTTAAAACAAAAGCTGCGAACGTCATTGTTTAAAAATCAGAAACAACGCACAGTACAGCTCTGATCGCTTCAGAGTCGGTGAACTGCAGCCCGAATTCCTGCAGACCACAAATCTAGCGGCAGCTCGCACACCGTCGAAGCTCCCAATTCCGAGCTACACCTACTCGCCTCTTTAGAAATTCTCATCAGAGATTCCAGTTTTATTCTACATAATTTACAAGCTTCTAGACGCTAACGGTGACTCACCTGTTTATTTCTACTTCATTCTAAACTCACCCGATTCGAAATACGGCTCATAATTAACCGCCAATTAGAGAAACGCTTCGCGATGCACCGACCGGCTAATAAATATCCAGAATATCAGTGTCCTTCGCTATAAAAGCTGAAATAAAACCTTTTCCATATGTGGGTATACATTTCTTTCAAAACTCTTACATCTGTTCGAATTTCGGTACCGATTACTCCAGTATGCGATTTACGCGATAGGAGAAATGTATGGTTGCGTATCGTGTATACGGATACGTATAGGTATATATCGCTTGATATCTGCCGACTATCGACTTATTCGATGCGAACAAAAGAAATATTTTCACATGTGAAAATCGAACGGTCTTTTGATAGAAGTTGAGCTTGCGCGGGTGTGCGTTATAACGTATGAGCTGGTAGGTATAACAAAACACTGCAAATCACAGAAGGTAGCTGGTGGATGGTGCAGCATACAGCGATGCATGTCATAACGAACGGCAGACAACTTTTTGTTTTAATTCTGTCGAGCGGAAATATCAGACCCGCCATTTTGAATTTTCAATTTTCAACGCTCTAGTAAGCTTCCTCTGCCTCCCTCCGCCCTCTGCCCTTCACTATTCTCTCTCCGTTACTCCCGCAGGCAGACAAGTCTATACAATTACGTTTTACACGTAGTCTCATCGTCCTTTTTACCCGGCGTGGCGAACTACGATACGTACGACGGAGTCGAGGTTCGAAACGGTGGGACACGATGCAATGGTAGAAAAGAAAGGAGGAAAAACAACCTGTGTTCGATAATTGAGAAAATAATTATCCGTCCACAATGTATACGTATATCTAACTCTGGAATACCATGCGGTAGGGTACAGTGTTGACAATTTATGAATTAACAAGTCTCGCTTGATCGTTTTTACGAGTGTTAATCAAGTTTCTCTGTACCTTTACCCGCAGATAATAAAATTCAAACTACCACGTTTCTGTCACTTTTATGGATCTGATTATATACTAATTAATGCCTGGCTATATTATCACCGATTTGTATCACCGATCAATTTATTTGGACTTGACTGCACGTGCCACCGCAAAGAGATATGCAATTCGCACCTGTCCCCTCGAGTTTGTTGTATGCGTTATGCGTGTAGGTGCATAAATAGAGCGAGAAGTGTTAGAAAACATGTGTAAGATCCAGGTGACTGTAAATCTATGTATAATATATGCGGCGAGACGTATACCAACGTAAATACATTTTCAAACGCAATCGTGAAATATCAAGACGTAACATGAGTGCGGACGATCGAGATACTCGTGGAATCTGACGAATCTTAGTTATTAAGTTGAATATGTCAGGAATAAAATACTTTAGGAAATACCTACCTACTTCGCATCCAATCCTGTACAGCGGATGAAGGAATGGCTCAACTAGCTCTCCGTGGTATGAAATAAATACATGGGAATTTATTCGCTTTAATATTCACGTACGTATGTGTTTCACGTGTGCGGGTGAGCCGGGAATAACTAGCTGCCTGATGCGCCGGTTACAAGGTGGAAATTTTATGCCGGATACAGAAATCCGCCAGCCTAGGATTGAAGTTGCACAGTGATGAATGCCCGCTTCGGGTACAATTCTACTGCAGTACGTTACGTACAGTGTACCGCACTAAATAACCGAGGCAGCTATTATACCTACCATCACTTGCACGTATTACTGAATTATTCGAGCCGGCGCGCGTTCACCTTATTTAACTTTCATTAGATTCGTCAGATTCTATAGATATCTACGTAACTATATACTGTGAATGAAAATTCTTCGCATAACTGGCGTTATTAATTATATAGCACATTCATCCTCCTCTTACGATTTTGCGTTGATAAAGCTGCGATAGCTCGATACGTACGAAGACTTTTTTTGGTCTTTTCTGTTACTGAATATAGGTACAGAAGAAAAGGACTCTTAGGACGAAAAGACAGCTCGATCTTTATGCCATTCTTCTTTTTTTTTTCTACTTCTTTGAATCTCAAGCCTTTTTTATACGGATGTTTGAGTTACACATGTGCCAGAGAATGAAAACATGTCAAAGTGATCGGCCACTTTTGGTTCAGCAAATGGTAAAAAGGGAAAGTGGAAAAAGAGATGATAAAAAAAAACGAAGTCTAATCTTTGACCTTTATCTATACCGGACAAAGAAGGAGTAGGATCGGAGTTGACAAATTCAATTTTACGCCAGGAACGAGCGAAATTGCCTACCGCTGAATGAATGGAATTTCACTCTGAGCCATTCAACGGGATGACAGATCTGAGATACTTTTCAAAGTTCCGTTTACAGCAGAGCGGCACTCGACGACGGGGTAGGTACGGGGGACGGAACTCCAACTCCGAAAGAGGCAGACTTGTCAATTAACAGTGGCGACGGCGGGTAATCTTTCGAGTATCCATTATGAACAAGAACTAAGTGAAATGCGGATGAATCCATGCGAAACGAAGTCCTATCAATTTTATTCCATCTGAATACACCTTTGTGCGATCTTCTACCTTCCAGGATCCTATACGATATTGTATTATATATAACACATCCTTCTCCTGTCGTTCTTCCCTTTTTTTTTCACTCGTAGATATACCGCCGCGAAAAAGTTGCCCTTATTCCTTCGTTCAGACTACAGAAGGTATTCTTTTCAGATCTTTTCTTACGATCGCGAAAAAGAAAATAGCGATAAATTTCTCGAGGCTATACCTATACATATGAGACTGAGCTATCCGTAGGACATGGATAAATTGAAACAAAAAAAAAGGGGGAGAAAATAACGTGCCCGCCAAGTACGTAGCTTTTGGAACGATTTTTGGATGATGATATTCGAAAAAGGTGAAAAACGTTTCGTGACCGAGTAGCTCAACGAATTCAACCGTTCCCTGCATTTGACGTTATCGGTTCTCGTTTGACTGTCAGTAAGTAGGCAGGGTAGGTAGGTAGGTATGTCGTACCTACTTAATCAATTTTCATTTCCATCCCCTCGGGCTTGGAGTTTCGTGTGACTGTCAGTCGAGGCTCTCGCACGTGCCTTAGTAAATTTAAGATCCGACTGAGAGTTTTAATCGATTTTAGCCTCCCCTCGTCCCTAGAAATCTTGGGAACTGATTGCAATAAATGAGAGCAAGAAAAATCTACGTGCCAAAACCTCGCCGAGATTTTTAGGGGTTCGAAATTTGAAAGTAACAAATTACCGATGCTTTATCGTCAATAAGATCAACCTGTAATTTCATTTCGCCCTGTGATCCATCAAACCTGACCTTATGGCCTTAATTTATTTATCACCTGGCGTCTGAGAAACGCCTCTTTCGGTCTGCTACTCGTCGTACGTAACTATGTACGTGCAGATTGCTAATAAATCTGCTGCAGGGTGGAAATTTATATGAAAGTAAAAGGAATTTCCCGCATATAGTACCTATGCTTTATGTCAATCGGGTTAACATTCAACGTTATATTCTGCAGCCTTATCCTTACGTAAGATAATTCTTAATTATCTAACGTTCTAGAAAATGTTAAGATATAGTGTGAGCCATGTACCCACTGTACCTACCTGCTACAAGGATCGCGTGAGGTCCGCGACGTGGCTAGTTATCTAGATGATTATCTCGCTGGTTTATCGGTAATTTATCTGGGCAAGCATTAGTTTTTGCTCGACGATGGCGTGCAGCTAGCCGACAACCTTCGCGTTCCTAAATTATTCATTATATATGAAACATTCGGCCTTTCCATATACCTACCTACCTACCTCGCTGTATGCATCGCTTATAATCCGCCCATACCAAAGCCTATAGATCTACGTAACATGAATACGAGTGTCCGGCGTCGGGTGTTCGATAAGCAATGCGATTCATACTTGCAATTAATTTGCAAATTGAATAATTGGCGCCAAGGTTCAGCGCGCATAATTTCTCTTGTCTTTTGAATTTAATGTGACGAAGAGAGACGAGAATAACGTAGCTTCGGGTCCAAGTCCTTCGTCTGAGGAGAGAGAACGACATTCCAAATTTGAGAGGAAAAAAAAATCGCGTTCGGATCTGAATTTCACCGAGTTTTGCGGCGATTATATCGAACAGACGCTTCCATTAGCGGGGAAGCAAATGCTAACGCGTATCTATACCTTATCATCAGATAATACTCGGTTATCTTGAAACTCGCGTACGGATAACCTAATCGTTGCGTGCTGCTACTACTCGCTGTAGATGGTCGCTCGTTCCTCCCTGCATAAACCACTCCTTATAGTCACCACCCTGCAGCAACCGCCTACACCGACTATGTATATCCCAGGGGTTGTTATGTGTGGGCTAAAATATTGTTATTAACCCTACGAATAACGTTGTTACGTATTTTAAGCGCACTTACTCCAGGCTCATGACCCCCTGCTTAAAAGCTCCCTAATTATTCATGAGAATTTATGCGAAGAGTATCAAAGATCGATCTAGATTAAATTGGAACGAACATTTTTTGTCACAGCTACTCGCAAATATATATATTTTTCCTTCCTTCACTGAAAATCGATTGTCTATACTCCGAAGACCCATTTTTCACGGATGAATACTCCGGATACTTTCTAAGCAAATTTCGTCATTTTTCGCACCGTACTGTTTTTCGAGGAAAGTAGTTTTTTGGGAAAAAGAAAAGGTAGAGAGAGAAGGAGAGAGGAACTGCACGATCCACCCCATTCTTTCCAATTAGACGCGCATTGTCTCTGCGCGCGGTTGCGCATGATGCTGCAGATGCTTTTCAACCCTCGTAAAAACTTAACCTACGCCTTTTTTGCAACTTTTTCTTTCGGCCCATCTAAACCCGGCGACAAAGGGCTGCAGGTATAAGTGATTTAAGGTCTACGGCATCAGTGTCTCATACGGCGAGCACCGTTTCGTCGCCCGCTAGTTTCCTCGACGCTTTATAACCCCTGGGAGGCAACCTTTTGTCGCGGTACTAGAAGTCGTCTCAGAGTCGCCCGAAAGACAATGCGTCGTTGCACCTTGCGCTAGATTCTTTTTTTTTCTTCATTTTTTCTCGGGCCATAAAACCGGCCCGAAGAAGGGAGTAAACCAGGGAGGTTTACAACCCTGAGGCATTCCCTTCATGGAGAAAATTTTATTGTTTTCTAGACGACTAGAGGTGCAGCAGAACGGGGTTAAAACTGAGCAGTAAACCGTTTCACGTTAGATGCCTCGCCGCCCTGACACTATTTAGACTTTCGAGAGTTCTTGGACGATGGATAACTTCGGCGCCAATCGATTATCGACGCTGTTCAAAAACGCCGTTTCCATCTCACGACTTCTCCCACTTTTTTTCCCCTTTTCTTTTTTCTAACGGGGCTTTTGCCGTAAATGTTATGAAATATTCGTGCATATTAATGAAATGACAATTTGTAAATCAAAACGTCGCATTTAAAGCCGACCCAGTGAGCATCCCTGCGAGTGCTACAGCGAACTGCTCACGCTAACTTCTCGTTAAGTCGTAATTCACCCCGTTCGCTGTTTCCTCATCCCCTACTTGAAGTTCCTACAGGATTACGGCAAGGTAACCTCGCCGGACGTCTTGCCCCTCCTTTGGCCTGAACCTAGCCACCTTATTTATAACCTGCTACTTAGTTGCTTGAGTTAATTAAATATTTTCTTTTTTTCCTTTTTGTTTTTCTAATTTTTAGTTACATGTAACAGCCGCCCCAGTAGATATAAATATATAGCCTTGCGTAAAATCAATTTTTACAACTCATCTCAAATTTTTAGTTATTACATGTATCCCAGCCGAGGGTAGGTACGTGTGTTATGTATACAATGCGTCAGGTAAGTACTCATAACCCGCATTTGCACTTCTTGGAATTTAACTACCTGTGCATAATTCATATAGTATATGAGTTACGTAATTGCGAACGCATTGTTCGGTTTTCATTATTCTTAGTCTCGGTATATCGTTATTTACATCTACTTCACGGGTTGCAGCCTTTCTCAAATTTACCTACCTAGTATCTACCTACCACGCGGAAGATTATTCACGGTATAATAAACGCGGCCAATTATAGTAATTTTCTTAAACGTCTAACTTCATACAACAAACAATTAATCAGAATATCTCAAAGCGAGGAATCCCTTCGTTAAATGCAGGCTCCCATTCATCGCTGCGCTCGTAATAAAATCGGAACTTTTTTTCAACGACAGAAGCGAACGAAGTTAAAATCAAAATCGGTATAAACCGCGATGCGAAAAAGTCGAGGAACTTTATTAAGGGGGTGAATATTGTGTGGGATTCGAAGAGGCTAGGCGGTGGAATATAGCGAATGCAACGTTTACCTTACCCTCCAGGATGGCGGTTCGATCGTAAACCCTGAGAGAATTGCGTGTAAAAATCTTCGGTTGAGTAAACATTTTCTAAGATTAAAAGCGGGGAACGCCATCTTCGCATAACCCGGCTCGCTTAGGGGGTTTACGAACAGTTTAAAGGATCGGTAAATATCGTAATGACTGGAATACTGTCGAGGCGTGCCTCAGAGAGTTAACTGACTCATTTTTATATCGAGCCTCTTCAACCCCGTCCTAGAAACCGTATTTTCCTCCCTCATCATTATCCACCTCCTCTGATATCGTTGGAAGACAATCTCGACGATATACACGCAAACTCATACATATATACACGGGAAGACTAGAAAAGTACCTACGGAGTGCCGGGTGCTGTTTAAAAGAATCTCATTTTTTCATCATGTTTAATAACTGTTTTAAGTGCCGGTAGAAAATGGTTTTGGAAAGTGCCTAAAACGCGGGAGCGGACCGTGTCGTAGATTAGCATACGAGTTTTGTATGACTAGCTAGCGAATAATGTGGCAGGTGTAGAATTGTCCCGCGGAGCCGGATTATTCAATGGCAGTTAACAACCAGAAATTAGAAATTAGAATTAACAATAGAGAATCTGGAATTAACAATTAACAATTCAACTAGCGTAAAAAGTGGTACACCGGTCGTTCCGTCCCCCCTGTTTCCCTCGCACCCTCTGGTACACCCATAATGCAACGAAAGAAGCTTCCGTCTATTATTTGACGCCATGTTGACCTCGCGGTGCTGATGGTTGCGGTGCCAACTGTGGCCACATTGCCGTGACCATATCCACTCTCTGTGTCTACAGTGTACGGTATACACCCACTATATTGTTCCTCGTGTAATAAACGTGCGCGGAATCACGCTAATGCTATAAAATGTGGTTGAGAACTGCGAGCGAGCCTGGGCAGGGGGCAGTAAACCTATAAATTACGGCGCTGAAACGTATAAAAGGTTGAAAAAGAAACAGGAAAAAAAAAGAAATGGCCGAGAATCTGTGAAAAAAGCTCGACATGCTCTTCGGGACACTATAATGCAGCTAAAAACTGATGCATATATGTATACTATATGCGTACGTGTGAAGATGTCAGAGATGAACGACCCCATCATATTAGGGGGACCGGAAATTCTTCGACAGGGATTAAACCGAGTTCCGGAAGTCTTGTGGGGGGGGGGGGGGGGGGGGGGGGGTCTGACCATGCATGGTTCAGAACGAATATTTGATAAACGAGTCAGCTCGCACTTAGAGCGAGAACCATGATGGTAACTTGCGTGAATATAAGTTACCCTTTGGTCTTTGCGGGTCGTTGGGGTGAGGGTCGTTTATATACCTATATACCTACCCACTCTGTAGCACCAATACGTCCGAGCACCTCGTGTCCTCCCACTTTTAATCATATTAGAATAATCTTCGTTGAGCATAAACATTATGATCACGACGACATAAATATACCACTGGCGTGCAGCTTACGAGGTGGCGCGGTGGTTCGTTCCGAGACCGAGAGCTTTCTTTATACTGCTAGATTATTAGATGCAGTATACGTATATATGTATATATATATATATACGTACGTAGATAGGTATATAATATATGTTGTATAGAAAGGTGTGGGAGAAACCATCTCGCTTGTTTGTATATATAAACGTATATATACCGAAGAGATGAAAGTATAATGCATGCAGTGTTATACACCTACGTTATATAGAGGCTGACCCTGGCGGGTGATTTCGGCTACCCGAAAAAGGGATCTTCCGACGCCGATGTGCCAGACCCTGAGCGCTCTTTTAATATAATATTATTGGCTATTGATAAATTGTCGATAATGATGGGTTTGCCCCGAGTGGGAGGGAGAAGATCCAGAACTTAGGGACCTTCGGCCAAGCGGGGCCCCCAGCTTTAACTCGCCTGATTCTCGCCTCACCGTAGCTTCAGCTCCTCGCGGGCCCATACAAAATTCTCGTTAAAGTATAACCGCTGCTGCAACGCTTCAGGAGAACCAATTCCCTCCGAAGATCATCCGCCTGAGATTCAACGGCGAAGGAGTTACTTTTCAAATATAATCCGTGCATTATATATTATACAAACTATTCAGTTTTATTAACCAGAAATAAACTTAATTTCTTTAAAAAAAAGAAAGAAACGTTCTTACACAGCTCTTTGTTTAAATCACTAGACAGCCATGATCGGGGGCCGTGTCCGTTGAGCGCTGCAGTATAGTGAGAAGCGGAAACGAGGGTTAGCGAGGTGAACTTCCGGTGGGCGATTCCGTGCCGGAGCGAATCACAGCGTTACATCCAGTATATATATATAATGTCTACTTATATCTGAAATAATTTCAGAATGCGAGTGTGTGTATGTTTATAACGGTATATAAAGAATGAGAAAAATTTTCGATGACGTTTAACTGGCGTAAGATGTAATTTAGCGGTAGTCGAACCTGGGCATGTGCTCCAATCAACCACTTAGGTATTATAAGATACGGGAATGACCATTACGCCGATATATTTACGAGGTGTTCCGTAATTTTCTCTCTAATTCGAACCAACTCTCACCTCAACTCGCACGGCTGCACTTTGTTCCATCTCACACTTCATCTTTCTCTCTCTCTATCTCTATCTCCTTCTCTCTTTCTCGCTCTCTCTCTCTCTTTCCCTCTTATCCTTATACCGGTCGACCCAACCCAGGCACACTTATGCTAATATAGCTTCTTCGAGAGTTCGCTTCGGCTTGCGTCGGGGTTACACCTTACGCTCGGACCTCGTGAGACGAGGACCGGGAGGATCTCTCAAGCCACTTTGCCGTGACGAAGGACCAATCGACCGGGACGAAGACTGCCTCCAGGCACCTTGGCTCAGGCCACTGAATCTTCATTTGTCAATCTTTTAATAAAATTGCGAATTTCATTATAAAACTATAAACCCCTCTAAGAAATATCAGCCTCATTCAGTCATCGCGGTAAACTCAGGGGAAAGCTGTGGAAGAATATTCTATCGACTCAGTTCTATCATAGCTGATTACTTGTCTTTTTAAACCTAATTAGAAATTATTTAGGATTTTATTATGGTCTGTAACCTCCCCAAAAAGAAAAAGTGGTTTTTGCGGGGTACAAGGGTTTTAGATACAAAATTTTTCGATCACACGTAATTTTTTCGTTAAATTTCAAAAACGAACTGTGCTACGTGCTCGCAAAAATCGACGAGTAATCTTATCTCCATATATTATTGGTCTGCCCCGAAGTGACATCATTTTAAAGGATTACCTCGGAATGTCAATAATTCTCGATGAACGATGCTACCAGACTAACTCTATGTGAAGCGAAGTCCATAAAATTGAAAATAATTTCCCCCCAGCCCCCTAAAAAGTAAAAAAAAAATGAGGAGAACATATCGATGTTATAATACATAATGTTCGTAGACAGCGTGTCTGTGGCAATGCTAACTAGGCTCGCGATATGGTTTGCGGCCGAAAGCTGTGGCTCGTTCTTCTTTCTCGCTCCTCCGCAGCATCGGGGGTTCGGGACTGGGATTCGGAACACTCTTAAGACCGCGGGTACTGAATAGCCCGGGACCCCGGACTGGGACTTGGGAGAGATTAAAAAGTTAATGGGGGGGCGTGTTGCGTGGGCGGGCAAGTGAGTGCGTGGTGCCAAGATTTATGTCCGCACCACTGAGATATTGTTCCAACCAGACGCCAATATGTATTATGCTATTCGAAATACTTTGTACCACAACCGAGAAACGGAAATATACGTCTATAGATAATTGTTGCGGGTATTTAGAACGGAAAATTTTGTAATATCTCATCCTTGATTTTTAATTAAAAAAAAAAAAAATCAATAATGTATAGAGGAATTATCCGATATAATAACGAAATATAATTCATGTTTAAGAATAAGATTCACCTGGTGCACCGGCTTTTTTTTCCTTTTTTCTTTTTTTTTCTTAATTTCGAAATGAAGCACCCTGTGTTCTCAGATCGTCAATTTTTTTGTTTTTTTCCTGTATCCCTGCACGTACCTCCCTCCCCGTGTCCGTAGCCTGTGATCCTCGATTTAGTTTTTGCTTTTTTAATTGCCGATAATTTCTATATGAGAAATATTAGATTCGTGCGAAAGTGTATTAAAAACTGGGCAGGCAGGAGGAGGCTGAGATGAAGAGGCCCCTCGCTCGCGGGATGGATCGACGGAGTCTGTAATTATTGCCAAATATAAAAACCAAGTAACCAAGCCATAAGATTAATTTTTTCGCAAGATTGATGCTGGATCGAAAGGTATAACGTATCGGCGAGCCTCCTCGTCGAGAAATCGTCGATGGATTCCGCCTCTTTTAACAAGATTTCATCCTTCCCTCAGTTCCGTCACTCAAATTAAGAGTAATAACGCGATAATGAGTAATTATATACGTCGCGTTATTCTCTTTTTATTCTTCATTATTTATTATTAAGTATTTTATACCCGGCGAGGGACCATTGTCAGTGTACTTCTTTGTGTCTGACCAAACCACCTTCTTCTACTTAACTATATAGTTACTCTCACAGCTTGATATCTCAGCTATTGCTCGCAATGTTGTTCAATATTCAAAAAAAAAATCAAAAAAAGAAAATATATATATATACGCGTAAAAAGAAATTAAGAGAAAAAAACAAAAAAAAATGAAAGCCTCGACCCTCTAGATATTATACTTTACGTTGAAAAGGTATAAACGCGATGAGATTTAGCGTTCCGAATATATATATAAGAGGAAGTTGTAAATTAGAGTAAATCTTTCGATAAGATATGCGCGTTGGCAGTTTGTGGTTCGAAGTTAGGGGGGGTGCGTATAGGGGGGTCTTCTGATTACGTGCGAATCGTAATTTTCAAAGGCAACATTTTTCAAAGGAAATTATCCGTCAGATATTGTATAACGAAATGTGAAATTAGGAAAACTAGGCCACCCACAATAAGCAGCTGCCCTCTATTTTACCTACGTGCAGATAATCTGGGATAACAAATTGATCTAAAGGACTTTTTAACGAGCCTTAATAAACTCGGAAGCCTAACATAATAAGAAAAAATAAATAAATCTCAACAAACCATCGACAATTATAAACAATACCTCTAATAAATGTACAATAAAACGAGATTATCAATTTCCATGGCAACCGGTCAACGTTCCTTCGTTGTACACAAATAATACTCACTTTTCACTCGTTAATTGAAATCATTTTTATTCACCCGTCAATTCATTTATATTGCAGACAAATTTTGAAATAAGAACAAAACTTGTCAAGCGGTTTGCAAATTGTTGTATTTTCTTTTAGTCATGGGGTACACGTGTGTAAATATATGTGTATACGAGGGTTTGGCGTCGCCTCGTTATAGCAAACGAATAATCTGACCAATTAAAGGGCTTGGCGTTAAGAAAAAAATAAAAAGAAAAGAAGACAGAGAAAAAATAAAATATAAATAAAATAAAGAGACAAAGTAGGATGAAAATTCGCGCGAAATTTCATGCGAGACGAACGACTGAAGTAAATTTCTCCCAGGCATCGGTGCAGGGGAGAAGCCTATCGGACATTAATCTACGTCAATTTATTTCGGGCGTACTTTCGGCGCTTTTATACCTCGTTCTTCACCGATTTTGTGGTCGTATGTTCCTTATACTCGGTCCCCTTGGACCTGCGGAATTCGAGGCATCCCATACGCACGCCAATTCTGTACAGTCACAACGTGTGTGAACTTTCAGCCCTGTAGCGAGCTGATTATCAACTCTGATTGCGCACAGCTCCGTATCACCTGTGCAGTTCCATGGTGAAACCAGGAATTGATCACAACGCGTTGGCGCAGTATGACAGAAGACAGAATTTTTTCATTTCTTCGAATAGAAAAAATTGAAAAGTCTAGTATAATCAAAATTACATCAGATGTGTGTAAGAAACTTCGGTTTTCACTATTTTATCGGCTAAAGTTTACAACCACACAATCCTACAACGAATATCGATTAAATCGACCCAACAATTATCGAGCTACGTCGCAACGAAATCCTAAATCGCTTGCCGATGCATTAATATACTTCTTTGATAAAACACATTCCTAATTTCCCTTCCCATACCCCTAGACTAATTCCTTTCAAATTTGATACTTGATCTAAAAAGTATCCAAGGTATTCGTGTGCCGAATTTTTTGGAAATCGTTCGACTATTTAGAATTTTACTCGATGGATCGTGGGAGGGAAAAAGTATTTTATTCATTTTTTTTTCTTTTTTTGCAACGCTATAAAATAAGGGTTGACAGATGTAAATTTTTCGTCCGAATTTTGATACTCGAAGCGAGAAGTTGTTCGGTATTTTGAGTTGGTACGTATGTTAGCCGGTCGCCTCGACACCCAGGATTTACACGGGTGACCATTAAGACAAAAGCCGGCGCCGACATAACTCTTCATGGATTTATAGTAACCGAACGGTACGGGGCAACCCGGGAACCGAGGAACCCGGGAACCCGGTAACTCTGGAACCCTGAAACCCTGGAACCCACCAACCCAGCGACCCAGCGACCCGTCGCCCGGCTATAAGCGCAGGAGCGCGCAGCGACAACGCAAGGCGACGTCGCTAAACTCGAAGCATATATAAAATATATAAAACCGCCTATATAAGACCGGGATGGACCGAGCTATAAATATCCTCCTTGTTTACGGACGGCAGACCCACGCGACCCCCACCCCTCCCATCCCCCTATATACGGGGATAAATCCAGAAAAATGCTCATTTAATTAACACCTTATTTATTGAGATGTCGGCGGGGGACTCTTTGGTGAAATTCCACGTGGGTGGAAACGAGTGTTTCACACCGTTACCACTTTCGAGGAAACATTTTTAAGGCTTTGCCTTTTCTATCTTTTACCTGTCTTCTTTTCTTTCTTTTTCTTTTTTGTCTTTATATATCTCCAGCTGTTTTTCTTATTTCGTTTCACTTTTCTCTTCTTTTTTTTTTCTCTTCACTTTGTTTTCTACTCTTCACGCATTTTTCTTTTATTTTTGAACCAAGAATTCGTCGCTCGATTCACACACGCTGATAACAGTCTTCGATTGCCTATACCTAAATCATCGAACGATCATTAACAGCTACAATCGCCTCTGTTATAAGAGCCTCTGCACACAACCGTGAAAGTGAAAGTATAATAATTATTGTAAGTGGTCTTCAATTTTCTAATTAGTTATTTACTTATTTTATCGTATCTCTCGAGTATAGAAATCTCCTCATACCAGCTGTCATATATACCCATACGGTTTCTTGAAATTTCTAATCCACTCGTTGCAATTCCAATTGCATTCGTTTATCTTTACTTTCGTAAGGTGCAGCACGTGCGTGACAGATAATTAGTTTACATTATACACGATCTTCACGTTATATACTCACGAAACGAAGCTTTGTTACTCAGTTTGGTTTTCAATTATCTCCAACTATGGCTCGAATGGCATATAATGGTATCCTATACGTATACCTACCTATGACCGAAGTTCTGGCTTCTGGCTAACTAAACCAATGCTATTATCGAAGCCAGCGATCTCTTGCCTATTAGAATCGTCTTAATGAATCGAGCGAACACTAACCAGTGGGCCAGTGGAAAGGCCAGCGACCGAGGTGCAGCGAGAGCGAGGAGAGCGCTTGTTAAACGGGGGACTAACAAATGCTGCTAGGTCCCCGAAACAAAACGATCTCGATAAAACAAAAGAGAACTAGAAACAAAAAGGTATACCCATACATACATCGAAACGACCGAGCCAAAACCACACAGGGAACAAATATCGGTATATTAAATAGGTACTGTGTACCAGCTACTCGAGTGCAGCTTCTGCACGCTTCTCTAGTGAAATTGAACAGAGGAAATTGTTATTCTTGTTCAAGAGCGCAATTATCGCAACAGCGATTCGTTCATTTATTCGATATACAAAAGACTGCGAAATTTTTCCCCCGTGCATTATAGTATATCTATTACGCACCCTTTCGTTTCACGGTGAAGTATTTCTGAAAGAATTGTATCGGACGCGTGACCCGAAGTAAAGTGTACGAAAATTGAACAGCGATAGTTTTTCCTTGAAACGGTATAAAAAATCAGTGCGATGTCTACGTTAATGAATGGGAAGAAACTCTGCCCACGTTATGATGCTTTTTTAAAAACTGCTTCTGATAAATTAGATCCTCATTAAAACACCGTTGGGTCGAGTCAAAGGACGGCCCCTCCATCCATCCATCAGGCACTTCCTTTTCACCGCGTCAAAAAGCTCAGGTGCTATCGTCTCCCGTGGATACGTGGATGCGTGGATTCAGCTGCCTAGTAATTCTGTCCCGGCACCGTTCGCGTCGCGTTGTAGGACATTCGATTAAACCTAAGCTGAAGGCTAGATGGAGACTGCTGGTGCAAGTTTGTCCTGTTTCTCTCCACTCATATCGTTAGGTTACGTGTTAGCCTCGACCTGACATTATCCAACGACTACTTACCAACGGCTACGACATTGACCCAGACGGCTACAGGCAAGGACTCTCAACCAGTTACGCAACCAGATTCTATACTCTGCGACACTTTTAGGCCAAGCTGCAGCAATTACTACCTGCTATTCTATCCTCTAGGCAACTCTTCTCCCTGCTTGAATTCAAACCAGAAAAGCCGATTTTTCAGCTCGAAGGAAACCGGCGATTTCATCATTCAGAATTCGCAACGACTTCTGCCAATCTGTAGAGAGGATGGGAATTATTCGTGATTCTAAAACGCGGAAGAGAATCCTGGAGAATCTTTAATTAAGATTTGGGATTTGAGACAGATTTCCGGCCTGTAAATCCGTATAGACATCCGGTAGTTCGGTGATCCCCTTCTCCGCTGCACCCACCTGTAATATTAGTTTCGTATCCGAAAGTGGTGGTCAGAGCGAGCGAGTGAGTGAGCGTTCGTGAACGTCTACAAAACCCGGTGAATTACACCTGCGCAGCTGCCCTGACGGCAGGTGAATCTTTGGCTCAGGTGATCCCGTAGGTTCGCACTAACACTTGTCGGGTAAGGAGGACACCGCCGCGGCCGTGCCGCACACGTTGTTCGAGTAGGGAAAAGTGTCTTCCACTTCTTCTTCTCCTCTCTTCGGTTTAAGAATCAGCCTTATTCGGTATCGGAGAAGGAGGCTACACCGAGCTGTTGAACGAAGACGGTAACTGCAGGCGTGTGCCATTCGGCAGGTGATATCAATTGCGAGAAAATTGCCGTTGATTGAGCCGCGATGCACGTCTTGAATTATAAACGGCAAAACTTGAAAATAAAAGAAAAAAAACTATTCGGATGCAGTTCGTTCGTCGAAGTTGCTCATTCGATCGTTGGAGCCTGATTCACCTCGATGCTACAGCTTCTGATGGTCCAGATATGGAAACTCCGTTTTAATCGATGAAGAAGAATGAAATCTATATGGATCAAAATGATTTCTAAATAAACTAGTTGCGTGTGATAGCACGACGAAGGTATACATACCCTCAAGTTTAGCTGGTATATCGAAACTGCGAATATACCTGGGAGGCTGTATTCCACTTAGTTTGGCGTGCTGGACCAATCTTTATAATTACAGAGCCGCCTCGCGTCCCATTAGATACATCGCGCAATATAGCTCGTAGGATAGCTTCGTGTTGTAGGTCTTTATAATAGCGGACGCCTTTGCGGCGAACGTCTTACTGGCCGCTGACCGGACTGACCACCGCAACATCGCGAGGTTCGCTATTTTATCCGATTACAAATCGCTTCTGAAGCCGGTGCACAGCTGGGTAGCTGCAATATCTCGGGTCACGAACCCTTACAGAAGTTTCTGGGGCAATTTTTTTTTTTTCTCCCTCTTTCGTTATTTCCTTCTCTCTTTCTTTCCGACAAACTATGCGTGGTATTTTGATCACCGCACGAACATGCCCTGGTTAACATTGATACGGAAATGTTGTAAGAGAATTCTTCTACGTATATATATATCTATATGCGGCTGCCGCAGCTGCAGGTGAGCCGCAATATAATTGAAACGTTTTTTTTTCTTTTCTTTTTTATCCCAGGCGATGGTCAACTGCTTAATTTTGGACCGAGTTTAAAGAAAGTTTCGTGGAATCATTTCCATACCTTAATATCGACTAACGAGCCACTAGTTTCTCCTGAACTTACTACGAATTGAAGAATTTCATACCGCTGAGTAAAACGGTGTGTGAAAATTTAGGGCAGGTTTACGGAATGAAAGAGTAAGTTTAATAACAACTGGAGGTGTTACGTGTATGTAGGTATCTACGTAATTCCGTTACGCGATCTTGACCGAGGTCCTGGTCAAGGTAATTTCTTCTTGTCAGGTTTAGTCAGACACGGTTAACTTCTAGCGTATACGCAATGAGGTTTACTTAACACTTTCATTTGTTCACTTCATTATTAAGTTCACACTTAAGTATAACTCGTTCTGAGATCAACGCGGTAGTCATTGCGAATTCTAATTCCCTCGGACGTGACTGCACGGTTTGTGCCTCTGGACTCTAGGAATCATGATAAAATTCATGCGAAGAACGAGTCCTGTACCGTATATAATTCGCACGGAACCAAATTCATACGAATGAAATGATTATTAATACCTACTAATTTTACGATTCGCTGCAGAGATAAGAAGACAAAAAAAATTAACTTACAAAAATATAACTTAAGTAGCGTTTTTTATTTATTTTTTCTCTTGTACCTACCTGCAGAACTGCACAATGGAACAATTCATTTGATAGGCGCGGTCTCATTTATTCGCGGGAAAAAATTCAGTCCGTCGAAAATGGCGGTAATAAACGCAAACCATGGCATGAGCCGAGACTATCCTTCTTATTCGCAACAGGAAGCTGTCACACCGAGTTCTTCAGCGGACACACGCACTTTTGCACTCTTATGCACGCCATGCATGTGCTGCCTGCATATATGTTCAATGCGTGTGTCGCTGCTGATCTAATTTAACCGAGACTACAGATAAAGTGGATAAAAAATGTTGAAGCTCATTTACCGCGATTTCAGACGCTCTGCGAAACTCTATGGGAACAACGAGGAATAAAAGATACAAAAAATAACACTGCGAAGAGGAAGGAGAAGCGGAATGCTTTTTTATGAAGACATATCCTTTTTTACGCCATTACTTTGAGCTTGTTTCCTTCTTTCTTTAATCTTCATGAACTACACGTAACGAATGTATAGCTATCCCCTCGCAAGATACTTTCCCAATGATTCGTAGTTTGATGAGAACTCTTGTGTTAAGCTATTCGAAATTTCCACTCAAAGTTTGATAGAAAGTATTCATTTCTGCTAATTTATTTTGCATCGTGTTGGACTCATCATTATTTCACTTCACACGGTCTTCTGCGTACGTAGGTATACGTCTGACAGTGAAAAAGTGGTTGCGAAAAAGAAGGCCATCTGCCGTTAGGAAAAACCTTCCGTCTAGAGCGCAAATTTGATGCACATTACATGTCATGTTTCTGATAGATTCCAGTGATATTATAGACGCATGGTATTGATGGTAAGCTTTTCGGATCCTTTTGAACACCTTTGACATGTAATATGCAGAACCTGCAAGGTTAATCCGAAATGTATTCTGCTATTAGGAAATAAACGGCTTTGAGGGGTTTTTTGAGAATCGGGATAGTATAATGCTCATTAGCCTCCACTTGTTCGGTTCATAGGTCCATTGAGACAGGAGCACAAGAGGCACGTGTTGGCAATGCGTTAGTTCCAGGACAGGTGCATCGAGTCCCATGCCTTTAGGTGAGGCATTGACTATCGGAATATAAAGAAATGCGTTAAATCGTAATTTCATGCCCTATCAAACCGATCGCGTTCTGATTAGAGGCTAAGAAAGAATCTCTATTCGGGTCAGGATTGAAATGTCCAGGAGTACATCCACCGATACCCATCTCGAACAGGTCAAACCTATTTCATTCACAGGCTGCAGCAATTGCTGAAAAAAAGCAGCGAACTCTGTAGCATATCATTGCAAAACAACCCCCACTCTTTTTCACCCTTAGCCATCGTCATTCTAGAACTGTTTGCAAATTTCTTCTCGGGTCAATTACAGCGATTTTTTTTGTTTTTGTTTTTGACTGAAATTTCTCCAATTCGATTCAAGTCAGTTGTAACGAACTGGGCTACTATTGGCCGGAGAATAAGTCCGTTGGAAAGAGTATTCTCCCTACTGATAGACGTCCGATAGACATCCCCGTCGGCCAAGGCGTTTGGTGCGCAGGTGCCACGCCACCCAGCCCAAGGAGCCCCGTAGGACTGATTAGGAAGTAAATGCAAGGTTGATGCAGCGGACGTAAGGAATGGTTTTCTCGAGCAGGTGACTTTGGCCGGGCGAGTTGAACGTCTTTAATGGTCATTGATAACTCGTCTCCCCATTTTTGGTGGGTTTAGATATATTTCCTTCCCTGGCACGTGTCCTCGTGGCTAACGTGTTAATGATGGTCGGCTAACTCCGTCGACCAATTCTTCGGACTTCCAGGACCTTTATGGTATCGCTTTTCAAAGGACGGTTAGATAAATTTCAGATGACATCAAATACCAGGCACCAAACTGCAGCGGTTAATGAAGACGCTGCAGGATCACTGCAGCCCATAGCCATTTACTTTTCCCGCAAAGGTCAAATAATTATTCCGCAGGTGGACTCTCGCCGATATATTCTACGGAGCTGTCTCCTTTCTGGGACGCTGTATTTAATTGCCGATAAATATTATCCGACCGACGATTAATGCGCCGCGCGCGAAAGTATCAGCAGATCACATTCAGTTTCCACGAGTTTAAAAGGTGTTTAAGACTTTGAGAGAAAATATCGTATGCCTCATAACTCGATTCTGAAAAGAGCCTCTCGGCGACATCCTCGGTTTCAAATATCATTAGATACAAGCCCGGCTACGATCGATGGATCTGATATAGAGCAGCACTTCCTTGTTGACCGAGTAAGAGTGTAATTTACGTAAATCGTTGTTATATTGACAGTTAATAGGAGGCTGGGGCATAAAACGAAGGTATACGATCCAGAGGCAGGGATAGCTATGCGATATTGACTATGCATCGATTCGTGGATGCGAACCTAAAACTAGCATCGAGTCACGATGGTGTAAAATTGTAAAAGGATTTAATGGCGACAGCCCCGTAAGTACCATACGGTACATCGAAAATGACCGCTTAAATCATACTCAACGGTGGGCATCGTATACTTATACTACTTGGACTCGTGGCAAGACCGCACCGGGCCTCGTTCGATGTAATACCACCTTTTTATCACTCTGTCACTCACACCGCTCTGGCCTAAAGCCAGCAACGCTTACAAATGTATTTACAACCCACGAACGGACGCACCAACAAACACGTAAGCGATGGACAGGTGCATTTACTCACGGCACGCGTCCAGCTCTCTTAACCTCCATGGCCTGCAGCTGAACTAATTACTAACCAGTAACCACATACCTAGCTAGGTACCCACGTAAGGCCTACTAACCGTTCGCATTGAATTAGTACGAATATGTGTCAAAAATATCCTGCGTTATCTCGTGTCCCCTTTTACAGCAAAAATTGTAACAGGTATGACTTCCGACGACTGGCCTAGGATCACTTGATGAATCCAGGGCAAATTGATGAGACCCAATTTTCGCCAGATATATGTATTATATCGAGGAACCACTGTCGCCGGACTGCAGGTGCTGGGAGGACACAGTCCTGCGGTTGAACTGACCGATGAAGCTATAAACCCTAATGGTATCTAAATATCTTAGGGTTTGAATGCTACAGTAAAATTTTTGGTGTTCTCTGCGGTTCGTAATGCACCCTACTGCCTCGGAAATTCTCGTCACCTGGTTCTCGCCAGCAATAAAATGTAGATTGAATTCAAATTTGAACAATGTTACTTTTAATTAACACATCAGTCAACCGCAAACTCTACCCACCGTTATAACGATGTTCGGAATTAATCATGAGGCCTTGATATAGAAAATACAGACTTTGGGTATTAGTCGGCAAATTTTTTCGCACCAAAAATGCCTCGAAGTTCATTTTTGGGAAGTTTCTTTTCCAAGATGTTTATTACCCAGTGAAATATGCCAGCTTTGGTCTTCATTGGATCGCTGACCCTCGCCCACTTCAACTTCTCTAACGCCGGAACTTGGTGAAATAATGTCCCAGCGCAAGTTGCGCTTAAGCACCGCCGGTCACGTGACCGACTAATACTAATAATTAGGGAATTCTTAAGTTCGGTCGAGGCTTACGAGTACCAAACTCCAGAAACTTAACTTTGCCAGATATTCCGCTGACGACAAAGTTCACAGTGTTCCTCAAACGGAGCTGAGGTAGTCGAAGTACCGAAAAAAGGATGTAAAAATGTCAAATTTAGCTCCAGATTCTAATCGATGTTATTAAATGCTGCAATGACTGCGCAATAACTGTTCACGAAGAGACCAGACGACAGGGGAGTTTACTTGAATACAGTTATAAGTCGAGATGGTCGTAAAGGATCGTAGCGAATCGAAACTCTGAGTTGGATTCAAGTAACTGGTTGCAGGGGATTTGTGGAACTCTGTGAGAAAATCGAGTATCTTGGAGTGCAGTAAAATTCACTTCAGTTCGAGTTTTGCGCCGGGGTCGTGTGCTGGTCGAGTTCGTGCCTCGCCTTTAACGATTATTGGGTTGTAAATATTCAGAGTCCAGTCCACCTGTGTTGGCTCCACAATTTCTTACCATATCTGTCTCTCTCCATTCGCCTCCATTATCTCTTGCAGGCTGCACTAAACGCGCCATTGTTTTACAAACCCCATAAAAAACAGTATGTAATGGAAAAAGGAGAAGGCAGACTTTATAGCCGCTACTTTTGTCCAACCTACCATCAAAACCACTCGCATGATTCTAAACTTTTATACCATTCGTCATTCGATCACCGAGTCATTCGAAGTCTCCTCATTCAAAAAATGAACAGGAAAAAATTGCATCCAGTGCAAATCGACGAGTGAGACTATCACGGCGTACCTAAAGACAGGCAGTTAACTTTTTTGTCCGATACTTAGGACGGTTTTTGTCTCCGGACATCGACGGGAAGCTGCAGTATAAGCGCGTGACTGGCTGGCAGGGGGTGAAGTTGGCCCATGTAACACACGCACCACGTCTACGGGTGTTGCGCTTTGCCATCGTAGCTGCAGTCACCCCCAAGATGCATTACTTCCAGTCCCGGTATCCGGGCATTTGTCCACCGCGACACGTTTCCCCTGTAACCTACCCTCGACCACCTCTTATTCCTAGAGTGAAACCGGGACGATTTACGGGACCCAGTCACCCCGACGACGCGACGCCCTCTCCAACAATTTTATTTGCTAATAAATCCGTGTCTTCGATCAAACGAATTACCGGACCTGCAGGAATTGCCTAGCCGTTTTAACGACTCGCATTACATGATCGTTTAAGTGTAGGTTCCTTGTTTTCTATTCTCATGTCAGTCTCCAGAGCACCGTCATCGTCATTCGTTTTCGACGAATGTCCAAAACACAGGATCATATCATAGATTCACCTATATCATTGACTGGCCATCAATTACCAAGTATTTAGTCCCACAGATCAAGGACCTTTCCGTTTTGTATAAACGATCGCAATCCTTGCCCAATCAAGTTTTCATGCAATCTCAGGGTGAACGGTTTCTCAATCCGAGCGGACGCAGAAATCGACTTTGGAGAAAGTTCAAATAAATGGTAAATAAAGGGGCAGCGAGTCGTTTTCGGAGAAAAGCATAATACTGGATAGAGAATAAGGTTCGAGTGACCTCACCAGGACCCTTTACGTTCACGAGTAAATCCCTGAGCTTTATAAGGCTCGTTTCTGCAGCAACTCGCTTGACCCCTGCAAGATAGATTTCGGTACAGATCAGCGCGATGATCCATTGATCCTTAAAGGGAGACTGTGGTCAGTCGGTGGAAAATTGCGCGGGAATCCTGTAGCAGCCAATCGTAGCCTGGTACGAGGCGGCGATGCGTGTAATGGGATCTGCTATCTGGCCATATTGATTTTGAATCTATAATCTATTTAATAATCGTATTACGTTAAGGATCGGCACTGAAGTGACGGTGAAACGGGAGGAAAGAGGAGGACGTAAAAGGCGTCGGGCGATAAAAACGATTACCGGACTTTCCTGAAAGTTGATCCTTCGCAAAATTCACTAAATTTCTATCCTGCGTTGGCGCGTCGCTCACCTATACCAGGGATCAGTTCAAGGATAGTATAAAGTAATTAAAAATATTGACGAACAAAGTCGCGCAGGATCCTGCGGGGTTTGGTTGGATAAATAAAAGATGAAATGACGCCGGGACGGGCAACTCCATGGGTGGCTCCATGGGTGGCACGGTTAGCAGCCCATCCATTTTTCTGGCTGCTTGTTGTTGCCCGCTAGGGGTTCTGCTCGTAGCTTCTTCAATCCAAACTCAACTCTACTCTCTTCTTTTCTCATCTCCGCTCCTCTTCAGCTCCTCAGTTCTCCGCTTCGTGTGAACTGATCGGAGCCCCAGGCGCCCAAACTGTCGTTCAGGTTCTCTCCTCGTCGTATACCGGTAGTTAAAACAAAAGAGCATATAAACTCTAAGTTTATTCCGACAGATCCATCTCGGCGAGCCACTACCACTATAAAATAAATATTAACCAAGATTAATGCTTCCGAGTGGAATTATGGCGCGTGGTGGAGCTTCTGTCGATGGGAATTCGCCATTCGAACAATACACGAAACCGCCGAATATAGTCGTCAGTTTTTCACACCGGGAGTTAATAACAAAGCGTAAAATGGCGATGTACCGGGCGTCAGAGGTGCTTTGAGGGTCTCTATACCCGAGGATCGTCCATTACCGTAAAATCTCATGCTAAAGTCCATCGGTACCGTGGCTCTATCGTGTTTAAACCACAATAGACCGAGAACGGTGTTGTAGTGGGTTGAGGAACGCCAGTCATCTGGTCCTCATCAATCTTGTTCGATTATTCCATGATGGACGAAAAAAAAAGCGGGCAAAACACGATCGAAAAAAAGAAACGTAAAAGAATAGAAATAAAGAAGCTAAGCAAAAACGAAAGAAGTGAAAGAATATTAAAGGGGGTTATAATAAATGGTGAGGTGATTTGATTTCTATTAGACTCCGTGCATTGTTAAATCTGTGCGGGAGTCTCTAACTATAACCTCCTTTCGGTTAATGAATTATACACGCTCAGCATTTAAATACAAAAATCTCTCGGCGAATATACTAACCCTTCACGTTCTCATCTCAAAAACAAAAGAAGACGACATACGAGAACGGATTTACGCGCGACGAACGAGCATCTTCACAATACTGCGCGAGTAGGCGTACCTGGGCCGTTCACAACCGACATTAATGACTTTTCCCCTAGCATCTCAATAAACAATATTTACCGAGCAGTTCAGTTCCTCGACCCCTTTTTTTTTTCTTAGGGTGGTAGTACGGAGCGGTTCATTGCGGTTTCGTCGGTTATTGCCTGTTTCTTCACCGCGGTTATACGTATTATACCCTGTCCATGGACACGCTCTCGACTCTCGGACTCTCGACTCTCTTAGGATGTAAGGAGAGACTTTGGGAGCGAGAGAGCGAGAGAGCGAGAGGATTAGTCAGAGTACTGGAGGGAAAGGGGGAGAGAGAACTTGCAAGGGCGTCGACGGGAGGAGGGTCATCGCAAACACTCCCCGTTTGAGCTGCTGCAGGTAATTTACGTTGCGATTTTACGAGATCCTAACTAGCGGGTTCTCCTCGATGACTTCTTGCCAGTCGGTTTCTACCTCCGCCCTAAACGCCTACGCACCATCTAACCAACCGACGATGTCTTTATAGGCGCGAATTTAAAGGATACCGAATTTACCGTGCAGGTGAATGCATTTCCTCTGGATGGAAGCAAAAGTCCAGTTCTGCGCTGGAAGTTAATTACCGATTTCTGATCACCCTGTACGAATCGCCTTGTACGTGATTATTGAAAAGTTCGGGATCCCAGGCTTTTCTGATTCTAGTTTCGGAGGTAATCTGAGAACCAACTTGTACAACATATTATATACCTACTCGTGTGTGCGTTGCGACGAATCTGACCGACCGCAAAATCTTATTTGCAAACAGCTAAAGCCGAGGTCGGATCTGCGGCGAATCTTCTGAAAATGTATAACTGTTGCGAATGAAACCAGCATAATCCAAAGCATACAAGTTCGTAATACCATGTGAATGGCAGAACCACTTCACCCGGTAGTTTCAGGCGTATAGAAAACCGTTCCTAAAAGCGATTTGAAAATGATTCTAAAGCGATTTCCTGCCTGAATTCATTCGCCGCCCCTAGGCATCCTCTCTTCCTGTTTGCTCGTCAGATTTCCACCACCTATAATTTCGCAGTTTTTTTTTTCCGTTCATCTCTTTCTCTCGAAAACCTTCACTTCTATTTGATCCTGTTACGTGAATAGGCCAATGCCGATTCAAGTGGTTTCATCTTGGCCAGTAATCTCCCCTTTGTCAACTGCAGGGAGTTAGAGAGACCATTTCCACCCCAGGTTAATTCCATTCTGAACTATACCTTATTTGAAACGTTCTAACCATATAGAACCGGCAAAAAAAATGGCGGGAACATTGAGGATCGTTAGATGTTAAATTTCGTCGATTAAACACACGGTTCTGTTCTCTATTTAAAATTCAAACACGTCGCTAATAATATTTTCCCACAAAACTTCCCGTTGAGAATAGCTGGTTTTTACCGGCATGGCGTGAAGAGGAAAAAAAAAATAACAAAACGAAGAAAAAAAGAATCGAACAACTAGTCGACGGACAATGGCCATTGAGGAAACAAATTATAATTGTCGAATGATTAGGTCTATCGTCTTCGGGGTGACGAGGGGGTGTTGGTGAGGACTTGAGGAGATAGGTTCCTCTCGAGTGGGGCGTCTCAAACCTTATGAGGCAACAATGACTGGACACAACACTATATGCGTTTGCCGAAGCGCCAAGACAGGCTATAAGTCAGACTAGCCGTACCGCGGGGCAGCGGATGGGTTTCATCTCTCTTCACAACGCTACACACCCGGCCGCGCCTCCCTTCGCTTCGCGCGGGACCTTCGTGATTAACCAGCGAAATAAGCTGCTTAGACGCGAAGCAGTGATCCCCAAACGGTATCTCGCCGTTGGATGTAGAAATTTTCTTCAAAATTGATTGAAAAACGAGAAGGAAAGAAAGTTCTAATGCCGAATGACTTATTTAGAAAATCGTGCGTCAAACATGATTTGAAAACGCAATCTTTACATCGAACAGTGTTACATTCGGTTAAACTCGTTTAGGTGGACGAATAAAGCTCGTAAGTTCGACGAGGAATTCTTTTCACGGTTTAAAACTGATTGAAGATCACTGTTCCCCTGTTCGCAGCGATTGGAAGGGTGACAGGTTACTTCTCACGTCGATGAGCCCGCCGTAACACCTCACCCTAAACCTAAACCACCTCCTTCTCTCTGGCCAGGCCCCGTGCCCACGTATTAATATTTTAACACCTGAGAGGCACCCCCTGCCGAGAAAATCGTGGCTATGTAGCGCCTTAGCAACCCTATAGAAATGCCTCGGTCCAATAACACGCCCGATGGCACTGGCGCTACAATTTTATACGGAGGATCCGATTTAACCGTGATGTGATCAACGGGGATACCTAGTTCAAAATGTGATGAAAGTCTGATGGTAAGGCGGGTCTCGATGATTTATGTCACGTTCTTTCACTCCCGATCAAAAACCGTTTCTTAATAGGCTGTCAAAAACGTTTTTCGAAAAATGTATACCGTCGTAAGTTTCCCAAGAATTGGATATGATATGGTATCCGAGGTTTCATTACCATTGAGCGGACGAAAGTACTGAAAATTGATGGGAACTTTGACAAGTACAACGATTGCTAATCGGGCTGCAACACTCCTCGCAATATTTATAAGCGAAAGAACGTTTTGACTGGCAAGACTCTATCTTGGATGCAGCGCCACGCTCGAGCGAAGAAACACGTGCTGCTGTTCAAGAGCCATTAAGAGGCGGAACGATATGGTTCAATACTTGTAATACTAGGGCTGATTTGCATTGATCGATTCCAAAGTGTAGTTTTTCATGCGTGGATTGATTTTTAATAGTAACAAATTTCCTACTCTCTATGTGGTATAATTTACTGGGAACATCTGCAGCTGTGTCATCGATATTGCACTGGCTTTCATGTTTCTGCGGCAATTAGCTCCACAGTTCGACTTTTCAATTTCGATGCGTCTATAAACATGAGCAATGAGAGCAAAACTTTCTTTCGCGAATAGTCGCACACTCTTCAAAACCCCAAAAATGACGCGATGCCGTCTAAAGGCAGTGTGAGTCAGTCTCTAACTCGTGAACAGAATTTTTTGGCAGACAAAAAACTGCGAAATAAAAAAAGTTCAGTTTCCACCTGCGGGTAGATTGGCAATCGCGTATCTGAGGATATGCTGATCAAAGACCGGTATAATAATCGAAATTATTTGGAACAAGAAAGATTCTATGTTTCCTGTCTGATTGATGTAGACAGTGATTGGATACACATCCGTTGAACCAGCCTAGCGATTGCAGAAATAGTATGCGAGCATTGGGTACATTCGCTCATGACGGCAGGAAATTTTGATGAGTTTTATGTGTGGGAAAGGGCAAAAGCGTAATCTTCACGGTATTTGTCGAGTAATGGTTGGCATTAATAATCGCAATGCTCTCCGTCTCTATTCTACAATTCGCTTCTACTATCTATGACTTATTTGTACACAGCTGCGGCGAACGGCAAAGTTCGCGTTTCGAAGAAGCGGCTCTTCTGAAGTAGCTGGGACACGCTTTGAAGTTATAAGGTCGACGTTTTATGAATTCAAATCCAGCAAAGTGTCAGCAGGTGGCTCGCGTCCAACGCCTACGAAGTCTATACATGAGCGATTCCGTATAGAAAGAACATTGTCGCGGGCTTTTAGATCCAACAGTAGGTAGGTACGGCTCTTTATGCTTATGAGCGCAGATTCGAATTCCGACACTTTCGAAGTGCGAAGTCCGCGAGTAAATTCTTAACTATCTTTTACCGGCTCTCCCAGCCCACGCCAATTGGCATCGATCGGTATATAATTATTAGAAACTTCGAAATCTGGTTCACCGTGGAATTTAGAACTGACAATAGGAAACGACAGCTGCCACGTCTAGCCTTTGTACCGTATACATATACCTACGAATATTTACACCTAAGCTTTGGTCAGATCGCGTACTCGCCAGGGAATGGTACGGAATTCAAATTCTCTGACACGAGTGGCCTTGCCAATGAGAATCACAGTGCAACGCCGCCTGAGAAATAAGTTTCTCTGATCTATCGGTCGAATTCAGAACGCACTCCGAAAGCACGAGTACCTACGTATGTACGTTACCTACTACGCGGTTACTTCTAACGTACAGGTAAACAGGCGCGTGAGAAATAGTCTAGGAACTCAAGAAACGGTATATGTCCGTACTTACTATATATTAGGTACCCGCTACGACGTGGATAAATGCAGTTGCTTCTTTTCTTAAAAAAAAAAACACTTTTTCTGGTGGCACGAATTGCCCGCACAAGAATTAAACGAGATTTGGAAATCTCTCGTCACATTCGTTTCCCGAGTACGAGTTTGCCTCACGTAACGTGATTCGTGATTTAAAATTGACCGTATCGTACGCAACCACTTGACTCGACGATGACCTCGCCTAGATTCCCCTATCCGTCATCGCTCCGTAACAAGCCGCGAGATTTTGCTTCGCCATCTCGATTGAAAAGATGCTGCACGCTCTACGATGTACACAATCAACAGGTCCAACCGAATTAAATTAAAATTATGCCCAAGTTTAGACTTTTTCTTTTCTTTTTTCTTTTTTTATTTTTTAATTGGGGACGAAAATAGTTTCGAGACGATTTCTGTTGCCTGGTAAAATTGAAATCCTTCGATTGATACTGTAATATTTATTAGCCGAGGCGGCGAGGATTCTATCGGTACCTTAATCCCCAGTTTCACACTCCACGTGATACTGACCCCTGCATTGACCCCTGTTCGATACGTGAGAGATTTGTCCGGTCGAAGTGACTTGCTTCTAGGCAGTGATCGAGTGGCATCCGCCTGCCTGCCCTGGGGTACCTATTTCAGTCTTCCACTTGGAGAGACTCCCCCGACTTCTTAGCCCCCTGGAGTCCTTATATTTATCACCAGACTTTTATTCAACGATTTGACGCCCGGCTCACGTCAAACGGCTTACGAAACACGGCCGTCAACCCTGCAGGAGTTTCACCACTGTATACAGTGTATACCTGTATTCCTTCGCGATAACATTAAGTACGACACAAAACAATATTCTACGAACTACCTCCATATACAAGCGAGCGAATTCAAACCGACAAAGTTATTCTTCTCACGATTCAATGCGGTAACAGATCCTTCTTCTCCTGAATCGTTCCATATGTGTAGGATACCTACGTATAACCAGAAAGATGAATTTAATTATAACTTACCTCCGAGTTTGATGAGTTCGAAAAAGAAAAAAATATAAATAAAAAGAAAAAAAGAAGAAAACGGAAACTGCATGGGTATTTTATTTTTCTTCTTGGAAAGTTGAAGTCCTTCGTGATCCCAGCAGGATTAGGTAAATCCCGGTCGTTGGTTCTTGCTTCAGGGGCAGAGAAAACGAACTTTTATGATGTGAGATCTGGTGACTGTGATCGGGCACCTTCTACTTCTTCCTCTTCAGTTTTTCGGCCGCTTTCTGACCGACAGCTGTCCTGACTTAGGTTTGCCTTGAAATCAAATTCACCGTGAAATTAAAGCAACTTGGTTTCGAACAGGAATTATAGTCGGACTTTAAGCTGTCCCTGAGAGGGAGAGCGGATTAACTTTATTTCTGCTTTTGCGCAAATTTTGTCCCATATATCAGAAAGCGGGTAAAAATTATTGCAAAATACTGGAGAAACGGAATTTAGATGATTTAGAAACATTCGTCAATTTGGAGTACAGAGTCAATCAAATTGACCTAAATTATTATTAATGCATGTATACGTGGGTCATATCACCTCCTGTAATCTCGAAATAATGTAGAGTCATAAGTTCTGCGTTACTCTAACGTCGCAGAATAAATTACAAAGACTACAGTTTCGAGTACATAAGATAGCACACATCCAATTTTTTTTATCTCCCGTTAACTGTGATTAATTCCTTATTCTTTCGATTTTCTTTTTTTTCTTCTTCTTTTTTTTTGTCCAACAATCTTCACCTCAATGTTAAGCAAACCGTTTAACACTGCAGTGTTAACGTCACTCTGTTCGGTACCTTTCGTCGGCGCGAGGTATCTGGTAATTAGAAATAGCTTACTATTCGAAAGTTGAACTCTTGAATCGATCGGATTAAATGTCAGTGTAACAGTGGATGGTTACCTATATATACACATCGAGCTGTTACGTAAAGTTTGTAGTAAAAATGATCAAAAAATCTAAAAAAAAAAAAAAAGAATTTCGTTACGTGGTGTATTAATCAATTGGACAAAAAGATGGAAAAGTTTTCGATGCTTTTTTCTGTCTCTTTCTTTTTTTTTATTGCAGTAGAAGCGAGGTGTAAAAAATTGAATCGCACACATTGGGTAAAAATTCAATGTCAGACTGACAGCCGAAGATACGGTTGTATAATTTTACCGGCGAAATAATAAGCAATTAATCTTAATCGGGTAAAGAAAAAAAAAAAAAAAAATAGTTGCTATACATATAATATTGAAAAATTACGCGCAGCCATCAATATGCCTAATTATTATTTTCGATAAAGAAATCGCGCCATAAGTGACGAAAGAAAAAAATGATTCTAGGTATATAATTTTTCGTTACCATTCAATTATTACCGGCGAGATAGTCTAGCCTAAGCCTGATGATCGTGAGCTGATCGAATGACAGGCAAATATTAGCCCATTCTAAGAGGATCTTGTATGTCTATATACATCCAAACTCCACGTACAATTACATACGTACCTATATACAATATAATACACTAGACGGAGTGTCAGTCATAGTTTTTTAGCCATTGAATTATTAAATAGTACAAAAATGAACCCAGCATGCGGTCCATTAATCGTTTAACTTTACCCGTCTTGTTTATTGGCCTCAAGGATTATAGAATTCCCACATTACACTACAGTCTTTGAGAGTACGGTGTGTTTCCTTTCCCTCGGGAATATTGACGCGCTTTTTTATTTTCGATCAGTGGGTATGAGATTTGAATGAAAAAATAATGGTGTATATTTATATAGGTATACAGGAATCGTTGAAAGTTTAGGTCGTAGAAATATACTTTATAATTGAGTGTATGATTTATCATTTAATTTATTTTAAGTTAAAACTTTTTTACAATAATATTTTACATACATTTACACCATCGCCTCGTTATATCGCTCAATCTCGTTTCTAATACGTTGAATCATTTATTCATTTGAAAATCATATTTTACAAACTACACACTATTTTCTAATAATACTATATAGATATATATATACATATATATAAATATATATATATTTTATATATATATGTATATGTATAGGTTTATATCAAATCTCTGTGTTGCGATTTTCGAAAATTCTAGCGGATCAGTCTTTTTGAAAATCGCAATGCCTCGCCTTGCCTTATAACTATGGATTTTAATAATACAATCATATATTTTTTATTTTTATTTTTATTTTTTTTTTATAACATAGAATTTCAATCAGTAATTTAATTACACTAGAGTAAGTAAACTCTAAAATCGAAAATCACAATGTGGTCTGAACTCAAAGAGAGTTATATCATTATTTAATACTCTGACTATCTAATTAATAATAATATTTCAATTAACTTCTAATTATGCACAATTACTTCCGTTCATATATAATAATTATCATATGATATCATTATTATTAATATTATTAATATTATTATTATTATTATTATTATTAATATTATTATTCACTATTATTAATATTATTAATATTGTTGTTGTTATTATTATTATTATTATTATTACCATGGTTGTTATTGTTATTAATATTATGATTATTTCATTTTTTATTTTTATATATATATATATGTATATCGATACACAATCTTGAAGATACAAAATTTACAATTCTCATTTGACTAAACTACGCTCCTATCGGTGTTTACTATTCATTTTATTCATCACCGATTGAGTCTTTTCTTCACTCGCGCTTCGCTATATAATTACCGAACATTTTTTTTTTTCATTTCTTCCTTATAATCAATCGTAAACACTGCAAGAGCTTGATATAATTTATTATTATTTATTTAATTTTTATCTTTTCTTTTTTTTTCGTTTTTCTTTTTTCTTTTTTTTTTTTATATCACTAGACGGTACAACACACGAATCGTTACAGCCAGGTGGGTAACATATCGAAATGAAATCAATCGCCACTTTATTGTATGTGATACATGTTACGATATACTATAGGTATAGGTGTGTGTGTTTGTGTATGTATATATGCATGTAACCGTATATTATATTCGTTAAAGCAACAATTTTTGCCGAGTAAGAATTGTAACTTGACCGAGTTTCATTAATCCGAACTGAGAATTATTCTTCTCGCTCCGTATAACGGAGCAGTTTATTTTTATATAGATCTTTAATGATAACTTCGCCGATTGTCAACTCGAATTACGATAATTTGAAGCGAAGAATTTCACTTCAATTATGGTGTTCATATGTATCGCGGAAATAAAATGGCGGTTGCGTTTAGTTCGATACCCGGCCGAGCGCACATAACTTTGCATTATTACCAATTATTACTTAAAATTGCACGATACTTATTATTATTAACTAGTTTATACAATAGTTCACTTCTAAAGTGCAACATAGCGTCGTGAAATTCCTGTAATTACGTAAAACCTTCGGGTTTCATACCCTTAAAGTCGCGATGTGGTGCGCGTATTGAGGTTAGGCCTTACCTCGGCTCACTTCGGTTCGCGTAATAAAACATTTTTTTTTTCTATTTTTTTTTTTTACCCGGATAAATTTTCACAGACACAAATAATAAATTCCTTACCATATATTCATTTATCTTACTATTTACAAATATAAGACTCGATACAATAGCTGACTTCGTTTGTACTTGGGGCCGGGGCGCTAGGCCCTATTTACTATACATATGTACAAAATAATTCGCAGTTTCCTCATCTCGCTTTAGACATTATTCATGGAACTTTTCATCATTTCTTTAATTCTTTCTTTCTTTTTTTTCTTATTCTTTTTTGTTCATATTTTGTTTTTTTTTTGTTTGTTTTTTTTTCAAATCGTACGTAGAGTTAGAAAGCTTGTGTCATAGTGGTGGGCTGCGTCCTATATAGATGATCGTTCGCGATTCATGTGTACTCGGATCTCCATCCGCTCTGAAATTCAAATAAAACAAAGAAACCATTACGCGATGAGTACATAGCCTCGCCATATACAAACATCTAATTATTCATAACTCTGCTTCAAGGGGGTCCATACACTTTGAAGATGAGTTGACACACCTGATTACTTGCACTTTGATACATGATTAGAAACCATTCGCCATTCAGTCTACAAAAGTTTTTGATCTCGAGTCTATTTTTGTAACCGTTAAGAAAAAAAGTTGTGTTACGCGTTCGCAACGATAGAAATGTCATCATTTTACAATATTCCTTCCAAATTTCAAACACTCCTCAAATCTTGTGAAGCAAAGTCCATAAGACTCAAATCATTGCTATAATTTTGCGAAAAACTAGAAGTAATTAGCTGTGAAAGAACTGACATGAGCCAATAGAATATTCCTTCAAAGCGCAGAGGTGAATTGAGAGAAAACACCATCCGAAGATTCACACAGCTTCATAAATTTCCTATGTGAATATGGAAATCACCGAATTGAACTCACCATGGCATTCGTGGTCGCTGCCAACTGAAGACCTTGTAGACTGGCCATGTGGTGCGTGTGGGAATGAGAATGAGAATGAGGATGAATCGGTGGTGGTGCTGGCGGTGGAGCAAAGCCCTGGTGAAGTCCTCCCGTTACTCCAACCCCCGTGTGATACATGTAGTGTTGCATGGCAGGATGCATCGTGTGATGATGTTGCGACGTTCCTGAAACCATAATGAATTTATTGTTAAAAACGTTGACTCGGGTGTTTTCTGATCACAGATTCGAGTGATCGATGAACAAATGTGCGAAACTTACCCATCGGTGATCCGAAACCGGAATGGAAGGGTTTGTTGTCGAGGTCGAGGTGTCCCCCAGCCTTGATCATGTCACCCATGACACCACCGAGGCCGAGGCAACCGCCAGCCTTCTTTTTTTTACTTTTTGACGAGAGTTTTCGATTCCTCGTCTGGATTCCCTCCTTCTTCATCGTTAGGGGACGATTGACCTGAAACGATAAAGGAAAATACTCTTTGAGGTTTATTCGACTATACCTACGTGCGGCGACATTGAAATCCGCGAATCGAATCGACTCGATGTTCCAGTCGTGTGAACTTGGTTCTTTTTTCTACACTCGGTACTCCGGATTCTCCGACGAGTAAAAATAGACGACGGTTTCGTACCAGAAGTCTGAGACACGAGATATTACAAAGACTAGACGAGTTCTAGACGCAGAAGGAACGGTACCGCGTATCCATTGTCGCGTCGGGATGACGGTGATCGTAAAAAAATCATTTAAAAAACGTACGTTTGAAGAGAAAAACTCCTCTACGCACTGTGGTGAAAATAGTAGAAACCTAAAAGCCAGACGTGGAAAAACTTATCCTATAATCTACTCCTATATACGGGGTGAATGTCCTCTGCGCCGCGGTAGCCGGTATAATCTCATCAATTCTGCGATTGGCACGAAGATTGGACGCGGGCATATTAACTATCGCATCTATTAATTAATCCCTCCAGGGTTATCTCACGCGTGCAGTATTTCACCCCGTGTCTTCCGATTCTTACGATATTAAAATCTCGATTTAAGACCCGTTCACAATTTCGCACGTATAAGACGAGGTATATGAAGAAAAAATTCTGTTCATGCATTTAACATTCTTATTATTCTCCGCGTGATCAATGAGCAGCGAGCATGAAGAATTCCAGCGATAAGGCCCGCGGGTCTGACGCGAAGTCTCGTATATTCGGAGGTCGTGAACGTCAGGGGGATTTGAATAAGAAAAAGAACGGCTGGTTTTGGCATAACGTGAACGTAGAACAAGTCGGACGACGTCTATCCACGGATATATGAATACGTGTGGGTGTGTAACGTCCGACCGGAAGAGTCGTAAGGTATAAGTATAATCGCGGCCTTGACTTTTGACGTTTTAAGAACCCCCAGAGTGAATCTTCGCCGAGGAAGGTGTACGTCAGCGTGACTGACCGCGGGAGAAGTTTCGGTCTACGAACATTCGCGGTTTTGATTTTTACCTTTTGCTTTCGTCTACACTACCGAGAACATAACTTGTAATATGCATAAAGCCGAGCCCCGAGAGACGCGGCGAAAGATTACTCAAGGATAGACAACGAACGTTGAAACAATGAGATGACGCAAGGTACTTGCATCTCGGTAAGGTTTAAGTCACGCTTCGTTCTAGCAGCTCGGAATATCCGATATTTAATAGGTCGCCGCACAATCAACTCCGCCTTTCCACCGATGCCTTTCTCAGACCGTGACGCCAGTCCTTTTCTTTTTAAATATTAATTACAGAAATCATACCGCGGTTATAAGAAGTTTAGTTTCTCGATCGATTATGGCCAAAAATCAATTTTTTATCGACAATTATGAATAACAATGTGTGTGTGGTAATATCGGTTAAAACCGTACAGCGAGGTTCTCAATGCTCCGTGATTTATGCCACCTTTGTTGTGTCTGTTCATTTTTTTCCTATTCTTTTTGTTATTGTTGGCTCTGCTGTTATTTCGCTGAGTTATAGGCATATCGCTGTTCTTTTTCACAGAATAATTATCGAGCTTCGTGTTACATTGTTAGATAATGAAAATAGTATATTAATTAATGTGCATAGAAGATCATCAACGTTTTCAGTTACGTAACGATAACTATGATCTGCAACCGCATATCTAATTGGGAGTATAAAAAACGAAACAAAAAAATCCAAGCTAGACACGCGAGGTGTTCGTCCATCTATTTCATTAATTTAATTATTCATTATCGTCTCGATAGAAAAAAATTAAAAAGAAAAAAACCAACGTCTACGCGGACACGATAATAGACCAAGATTTCTTCTCGACTATATTGACACTTCGGTAAAGCTATAGCATACTATTCCACTTCCTTCTCTCGGCTCTTCTCCGAGATACGAGAATGAAAACGGAGAATGAAACAACGTACGGAGAATTTTATTCATTTCTGTTTCCCCGACAAGTACTTATAGAAGTTGAAGAAGTACGTCTAGGTAACAAACGACAAGGATGTGATCCCGGAACTTTGCGCCGCTCCTTAAATGATTATGTCCCACCGTGACAACCGGTCAAGAAGAAGTCAAGCCCCGATACAAACGACCGAATGACTTCGAGCAGGGACAATTCTTCCTTCCTTTTTTTCAACCGGTATTCCAGTTTGCCAAAAATTTATCATTTTTACAATTGTCGATTTATCTTGCAATCGAAACTCGCAGTTTGATCCGACGATTTCGTACTTTCCTTGTCAGTCATCCCTCTGAGCGCAAGCAATACGATCAGGACTTGAAAGTCTGCGGTTAAACGAGGAGTGGTGCAATGTAGAAAAAATAACGAGGCGAAGCAAATCGCAGTACGTAGCACGCGTCGAGTGCAAAATATAATAGGTATAAATATATATATGTATATAATGTATTGCAACACATTTTGCCCCGGTAGTGAGATTATAAACTCTTGTAGTTTGTCGTCGGAGCCCAGACGCCGTCCGCAATTAAGAAATCTCTCAGATTCTTGGTACTCCGCAATTAACGAATCGACAGCCCTCGCGCGTCGCGAGTTATATACGCCGACGTCATCGTCCGCTCAAGAAATGACTGCATCTCGTGCAATTCATAGATGTGTGTAGGTATACGTGTGTTTGTGATATTTAACCGCGAAATATAAGAAGGTACGCGCAAGAGAGAAAGAGAGAGAGAGAGCGAGAGAAAGAGAAGAAGAAGAAAAGATAGATAGAGAGAGAAAGAGGCGGATTATACGCATGTGCATGTATCGTGGATAAACGCGTATAGTTGGCGGGCTTTCTGCTTTGTAGTCGGCGAGGCGAGACGTGAGGGAACTGACAACGGCGGAAAAGAGGTTCCTGGTACTGAACAGCGGGTTCCGTTCTCTTCCTTTTTATTTTTTCCCAACTTTGTTTCACCCAACCCTAACCACGCGCCCTGTACGAAGTACGTAGGTCCGAACCGACTGCCAGACGGTCAATGACACTTTTCGGAATTATGCAATTGACCAAATTTCACGAATTAACTCTACTGCCTGCAGCTGAAAGCCGCGCGCCGCTGCCTCTTAAGTCCGCGTATCTCGTAGAGCTCGGATCGGACAAATTTACGACGCGATTTTTTTTCTTCTACCTGCTTCGTTTATTCATCGATCTTTTTCCTTCGTCGTAAAAAAGTTGATCCGATACCCGCGGTTCATCCTCGGAGTATAAAACTCTGTCCTAGCTAACTTCGGTACAAAGTAAACACGCGGTAACCTGACTCGAAGTACCACAAGGCGACGGTAGCTCCTCGTTCCTTAGCGAACTCATCCCTGTGCCTATATACCCACGTAGCACGACGTAAACGATGATTTTTCGCGTTTTACAAGATACTCGAGCGCACGCGGTTCGCTCGACTTGACTCAGCTTGTCTCGACTTGACTTGACTCGACCAATTTGAATACAATAAGCTCGCTTAATAGGAACCGCATCGTTTAAGTCTCTCGGAGTAGGTATGTAGTGTCCGAAAGTGCGAGGTAGGTAGGTACTACGTATAGAAAGAGGAGAAATAAGGTACTATGAAACAAAAGACTTGTGTTTGCTGACGGCGGTGGATCGATGTGGTCACACACGATGCAAACTGTACGTTCTTTGCATGCAAGATCGTGAATCTTGTAGAAAATAAATGTATAAAGGTGGTGGAGGTCAACGAATCGGATAGAATCGATCGGTTGAATTTATATATACATATATAGTCGATGATGATATACAATCGGATGAATTAATATATACAAATTACATAACAACGCGTGGTTGACTTTTATTTGTTTCCTCTGACATTATACAGACATAGGTCGTTGGAATTTGGTAGGTTATGTTGATCGTGTACCCCAGCGTTTTACCCGACGCAAGGAAACCCGACGGATAATATCTGTGAACCGAATATCAATCGCGTAGTGTAACGTAGGTAGGTGTATAGAAATTTTACGCTGTTTCTTCGTAAAAGATTTTACAACTTCCTTCCCTTCCGCGAGTGTGTAGCTTCCATTTAACGCCGTGTCGGGGTATACGTCACGTCGAGCACGAGCTGCCAACTTTAAAACTCACAATCGGTACCCGCGGGGATAAGATGCTCGGAGAATATAGAAATTAGCATGTCACAGGAGAGCCGAACTATTAAAAGTTTTAATGCCCGTTCGCGGTGGCCGTCGTTGCGATAATTGAATTTTTTTCAATCGGCGAAAGCCTAATTGATCGAAGAAAAAAAATCGAGAAATTAAACTCGCTGCAATAACCGGCTGGAACATCCGCTTATACCTCGACGTATAGATAGTTGCGGAAATCGAATCGGCTTTGTCTCGCAGTGAATTTTGATTCGGGAACCGGAAGCCGCGTGCACGCGGCGCGTCATCTTGAATCGGTAAATCGGATCAACGTCGAAAACGCCTGTTAGCTCTTAGTATAGAGGGAATATGGATTCGAAAATTTCGCGATAGTAGAAATTAGCACTTTAGAGGGACGCCGAACGATTAAAATTGCTTTAATAGCCGTTCTTACATCCGCTATTCGCCGGCAGTTATATCAGTGCCGTGAAACATCACCTGGGTTCATTCGACGTCGTATAAATTCAGCCGCAATACCGGAAGTCATGGGACGTGCCATCTCGAATCAGTAAATAACGATTTAGGAGGTCGTTCCGTATCCGGTGTCTCGAGAGTTTCTTTACCTCTCTGATCCCTGCGTCCAGAACCGCGGAAGAAGCGTTTTGGCACTAGGCGTTGAGCGAGTTGATTCAGCCGTTGATAAACCTTCGACAAGTTTGTCCGTCGCTCAGATTTCTTTAGATATACTAACCGCGATTCGTGGCGAGGAAAGTCCTAAAATTATATACGCCTTGCGCTTATCGTTAGATCGAAACTCCACGCACGCATACGCACTCGTTCAGCCATAGAAACCTGCATCTATCGTACACCTAGCCACACAAGGTTCTTGGTATTTCTATATTTATCGACAGCAACCGAGAAGCAACGAATTCAGATCATATCGCCGCGAAGACTGAAGACAGAGGCGCCTGCCGCAGTTTCTCTCAAGATACCATGGGAAACACCGTCTTCCCGATGACGGTCTGCGTCAAAAACTCGGAAAACACCTCTCCCCCTCCCCGGGTTCATTTTTTATTTCCAAAATTAATGGCTTCTGAAAGGAGCGTCACGAGGTCTTCAAAATGCGAGGGAAGTGAATAGGATAGACCGCGAGAGTCCGAAATCCATAAAAATTGATATTCCCGGGGCACCGTTAGAATCCCCCGTGAAAGTAAGCCCGGAGTTCTACGGGTCGGCAAGGAAGTTGGTTTCGGGGCGTACGACGCAGGTATAAAGAGCACGAGGTAATGTAACCTTAGAAGGCTGTTCAAGGGACGGTTCTACACTCGAGAAATTTCTAAACTATTATCTTCGAAAGATCGGCCGGCGCTGGACCGGGTATTAGCAAAGTGGCAATTCGTTCTGCGGAACGTTTCCTTCTTCATTTCTCGCCAAGGGCTTCGGGAAATCCTATATAGGATCTTCCACGACTTCGAGCGGTATTTCGGCGCTGTAAATATCGGCGAATAATCGCGTAGAGTTACCGTATCATAAACGCAGCCAAGGACCTGCAGCAGGGAATTTCAAATGAACCCGTCAAAACTGTCACAACAGCCGGACCGTCTCGAAATACACTATGCTAAAAATATAAACGCTTCTGTCGCCGGTCGCTCTAATCAGCAGTAAGGATCGCAAGATCGTTAGGATTATATACTGGTGTGCCTTTTCGTTGTGGTTTGCTTCTCAGACTCTACCGGGTCATCCGCGGCCCGTTAATTTCCAAGACGAGACCAAAATCCGAGGAAAAAACTTAGTGGATTGAATTCGAGAAGCGAAAGAGAAAATATCGGCAATTTTGCGAGACGTCGAAGCAGTGTCGAAGAGGAGGCTGAGCGATATTAGATTCCTCCGTTAAAATTGGCTCATTTTATTCTCTCCTCTGATTCCCGTCGGTTTTCGACACCCGTTAGCGACGCGCGCCGGTTGTATTTCGGCGCGACCACGAGCATAGGAATGGATGTTATCGGACGTTCTATCTTAACGACGCCAGATCTGTCGTCCTCCTCTCCGTCCCTCCGGCTCCTCTTCTTCTTCTCCTCTTCGCAACTTCTATCTGAGATCTCGAAACTGAACCGAAGACTCAAAGGATGATGACGATGGCAGGGAACTAGCAATACTAGCCTCGAATAGCAGGTACCTATACCGCGAAGCCATCTTCCTCGTCTTCTTCTTCTTCATTCTTTCGCATCATTGCATTATCGTCTTCCAATCGGTATCTTTTCTTTTTTTCTTCATCTTTTTAACGCATTTTCATTTTCCCTTCTTTCATCGACAAAAGTCTCCAGAGGGTAGGTGTACGAGATCGTCGAATGTGCATCTTTCAGCTTTTATTCTCCATCTTGTCGGTGAAACTGGACTACAACCTATCCTCCACATGCGTCCAGCTGTGGTAATCGGCGTCGGCAATCAACCGGGAGAATTTGATCCAGGAGAGCTCGTGTTCGGATCACCCTACTCGTTTTGTATCTGCGGTGCGTGTCTTGCGTCTGGCGCGTGCGTGACGAACTTAATGAAAAAAAAGATACCTGCAGCTGGTACGATGATCTCACGTTCATTCCTGCATATCGGTTCCGATTTCACCGTCTTTCCAATTTTTCGCCAAAAATTTTTCCTTCCATGTATATAAAACTTTCGAGATTCATAGAATTCCGCGCAGGGTGAATCAATCGCGTCGGGGTATTTCAAAGAAGTATATTAACTCGGTGAGTAAGTTTATATCGCATTACGCAATAAACTTGACGTAAAATAGCGTGAAGGAAACGCTTGGGTATATACCTCTACCTGGATCACAAGACTCTTGCGCTATAACGTCGCGCACAGTTTCTATGCATGCAAAGATGTATGGGCTCTGAATCAAGACTGTAATATGTCGGCTTAATGTCAACGGCGACTTGCCTATTCACGATTCATAGAGTTGCGCTTGACTTTCGTATGTGTATACATAGATACGCGTATATGTAGTTATTTGATATTGTATCTACTATTATGGGTAGATATTACGTGTATACGCAACCACGTATTAGGCACAGCGTGTGTAATACATAATTAAAGTTCAATGGCCATATATGGACGCTGAAATCCATAAGTGAAGAATGTAATATAAAAAGTAAAGAAAAAAAAATTAAAATTTTTTCAAATTTCGAAGTGAAACGGTGTAGAAAAGTCCCGGAGGGAGGGTTCCCGAAAGGAGTAATTTATCCTTATTTTCTACACCGTGTCCTACCGTGCTGGGAGTATTTAGCCATATACCGAACGTAGCCAGCTTCTGCTTAATTAATGATTACCAGGAAATGTGTCTGGCTTGGGCTTTATTCGCTGTAACCACCAACCACCGTACGATAGCAGCTTGGTTCCTCCCTTCTCTCCCTTTTCTCCCTTTTCCTCTCGGAGTCCGCTACACCTTCTCATTCTGCTTGGTTCGTACGCGGTATTTCGATGGTCAGATAAACTCGGACACGATCGAGACGCTAGCATATCGACGATGCGGCTTAGCGAGTGCAATTCCCTTCAGGGATGCGAGGGTATCAGATTTTCGACGAAGCCCATGAGGTTCGAGAACTTTTCGAGGCATATATAGGAACGAAATTGTCGATGATATGAAAAAAAACTGCGAGGATCGGGTATACGGGGTGCTGCAGCGCGAGTACGAAGGGAAAAGAGAAGAAAAAAAAGAGAAAAACAAAAAAAAATAAACAGAAAAAGAAAAAACGTTTTAATAATAAAGTCAAAACGTCGGCATGAGATTTGATCACGTGATGGATAAGCCATACGTGGAAAAAGCTATACGTAAATTTTTGACGCACGATTAAATACGCGACCGACGGCAGCGAAGCTACTACGCCGACTCTTAGCCCCGGACAGACCCCTTCCTTGTTCTCTAAGCTGCATCGGGAGACAAACGTGCACTCACAACGTCTAAATCCGTGACGGATGTCTTGCTACCGGAGAGGAAACGCAGCCCAATTAGCGTCATCGAGAAATTAACCCTCACTCTTGTACCCGCTACGCCATTCCCTCAACAATTTTTAATCAGCGTCTAAAACCAGCCGATTTCTACATCATTTTATACTTTCTCGCAGATTTTCTTTTTTTACAATTTTTCAACGCGAGGCATCAATTTTGTACAAATGGAAAAAGATGTGTTATGGCTAAAAACCATTCATCAATCCACGCCGCTAAATGAAACTAATAATGGTACCGGGTTTTGGCTATACCCCCTACTTAGAGGATAACGAAAAATCGCCTCAGCTTCCGGAGCCGGTATGTTGCAAGGAAATAATTCAATACGTAATTCTCTACGCGTACGGTCGCATGTACGAATGTATGTCGTTGTATATAATAGCTGGCGGGTGCTGCACCGGGTAAACGATACTGTTTCGGAGCCGATGATTTGAAAAGATTGGCTAAAGGCCCGTGTCATTACGCGAAGCTATTGCCTCGGACAAAAGCAAATAATAGAAAAAGAAAATGTGAATCGAAGATCGGTCAGAAAGTATCGCATTACCATTGTAGACGGTTATTGTATCGGGCGGTCTCTTTCCGTTCTAAATTTCAATCGTTCTAAAAAATTGTCGTTGCAACTGTCTCCTCCGATACCTAACGCACTGTTACTCTACCCTAATAGAGAAGGAGCATTCGGAGGCGGGCGACGATCATAGAATGCAGTAAATAGCTCGTGAAATACTTCCGCCTTTCCGTTCGACCACTTGAACAACCGGTAAAATAGACTCCCTTGTCTGCTAATGCTATACAGTGGCGCAGTTCTGTATCTATGTATACCGATATACTCGCAAAAAGTAAAACCTATTCCTCCGCACTTTGCTCTGATCCAAACCATACACATGTACAAGGAGGCTCTTTCTCTACCTTCGCAACGCAGAGTGCACCAGGGATTGCCTCAAGTGGCTAAAATGACGCCGTCGGTACCTATACAGTAAGCGACTATAGTGCAACGGCGTTTCCTGTGTCACACGCCGTTGAGCACGGTTCCATCCTCGAAGTTCCGTCTACGCTCCCCGTTGACAAGGGCCAACCTGATTGTTGATACAACAGTATTTCGAGGGTGTATTGTCGCCGAGTAAGGGATAGCCAATTATTTTCGAGGCTTTATTATTCCGAAAATATGTTCAGGATTTCGGTATGGTCAAACGCCGGACGGCTATTTTCATTGAACGAAGCTTGAACCAAAAAAAAAAAAAAAGGAAGAAAACAAACACGAAAACTGTATGGAAATTATTTCTACTCACGTTGTGAAGTTTGTAGTAAAGTCCACACGCGTTGCATACTGGTTCACCGGCCTGATTCCTTCGCCATAACGTTGTCGTTGCAGTTTTACAGTTGGCGCAGCTGGTGCCTGCCCTACGTGCAGCACTCTGCAGGGACAGTTTTGGAAAAGAAAAGCAAAAGATATCACACCTGTATATGGAACGTGGTAAGTTATCGAGAGATCATCAACAAAAAGAGAAGAAAGTGGGTATATACAATAGAATAGCGTTATTAAAATCAGTCAAACTTTTAAAGGATCGGAAAGCCAAGCTGACAGTTTCACTAGAGAAACCCGGTAGAACCAGCTCTTCGTAATCCTCCGGGAAAAGCGGAGGAGGAGGATCCAGTATCGCGATCATCCTTAGAACATTGTGCTGCTGCAGTCCCGCGGGACCTAAAATGGTCCTCGCACCTGTGCCTTCGTCACAAAGTGCCAAACACTTAACTAAAAAGGTCTATTATCCCTCCGGGCTAACTATAACGTTTCTATGTATTGTAAAGCGTGTATATCGAGGTATATACTCATACCTCTACGCCTCACACAGGAATCGTAGAGCTACGTATACACACAGATGTTACAAACGTACGCATGTATACGTGAGCCGAAGCCGAGGTTCTTATTTGTGTGTATGCGCGGTGCCGTCTACTTCACCCGCTCCTTATGGGCCACTTAACCCCTAAGATGACACGGTATTTATTCGCCGTGCCCTGAAACAGCTCGTGCAACAAAACTCTGCCCGCCATTGTCAAATGGGCCGCATACAAGTCCATTGTAAAAGCTTTATGTAGCCCATTGTAACAAACAATTGGAATAACTATAATGGTAAAGTTATTGAAATTTTCTTTTGTCGAGGTATTATTCCGCGGCTTTAGCGGTATAAGAAAATTACACTTTTTTTTTTTTTTATTTCCCTCTAGCCCCGCACGTATATTTCAATCTAAAATCGCGATCGCGAGTATCGGTTCGAGGCTTAGAAAAACGTAGAACGTAAAACGTAGGGAAAGAAATCAAACCGATAAATACACATCGAGGTAGAGGAAGAGAAGCAAAAAATAAGGGAGATGGTCGCAGTCGTTACAGCTATACCGAGTGATTGTGTGAAAGTTCGCTCGCCTCGCGAAGGGGTGGTGGTGGTGGTGGTGCTACCCGTGTTTCACGAGCGTTGGTGTGTAATCATGTCTTATCAACAGGATCTTATCGCTCGGCGTTGTCGAGTCTATGTAGAGAATACACGTCTGTGTATATAGACACCGGTCTTGTCGAAGGTCTGCGGTATAGTAGGTATACATCTACCAGACTCTGGGACTTATACCGACGTACGTATGGACAAGGAACAACTAACCAACCCCTAACACACGGCGAATCAATACAGAAACCACCTCATCAATATACCGCGCAGGCTATCTGCTCTAGATCTTTTTACGCCCTGCGCCTATATGTAGAGAGGTAGGATACAGGGACACAGGTATACGGGTCGACGAATTATTTCCTCGTGTTCGTTATTTCCCACATTTCAAATTTTTTCGGTGCATTTTTTTTTTTTTTTGATTTTTAGTTGAAAATTTATTTGGAGTTGAACGGATTACTTTTTTTTGATTGCGGTGTATAGGGTAATGTAGAATCGTGATACTCGTTAGAAAATTGATATTCGATGAAACGGTTAACAAGAAATGACAGTGAAGAGGATTGAAGAGAGTATATAGGAGGCGGGAAGAAAAAAACTAAAAAATCGAGATAGAGAGAAGGGAAAAACACTCGCCAACAATATGTTACCGTCAGATATATTTTCTACGCAAGCGAGTGGCCAACCAGGGCATTGTGTACGCATAGCTGGGCGATTAAGTCCCTCAAATATAGTATATATATATATATTTATATAGATATATAGATATGCAGGTATATATAGTTGGTCAAATAAATTTCTGTCCATAATAATATATCGGTAAACGATCAATGACCTATGACACGTAATCGATACTCGCCTAATTCTCGATAGTTATAAACCGGGTTGAATGGGCTACCGTTTAACATGTAAATTGGCATCTATTTATAAACAGATACCGGGTAATAATGGGCGTTATAATTACCCCCGGTTGGTCAATAATTTTACCATCTTTGGAACCGGTTGTTCAGGCGGTAGACCCCTCTGGACACTGACGGATATGACATATCTCAAGTCCGTAGCGCGATCCTACACCGCCCTGACCCCTCACGACGCTCTTGCTGCCGCCACCGCAACCGCCATCTCCTTTTTAATTCTTTACTCTTACCTTTTTTTTCTCCTTCTTTTTCTTTTTTTATTTTTTCAACTATCTTTGAGTTTTTTACTCTTTCTTCTCCCCGCATGCACCTGGCTATATAAATTTATATGTACAGTATCTTCGTTCGTTTCATTTTCGTATTTTTTGGTTCTTTTTTATATTTATTCCATCTCTCAGTGACGTTCAGTTTTTTTTTTTTGTTCCAAAGTTAAAACCGTCTTCTCTTGTCGCCTTTCGGTTTTAACTCGTTTTCTATTCTTACATTTCTTTATCTCATATTGGCGAGTGCGTAATTCTTATTTATGAGCTGACGGCGCGGCTATATAGTCAAACTTTCGAAAATAAGAACGACAAAAACCGTTGTCGATTCTCCTAGTATCCTTATACCGCGGTATTATTAATACCTGAATTTAATTTTTAACCCGAAACTATCGATTCAAGTCATTATTCATAAATAATGTAAAGTCTGGAGTGCGCAGGATACAATTCTTTAGAGTGCTTCGCCGTGGACGTGGTACGTACCATAAACGTGTATTCACTTTACCCCTGGGATAAGGCACATCGTGTTTCCCTTCGCGCATAGACTGGATAGAATTTAAAAAAAGAATGACAAAACAAAAGAGAGAAAAAAAAAATTAGAAAAGGGAATCAAAAAAAAAAGGGGGGGAAAAGGGAAGCGAGAGCTACCGATAGATACCGCGGATGGAATCTATGTATACGTACCTATATGTATAGTATGCGGACGTGCGTCGAAGCTATAGACTATTAAACATTATTAATTAGTCCGATGTGGTGATTAATAGTCGGAGTTCTCTCATGTACGTATACATACGTGCGGGTTTTTACTAAGTCGGTGTGGGTGACCACCTACATGGCTTTCGCTACCGAACTAGAGCAGAGCGAAAAAAGAGTTGATGAAAAAAAAGAAGGAAACAAAAATTAAAAATGAATTGAAAACAACAACAAAAAAAAAAAGGAAAAAGGAATAAATAAAATGGGATAAAATAAAGTAAAATAAAATATGGTAGTGCCCCGGGAATAATAAATTCTCTAGAGATCGATCGCGGGGTTCTTTTTACAATCGGAAAGTCATTAATTAGACGTAATTAACGGTGAAAAATTATCAATGAACTAGGAAGGCCCGTGGCGTGTAATAAAGATAGGCTCGGAGATATGAGGTATGAATAAAAACTATAGCTTATAAATTTTATACCATTTTAATACGAGATCCGGTCGTCCATCATGATTTTCACGACTTTTCATTCCCATCAATTTCTCAGGTCTCGTGTTTAACTTATAACCTAAGATTTTAACTTAGATTTGATTTTCTCTGGTTCAAGAAGCCGAAATTCTCACGCTTGTCAGTATGAATGAACTATAACGCGCGAAAGATACCGTCCATATATTTTATACCTTGAATAACAATTCAGGAACGATACCCATTGGCTATGAGAACGAAACGCGGTTCGATAAACATTTGGAGTTCTCTTTATTTTTTTTTTTTTCGTTTGTCCGTTCTTCTCCTTCTCATTCCCTCGACAATTCCGGGACAGCTATACGAAGCTATGCGTTTAATGATGATTATTAATTACCCGGAATGACTCTGGATAAAAGGAATGAAATCGATGATATCTGATTGTGAAACTTTCGGAACCAATGAGGCAACTCGGTAACAGATAGCACCACACATACTTACAGCTTCACCTATCCCTACTATAGACACGGTAACTTAGTTAGGTATATAAAGTTCTGTTATAATAACTTGGATACAGATCGTTAAATCGCACTTTGTACCAGATCTTATCCACCGATGTTATCTAACGGCTGCCTGCAGGTCTGATCACTGTGTAGTGTCGTACCGTTTGAAAGCTCACACTGCAGCTATATATGTACTGCCTCTATCACGAGTATTGTGTCGAACCTAGCAAATTACCGAACTATTCGCACCGGCATGGGTTACACGTATACCGCGAGTATACCTACATAGAAGATCATTGCTAAGGTGTAAAGAGCGAAGAGTGTGAATTAACCTTCAAGGTATAATGCCGTAGGTATATAGATCGGATTCGAAAATCACTTTTGGGGACGAATTTCACTTCGGGAAAACGTTTTGATTTCGAAACGGATCGACAAAAAATTTGTTGGTCATCCGCTCTTCGTTCATTCGAATCAACATGATTGCTGAGTGGAAAATATTCTCCCCGAATCTTGCAATTAGCAGCGTAGATTTGTATTCACATACATACAGCAATATGTACATTTACTATACACAGATGTAGATTGTATTTAATACAGTAGGTCTATGCGGGAGGAAAGTGCACTGAAACTATACAGTGAGCAACATTGTTCGTGTATCGAGATACAAATTGCTCGGAGAAGAGATAAGGAGAGAGAGAGAGAGTGAGTGAGAGAGAGAGGGAGAGAGAGAGTGGGTAGAACGTGATCGTGAGTTAACGTATATAGGAGAAAAAGATCGAAAGATGTTGCCAACCGCGGATGAGAGAAAGAGAATAATAAGATACAAGAAAGAGAGAAGAAGAGAGATACAGAGAGAGACGATTATTATAATTCGAAAGCGAACCGCTTAAATGCTTCTGTTGTGTGTTGATCCTATTTATAATGTGTTAGTGAATATAAATTCTATTCGATATACGATACCCACCGAATCTCTCACTCTCGCCTTCTCTCTTCTTCTCCGAACTTCTATATACATCGATACGCACAAATGATACCGAAGTAGACTGCAAGTAGTGAACTAGACGTAGGTATGGTATGGTAGGTATAGGCAAGTAAAGCGACCATGCGCAACATCTCGATGGTGGTTGTAAATTTTAAAATTGTGTGTGTGACTGTGACAAGCAGTGGTACCACATTCCTAACACTAGCTCGGCTTGGTTGGTGGCGGTGCACGATGCAGGGTAGGCATATATACCTATATACCTATACATATATATATATATTTATATATTTATATACGGGGAGGTAGGTACGTAGGTACTACGTATAGATACATCTATACAAACGCATATTATAATGTGGTACAATATATATGTATATATATATATATATGTATAAATATATAGTCGAGCCCCCGGTAAGTCAAGCCGTGGCCCCCAGAAGTCACTCGACGAATATCCAGCGAGGTATAGGAACGTTACGCAAACTCGTACAAACGGTGACGAATCGTTTGTGTTTATTCAATAAGTAATCGACGTTCGAACCGGATCTTATTACACAATGGAGTTGTTAATTCGCGTTAATAGATTTGCGCTCATTTTTCGATTCTTATTCATTATTTTTTCGTTTCTTTTTTTCTCTCGATTTTTATACAAACGTTCAATTGTCTGTTATACCCGCCGATCCAATCCAACCCTGGCGCACGCACGTTATCTGCAGCTCATGGGCAATACAGGAACTAATTTAGTCGACGAAACAAATTTTATTCTACGTTTCAGTTCGATATTAAAGAAAATAGGATTACGGATTAATGAAAAAATAAATTTCAGGGGTTGAGATATTTTATAAATGAAAAACAAAAGAAAAAGGCATTTGTCCCCCTCCCCCCATTTGATACTTATGCTCGTAGTTCGAGAAGAGGCATTTTGGCACAGAAGCTGGTAAACGCGAGATTACCACTACCCCCGTATAACATCTAGATATCGTCGAGCAAGAGGTTGTAGTAGCCATTACCACGCGAAGCGACCAGAGTGAAGCAGCAGCCAATCTATATGATAAACAGTCTAGTTATCTATAGACCTATACTATAAGCTCGGTAAGTTAGATAGATTGAGTTAGGTCAGGTTAGGTTCGGTATGGTGATCAGCTCGCGACGTATATAGGTACCAGTGTCACTTATTTCCCGATCTCATTTTTTTTTTGGTTGGTTGCTTGTTTTTTTTTTTCACGAAAATTATGAGAAAAAAGATGAATAAAAGAGCTTATTATAAGGTAAATAGTAATTTCGAAATTACTATTCAATTAATCATTCAATCGAAAGTATATTTACACACGGATGTATTTATGTATCGTCCGTAGTCGAAAGATTCGGTGCGTTGAATTGAAATTCTGTAAACAGAAACCAATTTAGGATCTCCCGCGACACAATACGTTTAGTTTTATTAGCTCGAAATCGTGCCTTGGATCTTGATTTCGAACCGGGGCGAACGGAGAACACCCGTAGCAAAACTCCCGTTGAAACTGCAGGAGGACGACAAGTAGGTAGATGTAGGTGTGTATATTGCGGAGAGAGATACATACATATAGATATAGATTATATGTAAAGAAGAAGAAGAAGAGGAAGAAGAAGAAGAAGACGGAGGAGGAGGAGGGGTGGTCTCTTTTCTCGGTTCTCTCTCGCCACCGATACCCATCGTCGTCCCTCTCTCGCCTCTCTCTCTCTTCATGGGCTTCTTCTCTTCCCACTTGTATTCTTCTGTTTGGTGAATTTATTTAAATTGCAAGCAATGTTCCCTCGTGTTCAGCAGCTTCTTCGCCGTACGAAAAAAAAGAGAAAAAAAGAGAGAAAGAAAAAAAAAACACAAAAAAGTAGGAAAAAAAATGGACGAAAAACAAACACGGTACAGTTTATAGGAGGACCTCGGCAAACTTCCCTATCCTTACCTCTTTAAAAATCCTCGATATCCTTTCTCTCTCTCCCTCCCTATTCCTCTTTCCTTCTATAGCTTCGGATGCTGGCAGCGCTGCAGCGTCGCGTCGCGTCGCGTGGGACAAGAGGTCCGCCAACTACCCGTGGCTCGACGCGACCCGTTGGAGAATAGAGGCCCTTGCAGGGAGTCAAGATCGGTCTTCGTTGAACCAGGTATTTTATTTCACTTTTTGCAATTTCTTTTTTTCCTTCATTCTCTTTCTTTCGTTTTATTAAATTAAAATTTTTTTTCTGGTTCTTTCACTTCGTCTTTCTTTTTATATTTACCTTATCTTTTTTTTAAAGATAGTTCTGTTTAAACAACGCCACCTCTACCCGTGCTCAATAGACGAGAGGAACTCGTACGCCAAAGGCACGCGCGTAGCGCCTAGCGCCAGCGAGACGAAACAACGTTGCAAAAGGATAGCAAAAAACAAAAACAAAAGGGAGTAAGATATAAGGAATTGAATCTCTCGCGCTTAGCTATACATATAGGTATATAAATGTAAGCGTATAATGTATGTATAGGCATCATCTTCCCGTAGGACAGTAGAAATTTAAATGATTTAATTGCATCCGTTGAACCAAATTTTTTACTCATATATATCTATACTTTCTTAGGCGCATGTATGTATATATGATATACGTGTGATCATATTACTTACTCACAATTGGGTATAGGTACTACAAGTAGCTGAAGTGAATTAAATTAATTAAAAATAACGAGTTATTTCTCGCAAGAGAGTAGGTAGGTAGATGGAGGTACAGTTTCACTAGCGTGCAAAAATACAATATACATATATATATATATGTATGTGTATGTATATATATATACACGTTCTCTCTCGACGCAACGGTAATCACTTTCTTCTTCAACCACCCAGCTGTGTTTTTTTTTTTTTGTTCTTTTTTTTCTCTCTTCTCTTTCTCCTCTTTCCCTCTCTATTTCGTTCTCTCTCCTTTTTTTTAACCATTTCACACACGGTCTCGTGCTAACGAGCTATGAAAACCGGGAACAATTTATTTATGGGTATATCTCACTCTGCTGCATGTATATAATCATTAAATGCATAAGGAAAATACCCGTTTATACTATACGCGATAGGTGTATATACGTATATCCATACGTACAGTACAGTGCATACCTAGCGCCCTAGCTACATGCCAAAGTAGACAGACAATCATACACCGCGTAGATCTAATGGCTCGATATTATTGTTTAAACTATACGGTTAGTTAACGGACCCAAGCGAGCGTGTAGTTAATAATTTCACCAGTTTCCTTTTTCCCTCATATATTCAAATTCATTTGGTAAATAATTTAATATAATATAATATAATATACCTATGGTATTGTATACATACATATATAAAAATACATGTACTGTACATGGGTACCCTGGCATAAATTCAGATCAAAGTCTCCGCGTTCACGTTTCGCGTACACTACCACAAGGAAGTCCCTCTTCTTTCCACCGTTCGATTTTATGGTCCATGAAACGATTTTGTTCAAGATAGAACCGAGTCGATGATGGTATTGAGTTAGGTGTATATAGCCTACGTATATACCGACTATACTCTATATACACACACCTATACAGGTATATAAATATATATGATATCGCGGACTAAAGATCTACTTGGGTATATTTGCGGATGACGGTGCTTATTATGACGTATAATCTATATGCGTAAATATATATACGTAAATATATATATAGGCAACGGCTCGAAAGTGGTGCTGCCGTTTCTTTTCGGACGTTGCGGAAATACCTATATGGCTCGTATTTCCTAACCGCGGTCTTCAGAATTTGACGGTCCGGACGCGCCACCGCGACAATCGTCAGATTAATCGTATACAGTGTATTCTATACGTACGATTAACCGTTTAAAATTCACATTTTCGAAGCTCTTTTTCTTGCTTTACGTTATTGAATTTCAACTACCAAACTCCGAATAGAATATAAAAGAGCGTTTTCACTCGTTTCTGTGAATTTAGGGTCAGAGGATTAAGACAAAGTTCAATCCAGGATTGCCTATGTTGCATTATAAACGATTACGTAAATATCGATCCAATCCCTTGGGCGATGGACTCGTAGTCGGATGTTCAGGTAGCGGGGTTGGACCATCGCGTATATACCAAGGTATACCTGTATCCATATAAGTTTCGGTGTTCGAAACAAGATTTATGACTTTGGCTAACTGCCACGGGCCACTGTGTGGCCAAGACAATTCTAAAACGTATTTTAAATATCATCTTTGAATAACCTTTTGATCAGCCGACCACGGAGAAGGTAGAAGAAAGATGTGGTCAAGAATTAGCTCTGTCCGTTCATTAAACCGTTATTTTCTCAAATGCGACAAGAAAAAACGAAATATCCGGATTGTATATAAAAAAAAAATCGCAAATGGAATACTCTGACGTTAGAATTCGCACACATCGCACCAACTAACCGATGAATAAGATAAATAGTCGAGTAAGAAAATAGCGTCGATGAATCATTCCTCCTCGATCTACGAGGGTGCTCCGAGTAAGTTCAGTGGAAGGAATACTTCAAGGGTGCAGAATGAAACAACGGTAGGCGATAAGTTTGTCTTATTCTCTTGAAAGGTTGGTTAAAACCGGTGAGGTGAAAAGATTTACTAGTTTTGCATCTATAGCCATATGCAATATGGTAGGTAGATGGTATATATTTTCCTGTACCACGGTTAGAATCTCCGCGTCTATGTACGTACGAGTGCAGTATACGTACACGTGTGCATGTGTACACAAGAGGTTCGATCTATAATTCAACTCGTTGCGACTAAACTAAACTCAGAGAGCATAAATCTAACAGTGAGATCTTTCAATAGCTGCTAGTGGTGCAGAGGCTAGTGGTGGTGATGGTGGGATTTTCTTATATTCGAAGCAAGAAACCATGCGCGGTGATAATACAGAGTGTATCATCGATGCTGTGTAGATTGCAGCCCGCAGTACCTACACCTAGACTAAAACCTGCATATCGGATGCCACGAGATTTTCTGTACGAATACTTGTGTATAAGTAGAGAAAAGTAAGATTATAGACAGAAGTATAAGAACCCATATTGCGGGTGCAAAATCCTGTGGCAGCATAGAGAACCGAGAAGTGGGTTCTGACTCAACGCGCGGGTCTACGTTTCGTTTCCTATTTGAATAAAAGCCGTTTTGGTACAGAATGGGATTAGAATATTTAGATTAGCCTCCACTATCTGGCAACGGCTTGGAGCCGCAACGTGTGGGGCGATTATAAAGTGAAATGACCATGGATCACTGTCCTCGAGGATAGGAGGCGCGAGAGGCTACCGTTTAACTTACGAAAGTTGTAGTACGTGTACCCGCCTCGAACGTGGTCATACGCAGGCACATGAGCCTCTCAAATATTAAGTAAACAATAAAAAAATAAAAAAAAATAAGAAAAACTTTGCGAGGAAACTAAAAAATCGCCTCTTAGTCATAATCCATAGAAATAAACGATCGATCAGTGGCAATGAGTAATTATCTGATATATGGGAGTGTTATTATACACCAATGTGTCTTGTACAGATTCTACAACGTCGAGCTTTACATGTTGTATACAAGTTACGTATAAATGTATACCTACGATAGAGGTATTTGCATTTCGAACTAGCGGAATAGTAGATATAGGTGGTACAGTGAGCGATGGGTAAAAATTAAGTGGTTATAAACATGGTAATAACGTTAGAATGGCTGGTTATTGAAAAGCTTTAAATTACGAGACGTCTAAACGATGCGTTCAGACGTATAATTGCAATTCCCTGCAGACTGCAATCTATACGGTTAGATAATAGCTACTACTCTCTATAATAAGCCGACTGTCAGCTGGCCTGCATTCTCATTACCATAGTTACCTCATACGGGTTTTGCAGGCGCATATAACGTCATCGTACACCTATACTCACGTGTTTAGTACCCGTGTACAGGATGGCCAATCAACAAGTAATACTAATAACATAATTGGCTTGTCAGACCGTCGCAATTATCATTTGAATGAAAATTCAGTAAGATAATCACGAAACTCTGATATATATATTCACCTTGCGGTATATAAAACTCCTACTTTCACCTTGGCCAGGCCTATTTCAGCTGACCAAGTTTTACTTTTCAGTCTCGGTCAAATTTCCTGTCTCTTCTATATGTATACATATTGTAAATTATATATATATAATATGTGTGGATCTGGTGCAAACTCCGACACTGTCAAATTTCGTATGTTTCACGTATCGTCGCGGATGTGTTTCTCTCGGCATATCGCCTAAATAGTGAATATCTATGAACGAGGCGTATTGTAGAAACCCGGGTATGTGTATAACTTTATATTACACGCAGAGACGCGACGAGGGAACGGGTCTGTGTGCTCCAGTGAACTTTTCGTCACGGCCACACCCAGCCTCTCCGTCGTCCGCAAGGCTGGACCACTAGCACGCACCCACACGCACCCACACCCGCGATCTAGGTATCAAAGATAGTGGAGGAGAAAGATAGGTATTCGTACGATCTACGCAACGGGTGTTCGAAAGGATTGTTCTAGCTGTTATTATCATTATTCGAGAATACAGGTATGTGGCTAGGTAACGTGCTACATCTATGGGAAATTGTTTCGCGTCGAGTTTACCTGCGTATATACGTTTAGCTAATTAATTCATCGAAATCGTATGGATTTTATTTAATTAAGAGATTCCCGTAACAATATTTACATGCATATGTACTATATATCCGAATCGCGATCTTATATGAGGTAGCCGAACGAAACTGAATATCTGTAAGTTTACATATATGTATATACTGTGCGTATGCGTATACCTTGTACCTTGGGTGTACTTCCATCGATAAGTATATGGGTATCTTAATGCACGTGAAACATAGTCGCATACCAACACTTGCCACACGGTTATTTGCTCGCCTGTAACCCGTACCTACCTCCCTACCTACCTACCTACCTACCTACCTACCTACGTACCTATCTACCTACCTTGCGAATATATAGCGACCGCAACACGAACACGGACAAGCACCTGAATAATTTTACGGTATACCTATATATTCAGAAGTGTGTTGCAGAGCTCCGCGTGTGGGAGTATTGTGCAACTATATAAACCATCTGAATATGTGTAAGCGCCTGTTATATCCACGACACACAAGCTTCTTCGATACAGCCACCTCAAAACTATCTATAATATATATATATATATATATATATTTATATACATATATTTATATATATATATACGGTCAAGACTGTATTATACAGATAAACTTACACACAGGCGCATACCTACACAGAAATCTATAGGCAAGAGACAATACCTGCACACGGGACTCTCGCTGGATATCCTGTTCAGCTTATTAGGGCAAGGTGGCCAGCCTTGCCACTTTGATACTGTGCGAGCTAGCGCGCACGCGGTATCAATGATAGCGTTATATATTCGAGCGTAGCGCGACTATCTTATTATTATTATTATTATTATTGTTATTATTATCATTATTATTATTTTTCGGCTGTGATTTGTGACCAAAGAACAACAATAATAATAATAACCGTTCATTTACAAATATATATTGTACCTGATTTCTCCGAGTCAACTCGTAACGAATTTAACCTACGAGTGTGAAATTTTTTTTTTATTTTTCTTCTTATATATATATAGGGGGGATCGGGGCAAAGGTAACACCTCGGCTGAAAGTTGATGAAAATTATTATTTTTTTTCCCCCTTACCGAAAATCTTCTTTTTTTTTCTCAAGATCCACCGTATATTGATATGTTTCTATTTTTCTATCGAGTTTAGTGTACGGGATTGAATGTATGTATACAACAGAGAGACGTACTATGAATATGTACATTTGATGCAGATATCACCAGCTGGCGGTTATAGTTGGAACGCGAAACATGCGTTGAAGGTATCCGTTACGGGTTGTAGTCGGCCTCTATACCGTGTCGTATTATTAATTATTTATAGTGCCATTATGTTGTCTCTATTGTTGTTCTAGTATGACTATACAGTATATTATACGTCGTGGCTGAGAATCAGTCGTATTTATATATATATATATATATGTCTTATACTTTCCTACTCGCTATTTATCTCAATACAGTTCTCTTGGTATATCGCACAGTACCACGTTTTTATACTTATTATATAATTATACAACGCTTAACGCGGTCCGGGATGAAAAGAAAAAAAAAAAAAAAGTTAAAATGAATAATAGAAATAATTCAAAAAGCGATTGTTCAGTTTTCCACGCGTGACGCGTGCAGTATATACATATATACGCATTTTAAGATCCATATAGATATAGACAGGTCTCCGCAGTATATAGAAAATTATCATAATCGCTCGATATGAGATCTCGACTCCGGTACATAAGCACACATTCGAATACACGTACATTTATTTATTTATATACATGTATATGTATATAATATCCATCTACATGATCATTGCTTCAGATTATCTTACATATTATGTATTTATATACGAAAGTAAAAGCCCGTGTATAAGTATTCATATCTAGGTATGATATGATCGGCACTAAGCATAGGTAGATATACCTGCCGCAGCGTATGATACGCGAAAGAGATAACCGATATCGCAACATGTTGCACTTATGAACTGGAAGATACAATTTGATACATATATAAAAAAAAAAACAGAACAAAAATAGAAAAGTAATAAAAAGGAATGAGTAGATCGTTCATTGCGTTCTGGCAAGGCGCTAGGCGAGGAGATATTTGTTCAATTTGATTTAACGTCGCGATTCCATTTTACTGGTAATCTCACATCCATTTATACTTCGCGAATACATGCGTGAAATACGTAAAACTATAAACTCGTATGTATTGCATGTAAGAATCGCGCGAGAGATATGTATATGTACGTGTGTATGTGTATGTAACGCCACGCCGCGGGCGGAGATCTGCGGTGATAAATAAATCCACGGCAGCCATTACTTGTCACTCACCCTCCAACCGGCGATACAGAAGAACGCCCTAAGAGTCAGAGGGACGCGGCGATTCCCTATCCCTCACAATTGATCCTCGATGTGTTCCCCTACGTGTACGTCGAGACTAGGGGTGTAGATCCGTAGAACTATAGCCGGATTTTAACGATTAACTAAACTGCAGGATTAATTCGAGCTATAAAAGCACGGTCGTGGTTGGAAAATTCGATAAAAAATCACCGCAAATATTATAGAAAATCTTATATCTCGGTTTTGAATCGAAGAAAATTTTACTGAAATATAAAACTAAAGACAAAAACTTGCGAGTTGTATTATTCAGTGAATCAATGAAGTCGGAGTCAACGTCCTGTCCGGGAACAGTCATGATTCTAAAAATGTACGATTCTATCGCGGGTTCCTTTTCTTTACTATTTTTTTTTATCTTCATTTCAAGTTGCGCCTGTTTGTCACTGAGAGTTCTCGGTTTGTTAGCGAAGACCCCTGGACATGCGCGGAGGTATCGAGGCTGGAGATTGGCCAGGGAACTGAGTTTGCGCTCTGGTTCGACGGTATTGACTTTGTCCGGGAATAGGTGTACAAGCGTGTTTTTCCAACAACCTGCACGGGCACAGCGCGGCGGACTGAACTGCAATATAGTTATACCTATATACTTTCACGGTAGATCCGGCCACACATATACCCATTTGCCTATACATCCCCGTGCCTATATGCATGCATTCGTATATGTACCCAGGTTTGTGTCTAACGCTTCGGACGCACGCGGGACGGAAGAGAATATACCTACTGGGTATAGGGAGCGAAGCGTTCTGTAGAATAGAGAAGGAAAGAAGAAAGAAAAATAGGAGGGACACCACCTACACGCGAGAATAGTGTCTTACAATTGATTTTCACGCCGCGCGCACTGATTTATTCGTTATTCGCGCCAGCGTCGCGTCGCTTACGTTTTTTTGTTTCCTTTCCTTTTCCTTTTTTCTGCTTCATCCTCTTCCTACTTCGTTCTTTTTTCATCATCCTTTTTGTTTCGAACGATTTTCTCTCTTTTACTCAACCGCTGGCCAGCAATGGAGGCTCAACGAGCTGGTAGCCCGCTACAGTCGAACTACCTACCTACCTACACACACCCTCGAGCGTAGGTACCATCCGAAGATTTATGGACTCCGAAACTGCGAGCTTCTTTTCGATTGCCTTTGACTTTTTCCCACCGAGAGGTTATATACGTTACCGATTCTCTCCTGCCCTCGTTCTCCGGCTTTCCTTAACTCGTTTTTATATCAGGGAATTGAAAGCGCGAGTCTAGGTGCGAAATGGAATGTTTATTATCTAGTATAGCTACGAGGGACTTAAATTCAGACACCGTTGCGAATCGCGAAAACTCCAATACAGGCGTTTGATGCAGTTATGGAAATTAAATGTATACACGTATAGGTGTACGTAGAGGCGTGTGTTATATTATATTATAGATCGTAATTGAAAACCAGTTTCGAGAACGTTCACTCGACCATGACCTTGCCCCATGTTAATAACGAGTTTATAATTCGAGTTTTAATTGCAAACGAAACCTGGCGTGTTACAGTTAATGTATTAAACCGTTTAATCAACTTTCCGCGGTTATAAGCACCCGTTAATTAAAAGAACGGTGAATTAAACTATAGATACGAAACGAGAAAACAACTATTCCCAGAACTGCATATACATATAGCACAGATCTGCGAAATCAAAATCCGATGTTTATTCAACTCTAAAATCAATCCCATGGACAATATGTGTGCAATAATTTCTTTCCACAGCTCATGAAACAATCAGCTCTGTTAGTTCAACGTCGAAGGCTTAACATCGTTGAGAATAAACACGGTAAGCCCTTCGCCCGAGGCGATCCGTGTAATTTAATTTCTCGCGTGAACCGCGTTGGGCACGAGGCAAGACCAGAGTCTTCTTCCCTCGCGTTCCCTTTTTCTCTCGCGTCTCTATATCCCGTCTTCCCTCACCCGGTTCAGACGAGATGGGATTGGTCCTTGATTGCCAGGGGTTGCTACCGGGAGACAGGAGGGTTGGAAAGATCGCGACCAATGATATAACGCAGCTGGGAACCCCGGAACGCGTAAGGGAAGTTGCTACGGTACCGGCCGTGGGATGGCTAAACTGCACCCCTAAAAGACCCTAAAAACTAATGCCTTCGCCCGGTGATAGGATATTGCGGAAGGGTTCTCTATCCCCTCGTCCGCAGCCCATGGGAAACGATCGTAACCGACGCCCTCTGACGATATGACGGACGAACTATAACCGAGGAGACAACAAACTATTACAGTTGTACTATTTTATAGATGATTATCGTCGTTTCACCCGCGGTATACCTACAGCTATACCTCCGACTACCTGCAGGCGATTTTTAGGAATTCTCTTTACTTCGAATAACACGAATATCGGTGTTGCAACAAAAACAGTTTTACTGCCGGTGATTAGGGGCCGTATTTATCGATCGATCCAATAGTCAAAATAGTTAAAAGCCGGTTGACAGATTCTTCGACATTTCACATCCCGAATAATTTTCACATCGTTCTTATCGTCGTTTCTCATCGCTTTATCCCACATTGCGTTCACTTTTTTCCTATACTTATCGAGACGCGGAGATTTTTGACAAAATATGTCGCAATTCGTGACCGAATTTTGTGTATAAAAGCATAGAATGGAACATTTTTATTCCACGGAACTTCGTGCCTTATACTCGTGCTTTTCCATCGAATTTCAAAATCACATATCGGAACGAATAACTTTTTTGAATTCCGATTCGTCTGAAATTTTCTGGTCATCCGTTCTTCGTTGATAAAAATACGTTAATTGCCGCGAGTATTAGGGTCGAAAAAATGCTGTATATGTAATGAAGCAGTTTAAATCAAAGATACGAAAAAAAAAGGTATCGAGTTCACAGGCTGCAAGCCGGTAGCTGCGGTTTTCTCTGGAATTAACACAAGTAAGAAATATAGCGCGAGACAATTAGATGGGCAGAACCGTGGCCGTAGAAGTACGTATAGGTTCGAAATATATCGCCGGGAGGAGGCGAAGTGAGAAAGTGTACAACGTATATCAAGTAAACGTGTGTATATGCACGAGGACGGAGACGAGGATCGAATAGCTCACCGTAGGACGAAGATTGTGTGCAGGGTATAGGTATAAGATACTACATACTATCCACGGCGCAAGAACGCGCGGGTAGAGAAGACTGAACCACGCGAGCTATTAACTTGTAAATTGCTTTCAACTGCAGGGAAGCCGAATGGAACGCATAAATATAAGAAATAATTCGCCCCGAGGTCAGGATTCTGGTAGCTGACAAGCTAATCACTTTGTATCATTAAACTTTCTATACCTATCGGACGCGGTATCTCGGGCCCTCGACCATTATACCCAAGCCTTTCGAGTATTTGTATTGAGCCTCTCTTCCTCCACGTATAATCAGTTCTGGGTATAAGCGAATCGGCGACTGCGAGAGGGAAAACGGGGCTCGATAAGAAGAGATTTTCGGACGGGAGACGAACGCGTCCTCGCCTGGTGAGATGAGTTTATAAAATGCATAATTCTACCTACCAACGCGAGTCGTAGAAGCCGTGAGTGGAGGCAGGTAGGTATACTCGAAGTGTGAGCGATGTAAATCTCTATTTCGTGAGTTGAATTTTCAAGAAATCGAAAAGACACACGGCCGTTGTATGATACGGGCGAATTTACATCTGGTACATAATTCAGTCGGTGTTATTTCACCGGTACGCACGTACCACCTACCGACGTGTAGCTACGATAAAATACACAACGAATTAAAGACGTTTACACGATTTTATTGACGTGACGACATATACATGATTCGATTTAAAAAAAAGAATAACTTTTTATTCCCCTTTTCCTATATTCTGTATCATAAACCTCAAATCCACCTTTATAATTGGCTATAATAACCAATTCTAGACGGTAACATATCTTGAATTCAAAACAGGTACTTAGCCAATGATTTACCGGTCTTTCGCCGGGTCATCGACGACCTTGCGACTCTAGCCACATTAAACGTCAAAGTGTTACACGCCTGTCCCGAGTCGGAATGAAAAGTCTCGTTTCATCCCACAAGTTATTGAAGACTTCTAGATGCAAGCTAGAATTTGGGGGTCGAATTGCGCATGTTACGAAATTCCGTTTCGATCATCGAGTTGATCTTTCGCCAGCAAAATTATAGAAAACGAAGGATCGCCGATGTTTTAGAGGATGAAACGATAGAATTTTTATACCGACTCGGGTGTGTTGATACGTTTAATAAAATGACGAAACTTTAAGTATTTTTAAAAAATAGGTAGTCTGAATTTAAAGCACCGTGAAAGTGTAAGGATTAAAAATAACAATATTTTCGACCGGGTTGAAAGGCCGAAGATTTATCCCGGACCCCGGCCGTCATCTTATTCTATAAAGCCTTTAACACCTCGGAAGAAGCAGGCGTTGCTTTACCGGAGCAAACAATGGTCGACCGAGCAGTAACTATCAATTTTCCGTATATATACTCAGATGCAAGAGCTGATAACCTTGAGAACCTTCTCGGCTACCTGAGGTAGATAACATCAGCTTCGACGTTGTCGCGAAATATACTCGCAGCGTCCAGCATCTGCCGTTTAAAAATGACAGGACGCCGTGTCATCTCTAGGGCGCGGTCTCCGGAGCCGATCTTTGACTCTCGTTTTTTATTTTTATTTTATTTCTCTCTTTCCTTTTCTCTCTTTATTATTTTTTTTTTTTCTCTCTCTCTCTTTATCTTTGTCTCTTTTTATTCTCATCGTATCTTCTATACCTGATCCCCGACTCCCGGGTGATTCTTTAGACGCGAGTATGGTATCTCTCACTCTCTTTCTTTCTCTCGCTCTTTATACCCGACATGCTTTTGGATTTAAATATTTCAAGCACGCTCTGTCGATCCGTGTTATAAATTTCAACTCTCGCTATATATTTATGCCCCCTCCCCCCCTGCCCCCTTCTTCTTCTCATTTTTACTTTCTTATTATATATATATACATATTTTTTTTTTCTCACCATTCCAAAGATCTTCTGTGCACCTATAACATTCGCACTTTAGAGATTTATAGGAATATAGGAACTTTGTTTCACCGTATCGACGTTCGAAAAAATTCGTTTTATATGCAACGCCATTTTGTTTTCGATACCGGTATAGTACCGCGTCGTTGTGGGGTTCTAAAAACCGTAGGTACTACCTACAATGAAGAATGTCAAAAGAGAAAGAAAAAAAGTAAAGCGAACGAAAAAAGAATAGAGGATCACAACCCCTGTATAAGTAAGGGGTGTAAAAAAAGTGAAAATTTCCCAGCTGTTAGAACCTATCTTTGCCGGAATCAAAAATGGCGTCGATTCCGGCTCGCACAGGGTTTCAACCCTTGCTATCTACCCCATCATCACGCACATATATGTACGGGTACCCCACCAAAACTCCAGAATGCACACAGAGCAGAGGAAGGTATACGCCGGCACCACGGTATACCTGGTGTCTCCTTTGTTTTCAAGATCGTATCAACTCTCTTTTTGGGCGACACATCTGTGACCGGACCGCCTCGCTCCCATGGTTAGTAAAAATGATACATATTGTGCCAAAGGCATATGCTCCCTCGCGACCCGCCTTTCTCTCCCTCTCTCTCTCTCTCTTTCTTTCTTTTCCTCTCTTTCGTCCGGCAATGCGCTATTGTTTGTCATCCATGTCAGAATTTACCCATAGGTGTATATAGCTATATATATAGATGTACAGTACCCATAATCCCACCCCACAAAACCGTATATATATACATATACATATAGTTGATACTCATTTCAAGAGCCATTCAAACGTAACGATTTTAAGCTCATTTTCCTATCGATTACCTATTCCTCGACGTTTCTTTCGCCTTGTACCTCTATACCTGCAGCTACTAGCTGCGTGCGCGAGTGTTTTTTTATTTTTATTTCTTATTTTTTTTTTCATTTTTTTGTGGTAGTTTAAGGGTTCTACGGTATTCGAAGCAAACTACTACCCTCGCGTACCCGGTTAGGCGATTCCCGCGGTTATTCGTCGTCGCGGTATTACATACGTAGGTACGCGTTGGTGTTTAGCGTTGGTAAAACTGGGTGAAACCGCTTCTTTTTTTTTTTCCTCTTCTTTCGCCCCAAGTTTAAGCGAGGATGCGCATCAATCACTTGAATAACATGATTACAGTGATTATATAGAAGAGCGGTTGTGTCTAAGTATACACGTAACAAAAAATAGAAAAAAAAAGAACCTACGTGTGACAAAATTCTCGGGGCAAATCACTTTGGGCATAAATTTTTGATAAATCTATAGTAAAAAAAAAAAAATAATGAACATCGTCGGACAATAGCATCCCTCGGTCCGTTAGGGTTAGGAAAATTATACCCTGTACGATCTAGAACGAGTTATGTGTGCGCTTAGGTGTATATATCCGCGGTAGCTGTATACACGATATTTTAAATCAATAAATATTTTATTAAAGGGTATTCTTCCTCGTTGCAACCCCCTAAAGCGTATAAGTCGATCACTCGACGGACGAACTTATCGCGTAGCCGTACATTAGTAAAGGCAGTAAAAAGAGAGGAAAATAAAAATTGAGTGATGGGTGGGCGGGTACAGCTCGCGTCACACAACTTGGAAATATTTGGGCTACATTTTAGTCGCGTGTACCAAGACGAGGCGGCTAGGTATATGGAATTAGTCCTTTCGGCTGTTTGCAATAAAACTCCTCCAAGATTTATACGGGGCAGAAATCGATTCAGTTTATCAATTTCAGTGTCAATACGATACCTTCGACAGGTGCATGAATTCATTACATGGGATAATTTTGATTCGACGGTTCGTTATCATTTTCTTTTACAACGTTCGAATTATATTAGAAAGAATCGAATCGACGCGGCAATTATTATACAACGTGTAACGGTATACCGCGTGGAATACGAGAGAGTCACGCGAAACTACGGCTCTCTTGTCGATAATCACTTTACAACTGGTATACCAAAACTGATATCGACTTTCTCGATTGTATTTTCATTTAACCAATTCTATGGCACATATACACCCAGCTATGCACTTCCACAGGCGAATCTAAATCCCCGATTCCCGTGTATATACGTTCACGTATCAGATTCACGTTTCAATTTTACCTGCGAAATTAAGTTACGGTTTTTCGCCTTTTTTCATTTGACTGATTTTCAACGCTTACCATCCTACTGGAATTGGTCTTGAATAAACTTAACCGAAATAATTACAGGCTCAGAATTCCAGGCAAAGCTTAGGTACTTACCAGTCGACGTTTTGGCTTGATTAGGGGTCGGTTTTGTCCGTTCATTTTGTAGTAGAGACCGCAGGCATTGCAGAGGTAATGCCCCGTCCCGTCTCGTCGCCATAAAGGAGTCGAGGTCGCCCCGCAGTTCACACATTCGCGACCCTCTGCGACGACGAAATGTCAGAGGAAAGGAAAGAGAAGAAAAATTTTATATTAGTTATACAATTCGGGTTATATAATCGCCATCTTTGTTACCCGCAAATACGATCTATCCGCGTATATGATAAAAGAGTTAAAATATTTATTATATAACCGATCGAATTATTGCGAGTAACTAAAACCCCTCCACGAAATAGATAAATCAATTCATGAATCTTCGAACTTTGTAATTTTATCAAGTTCTATTTCGATGGATGGATTTTCGACGTATTGGCATGAAAAAAAAAAACGCTTTCTACCATAAGCCTTAATTAGTTTCAAAGCAGTCCCAGTAACATGCAGACAGACATACCAAAAGCGATCACCAGAGCAAAGCGGCATCTTAGGCGTAGACAAATGGTGGGACAGGTGCGTCGATCTTTGATGATATATAGTATCGATTGAATATCGGGTTCAAGTTATTGTATCGAGGTAAAGAGTGACACAGAAGATTTTACCAAACATTTTATCATAGAATTCAGGGATTTGTAGGGGTTGAGGAAATTTTCGGAATTCGAACATATGGGATAGAATTGTCGGTGGTGTTTCGTAATTATCTTTGTTTTTTCTTGAGAAAAAAACAAAAAAAAAAAAAAAAACCGTTGGAATATAATTCATATATGTATTATATATTATATTCTTCGACATCTTCTTCCGGTTCTTCCTACACGCTCCTCCTCGGCAACCTGAGCCGCGTTGGTATATGTAACACGTATTCCGACACGCGGATGAATACGTGCCCAGTCGAAAGGCTAATTTAAGGTCAATCAATGCGCGCGGGTAACCGAAAGTTTAACTCGTCTCTAATTAACGTTTCAGCTTAGTTTAGGCTTCGAGTAATTGAAATAGCCTCTCTCCCCTCCTATTCGGGCCAACTTAATTCGATTTGTCTTTCACTCTGTCAGATCCGAGGGTGATAGGCATAACTCACGTATATACATATTCACTTAGGTATTTAGGGTAGACCAGGGCGAAGCGGGCACCGATTTGAAAATCAATGATAACAAAAAAGAAAAAAGAAAAATGAAAGATTTTCGAAGTAAAGGGAAAGAAAAAAGTTTTTTTTTTAATCAATTTTCAACTCGGTGCCCACTTTGCCGAAAAATAAAAGAACAAAAAAGTTCCTTCTATTCTGTAACGACTATGTTTACTAATTTTGAATTTTAACCGAGTTGTTTCAAATCTAAGATTGAATACACGTGGTATACACATATACGTGGCCCGATGCCCATAAAGTCTTATCGATCCGTTGATTCGAATAATTGAGTACCTTCCCCGTTTATGAGATGGGCGGACAGTTGTAAGAAACCCTTCAAAACTAGTGATATATCGCGGCACTGGGCGTTAAAAGTAACGCATGAAATAACAGTCACTACTTATTAACAAGTTGGAAGCGTCAAAATTCTTACCGGCTATATATATAGCCTCGAATCTAGTAGGTGGTATATTATATCTACGTGTACGTACGGCGGTTTGTTGTACGATACGTATAAAACGCAGGATATAATAAAATAGTCTTGTTCTTTTTTTTTACTTCTTTTTCTCATTTTTCATTCCGCGTATAAAATAGACGTATATTATACCTATGATATGAGATAAAATAGCTGTATTATATACGTACGATGTTTCCTATATATATATATATATACATACGTAAAATTGCAAAATATCTTTCCACCGCGGGCATATAATTACGCAAAAAATAAAGAACGCTGTTTTAAATACGCTATTGTTAATCCATGCCGCGTGAATTTTTAAGACTCTTTTCACTCTAAAAATTAACTTAATTTCTACCCTGGCTCCGCAGCTATTACGGTACAGCGATTTTTTTTTTTGTAACTATTACCTGTACCACAGCTTTTATCGAACTTCATTAATTTCGCGCTATTCACATATTCGATAAAATTTTTATTTTTCCATTTAAAAATTTTTTTTTTTTCTCTACGTATTATATGCAATTATGTAATTTATCCGCATTAATGCCCTCTCCGTGCAAATAGGTATAAAGATATACCTAAGTAGGTGAATTTATTCACGGATATTTCATATTCCGCGTGTTTAATTTTTTTTCTTTTTTTTTTTTTTAATTTTTTGTTCGTTTTTTTTAACACGTCCGCGCGCCGTTTGCGCAGGTTTTTCGAGTAGGTACGTGGGTAGGCAGGTACCAGGTATTATTTCTTGTGTTGTAAGTCACTTAATTAGCGGGCTTCTTACGGCGTGAAGTCAACCCATTGTTCCTAGAATTGTATACGATTTTTACTGCGGGATTCCTCGGAACAATTACCGCAATTATCGTATCCGGCATTTTCAACGGGGTTTTTTCTTTTTTTTATATTAAAAATTTTTTTTTTTTGTCTTCCTTGCCTTTCATTTTACTTAGTTTCATATATATAAATATATATGATTTTTGTTCTTTCTTCATCCTATCAATTTATCGAGCGAGACTATAAACTTTCGGGCGAATGATCTGTACGTAAATCGGTTATACGGAAGTTCGTAAATTGAGATAAAATGCGTGTGAGATACAGAGAAAATAAAAAGAAAAAAAAAAAGAAACTATCATTTATCCCTCGAATATTTCTATGTCGCGCAAAAAAATTTGGACTTTTCGAACGATATGGCAATAATGATAATAATAAATTTGTCCAAAAACGTAATTCGGGGACAATAATAATGTAATATATATATATATATATATGTATATATATGATAAGTTTGCTGTGAAAAAACTGTAGCAACACCACATCAAAAAAGTGCTTCGTGTCGTGCGCGTTTGTGGGTGCCACTCAAAAAACCAGTGAGCCAAAATACAAAATCGTGTGCCCTCCATATATGTAGGTATAAGAGGAACGGAAGAAGAAATGATATGTTTAATTCATAATGAAACTATATAGATAAATAAATAAAAATAAGTAAATAAACGATAAATATAGTTACGACGACTGATGATAAAAATTTGAATCGTTAATATCTGAACGTAATGGTTTCAAACAAAAAAAATCTTAAGAAATAAGGTATGTAATGTAATATTAAGAACGGAATACGGAAATGCAGAGGAAAATAATAGAACCATAGGGGGTAAATTGTGAGAAAGAAACGTGATAACATCAAGCGTTGAAAAACTAACCGCCACCGAAAGCTTTTGAGAAAGTAATACACAAGAATCGACGTAGTTTTATCAACCCCTTTGGTATACTAGTTCAATGAAAAGAGTATATGAAAATGAGTATCAATTGACGTTAAGAGATCAGAGGACTGCGACTCGAATAAGAAAACTCTTTGTGTGTCACGAGAAAGAAGAAAATAAAGAAAAAAACGAGGAAGGAGGAAGAACCTGGGAACCAAAGATGTAAAACAATGAAAATAAAACCCAAAGGATATAAAGAGGTACGAAGTAAATAGAAATGAAAATGAAAATGAGAATGAAAACGAAAATGTAATATAATAAAGAATAAAGTATATAAAACAGTAAAAAACTAAAATCTCTGAAAGTCCCGCTTACCGGCGGACGTTCTGGATTTGTTCCTTGGCTTTTGCTGCTGTTGCTGTTGCGACCCGGGTGAGTTTGGCGTGTTCCCGTGTGAACCGAGAAGTTTAGCGTCAGGACTAATTCCGGGTACACCGGTTGTCGCGTGGTGAGTTCCGGAGAAGATAGTCGCACCGTTGTGGGGATTATGGGAATGATGACCAGAGTATTGGAGATGTTGATACATATTGTACGCAGCCGAAGGATCGTACTGAGAGGCGGATGTGTGGTGGGAAGTGGCATAGGAATCTCTGGGAGAGGTAGCGCCTTGATTTTGATAATCCTGCTGCTGTTGCTGCTGCTGTTGCTGCTGGTGATTAACACCAGTTTGTTGGTTTGCCTGATTCACAGACCCGGACGATTGGTTATTACCTTCCCGTTGTTTCACCTGTCCGGAATTCGAGCCGTTGTGTTGATGGGGTGGCGACGATGCTCCGTGATGATGTCCGAGCATCACCGACGGCTTAACGTCGCACGAGCTTCCCGACGTCGATCCAAGAGCATCCTGATGATGAATGAACGCGCCCATAACAGCGGCGTGAGCAACGGCCGCTTGATACTCACTGCTGCCACCCCCGAGACCCAAAGAACTCGAATTGTTGTTATTGTTACTACTATTGTTGTTGTTGTTGTTGTTGTTGTTATTCGAGCTGGAGGTTGTACTCGTCGTGATACTGTCGGGTGTCGCGTCTTTGGGTGGCGTTGGAGGGAACGAGAAGAGGTGATGACCGGAAGCGGCGCCACCGTGACTCGTTAAACTGCTGGACGTCGGTGGCAACGATGACCCCAGCGGACTTTGAGGTTTGTCTTCACCGGAGCCAGAGGTTCCCCCGGTCGAGGCAGTGGTGGTTGGAAACCCCCAGGGTTTACTGTCCGCGCTGGACCCGGAGAGCCACGGGTGAAGTACGGAGCTGTGGAAATGTGGTCTGCAAACTTGACTCCCGGCGCCATTCGTCACACCGGCACTGGACATTCTGCCTGGAATGAGAGACAAATCATCGTCGAATAAGTTACCTCGTTTAATTCGTCTGCAGTTTATTTTACGCCATATTTTATAACGCGGGTCCCGCGAATAGGGAAACATAATAAAGGATCACGGAGAACGAAGAACGGAACAACATCCATATATACGTCTACCTACCTACCGGCGCGGTCGTAATTTATTGTGATGTGTATATCTATGTATCTCTTGCAATAAACCGGGAATGATAGCAATCTTTATTTGAGTTGTCATTTACTGCGCTAGTCTGAGTCTGTGTACCTAAAACGAACGAGTTTTCTGCTGCCGGTAATTTCATCGATAACAGCATACTTATAGGTAGTTAAACCGGACGTGAGAATAATACCAGATATATACGTATATCTCTCTCTCTCTCTCTCTACTTCCTGGACAATCGGTTCGACTTTCGTCCTCTACGGGTTTTATTAGAACGTAAACTGTCTCACGGAGTCGTACCTATACCTACGCACGTATTCTTTCTGTCGTTTCATATTTACGTACCTACGCGTACGTTTCTATACTCGCGTGTCTCCTTAATAGTCTAACTCTGACCGTAAGTATAAGCATATGCCTGTAGCAGAAGGCACTCGAAAATATCTAGATATACGAAGCGATTTTTATCTTCAATATTATATGCCCGCTTATCACTCGGACGATTAAAATTCTTTCTCATCCTGAAGTTGGTGAAATTCAAGCTCGGCTCTCGGCACGAACGGCATATAAGAAAAGCTGCGTTCACTCGAAGTGTGATAATAGAAAAAAGAGAAAGGGAGCGTGAAAGAGAGAGAAGGAGAGATAGAGTAGGGTAATTATACCAGGGTACGAAACGGGGGTTACTTTTTGCGTTAATCTTAGTTTGATTGCGAGCTCGAGGCACCTCGAGAGCCGTTGGTAGGTATGACGTCGTTAAAATCCCATTAAATTTGAATGGGAACAATAAAGTTTAATTTCGGAGCTTTCGGGCCTTCTATCTCCGTCTCTTTACCTCTGTTCTTTATACTTTACGCAGACAAATATTGACTTTGGTTTTGCGCCATCACGGGAGCTCGACCGCACCAGCTAAATATATAATATAACGCATAGGTGTATCGTATATATCCATACGTAGACGTATCTCCACGCACGTTTTATATATATATATATACACACATGCTATATATACAATATATCCTCAGATTTATATATTTACAAAAGATACATACATATATGTATGCTGCCGTATATAGAGTCAGCTTATAAATGTTTATACGTTATAAAGGTTCAACGATCAGCTCCCATCCATACACATACACATACATGTATACATATGTATACACGGAGGTATTATAATATACAGACAACTTTGTACATAGACACGAGGCACGAGTCTCTCTGTCTCTCTCTCTCTGTTTCTCTGCTGTGTGAAGTTGGCTGAACATCTAATCGATATATCGACTACTTCTTGCCACGGAGAACCTCCTCCTCCACCTTCACGCCATACGCTGATAACAAGACTGTTTTGCCAACCACGCTGAATTATGGGCATTAATTTAAGCTTAAACCCTGCTCGGTGCTTCTCCGCGATCCCCTAGGTCGACTTCGACTATGCATCCAGACCCCTTTACTATATCATGTATATACTATACATATATCTACCGCGAGACGGATAATATATGGATTTATATGTTCGGTAATAGGCGTAAATCTAATTTAAATCACACGCAGGTATGAACTATACGGAGGCGAATTCGAGCGAAAATTTTCCAAATTAGGGCATACTTTTATTATACCCGCGTATTTGTATCGGCCGTATATAGTCTCGTTGCTTAGGTATATTCTTACACATGTCTACGTTTGAAGAAGAAAAAAAAGATGAGAAAAACCAGTCTGTTTATTATACCCACCTATACTACATGAGAATTTAGAATTATTCAAATCTTTTATTCGTTGTACCGTATAAATAACGTAGATCTACGTATAGGTATATGCAAAAAAAAAAAGAGAGAGAGAAATGGAGGGAAAAAAGGAATTTTAGCGAGCTGAAAGCGCATTATCCGTAATCCCGCTAAACGACCCACCGCGCCGCAGTTTCACGTGTTCTTTTTTCAGTTTTGTTTTATTTTTCGTTTCTTTTTTCATTTACACCTATGTAGCCGTAGTACCTGTATAGCAGTTCCAACGATTTTTGTTTTTCTCTCTTTTTTCTTCTTTTTTTTTTTTTTATTTTTATTCGTTTCACGGTCTAAAATATTCCCCTCGGTGGGCATAACTTCCGGCGTTATCTGGGTTATATTTTTGCACACGTGGCTTATCTTTCAAGCCAGATCGTACCAAACAAATGAAAATCACGCGCGGTACCAAAATGGCCGACTATCTACGCGCCGAGGAATTCTTCGCGGAGCTGCATTCGAAGGTTTCCCCGTTTATCTTTCTTTTTTTTCTTCAATGCGGCAGGAATTATTTTGAGCCATATTCACGGCCGATATACACATGCCATAATCTCGTATACCGCCGAATACTCTCAGTTGAGAGGTTTATAAACTCTGTAATCTTCATCTTCGATGGCGAAGAAGAGGATTGAAGAATAAGAAGAAGTGGGTATACTATAAACCGCCAAAGATTATAATTGCGGTGAGATTTTGATACGTAGGTATACAGAAGAAGAAAATCTCGTTAAAGATCGCTGAAGAGTGGGTATCGGTTGTAAAAAAGTAAGCGCCGATTCCCATGGCACTGTGGGTACTGTACCGCACTGATGCAGGAACAGAACAGGTTGGGCGTCTAATATGGCGTCGCTTTTCACCTGCACACAGAGTAAATATACCTACGAAGCGAGCTGGAGCCGAGTGTTTTTCGAACATAACCCCAAAAAGGAATAATAATAACTATACATATATGTGAAAATTGAAACCGCGATATCTGCAGGGCTAAGAAATCTGTTTGATATTATACTTTGTATAAAATACTTATACGCGTGCAAAACTTTCCACAGCGAGTTTATATGTGGGTAGGTTTTTCTTAAACGATCTCAAAGATCGATTAAAACCTTTTAACAACCTCCGCTCGTTTATACCAAAGAAGCAACATTATATATTCGTTATGATGTATGTACAGCTTCGAAATTCAGACAAAAATAATTCGTATGAATACGTATTTAAAAGGAATATAAAAAAATGCAGGTATGTTGCCATATTATGTCACGTGACTATAGCAGATCACGATATATCAGATGAACTGATAAGAATCTGACTGTTTTAAAAGCGCGAATATTCCTGTACATTTTATTTATTAACTTGTTTTTTTTCTTTTTTTTCTTTTCTCTTTCTATTGATTAGTACAGGACATGTTTAAAAAATTCATCATACTCTCATCGAGAATAAAGTTATAGTGAGATTAATTATACTGTTCGTATACTCTTTTCCCTTTTAGTTTAACGAGACCCTGTATACAGCGCAACTGTATAAGGGACCCCTCGCGATCCTGACAATCCTTTTTCCCCCCCGAGTTTAATCTCTATGAATAGAGATGCGCGTTAGAGCGAACCTATCCGAATATCCTACCAGCTACCATGTAACTACGTATAGGTATATATACCTACGGTATTCGATAAGCGATTGAACGATGCGACATCAAAGACTACTTTAAATAATTGCTAACACACCTTACTCTGAATGGAGCTGGTTCCACTTCATTTTATACGAGTATATATACACCTACCACTCGGAAAAAAAACCAACTCGCAACCCCCGGTAAGGTATACAGCTATCTTGTTAATGTAAGCTGTGCGAGAGATCAATGAATTGCGATAAGTATATCAAATAGAAGTTGAATTTCTTACGATTAAACGACCTTATAATTCGCTTTCTTCACTATACTTATTATAGAGGCATATATACCGACAATTTGCGAAGAATTTCTTCCAAGTTTCCCTGAATCGCGTATGTTTAATTAGACATAACGCGGTATAGCAAACATATTTGCATATACATGTGTAATTATAATTATCACTCGACTGTAAATAGAGAGAGAAAGAGAAAGAAGGAGATAGAGAGAGTGAGCGAGTGTAGCAAAAAACGAATTGAATTGTTAATTTACAACCGATAAGAAAATTATCCTCTTTTCTTAAAATGATCGAAAAAAAATCAAGATTGACTCAACTAGAATTGATTCGAGTTACTTTTGCGTGACTAGTTACCGAAATACGGTGCTTTTGATTTTTCGACCAAAAATAATGCGTCTCAAGTTTAGTCAACTTTGACGCACGGTGCACCTGTAGGCATATCAGCATTTTTTTCTTTCTCAAGTTTTTTTTCTCATTGTTTTTCTCAGCTATTCAAGGTGTGGAATATAAGTAGGTACAACATCGAGACGACGTCGTCTGGCGTCTGTAAGTGACCCGGCATGAACCCTCGTTGGCTTGACAGTATACCAACTATACCCCGCACGCGTTTGCACCGCAGCTCACGCGTTATAAAAACCGGTGAAACTCTTAAACGAGCGTTTTACGAATTCTTCTCGGAACAATAACGTCTCATTTGACTGCGGCGACTACCCCCTGCAGCAGCTCGGCTAATAACATGCAATTTTTTACCTCAAGGACTTGAGAATCTCCCCTTTTTTTTTGCTTATATTCAACGATCTTCGTGAACATAATACACCGGCATCGTAAAATCCGTTCATTGAATTTGAAATATTTTTTAAATACTTCCGAACCAGTCGACTTCATGATCTATTAAAACAAGTTATAGTTACCACTTGGGTTGAAGAACCCTCGAAAATAATAAAATGTCATTGATAATTGACACCGAGGTACCTATGCCCATATCGTTCTACCGTACGCAGCAGTTGCAACATTGACTTGGCTCCGCCTTCAGTTGGCCCGCGTTTCCGCGCAAGATGGCGTCTTCTTCTATAAAGGTTATGTTTAAACATGTGTGTGTGTGCGCGTGTGCGTTATACCTCTCAAGAAGCGAGCCGAGCCACGCGGCTACCGCAGGCAAAGGTAGGCTGGTAGATAGGTAGGTAAGTCAGGTAGTAAGAAACATCAGCAGCCACAGTAGTGTGTATAGGCTCTTGCCTCGCGGATCCCGTTTATATACTATTACGATATACATATATATGCATATACACCTATGTATTATAATATATTATATTATACGCTGAATATGAATATCAGCTAGGGCAGAAACTCTCATGGTCCGAACGATATACGTAGCTAATACCGAACTGGGAATGAAAATATATTTATAAGCGTGTATAATATAAAGGCTGCTGTAGGACACGTCGGAGTGTAATACGTATTTTGTATAGGCCTAGTCGCGTGAGATAACCTGCGCGCCAAAGTATCAAAGAGACGATATAGGCGTGGTGTGTTACAGTTGGTTATAGTTGAAACAGCACCGCGAGCAACGCGGAGTAAAACGGCACCTTACAATGCAGGGGGTTCGGCTGCTTCACTATGCAATTACGTATACCTACTATACGCAGGTAGGTATGTAGGTACCTGTATACATTATAGATCGACGTTCACCTCCCTCTATTTCACTACTCTTACAATAAGCTTCACTCGCTTCAATCTTATAACCCCGCGGCTAAACTGACCGTTCGCGGCGTTCGATGCGTTCTTATATACCACCTCAGATATATACATATACGTATACGATATTATATTATGTTATATATATTCCGATGTCTATAATCATTATCTTAGGTCAATTTAATTAACCACTTTGTGGATTAAGGAAAATTATTTCATATTTTGAGAAAATTAACGAGAAATCCGAGAAGAAAAAGAAAGAAAAAAAAAACCACAAATTACGTGAGAATACGAAGAAAGAGATAAGAGAGTAGTATATAGTATTAAGCGTAGTTGAAAAAAGCTTGTCTCGTACCGGCGGGGTAGACATGCGTCATCTGAGTCATAGCAAGAAACTCATTTTGGTTATACCATAAGTAAGTCAGGGCAAGATGCTGGTGCGATTAGAAGAAATTTTTCTTCTTTCTTCTTTCTTTAGTGTTTTTTTTTTTTCTTTTTTTTTCTCTCCCTCAAGCCAACAGAGGCCGGAGTATGATCCACGCACGTCGGCACGAATCAGGGATATCGCGTTCCTGGGGCCCAAGATCTGCCGGACCGGATCAAGTTTCGTTCTCCTTATATACAAGCTTTTTGGCCGTTGACTTGTTTTATCTGAGGCCTTTTTTTTTCATTCCTTTTTATTTTTATTTTTATTTTTTTGTTTCATTTTATTCCTCAATCTTAGGTATAGCTTTTCACTTTTTAACCTTTGTTTCTTTTTTTTTTGCTTCTATCCTCAACTTTGACCCTTATTATACCCCGCGGGCGTAATCGACGAAAAAAAAAAATTAGACTCAGGTACCTAATTTATTACACCAACCCTTACAGTTGTTCGATAAACAAACGACAAACGACAAATAAAAGAATGAGAATCGAGAATATGAAATGTTTATTTTGTTTTTTTTACTCACTGTGGGCGTAATGGGCGGCGGCGGCGTGCGCCGCGGAGGGATGGTGAGGCGTCGGTGCAGCGTGAGGGTAGTATCCCCTATAGTCAGCCGTCGCGACGCCAGCCCCACCCGCAGACAACGACCCGGAACCCGTCGGTGGTTCGAGGGATCCCCTGGGCGGCTCGTACCATCGGGCAGAGCTCGACTCGCTGCTCATGTCCATTATGTCCAAAATTTTTGTAACTTTTCTCTATAATCGTTTATCGCGAATTGAGAAGCTAATATAAATATATATATAGGTAGAGATTGAGAATAACGTTTTTAATGATATCCTTCGTTTGTTTTCCTTTTTTTTTTCTTTTTTCCAGCCGTTTTGCAGGATAATTATACGAGTCGATGTCAGACGATGAAAAACGAAGATTGAATCGCGAGATGATAATAATAATAATAATATTAATAATAATAATAATGATAATAATAACAATAATAACAATAATATGGAAAAGAAACGAAAAGGAAAAATAAAATAAAGGGAAAAAAAAAATATATTTTTTCAAACGCGTTTGGGATCCCTTTCCGATCAATATATTATCTGTGTATCGCTATATATCCTAATTCTCGGCCGTGTTTCTTCTGTAACAGAGAAAATTTCAGACGTATATAAGTATATAATTGAAAATTAGGAATTATTTATAGCTAAGTAAGTAAGTAAGTAAGTGGGTAGGTATATATAGTTGTATTATATTTATATGTATCTTGGACTTTGTACATATACATATATATACATCTGTGATACAGATGCTTGAACAAATACGTGAATATAGATAAAGTTTTCGGTCTACCTGTACATATCTACATATGGTGTTATATATATACATATATGTATGTATGTATGTATAGTATGTATATATATACACTTGGGCTTCCAATAAGGAATTCAGGAACCTATAACGAAAGATAAGTACGTGTCGTAAACGTCTATCTTATGAATTTATCGATGTAGTGTATAAGCTTCGTAATTTTTATAAGCGAGTTTGACAATATCTAGATATAGTTATCGGCGGGTACCTTACCCGTGCCTTTCCATCGAATTTCAAAATCGTGCCACGGGGGAAGAATAATTCATCGGAACGGATTTTTCTTTTCGCCGGGGAATCGAATTTTTCTCAAATTTTTTCATCGTTCTTTATTCATTCATCGAACCCAAAACGTTCCGACGAATCATTGCCAAATTCGATGTACAAAAGCATCCGAGTACGGAATCACCTCGAGTATAAGTTGGCTAGCTATTTTTTGTTTCGTTTCAATTGTGATCGCATCGCTCGCGACTAATCTTGTAATACCAATTAATCAGATTATAGATCCGTAGGCAACACATACATACATGATAACTATACGGATAGAATATAGTTTTCGATTTATGTAGATAATATATTCTATGCATTGAGGCGCCTATAGTTATTCGTTTGTAAAATGGGAACTGTCCGAGCTGTATTAATACGCAGCGAATGCGGCATACGTACCCACCTATACCTACATTACATAGATAGATACGGAACCCCGCCTAATTGATTGTGTAACCCGCGGGAGCCACCGAGTACCTAGACCCTATAACTCCGATCTTGTATCTCCTCTAGGAAAATAAGCTTCTATAGTGATTGATGATTGTTCGTATCACTCTCCAAGGCAGCATAGATCTAAATCATTCCGCTATCGAGAATCAAGAGCTTATAGTCATCGAAGTAATTCGTGATCCATGAGCCAAGATCTACTCGCAATCTATCCTCCTTTGTTTATTTATTTATTTATATATATTTATATATTTATATATTTATATGCGTATTTATCTATTCTATATATCGGGTTCTTTAAACTCTGCGTGGAAATATTTATCCCAAATAGAATTTAACATATACGGCATAACGTGTCACATACACATGTAAGCGGGCAGCTTTTTTGTTTCTCTTTTCTTACGTTTATTCCTTTTCAAAAATCAGTCTTACCACTATAAACATGGGCGAGTAAAAGAATCTTCGTTTCCTAACGATTTGTTGTTTTCATTTACTTTCACGAATCTTGCTATAGCTTACCGGGAATGTTTCGACGACGAACGATTACCGATATATTTTTAGCGTGTGAATTATAACATGATAATACAGCATAGGTCTTGATCCGTCTCCAAGTACGGAGAAACTGCGCGCGAACTCTCGAGGCGTGCAGATAGATAGCTCGAAATTTTTTATCAAAAAATTTTTAGTAGCCAAGGTCAATCGTGACGTGGATATAAAATAAGGCTGCGATCAAATCGATCGATAAACCGATGGCACCACATCACCCTCTGACAAAACGTTTCGTGATTTTTATTAGCTCGAATATGCACAACCGATTTTTATCTCAACACGGGATTCTGCATCGACCTCAAGCCATCGTAGGTATGAAAATTTCACTAATTAATATCAGCTATTAATTTCTTTAGAAAAAACTTATGACTTGTTCACCAACTTTTCGGTACATACCTATATATCATCTATTTTGTAATATTCCAGAATTGCGATTTGGCTATTCAGTACGGAATACGCGGCGCTTGTTTGAACTCACCGCAATTACTTTTGAACAGCCATATTTGAGAACAGTATTTATTTCCTTCCCGAACCAATCGATCGGCTAGGTGCTAGATAGGCACTATAAAAATTAATTTTATTTAATGCGAGCTTGGCTTGGTCGCAAAATCGTCGAAACTCAAACGGCAAATAAAATACTTGAAAACAACAAAAGATAAGATATACGAAGCGGTATATGATAAGATTATAAAACGAACACCATCGAGCAGGAGTTAATTAATTTGATAAGAAAAAATTCGAGGATTTTTCGGCAACGACCAATTTACGCTCTCTATTTAACTGAGATTTATTTCTTCATAGATTATACCCACGTACTCGAAACTTTTATAATTCAACCCATACACACCTCATAGGTTAAATAATTTCTACAGGTTTCTTTCTCGTTACAGCCGCACATCATCAATATTTATCAAATCTCAAATGCTGCAACCTAATAAAAATCTCCACATTTTTATCGTTATATACCCGTTCGAAACTTATTCCTTACGTAATAATTACCGGTAAGAAGATAAAAAAAAAAATTAAATACTTCAACACATTTTTGGTGTGAAAGAGATTAATCGGTATATTATATGACAGTCTATGAAAATAAAAAATTCTCTCCTTAATTTATCGACAAATAGCTATACTATGCATATATATTATATATACATATTTCGATATATCCTCGTCGTCGTGTATGTTAGTTAAACGGAAATACTAATTAGCGGAATCAGAAGCACCATCTTTCTTCGCTGCAAGGTGATCAGAATTTCTCCTCGCGATACGGGCTGTATATACTTTATAACCCATCGAAGATCTACCGTCGCAATTTATTGTCACGGTATATCTTGGAGATCCGACTATCCTCGTGCCTTATGGCATTAGATCAAACAGAATTTGATTTTCGAATAATCTGGTGCTGGTTGCAGGCAGTGCCGTTTGTCTAGACAGTGTGTATTGAAAAATAACATTTACTACCGAATTCGTATAACTAATTATCGCCCAGGGATATGAATATGAAATAGGTGTATATGAGTAGATGCGGTATATACTGCAGACGCAACGCTTGCGGCGGAATAATATACCTCTGCTTATAGGCACCCATATCCATCTTTTTGTCGAGGGAAGAAATTTGGAAATATTTGAAAACAGTGAGGTAGTGAGTCTCGAGAATGACCCGTCACTCGAGTCATGTTCTCGTATAAATATTTTACGACGATCGTGAGTTAAATAAAACAATGAAGATTTGAGCCAGGATTATTAGGGGATCAACGTAAACGATCAACGAATAACGAGGAAACAAGGTATACCTAATAATACCTACATCTACATCTACATCATATGTGTAGATAAAACAAGATAAAACTAAAAACCTCTAAACCACTGTGGACTCACAATTAAAAGAAAAAAAAAAAAAGAAAAAAAAAAGACTTCAATCAAATGTCACTGACACATCGGTGCTTGAATTGTCAGATAAATAATAATCTGACAATCTTCGCCTCTTTCCATGATGTAAAATCCGTTGATAAAAGTCTCCTCGGCTTCCTTATTCCTCGTACACACACGCATATATACATTCATACATACACAGAGAAAAAACCGAGAAATTAGAAAAGAAGACAATTTCTTAGCTCGATAAAATAATACGTTCCCTCGTTTATATATCTGCAATTGAGTTTTTTTTTTTTTTTCCATTTTTATATAATTTTGGACCCGTTGCACTTCGTTTTTTTAACAAATCGTTGATTTATCGATTTACTATTAATTAATACGTACGTTACAAAAATGAGCTTCTATGATTACGTTATAATTTATAGCCGTACAGATCGAGGCGTTAGGTTTTCGTTACTCACGTTATAGGTATAAGGTAGGTAGGTATATCGACGCTATACGTTTAACCTGAAGACAATTAAAACTAAATCAATTCTGAGATTTGGAACGAACATTCTGGCTATTCCTTATCCGTTGGTCTGACGTGTCTTATCGGCGAGACCACCTCCATCACTTTCAATATTGGATCACGTATTTGTTTTTTATCTTATCGGAATTCGATAATCTCAGGGGTCCTCTTGTAATTTTTTCGATAAACCTACAAGACATAAAAAATAAATAAAGACTTTAGCTCCGATGCATTTATCGCTATAATTCATTTTCGGAAATAGTCTAAGTATCACCAACGATCTCTGCACGCTGTACTCGCGCCTAATCGCGATGGAAAATTACCTTCGAGTGTTCCCCGTATCTTATTGGATTAATTAATGAAACCGCGTCGTTATACGTGACTCATAATTTCGCATTCGTAACTGTTGATAGAAACCAAGAGACCGTCTCGCAAAAAATTCCCAATTCTATTAACGGGACACCCTCGATATAATTCTCCTTCTTTCACTTATTGAATCACCATCGACTCTATTGACTCATGAAAAAGTAGCCGTCCCTAGGATACAGAGAATATTCTACATCGATGTAACTCGGGGGTAATGAACCAACGATATAATTTCGATTAGTTTAATTTTTAGATATGACAATATATATTTTTTTAAATCTAATTATTATGTTATAGAATAGATACAATTTTATAACACTCGATGAAATACTTGTCAATAGTTGTTATATTGTTAGGAGAGGCTTTGTGACTCGTTAATATAATGGTACCTGCAGCACCTCTGGTCTATAGAAAGAGAGAATATTATTTTCAAATATCGTAGCGAAGCCAGCGGGCGCCCAAACGACTCTCGCAGGATCATATTTTACCTAAAACTGTCTAAAGATTTACTCTCCGTATCCTAGGGCATCTCAGTGGTTAGCCAAACCTGACATCGCAGTATCCTGGCGCAGGTCAGTCCTCATATTGTATACCGACTTCTATAGGTAAGCGTATAGCTGACGTATTCTACCTACAAGACTGTCCCGATCTTTCGAAAAAGGTCTCTAGTTCCTCCGGAGCGAAAAAAAAAGAGAAAACAAAAAAAAAAAAAAATAAAAAAAAAATAAAGAAAGAGAGAGGAAGAATAAAAAATCACGAGTCTTCAACAATGGACGCGCTGGTCTGTGGCATTCCGAACTTTAAGATATTCCCGCTTAAGACAGCCGTAAAAATCTACCTAGTATAGCTGCTGACGCGGTCCAGATTCGCCGTCAGTTTTCTTCTATACTTATACAGTATACGTATACCTTATACTTTGAAAACTTTCTAAGACTTAACTCGACTTAACCCTCCAGGAGTGAGTCTCGACCCCCCGAGGTCGAAGGCCCGTCGCCTCATCATCCCGTCGCCTACTCAACCAGCTAGATCTCTCAAGTTAGAAAAGGGGGATTAGATTTTTAGTTAACTCGTATTTATCAGGCGCCTTACAAGTGTGTATATATAACCACAATAATTTACGCCAGGGCTCGCGGTCCTGTATATGTATATCTACTTATAATCCGACGGCATACGATTCTGATCAATATCACTGTTAATACGTGTTGCCTTTATTTAAACAAATCTGTATCTCGCATAATCCGAGTAGACGTGTCTAGGTATAATGTAAACGCGTCTAGAGTGTGAAGTTCACCGACCTATATGCCGCGTGATCTGCACTCTGAGACAACGCATAACACTATTAGTGTATCAGAGTGTTTGTCGAAACTGACCAACGGACCGAGGAAATCTCAATATTAGTTGAACGACGACGTTTCATGTCGTTGTAGAAGGAACGTTTCGGCTTCAGGTATGAATTGAAGTTGGTTTCTAATTAATCGTTGATTGGAATGCTACATGCTGTGCAAGCTTGAGTTGCAAGGATCGTGTCTGATCGTCTAAACTGTTGTAATTTATACTATCTGTGTATAGGTACTGTATAATGTAACCGATTGATCATTTGCAAGTATAATATCTGTAACAGTTCGCGCTGTTTTAACGTGGGTGTTGCATACCTACTATCGACAGGAATCGCTGTTCGTTATTAGCCGGACAGAAAGCTTTCGAGATGGTCTACACGATGCGCGGGAGCGAACGGAATGGTTAACTGTGCAACCACGGATTATTGCAGTTCTGTGCTGTACCTATCGTTACTCTTGCTTGTCTGTTGAAGAAATCGAATGAGTTAACCGAATCGATTATATATACTACGAAAGGATTTACTACGCTTAACTAAAGCGGCTATACGTGAACCTATAAATCTTCGAATGTCCGATCTCACTTGGATTTGATCAGTATCGATCATTATATGAGAAAGCATGAGTCAATTGACGATTGGCAGTCTGATTTGAAAATTCGTATATCGATGAGACTGATTGAAGTAGATATTTTTTCACTCCTCTTTTCTGCGCTAAATGTATTCAAACGATATATCCAATCGCGCTATTTGTTCTGAATAATGTCAAATCGATGATAACGGATTTGAAGTACAGAAAACAAAAAGGTACCCGCCTATGAACGCTTGCGGTCTAGTCCACAAGGGTCAATGAAAGTGTACTAAAAAATATTACCGATTATTACAGTATAATGTAAAGATCACTCTACTTTACAAGCTAAGATATTGACGTGTATCGAGGTCAACCGATTTCCGCGTATATCTGTTCCGTCGGCATGAGTGTTATAACCTGCCTGCGACATTCTTGAGATTCGACCTATACTAACAAATATCTAAGCGATTTGCTAAAAAAATAAAATTGACTTTCTATCCATCCATCGGTAACCGAACGATCTAAACGATTCGGAATTTCACTTAAAAATTCATAGAGAGTTGAACGCTTCGTAAATTCACTATTAGGTACAAGACCTATCATGTTATACACTTGTCACTGAGAATACGGTCATTTTTCACTAAAAATCTCAAGGCAACTATACGGAGCTACGTTCGAATGTATGCAGAAAAATTGGTGGATATGTTCGCGAATAAATTAGGAAAGAAATTTTTCGACTGTTTCCTATACCTGATCGATTTTTTTTTTGTTCCGAATAAAAAAAAAACGATCGAAATAAATGTTTGTTGTGTAATTCGAACTGTATGATAATGAGCTGATGAGTAATATAACATAAGATTGAACTGGCGACGCTGCTGCCCTCAAGCGTGAACCCTATCAGATGTATAATAGAGGTGGGTGTAAGTATAGGGGGTATAGATATAATAGTAATCCTAAATCCTTACCTTATCTCAAAGGAAGCAATCCAGCGATAACGCGATAATAAGTTTGTACAAATGTTATCACTAAGTTAGCACCAACACACTTCACACACACACACACCTTTCCACGACCACATAATCGTGTTCTTCGATAGAGATTATTGTGTTTAGTCCTGGAGTAGTAACAGTAGCAGTAGTAGTAGTAGTTGTACTAGTGGTAGTTATTGTGTAATATAATAACAACATAAGTGATTATGTTATCATTATTATTATAATGATTGCATAAATACGTCCCAACGTGCACACTGTACTTTATTGTCCTACCGTTCTTTAATATTACATGTTCTTCGATAATAATATCGAATGATAATCATATAAGTAAATATATGTAAACCGTTGCACTGCGATTTATAATATCGTTGATTTTGTTATTAATAAAACGTATATACATATATATGCGTAATATATGTATATATATATATATGTATTTTAATATTATGATAAATTTGAAACGCGCGCGCGCACGACTCGTCGATGCAGCTATCGTGGCATCCGGCGCGGAACTAAGGAGAACGAAAACACGGCTCGTAAGCTTCCCCACTTTCTACCGTTCGTATATTTCCGTAAAGGCTCGGGTAACTGTGGCAACGCCTACAACGCAGCCCCACCTCCCCCACGGGCGTTGCTTTATTCCCCCACCCCTGTCAACGCAACGGTTAAAAAAGTGAGCTTTCGACGAAACAAAAGCTTTACTCCCCCCCTCGCCCCTCTCGCCGTCGCCCTCGTTCACCCGGTAATTGGGCATCTCAGGGAAAAAAAAGCTATATATTTTTTTCTGTAAAAATCTTTCTTATATAGTTGAACGGATACTGAGAGCTTTTTATCGGTGATCGACTAGCTTTGTAACGAAATTAGATCGTTGATCGAGAAAATGTTTACCGCTTTAAAGAAACGTGTGGTATTATTGTATATTATGTAAGGTTATGTATTATAGGGGTACTAGATCCTACAGCCACGTGCCAAGTGCCTCGCGAGAAGATTATGCCTGTAGATAATATATACCTACCTACACACTCGTCAGTTAATCTTGATGTATCCATCTAGATGAGATATGACGATTTAGATACAGACCCATATACACCAATCTAAGATCTAACATCTACAATCTAACCGAGATTTTGAACAAAGTAGTGTGTCGCGGTTTTGGTTACAGGTTGTTCCTCTATCTTATGTATACCTACCTATATCGTGACTTTGTAATATTTGTATACAAACGATGTACTACAAGTATATATGGTATAATTAGGCTCACTTTGGTGACGGCTATCGAATGACATAACCCCCGATATACCAATACCAGTTTGACTATCTGCATAAATTGACTCCTGATAACGAATGACGTATGCATATTGAATGCAAAACCTATCGATACGCATCGATACTCGATTATTGTTTATTGAACGAATTGTGTTAGAGTTTCGTGTGTGTAGCGCCTTTCACGATTCTAGCATGGCAAGTATGTGTCTCTGAATAAACAAAAGAAAAACTTGAATTTGAATAGTCTAATGATTTGGCTTCTGCAGGTCTGTTTGGTCACCGTGCAGCTGTAACAAGATCGATCGTAATCAATGAAAGCTTCGCGTATATACGTATACAGTTATGAAAGAATAGAGAGAAAGATAAGCGAGCAATAAAGGAAGAATGATAATCATAACCAAGCGACGACATCTTTTTCCGTCGTCATTTTAATTAAAAAAGAAGACAGTTTTTGGTCTGGGGTAAAAAGAGGGGTTGTGCTCGTCGCTGTCAAGATTCTATGCCCACTTGAGATCACACCACACCACACCACGCCGCGCCGGCATGGGCACGGGTATGGGCATGGGTATGGGCAGGTTACACAGGCGGCTGTATAACTTGGCGTCTGGATATATATCCCCACCTCGAATCTTTATACCTACGAGAGAGTTTGCTGCTGTAGGGTGAAGTAAAGTAAAGCTTTTGTGGTGGGGGCCTCCCGCGGACGAGTACAACCGAACAATCTGTAGAAGCTTGTTCGGGACGAGAGAAGTCCGTAGATCAGCCAATCAGATAGGCATACCCCCTCTCGCCCATTGTCACAAAATGGCGGCTCTAAATCAGCTTGACTCCGCCTATTGCTATCCCCACTAAAAGCGCCTCTTGCGGCGCGTCGTGGAAAAACTCCGCCTATCGATTTATTTTTAACGTTTTTGTTTCTATGCGCTTCTCTTCTCTTCTCTTCTCTTCTCTACTCTTCGCCACACCACTCCACTATTCTCTTCTCTCTGCTCCTACTGTCTGCCGATCGTGCCTTTGCCTTCCCCATAGTAGTTACCCATAAAAGCTCTCGAGCTTCAAATTTAAAGCTTTCGTTATTGCTGCACACCCTTAATGCGTCCTCCGTCGTTTGTTCTTTGGCTTCAGAGATCGAAGGTCACGCCATACATAACGTTCGACTTGTTTAAACGTCGAGCTTTTTTTCGTCACCGGTTACTTTTTCGTTTCTATACACTTACCGGCTAGATCAAATTCACTTTCGACTAAAACGGGATCAAAAATTGGGGCGAATTTATTTTTTTCGAATTTGGATTATATACGTTCTTGTTATATGGTCTAGGTTAGCGGCCATGCTGCCAGCAGCTATGGTACCCACCTATATAGCGATTATTCTTGATTCACGTGACAATTCTTTTCTCTCTTCCCCATCCCCCGCGCGTTGACCAAATCTGGAGATAAGAAAGTCCCGTACGGATAAAGAAACGATGTCTAGAAAAGTAAGGAAGCCTGAGAGAGAGTCGCGGTGCAAATGGAGACCCGAGCGGATTCTTTCTCACCCTACACCCGGCTACGACCATGGTGACCCTCGCCGTTGCCCTCGGCGCTACCCTATAACCCGCCACCCCTTCTGATAACGTTCTTTTGTTTCTTCTATCCGCCCGCTGAAACTCAAATTTGCCGCGATAATAACTTTTGTTTTATTTTCACGCTACTAACCGGCAACAACTTTTTTTCCACTCTTACTTCCCAGTGGTACGGCGGTCGACGACGAAAGAAAAGCTGCTGGAAGCTTCCATTCTACAGAGAAGTAAGAAAAATGTGAATAATAAGTTGAAAAAAAATATTTATACCACGTTTTTGTTCTCTGGACAGAATATTCGGTCGCTTATATAGTATAGGAACAATTTTATCTCCGTCCAATGTTCACGGAGTCGTAAAAGTGTACTGTGAACAGGTTCCTACGAAATAAACATGCCTTTGTAATCGTAGGTATGTATATATGCGAGGAGTCGCCCTATTTACCGCGAGGAGTCTAGCCGCCTTATATTTCCGCTGGTTGATAACCGTAGAGAAAATTCTTGTGAACGAGAAGTCCCGGACAATTCTTGTCGAACCGGTCTTCGAGACGTGCACTGACGATACGAGAATTCGAGATATGTACGCGCAAGCCGGGACTGGAGTAGATTTGTACAGACCCAATGCGAGCCTTGCGGTCGGAAGTCGAAAGCCGCAGGTTTAATATTCCGTAGTTATAGGGTAGAGTGCGAATCTCGAGACTCGTCCATGTGCTCGTACCTCACCTATCTGTTTGTCAAACGCTAGAATCCGCATCTTTGCCTATCAGCTACGCAGAGAAGATAAGAGGATTGGAAAGCCCAGAAGTCAAGTAGGTACGCAGACCGAAGAGCTACAAGCAATCATCAGAACATAAACAACGCAAATTAACGATCAACGGGGTTGCAGGGTTTTCCAGGCCTCGTAGATCTCTGTGTATATGGCCGTAATTCCATCCTAGTCGAGACACACCCAGGGGGGTTTACTCGCCTCTTGGGAATTGAGATATACGTAAAGTATAGAAAAACCTATACATCAAAGATTTTGACAGAGGCTACGTAGTCCTCTGTGGGCTTTTCGTATATAATATACTTAACGTTGAACGGTTGTCTTTATACACAAACTAGCCAGTTTGCCAATTCCTAATTTCAACACAGTCTGGCGAGCACGCGAAACATCTTGTGAAGGTCTTGTGCAAATATTGACTTTGCTGTAAGACGGGTGTAGGAGGTAGCTCCAACTTTGTGGGCCCGAGGTCTCATCCAACGTTCACTGACACCCCTAAGCAAATAGAAACCTTCCGTCGTTATATCCTATACGTCAGTTTAACGCTTAAATTATACGTATACCTCGCTAAACTTATTTCATCTTATTAATCGCGTCGTGTAACCGAAATTGAAACTTTTTGATCGATTATTTAACAGATATAAGATCCTTTCTCAGAGCTTAGCCATATAATTCTGCTATCTTTAAGTAAAATATTGAATTTTATTCGAGAATCTAATCGTTGATAATGTTTCGGTTGAGTTTTGTATCATCCCTGGACAATATAATATCCGCCCGCCCGGGCCGGAGTTATAGCCGCTAGATTCCCGAAACTTTTCCGCTTCTTTGTAAACTTTTCGACGAGAGATTTACCGCCCGTTAGATAAATCTTTTGTAGCGATTAGAATTAATGCCGGATTAATTCCAACGGCCCTGATAAATTCTTATCTGTTTTGAAACATTCTTAAAGAGTCTATATTACACCTCACTTACCCACCTTTACATAAAGCAACGAGAATTCACCTACTCCGAAAACTTGACTCGATTCGTTACGATCTAATACAATGTTGAACAATCTGACGAAAATTCCGAGCTCCCACATCTCTTGCATCTTATACCTTTGAAAGATTAAAAGAGTAAAAAGCCCAGAAGAACAAAAGAGTTGCCAACCGCCTGCAGGGAGACAAAGCAGAAATCTAAGTTACGTGAGGTATAGAGGAGTAGTGCGGATGATGTTTCGGGAGCACAAAAATAAAATTCTTGCAACGTCAGGCCCACTTAGGCGAAGACTTCGTCAGTCCGCGGGCTGAGTAGTAGGTGGTTTTATTATATAGACGCGTGTCAGGAACGTGTTCCTCACGGGCCTCGCAGAGGAAAGACGGAACGCGACTTTGGCCCGATCGCAGCGGCCTTCGAACCTCCTAAAAGGAAGAGGTGGGACCTCCCCGCATCCCTGTGATTACCTTAATGCACCGACGACCAAACGAGAAGTGTTCACCCCTCTTCCCGAGTCTTGACTCGCGATATTGAAAAAGCATAAGAACCGGTCAAAAATCGGAAAGTATAGACACGAAGAAAGAAATGAGGAAGGAACGTGGGTGTGAATCGAAGATAGAAAAGATAAATTCAGGTAGTGGAAGAAAAACCGCGTCGAAAGTACACGGAAAAGCTTTTTGAAAATTATTCGATCCATAGGATCGAAGAAAAGTTTCAGTTCCAACAACAGCTCGTCTCTTAGCCTAGATTATTGTACTCACAGACGCGATGCATCGGTATTATAGCTATTGCACGAACTTCATATTCTAAATTCTAAACTTTGAACTGAACCTACCTACCAACCTACCACGAAAATCCCGCGAGGCCAAAACACGAGCCACGCACCGGAACACACAATGTCTGAGCACAAAGCCAGAGTCCAAAGTTATCTTGATGAACCCTAAGTACTACAAGACCTATTCGGAGATGGGTGGATGCCCCGGGCCCAGGACGGCCCTGGCCTCAACTTGAAAGTATAAAACGCCATGGCATGGCGGGCGACGTTGAGTACAGCGTATAATACACCATCGAGGTTGTGTACCTACGTATACTCGGGTAAATCCTGGAGGAGTGAGAAATATTGTTCAAGTAGCTGATGAGCTCGGTTGATAAACTCGCCTCGGTAGTTTTGCCAGTCCCTATAAGAATCGCCGCGAAATATACTTTCGGACCGAATTCGACTCGAGCGACTATATCCGAGCGCAGGACGCCGCCTCTTCTCCTTTTGCAGGACATAATGGTCACACCGATTGTACTACATTTGTTGCTGATCCAGGACGCGATTACAAACGTCTTCCACATCCAGGGACAACGACTCGAGCCTATACTGTGTGGAATGAAAAGAAAATTCCGCGTTTTCTTACCTGAAAGGAATTTCAAATTATCTGAAACGAACATAGGAATGGAAAAACTCGTATTCGCGGGACGTGGAAGCACTCGGTTGATTGAATGAACTGTTAACGAGTACAGGGGTGTAATTTGTTTCGTGAAAAGGACGAGGAGAATTATCGCGTCGTTAATCGTCACCAAGAATCCGCTGAGCGTAGATTTAGCAAAGTCGTTGAAAACCGATTTCGGCTACTCAATTAGACCCGATGGCACTATACCTAGATAAAGGTACTCACAGTCCGTCACTAAGGAAATGAATTTTTTTTATTCGAAAAATTCGTGCCCGAACGCTCACGCCCTAAAGTCGCAAGCGATTAACCTTTTCTTAGAATTCATATACCAATCGAGAAAATTAACGGTCGGTTTGCCAAAGCCTAATTGGATTAATTACTTCGAACAAAAAGGGCCCGCCGGGGTTTTCGAAAAGAGTTTTCGACCGCTCGGGTACACATACCCCATACCCGACTTTACCTCTACCGTGCAAATAATAACGGACCTTGTATTCGGGGAAACTATGCGTAAGACTCTCGTCTACCTACGCAGCTAATGACCTGACTAGACATGGTCTATGCCCGAAGTTGAAAGTACTAGTGCGCACCGCGCCTAGACTCGAAGAGCAAATAAGTGGCTAATAACGATATCGTAAATTCCAAATTGTCTCCTCGAAGGAGGCGGGAGGGTCGAAAGAACGGGCGAACGGGTTACCTGGGTAATTAGAATATGAATAGAAGGAATGAACTCCGTTTGACAGTTTGGTTAGGGCGTGACGTTCCACAGCCGTGAATTAGTCGCCGAGTGTGATGGACGGACGGATGAAAGGACTGGGGCCTGCGCAGTTCGAAAAGGGACTTAACCATAACGTAATATTATACCGAGGAGGAAACTGTATACGAAAATTTATCGACAATCGTCTAGCTAGGAGGTAGGCGACAGACTCACGTCGCGGACTCAGACTGGAAGACGTCGTCACGCGTTAATCCCATATTTTCAACTGTTTTCGTCTGGGGTATATCCAGGGGAAAGGAGAAGACGTCGGTTTAGCATTGAGGGCCGTAAAACAAGCCGGAAAATTCGAATGTACCGAACGTTTTAAATAACTCTCGGCAACCCCTCGTTCGTTCCTCTATTAGAAAATGACGTTAGAAACCAAAAGCGACCAAAAAATGGTCTGGAAAGATCTAAGTCTGCTGTGGCTTTGGGAGTCAATATAAACGTCCAGTTGTCGGTACAGATAGCGTTCGTATCTCGCCGAGATCATCTAAATGGTCAGTTACTATCTAGGTCCTAGTGGGTGTCAGGGCGTGTCGAAGATAACCGCTGATTTTTCCCTCGTTTAGCTGGAAATCAAAGTTATCTACGTCCGCGGTTGTTGCCGCATAGCTGCGGCGGTCAGCTTATCTTTTTAAGAGGTGTGGCTAACGCGTGTCCGTCTACGTCCATCTGCGTCCGTAGAAGCGATAAGTGAAATTGCTGTTAGTTTTAGATCGTTCGAATGCCAAAACGCCTATCTTCGTCTAGCAGTCGTTCAGCCCCAGAAAAAAGTATCACTTTACATGATAAAAATATAATTTACTTATTTAAATAAATTAACGTCATTCGCAGATTCACAAGACCAGAAATATCGCCTGAGAGGCTATACCCTGTGCAGTTTCTGACTCAGGATAAAGTCGAGTTCAGTCTGTTCAGTTATCGATGCGATTTTACTCGGACGTGAAAAAAACGTTGCTCGGTTCTGAAGATCGTTAAGATCGCCGGTTCGGGGGATAGACCGTTAGTTTTCGACGGTAAATTGTATGCTATGTATACGTGTATGGATAGATGTATACATACGATGGTTGCGCGTGTCTCTGGGGCCAGTCCGGGGCCCAAGATTCTCGAGTCGGAGACAGGGACACACGGCATAACTCACGCGGACAAGACTACCTTCTAGCTTTAGCCCGAAATTGTGTTGTTGCCAACTTGGTTCGTTTCTCGGTCACCTTTTCGGGGTGAACGAGTCCTTCTATACCTGGGAGTTGGGGCCAACCCTCCTACTCATCCCTTAGCCGTTTTTGGGGGATGCGGCGAGGGGGTGGTGTCTCGACTTATTGTTAACTAGGCGCCAGGCTCTCGTAAATAATCGTGGCTATGTACATGCCCATGTATATGGATATATACTTGCCCATCGACTCGCATTGACTCACCTCAACCTTTCACGTCTTGTACCTCATACTTGTACAAAATATACGGCCAGTAGTCGCGAGCAATAATCATTTTCATAAACTGATAACTCGGAGAAACGATTTGTTCATTTATCACTGGCAACTTTTGACGAAGACTTGATCTACGATATATTCTTGACATATCAATCGGTGGAGTATAGATAATGAAAAACGTGGATAGGTGAGGTAGTCAGATTTTCTTTGAGACTAGGAAAAAGTGGTTCTCTTGAAAAGTGCAGTAGGCAAAGCCTGAGTAATGCCTCTATATCTCCAATCCCGACAAGCAGGGTGTCTTGGTCTTAGTCTGAAGTGGTCTGCAGGACACTGCAGCAAGACTGACCCAGTTTTAAATCAGGAATATTTACGAGGCTTCGGTGGAAGACGTTTTCGTAAGTCGGGATAACCGAAAATCGGCAACTGGAGCAACTTAAAACTCCGTTCCACTCGGCCTAATTATTTTCAGATTTACGTAAGAATTACGAGCCTCGGTAATTTTCACAAATCTGTTCCTCGAAGTACGATATTACGTACGTCGGTCGTCTTGAAACTCGAAAATCAGAAAACGATTCAGCTGCGTGTATCTCACACATTTTTTCAAAAATCAACAAAAGATTTGTCCCACAAAACTCCCACGGCGATTAAATCCAACAAATTTACCATTTTTGCTTGTCCGTATTTATTTCCTCACGCGTTTCCTTCCAATCGAATTTATTTTGCATAGAGGCTTTCATTAAGCGATCCTGGCCTATTTTTGGCACCGTCTGTCAGGGTTCTGGGACGAGCGGTCAGGTAGAAGGATTTTTCTTACTTCTGCTCCAAAATGTCGTAATGCGTTCGGCGGGGCACCGGCGTCTACGGATTTTTGTCTAAGAGACGTCCTGCTGTCACCAACCGCGGTGAAGTTTAGTCTTAGCGTTCGAGACTGCAGATTTTTGCAGTATGGTATACGGCCTTAGGTAGGTACGCTTTACGAGTGCCGTTGTGATTTATAGAAGAGGTTGAGGGAAGATCGTAAAATACGAGATCCAATATCGCACGGAGATCCGACCAGAGCGAACTTCTTGTCTTCTAGATTGCACTTCGTTGTATTTTTTAATAATTGTTTTGCCAAAGTATCATCTCTCCGACCCCCCTAAATCATCCCTTGTTCTCCGGGCTATAAGAAGAGCCGTAAAATAATGATTTTCAATTTCTTTACGACCCTGTGCGGTCCCCCGTTTTTAGGTCTTACTGTTCGACTCCCATTCAAGGCAGTAAAATAATACCTCCCCCAAAAAATCCGATCTTATTCGTCTACGAGGTTGAACGCTAGATCAGTGCCGAGATCTTCCTCCGGTAGTCGAAACAATTTACATTCCGTTAAATATAAATTACTCCGCATTTATTATATCCGGTAATGCAATGATTTTAATTGTCTATAATTTCAGGGTGATTACTGGCACGTGACAGAAGAGACTACGGTCGTTGCATTCCGACCTAATAATGATATACTGTCACCTCAACTATTTCACCGAACGTTTATATATACGTCTTCTTTTTTTTCACCTTTTTTCACCCACCTCATCCCCCTTACCCGACCAAACCATCCAGATCTATTCGGCCCACCGCAATTATCTGGTAGCACATGGTTTCTAGCTTCCGACTTCTCTATATCCACCGTAGAGTTTTAAACTCTACTTTTTTCTAGCCCATAAGTCTTATTTTTCGACTCGGCCTTTCCCCGTGCTTATACAACCTTCCGTAACATCTCTACGCCGGAGAAAATATTTTCGGAACCTCGGCGCGTAGGTAAGCGCTTTCGTTAGTTTCGTATTCCCGTTGAAAATTCTCACGGGTGTATATCAATTGATAGGTAATCGTTGGACTGGCACAGTACATAGGTTTTGCATAACTGTACACCGGTTTTTTATCCCTGAAGTAATAATTGCAGCTATTTTAATATCCTGACAGGGAAAGCGAAGCCGCTTTATAGTCGTAAAATGAATTTTATCGGTTAGTTTTAGAGAGACAATAACGGTGCGATGAAAGCGATATTAGAGTAGAGGGTGGTTGTTAATCTCTTGAGAAACTGTTTGAAAATTGCACTGGAACTGTACGTGTATATGTGAAGCTAGAACTGTTGATACTTTAGCTTGGATGTGGTAGATTTGTTTGGATTAAAAAACTTCATCCACGTCATTAGACGGTCTTATAGAAATTCCCCTGTACCGATATATTTTCCTGCATGCGCTCATGGTGAAATTTCACGCTTGATAAAGACTGAAGTGAAGCGAAAAATTGATTAGCGTGTAGAGAAACCCGTAATACTATATACCTACCTTATTATATACCTACTTCCAAGGGCCTCCGCAGTTGGGAATCGGTGAAGAAGGCCCCTCAAGGCTCGACGATAACGAGGGGGCGGTTCTCGTTTAGTCTTGGGTCTTGTGAGCGACGAAACAACGAACGAAACGGTCTATCGAAATTCACCCGGAATTTTGACTCACTTTTTCATTCGATACTCGTTCCATTTTCCGGAGACGTATCTCTCGTATTTTGAAATTAACGAAAGATGCGAATCAAAGCGAGAATTCGACGCGATAATTTTTCAAAAATTGCCTGAAATAAATTTTCTGAATCGAAAAAAAAAAGAAATAAAAAAAGGAATGAGGTAAAAAGATTCTACGTAGGACCTGCATTAGCCCTCTTGAATAAGTGGCTGGGTACTCGTTACCCTTATTCCAAGATGTCGATAGGGCAGATCGAAGTCCTCGTGTTAAAGACAAGAGAGTATAATACAGAGGTGTAGGTATCATCGTCACCCCGTGCAGCCCGTGTCGACGAGGTCGGTACCGAGTGGATGAAAATCGAGAGCAGGTAGCACTTTCATTCCAACGACTTTCGACCGTTTCTCTTTGTCAAGTCACGGAGTGAAATCTGTTGTCCCGTTCAAGGAACGGAATAATCTTCTGTCGTGTAGACTTGCTGATGCCTAAGAACTTCACATTTCAAGAGAGACAAATATCTGACATTAACTATCTATCGTAGCTATGTTAGGTACTTCTATCTAATTCAATAATCCCACCTTTACACGCGAGCAGAGATCGGTAGACGGGATTCCCCGGTCCTGATAGAAATTTCTGCATGCAATGAAATCCTGATTCGCACCTCTGGATCCTCGCGTAGGCCATAGGTCTATCAAAACAGAATTTTAGTCCTGTCAGAGAGACTGGATAGCGAAAAAATTGTGGTTTCACGGCACAGGATGAAACTAGAGGTTCTATTCCGTCTCGGGAGAAAAAAGCGCGCGATTTGAACAGCCGATTTCGTACACATCGTCTGTCTGTTATCCCGGAGGTTAATACCGCACAGCAGCACAGGATTCTGCATATAGGGTATAAATTAATTCCAGACTGACGCACGACGAAGCAGCTCTCTGCACTACACCCTACAGATACTGTAATACTCTCTCATAACTCTCGAGTGTTATCTTGGTTATCAGTGTCATAGTCCTCACTGTCATAACGCCGTTCCAATTAGCCATGCGAGCAAAAGTCTTATCCTGCTGTATAATAGCCGCGTAAATATCATTCAATTGCATAGCTACGTGTACGTGTAACATATGTAGGTTTCTCCAGCTTATCCGTTACAAGCTTGAACGTCAGTCTGATATGCCATACTGAACCCATCCATCTGATACACCTCCGCGTATAATTATTGTTAGTTACCTATTGTCACGCAATACAATTATTTCATATCCATGTCACACCGCAGTCCATTTAATTCCACCTAATAGCATACTGATAATCGGTCATTATAATGAATAGAACTGAATCGATCGAATTCTAGATTCTTGCCGTTATACCATTTCCCCGCAGTAAAATGAACGTTAGGTGAATAAAATTCATTTTCCTGAATTATCCCGAGGAGAAAAAGGAATTTCTGTATATCTGGGGGATGAGTTATTATTTGTGACATCATGAGTTCTGTTCGAATCGCTTATATGATCGTGTAGACATTATAGATATAGGAAACTCGCGGGACCATATATCTCGTCAGGGAGCATGCGGAATATCGGCACAGATTTAGTGACGTATTTTCTGTATGTCCTACGTACACGTACGCGCGTGTAGTTGGGGCAATATAAGTGCGACTGGGTTCTCTACTTCGTGCATAACGTACGCGCTTGACAGATCGGCTTGTATATCAGTGCGTAATGAAATGATATCGGCTCTCCACTGCCACAACCCATTACCGACGACGTGGAACTACCCGAGTGAATTATGCATCCACCAGTACCTAAGTGTACAGTAGTAATATCTGCGGCTATACACGTATATACGAGCGTAAAAGTAATAAATATATTCCATAGTCCATATGCTGCACCACTCATGCCTGTTATATCTACAATGTTCAAAATCAATGCGTTACCGCCGTTAGCACCGTGCACCTACGCGGTACATACACCTTCCTGATCGTGATATAGCGTAGTTTTGTCTACACACGAACGTAGGCGTATGTGTTATGTGATTAGGCTGATTTGTCGCTTTATTAGATCTTAGTTTGCCGTCTGATTGCAGGGAACACACGAAACTGCGGTGGGACTGTTGGGCAACGTTCTATACTACATACAACAGCTGAAGCGAATGGTTGAGCATGGTCTGCGAACTAGCTTCGGCTATAGGGACCGGCTATAGGTAGGTTCTATACAGAGCTACGCGATTTGCAATTTGCGTAAATTAGACGATTGTGCCCTGTGGCTAATGGCCCGCGTAATCGCCAATAATTTGCATTCTACCTTTGATTTATAATTGGCGCTATGCTAATTATTTCATTAATTCTACAATGGTACCTGATACATACCCACCTATATGTACATGTGTATATATATACCGACACTCGACGCTTCTTTCCGTCATTTATAATTAAGACCTGCACAATTCGGCACCAATTCAAGTTCGACCTAATGTAGATCTGAGTGAGCTTTCGTTCCCGGATTTTTTGCTAAATCGACGGCTCTGATATATCGCGATGGAGACAAGGACCAAATTGGCGAAATGTGAATCGACATTAGATGTGGAGTAACATACGCGTACAGGTATCATATTGTGGCTTAGCGATACGAGCCATATGTCGAAGACCGTAGATGATGTGATCGCAGGGACATTGAGCTACACCCCATGTCTCAATGGTCGGTGTTGACATCTGAATTGTTTTATTGAGTCCCCGGGGTGCCGTCACCGACTGTGTGCATCTGTTGCCCTTTAGTTAACCGTAAAATTGACCAGAATTGTGTCAGAAGTCGAGTTTCACCTCGGAAGACAAACTGACGTTGGGAATCGTGTCTTTTGACCGAAAGAATCGGAAACAAAATAGTGCGATAGACTCCGGCGTAATCTTTTCTAATAACCAGATTTGTAATAGATGATCTGTTCGCGTGATGGACAATCCCCGACTGTTGTATCTAGATATATAATTCATAAATTTGTCTCGTAACAATGTAGGTACCTACATATGTCTGTAATACGGTATGCAATGTATTTCGTGATACACGCAGAGTGAATTGTGTATTCCGAGATCATACACGACATGTAGCTGTACATGATCTAGATCTGCAGGGTGGCCAGCGTATCTTTGGCATTGGATATAAAATCCAATATATGTACATTGCATGTATGTATGTATAGAAGAGATCCTGCACGGAGCGGTTATCTGCGTCGTTGCTGCGCACCGAATAGAAATTTCGAGATGGGTATACGTATACGTGTACCGTACCGTATAGAGAAAAATATACGTATGTGTATGGATATAGAGGTAAGGGTATAAATTAAATAAAACAAAACCGGTAGGTATGGTAAAGGAAATAAAGTAAGACGGAGTAAAGTCCTTTCCCAAAAGTGGAATCCACCCCCTGTATCCTTGTCCCCCTCCTCGCCACCCTATCTTACGGTCCTCGCGGTAAATCAGGACACGGACTGCAGGAAAGGTCCACGGAATACAAAGCAGAAGAAGAATTACCATTTTCCCGAGGATCTGCAGAGAGCGAAGCGACTATTTTCCAATAATTTACCCCGAGGGTGGGTTTTGGCGTTGGCGGTGGTTGCGGAGATGGCGGGCCGGGTGAAAACTAGGAGGGATCGGGAGGGACCGTGAGATCGAGGGAGAGAGAGAGAGAGAGAGTCGGTGGGAGAGGGAGGGTGAAAGAGAGGGTCGTAGTACCTACGCGTACGACTGACACTATCACGGTCATAAATACTGGAAGTCTCTGACGTCACCCGCCCAGAGCCCGATATTATACTTTATCTGTGAACTAATTCCACCGACCAGATTTATAGCAAGAAAGGGTGAAAAAATACTACCCATACCTATATATACCCTAACCACCTACCTCTACCCAGCTGAAACCTCGTTCACCTACCCTACTCCCTCTCCAGACCCCCGCGCCAACTTATCTCGCTAATGTAAAAGTGCCGCCGCGAATCGAGATTTTTTCAACCCCACACCGTTCTGCCACCGCCCCGGCCCCACCCGCCTACCCCGAGTTCTGATAACGCGAATTATATATGTGCGCAACGAGGAAATTTGCAACGCCGTACTCAGAAAGGCCGCAACGAGAGTTTTAATTGGACACTTGTACATCGGGGACTCAGATTTCTGCTCATCTGATGTCAGCTAACCGTCTTTCGCTCATCGATGTCTGTATGCTTGGCATAGGGTTGGTTCGGTGACACGAGATGCTCTTATGAGACTACGAAAGTCCGCAGATCTCTGCACAGAAGTCGGAATAAAAATTCTAGTTTTTATTTGAATTTGAGGGTAGGATTGTGCATGTATTCCGCGGTTTTTGACACCTATGAATTCTCACGTTGGACATAATTCTGCTGAAACAGAATTATTATGTTTCGGTGGGCAAAAGTGAAGAAGAAAGGAATTGGGGTTTTATAGCTGATCGAGCTAGAATTTGAATTCCAAGTCGGGTACTTTTATACGGAATAAGGAATAAATGGAGAGTCACGAGTATCGCAGGGTCATAAATCGGTGTCTGAAATGTACGTTTCTCGATATAATATATTACGACTCGCGAGAACTTAACCAGCAAGAAAATAGCGAATCATATAACTCGAATATGCGTGTAAAAAGTTTGATGCGAAACGTGCTCGTTCCTCCGCTCTCCCGCTTTTACTTGAGTCGTATTTTAAATTTGCAAAATTCTAAACGGGGTTGCGATGTACGGGCGATATCATGTCCTTCCTCGCATTCGTGCGTTAGTCCGTACCTATATCTAGGCAACGAGTAGGTGGCAGGTATAATGCGTATACGTGTAAGGTTTCGGACGACTGTTTTATTTATTTTTTAACGAACGCGTCGAAATCACGATCTCGGCAATTAAACTTTGAGGCCACGCTTCGCGGTGCGGCGTCGCGCCTCTAACCACCCTACAAACTAACTGACCATCTAGATGTCGTTTCACTCTTTTCTACCCCTACACTCGCCTCGAACCCCGCGCTGGGGGTACCAAGCTATAATATATCAGAGATATCAGTGTTATCTGGGTGAGATACCGCCACCGCCCATACTTTTATATACGAACACACGCGAACTCTGGCTAGCAGCTAACACACGCGAAAAAGGGAATTTTTATGAGAAATGTGCCCGGGGTTATACGCTACATATACATATATACCTATACCCATATATACGCAGCGTATACCTAACGGCAGCCATTCTCAAATTTACTCCAGGTTTATTACACCTCCATATTTGTTTGCCCACCCCGAATAACGTTATACATTTTTTGTATCCCCTATTTGCTCCGAGCATATTACGGCTATAGTTTTTAATCTATGGTCAAGCGATCGGCAATAAACTCGTGGAAAAAATTGTCTCGATCTTTCTCCTCCCCGAAGTGTATATACTTCTCTTCTTTGACTCGATTTATTTTTCTTGTCTTCGGTTTTTGCACGATTATTCTCGAAGTTTGGTATAATCGATTGAAAAAAATCGGCATAATAATCGCGAAAAAAAGAAAAGAAAAAAGAAAAAAAAATTCAATTCCGAAAACTGAATATATGCGACGATGAAAACCCCTGATGAAGTCTTCTTCCTTAGTCGTGGTGCGCCTCGATGTGAGTTGGCGCTTGGTTTGTCGTGTACCTACCCACCAATACCAGGAAGACGCCAGGGGCTTGTGGGGGTTTAAATTTTTCTACATTTTTTTTTTTTTTTTGTCGAACCGCACATCGTTTCTCCGTGGTCGAGCGAGACGGAACGAGGGTTGGAAAAGCAGCGTTGGTTGTGCACCGGTATTTCACATTCAAAACATCCCCTGCTACCGTCGCGATAGGGGGAAGTCCCGAGGCCCCCCACGAACACCACCGACCGACCATATCTCTGGAAGAAATAAAACACGTTCGGGGGAGTAGAGCCCGTTGCATCCCTTTGTACGTTGTACGTGGTTTGAGTTCATTTTACCGAGCGAGGGCTACTCGAGGTACGGTTTAATTTAAAAAATAATTAAACCGCAAAATTAAACGCGACTTCTTTTTTTTTTTTCTTTAGGATTTTCTTCTTCTTTCTCAATCTCTCTCTCTTTTTTTCCTACCGAAGGGGAAAACTGACCGCGCGACTAGAGTCACGCAAGAACACTGTACGCATATCCTATACGAAAAGTTATATGCTATAAACGAAGCGATGGAAAAGTGTGTACCTATCTTGGTATTTTTTGAAAATATGAAAAAAGCACCGTTCGGAGTACATCGCTGAGAAAAATCTTTAGAGAACTTGTCAAAATTTAAGGTCGGGGCTTTGGATTTTAGTGAAATATATTAAAGGAAAGAATTTTCCAGGGTTTCCGCTCTACATAACTGTATCGCAAACGGACATCGCGATCTCCGCTCTATTTTAAACCTCTGATCTCCGATCTTCGGGACCGATCTGTTGTCCAAGAGCTGTCGAACATTGTCTCAGCCATTGTCCGAGGCGCGGGTCATTTTTCTATCCCCGGACTGCAATATATATATACATATATACACCGTGACAGTACGGATCAGCTTAAGCCTCCACAGGAACTAAAAGAGTTGACCCCGCTGTGAGAAAGGTGCCCCGAAATATTTGACATAACCATAAGAGACTAGTAATGCGAAACTATTGTTAAACAGGAAACAGACAATGCCGACCGCTTCTGATCCCTGTAAACATGGCTGCCTCATCCTGGATCAGACACACAGCTTCGGCCCAGGAAGTGGAACGCTCCATTTTACAGATTTGTTCATTTTTCGCTATATTCCGTTAATTTTTGATTTCGGAAACCCAAAATCGAATCAAATCCACGGAATAAGCTCCCAAAACTTCTCCGAGCTATTATACGCGATTTTAAATGTTTGAAAACGTCTATTTCGAGTCGACACCCTGTACTTATGTACCTGTAAGCATATAAGCATATTCTGTATTGTATATTGTGTGCAGTAGGTATATAGGTACGCTTGGAGCGGCGATATGTTATTTAGCGAAGAGCCCTGAGGTGTACGCGAAGCTGGAGTGTACCACGGAGTTGCCGAGAGCGTTGAAATAAGCCATAAAGATACAGACATTGGATATACGAACGTCAGGTCTTCGCGAAGTATTTCCTTGTAACGGAGGCTCGACGTCTATACGTACACGTTTGTAAATATACAAGCGTGTATTTTGTACCGGGATATGAGATATATAATTATAGACACGATCCACTACGCTTCGTAAAAGCGGTATAACAGATTAATCTCGGAGATTCATGGACGTTTTTTGAACCTTTTTTCGTTATCGTTTTATTCTTTGCATTCTAGCCGCAGCATTTTTACGATATTCACAAATTCCTTTTTTTTTTGCATTTTATACTATTTTAGGTTATTTACTTTTTAGGCGGGGTTTTTTTTTTTTCTCTTTTCTTTTCCTTCACTATTCGTTTTTCCCAATCGTTGGCCACCATCCAATTTTCAGTGTACATACCTACCTACCCACGTAGTACCACTGCAGGCGACAATGAACACTGAGAGTTATCTAAAAATTAAAAATAGTACATTTTTATTGGTCTGGGTGAAGGGGAACTTCGGAAAAATAACGTCGGTTCGTTCGCTGCGTTTTTATATTCGACTGCAATTAAACTGGCTGGAAAAAATCAGAGACTGTGTTCAAAAGCGATCATCCGATTGATGAGAATATGGAGAAACCCGTTAGGCGAATCTATACGAAGTATTAAAAGGGAAGAATTGAAGCGAGTTCCTTTGATTTTCGGCTGTAGAAATTGGACGCCTTTGACGACGCGAAGGTCTTGAAATGTTGAAAAATCTCTTTGGGCGCGAAGATCACTTTGGCTTCCGTCCACTTGAGATCGAAACCATTTCCGCAATCAATATATAGTATAACGAGAATAAAAACTAACGTTCATTGTCAGCTTCCAATCAATCCTCGGGAGTGAAGTGGCTCTTGGAAGAGCAACAGGCTCCTTATGATACTTGAGAAGAAGCTGTAGCCGGTTTCTCTCCGATGTGAGATTTGCCGTTTCCGGTATTAACAAAGAATCACGATAATCGATGCAGTTACTATAATGACCGTATTCACCTTTTGATGAAACAGGGAGAAATAAACGCACGAAAATACCATAATACTAAAAATAACTGTACCCAGAATTCCACCACCTCGTTAGTCAGCTACGAGACTCAACAAATTATCCAAAAAGGTCCGGAACGAGTTTTCCTGCGTCAGAAATTACAGGATCAAATTTGCGTTGGAAATAAATACAGTAGCCGTCGATTTACAACTTTTACTGTCTCTCAGTCATTAGCAAGCTACTCCCAACGAGCGTCTTCGGTGGCGACGAGAACGGCGTCGAGGATGGCGGATGGCGACGTGAAGACGCGACGTTAAGTAACGGATTATCGCAATAGAATGACTTCGGACAGCTCGCAATCAGACCTCGAGACGCCGGCAATTACAGCATTAGCCTATTTACTCGGATTTTCTGACCGACGGTCTTGACTGCCTACTTTCTTGATGCGAAACGGTGATCGGTACCGCGTAGTGGAGTTTGGGAAATTTAATTCGGTCTTAGACATTCTATAAATCTGGAAATCTCCCGCTCGCAATCAGCGATAGAAAAATGTGAAACTTGTAATTCGTTCGACGTAAATTTCCGGAATTCTCCGGCCCGCGGTGGCTCGGCATTATTATACTTACTCCAGATTACGCGAAAGTATAAGACGTACGCATAGCTCGCCTACATGCATAGCTACTTACTTAGCATTTGTCTATATCGTGGGCTCGTTGTTCCAGGCTCTATTTTGCCCAGTCGTTATCCGGGTAAACCGAAGATAGCTCAATGGGGGATGTACAATTAGGGGGCCAGGTGAGACCTGCGACTGACATATCCTTCCGGACTGAAATCCGCTCTAATTTTACCTAATACCAGGATTTGGCAACGATTAACCGCTAACGACCTACTATACTATACCGTACCCCGAAATACTCATTGTTTTTTTCCTTAAACAGGTAGAATTGCACCGGAGCGATATTTTACCTCACGTAGATTTACCCGTGAGAAAAATGTATATTTTTTTTTTAGAATCACTTCCTCCTTCACATTTCCGAATTTCAACGGCTGTTTGTATTTATTGTACATCTATATGTGTGCGCGCGTATTTTTTCCATTTTTTTTTCTTTCTCTTTTTATTTTTCTTTTTTTGGTTCTTCAATTCCTGTTCACGACCTCAGCCTGCGCGTTTTGTTAAACACCGTTGGTATGACACTTATGTCAGGTTAAATTCAGAGGTGACACGACTGCTTACAAGTCTATCGGAACCGCATCTCCTCTCGTTGCTTTCGGCGACAACCAAGATACGAGATAATCTACATCTAGGCTAAACAACACACAAGGCCAACCCTTGAGATAATGTAGATAGCATTGAGTGAATTCTTTGTGAATTCAATAAAGCTCTCTGAATATGAGGCTTTGTCGAGGACGCACGGGGTCCTGCGGGGCCTGGCGAGGTCCTACCGGAGTCGTGTACCAGGACCAACGAAACCGAGTTTTCATGCGGGAATCTGCATATGCCATGTCGTCCCATGCGATGTTGAATTATTATAATAGTATGCTTCAAATTTCTCAACGCGAACGTAGTACCTACGCGCATGCATAGGGGTGATTTTTTAAGTGCCACCACGCGGTTCAAAGGGTAGATATAAGATCTGACATTCCCAATGACAAAACCATCGCTTACCGTTTTGCTAAGCTTTGTTTTCCCTCGTTTTATACCGAAGGCTGCTTTTGTCCCCACGATATTCTGCCACGCGTAATATACGTGCCTGTACGCGGGTATATCGTAATCAAAATCACCTATCGTGAGATCCGCAATAAATTCGGTGCGAATTTACTTTTCGAACGATATTATTTGTCTCCGTTCGTATTGCCATTTGTAGAAGAAGCATTCGCCAAACCAGCACAGGTCTTCTCGCGTCGCTTATTAGAGTAGGTACACATTAGAAATTTTTGAATGACAAATTATAATGAAAAACAATCTTTTTCAAATTTAGAACACATTTTTGATTTCGGTGAAATTCAGATAAAACATATTCTGGCAAAGTGTGCCACGAAATTTTTCCAAATGGCAGTATATCCGGTTTGAAACAGAAACTATCATGTCAACCCTCGAAAAACTGATAATCTCTACAATTTTGTTACAAGTCCTCGTCATATTTAGGATATGTAATCTTTGATCGTCTATCTTCAAGCGTTCTTCGATTTTCGCACAATTTTCCAAATGCTTTTTCAGCGGACTTAACAAAACAAAAGGTTCACTATTCAGGTATAATAAAAGCGGATGAATAAACGAATACATAATCCGAGCTCGCCGGCTTCTTACGTGATAATTAATTCCAATATAAATATAATTAATTTCTGTTGCTTATTTGAAACTTAGTAACGATATAATTTTTCAACGCTTCGATATACGTAAGAATAAGGAGAAAATGAATAAAGTAGGAAACATCCTGTACGCTGTACCTACAGGATAATTAACATGGTTTATGAAATTAATCTCCGGTTAATTACCAGCGCGTTACCACTCACGGCACGCTTCAGTGGCAGTCAATTTAACGAGGTTGTCGCAAACGAAATCTGAGATAACTTAAACCGTCGTAGATTATCTTGTGATCTAAATCTATACGGTAAATGATATTTGACCACGAAGTTTCGCGGTGCGGTCGTAGTGCGTATGGTGCCTACGGTGCGCCGTGCACGTTACCCCACAACAGCTAGCAGCCATATAGCTCGTGCGCATGAGAAGGTGATACGTATAAGGGCGCAGAGAGAACGGGAATAACGGGGATATAAAGGAGGGTGCGTAAACGCAGAGCGCAAAGGGATGCAGATGAGATGTTATCGCGGCGGTGCGCAATCGCGAACTGATCTCGTACGAACAATACACGGTGTTCTCTTCTGTTCCTGAACACTTCAACGTACGCGTACACAATGCCTTTAAATCAACGACAGCTGCCTAACGCTTATATACGCTTATTCCTTATACCCAAGCGAACAGCTCGCCAAATCGGATTCGGAATTTCGGTGGGAAATTTCGACGCGTTCATTTGCCGATTTTTTCCCTTAATTCGTCCTCATAAGCCTATATAGATTTTTTGAAAAACTGAATAAACAAGGGGAAATTTCTGACGAAGAAAACGTCCAGATTCTTCGGGGTAGCTTAATTTCTGGGTTTCGGGCGTGATGCGCCAACGGAAGCAGCGCGATAGAAACCCGGTAGAAAGCGAGTCCCCATGGGGCCCCATAAAAACTGGAAATCCGCAGATCGGTGATTTGCGATAACTGGAAATACAGCTGCCCCGCAGTTTGTGGTCACCCGGTATAGATGGTAGAGATGATTGCGCCCCCACCTATACCATATTTTGACTGAGCTGCCCGTAATTTGGTGAGCATTGTTGCTTTTAGGTGCAACAATGGTATGAAATCGTCGTTCGCGTCCCCGCCTCATGGGTTTCGCCCGTTTTCTTACATCCAGTCTCCAGGGCCCATCGAAACCTAGAAATTTGTTTGCAGTTGTTGTTACTGGGATCGTCACGGGCCTTTCATCAGCTGAATACGCGCGGTTACAGTCTCTATTCAGAGAAGAGAATGCGGTTTCATGTTCTTCCTCAAAAAGGACGTCGTGAGCTTTTCCTCGAGTGATATTGAGTTGGGTGTAAGGTTAAGCTGAGAGTGTGTGGAAATAAAAAAGAAGGAAGCGGTATCAGCGATACCAAGAAACCATGGCAAGATTTTAATCCTTGGGAATACGACATGATGATTTTTCAAACCGAACGGGGCAAGAATTGGATGAAAAAGTACCGTGGCCACCTTCGGTGAGAGGAATCATTAAAGGCATTCTTTGTTCGTGGAAAAGGGATAATAATTTTCACAGCCCCACGATCACCGGTCCCCGGAACGTTCGTCGAATGTTACAAAATCTATCATAACGGCGCGTGTAATTCTCTTCCTCCCAGTGGTAGCCGAGACCGACGGTAGGAGGTCCTGTCACATCCTGGGGGGGCCCCGGGACGCCCGCGTGCAGGAATATCAATCTCACCACCACGAGAAGACCGGAGAGCTTTGCTCTGCTCCTGGAGAACCTGGACCAAGGTGTTCAGGTATTAATGCAGCTGGTTTTGACCACCCAGATATATTATCCCCTTCTAGAGGCGCAGCATAATTGCGATTATCGGGTAGCTACGAGCCCAGCGATCAAACGGTTATGATCAATTTGCTATCTCTTACGCTTTTACCTATAGCTTCAGCTGCTGATAAACGTCGCATTCGAAAAGAAGGATCTTAAGTTTGTGTCATTTAGAATCGCAAATTAATGGAAACTGTTAAAGAAGACGATATTTGGCCACTTAGTTAAGCTATTCCTATAGACGAGATCGGCCGAATCGGTCGCTGAGGCCTGCAAGGATCGTTGTCAGTGATAAATTAGTGCTTGGTAGCAACCGAGAGACCCTTGTCACGTACGTTTTCGGGGTAGCAGCATGAATGACCGGCCGAATTCGGGACTGGAATGTTTTAATAGGCGTCCCTCTCTCCTCCCTTGGGAGACCATTCAGAAACACAACGACCATGAGGAATTCGGATTGATCGCTAACCAGAAACACAGAAAGTCTAAAACCGCGTGCAGTTCGGGCCTCGGAGGTGCGGATGACAACGAAATGTTAGAACAAAAAGTCAGCCATTCCACGATAGGAATTCTTCGGAATTAACAGCTCCCTCGAACTTCTGTATACGCTGTCGCTATTTCAGGGCACGAAAGACGGTCCGAAATAACTCAATCATGAATGGAAAGGAAGTTTATTGGGGAAATATCTCTGACTGCATCGCGCCAATGAAATCCGTTCAGGTACAGTTCTTGAAAGGCCGTTTCGAACGCATGTATGAAATTCTGAGAAAGAAAATGAAGATATTTATCTATCGGTCCGATCGAGAGTCATTTAGGTACCAAAGTCGGACGGTGACATTGATTAAATTTGTAAAAGTTGTACCCAGCCCCTGGTTCGGCTTGTTTATTTCTGAGGACAGGAAAAGGGTGTGCCTGACAGTAGCCAAATGGGCCAGGCTAAAACCCCGCGCGTTTCAAGCGAGTTTAGATAGATCTGATTCCGGCAGTATAACTTGGACTAGGTCAGGTCAGGTCAGGTTTGGTTGGGATTGGTTTCGTCGAGGTTAGAATGAGGATCGGTCGAGTTAAATATGGGTGTTCCCTGTGGATAACAGGATGTCTTCTGATTGCTCCCTTGTCCCAGAGATTATCTGCGGGAGCGCGTATTCCGGATTTTCAAATATTTGCATTTTTAATATCACCGGTATAGCACAGCACCTACAGCGACCCTGCACCGGCTACTGTACCCCAAGATTCCACTAGAGATTTAAATCTTGTTACCATTCTAACGAATAAGCGGATGTCAACATGAATACAAGACTAGGATCAGGGGATTATCATTCTATAATTCCGAATTCTTTTTTCTCTAACGACACGTGCACTCGGGAATCCACGACACAAAGTATCTGGACACTTTGAACCGACTATTGATTGTACATCATCGAGCCAATTACGTTTCTGCTCTTCTCATTTACCACACCGTTGGTCGTAATTCGAGTAAAAGTCTGAACGCGATAAAAAAAATCTCAGCAATCTCTTTCGTTGTTCATTTTTTCAACAGGTTTATGAATTACCGGCTCTGAAAATGAGCGATGAATCTATCAGCATAAATAAACAACCGACTTATCCCATTAGTGTTTGATGGATGAAGCAGCTCGTAGGAATCGATTTCACTTCCGTCTCGACAATCTCTCGTCGATTTCATTTGGGTAATTGAACCAGTCGAGTTTCTCCTCTATACTCGGGTGAGAAACGGCGAATCTAATAGGAAGAACTTTCGGGGTCGAGATGGAAGGGCACGAAACATCCTCAAGGAGGAGGAAAGTTGAGAATACTGAGTACGGAGTGAGGAATAGCAGCAAGACCCCTTGACCACGTCAGCGTACAGGCTCACAGTGTACGTACGGGACCGACAGACGGACAGGCGGACAGGCGGCAGTGGGACTATGCAGATACGTTTCGAGATACGCTTCAGAAGCAGCCTTGCCCCCATAGATAGAGAAGATATCATTCAGCTAGCCTCCTCACTAATTCCATTCATTCGGTGAGCCCGGTGGGGCTTATGTACGCCAGGATTCAACGCTGTCACGAACGGCGAGTCCCTCGCGACCCGGAGAAATAAGATATTGATGCTTACGCTTCCACCAGCCACCGGGATGAAGAGGACGAAGATCGTTGACTTTCAACTCGTGGGTTCATCCTGGTTCATTTTTGCTACGTATTTTTGTTACTAAAATTCAGGCTCATCGGAGTAGAACGCGAACTTCTAGTTTCATTCTACAAGTAGACTTGGAAATGCGAACTAGAATCCGAGGGAAGGATTGTACAAGTAATGAAACACCGATTCGCGACCTGAAAATGAGAGCGAAATCCGTTTTGGGAGAGTTTGGGCGCAAACTGGACCTTCGAAATTGTTGTTTGGAACTTGAGATCGTAGAATTCGGAGAGGCTTCGTGATTCTGCGGTTTTGACCTGTAGCTCCTGAATCTAACATTTTGTGAACTGATCAACGAATGCATTCTGAGTCCAAAATAAAATTGATCATTACGTGTTGATTTATCGCTGAGTTTTTTTAGGCTGTAAGTAGAATGTAGAGAGACTAATTAGAATTCCGATACACACCTATGAGTCCTAGGACATGATTCCACCAACCGAAACGGAATTATATTTCTGTGGGCAAAAATTAAGAACCGAGGAATTGAGGTTTTAGAGGATCGATCTATATTTTGCATCCTGTCTCGGGAATACAGGTGGCCAGAATCTTCCGACGTTAATTAACGCCTCGAATGATTAGAACGGGTTCAGCGATTAGAGACCCTAATCGAAAATCGTAATCATCGTATATCTCCGTTTACGATATAATTTTCCACGTGAAGCCGTAACGTAGAATTTGGGCAATTGCAGATCATATCTTAAAATTAGTAACGGTTAGGACAAACGGTTCAAGCTACGCGGCAAGATCTGTTCTAGGAAGAATAGCGTCGTGGCCTATTCAACGGTAACGGAAACGGTTCAGCATAGGATTACACGAAGCTGTACGAGATGGTATTGCGGAACGGTGCGGTGAGTCTCGCGGGTCCCGGCTCGCAGGACGTGTGCCATGAGCGTATAACCATTCCGTTGGGTTTCGCAGATGTCTAAATCGGTTTTAAGACTCGGGGGATCGTTTCGTCCGATAAATACACCCGGCGGATGCCATCTACGAGATCAGAAACAAAAGCACACTTGCTGCAACTGTTGACGGAAATTTGAAGCCCCCGCGATACTCGCAGATGTCTGCACGCAATTACGACGCAATTGAGCTGGTGCTCGCCACGGGACGTCTGATCCTGGGGTGTCAAGGATGGTTGGCTCAATTTCTGGCAAGGCACTTGTTGACGGGAATATATAAAACCCCCGTCAACGATTCAAGGGAACCAAAACGCAGCCGCAATCGGCCATCTGTACAAAAATGATTAAAATTCAGCGTCTCGGTTCTCGGCTCATGAATATGCGATCTGACATATTGTTTTTCTCTTTATTTATAGAGAGTTTCAAAGTGGGATAAAGGAAGGAATAAAAAATCCGAGGCATTATTTACCGCGGGTCAAATAGGTTCGGTGAACTCGTTTTGTACATGTCGTGTCGTACCTACACGGAAGTGGCCATTTCGTTCCGAGTACTGTACTGAGACGAGAGAATATATCTACCGTCCGCAGCGAGGATGACTATCTTTTAAAGGAGCTCAGCTACAGAAGAGGAAAGATGTTTCCACGGCCACGTCCGTAAAAAAGAGTTCAAAAGCGGCCAAAAATGGACAAGTCACCGCCCAGCACTTTGCCCGATAAACGCCCATCCAAAATATCTGAATACATTAAACCCGCCCTGACCCATGTGCAGGCCAGTCCCTAATTACCGGTTACCTCAAACCGATTGTTTCCATTCCCGGCATGCATTGCGACACGAATTCAAAAGATCGGTGTGAATCAGGGTACTAATATGGTTTATTCGTTTCCTTCGATTGGGAAAGATTGGAGAATCATACCGTAAAGACAGCACATTGACTCGGACTAATTGAATCGTCAAACGATACTGCATGGAAAATTCATTTGCTGCTAAAGTAAGTTCCGATCGTGCAAGAAGCTTTGTTCGCGATCAAGTTTGCCGGAGGTTTGGAGATAAAGGGAATTTGAATATGGCCCAATTCCAATAGTTAAATTCGGTGCTACATATTTGAGGATAGATAGGAGTGCGAGGTGCCGAATACTTGCCGAAGGCTGAAGTAAATCCAAAACATATTCGAAAGTTAAACGAAGCGGAAAGTATGGTCGATTTAGCTCCCCCAGACACAGGGGATGAATGGGCGCCTGGGTTTCTCCCTCGTGGTCCACGGCCCACACTTCCACCCTCACTAGGCAGCCAGTTTAGTCACACTGCATGCTAACAGTTATTTATACCAGTCACCCCCGAATTTAGTTACGTGTGTCTATCGGTCGAGAAGCAGGATCGTACCGCCACACATCAGCCCCCCGTGTCTCAAAAATCAAAATGATCTTATTATTCAATTAATATAAAACGATAGTCTTCGAGCTCGAAGCTTTATGAGAGTATCCAGTTCATCGTTCTTCTTCTTCTTCTTTCGAAATGATATCGCACCGTCCACGGTTTGCGGTTATCGGCGAAGAGGAATTAAAATGATGTTTAAAATACGATATCGCGTGAATCGAGGTAAAATATTTCCCGTACAATTCTTATCCCCGAAGACGGCCCTGTCAACTATACCCCAGCCCGTAAAGTAAGAATGCTGGTTTGAGGAGATAAGAGTTATCTGCCGAGTTCTGATACGATAGAGCCTGCGGCAAAGCAGTGGTGCGAGGGTTCGGGATATTGAGGGTAGTACTTTGACTCAGCGACGGTTTTCGATGTGTGAGACGGTGTGAGATGATCGTGGTATAGCGCGGGGGTAGTTTTTCTTGCAGGATATTACGGTGCTATTGTTGTCGGTGATGCATCGTCCCGTAAATATTATATCGGGTCTCAAAACCACCACCGTCACACCCGACTACGCAGGGTTATACGATAAAGTTACCTTCTCGTCGCTCCGTACCGCGGAGCTGATCCGACAAGACTTTCTTTTTATTATTCAAGCCGAAATTTCTGTACCAGGAAAATTTTTCTACTGTTAAATCTATACTTATCATTTTCGCCAACTTTATACGGTGATAGCTGCAAACATCGCGAATCTTTGCCGATAAGAAATGCGGTTGATATTTTATCGTTTGTTTTGAAATGGATCCTTATGTATCTATATATGTGTTTGATCGGCTAATTTATTATCCTATGCTTACACGTATTCACGAATAGGCGTATATTCCCTATCTTGTAAAGTGTTTGGTTCGAAAAGTTGATCACCATTGGGGAGATGTCGAATACCATAGAGTTTGAAGATCGCGGAAGAAGTAGCCTGCAGACCCGGCGCAGCCTCTGCCGATCTTATCTCTCGGGCTTAGACTATAATTATACGAGATCTCCGAGCCACCGCGTTATTATTATTAATATACTTATGACTTTACCGGCTTTATATATGTAACGGGTGCGGTATGTGGAGTACAATAGTTGCCGCGGGGCGAGGGTGGGGCATCAGACAGAGCCTATTTGCATACGGAATCACCCTGTATAACGTGAAGTGGTTCTCTTCTCTAATATATATGTATAGATATATACGTATATTCGACAGATATGCATGCATCTGTATATAAATATATATTGTGTAATTTGCTTCTCTCCTTTTGGAAGCACTTACAAAGTAATTACAGCATTACGTAAAAACCTGCGAACATACAACCAACACGGTTGATCGATTATCTGAAGAATAATTGAAAATTATTTATTTTCCATCGAATTTTCATTCCGTTAAACACGCAGCTAAGCCTTTGTCTTTGAAAACCACTTTGTTTCATGATAATGAATCTCTGTACGGATGATACAGAGCGAGTAAAATGAATAAGTGGAAGGACGGCTGCCGCGTCGTGCCATTCAAATTGAAATCTTGATCGGAGTTCTGGTATAGTGATATAATAACAATAATAATAATAATAATAATAATAATAATAATAACAACAACGGTATGAAAAAAGTTTAGATGACTTCTGGACTGTATATATATATATATATATATATATACATATATATTATATAGATATATGTATATATTATAAGTAGATGTGTATGAGATCGGTCGTTGCGCGTCTCTGTCACCTCGGTCGTGGGTAAAGAGGTTCTAAAGATATGCCTCCGCGAGTGACAGATTCATTTTCAAACTCTCATCCCTTACTCCGACGGGATCACGGCGAGAGTAAAAACAGTTGAATGCTTTAAGATATCATCGAACGAACGAACGAACGAACGCCTTCTAGCTCCAGTTTGCTTCCTGTCTTACTTCACGACGATTTAATGCAACTCTTTCAAAACGTCCAACTTTTATTTCAACTCGAATATTGACGCCGATTGCTCCTATCCGTTCTGTATTATATTATCCTCCCTGATGTTAGAAAATTTAGACCCCTCAGCGTCCACGTGTTAAACGTCGTACGTATACATGTATATATTTGTATATATTTGTATATATATGTATATACTATATGTGGATGGTCAAACGAAGAGATCCTGGTCCATTGTTACGCGAAAGTCCGAAGGCGTTTACGAGACCGTCAGAGGTCCTTTGTGAAGCGACGCGTACGTCTCGGAGGGCCAGTATAATTCTATCCCCGACCCATATTCGGTTACGTCTGAATATGGCTCTGGGTTATTTTGATTCCACGTTTGCTCTGTTGCCTTCGTTCTATTTTGGTTTATTATTCGAAAAAAAGTTTTGACGTTTTTAGACATATTTTGCTATTTCACTGCTCCCAAAGAAACCGACCACCTTCTATCGTCGTTCTTTTCACGAAAAGAAATTTTCCCCAAGACCCGACGAATCTTCTCTAAAATAGTTCGTTTCCCACCGATCAAAGCAACCAAACAATACGCCCATTTCAATCTCATAAACTCGTGATCACGACGATGATTTTCACCTCCTATAGCTCTCGTCGCGGTCTCGACTCTGAAAGACGGACGAGGGAACCGACAGCCACCTAGCATAGTGTCAGAAATCACTTAGGCGATCAGGTGTCTAACAATGACACACGCCCGAAAGACTGAGGACTCGATGTATATTGTATATTGTACGGTACACTGTGCTGTAGACGGTGTAGAATGGGGCTGGTGGCCAAAGGACAGGACAGAGCGAGCCGATCCATTCAAACTGTTGGTCCCCGAAGCAGACATTGACGGGAGCAACAATGCAAAGACTAATCGAGCCGCGATATATATCGATTAGTATCGATATAGTCAAGACCGCCGCCCAGCGGAGGGACAGCGTCCATTGTTCAGTGACGGACATTGTGCTGCTGCAACCTCTCCAGCCTCAGAAAGAGGGAGAAAGAGAGAAGAAATTTTCTCCGTCTCTCTTAACTTCTATACAATATGCTCTCATCTCCTCTATATGTATATATATTCATCTACTTGCAACGACAGTAACATTCGAGTTCGAGGAGTATTACAGTGACACGGAGGAATTCCCAGCCGAAAGTATCTCGCCAAGTGGTTGCTTATCGGTTATCGTTTCATTGCTCTAACTTGGCAGCTCTCCTCATTTTCGTGAAAGGGTAAATGATATTGAGCGTCTATCATAATTTGAAGGAGGTATATCGGAGGATAATGGTACGGCGTTATTGAGGGTCTTTGGATAGTTTATTATTCGAGAGTTAAGGACTTTCGAAGATTGTCGTTCGTTGTTGCGAAAAATAGGAAATTACGAACAACCTTAAGTGCTATTCAAAATATTCCCAACGCCCTCGACCCCCGGTCACGAAATAGTCAAAACAGACCCGCTCCGCCCCCACATAAGTTGACCAGGCAAACAGGCGTATCCCCTGAGAAACCCCTGGCGATCAAGTCCCGGAGCGCGTGTCCCTCGGGAGGAAAAAACCCCCCTGCCCCTCAAACTCTCGATGGGTAAGGGCGCGCCGGGGAAGAAGGGAAAAGAGAAGAGAGAAAGAGACCCACTCCTAAGTCCCGGGAACGTCCCACCGTGACACCATCGAGTTATCCTGTTTTGTACACAGATTTGCTACGGCCAATATAATGCTATTTACTACGCGAACGAATGTTCGGAATCAGACACAGCCTCCTATAGTCTGTTGGCAATAAAATTATTCAAGGTACACCGTTATGATACACTTGCAATCGGTGATGTCTACTGGACTCGTTCGAGCTCGGTATTAAATAGGCTTTGCAGAGTGGATAACCGGCGATAAAGTCTGTCCAAAGATACGCCCTTCTGATGATAGGCCGAGGGTATAAGAGGCACAGTTTCAATTACCTTAGCTCGTTATATTGGTAGATTGTTGCATGTACCCAGTGCCATACGCGGTACGATTTCGTCTATAAAGATGAGTTATATATTGGTGTGGGATCCAAGAGGCGTGTGAACATGTCGTTCGGCAAGATTATCTCTCACCATAAAACTAGTTTATGGTGATATGGTTTTAATTAGTTCTCTCTTACTCACGAGGTAGAAGGAGCGTTCTAACTATACGAGAGTAAAAATAATCAGCTAGTAAATCGTCGGGAAACAATTACTTCGTTACATATATCGCACCGTTGCAGGTCGCGTGTATACGCGATTTATAAATCCGGATAGGAGTTGAGAAATACGTTTGTGATCGTACAATTTGAGGTGTATCATATGACGCGTAGTGTTCAGGCACAATGTGCATTCCGAGGACCGTGAGACGTCAAAAAATCAGTAGAATTGACGAGCGAGGAAATAATGGTCCTCCGGGACCCTCGCGACGCCTTGATACATAACGACGGAGTCGAGGATGAGGACGAGGTTCGAGGGGTTTTCTTGAATTCTTGGAAATAGTAAAATCAATCAAAACTTTTGGTGCCGGAGGGCTTCGCCCCGGTGCAACGTCGCGAAATGAAAAAAAAAGAAAAAAAACATAAAGAAGAAAAAGGAGAGAAGACCATGATACACGTGAGGCAAAGTTTTCGATGGGTTGCGACGATTTTCGTGTCTACGACCTCGCCACGGGTTCCCATGGTAGGAAACCATGGATAGAAATCACGACGTAGCTGTGGGGAATGGAAAAGCTAAGGTGCAGTGGCAGGTTGGCCCACCCATGGCCACCTTGTCTCGTTTCGACCCAGCTAGGACCATTCAACAACCTGGCAGAGGCAGAGCACCTTATCCTCGGGTACGGATAGAGTTCTTGGAGTTCTTGACAGCGGGGGCTTGACCCCCGACAACTGGAGGATATAATTCTTCCCGTTTCGCGTTCATTGTTGCTTAAACTATAGATTATGCCATTGTTACATTGTAACCGATCCTCTGGCACTCTGTGTTGTCTGGGTCAGCAAGAATTGCATTATGGGTCGGTGTGAACTCGCCTTACAGTCATTGTCGGCGCACTTGACTTCTCCCTTCGCTTCTATTCTCTTCTATGAATACACAGAAACCTCCAACATGTTTAAATACGCGTAGCTGCACGCAGTACACACCTGCGGACATTTATACGTCTTACATGGATCACCGCGGTCCGAAGGACCCAAGAACTCGTAGAATGATACCATGCTTTCTAGTACGACTGGAAATATCGTTTTTTGTCTCAGAAACTAGGAGTTTGAAACATCTCTTGCTTCGCCGGTTCCTTCTGTGACTGAATCTCAAAATCAGAGCTTGTCTTTGTTATTGGAATTCGAGAATTAAAACAAGAGTTCTGACTTTACGCTTGGAGACACCTTCACTGATCACCAAAGCCCAGTAACTAGAAAATTGCGTTTCTACATTCCATATTTTACGAGGGTACGAATTAATCCGTTAAGAATCGTTACACCACCCACTACGCGGTGAAGGTGTTCCATACAGCCGTGCCGAAAGATGGTAACTTCCGTTTGGCACCCCTCGTATTAACGGCTCCTCGTACTTCTAATCCGTCTATTTGGTGGCGAATGACTTTTCATCCCTCTGTATAATTTGATCGGACCGGGTTTACCCCGCCCTAAAAACCAGCGCGCGTTAAGCTAAGCGAGGGTGTTTTGTCCCTCGAGCCTGAGGTCCGACCTTAGCGAGAATCCTAGCTCGGCGCAATGCCATGCCTCTCCTCGCAACGACACCCATCCCTCGCGACCCCGAATTCCCCGCAACCCTCAACCCTCAACGCTGAGCCCACGACCCCCAAAAAGTCATCGGAACCCGCGCGCTTTATCTGGCACGCGCATCGGATTGCGTATCCTTATCGCCAAACTGCACTACTTTTACTTTCGCTGCCACATTCGGTAGCTTTACGTAGCACAGGCTCACTCGCGCGCGCATCGTCTAGCCAAACGACTCTTCGCTACCCTCTTCGTGATCCCCGACACGTATATATAGGTACTATCGTCATTCCCGGTTCTGAGGAAAGGACGAAACGTTTCATTAGCATCGTCGCACGTAGGTGCCGTTGAAAATAAATTTCAGACTATCGGGGTTGGAAAATGATTCCAGGATTTCGGGAAAGTCATGTGTTGGAAATGGGAAAAATATGGTCAGTTATAAAGTCATAAAGTTCCCGAGTCGGAATAAAGATTCTAGTTCCATTTCACAAGTTCTCACTGAAGCCTCGGAGGTGCAAACTAGAATTTCAGGATAGGATTGTGCATGTAATAAAATTCCGATTTGCACCCAAAAGCAAGAGTTATATCCGTTTCGAGCAAGTTTGGGCGCGAGCTAGACTTCTGAGACTCTCGTTTGGCCCTCTAGATCCTAGGATTCACAGAGGCTTCGTGATTTAGGCTTCGACCTATGGCTCCGCAATCTTTAATAGAACGTTTCGCGATTTGATCGAAGAATAAAGTCTGACTCCAAAATAATATCGATCATTGAGTTGATTTTTCGCAGACATTTGAGGTTGTAAGTAGGATTTGAAAATTTAGCAGGGTGAAGAGATGCTGATCAGAATCTCAAGTACAATCGCTAATTCTGATTTACACCGATGAATCCTGGTTTTTGTAAACTATAGCTACTTTCGAGGCTACCAAAATGCATGTGTCTAACCCCGCTCAGAATGCATAAGCGGTAAGTAAAGATGCGTTAAATATTTAAGTTAAATTCCAGTCAATTCTTCGTTATTTACCTTAGCAAGTCTATAAATAGGAATAAAGTGATCCAAGGCCTCTCGAGGAGCCATAAGCTCGTAGAAATATTACAGAAGTATAAACAGGTCCAAATGAACTTGAGTTTAAACACGATAATCCAGACAAATCCTTTCTAAAGCAGTAGTTATACTGCCATATATTATGCCCGGGACTTTTTATGTTTCCCCTCTATGTGTTAACGTCTTATTTTTATTCTTAGAGGGCCATTGAGTCGTATATATGAACCCGAGCATGGGAAAGGAGGCAAAATGGAGGCAAAAAGAAGCATAGGGAGAAAAATAGAAGGGAAGAAAAAAGAAAAAAAAAAGAAAAAAGGAAGACGTGCTGCCCGGTGCTACGCTATTATACTTTCGAGTCCATTATGTTGTAGGAGTGTATTAAACTGTTGATAAATAGTTTATAGGTGCGCCCTGGCGACCGGGGTGTCCACAAAGAAGACACACAGATCGACCCAGAGCCAGGCTATCAAATGTCAGGTAGGTTTACCCCACTCGCAAACATGACAAACTTTCCAAAATTGAATCCGCTACCTTTGACACGGATCGTTCACACCCGTCGGCGACTTTATCAAAAGTTTCCTCAAAATTTTTCACACCATTTTTAAAGAGGAAAATAAAAATCCACGGGTCTATTTCGCCCGTAGAAAATTCGGTAGTTAATCGTTGGAAGATACTCGGAAAATAAATGGGTCATAATAAGAGCGTTAAGAATGTCGAGGGAGATAATCTTACGTTTAGAAATACAGTCGAAATTCAACAATGTCCTTTTATGACCTCATTTATCAAGGGATCGAAGGAAACCGTGATTCCATGTTCAACCCGTATATAGAGTTATGCGTGATTCTCCCTGCAGCAGGAGCAGCCGCACATTCGTGCAGGTAACCTCATCCCCGTTCTATTTCCATCTTCGTTATTCCACTCTTCCCTTTTTCCCTCTCTTCTCAACGATTCGACTGTTCCCGTCCTCCCGCATTGTGTAAAAAAATGTCACCAGCCCTCCCGGAGTGACCAGGTTAACGGGGATGAGGGCTCGTGTAAAAATTTTTCAACTTTACTCATCTAAAAGCGATGGATATAAGCCGAGCCAAACGTGTCCAAGTTATTCTCGATCTCCATCTCCGCACTCAACTTATCCGACATAACGATACGAAATAAGAAATTTAATGAACACAAGAAAAAGTGTCATCATTTCCGGATCGAATGAACCAATCCAACTCTGAAGGTACAATCCTTAGCTATGAAAGTCCTCTCTGTATCTGCAAATGGACCAGGTATCTGAAAGAATGCAGGATGAACTTCAGGTAGTAGAAGCGGTACGTGCGTTATACCTGTCGCTAGACGGGGGCGGTAATGTATGGGGTAGCTAACTGCTTCAGACAGTGAAATCCCCGATCCTAGCGGACCACATCAGGTGCCTCGGTGCGAGGGAAAGTTAATAAGTTACCTACTCCCTGCAGCCAAGTGTCAGCGTGGCGGTCATAAGTCACGGATTTTACGGTGGGGTTTGTTTGGAAATCGCTGGAAAATTATGCAGAATTGTTATGGAAAGCGTCCGTGACTGTCAGCTGGGTTGATTGATGCGTCTCCAGTTGTTGACCAAACGGTATACGGTTGAAAAATGTGTCGCCAAAAGCCACGTCGCACGTGTGGGTACGGACCTACACATGCCTAGGTATACCTAGGTCTTCGGTCTCCGTTCAAATTGACGATGATCATTCGATGAAATGATAGACCTCGAGTTCTTCCTTTAGATAAATTTTTTCAGCCAAATCTAACAACAAAGGAAAATAATGACGGAAAAAAGAAGCTTCGAGACGCTGGCTGTATACTCGCGCATGAGCTTTGCTCGGTCAATTATTTTTAACAGTATAAAAATCTATGCTATGGGAATATATACGTATATAACATACGTATATGTATATACGTACGGGTTACGCGGCAGAACGTGATTGATAGACTGAGGTAGCCGGTATAATGCGAGATAATTTGTCCGCCTCTCCAAACACAATCAGACTTATTGCTGCGAACGGATGCACCACATTTGTAATCTTTTATGTCCCTGTGACTCACACGCGTTAGGTAAAGGTTATCCTAAGGTGGGTATAGGTACGCATTCACGCAACAGCCCCGCGCTATGCTGTGCTGCGTTGCGCTGCGCTGGGCTGCTGCACGTATATGCCCAAGGAAAGTGTCTTGTTACCCGGTGATATTAATCCCGGCCATTAAAAACTGGACGAGTGAAAAATAGTGGAATAAAAAAGCTAAAACGACACTCTGGCTACCTGTGTTGCTTCAACCCGTAAGAGATTATATTATATTATGTATATATACCTACCTACCCAGGCTCGCGCGTTCAACGATATCATATAGAAATTTCACGCCACACACATATATATATATATATATATATATATACCCACTTCGTGCCTCTTAAGATTAACAGCAATAATTATCCACCGTGTTTAAATGATCACTTCTCTTTCTCATAAACCTGTATATAGGTATATAATTTGTATATGTTCGGTTAAAAATGATCTTTTCGAACAAATTTCTGATTTTCCAGGGCTTAGAGTTTCGTTGGTTGTTAAACTGCTTTCGGTAATTGACTCGACGTTCTCTGCTACCGTATTTTCAGTCCCTTATTGCGACGGAAGTGGAATAACCTGCTTTGGACAATGCAATAGATTCCTAAGTTTATTTGTAAGAGCTGCAGTAGACACCTAACACAGCGAGTGTATAATGTCGCCATCAGTCACAAGCGCGCTTTATTCCTATATACATATATGCAGCACGGGTCTCGAGGTCCGAAGGTCCAGGGTATGGCAGGACCTCTAGGAAAGTTTCGTCCACGTTACTATGGGAGCAGATTGGGGTGGTCTTTGCCACAGAGTGGCAGAGAGTAGAGCGACGCCACGCTGGGAGAGACGAGAACTCCTAATTGAAACGTTCTCTTTCATTTGTTATTTCGAATTCGTGAGATTTCATCTCGCCCCCGGAGAGAGAGAGTCGAGAAAACCCTGCGAACCCACACCGCGATGTAGCGGGCAGAGGCGCGTGTATACACCTACCTACTCACAGAGCCATAATATTCTAAAAAGACGCCATTTTGTTTCGCATATTTCGCGGTAAATAAAATAGAAGTTTAGTTGATTTTAATTAAAATAGTTCCCGGCCGAAGGGAAGCTGATATTTTGTGTTAAAAAATACTGACGAAAAGAATATCGTATCGCGGACATAACTCGTCGGGGTATTGTGGCAGTAAAAGCAAACAGGGCGACATAAAAGCTGAGCGAGGGTGTGTCCGGCCAGTAGCAAGGGATGCTGGGAGTGACGTTAAAACCGCTCTGCCGTAGGGGATGAACAGATCTTATCTTATAACCACCATCATGCTACCTCCTATTCTTTATTTGTATTAACCGTGTACCGCACGGTACTATACAACGACGATATAAGCTCGACGGCAAAGGATTTTTCAATTTTTTACTTATACGATGATGTAACAACCGATAAAGTTATTCCTTGTCGAATTTACAGCACGCGTAATCTTACGGGCTGGAACTACTCCCCGGACAAGAAATTGGTGTTTCAACCCCGCCGCGATGATCGTATAGACACCGCTGATGCAGCGTTTCGTAACTGCGAACACGTGCACTCGTGCATGTTTGCACAATGTACCTACCTACAGTGGCAAGAGAATTCTGCTTTCGTTAGTGATTTAGAAATGAACGAATCGCAAGGAAAATAAAATTGTACGCAACGATTTATGCGATGGACAGATACGTCGTGTAAATACATACATATACATATACGTGTATACGGTAAATCCCCGAGGTTTCATACTAATTCTCTTTATTTTTACATTTTTATACCGTTGCAACTTTAATACTTTATGCAAACCACGTAAAACAACGGAAACGAAAAAAAAAAAAATGTTTTATTTTATTTTCATTTTTTCCTCCCTCTCTTCGTCCACGATACAATGCCGCTCGCAGAGCGTATATTATCTCGAGTCCCTTATCAAGCTTCATGCTTTTGTATACTTTATATACTTTACCGCGAACACACAACCTTTTGCCGCCCCAGTTTTACCAACCATGCCTACCTATCATGGCGCACGCATGCTTTTACTCGGTGTTTCTATATATCGCAGAAAATACGCGCGTATATTTGCGTTAAACAGTATAGCGAAAAAAATAAAAAATAAAAAAAGTGTTGTAAAAGGAGGAGAAATTTTTCCAGGGCGTTAGTTTTATCGCAATCACGTTCGTCGCCAGCTACGTCCGCCGATCCTATCCGCTAATTAATTGCCAGCAGAAAAATGTGGGATCGCGGGAGAGAAGAAAAAAAAAAAAAAGAAAAAAATCAAATTAAGACAGAAATCATGCGAGGCCTAGGGGCGAGCCTCACGTACAGGAGCGATGCGTATCGCTGACTTGTAATTTGAAACATCTCATTTCTTCTTTCTCATTGTTATTTTGCTTCCTCTCCCTCGCAGCCGTGTTACTCCCGGTTTTATTTTCTCTTCGAGTTTAAAAGTGTGCCGTAACAACGATGAAATAACGATAGCGAAAAACTTTCGCAACTTATCGAAGTCTATCTTTATTTTGAAACCACGAAAATCGAGACTCGCCTGCCACGGATCCTCGCGTAATCACGGGACATACAAAACGCGAGCACAATAGACCTCGCTACGCATTGAAGCGCTATCAAAACCACACAATGGTCTTGACCACGTCTTCTTCGTAGACCAAAAATCGTTCATCTCTATGCTCGACTGAAGAATATCGAAGAAAATATATCCAACCCTCGGGAGCTACTCCTTGGAACTCGAAGTACACGAGAAAGATGGAGTTTCGTAAATCGAAGCACTGAAACGTAACCCTGGTGGAAATTTTCGATTTCAATGCATGAATACAGGTTTAATTATATGTATACGATTTTTGGCTTCCAGGAGAAGGTGATGTGAGATATATGTAACGCGTATAGTTTCCGAGGACGATTCCTAAGCTCTGTAATTAAAAGTGGAGAAGATTGTATGAGGTGAACGCGTAAGGCGAAGAGTGCACCATGCCCTCACGAGAGAAGACATGTAGTCTGTAATACAACTGCTAATTAACAGTCTCTTCGCCAGTTAATTTGAATACAAGCTGCTCGAGTTGGTGGCTACGCGGAGCATGGCTATAGATTCTCAATTCCTGGTGCGCGCAGGACGCCAGCACCGAGCGACTAATTTAAATACACATGTCGATGCGTGCGAAGATTGCCACTATACCGCGTCCCTCCAGGGTTAGCAACCGCCATTCGACATTCGAGAATGCAGAACTTCTAATGCCGAAGAACCTGGACGCATTTGCCACGCCTTGGAATATTTATTCGGTTTCGAACCGTCTCAGGACGTAATTACACCGATAATCTCGCGCAAAATGATCAAATTTGCACAGTCTGAGTTTCCGATCAAAGTGATCGATCCCTTTCGTACTTTTCAATTCAATCAGCCACCCGAATTATGCAGCGAACCAATTTCGAATTTCTTAATTAAGCTTCATTTCAGAACATCTGTCGTCCTCGAAGCAATACATAGTGTACGAAGCTGAACTTGATGATTCGCTGCTAGATTAAGTTTGATTTATTACAATACGGTCTCTCTCTGTCCAAATCCCACTCTCCTTGTCTTTCACGGGTTGGTATTGGAAGTAGCATAAACGCGACCGTTCCGTGTGCGAAAAAAACACACCTGTCGTATTCGTAAAAAATTATCCCTTCGACGTTCAATTTTTATTTCGATTCCGTATAGTCTAACGACGCGTTTAATAAACGAACCCTATACCCTAGGTGCAGAAATTTATCGTACAACGATCACACTTCCATTTAATTCCGCTTCATCATCCAACAGTTGCCTTCAAATTTCTTATCGTTCGCCTCTTCATGGGATTAGAAAGCCGCAGTTTTCATTGTCAGTGAACGAAAGCCATGACGAACGTCTGCATGGGTAATGTACTTGACGGAACCGAGTAAAATGGTGTTTGGCGGTTGAACCTAAAGGTGAAAATCACCCTGGCAGTGGGTTTATATACTAGGTAAAGGTAAAATTATTAGCGGAGTGATTTCCTCGGCGCAATTCCTCGGAGCTATAGTTCCCTTAGTGAAGCACGAATTAAAGCTGATTCGCGTAAAGGATCGCTACTTCGTCAACAGAGGGTAGTAGAGATGCTGTCTGCAGCAGTAGAGATGCGATCAATATTATACTCCTCTTCTCTTCTCCGCTTTCCACCGCTTTCCTCTCCGCTTTCCTCGCCGGTTTCCTCTCCGCTTCGGCTTGCGAACCCCAACCCTCCGTGACGTCACTATCGTGGGACGCCATCTTGCCATCAGACAACCAATCCCTCCGTTATCACCAGAACTTCCCCCGAAAACTCTCAGGAAATACCCCAGCCACGCGAGCAAATCTATTCGTCAACGAAACTCAAATTAACGGGGTTTTCTCGGGGATGATCTCCTACCAGCTACAAATACCTATCTAACCATGTTCTTATATTCTTCACGTAATCCTTTTTTTATCGCGAGCTATAGTACAGCTGCTATAAATTCGCCTTAAATTACAATTATTATAACGATACACTCGTTCTCAGCGGTTATTCGTGGCATTAAGGTGTAAGAAGTAGTAGCGCCTGATGAGATATACGAATACTTTTGAAGGAATGAATCTTTGAATTGCACGTACAGATTAATATCTTGCGATAACTATATCGATTTCCAGCAAATTACAAAAATGATGGATGTTATGGTACTCCTAGCAGCAGGGAAACCGAAGACATATCGACGTTCACTTTTGTTCATAAATAAGAATTTACCATTACTTGCTCAGCGCGTGATAGAAAACTATCAGATACAGCTTCGATTTAACAGCATTTGAATATCACGAGCTCAAATGCATGCTGTTCACTCATGATATGTTTGAAATATCAAAAAACTTGTTCAAAGTCATCTGTAATTACTTTCCATCCCTTAAAACATTTGATTTCTATAAATTTCTTCGATAAGAACCGAAATTATAAACGAGTCATGTGTTCTGCAAAAAATTACAGCTTTCCAAAACATTCCCTTGTTTAAAACGTGATACAATTTAATTCAAGAACTAATTGGTTAATGAAAAAAGCCCTCAAACTGCTAAAATTCTTCGTACAAGCCTTGAGGCAGCCCAATCCACTGACGATGAGCCATGTGTTGCTGATGTATTTCGAAGAACACCAGTTTTCGAAAAAATAATTACAGCGGAGCCTGGATATTAAATAATAGAATACAGAGTAATAAAGCACAAGTCATTAATTTTTGTTCGTATTAAGATCGAATATTTTCCCACTGCTCGAATCAATCCTGAAATCCGAGCACGATCGACAGAGTATACCTACAGGAAAAAATGCGTTAACCATCCCGTTTCTTTGGGGGTGGTCCCACCGGCGCACCTATGCACGAGTTGAAACAATGGAGTTTAACTAGCATGGTACTCGAATGGGCCACTCGAGTCATCCGTGGAGTGCGTTTTGTGAGGGCACGCGCCCAGGGCATAGGTGCCTGGCCCATGCCCTCCGCGGTGAACCCGGTGAACGGTTGTTACACTTCGAGGGCGAACATCCAAGGCGCCTGGGGGGCGTCAATCCATGAAGCGGGGCTCGAGTAACAGCGTGGAGTGTCGCTCGTTCTCTGCTCCCTGGTGGTCCGTACCTACTATACGTATACATATACCTACTATAATAGATACTTTGCTGTATTATTATACAATTTCCTACGCGATACTTTAGGGCGTCGTCGAGAGGCCGTGCATAGAGCGTCACGGCGTAATCGACAACGTATTTAATACCGGCTCCAAAAATTAGCGGATATATCTTAGCTCATATTTTTTTCCCTTGGTCTCTCTCTCCTTTGCGCTTTTTTGTCACTTCCGCTTTTCACTGACGAGATCCGAACTTCCGTCGTAGTTGCAGCAGGTTTCAATTCAAGCTTAACACAATTTCCCTAATTATCTAAACGGGAAATACGTGACTCGATCGTCCGATCAAACGCGTGGCTATGAATTAATTAGAAATTTACTGCACTAGCGTTTATGTCGCCAAACGGTGATCGCTGAATCAGTAATACCGCCATCTTCTTGCAAACATACATCCTAAACTCTCATACGATTAATGATTTTCAAGGTATACAGGTTTCACAGTCTCATGTACAGAGCTACGAAAATTGCTTATTCACGTAGACAATATGATCGAATTCCTCAACTTTTACCGTCCAAGTGTAAATTATAGCTGGAGAAGTTCTCCACTTTTGCCAACAGAGATATAATTCCGTTTTAGTGAAATTATGTTCTACGTAAGAATTTAGAGATGGAAATCAGAATTAGGGCTTGCACTTGAAATTCTGATTAGCGTCTTTACATCTTACTAAATTTTGAAATTCTACTTACAACCTCAAAACTCTGCGAAAAATCAGCTCAATGATGAATTCTATTTTTGGACTCATGTCAGAATTTATTCTTCGATCAGTTCACAAAACTTTTTATTAAAGATTGTGGAGCCATAGGTCGAAACCATAATCACGAAGTCTCTATGAATTCTAGGATCTAGATGTCCGAACGAGGATATAACTCTCATATCTGAGTGCAAATCAAATTTTCATTGCATGCATACTTCTCACCTCAAATCTAAGTTTGCTCCTCCGAGTCTCCATTGATAAACCGGGTGTAGATCCTTCGAGTATAACTATATCACAGCCTCTGATCACCATAATTATGAACAATTTATAAAATTCTGATTGTAAAGTTTTTGAAAAACCATTAGGTACTTTGTTGGATGTTTGCAGTAAGCGACGCGGTACGTTGTTACAACCGAACGAATTGCGATCAACAGAAGAACAGGTGATTGTCGTTCTGCTTTCCTTCGCACCTGCGAAATTCATTTCGAATAAACGCTGCGCGAATTTGAATATATTTAAAGAAAGTATCGATTCATATATGTATTATACACACGTAGCTATAATACGCAAGTAAGTGCGCGTTGAAATGTATTTTCTGTATTGAAGAGCTTTTTTTTCCAACTGATTCGAAACATATGTGGCACTCTTAAGCGACTAGTGGTTCAGCACGGGGAGGCATCTGTAGGGTCCGCGCGTGTCGAACAATGCATACTTCTCTCTAGAGCTCTCCTAAGTTCTCTGCTTATATTGTTATCATTATTGGTAACCTCCGGCGTCCTAGGCCCCCCTGGAGACCGCCGGAGCAGACCACACGAGATGCGGACAGCGAAAGCTCGCGCGTTAACGATCACTAACTGACATATAACGACGCAAATTCACCAATATACGAATATAAACAATTTATGCTCATATAATATGATAACTCAATTAATTTTAATTTCAAGGAAGTATGGGTAGAATACTGCACTTTGGAAATCGTTTTTTTCGAATCACTGATAACCCCGTGAAGAAATATTTTATCGACTCAGGTTTTTCACCACTGATTACTTGTATTTTCGGATATAATTAGGAATCATTTCAGATTTCATGAACTTTGTCTCTTTCTTCGGTAGACTCAGTCTATGTAAGCCGAAGTCGAACAAATCTGAAATAATTTCTACTTATGTCTTAAACTACGAGCAATCAGCTGTGAGAAACTGAGTCAATAGAATATCATCTTCACGGGGTATATCCTCCGCTCTTTTCGAACATCCGAATTACAGTTCGTGCCTTCTATTGCCAGTTATTTTCGCAATCCTGGTACAAAGCTGTTACTGAGACAAAACTTCCGAATAACTCGGATCACATAGCAAAAAATTTGCTGTTTTCTCAATTTTTTTTTTTCTTTCAAATTATTGAAATTGATGGTAGAATTAACCAGCCGAATTTCTATATTTGTAAACGATACTGCGGTAAGTCGATGTATCTGCATCATATATGGAGAACGGCATATGTGTATCTGTCTACCATCGAGCAGGATAATTGGCACGTTAATCAGGTAATTAATTAAGAGACACTGGTCGAACGATTGCGTTTCGCGAGTGTCAACCGCGTGAGGAATTTACGCCTGGAGAGAGAGAGAGAGAGAGAGGCAAAGAGAAACGTCACCGACAGATAGTAGCAAACGCGCATTGCCCGCGTTTTGCATAGGTATATGGTGTACACCTATATCTATAGAACGGACAACCTGCTTCTCGCCATTGTAAGATTACTTTCGGTGATTAACACCAGATTTATGGGGTGCCCTCGGCTTCGGATACAACCGGTGGCTAATGGTGTCCATTAATAGGAAAACTGAAGGCCGCAGTCCTTCCGCGACGAGTTTCTTTCCTTTTTTTATTTATCTCTCATTCTCACTTCGAATATTTCTATTTTTTCCGAAGACCGTGCATCCGTGTATACCAATAGCAAAAATAACGGCGAATCGGAAGAGCGAAGTGTGGATGCAAAGACAAAAGATCGACGGAAAATAAGAAACTAAGGAACAGGGAAAATGGTGAATAAAAAAAATGGAATTCACAGGCGTCCGCGATGCGTGCGCGGGGGCGTCGCGTTCCGGCGTCCGATGGTGAACCGCCAATCGGGGTACTGGATACCGTTGCGTGACTTTGAACTGTTTTCCATGCGGTTCGAAGGAGCCCCTCTCTGTGGTCGGTGGACTGTTATATATTAGACGTTGAACAGTGTCACCTCCGGTCAATCGGCCATTTTTTTATTCGCAATTATCTTACCTGTTAAAAAAAGAAAGGAAAAAAAAGAAGGAGTTCAAATCGACGCCGCCATAAAGTTGACGGTCCGATATCCACCGGAGATACTCCACGATCATAATTACTCAATTACTGTAATGATCTATTCGGCGTACTTAGCGAGTGGCGGAATGCTCGGGGATATCTATCCGTACAGAAATGATACCCTCGTATTTAGAATGGCATTCAACCCGTCGACAAGAACAATCAATAACGCTCTGTGACCGCTTTGTAACTGGTTTTATATATCAGTGAATTACCAAATCATTTATAAAACACAGATGACAACTCGACTGTCAACCAACCGACAGACTAATGGATATCTACTAACCACACAGATTTATTGCCGTCTTAAAAAGCTTAATTAATTTCGATACTCATATACCAAAGACAATTATTAACGACAATCAGACGGGGGTACTCTTCGTCGAAAGAGCCAATTTTTTGCCTTTCATAAAAATCAACTCTTCACCTTTCGCACGCTCGATGGTATTCCATATAATGTATACATGTATACGTATATGTATACGCAGGTTATATTTACATATAGATATGTAATACATGTATGTATATACGAACCATTGGGTTATATGCAGCCGAACGTTCAGGTTTAATTAATTTTCAGACCACAACGTGCCAGGTTTGAATATTATTCTAAACGCGGGTAGCAGGATAGGTATAAGGTATAAGGTATAAGGTATAAGGTATGTATGTACCCTACAGATACTTGAGAGCACAGTGTTCCCACATTGTTAACTGTTACAGCTTACGTGGCAGCAAAGTTGGAGTGGTTCTGTCTTGGCTTGATAAATGGTTGCATGTTTCGCTTCCGAAGAGCTAGTTAAGAACTGCGGTGGCCAATAATAACACAACGATATACCTACCAACGAACCAAACCACCCAGAGTCATACGAATATATGTTCTTACACACAAACCAAAACTTATCCATGTAATATAATAGTTATATAGGCACGTATGCGGTGAAGTTGTACCTCTGCCTCATATATATACATATACCTATATGTAGCCAAAGGTATAGGTATGTATATATTATATGTACATGCATCTATGTATGTAACTACGATCTATACCTACCTGTATAACTTAACACCACGGCAGTACTTCTTCGCTCACTAATTGGGCACCCGAACGCCACACCCTACAGAAGCGGTCAGCTGCTGTTCCACACCACACCGTGTCGAAGATAACTATTCAAATCGTCCAATAAATAAATTAAAACAAGACCGGCTCGTCGATCCCGGAGACAGCGTTGACCATACGAAAAATGAATTTCTTTTACTCGTACATTTATAATTACCTCCGGTCTGCTCACTCGCAAATACCTTTTTCACGTCGTTTGACATTTCTAAGGATTTCTTTTCTGTTTTTTTTCGTAATAACTAATAAGTATGAAGGTATGAAATATATACCTGTATGTATATGTTAATGTAGACAGGTATGTGTATGCTAGATATATATATATGCATGTGTCTGCCGGTCACTTCTCATGCATCACTGATAACATCGATCTTTAAGCATTCATTCGTAGCCCCTGGTCCCATTTAAAAGAACGAGACCAGCCCCATTTGTTTGAAATAATGGGAGCTCAAGAGACACTCGATGGGTGTCGCATGATTGAAAGGTTCGCTGCAACCCGATCCTTTATCTATCGATGATTCAGTTTTGGTTCAACGCCCGTTTCGGAGGCTTCGGTAACTGTTTCAGGACCGAGGAGCTGAGCCTGTGGTATAAGCAGCGAGTTGTACCTATCCTCGAGAAGTTTTTAGATTCGTATAGAGATTAGAAAAGCCAGTCCCTCAGCGACCGTAGATCGGTGGCTTGTCTATTACGTCCAACAGCGACTCTCGACGAAGCCGCCCAAAGGAACAGACCGAAGATAACGATACTCAGGATATTGGTACCTACCTCGCGCTCAGCTGAGGTCAATGATTCTACAAATATATACCTATTAGCTGACTGAGGAATCGTACGGATCTCTAAGACATCGCGATTCGCATTTTGGAGTGTCATACTTGGGTTTCGCCTGGAAAGGCGAAAAGCAGCAAGCAGGAAGGTCTGCCGTGATAACTTTCGATATTAGTGTGAAATTTCGGTTCTAACTAATTTTTTCAAGCAATGAATATTTTCTTCTGATTTTCGTTCCATCATATTCACGATCCTTCTCACAGGCGCGTCGATGCAACTAGGTTTCAGTGACATTTCCCGAGATGCTAAATGGTAATTAATACGAATCATTCATGAATAATAGTTTGTCGCTACACAGAGAGTTCAGACGCGTTGCCAAAGCGATCAAAAAATAATCCCGCCATTAGGGTGAGTTTACTTCCATACGAGGGGTTGGAGGCGGTCTGTTGGGGCTGCGAGAAGCGAGCCCAGTCATAATGCCTCGATACATCAAGCTTTGCATCCCTGATATGGGAACCCGTGAGTTAACTGTTAAGTCACAGGATTAGCGGTACGATGTCAAAGTTACTTCGCAAAGTCACACGTTTGTGGGAAAGTTAGGATTATCAAAAATCTTCACATTTTATTTAGGTATCCCATTTTATACATGCGGAAAGAAATAACGAAGCAAAGTATAAGCTCTTCCATATCGTATTATTTGAAAATATTCCCAGATTTTGTACTCGATGCGACTTGAAAAAGCTTTGTAAAGTTTTACACGGTTAGTATCGACACTATAACCGACTTGAGTTGTAATAATCCTAACGTAATATTTGCGGCAGTAAATTCACACCACGGCATATATACACATACGTATATCTGTATGCGTTGTTATACATATAGACGATAGATAAGCAGACGTTAGCTGTTAACAAATTAAACTTGATCCTAGAAAAACAGTGAGGTGAAAGTCCTGAACAAATACTTGAGTTAAAATCCTCCGGGCTAAAACGTAGAAGCGTTAGTCCTGTTGACGTTTGGTGACTTAGCGCCACCCCTGACAACAATTCTCCCCGTTAAACTTTACGTCGTACTCCTATACCGTCGCAGGGGTTACCGTCGACGTGGTGCCCCGGCACACGCGGCACGTGCTGATCTCTGTGGGAGCAGTGAAAGGGGCGCTAAACCCTAAATCGACCGATACCTACTATGAATCTGTTATTGTATCACCCCGGGGGATATCCTGGCCTCAGGGTCGTACGTCGGGTATAACTAGCTCCAATCAATGCAATCGAATCACGCAATTCTGACAAGCAGGAGAACAATCGGTAGCCACGGATGCGAGAAGATTGAAGAATCTTTAGGTCAGATAAAATTAGGAGTCGGTTAAAATCGAATGAATTTTTTATCAATCGTTCCATAACGTTGATGTTCTCGAAACTCGAAACGACAAAAGGCTCTCGAATTTCATTTTCAACCAACAACGATAAATCTTAGCCCTTCGTTTAATTCGTTTCTAGAACCGGGTACTGAATTGCGTTGAAGGATTTGGCGGAGGTTGAAGGTCAGTCGAGACGAGGGAGTCAGGTAGGCATGCAGAAGGATGCGTGGCGCAAGGATATACGTTATTATGTAGGGTATATATGTATTTATTTAAAACTATATATACATACATATACGTGTATAAAGTTGGTACACGATTCCCTTGAGGCAATATACGAAAGGATGGAAGATGTAACGGTTCACCAAGGTGCAACATCTTACACCGCAGCTTCCCTCTAGGGCGCCCTGGTCTCCCTAGCGTTAGGATTTATAGTCGACAGAGTCCGCCCCTCCGCGTATCTTCATCTCCCGAGGACGTGGTTTGCCTCGAGTCAAACCGCTCAACTCGAAGAACGAACGAACGAAGCCGAACCTCTAATTAATAGAGACACCGACATAGGTGTTTCCTTTGGCAGAGAGCACTAACCAATAACCAATATACATGTTAATATATTTCTTATAAGAACGTGTGGGATTCGACTGTAGATGAAAAATATCTCGGATAAATAAAAAATACGTTAAAAACTAACATTTACTTTGTCTTCTCCCTTCGGGTTTTAATTCTCTCAATTAGATCTGGTTCGCTGTCGCAGGGGACTTACGCGCGGTAAGACGTGGAACATATTGTTCATTTTGAAAGTGAAGCAACCCTCGACCACCGACGCGGTGTAGAAGCTCCTAAACTAGTGCACCGGGGACCCCCCCATGGGAACATTTCACACCGGTAACCACCGCGACCCTTATACCAGGGCGCGCTGCTCCGCCACCATCTCTCACCCCATGGGTGCTGCAGTTTGGTTACATAAAGTCGACTTAGTCAGGGATGGTTTGCCCAGTGATTTATAACCGGCAAACGTTCAACGGGAGATTAGCGCTAGCTACAAATCAGGACATCTTCAAATTTCAACCACGACGATCATCCGTATACCTAGTTTTATCATGGATTCACTTCATTTTCGTAACAGCAGAATTTAAACAATTCACGATCATCCGATTCCGTAATACGCAATTTCTGACTTTGAAAAAAAAAAGAAAGGAAACTGATATGAGTTATACACTGCAAGCTGCTCGTCTGTTCATCTGCCAGTCACTCGGGTTGTCGAGGAATAGGTTCGACGATGTAACCGATACCTATACGCGTTACGTACGAGTGACTTCCAGGGATTGATATCAATGGGACAATGAAGTTCCGCCTCTGTGAGAGAGTTTTTTTTTTTTTTTCTTTCATTTCGATGGCGTATCGATCACCGAACTTGTCACCAGTCGGTGAACACGGGGCTTAGCGTAGATCCGAAATATTTGGAGCAGAGGATTATCTATCAAACGTCAACCGCAAGCCAGTTTGGTTTATGATTATCGAGAAGCGGAAATCGCTCGGATCCGCGATGCATGATGTTGATAAGAGAAAAAACAAAAAAATGAAAAGAAGAAAAAAATGGCAAAGGATCCTGAAGAAATAAAGAAGGCAATGAAACTGCGGGGTGAATGATGAGCTTTGAATAAGAGAAGAGTATACAGTAAATAAAAATAACAAAATCGTAGAGTTACGCGGTGTGTCTCAACGATATATGCAAATGATTTCTCTCCGCTAAGAAAGCTAATCACAGAGGGGGCACTCGCATAAATCTCGCCACGTGTCATTCGTGAATCACAACTCAGGTGGTAATAATATCCCAGGAGCACGACCCAAGCTGTTATTTAGGTTCATTTTTGCCGCGGGCCGTCACACTTCTTCTTCTATACAGGTGTAACTGTCGTTAATTCCACGTATTACGGTCTACACGCGTTCGCTTCGCGCTGTGAACGAACCGAAGGCATCTCTCGAAGCTGGCTTACATGTCATTATTGTTGCACTATTACACCTCGGTATTTTCTAAATGCTATACGACTCCGAGTGCGGATCGGTTTTTATCTTGAAAAACGAGCCGATAGTCAAGGTCTCGCTTTCTGGCTTTTAGAACAGTTCAACGCATACAGCGATTCGAACGCAAGTCGGATTCGTACCGGTTTTTGAATCCCGATGAGGTTCCGTCGAACGCTTGGTGCATCGATCTTAACTTCCCAAAGACCAACGAACAACTTTAGGGGATTTTGTCGCCGGCATGCAGGGACTGGGTATAATCGGTAACTGAGCCACCCTCGAGTACCCGGATTAGGGATTAAATAACAGCTCTTATTTTCAGGGGACCCGAAAGTCAATATGATATATTCCGTGCATCAATTGATCTGAAAATCCGCAATAATTTATTTATTTTGCATTATTTTATACTCGCATACCTATCTGTATATCTGCTTGTCGCCCGGTTTAATTAGGGCTGTGTTTCTTCAGGTTAATCTTTTAATAACGATCTAATTCTAGCCGTATAAGCGCGTGCGAGTACCTACGTGCATCTGTTTCCTGTCTGCGCAACATTACAACGGACATCTTATATACAAGCTTGAAGAATGAGTGCTTAATCCGTTAATGCCGCGTTGTTAGATCGGTGGATCGGCAAGATCGGTAAAAAGACAGGTAAGTCGCTTGTACCGGGTCTATTTAGTTACTTAGTATGCAACCGGCGCGTGGCTCACCTGCCTCTCCGTTGATTGCTGACCACTCGAATCTAATTTGTCCAATGTTTAAATTTACTTCCCTCAACTTAAAGCGAGGTCATTCTTTTAATGAATTTAAAACCGGATCGATATGCGCCTACAAATATTTGGATTAACTACTCAAGCTATAGTTTCATTGAACTACGATCGCGCTATATCCTCTTCGCCCTTCGAATTAATTCTCTTCAGCTCTAACAAGCTCCTGCTTCATTATGACTTGTAGAAGCTGGAGTGACGACACCATGGCGTCAGCAAACCTTCATCTTTTTTCATCTGGAGTCTGAATGATATCCAAAATTCCCAGGACTGAAATATTGGAATTAAACTGTGTACCTATGCCCAAAGAAGAATGAAATTCAATCAAAATATATATTTTGTAGCGCTTGCCCTTGCACAGCCTCGAATAAAAAGATCCTCGAAAATTGTCAATGCCGTGGAAAGGTAGGTACACTTGACGTGTTTAATCATGACCGGTATGAAGTTGCCCCTACTATCTTCTGCCTCTTTCCTTCTCTGTGTGACCACGAAGGACAGAAAAAGACAGAAGACAGTGGTGCCAACTTCATACCGGTCATGATTAACCACGCCAAGCGTACGTAGCCTCCCACATCGCAAGCTCAAAAGACCAATCGAGTACCGTAGCATTCTGAAGCACCTTTTATTTGATATACTTTCGAAATGCTCGAGAGCTTTTTTCACCAACTATAAAGCGAGTTCATGCGCACTTACGCACGGACGTATCTCGAAATTTATTCACAGACATACTCTGTGGTATCGAGAGCTGCTTTCATCCCCAGCTAACGACACAAAAATATCATTGTGTTAGTATTTATAGGTATGTGTCGTATGTATGTCGGGGTAACCGACTAAATACAAATGATCATACACGCGTGCCTCTTATATTATACTCATAGTGGAAAACTTTGTCTGTCTTACACTTCGGCTAACACCACTGTGATTTAATAGACACAATTTGTATTGTACACGAGCCTGTGGCCTAGACGTGATCACCACGACGGGGTTAGTCGCTCACCGCATCGTTGCTGCTGCTAGGATGAGTTCGAGTATTGTATCGTTGCTTTGTGCCGTCGACGTGGGAAATGAACATCTAATGCGACAGCTTACACTCCATTAAACAGATAATGAACTTGTACTTCTAGCTCGAAAGTGTAGCGAAACCGCAGAACTAGATATTTCTAGATCCTGTGCAGGTATTTCAGGGCGGAATATTGAGCTCCGAACAGATTTACTCTACGATCATGAACTGACCTAAATGCGGTGAATTGTATTGTTCCGATGTGTCTCGACGTAAATATAGAACCCATCAACCAACAGCTGAGTGTAATGTGCTACGATACTGACGATGGTTATCAAACGATTGAGATAACACTCCGCGCCTGTGATACAAAACGCCCAACGTACACGATCGGCACAAAGGCGGTAACAAATTGATGGGTTAATAAATAAGTAATAGAAGCCTATTCAACCCTTGCCGAGTTTAAACTTTCGAAGGGGTTGCGTGTGAAATTTCCTTACTCCCCTAACTACGCAGCGTCCGGAATGAGCTCGATCCTGTGGTGGGGCTGAAGCAATATGGTCCAGAGACGGCAAATCAACTGGGGAAAAAAAAAACTAGAGGGATGAAGAGGCGAGGGGGTGACCAATAGAGCAGTCAAATCCCTTAGTACGATTACGCCAATGATACCTAGGTGGCTGGGTCCCGTCTCGTGGAGAATGGAAAAGTCAATTGCGAACGATATCGAAAGGGAGCGGCGACCAGTCGATGGGAAAACTTTGTTAATCCTGTTTAGTCGCTATTTCCTCGTTTGTCTTACCGTCTATCGTCTCTCTGTGACAGACGCTGTCAAGACGATATCTGATTAAATTATTTATCCATCCGAATTACCGGATTTTATAGACCTAATTGTGAAAAAAGTTTTTCGGCACTGGTTCTGGCGGTTTAAAAAAGGAAAATTGGTTCGTCGAATTAAACTTGAGCCAAATTTTCGGGTAAGAGTGGATCTTCCAGCCGTCGACAGGGTACGAGCGTGTGCCGCGACGCTTCCTGCGACGCCCTTCCTGCTTACCATTTCAATGGGCATCGTCCACGTGACAATCGGCAGAAACATTGCTGACAACTGCGCCAGCCCAGGCATACATTTGTACAACGATACCCATGAGAATCTCATCGCGTCAAAATATACGGCGCACTCTTATAACCGCCCACTGCCGAAGTGACGAAGGACATTTTCGTAAAGCCATTAATAGCTGGATTAACGTTGGTCCATCCTTGAAGTTACATTAGTCTATGCCACGGTTTTCTCTGCGAGGTTTCGTCAGCTCGACTACGTAATTTATAGTGAAAAATTGATAAGCGTCATCTAATACATTCAAATATGTATATTTTACGGATGGAAATTTAGGGGTGAGCATTATAACGTGAAATTCAATGAAATGGCAGCTTCGATTACCCTCCCGAAAAATCCCAGCTTATTAAATTTTCCACGCTGGTCTAAAGCGCTCGGGATTTGCCCTTTCGAGCATTTCGGTGCCGGAGTGACGATCGATTGGCGATTTAATCGAGTTAGAATGTAACAGTATATCGGTAAAAGTTTCTCACGAGAAGTTGGGTCGTACAATCAGTCAATTTGCAACAACCAGGATTTTAAAAAAACGTTGTACAATGGATCGGTACTCCGCCCACCATTCGGCGAGGTTTGACACTTTAAAACAACCCTTCCGCCCTTCGCTACGTTGGTCCTTGGTTTTTCGTCTCTGGACCCCAACCAGCCGAGAAGGGTGATACGGCACGCCACGCTACGCAACGACAAAATATATTTGTATACGTATATATGTATAGTAGCTGGTTGTTATATAGATCCATCCATCATTTCTCTTCCCCTTCGCAATGGCACGCGCCTTCGTAACGTTTCGGGATTAACTCACTTTAAATTTAACTACCCTTTCAAAAATTGAACTACAAGCTTTACAATCCCTGCACCTCAGACTAGCATCTCGTCTAGAGCTTTCCTATATATTTTTTTTTTCGTTTCAAACGTTTTAAGTTATCGGAGAATTTCACAGACCGATTTACCCACGAAAGAGAACAGAAGAAGAAGGAAATACCTCCCGACGAGTTTCGATTGTTTATTTATTTACATAATTGTGTACTGCAAGGTTCTGTTTAAGGTGATCCAATTAGCCTGCTGGTGGGTCTGGATTCGCAGCTGGTTTGTCCTTGCGGCGACAAGCCAACTAGGTAGGGTATAGCTCTTATAACGACGGATATCGTTGAAGGAAGCGTTGGTTGCTGCGGACGCAAGTTCACCAGCAGCGCTTATCGCGCTGAGAAAAAAAACAAAACGTCGTTGCGCACCTAACAAGCACAGAGAATCGCTTTCGTAAGAACTCGTGGTTGCTTTGCGATCATATCTCCTCGACCTCCTCGTCGAAAATGCAAGAAAGAAAAAAAAAAAAAAAACGACGAAGCTTTTTACGTAGGTTCAGGCGATTGTGTATTATAATCGAAATGGTATATACATAACTGTAATGCAGAAGAGCTCGAAGGCGGCGCCATCTTTAACGATAAAGAAAACAAATTCGGTATTCAGGGAAAAATAATTTCACGTCAAATAATGAAATTCAAAGATTACTGAAAGTCTTCGACCGATATTAACGTTATTTTACCCTTTTACCATCACAATATGAGCAATGAAAAAGTTTATTGTTACTGGAGCAGGGGCGTTTGGAAGTTTGCGATAAGAAATCCGACAAGAATTTCCGCAGAAACTGAGAGAAGATAAGAGACATTTACTATACACACTGATCCGTGATCCGTGGCTCGGCTGTACCAATATTCGTAATATTTCGCTTATTATTCATGATGCTAAGTTAGCCGCGGTTTCTCGCAGTGCCTCCGGGCAACGTGGTACGATGTATCGAAGCATCGTGCACGCCCAGCGACCCCCAGTGACGATATCATCGGTGGTTTACCGGTAAAAATATCTCGGCACGTTTAATATTGTGAAACTGATGCTCCGATCCTTTAAAGCAACAGAGAAATAAATCGATCCTCTTGCTCTTTCTTCTTTTTGTAATTCTCACCCCGTCTTACTTCGAGACCAACAAAAAATGAATAAAAATTGCGTTTAGGTTTTTTAAACGACTAAAAATCATATCCTGCGAGTAAATCTGCGGGTGATAATTGTCTAATCAAATCGACTCGAGAATCGGGAACCCCGAGTCCCTCGGTATGCTCAGCAAGTTGGATAGAAATCTCAGCTATCTCACCGCGGTGAGCGATCGTCTTTTGGTTCGGCTAACGCGCGAACCTCTTCGCGCCACGGAACGGAAATTACGTCTGGGGTTCCATCTCCGGTGTTGTGCCAAGTTGCTTCTAAGTTGTGCCGCTTGCTCGAACTCACAAGGGGAGTCTCTACTCCGTTCGTGAAAGTCTACGGGGAGGATGGACTGGCGTTGGAGGGAAGGATACCGCGGGGGGCTCCCAGAGTTATTAAACTTGTAACGCGTTGCGTGGTTAGGAAATTCGCTTCTGTTACTAACGTAATAACCTTAGACTGATACGATGTAGCCCTATATACTCGAAAGAGTAGGAAAAAATTTGAACAACGTCAAAAGAAAAACCGACAGGCTTTTACCTCCAATTCATCGTTAGTGCAGGCGCGTGTGATATGGGAGATCGTGATGAGAATTATTATGCGGATTTGTATCGAGGAATTGGAATGGACTAACGTACTTTTCTTGAGACTTTAATCCGTTGGAGGATGCGGAGGGATGTAGTTTAACGTTGAGGTCATGAATGCAGGGATTGTACGAAGCCAAAGTCATTCTCCGAGGCAAGTAAAACCACCAAGTTAGTGTAGCAGCATCGCAAGCTCCTCTCCGTGGGTAATAAAGCCATCTTGCAGAACCCTCCCTTACCTCTTCCCAACGTCCCTCAGTTCCCGGAGGAGGCCCAGAGGTGGTGGATAGCGATCTATACTGCTGCACCCCTCCAGCCGTTGCCAGGCAACGACTCAACCCCTTCTCCTTCTACCGAGCAGAGATTGCGCCCTTATCTTGGGAGATACAAACCTTCCCCTCTAAAACCTCTCCTCTTTTCTCTCCTCTCTACAGCAGCTCTTCTCTCGGCAGTCAGTCCTTCCCCCGCCATGAAGTTTAGGGTAAAGATTGACGGAGGGGTGCACCAGCATCTGATTCGATCTTGGCCGATAAAATTACCCCGCTAGATAGGACGGTGTAAGAATCTCAAGTTTATAGACAGATTTCGGGATTAACCGTCGTTCGAGACCAAAAAGGATGAGCTTTGAATTGCTTTCAGTCTCGTACGCAGCTTGCAGCTTGATCTTCCGTAGGAATTAACTGCACAGAGGGACGTAGCAGCATCCGTGAGTATAGGTATACACCCATAAACATTAAAAGGAAAACTCGAGACAGTCCCGCGCTGCTTCTCGGCAATTTCACTCCTCTTGTATCCTTTTTTTTCACTTCCAGATTCCGTTTATTCGCGACTTTATGGCTACTATACGGGCTTCCTCGTAAACTTTAATGTCGAGCAAATCTGCAAACCAAATAGCCAACTAAGTTAAAACCGAAAATTGATCATTTGAATAAGAGCAAAGAATATGGTTGCCGATAATTGTATCCGTGAAAGTGAGCCAGAGAATGAGCCAAGCTGAACGAGAAATTTGAGTTACATCTAAGACCGAGGTCGTGTAACTTGTAAGAGCAGATTTCCGTTCGCAAGGAGGTCGCAACTTTTCTCTGCGAGATTCAGCGAATATAAATCAAAATCCCTTGCAATCCAATTTACGCTGGGTTAAAGAATCCCTCCTTGTCTGTTCGTCGGTCTTCCTCTATCCCAAAGGACTTCAGCTTGACCCGTCTCTCTCTTCCCCTCTATTTCCCCTGACCTCTGTCTCCCTCTCACTCTCACTCTCACTCTCTCTTTCTCTCCCGGGAAGGGAAAAGGGAGCCAGTGAACTGATAACGGTTTGATGTATGGCCCAGTGACGTCACGAACTGAGGGGCCGAGAACAGATTACGAAAATCGATAGGATTATGAACAAAGGAGTTTCGAAGCACCATTCGAAAACGATCTCTCGTAACGCGCCGGGAATTTTATCATTTTACGCTACACCCGCTCTAGTATTCACCTGTATGTATAATATCCCACCTACACTGGTCAAAGACTCGCAATCGCCACAGAATTCGATATCTGATCAAATAGGGTGAACCATTTTTGACACTGGGTCATTCCAACGGTTCATCATTCACTGAACGAGGCATCTGACTCAGATTTTAGAAATAATCGACTCAAAGACTTAGGGTCATCGGATCATCGTATGAGAATGAAATGACTAATAAACATTTTATTGAAGTTTCGATATTCTTCGATTTGAGATAGTTTATTAAATCACTAGGATATAATAAAGTGACCCTATCCATTACAGTCTTGTTGTTGTTGTTTAGGGATCGAGTCAAAGTTCAGATCGTCTCTTGCGGGGTGGAGGAACAGAAAATGGCACCGAATGAGAGGCTGGCGGGGTTTGGAAGCCGGAGGAAGAGGCAGCGAGTGATTTAGTAAGATGAAAAGCCACCCCTGAGGCGTTATCTGGCGTAGACAGAGATTGCCTGTTCCTTAGGAAACCCCGGCAAGGCCAAAAGCGGGGGTGAGAGATCTTTGGCCGCATCTCTCCCAAGCTTACACGGGTAATGATAATAATAAGAGAATAACATTTGGGTTAAGTAATAACCACTTGTCGAAGATGTATTGCCTGATACTCGTGAACAGTGACAATGATGATTCCAAGTTTCCAAGATGCTTGAAGCAGAAACTTCAAATCTTTCAAAAAAAAAAAACACAAAAAAATTCATCAAACTGAATATTGCCAAGGATCCAAAATTAAATCGCAGCTATCGCGAGATGGCGAACATTGATGTTCGTTAACTTCAAGTCCTTCCTCGATTGTGTTCATTTCGAAGAAAAGCTAACCGCGAATACTACTTGCGATAACGAGATCAACGAAGCCCAAGGATGCATGAATATTCAATACCTTTTCCCCAAAGAAGAGCTACTAGTCACAAACGATCAACGTTTGAAGAATCGCGGTCATTCAGCTTTAGCAACAGCGAAACTTCTGCTCAAAGTGCTCGAAGACTTCACGATCGCTCGGTCATCTTTTCATCAAGATTTGACTACGCCTTGATAATAATCGGTCTTCAAACAAGCGTAACACAACTGATGTACTTATTCGTTCAGGTTGAAAAATTCGGCGGTGTGATAATATTTCTCACCACTTTTATGGTCACAATTTTCATAACATTACCTTTAATGACAAACCAAATCTTTTACGGATTCTACAACAGATTTGGCTTAATTAAATTCTGGAACATCGCACCAGTCGGATACGGCATTGGTATATCCATGGCCTTATACAGTGTCTATGAATGCGTGGTATGGGGTGCAGTTGCTGGCTTACTCATTTTGCACATCGGCCACGTGCCTTTTCGAAGCATATCGGAATGGACGAATTGCGAGGAAATTAAACGACCTGAAGAAGTGCTGTGTTACGATGCCAACTCAAAATTGCCGGCCACATCCTGTCAGTTCACTAGATATCCGGCACTTGAATTCTACAAGGAAATTCCTTTCGAGCTACAAGAAGGGGAAAACGGCTACATCGGCATCAACGGCGCCTGGTTTGTCTGCTGTTTGATAGTTTGGCTAGTCGTCTTCGTGATGGTATCGCAAGGATTTCGACGGCTCAAACACATCCTGATCAGACTATCGATACTCTGTCTACTTTTCCTTGCCTTGCTGGCAGTTTTTTCAATCGCGAGTCAAGAAACTGTGAGTGCCAAACGCATGGAAATGATTTTTCACGTTCAAGAAGCTCCCAATCGCTACGACATAGTCTGGTTGGTGTGGCACGCTATACGAGTGGTCCATATACCACTAGGAACCCTTTACCAATTGGGTAGCTACATACCCACAGGAACTCCTGTGTTCACTGACACGGTAATGATACTTCTCTTCGTGTGCTTTTACAATTTCGCTTTTTCCTACTTTGGACACTGTTGCCTCGCCTGGGTAGCAATGAGCTTTGTCGCTATTGATCAACGGTGTCTTGCCCCGGACGCAATGAAAGCTCTCTTCGCAGCCATACCCACGGCAATATCCTTTCTAGCCATGGGAAACCTCTGGCTCTTCGTCTTCTACGCTACGTTTGCTCTGAAAACCATAATCCAGATCGTGATCGTTCTTACTGCCACGATTAATGCTATGTCGGAAATTTTTCCCCTGCAACGTCACAGGCAACCGATTGTCGCGGTACTTTGCACGGTGGCACTCCTACTTAATTTACCTTTTACCATGATTAATAGCGAAATATTCTTCGTACGAACTTACCGTTATGTTGAACTTCTCGTCGACTTGAGTATCTTGGGGTTCGCACATATAGTTTGCGTCTGCCTCTATACCCCGTCACGCGTTTTCGACGACATACACTTCGTCCAGAATGTAGAGCCCGTTATGTTCCAGAAACTCATATCCTACTTATCCCCAGTTTTTATAATTTCCATTGTTATTGTGGGGTTCATGGCGGTGGTGTCGCAGTGGCACGTAGAGTCCGTATTTGACATCGATTTCTGGGCCGCACCGTTCGTTGGTATTGTGACAGTTTTTCTCCTCGCACCGATCCCAGTCGTGGCTCTGTACATGTACATCGTACATCTAGTGAATCACAACATTTCTGGAATGCTACAGCCCACCGCTAACTGGGGACCCCCTGAAGCGGAAGTAAAACGTGCTAGACTTCACTTTAATCCACGCTCAGAGCTACGCCATAAATCCAAAAAACCGTGCGCGCACAATTGTCTACTCAATAATTTTCGCGTGAAGATTGAAGTTGAAAAGCGGGACACTCAGCGCAAGGAGTTCTTCCTCAACATCTTCAAGAGTCCCAGTTACGCGGAGTGGGACGACGACGAAGACTGGCACTACGGAGGTGATATTATCGGACGAGCCCGTGCCATCGACTGGGCGGGTGACTTTGGAAAAGTTTTGACTCCCATGATGGTGGACGAGAAAGATGAAAAGCAGGAGCACAATGAAACTAAGGAAAACACCGACGAGGAAAGGTCGGTTGATGATGTGGATGACGCGGTAGATGACGTTGAGTTTCAAAAAGACCTGGAAGAATACGTCAAAGGTGGCACTGGCGATGTTGATGTCGTTGATACGTTCATCTCTGACAAAGACACCGAAATCGAGATGAAATCGGACTCCGAGCCCGACATCATTCTTCCTAATTTAAACTCGATCAATCTGCATCCCAATATCCAGCATCTAGACACCCATGTTGGTACCGATCGAACGCTTCCACCGCCACATTACACAGTCGAGTATCCGACGTATCCTCGACAAAGAAAATCGACACGAAAGCGACCAGCAGAAGCTCCAATCGAACCGGTAAGCAGAGTTCGTATTTACTCCCTTTAACAAAATTCTAGCATTTCTTTGCGAGGCAGGCGTATTCAGAACTAATGTTTCCTTTTTTTTTTTTGTCATCCATATCACTATCAGCCGGTAACCACAGAGATGTACCCAAGAGTGGACAGGAAATGGAGAAGACAGTCGAGGGCGAAATCGTCTCAAACAGAAAAAGGGCTGAAACGTTTGAAAAACCTTGTCCACGTTATACTACCGTGGAAAAAAAGCAATCGAAACAAACATCGATGTGCGGGAACGAATTCTGCTTGTAGCAGACCACGAAATTCAAATGGTTCTTCCGAGGGATCGGAAACATTCAGTGAAACCAGTGAATGGCCATAAGACTTCGATAGTTTACGGATTTCAGGACGCAATTAACCGACGAATATCCAGAATTATAATGCTAGATGAAAGGTGGCGAATTTCATGAGTCTGTAACGAAGATTACTTATCCCCAGTGAGTAGATATAATACCGAAATTACCTCTACTTTTTTATCCAGGAAAAATATACGAGGTAAAAAATTACCGGTAGAAGCGTTAAGTGCGCTTGGTAAAGTCCGCGAACTTTTTTTAGGGCTGGAGAAAAAGTTACGAGGGCGAAAGTAAAGTAAAGTAAAGTAAAGCTTGAAATATATATAGGTTGAATCTTGCCAAGGGTGGTGTAGGATTGAAATAGGGAGCTGAAACTTATAAAAGAAGTTTGAAGCCCCGGCGGCAACGGCATGGCGCCGGCACGTCATTCTGAACAAGGAATTAAATTTTTATATCTTTTGCTGAGAGGTTAAAACGATAGAAGCTCCTTTACTTCTCGGAGGATCGTTGGTCTCGCGGAAAGATTGTTTTTTTTCTTTCCTAATTCCCATACATATATAGCTGTTCGCAGGTAGTTCGTTCCTCGATCATTCATGAGAGGTGAAAAACAAGCTCCTATAATTTGTTGACAACATAAATTTAGTTTATCAAGGTACTCCTTGTCGTCTTATGTATACATACATTACCAACTTACACGTTGATATAATACGCATACTACGTACGCAGATGGTGACGATAGGAACCAAGAAGACGCCATCAAACGCACATCACAACGGAACGAAGGCGCGATCGTAAACCTCTCCGAGGGAATACGGTCGTATGTAACGTGCAGCGGTGGTGAACGAGGACAGAAGAAGAATGGATAGAGAAAGTCATAAACCGCGCAATCCCTCGTAAAATGTACTTTATCTCAACCCCGTCCTCCCGCAATAGTTACACCCCGATCATTTCTCCAAAACTAAGCCAACGATTCCCCACAGAATAATTACTTTCGGGAATTTAATATACCCATCCAACCGACCATCGAACACTCTTTCTCCAATTTTTATATTCTATTAACTGCATACAGAAAAAATAAGTCATAAAATTTGTTCACGAATAAAATACGCCGTCTTCAAAACTGAATACTTTTTCGACGTTCTCTTCATTTGTCTCTATGAATATGCAGGTATTAGAGCGAAGAGCTTTCCTCTGATCTAACGCCCCGTTGAAGTGTGAACGTACTGTATCTACACTCAACTGTTTGTTCAGGATCAATGCAGTAATTTCGACTCGTATAGGTCTGTCGTGTTTCCACTCCGGGAGAGGAATCTACGCTAGTGTAAAGGAGAGACTATGTGGAGAGCTTGCGAGAGCTAGCTAGGAGAGGATAGGAGAGAACGAAAATCAGATAGCTTTGGCCTTAATATCCCTCTCCGAGGCGGGACAGTCGGCCCTCTTCACCCTTCGACTGTCGTCCCGAACATATATACGTATATGTATCTATATACCTTGTACCTAGTCGAATTCTCCTATCCTCTACCCTCCTCGCTACTTCCTCTATCCTTCGAAACGCTCCCTTCTACAGCCTCTTCAATCCCCGGTATACCAGCGCCAGTCCTTGCACCCTATCTGATCAAACGCCCATACACCAGCTACGAACGTCAAGCTAAAGTTTTGGTTCGATTGCTTCGTTTGAGTGAATACAGGATATGTGGAAGTACGTATTGGGATACGTATGTAGTACATACATGAGATACGTTCTGCGTTTGCGATAACCCTATAGTATATCTTCTAACAGTGATTCTCTGTGAACATAATTCTTACGATAGAAAAGACGAACCTACTTCAATTTTAGAGATGAAAATACCAATGAAATTCATATCACCTTTGATAATCCGTGACGTCATCCACGTGCCAACTAATCTAACTTAAAATTAATAAAACCACTCGCGATTCACTGCGGACAGCCAATTTTCTGCCAAATTTAAGATAAACGAGACTGGGCCGAGTCCAAGAGTTGAAATATCGAAATCTCTTGCGAATGGTTTTTTCAACTACAGGGAAGAAATAAAATAGTCAGACTTTTCATTCATTTTTCATTCTGACGCTGTTACACATAATTTAACAGTAAGTTTAGTTATGCTGCAGATTCACGTCTTCATTGATTCGAAAAGAAATCTTGAAGAAGTGATATTTCCAATGCACAAAGCTCGAGGTGGCAAGGGCCAAAGCAGCCTAAGTAGTCGCAAGATGAAGGCAGCATTGTAGGGACGATATCGGTAAGCAGAAATCAGTAGTTGAATGGATGGCGCCAGTCCACCACTTGCAGATCGCGCGGTCTCAAACTCTTTAGCATTTATGCTTGGAATCGCGTCTGTCTACCCGAAGGGACTACCAAGAACTCCTAACTTCATTAAAATATTACCATCAACACAGCCACCACCCATCTCACATTGTTTTACAAACGCTTTCGGCAATGTGTGTGGACTGCAGAAAGAGGGAAAAGAGAGATAGAAGGAAACGAACAAAAAAAGAAGGTTCGAGAGTACCTTATGCACTCAGAGTTCAAAATCGCATATCGCAAACGTATCGGGGAAGGGAATTCTTCAATAATCACAGGTATAGGCGATTTTTGATCAAAATAAGGGCATGGAATCAACGAAGAGGAACAAATAGTTATAGAAGCTCATAATCAGGGATGAATGATAAAGTATATGCGTATACGGAGAAGGGAGTACTGCGTCTCAACTATCATAAATGGCGATTTTAAGATAAATATTTTACTCCAACTTGCGGCGGATGATATAGTACAGGGATGTGACAGTTGTATTTCATAGTAACAAAGTGGGGACCACGCACGATGTACGAGGAAGTTGCTTTGGTTTTTGCCGCTGGAGTAATTGAGCTTGGCTCGTCTGCCCTCGACCAAATGAGCTAGAAGGCGCCTTGAATCGTACCAGCTAGATACATGAATGTATGTATTATAGCTATACGAGTGTAAATACAACGCTGAGTTCTACAGTTTGGTCGAAACAAATATCGCTAACCGAGTAGAAGAAAATGTATTTTAATAATTATCCACATATAAATGTTTATTTATAAAACATTAGCTGTCACAAATTTTTGGTTTCTTAATCGCACAAAGACTAAGACGTCTACACATCTGGTAGGTTGTTCAAAATATAACCCTGCCGCGACTTAGAATGCGATGGGATAGGATATGTCGGTCCATTAAAATAGATGAAATAAATGCCGCGTAACTCAGCGAGGAAACAAGCAACGATTATTGGTACGCAAACTACGCGCATCCCCTGTGTGATCATTATTATTTCTAATATTATTATTATTTCGAATATTGTTATTATCATAAAGGTTTGTTAGGCTCCGTGAAACAAATCTTGTCAAATGTAACCCTTTTATGGTATTCGTAATGAGTTCCAGACCTCGATTTTTTATTCCCTTCAGCTGGTTACGAGTAGCGTACAACCTATAGTACCTAACGGTATAGAGAAACTCTGATTTTATCTTATTGTTGGGCAAACGACGTTTGTGCTCATTCTTACGATAGATCGAGGAGAGATTTGCTAAAGTACAATTATCTGGCTCCCGGTAGCTCAAAAATCATATTCCTATGCACATCCTGCAAAGGAAATTGTCAACATTTACAAGATCTAAATAATGGCTAAATGTATTATCATGCATCGATTGGTAGAAATATTTATTCGAGTAGATGATCGTTATTGGCGGTGAAATGTAAGAGTGATAGCAAAATGAATGCGGGATGTATAACAAGTTGAATGTAATTAACGAGTCAGACGAGGAAATGCGGCTTGGATTGAGTTGATCTGATAGGCGGGTCTCCATGAATGCATCAAAGGAGATTTGATGCAAACTTCATCTCGCATCCCGCACGTTCAATTTAACTTGATAAATAAATGCATTCACGAAACGTAATCCGAACTGGTTTTTCTTTCTAGTTTTTTATCCTCAAATATATAGTAATGAAAGAAAAAGCGTAAAAGTTCATCAATTCGCGTCTGCGAAGTCTGTCGTTTTTTCCACGACGTGGATAAAACAAAAAATTCTTCTAAATAAATCAGTCGAAAATATAGGTATATGATATACCTATATATATATATACCTATATACATGCGGCACGCGATCAATATAGGTACCAATCATTATTCAAGTCACATTAAATACTTGATGTTACAGTAGCTATATATCGCTACGGTAATGGGCTATAATTCAATCGACATTACATATTATCGCATTATCAGATTGAATCAGCATTCTGAATTATTATTATGGCGCCACCTCTAAGATCAGCTTAAAACTAATCTTCAATTCCATCTAACCATTCTCAAATTCACGATAACAACACCTTATCCCCATCAACAGGATATATCTGATCGGAAATTCATAACTCGCAACGCGGACGGAATCACCTGTGATTTATAAGCAGTTATTATAGTATCCTATTCCTGAGCAATATTCTTTGCATAACCTATAAGGTTTGTTATTTGTATATTATCTCTTTCTCTGTATATCGGATAACTTCGGAAAGCTCAAGACGGACGAGAAAAAAGAATTTTTATTTCAGCGAAATCGAATCAGGGATGTGAGGATGGTAGGAAAACATGTAATTACAAAGAAGTAACATTTTTAAATCAAATTCTATTCAATTTAAAAGGGTAGAGTGGAAAGCGGTGCAGTTGGAAATTGCATTCCGGCTTAGAAACTTATTGGAAAAAGAACTCCGACCAGAAAAAATAACAATTGGCATCCCTATCAATTTCAAATATTTTGAAATATATTTTGGTTACATCAAAGACGCGAACATAGAGAATATACATTTTTTTCTCATCATAAAATTTAGTTCAATTTCGACGTCAAAACGCTTTCGAAATAATGCGCACAGAGTTCATGAAACAATAATTAAACACTTAGCAGATCTGCATCAGAATCATGCAGTAATAAATTCAATAAACTCAACAATACATTAAATTGAAGCTTCAATCCCCGCCTTTTGCAGCTACTTGCGGCAAAAATAGTTCCTTGAACTGTCACTAGCTACCACTCTGTTAAACTAACTTTTAGTACCATCTTACGGTTTGTTTATACACTACATCATCGAGAATTGATTATTTGTCCCTATGATGGCGTCAGTGTTTGGACTGATTGTAACACCATCCTATGGATCATTACTAAACTACAGGACCTGCGTGAAATTATTTAGCGCCGAAGTAGCTGCGTGGACAGGCATCGTGCGTTTTAAAGCGTATCTCGTAAGCAAAAGAGTTTCGTGTAGCGCGGGCATTGGCAAGCATGGTGATGGCTGACAGACGTGACAGCCGTGAAATTCTTACGATATTATTTCTTTGTATATTGTGGTACGTAGTATCGAGCAGCAATAATGTAATCGGTAAAATGTTGCTGTCCGAGTTCCCGTTTCCCATGACGGTAACGATGGTTCAGCTAACCTCAATCACCATTTATTCTGGCCCATTTTTCAACTTATGGGGCGTCCGAAAGTATGCGTCTGACATATCCTGGCCCTATTATTTTCGGCTAATCGTACCCTTGGCGCTTGGAAAATTTTTCGCATCTGTATTCAGTCACGTCAGTATATGGAAGGTGCCTGTATCCTACGCTCACACTGGTACGAAACAATTTTATCAATAAATTTATACCGTCAATAATCTGCCGCAAATGAAATATCGCCGAATTTTCGTCCCTGAATAGTCATTCAAACTAAAAAGAAACATTTCCTGTTTTTTTTTTAACTCAGGTTTCATAATAATTACAAACAAAAATAAATGCGTGCATCAGAGTTACTTACTATTGCATATTTTTCGCGAAAATAGTAAGCTCACTCACGAAGATAAGACAACACCGTTGTTTTTTTTATCAATTTTACTGACAGCTGTTGTTCCGGTTTTCAATTATGCCTTGAACTGAGGATATAGATTGTACAATCAGTTACCTGTTCTTTAAGTGAATTTAGTTGAATTGTTCATACAATTTTAAAAATTACGCCAACAAGGCGTAAGATTCTTCGAAATTATTTCTACCTCTAAGCTTTTAACACGGTTTAAAAATACCCAGTTTTCCCTTGTGTATATATATCTTAATTGGCACAAGACAATACTAACTTGGCACAGTATTAACCACGCGTAGTGGAACTCTTTCATTTATTGATATTAAAACGAAATATTAACTGCTTTTGAAACTCAAAGAATTTCTTTTTCAATAAAATGCATTCATTTTTATTGCATATAATGTAAATAAGCAAGATTTTTATGAATGTTTGGCTCTGTCCCAGTGAAGGCTACAATGCCCTTCTTTACCGTCGTTTTGTCGAGGATAATTCTCCGTGAGAAACAAACCAGTAAAGTCTACCTAAGCCTGGTCCCAATTATTGGAGGTGTAGCGATAGCTACCTTGACTGAACTGAGCTTCGACATGACAGGATTGATGAGCGCCCTTGTTTCCACAATGGGATTTTCTCTGCAGAATATATTCTCTAAGAAAGTAAGAAAAACCAATCACTGGAACAAAAATCACGCAACTTTGGTTTATCATCTTTTTGTTTCTTATCAGGTACTACATGACACGGGAATTCATCATTTGCGGCTCCTACATATCCTTGGAAGACTGGCGTTGTTTATGTTCTTGCCAGTATGGTTGGTCTACGATTTTCTAAGTCTATTACACGACCCAGTAACAGGTTCTAATGTAGAACTCAGTTACAAAGTATTGATTCTTTTATTTACTGACGGTATTTTGAACTGGCTTCAAAATATCATAGCTTTTTCAGTTCTATCAATTGTCACGCCTTTAACATACGCCGTAGCTAGTGCCAGCAAAAGAATATTTGTAATTGCTGTTAGTCTATTTGTTTTGGGTAATCCTGTTACAGGATTAAATATTTTAGGCATGACTATGGCGATATTAGGTGTACTATGTTATAACAAAGCTAAATATGACCAGAGAAAAGCACAGAAGAAAGAAACTCTGTTACCAAAGTACAATTTTCCTATTCAAAATGGCAATCAATCGTTTATGGTAAACGGTTGGCCGAATGACACGCATCAATTGCATGCAGTTTAGTTGAAAACAAATTTCTTCGTCTTATTTTCTTAGGCACAAATGAAATTAATCTGCAAGAGTATTTTATCACTTTAAAGATAAACTCTGCCCAATAACTATTGGATTAAACCATTTTCATTACCTCATTCATAATATAGACGAAGCTCTTAGCTAATCTAGGTTCTAAACCGAATTTTATTATCACTAGGTCATTATTTTATTTATTGCCAAAAATCTAGCGCACCTTTGTGCCTAAAGAATACAGTAAAGTCAAAAAGTAAATAAACATATTTGGAATTATTTATTTATTTGCAGCCTATTTTATCATATACTATTATGATATTGTGAGATCTTAGTCAGTGGTAATTATTGTCGCCACTAACTACACCTACTTTTGGGCACTTAGTACTCAAAAGTGTTTTTAGATTTTTAGAAGCAAATTTTATTACTAATAGATGATTTTTATTAATTGTACAGTTTAAATAAGCGAGAGAGTGGCACACGTATGTGCAGTATGGACGGAGTGCGGGAGAAGGTGATATAGCTCAAAACAGTCTGTAATATATATTTTTATAAATAAACGCACGCGTACAAAAATAGATGAAAAGTTTCTGGTCATTTTTCAATTATTGCCATTATTTACCATAAGTTATACGTATAAAAAGATATTTAATCATAAGTCTATAAAGTCTTTGTTATATTCTGCGGAGAAAGGGGCCTCGCCACTGTCAGATCTAAGCGAGGCCCTGCAGCTGCAATTAATGGAACAGCCAGACAACAGTCGCAGTCTTCTGTGCTCGCTTCGTTCACTCGCAAAATTCTATCAAAAGGTCTTAAAATACCATCGCACGGCCCGCCGGGGCGTAATCTATTGATATAGACACCGCGTTCATATAAACCATCTGATACAGAGAATCCGAAATCTTCATAGACAGGGTCCTTATGAAGACAAACGTGAACTATCTGTTGCGTTCTATTTTCACTGCCGTTCCTTCCAGAGGATCTAAAATGATCATGAATGGATTCGAAATTCAATGTAAATTAAAACAGGTATAGAAGAAAGGGATTATTACTGACCCTGGATAAGGTGGCATGGAGAGATCAAGTTGACCACTGTCTACAGAGGCAGTTTCCCATAATCGCAGGAGCTCAGGTCCTGGACCAACACCTTCGCCAACATCTCCCCACGAGTCTACAGCGCTATCTACACTGGGAAGACTCTCTCGAGCAGATCTTAGATTGCTTCCGGAATACTGAGGCTGGACTGTGTCATTTCCGATACTAGATTCCCTGCAAGGATGTAATTATAAAGCATTAAGTGCAGTTGAGTTGAAAAGGTATACACTTTGGAAATAATATTTTAATCACTGGTACGCTTTGAACAAATATTTATATTTACTCTGACTGAGTTCACTGAAGAAGTGGCTCTTGCAGGATACAGGTTGCGTTATTCGTTCAAACTTTGTTAAATTTGTTGGGAAAATTGTAAAATCATGTCATTTCTGGGTAAACCAATAATATATACAGATAAGGTCACTCTTCTATTGTTGTGAGTTTCAAATACGCTTCTTTTATCAATGTTCATGAACAAATGGTTTAATAAGAAAAATCTTTGCTGTAAAAATTAAATTCGTCGAATATCATTGGTTTACCCCGAAATTACATCAATGTTAAGTATTTCTTCAAATTTTGAAGAAGTTCTGATGAGCGATGCAACCTGTACCCTACGACAACCACATTTTCTTTGTTACACTCAATCTATGTAAGGCAAAGATCATAAATCTAAAATGATTTAAAATTGTGTCTCAAAATACTAGTAACTAGTTGTGAAGAAATTCTAAATGGAGTTTTTCTATGGCACCCTACCTTGCATCTGTAACGCTATCTGGTTTTCTTATTGTGAGAGCGACTACGGAGCTTCCGGGTCTATGCAGCAGCTGAGCCGCTTGGCGCAGGTCTCCCGAGTCTAATTTTTGTCCGTCGATTGCTAAAAGTCGATCTCCAGGTGCCAGACTTCCTGTTCTATGAGCCAATGAGCCTCGTCGGACTTCAGCTATAGCTAAATCTTCATTTACAGTTAGGCCCAAGTCGGGTTGCCCACCCAACGGTCTTGCTACTCTGACTGTGAACACACCGGAACTTGGGACTACTGCCCCTCCGACTTTGTATTCTGTTACCAACTCGACCTAGTTATGAAAGGATTCGATTGTAGTGATCAATTTGATTTAGTATCTCAAGGATTTTTCTACCTGAGAAGCTTCTAAGAGAGCTGCAACCTCCGTTGACTGTAAATCTCGTAGCATTCTTCTATTGATAGCAAGAACTTTGTCTCCAGGCAGTAGAACTCCGCTGCGCTCCGCAGGACCTCCTGCTTCTAATAAATCCACAACATAAGTGAGCCGGTCTTCTGAAGGTCTCAAAGACAATCCAAGTCCTCTGTGATCAGGCCTTAAGACGACTGTTAAACTTTCTTTGATGTACAAAGTCTGCGTGGAACTTTGTTGAGCCTGAGGCTGAGCCCTCCTTTTAACAGTTCTGGATGAGGCACTAGGTGGTCTAGGTAGAATTTGCAGTCTAGCGATTCGACAGTTTTCTGAAACGTTACGCAGGAGCTTCGCCGCAGACACTGCGTCTTGAACAGGCATTTCATCGACTGCCAATAAGCGGTCGCCTGGCTGCAGAGCTCCGCATCGATCGGCAGTGCTTGCTGGGCGAAGACTTTCGATGCAGACACCATTTGGAGTTTCTCGGACAGTTAAGCCTAATTCTCCTAAATAAATTGGAATAAAATTTACTTGTTAACAACTTATCAATTCTGAGAGAACTTGAGGATGATAAGCAAACTAGCGGAAAACCAGTAAAGAAGTTTATAAAAGAAATAATCAAATTACAAATCCAATAGAAAGATTAGCTCTTGTTCAACTCAATCTCTCAAAAGAAAGAGATTCACCAGAAAATCCACGCTCCAGCTGGACCAGAAGCGGTCCCGATGTAGCAGCACGAGCCTCTTCCATGTTAGCAACGTCGTACTCGATAGTCAGCGAAGCGACAAGAGCGTCGGAGCTTCTTCTGAGAGCTCTTTGTGCCTCAGCTAGCGTAAGACCTCTCAGTTCAGTTTCGTCGACTGCCAGCAATCGATCACCAGGTCTAACTCGGCCTTCTCTAGCCGCAGGTCCATCGGCTCTAACTCCAGTAACTACCAAAGCTCTAGCGACTCCGCCTCGCAATGTTACACCTAGACTACCTCCCTCCCGTTCTACCCTGACCTGAGCTACCTTTGACGATACACTAGAAGGAGGTGGACTGGATCCTTCTCCCTCATCCAAAGCGAGAAAATTATTAGGGTAAAATTGCTGCTGAGTAATTTCCTCCGTACGAGTAGACTCTGAGCTTGCTGAGGTTGCCACACTTCCAGGTCTCGTACGACTCTTGTGCGAGCGCATACTTGCCAATCTCAATGAACTGAACATTTTTTATGTTCAAAGATGTTGTTCAGAAAAACTTTGTCGACGTCATTTTTGTTTAGTTTTTTAATTGAGTAACATTTAGAAACAGAAATTTTATCGAGTTGCATGCATAATTTTTATTTTGTACACTGATTCAAATAGTTTTGTTATTTCTTTAGGTCACTAATGTAATATAACTATAATTATTTTTTTTTTTCCTTTTTTGGTTTGAACTATTTAAAATTTACATTTCTTATAAAAATATCTACACATGGATAAGTTGTATCAAAATATCCTATACAAAAAAAAAAAAAACACAGAAAAATAATAATAATATTGAAAAATCACACGTCGTATGATGTAACTGTATAGAGATGAGTTTTAAAACGCGTGCGGCTAATTTTTATTTGAGCTTATACTTTTCAAGTTATTAAGATTCTTTGCTCCAAGAACGTTCTTGCAAGGCAAAACTCCTTAGAACTGAGCAGAGGAGTGTAACAACTCGAGATGAGTTCTAAAATAGCATCAATAGGGCCGCACCTAAGGCAGACACGAAATATTCTATTTATAATCCAACACCCTCACTTTTACGCTCTTAGTAAACGCGGTGCATTTTGCGGCCCTGCAGGCGCCCCGCAGTCGCCCTGCAATCGTAGTAGCGTTAAATAAGTCTGTACTTCTCGTTATCCTCTGATCCAAATTCTGAGTACATACACATCTGATGAATAACACAGCCTGCCTGTTATTGCATTCCCATATTATTATCATTTAGTTATTCAATACGTAATAATTTTAATAAGAAAAAAATGTCACATTCCTTAGCATAGCTGTGACTTTTTTCATTCCATACAATATATGTATATGTCACTTAAGACATATAATATAGGTATAGAAACTAATTCACCTTGAATATAGTACAATTAAAATAATACAAATGTACAATGTATAGATTATTTTATAACGTATAACATTCGCAATGTTTACCAAATCATTATCTTATTTACTGTATTGAGCCAAGATTGCTCATCAACACAACCAATCATTCCGATATAATAAACATCACGTTATTTTATTTTATTTTTTTCATGCAGATGTTCATCGTCGGAACAAAGTCGAGGATATAGTATATCAATGAAAATCGATGCCCAGAACAAACGACTATTAAGTAAACGTATTTCGTTTTTCATTCCGTATAGGAGAAGTCATCGTTACGAGGGAGAGATAGAGATCGTCTATTAAAATGAGCGCAAAACCGCATAATCATAGAGATTCGCTACTTCCTCAGAAATCTAAAGTTAGCATAAATCCGAGAGAAGCCAAAGGGGCATAAGAAGAGGGAGGAAGAGAGTATTTTCACTGGGAAATACACGAAAAACTTTATCTATCGTGCCCATAATAATAAGATACTTCTGATGTATTAATAACTTAGGCAACGGGCACGTGAGCCCGAGACTGAGAGACGAGCGCGAGTAACTATAGAGACGTATGCATACATAAATACATACATGCCTACATAACAGGTATAAACAAAACTCTTATTTGCGACGCGTTAAATATTTTGCGCGGCTAGAGCGACCAGTTGAATCTCTATTTTATGCAAAAAAGAAAGATAGTAGCCATGATTCTATTTTTTCTCTCATTCCCGTATCTATTTCGTTTTTTTTTTTCTTCTCTTTTTCTTTTTCGTTGAACGACGCAATCGTAAAACTGAAAAGACGTCAAATAGATCTATTTTAAACACCGGGAGAAGCTTATAAACAGAGTTTAGCTCTCGCTGTTTAATATCAATACTGAAAACTGATATCAGTTTTCACGTAATTAAATTGAATCCATTATACTCCACAAGTAATAACTAGAATTAGTTTCTTCAGTCCGTTGCATTTGGATTTGTGTATGAAAATCCTCTGAAGACTCCCTGATCCATTGATATTAGTATTTGTTCTGGCACTATGCTGAGGCGAGGTCGTTCAGCAGTAAATGTAGAGTCAAAGTATCGGGTGTCAAGGGTGTGTTCAAGTGCTGGTTTAAAGGGCGGCTCCAGCTGTCTTCTCTCCAGTCTATCCCAAGGGAGACCCTAGAAGAATCGGTATATTTATACATATGATGCAGTGTATACAGTCACGCATATATAGATCTGTGTGCAAAGGTAAACAAACTAGAAAATCGGAAAAAAGAAGGCTCAAAAATTGTTACATACACGACAAGTCTATGAAGCAAACTAACTCGTATGTTTGCACAAATTTGAATCAACAAATAATAGTAAGTTAATAAGTTGAAAATTTATGGAAGCTGTTATGTATTGCTTCTTGAGTATGTCATATTTATGAGATATATAAATAAACAGCTCAGTCACGGGACCAGCTGAATATTAATACTGATTTCTGTGGGAGGAATGTGTCTTTTGTATTTCTATAGTTCTTTAATACTCTTTAATTTATCACATTTTTTATTCAACACTGCGCATTGTCAAACATATTTCATGCCTGATGTAGGTATTTAAATAAAATTGATGGTATATACTGTCAACTTTCCTCATAGAACTACGAGCTAGTAGAACAAATTGTAAAATAATCTTATTCTGAAAACTAAATTTAGAATTCAAATAAATTCGTCGGCTTTTGAACTTGAAACTAATTTTAACAGCTCTGAGACATAATTATGTAACAGTAGAGTTCAGTTTTGTTCAAACTACAAGACAGTAGCTTCTGACTGAGTCAATTTCTACTTTGGGAGTTTAAATAGATGATTCAAGTCTTGAACCCCTTTTTGTCATTACTAAATACCTGAAAGAAGGGATGAATCGCAATTTCATGTCCAGGCAATCGTTTTCCAGAATCCTTTTCCAGCAAGCAGACCAATATATCAGTTGCTTCTTGAGTCAAGTATCGCGGTATGAATGGCCTCTCATTGCAAATACTCCAAAACAACTCGTCTTCATCGCAGCCCGAGAATGGGGACTGTCCAGTAAGCATTTCGTACAAGAGAACACCATAGGACCACCAATCCACCGCCTGGTTATACTTGAGACCTTTTATTATCTACAAAAAGCAGAAAGAGTCTGAATCAGATTCAGGATCTTCAAATTACTCGAACATTTGAGTTTAAGTTTAGTTTCTTGAAGTTGAATAATATCATATGAAAAGGAAACCGATCTAATATTTTATTATTCCATCAATTATCTAATATTTCCCATAAAGAACTAGTGCAGAAATATAACTGATACTTGTTGTTTGTATGGTTGAACAATTTTAGAAACTAGCAGCTGATAAATTGTAATAAACAAGTACTGAAATAAGTTTGATTTAACTTGGCGTCAAATTTTGGTAAAGATCGACAAATTTCATGTGTTCATTAACAATTTCAACAGCCTGCTTTCCATCCTACTTACTTCAGGAGCCATGTAGTCTGGAGTTCCGCAGAATGTGTCAGCTGTTCTGTCGAGATATATTTGGAGTTTACACATGCCAAAATCAGCTATTCTGATATGTCCATCAAAGTCTAGTAGCACATTGTCCAATTTCAAGTCTCTATAGACGATTCCTTTCTTATGGAGAAAATTAAGACCAGATAATATTTCAGCTGCATAAAAACGGGCTCTCGGCTCAGGGAATCGGCCAGCTCTTTGTATATGGAACATTAGATCACCACCATTGAGGTATTCCATAACAAAGAAGAGATGTGAGTCTGTTTGAAAAGTACAGAACAAATGACACAGGTACGGATGCCGCGTCGCTAGAGTCAATACTTTTCGTTCAATCAAAGTACACTCCACATCGTCATCCTCAAGTACTACATCCTTCTTAAGACACTTGACAGCATACAAGCAATCCGTATCTCTCAACTCAGCCAGTAGCACCTTGCCAAAACTGCCTTTACCCAAAACCTGGAAAGTGGTCGAAGGTTATACTGTAATATCAAATCAGATCTATTACTGAGTAATAATAGAGGTTTTAGAATTCAGAAACGTTTAGAAATAGATAAAATCAATACTGCGAATATTATTCTGTAGTTTCTTCTTATATAATAGGACTATCTATAATTATCTATCTATCTGTTTATCTATCTTAATGGGATTTAGATCTGTCGCCACTTACTTTGAGAAAATTGAAGTCAGTCACGGCATACTTTTTGAACCTTGGCAAATTAGTAGCTGGTGGAGTGATACGTCCGCTGGCTTGAAATCGACTAGATTTTTCAGATCGCTGGCTGTCCGATGATTGCGATGGAGCTAAACATAAACATCCAAACAATTATCATTTCACCTGAATTCACAGGTTGTATCGATTATAGAAGTTTGCTCGAATCAGTTTTTAGTAAAATGAACATTTGAAATACATACGAAATTTATATTTCACATAAATAGCGAAAGAAAATGTATTATTCTTTAGCGCTTATCTCTTACTGTTTGAATTAGTCAGTGGCTGGGCAATGGTTGCGATGAATTATATATTTCAAATGTTGTCTGAAATAAGTGGTAGAGGAAATAGATATTTCAAATATATAATATGAATAAGTGAAACAGAGAACTGTTTATTTGCACCTCAGCACGCCAAGATGAATTATTTCAAAATCGCTATTTCGGTCTCGAGTGGCCAAAAAAAATATTAGTTCTTTTTTTCAAATAGAAAATATGTCGAGTCAAGATATATACTGAAAATTATATTTCAAATAGAAATAGTTACTGCCCAAATGTGTCTTTTTCCAACACTGAACAAGCCACATAATCATGGATAGGTACCGATAAATACTCTCTTAATATGGGAAGTCAAATTTGCAGGAACAAAAAGTCTTATGCTTAAATGTGAGCGTATGAACTTGCATATTATGGGCGTAATTTGATTAGTTGAACGCTATATACCAGTTCGCCACATGCTATAATTCGCACCTTACAATGAGAACTAGTTAAAAATTGTTCGACAGAACTTTGATTTAAAGGTCTGTAAATATTCTAAGAAATGAACTATATAAATAAAGTTCTATGTTCTCATTCATTTGATTTGATTCCTGTAATACTGACTAGCCTAAAGCTTAGTACTATCTGAATCATGGCGTTGTGCTAACTTTCATTTCAGAGTTACAAATAATCTACTCGGCAAATTTATATCGGCAAATAGAAAGCTATATATTTGTAAACAGAATATATACAGATATGTATGATCTGTTCATGCTAAATACCAGTATGAATCAATATTCAAGGTGACAGCTGTAATACATATTTGAACTTATTCCGAAACAAATTATTTTATTTTCATTGCAAAACAGAAATTTCTATACGCACAGTGTGAATAAAGCTTCTATTCTAAAATAATAAGAGGATATTTCAAATGTTTTCTTTCGTCATGTAATTGATATTTGGAATAGCTTCTCGTACAGCAATTAGAGAGACACTAGTTTTATGTATAATTGGGAATAAATTTATTCGAATTTTTCTGGGCATTGTAATTGGTTTAATACTAGCATTTAAATACTTCTAGTAAATTTTGGCCAGGGAACATTTTTCAAAAATAGACTTGGCAGGCAAACGTTGTATATTTAGAACACGTTCAGCAGTATTCACGAATTAAAAGATCTATTACTTATTGTGATCAGGTAAATAGTTAATTCAATATGAACGTTTTATGAATTCATATAATAGGAATTGACTGCGAATATGAAGAGCCTTGAAAACGTGTATAGGGTGTATAACTGGGATGATGCATTGCAGCAGACCCACTAGAGAAGCTATCTAAAAAAAAAAATAAAGTTTCTGACGTCATGCCACAAGTGAATAGAGATATGATTTTGTATAAATAGTTTTAGTTGTGCGTAAAAAGACATTTAGAGAAATTCCAATCTGATTACTTCTATCTAACTGTCTGACATTCGACATTCTGAATGGTAAAGCATTTCGTGTGAATAAAATATAGGTATTAAACAATGAATTGTATCAGGCTAACTTACCCCTTTTCAGAGATTGCAAAGCTTCGGCAACAAGTTTTTGATTCAGCCCACATAGATTTCCAGTCAACTTTTCACACTTCTTATGGCAGGCCATGTCGCAATCTATTTACATGTCAAAATGCAAAGAACAATTTATTCCACATACCTTTTTTTCCATATCTCTCCCATCACAGGAACTCGTGGCATATTGAAAGTTTAAAGTTGAGTTGATGGTTTGATACAACAATAATGTTTAGTCATTTATTAATAGCAATAATATTGAACATTTCACGTAAATATTTTGATTCTCATCAAATATATGAAAACCTAAGCATGCTAGTTGTCATTTGGTATACGAAAATCTATCCTTTAAAGTGTCCGCAATTCGAATAATACCATTACTAACAGCTTCAAGCGTTTTAGGCGATTGCTTATAAGTTAAGAAAGCTCACTACGTCGACACCAGTTGGGGTCCAGAAATATTGATATATTTTTATGTCGTCCAGGATACAGGATATGGCATCAGAATATATCAATATTTCTAGACCCCAAGCGACGTATAACCCCTTAAGTCTGAGAATTCAGTTATTTCAACTAACATAAATGTTTTTAAAACCAATAACAGTACTGATAGCAGGTACATCAACCACACTGCACTTCAACATGCTGTAAGTTATGAAATAAGAAGCTACATATAAAAGAAATCAATGAATATATATACTCGTCAGTCTTGGTGATCCATCAAAGCCAGAGTCGTTACTTCTCGTCGATGTCAGTCTTTTCTCGTCCTTTGACTCCTCAACACCTTCAGTACATGTTGAACTATTGTCTTCTGTGCTCTCTGTCGTTGTGCTCTGAGTGCTCCTAGCACTTTCTGTACTATCACTAGCAGAAGATGTCGTAGATAAGTTACGCTTGCGACGTCTCCCTCCTCTTCTAACTTTTGACAAATCCCTGGGAGTAGCTGTTAGCAGAGGTCCTGGGGTGGTGTAAAACATTCTTATCAAATCAATAGGCCTTGGCTTATGACTGTTTCGTGGACTTGATCTTGGTGAAGATTTTGGTGAACCTTGTGGACTTGGTTTAGGGGATTTTTCTGGAACTTGTTTAGCAACTTTCAGACTGCTATCCATCGAGCCATTGTCCTCACTTTCTGATTTTTTAACCAGTTTCTTTTTCTTCACTAATTTCTTCTTCTTTGAAGATTGAGGACTAACACCAATATCTGGACCGCTTGGAGGAGTAGGCGTTGCTTCCTTGTCAACCTCCGTCGCATCAGGTAAATCATTCTGACTCACCCATTTTGACATGGTCAGTGATGCATTGGGCCATTCGTTTGTCGGCGTACCAGGATCTTCGTCAGGTGTTGACTCAACGCCATTCGATTCTGGTAAAACTGGAGCTGCTACAATGTTTATAGTAGGGAGTGGGGGGTCCGCTACAGAATTTCTCCCTGCTTCTTCCACAACGGGAGTAGGTGTGGGCAATTCATCTGAATCTTCGTCAACACATGCCGTCAACACTTGGGCATCATTTTCATACTCTAGCTTTTTATTCTCATTGACATCTTGATCTTTGGAGGCAACATTTATTTCCGAAGACTTGTTACCAAATGGAATCGACAGGCTGCTATCAACAGCGATGCTAATATCCTTCTGTTCTTTTTTACCTCTTCCAGATCTTTCTTTGCTAGGTATTTTTTGTGTATATTTTAATTTGCTATTTTCATCTAAGTCAGTCTCTGCTAGAATTAAAGTATTCTCAACGATTGTTTCGGCCAATTTTTCATCGCCTATATCCACTGTTTCTGTTTTGAAACCCACAGGTACGTTCATACTGACAGAATTATGTGTCTTTAACGATAGTCTTGACATAGGTGTGACTGGGGCACTTTCAGGATCAATTTCTCCCCAAAAATCTACTTCAGAAATCGGTGGACTAAGAGGTAAGGTTTCTATAACTAAATTTGGTTCTAAGTTTGTGGAAACTTTTACAATATCTTGTACAGGTTTTAGAAGCTCAGCAATTTCGCTCGAAGATTGTTGGATTGTTGTCTCAGGTATAAGAACATTGTTGATCCTTGTAGGTGGAACTGATACATCAGATGCTACATTAGGAACGTCACTAAGATTGCGAGATGCTTTTTTCACGCCGATGTCTTTCAGTTGGAAGTTTGATTTTTTAATCGGTTTTTTTTTTGGAAGCTGAGAGACATTACCTAGTGAGTTTTCTGCGATAACTTGTGGTTCTGAGTTGGTACTAACTTTTATAGTACCTTGTACAGGTTTTGAAAGTTCGGTAACGTCTTTCGAAGATTTCTGGGCAATTGTCTCAGGTATAAAAACATCGTTGTCCTTTAAAGGCGGTACTGAAACTTCTGATATTGGTTGAGGAACATCACTAGAATTTTGGGCTGCTTGTTTCACACCTACATCTTTAACCTGAGACTTGAATTTTGTAATCGGCTTTGTGGTAAGCTTAGAAACGTTATCTGGTAAGTTTTTTGCAATCACTTTTGATTCCAAGCTTGTGCCAACTTTCACAATATCTACTATAGGTTTCGAAAGCTTAGCAATGTCGTTCGATGATTGTTGAACGATTGTCTCAGGTATAGATATATTGTTGATCTCGTTAGGTGGAATTGAAACTCCAGATACTGGATTTGGAACGTCAGTAAGCTTCTGGGCTGCTTTTTTAACGCTTATGTCTTCAAGTTGAGGATTTGATTTCTGTATTGTCTTTTTGGGAAGCTTAGAGGTGTCATCTGATTTTTTTATTACGGTCTCTTCAGCTACAAAAGTTGTTGGATTTTCGATGCCATTAGAAAACTTGTCAACATTTTCGGATGGACCTCTAGTCTTTATTTCTGTTTGCTCCACATTTTTAGAATTCTCAGTTTCATTCACTTGGTCAATGATTGAGATTGCGTTATTAAATAGTTTTTTTGGATGCCTGGAATTAATCAATTGATCAAGAGGTAAATTTTTCTCAATTGAAGTTCCCACATTATCATTATTTTCAATTCTTGTTATAGTTGGTTCTTCCACTGCTGTTTTCAGCGTAAGATATACACTATTTCTAGTTGAATCTCTTACATATCTCTTAGGCAATGCCAGAACGACCATATCATCGTCACTCTCTGATTGATCATCATTAATAACAGACGCTAATAATGTGTCTTTATTGCTTTTTGGAGCAGGTAGTCTAATTGATTCTCGAAATTGTTCTGTAGATATAGGACTAGTTGGCGCAGACGAGGCGTTTATCCATAGGGTTGAAAAATCACCTACACTATTACAAGCTTCTATTTTGAATTTCTGTGGTCTAATTCCTCTTCTTTCATCGCCAGAGTCGCGTGACAATTGACCTTGTACAACGAGATTGCTATCTGATTTCGTCTGCTTAAGGTGTGCTGTTTTTGTAATTTGTTCATCGGTGTCTTCCGATTGTGATAAAGTTTTATTGAGAATTTTTTTCTTTTTCTTTGTCTTCTTGACCGTCTTCTTCACTGAGCCAGCCTGTTCTGCCTCTTCATTCGCGCACAATTCATTATCAGAGCTTCCAGATGGCACGGATATTGAGTCTCGAGACAAGCTTCTCTTTGTCAAAGTACGTCTTCGTGCTTCAACTTTAATTTGAGCTTGTTCCTGTTCCAACAAACTATCCAAAGCCTCGGCTTGCGCCTGAGCAATTATAACTTCTCTTGCTATTATCTCAGAATCTGTTGGCATTTCTAATGAAGATCGTCTGCGGGTCAATCTTCGTGTTACTTTCTTCTGAATCGCCTCGCTCCCTGCCCTCTCCAAGCTCGGTTGATGATAAGCCTTGATAATTTTGACCGCATCTTCTCCCCCTTTGTCTCTGATCAAAAATTTCTCAACCAAAAGTTCTCCCACAGATTTCTCATGCTTTTCATTGAGTTCCCTTAGAGCTGGGTTATCCTTCAGAGCTTGAGATCTGATTCTGATTGTCGGTCTATCTCTTCTTAGTCCATTTCTTCCATGATTCTCGGTATTCGCTAAGTTTCTAGGTGTTGACACGTCTATATCTGCTGTATCTACTCTTTTCGGTCTTGAAGGTGATGTAATGTGCGGAGAATAGCGCCGCAAACTATTGAGTGGTGATTCAGAGATTGTGGAGAGGTGCGGCGAGTACCGCGAAACCAATGGACCATGTAGACTAAATAAATAATATTCTTGAATAATTTTGATGAATGAGATTGTACATGGAACAAGTTATTTCCTCGCAATGCCAGCACAGTGCTATACTGAACTTAATTAACTAAGACTTAAGCTGTATTATGCTTTAAACCTGGATCACTATTTAGGAGACGAGTTTTTTTTCAACCTGAATTGTAATTTGCCAGGTTTAAAAATATATTACCAACGGACAGCGCATAAACTATTTGCGAAATTTGTTCCAAGGTAAATGGTAAAAAAAAAAGTATGCTAACTCAATGTTCCGTGATGTTTTGCAGACAAAAAAAATATATTACATAATTTTTTTACTTTAGATTTATGAGAAGTGAAAAAAAGAACTTATTCAACTTAGATGACCTATGTATATAATGCCTCTAGATCTTGAATTGAAATTGTTAAGATAATTTCAAATTATCTGTTTACTTTTCTAAATAAATCATTAGATTCTGCGAACACCTTGCGAGAAAATAACAGGAAGAATATAGCCAAAAATTATAATAGATGACGATTAAATTTTTATTTTATGCATCTTCATCATAGTTGTAAAAAATGTAAAATACACTTGAACTTGAAACGCCGAGGTAATAATAAATTTGGCCCAACAATTTATGAATAGTAAATTGAACTGGATTAATATTTTCAATTTCTTACCGTCCAGAACCGATAGTTGTCATCAAGGAACTATGGTTGGAATATGAATTACCAAAGTGGTACGGAGAGCCATCGCCATACCGAGGCATTATTTACGATTTTGAAGCTATTATCTATGTGCTAAAACAATTTGAAATACATTGAAAAAAAACTTAGGTAAGAAGCACGTTCTTGTGGCTTGGAGAGCCAAGACCGACTGAGTGTAAGCCAGCGACCCAGTATAATAATAGAATCCTAGTATATAAGCCTTCTAGCATCTAACTATACACCTAAACACTAATAACCCACCGAATACAAGTAGTTGCAACACGAAAATGCATCGGCACAGTATACACAAGCATGCATTCACACCTTCTAGTTACATTGATGATGTATGTAATAATCATGCTTTAATCATGTGCTAGTGGTCTAGTTAACGCATAAATAAGTCTACCTTCTTTTACCTTCTCTATGCCACGGGTTCCTATGAAATTATAATTAGCCTATGCATTTTATCCCAAACTTATGAATTTCTTACTCAAGAACATTTAAAATGCTTATTCACTTCTTTAAATTAGGTGCAGTGAGAACTTCAATAATCATGCTTTACTTCAGAAAAGGATCATCTCACGATTATCTACAATTGATGCGATAACAGATAATGATACGAATCGAAATTACTTTTTTTCCATCAAATTTATATAAATTTTTTTTTATATATTGGAAATGCACATATTGAATGCATATTGTACCTAAATTAATTAAATCTCAACTCACCATCGCACCTCAATCCTTGTCTGAAAAGACCATACAGCATGGATCCACAGTGGTCACAGAATGTTGGTGACATAAAAGTATGGGGTCGAAATCTATGCGGTACATCAACCTTGAAGCGTTCTCTTAGGTACTAAAATTTGTGAATAAAGAAAGTTCGATTATGTCCAGAATATTAGATATCTTCCACGTAAAGAATCGTCATTATTTTCAGTTTGATATACAAGAATATAAATTATGATCTGGTACAAACTCACAATTGTAGTTTCTGATTCTCTCCCGCTCTCAGGACACTTGGTCAATAATTTGTCGTGACATTTTTTGTGTACGGCTGTCTGACATGCTGTAATATAAGATGTTAGAACGTTTATATTAGCGATAGTTCAATTATTGGTCGATCTTACGAAAAAGGACACATGTAAAGATGCACAGACCTTGACACTGATAGCCCTGCTTTCCGAAGCCCCTAGAATTAGAAAGATGAATAATCCCTTTGAGTTATGGCTGTTTTATATATTTTGGAAGGTAGTTTCAATCGAAGTATATACATCCGTCGATTAAACAATGTCTTGGAATAGCAAAGTAATCTATTTATAACAAGGTGAGCTGGAATTTCAGAGTATCGCCTTGGAGATACATAGAGTAATTTTGTTTTAGTCTATTTACTAAGATAATGAGATATAGAAATCCTCAGGTTTTATTCAAGCGTTAAAAACATTCCAAATGTAAGCATCAAATCTATCTCAATGAATATGTTTCATCAACCTAATTGAAAATATTTCCATTCAGTTCGACATGGATATCAAAATCAAGTGTGAATCCAGATTCGGTAGAGAACGATATCAAAGTTTATTATAAGTTGTTACAAATATTTGGCCTTCTAATCAGAACAGTTAAAGCTAATAAATTGATTACTGAATCTCACCATAAAAAATCCTTACAAAATGCACAAAAAGTGGGCTGCCTGAAGAACTTAGCGACCAATCGGTGTCCTCGTACAATATGAACCTTGTTATGTTTGACCGCACCTCTTCGTCTTGTTATTGGTCCGCCGACATGATTTTCAGGAGGTGGTGAAGACGAAGCACCACTATCGTTCTCTCTATGCGGTATCCGTGTTCTGTAAACATAAGTCCGCCCGCCTGAGCTGGCCGGGGGTAGATCTTTTGGATTGACTAAAGCTGGCACCCGTGTTCTGAAATCAATAAATAAAGAAAAACGTTTCTGCTGTTGAGCAATGAACGAAATATTTAATTAGTGTAATATTCATAAAATGGCAAGATTTTTGCTTGATGTATGTCTCTCTCTGCTTTTGCACTCTCTGATATGATATGTATCACACCCTATCTGAATTGCAGATATAAAATGTTTATTATAATTTAATAATATAAACCGTAAATTAAGCTATGATGAATAATAATCAAGGTTTTGGGTTCAGCCAAAATTTATAAACATATAAATATCAATATCTGTTTATTTTGAATAATATAATATATGCATTATAATAATATTTTACAATATACACATATTTTGTATAATTATCATCATACTTCATTAAACAATAGAGAGAGAGAGACAGAGAGAGAGAGAGAGAGTGGGAGAGAGAGCGAGAGAGACAGAATGTAGAAATTTTGAAGAGTCAATCTTATAGTAACCCTTACAATATAATAAATACAAATTCATCTACATTTCATTTTTTGTTCATAATCATTCTTACAAGCAAATATTGTTGTGCATTACCAAATATTCAGATTCTTTCAATAGAGAAGGTGAAAGCGATAGAGTATGTATAACTGATAGAAGAAAAATTTCAACAACTTCCTTGAGAAATTAGAAAATTTATTAAGAATTTGTTTCTCGCAGCTTCAGATACACTAGATTATCTTTCTTACCTGTATGTATACCCTTCAGCGCCAGCGCGTACATGTGCACTTCTGTGTTCTAGTAATAATTTTCTACTCGATCCTCCGCCACCTGCATTTCTTCTTTTCGAATGGGATCCACCAGTGAACATCATCTTTACGATTACAAATGTGTCTTTCCTTCTCCTTTAAATTTAATACTCGAACAACAATCCCATCATCTTCTAATATGTGATAAAAAAAAATTTGCTTTCTCTGGGTATTAATATACCTAAGAACCACTCACTTACAGAACAAATAGATAATATAATATAATATTAAACTATCCTTGACATAATAGAAGTCTGAAGAAAAGAGAAAAAAAATTTGTAGTCTACATTCTTAAAATAAAATATTTATACGTCCACTAAATACTGTTTTGTTGTATCCCTACTACTACCTCAGTAAACACTTGAATTAATCTAAATTTTTTTCTTCTAATCCCTCACTACGTACTGTCATCATCTCAACTATACTCTATTATTAAAATCGTTTTTTTTTAATTATTAATATACAACCGTAAGTGTGTGTTTTTTTTTTTGTTTTTCTCTTGTTTTGTCTTTTCTATTTTTTATAATAAATCGTAAATCTAGCTCATAATGTATTTAATATCGAAAGGGCCACGACTTTTGACGCCCAAAATTGTTATACGTTTTCACGAAACTCTCGTGTCTATAAATATCGGGCTGTTGAATACCGCCCGCCATATAACGATCCTTGTGGCGTCATCTATGACAAAGATTGTTAATCATAGAACCCGAAGCCCGCAATAATATAGAACATTTTTGATTAAAATTATTATTGTGCATTGATTAACGTTAATAAGTAATATAGTCTACAAATAGTTACAATAATAATAATAATATTATTATACTATGATATAATATAGAATAATTAATATACAGAAATACATTGTTATCAATACTAAAAATAAATATAAATTCTCTTTAAGGTATTTTCTTGAATTACCTATGTAAGAATACAATGAATGTATATGCAATTATCAAAGTCAAGGGTAGTAGTTTGTTTTTTCTTTTCTGTTTACTTGTCTTGTTTGTTTTTATGCAAATTCTGTATTTTTACGCAAAATCGACGAGTTTTACATACAGTGCGCTTTTCTTCTAGTCGGCAATTACACACATTCTATCGCTTATGTATTACTGATCATTTTTTGTTATAGAATGTCCATTCGAATCATTACTGTGAATTGTATCATTCAAAGTATTATATTTAATCATTATCTTTACAAACTTATTTGATTTATAAACAGAGGCCTTTGAGAGCGTGCGTGAGACAGTCAAGATAGTATAATGGCATTAGAAAACAAATTTTTATAATATGTATATTGTATATCTCATCATACAGGGAGGATAAAAACAGAAATTTAAATCAAAACAAAAAATGAAAAAAATAAAAACTAAAATTTATAATGAAACTTAATTATCACTACTAGATAGAGATATTCAACTGAAGCGCAAATTTTTATCTACAATATGAACGAAGTACAATATTGTAACATGTTCAGAATTAATAATACGCTATATTGATCAAAATCCCTATCTAGATTATCTTCCCTATCTTATATATCGTGTGTACATACTAATATATTTATATATTTTTTCGTTTTGTTTTTTTTTTTTCGTTACTTATGTATATTTTCTTTTGTTCTTTTAACAACCCTGTTATGTGAAATAGTAAAAGAAATAAAAAGGCAAAAAAAAAAGAGAAAAGAAAAACGAGAACATATTAACTGGGAATGATTATAGAAAAAGACTTGGTTGCATCATAAGTTTAAAAAACGATTTCATGACGAGCGTCAAAACTACTATTTTTTTTTCAGAGCCGTACGCATAATGTTAACAACTTTAGTAAATTAATGCATATAAATTATAGCTGTTCTATCAAGCACGCTCCGAGTTGGGCCTTACGTTGCAAACAAGTATCGTTTCTCAACGTTTCCTTGATAAATTTCAGCTCGATTTATTCGAGGTAAGGGTACCGTTCCACTAGGGTCAGTATTACTTTGAGGTCAGTGATCTGTTGCTAATTTCTTAGGCTGGCGATCTTGGGCACGGCGTAATCGCTGCATTAGGAGACTGTGAAGCTGATCAACTTCTTTTGGGCCGGCTTGAACTATGAAGATTCTTATGTCCCCGTGAACGTCCATTGCTGTAAGCCTCAAGGACTTGGGTCCAGCCCGTTCTGCTGTCATTCCAGGCCACACTTTTGTGTTCAAAACTAGCCGCTGTGTCCCAGCTGCTCGACCTACCAGTCTTGATTCTTCGTCGCGATCATTCAACCGCAGACTCCCTCGACCTCTTTCCTGCCAGCCGCTTGTGCCCTAGGATTTTAATAACCAGTCAATAAACCAAAAAAGCATTCTTTTTTTATATTCAAGAATAAGAAAAGAACAGTTCTTGGAATTCATGAAATTCTGGCAATATTTATAAGAAATAGACAAACGCTCTGTGAAATCTTGAACTGTGTTGTACACAATTTTAAGAAAAGGTAAAAATAGAGTTGAAGAAATTCAATCAAAGGATGTACTTATGATTGGTGAATTCGATCTCCTGTGTCAATTGATGTAAGAAAAAAGTAACAAATATTAATAACAACTACCTTATCGAAGGCAAACAGTTTACAGTTGATCTGCAAGACGTTGGTTTCGCCTTCTTCGCCAGTAAGTAGTGTAACCTGGCTATATTTCCGTTTGTTAGCTCTGCTAGCCTCTTCTAGTTCCTGTGCAGCTTGCGAAAGTGTTAAACCAGGCCGACTAGTACTTCTACAAACAGTAGCAGCGCTTGAGAACAGCATTTCCGAGGATCCATTTTCATTCCTTTCTTCCTCTTTAGTCTCGTGTTCTTCCGAGCTGTTTGAAACCTCTGCATCATTTGCTACGGCAACACGTTCCTTCAAATTTTGTCCGAAAATAAAACTTGGAGTTGAGGCGCTGGGCGCCACAGTATTATTTATGCCATTTTCATTATCCTTTGTGTTTACACCAAGAGGCAAAAACTTTGGTTTTGTATCCTCTTTACTCCTAGATGATTCGCTGTTGGTGTCATTTTTATCTGGCTTAGTGGCCCCCGTCGCAGACTCTGTACTATCGTTTTCTAACACCTTTGCAAATGGATTATGAAATTTTGCTGGCTGCAATGGATTTTTGGTGGATGGTCCAGGATTGTTTGTTACAGCGCTCAACTGCGAAGGCCTCAAGAGTGCTGGTTTTGGTTTACTAGAATTTGAGAATTCGCTGACTCCGAATGAGTTGCCAAATTTTGAGGCGGCTAATACAGGACCTAGGAAAGCAACATAAAAAGGTGTAAAATAACCAGCTAATTTAATGGCTATAATGAATCTAAATGTGATCAAACTCACAATGTATCTTATTACCACCTTTGAATGTAGATGTTGAATTTGGTGAATTAGGTCCTGCCGATTGTCCGTCTGTCTCTTCTGAAAATTTTCGGTAATACGTAAGTGTAAAATTTTCTATTGTTTTAGAAACTTGATATTCTAATTCAGCACGTATGTTCATAAATATTGATAGATTGTGGGGGTAATAATAGGTTGCTGCATTGTTCTAACCATTAGCTGAATTTTCACTCGATTCCTCTGGGGCGTCAAGCTTCATAATGATCGGTGGCCGAGGACCGTTTTTCTCGTCGTTATTCTCTAAAGACATTAAAGAAATTAAATTCGATTGAATTTATTCGGATTTCAATGTAACACCGAGTAGGGTATGTATTGTACACGTCCCAAACAACAACAAACTGTCACAGATTATTCATTTAGATATATTTTTAAATAATGATCAACTTTCTTTCATTATTATTTACACAATCACAAATTTACAACATTACAATAATTTAGAATATTACTAGTTATAAGAGATTATATTTTAATTAATAATACCACACAACGCACCCTTGCAATCCGCCATGTTTTGCATGGAATAAGCGGCACAGTGCTGCCACCGTTCTTGATGCTTTCAAATACCGTTAAGTACTCAGTCATGAGATGGTAGACCCGAAATAGTTCATTCCAATGCATGCTCTTCGTGAACTCATCAATACAAGATCATCGGGTGGCAGCACTGTCTCGTAGGGTGAGTGAAAACAGACGCTTAAGCCTGGTTTATAATCATTAGATACGCTTTACATACATTAGCAAGAATATGGGTAGCGCAATTGAACATGCGAGCGAAGGTTGTGAACCGAGCCGATGTGACATTTCATGAAATATCAATGGTGTCTTATCTCTGATTATCGGGGTAAAAAAATCAAAAGATAAGAACTAGGTATAGGGTTAGCGACCGAGACAGGTTATATTTGTGTTTATGTATTATTTGATTTAAAAAGGAAAAGCTCCGATTTGCTCGACCGTTATAACTCTTAAGTCAATTTAGTCCTGTCGTGTGTACAAAATTTGTAAGAAAAATAATTGGTGCGCATAATGATTAGAGAATATTATCGAAAACTGTGTTACATACACTACCCCGCGTAATTCCATTGCGCTGTCCTATAGACAACAAAGTTGTTTTCTTATAATGCACGAGTGCAAATATACATGGATATATTGTTGTGCAATGTATAATTATAGTTCACTATTTGTGTTTATGTGTACATCGTAAATAGCTATCTATAGGTATTATTTACCTACTGGCGACTGACTAGATTTATACTTTTATAATTCCCTGTCGCCAAACGTCAAACAATACACAAGAATGGAAATAAACAGCTTCACTTTTAAAAGTAACCATGGTTTATTGTTGAGAGCACAACGATCCACTTAGTTACTATATTTACATGGATTTTGAGCTTAATATACAAGCTCAACATTCGGCACACGAATTACAGTCTACATATTGCGACTGTAATATCAATCATACACATAGTTAAGGAACTATTCATAGTAGTATTTTATTCAATTTCATTACTCAGAAAGCTGCATCATCTTCCTCAGTCGTATTGAGCATCCTATAATAAAAACGGTCAAATCTTATTCTTGATAAAACAAGGCTCTGTTGTTTCTATGAAACAAATGAACTAGATCCAGACTCAAATGCAACAAATCTAGAAGACATTGAGATGAATTCAGCAAATAAAAACTGAATACTTATTGAATAGAATTGTTTTTACTTGATTTTGGTTAGTTGGTATGTGTTTTCCTCCTTATATACAAACTAATAGAATTACTTACATATTTGATATAAGATAAAAATATATCGTATATCATAGTCATAAGATTTATATAAATCACACGATATCGTATAGGAACCCAAAGAAAGTTCACACATTGTATGGGGGGCCAGAAACACCAGTCGACCTGTAAAGATATGAAATTTGATATTGCTCTAGATATCATAGTAATTTATTTTGAGAATCATTTAAATATTTTGCTTAAGAATGTAGATTATGATGAAACATGTAATATTGATTACACATAATGATTAGATTACCTTCCAGGTATCCATAAATTTAAGTTTAACTTCATCATGTATATCTTCTGTTCTTTTATGTTCCAATGCTCCAAGACCAAAAAAGAAAAGAGCTAGACAAATGGGACTGGCAATGAGCTGATCTGCCAGTGTTTTTTTGACTATAGAAATAGCATCTTTTCCTGGTAGTGTGCGTTCTAATATCGCATAAAAGTAGTGATGGAACGGGCCTTGAACAACCCCTACTACAATCATATTTTTCGTTCTTATATAATCGTGCTTGTATTCTTTATCAAGTTCCTCGATATCAGCAAATATTAACGGCTTCTTAACATCCTTTTTATTCTTGGATTCAGGCTTTGACAAATTTTCATTCTTGGAGTAAGAACCCTTGTTCTTAATATGCTGTTTCCAATGCTCACTTTGTTGCTGCATGATATCCCCAAATCCCATCATAAGACCACAGCTTACAGTATTTGTCAGCAACAGGTACTTTCCTAGTAAATAAAATTTATGTTTTCTTTCACTTTTTACATGTTTGGCATACTCGAAAAGTTTCTTTTCCTTATAAATATACAATGTAGATAATCTCAAAACTTCACAAGCAAAACCTATTTTTGAGAATATTATTATATACGTATAAAGATTAGTCTGCCACGTTAATTGTCGGCTCTTTTTTCTACGAGTTTAATCAGTTCGGTGATATAATATTATTTGCATCATAACATTTTAGGAGACCCCCCGCTACCACTACCTTTGTTTAAAACGTAATTTCTTCCTATAATAATCGCGTTTTTGACAAGAGGTAGGGTAGAAAATAGAATGTAGGGCAAGGGTGCATAGAGCGACTTTATGACTTGTGTGACTGACGCATTCACCTTCAGCTCGTCTGGCACTTTCACACTCGTCATGAAGTACCTCTTTCCGCGCCCTTGCCATACGAATAACTATTACGTAATTTACGCAGTTCTTTATCATCAAAAAACTAAGCTACCCCTCAAATACATCTTTGGATTTTCTGAAAATATCATTTCAGAGTTAGTTACAATTGTACTTCCCTCATTGAAATATTTCAGATTATTCGTGATATGCTCTTCAGTAAAGAAAAATTTAATTACCATCATAATTGGAACTCAATAAAATTATTTTCGAATAAGTCTAACTAAAATCGTTTAAATTCTTCGATACAATTGCCAAAAAAGTATAAGCTACTGTTGTGTTAAATGATAAATTAACGAAGCTTATTTTAGATACAATTCATACATACCAAACAATTTTTGAAGTACACCCATTTACTTAGTGACTCAAAAATTCAAATAATTAGGTAATTTTTTTGAGTATTATCTGACGGAGTACATAATCATGTATCTGTAATATATTTCAACTGAATTGGCAGCTGGTGATGTTTTTTTTTTTTTTTCTTGGCCAGATGGATATTAAATATTTTGAATTTAGTAATTACGACTTTTCAAGGATTACTTTTTCTTGAGCTTCTGGTATATGATACAATACTTGATTTTTTGGTGCTTGTGTAAAAAGAATTTTTTTTTTATATTGAGTGGCATAACGTTTCAAACTTATTTAATTTAGACTATGTATTGAATTTCTATTTAATATAATATATTTGTAATATGAACAAGGAACACTTTCTATGTTCCCATCTTGTGCCAGAATCCGAATGTCACTAACATTTCATAACATAAGAGCGGAGATAAATAGACTCGCAATGTATCTCAAAAGTGCCGCGTTTGCGCGCTCAAGCGAAGGCCGTTTACCATTATTTTTACCACTCGATAAAACTTGCGATTTTCAATGCGATAGGTAACTCTTGAGCTGATTCCGTACGTAAACATTAAAAATACGTCGCCAATTCAGACGAAAAAACCTTCATTGTTATTTAAAATATTACCTATAGAAACCTTCGCGGCACTGTATTAATAGAAGCGCTTATAAAGTTTGGAAATCGTCATCCAGTCCGGTCAATGCTTATTCATTTCTTTTCGTGTTCATTTCAAAAGTTGTTTTTTCCGAAAAATCACCAATATTAGTATACTAATTATGCAATATTTTGAAATCATATATTTGCCGTCACAATTACACCATTTTGCATCTGTGCCAACGCGCTCAATGAATACCTTCTCCCAAAACGTGTTGCCATTCATTTTACGAAGTGATCGATTGAAAAATATTTTTTTTATTGTAAGAGATTTTTCGCACTAGCTTATTGTGAAGACAAATTTCATACTCTGATAAAAATTAAAGAAAAACAGCAGAATATTCCGAAATGAAGCCCTTCGACGCAATTCCTGTTTGCAACCTGTGCGTTCTACCGTTTGTACAAGTAGGAATGTTATTACCAAAAACTAATAGGTATATCAACTAACTCTATGTATATTATTGAATAAAAAATCTGTATAACGTTCAAGCTGTTTATTAGGTGTCAGAATTTTGTAGTTTCACAAGTCTTAAATAAAGTTTTTGTAAATTACTTTGTAGCAACAGCCTTGGGTTTGGGTACACCTTCCCTGAATCCGTTCCTGCAAAAACAAAAGAAAGAAGTTTGAAAAAATTCGTTTTTCATCCAATTCCTCTCATCACCATTATGCATTCAAATTTTTTCACGTTTCTTACGAACACCTTCAATTAAAATAAATAAGAGCCTTCTTTATCAGTCCAAGAACAAATTAACAACATTAAACATAATATCAGCATAAACTCACTTGAATTTGCGTCGAACGATCTTAAGGTGACGCATGCGGCCAGTGCCAGTGGTCTTCCTCCTTTTAGCCTTGATGGACCAGTTATCTTTATGAAGCAAAAAAAAATGTATCAACATAATGTGGATAGGTGTTAAAAATAACACAGAACTATTAAGAGTCTTGCAATACACAAGTTTCAATCAATAATTGATTTGCCTAAACATATTCTTTGTTTTATGCAATCTCAGAAGCACATGGCATTGAATAATAGCATCCAAGATAAGCTTTTAGTCTCAGCATTAAAAATATAGTCTGTCGTATCGCGGCTGTTTACAAATGCATATATTTAGATTACTATTACAATTAGGTTCACACATGAAACAAATAAAATCTGTGTGATAATAAGTGTAAACATAGTTTAGCTGGTCATATGATAGAGAATGCATAACTGATCCATGGATATAATAGGAAATGTGATGAGTTTGTTACAGATGTCGTTTGAATGTAATTTAAACAGTTGCCTTCATTGGGTGGTCTTATTTTAATCGAAACAATCACGTTCAAGACTCGAAAACTTACATGAGCGCATTTTTCTCTGAGGATAGCCGCACTGAGCGCATTGAGACTTTTGGATATGATACGAGCTGCGACCACATCTCCTGCACAGAGTGTGCGTCTTATTACGCCGCTTACCGAAGCTGGATGTTCCCTTCGTCTGTAATAGGAATTATAGGAGAAAAATTAGGGTATTATTGTAGAAAAAGGCCGTAGTACGATCCTATATCTTCCTGTCACACAAAAAAAATAACCCGCATGTAATAAGACACAAACAGGATCCTAACCTCTACGGATCAGTAAATCTAAACAACGTCTTATTTGTAATAAGTGATAATTGGAACTATAAAATTATTATCACGCAGAGAAGTGTTACTGATTCATAAATGAACAATTATCACTCGTTCGTATAAGGATCGCTATGAAATATACGGATTTAAATTAATCAAATACACGCTCACCATCTTGCACGAAGGTTCACTTGAAAAGAGAAGATCCGCGCGTTCCTAAATTACATACTATTCTCGGCCTAAAATGGCCGTTGTTGCGTCACGTGATATAAATATTTCCGAACACGGGTCCACGACCGAATATATGGTAGTTTATATATTCTATGCCCCATGCGGGGAATACCCTGAAGAAAAGAGACACAGAGAAAGGGAGGTTCCTTAGAAACAAGAATATAATGATTGAAGCCACAGTCATATGATGTCAAATTCAACAAACTATTTATTTTTCAGATAGGTGCGTATTATTATGATACAAGATTTCATATAAAGTTATCTCATCACTCCTTAAATTTCCATGAGATTATCAATGTCAGTCAAAACTTCATGCGAATGATTACTACCGGCTGGTACTGTATGCTGCGCCCCCACAATGCAATCCTTCAATTCAGAGCCTTCCTCGATTACGCTACCATTGCATAAAATGCAATTGTTGATCACACAACTGGAAACAGACAGACTCATTAATACTCATTCATTTCCATTCATCTACTTATTTATAATTTTTCATCATTCATTTTACCCCTGTTTGATGGTTACGTTTCCCATCACAACACACTGAGATAGCCTCGTTTTTGGTTCTATAACTGAATACGATCCTATATTGCTGTATTTTAGAGATGTTTTTTCACTTATCAATCCATTTCCACCAATCAGACAATTCTCAACCTGTGTACTTTTCATTATAGTGTTTGGACCTTCAACGAGCAATGTGTTTAAACCTGTCAGAGATTTCCACCTTTCATAGATCTGAGAAAAAAAATAGCGATAAATTTACGATACAAAAGCTGTATAAGGAATCTTCATAATGATGTCTTCAACTTACTACTGCATTTGCCAAACTGTACATTTGTACATTGTTTGCTCTTAATCCAAAGTTATTATTCTCTGTGTAAGAATAACATCTAATCAAATCTCCATTGTAGGCAGTTTCCAGATCCGTTGAATGATCATTAAAGGCTGACATACTTCTTATCAAATTGTCCAGAGGTTTTTCAACAGCAAATTGGAAGATATCTTTCTTAGTGTCTAGCGCAACGATAGATGTATTTTTGTCCATTTCCTTGGGATTCAAAGGTGGCGATAGTTGCTTTTTAACAATGTATGGCAACAATTCACCTTTGATTGTACTGATGCTCCTGTAAAACAGTAAAAACTAAAGGTTTATAACTCTGTTCAACTCAGTTGCTGTATACTGTATAAATGAAATGCATACTTGTCAAAAACAAGATAATCCAAGACCCATTTGCGGATAATATATAAATGCGCATCCAATAGTTTAGAATGAATATTGAAATTAGTATGTTTCTTGAAAAGTTTTTTTGATATATTAATAGTTTCTTCAAAATCGGATGCCGAAGCAAGAAAAACTAGTCGGTTTGTCTCATTGTCAATTCCAATCAAGTCAGTTTCTGGTTTTTGTTTGCTTTTCGGTCCAGGAGTAACGAATTTGTCAGGAAGTGTAGGCACTTTCAATAGCAAAGCCATAATGCTAGCCGAATGTGTTCTGTAAGAGTCTAGGATTCCTGACAGATTAATATCTGTGATTAAATCACAAGATACGACGACAAAGTCAGTATATAATTTCTCGTGAATCAATCGCAGGACATCGGCGGTTCCCATATCTTCTCCACCTGGTATTCCAACCAAATCAAATTTGATTTCAAGAAAATTTTTGTCCAACCGTGTCGCAACGTCATTCTTTATATCCTCAGAAACTATAACAATTGCTTCGCTGAATCCAGAACGTTGCAAAAGCTGCAGTGGATAAAACAGCATTGGAAATTGGCCAATCGGTAATAAACATTTTGGTCGACCAGCAGTCAGCTCCGTCATACGTGATCCTTTACCACCGGCAAGGACTACAGCTTGAAATTCTGCCCGTGGAATCATGATAAGTTAGGGCAGGCCTAGTCCAAAAAGTCCTGCAAATTTTATAAGTTTGTTACTCCGACTGGCAAGATCTATATAGCATCTGTAAATAATAAGAAAATAAAAATGGATGGGGAAATTGCATAATTCTCAATGAAACATCGCAGATATTCGATTTGATTATTAGATTTATTATTGTACAGATGGATAGAAGAAATATATTACCGTATGTTTAGGTGACAATGGATATATCAATGTTTTTGTTGTTTTTGAATAAAATGAGATCTCGATTGAAAAGAACATACGAATACTAATGTTCGTTCAACATTCTTATTATTAGTTAACAATTCGGTATATTCAAACGATTACTCTTTTTGACAGACAGGTTAACTCACGTCCTATTAGCTCCTAACCTAAAAGTGAAATAATGTTGAATTTAAGTTAGACGATGATAAGGACTAACTCCATGTGTGTATTATTATACAAGGAAGAAGATGTAGTTGATTAGTGGTGCCATCTGTGGATAGAGAAACGTTCGCAACAAACGGTTGAATCGGAAATAATCTGTAGCTTATTGCGATCGAATAAAAGTATTGTGTGGCGAGTAGTTAGTTTCTCTCTAGAGATCGCAGTGAAAAAGATTCTCGATCCGAATATGTATGATGTTTTCGGAAGTTGTTCAGACACCTATAGAATTTTTTTTTTTAGATTTATAAAGTTATAACAATCGTAAGATACACTATGTTGAGTGCAACCTTCGTAGTAGATACGTGTGTCACTTGAATCAAGTCACACTTGATTTATCAATAATTGAAGTGTCGAAAGTGTTTTGTGGTACAATAATGACATATCTTTTGGTTGAAGAGATTGTTAAATGGACAAAAAGTGTTAAATGTGTCCATGGATAGCGGCCGGCAGTGAAATGGCAATGGCTAGTTGGATGATTCGTGGAAGGAGCACACGCTCGAATAGGTCTCTCAAAAGTACGTAAATTATTTATATATTTTGAATGAAGTAACTTCCGAAATCTAATTCATTTGTCACCGGCAGGTCGTCTCGATAATGAAGACAATTGCGTGCAGCTTGATCTGTCAAAAGGTTAGTATCTTAACCTAACCTAACTCTAACCTTATCCTGTTACTCTTCCGTTCGAATGTTATACAATAGTATATTTAACAATCATAACAATTGAGATTATTGATATAATAAAAACAATAATGATAGTTGAATATTTCTAACAATAACACAGTATCATTCGATCGTACACACTTATTCAATTATTTCTTTAACTTAATAACAGAGGAATGATCAAATTTTATTTTACTTCACTTATCGAAAATCTGAGGATAACATTCCATTGTCAGTGACTTCCTGAACTATATTCCTGATACCTATTTTTGCGAAAAGAGGAAAACACGAGCAAACCACTTTTTAGTATGTAAATAGAGTTGGTGCATTGCTACAAAGAAAGTAAAATTTCTGACATTGATTCATTGTTTTACAGTCATGTTCGTTTACTAATTATATTTGATTTTCTATATTAACGCAGTGATCTGATCTAATAATTCATACCTAAGTTACTTCAAATGAAATATCACATTGTATCATATTATCTTGATTGAAAATCAGAGAAAGAATTGGACAAAATGAAATGTTCGTTTGCTACCTGACTCAGTCCCGTTAAAAAGATGATTTTTTAGAGCATTGAAATCAAGTTTCTATAGGCAAGCATCATTAAGCCTGATTTGTGGAATGAAATTGAAAATAATGAATTTTCTCTTATAGATATAAAAGAAAATGTTCAAGAGGTATTAACAAATCTATGTCGACGTCAAGGGATATCCAGCGTGAGAAAATTAGCTTATCTAAATGCGATTGTCAAACTTATAAGCGAGAACGATGTCGTGGAGTACGGGTACTGCACCCAGGAATTATTTTGTTGGTAAGATGTTGTGATATACAGCTCCAACACGAAGCTTCATTCAGTTTTAGTAGTTTCTAATTCTATAAGAGCCTAAATATAACAATAGTTTTAATACAATATTCAATATACTTCATTCCCCTTTGTTACAGCCTTCGTATTGGACTAATAAATGAAGCGACCCAAGTTCGCGCTGCGGCATTACGTGCGGTGCGATACATGCTTAAAAAGGAAGAGGACATTGTTACGTTAAACAAACTTCAATATCCATACTTGGTAGCGAGAAGTATGGATTTAAATTTAAGAAATGGGATAGAAAGAATCCAAGCGCTAAGACTAGTCAGAAGAATGTTACTATTGGCTCCTAAGCACTTCAGCCCCGCACTAGCCAGGTCTTTAATAAGTCTGACAAACGGTGGTGTGGAAGAGAAGGACCCAATCTTTCGTGCCTTTTTGGCAGCTTTATGCGAACTAGGTGTATTAAATTCAAATTTATTGATAAGTTGCGGTGGTGTTGGAGCCCTCACACGAGCTGCTATGACTGGACAGAGTCCAGCAATCACAGAATCTGTAGTCGGTGTTCTTTTGAAATTATTAGGAAGTCCGGAGACAAGGAATGGAGTTTCTTTGCTATGTTTAGCCGCACCTTATTGCGAGCTTCATTCTTCCGGGGTAGAAAGAACAAAAGAAGAACGTGAGCAAAGATTTGCAGCAAGCAAGCTGGCCTTGTTAAGCGTGCTGCGTTCATATACGGGTATAATACACTTTTGCCATCCAAACGATAGTTCTGGTCTGAAAGCAATCGCTGGTATTCTATACGTAGAGCAATTAGAAGTACGCGGAGCCGTTCTCGAGCTTCTCTACGAATTACTGGGCCTCCCATTGCCGGCATGGACAGATGAGCCGGACGTGGCCTTGGCTGCCGTTGATCCGAGTCGTCCAAGAGAGTCTTGGAAGCTTTCCGAAGGATTTGTCGGGGCAGAAGGCAAATCTATTCTACTTCCACTCTCCAGACATCGACCTAACATCATCGAATTGCACCTGGCTTTATTAGTTTATACTTTACTTGAGTGTGGGCTGCACAAAGCTCTCGCAGAAACCATTGTAACTTCTGACACCTTCATATCGGTGCGTGCAGCTGTGCTATTAGGAGCTTTACTTCACTTGGCTCACGCATTACTTCCTGCTGAAGCCTGCGACCTCACTCCACCTCTGCCTAATTTGTTAGAGCATGCCAGCGCAGGACGACATCAAGCTTTAGCTGCGGTTGCAATTCTCGGTAGAATGCACACCGTTATGAGACGAAGACCGGCACCTGCGAGTCTCTTTCTGGATCGGGTACTGCAAGCAGGAACTTGGTTAAGACCCACTTTACCCAGGCGTCAAAGACCTACCAGTCGGCATTGGCTGCGGAGGGAATCTCCTACCACACCACTTTTGAGAGACGCTCATGTTTTGAGTTCGAAAGATGCACTAGCTTGGAATTGGCCCGTTGTACGGTCGATATTGAGGTCTCGAGATGACACGCTGCGAAAGCTCCAAGATTCCGACCATAAGCAGTTCATTAAACGACTTGTTCGCTACTTCAAACCTTCGTACAATCGATACAGCCGAGTAGAACTGGGAACGAATGCTAACTTGGCGAGAGAAGCTACTTTGGCCGGCTGTGACTTGATCAATTGTCTACTAGAGCTGCACGAACCTGAAGGAAACCAGTTGTTGGCAGAACTTGTCGGGGACATAGCGGAGCAAATTTCAGCCATTAGAACCATGCAGTCCGCTCACGACTGTCTATTTTCCCCAAGGCATATGTCGACGACTTGTTGTCAGAAGTATTTTTTATTTCTTGGGCAACTAAGTCACTCGGCAAAAGGCACGGTGGTCTTGAACCGTTTCAATTTGCTCGAGAAGCTGCAGGACCTTGCGCTTGTGACTAATCACGATTGTTACGTCAAATTGATAACATCGAGTCTTGATTATTCAAGGGAAGGTATACCGCGAAAGGTATTCACTAAAATAATAGTCGACGCTTCTCTGGAAAGTACGCGGCTTTATGCCACCCAGTTTTTGCGCGTAATCCTGAGAGCTAGAATGTCCGACGCTCATCATTGGGCAATTGAGCTTCTCTGGGGCAGATTAAAAGACGCCAGTAGAACCGTAGCTCTCGCTGCTTTGGAGGCACTGCACGAAGCTTGTGACGAGGTCGAAAATTTAGAAGTACTTTTCCAACAGCGTGAGGAAAATGGGGACTGGACCCATTGGCTGGACCATCTAGGAGACAGAGGATATTTATTAAAGATCAAACTTTATTCGTTGCATTCCATCTTCGGTAGTCTACCTTCTCCGGCTGAGGAACTAGAGAACTGGATAGGTCCTGGTGGATTTTCTGAAAGGTACGTTGGACTTGTAGATGGGGAAATACACGATTCATTGACGCGACGCCAAAGAGGAGAAAATGGTAGTTACCATAGAAGATCGAGCCGAATCCTCCCCGAGACACACGACGTGTTTATTCCACCTCATCTAATCGGCCAACTAGTACAACACGACGCGGGTATAGAGCTGTTGCTGAGGAGAAACGTGCTCCACCGCTTCGTTCATATAATTTTAAGGTTCCGCATTGAGTCTGGAACTCTGAATCCTGAAACAAGTTCAAAAGGCAATAGAGGAAGTCGGCTGCTCCTTGAAGACGGACATTTATTGATGACAGAGTCAAGTGTAGACGATACTCTGGAAACAAGTCGTTTGGAAACAATTATAGATTCTGAGGATATGGAAGTGGTGGAAATTCCATGGAGAAGTTCCTCCCCTTGTAAACCTTGGAAAGTTGAGTCTTTGGTTGAAATTAGAAGAAAATCTAGCTTCACTGACTCACGGAGAAATACACCAGAGAAAAACTGGAAGTTAGATAATGAGACTCGGGAAGATCGGCCAACTGACATTGACGGTAGAATTCTGAAGGTGAAATCTGCCTTGTGGACTCTCGGTCATGCCGGAACATCTATAGTTGGTGTCGAACTATTGAACAACTTGGGAATCATTGGAGTAATGGCAACGATGGCAGAGTCTTGTCCCTATTATTCAGTCCGTGCAACGGCTATGTATGCACTGAGCTTAATTGCAACAACAAGATCTGGTGCCGATATATTATCGACTTATGACTGGCCTTGCGTTAGACATAAACGAGGAGATCAGTGGCCAGTAGTTCCTCCTCATAGTCCTTATCCTATGCCAAGTCCTGTACCTGTACAACGGCATCACAGGAGTCTTAGTGACGGAAAACCTGAGCTACCTGATCCTGTTGTTCGCAGAAGTAGAAATCGGTCAGAAAGTGCAGCCACGGATCTTGAAGCTCGACGTTTTCCATTCCTGTAAGCAGTTGCTTCACGTATATTAAGAAATTTGCAGCTCTTTTGGTTCATTGTTTTCTTTGTTTCCTTTGTTTTTTGAACGATTAGAGACCCAAACATCTAAACTCGATGCAGTTGTTGATCCAAATCCTTACATTAAGTGCTTTTACTTTGACTGCATCTAAACTCGAGACTTAACGACTCACATCTCCCAACTTTTACTTTATTATGCTTGAAAAGATTGGCGAATTACTGTAATAGAACTGGCTGCTTAAAGAGCAATTTATGCATATGCCAGTTCTTCTAAAATACTTTGTCACAAATTTAGAGAACGAGGTGATACCCCAAGTCCCATCGCAAGTACACTGAGATTGAGCCAACAGGATGCAGACGGTTACGCTCGTCTCAGAAATTTACACCGCTATCGTAGACCTAGCTATTCGCAAAGCAGCCTTGAGGTAAATAATGTGAAAAACGATTAATGATACGTTGAATAAAATTTCTTCATGCACTTTTTGTTGCAGAATATTTATTATTGTAGCCTGACTCTGTACATAATTGTATTATGTTTACAGATGCATAGCTTGGACGGCCGGCTATCGCAGCTCAGTTTCACTGATTTAGAACCGCCCCGAAGTTGGGTGCCAGAGTCTGTAATGGCTCAGACGCCTCCTCCTGAAAATGGCATAACGAATCAGTGTTATATGGGGATTAGTCTACCGAGAACGTTGACTGCCATTTTTCCTGACCCTCCTAGACCAACACCTCCTATATTTACCGATAGTCTTTCTAAGCAAGATGAGGAAGCCTCTAAAATCAGCGACGAATTTGATGATGATAATCAAACAATGGGGGAACACGCTCGTATATGTTTAGTTTGTGACAGAGGAAAGAACATTGTGGGACAAGAAAACTGCGAGGGGGAAGCTAGATTAAACAGGTTTGTCCCGATTGAAAAACGGTCCATTTTAAGTTGCTCGGAGAAAAGTCTCGGAAAGATATTGTTTGGAATCGCAGTTCAACCGAGAAATTTCAATAGTGACAACAATACATGTTCTTTTGTGATTCGTTCTTTTCATAAATTGTGTTGATCAGTTTTAGCTATCTCAAATGAATAGGAACTTGAATGTTTCCAATAAATTCAATTCCTCTTTTTATTTACACAAATTCGTTTCTCCCCAGGGAAATTTTAAGGCATGTTGAACGTCTCGCTAATCCTGTCTGGTATCGGTACAGTCGTCAGGCCCTGCTTAGACTCAGGCAACAATGTCCTGAAAAATTTCAGGTGAATATATGTGCAAATTGGATTATTTGATCTCAAGATTCATGTATCCCAAGATTAAACTATATTATTGATATTTCGGCTTCAGGGTACGTGTCTCTTCTCAGATGTTGGAGCTCGCTTAGCCAGTGGTACCTACAGAATGCAAGCTCGTCAATTCCTTCAGGAATTATTTCTTGAGTCTCCCTTTGACGCTGTGAGTTGATGATTATACTCTTGAATTTATGCATTTGAGATTTACAAGCAATGATTTAGGGTTCTCCTGCTTGTTTGGATTACCTTGAGTTTGTTCTTTTTGTTTATAGCTTTACGCCGAACCATTAAGTATACTGGAAATTCCAATCGGTACGGAAGAGAATCCAGTTGTTTCGAAACTTACACGTTCCTCGCTTGAAATAGTCCAGAAAAAAGCAGTGTCTGTAACTCCAGAGAATAAGCTTAATGGCAGGTCACATTGTTCCGATTTACAATTGAGCCCTCTTCCCATCGTTAATGAAGAAACAACCACCGAATCGCAAACATCGTTGTTGAGTGAGAGAAATAAGGATACTTCTATCCGGATAGAACTGCGCAGTGACGAGAAAATTATTGCCGGTATCCTTAAACCAGAGGAGAGGATACGAGTTTCTAAGAGTTCTGATAAATTATTAAAAATCCGAAATACCAGTACTGCCTTCAGCCTCGATTAATACTCCTCGTTTTTTAATCAACTGTATATATTTTATATTAAACTCATTGTGTACGAAGAAAATTAAAAAGACACTGCCAAAATGCGATCCATATTTATCACCCTATCCGATTCTAGCGCTTATTTATTGGTCTTTTTATAAGATCAACGATTTTCATAGTTCTGGCATCTGTGCAAGTATTTGATACCTTCTTGTTCGACTCTTTTATCACGATTGAGTTCAATAATGAATCGAATTCTTAGCAGAGCGTTTCGATGAAGAGGCCTTATGTGGTACAGTAAACTCGTGGCGGATCGCAATCTCTCTGCCTACAAAAGACAAGGTTGGCAGTTATCCCGATTTTATAAGTTTCATGAGAGAAGTCTCGAGATCTAGGCCTCAAAAGCCTAAATAATCAAATACGTGGGAGGTGTGCACTGTGTTAAAATACTTAGAAAATTTGGATGTCTCTGATTTGAAGGATCTAGCGTATAAAACTTACTCTTCTAGCTTCATGTTCAGCAGGGAGGGCACAGACGTTGTCAAAAGTTAAGTTGGGAAACGTCCTTGATGGACTTGAAATAAATATACCAGATTAGTTGAAAACCTCGGGACGTGGCTGTTATCAGCCCGTTTTACAATTCCCTTTATCCAAAGAAAATTCAAAGTTGTGTGTGGTCTCGTAAATTTTAGATTATAAAAGCAGAACTGAAACATCAACAGATGGCATTGATGAATTATTTCTATCAACTGTAAAACCTTTCCATGCTGTTACTTTTACGACTATAAGTAAGTGGGTAAAGAAATAGTCTTTATAATTAGAAAATGTATCATGATTACAAGCAAATGAATCTATGCGAGAAAAATGTGTCTTTTGATTACTAAACACGGTTTCTTAACGTGATTATCATTTTACACACAGTAAAAATATTATATAATTGACGGCTAATTCGATCATGACGCTCAGAATACGGCGGTTTTAGGGTAATGCGATTACTAAGCTCTCTACAATTTCCTAACTCCCAACACTCAGATTTTAATTTAATCCAACGTTGTTAGCCTTTTTTTGACCTTTTTTCCACTAATCCACGAACAATTGTGATTGCTGAAAAGTCAAATTGTGTAATTATTCAATCTGTAGGTACCCACCGAGCGCGGACAAGTTGCTGTTCTAGACCCTGTTCTTTCAGGGTAGGTAGGACACTGAAACCCATGCCAATCAAGCATCTGTCGACACCGTATTTCTTCATTGAATCGGCTTCTTGACACAACTGTGAAACCGATCCCATCTATTCCTTGTCAGGCTCTATTTGGAACTGTGGAATGAATATGTTATCAAACATTTTGAATTTTTTAAAATCACAAATGTTTTAGCGAGCGATTCGATGATGCACTGAGCGAATTCATACAAGAATATAATTGAAACGCTTCTTAATCTCTAACGCCAGTAGGGGAGTTTATACAAGGCACAACGGGCGCCCCGAGGTAAAAATACTGTTAGAACGATGCCAAAAGGATATTTTGATTGTTTGTTAACTATAAAACAAAATTATGCCAATGGTGTATGTTTGTATTATTTTTCTAGAATATAATATAATCTAAGAATTAGCAGCAGTTTTAGGGGTGCAGCCATTGTGCTCCACTGCAAATTGGCACGCCATACCTGCTTCACGGTCTTCAAGACCGCATCTGCGTCTTCCGCAGTTACGGCGCCGAGAATATTGACACCAGCCATCACAGGCTTTGAAGCGGGATTAGAATTCACCCTAAGAACAACGGCGGTGACTTCCTGACGTACAATATTCGTCCAATACGTCCGAATCTCACGAACTGCGATAGGATTGCCAGCCAGCCTATATTCGGGAAATGATAATCCTTGTTTGGCTTCATTTGTGAAAAATGCTACTTCTGGACTATAAACGAACATTTGTCAGTGTTTTGCAAGAGTCGCTTAGCCCACGAACATTTCTCTGTGTGATACATTTAATAACAAATAAATGTTGCAAGCTTGCATTCAATTCGCATATAAAAACTTTATCCAATAAAATAAATTGTCGTTTAGAATTTCATTTTTACCTTTGTAAGTGTTTATACTCGAGATATGAGTTTGATGAGAAATTTATATGGATCAATGATTTCAATGCGGTTCAAAGTTTTCCCATAAATTTATCCAATGTATAAGTGTATGAATGGGCACCCGGATTAACGCAGAGTGTTTCCTCGACAACGAAGTATTTTACCATAAATTGAACCACCTCATCCTTCAACTATTTGCGCACTTCCTGAATAGAGAACTTCGGTATTTGGCCGACTGCTGTTTTCTTGCGACCCTCAATGACGCACCATATATGCGGAGGAGCTTTTGACTGCTTCCAGGCATAATCGTATGCGATCGTATGCTATCGTATTGATGAAGATTAAGGGTCATTGTTGAAATTTCACTCTCAAACTAAGTAAAAAATCGAATTTCACCTAGGCATCATTTTTTCTTTTGCTACAAGAAACCATTATTGTACATTCATTTTTCGTCAATTTTATATTAAAAAAAAAAAAAAAATTATAAAAACAATTAGGAAAAAAAATACTAGCTGCTCTCGGCCCACTCCAGAATAATGATGGAAATGCTTGTTGTACATTGTAGGGATAACACTCGAACTTTGTAGATATGAGGAGAGGTCCCAATTAATCTAGTCGATCAATTCTGCCCCCATCAACGAGGCTCAGGCTAATTGATGCTGTATGTAAAACCTTGATGTCTGTAGTTGTTCATTGTCTCACTAAGCGGATAGCTACTGTCCTCCTGTGATTTATTATATTCAGGTTTCATTAGATTATAGGTCGATATATGACTGTCGAAACGTCAGGCAATTCGGATATTACACTGACTCGACCAGATTCGATTGAGACCTCTCCTCGAGAATACTTGTTTTTAGTCTGAAATTTTGTGAAAAAAATTTCATCAATTAAAAAAAGGCGCCTGATTTAATCAATTTGAAAAAGGCTGCCTGTTTCCGCTTGATATAGCGATATTAGAGGGTGCGGGACCGCAAATAAATGAGGAAAAAATTTGAAAAAAATTGAGGTTTCATTTTGGGCCTGAAAAGACCCAAAAAAAAAATTCATGGTCAAAATCGAAAGGGGTCCGGCTGATGACCCCGTAATTTGACTTGGAATGCCTCATATATAGAAGCAAAAAAGACATCTAATCAACAGTTATTCTCGGAAACAGATAATCGGTTTGGGTAATATGACGAAACGTTCTCTGTTTCGGGTGAATGAACTTTCAAGAATATTATTAGGCAAATATTGATGTATCGGAGGATGTATTAGAAGTGTGACAGGCTCGGCCCACACCCTTTCTAATCTTTTTGATATTTTTTTCTTAACATCAGCAAATTGGAAGGAAATTATGTAAATTAAATTTTCTCAATGCTGGCTAGCAATAAATAAAAAAATAAAAAATGTCTCAGACATCATTATGATTAATTATCACTTATCAGACATGATACAAATTAACGTATCAAACTATTTTTTGATGCAAATTCATAAATAAGTTTAATATATTAAATCCCAAATTTGTAATGAAAAATGGTTAAATTTGTTGATTTGTATCATAGATAAATCCTAACAATTCATGCATGATATTAACATTATATCACAAGCTAAATCGTGTGATAAATGACATGCAGAATTCTTTCTCAACTTCATGTGATTTATCAAATGAACAGCGGCAGTTTGACGAGCATTGAAGCACCGTTTTTTCTCCCATCTCGTCATATGTGTTAAAAAAACTGAGGGAAAAGGCCTACTGCGGTAGATTGGCGCAGGGCCCCCAAATCAGTGCACGCGGTGTTGGTGTGAGCCACACAGTGATTATCAAACATAACTATAATCATGCGGTAAAGCTAGATATCATTCACTCTGTTGAAGCTGACTGACTTATACATATAATTATATTAATTGGGTAGCCTAGAGACACTCATCTATGATTCCTCGCTGTTGAGTCATCTGATCAGTGAGCTCAATACATTATTTCGAATCTGATAATATAATTTCAATACTTTAAGGTGTACAATGGTTATTGCAAAGAAATACGTTGTGGCTAAGCGCTTTGAAGGAGAGCCAAAATCTTCTGATTTTCTTTTGGTCGAGGAAGAATTATCCACCTTGAAAGATGGAGGTACTTATAGTAACTTATTCACCTGAAGGTAGAGATTTATTGTTAACACAATATGTTTGGAAGAGTGTTTTGACAATTGTCTGTCTAAATTATTGTGATATTATTTTGCTCCAAAAGATTTTTATCGGCACTAATATTGGATGGTTGTAATATACTATTCGCATGATGTATATACTATCGGAGGATGAAACAATAAATTTCCTCACCTCATTTTTTCCTTGATGATAATTTTCCTTACAACATCTCAGCTGCATAAACTAAATTATCGGTCAAAAGATGATTAGTTAAAAACGTTTTCAGAATATCTTATCCAAGCAGAATTTCTATCTGTCGATCCATACATGAGAGCCTACGCAGAACGAATCCCACTTGGAACAACAATGATTGGACGTCAAATCAGTAACATCATTGAGTCTAGAAATAAAGACTTTCCTGTTGGTCAACGCGTTGTCGCTAACGTAGGTTGGCGCTCGCATACTATAGTCGATCCAACTTCGGAGGAGTACCTTGGTCAGCCTCCGTATATATTACCTGATTTTGGTACCTTACCTGTGTCTCTAGGTCTAGGAGTATTGGGTAGAACCGGGTGAGAATAATATTCATACCCGACTTGAACAAATAGCTGGCTGATACATTAACTTTGTATATATATATGATGATAATTATGAAGTGAAAGCATCGATGAGATTACTGTTATCAATAACAAGTAACCTGTCATATATTGGAACTATAGAGTAAAACTTATTTTAACAGAAACAAATGTCTCCGGTATATTGAATCGTAAGTGCACCGACCACAAACAGGATGGTACTCGGTATTATTTTATGGAAACGATGAGCGATGACAGAGAATCCTGCATATTCTAATTTCATCATGACAGACACTGATCTAGTGAATATTTTAAGAAAATCGTGCCTATACCAGGACTGAGTATCTCGTAAGGAGCAATAAGGATATCGCATAATGATTACAGGAACACTGCGTACTTTGGATTAGTCGAACTTTGCCAACCCAAAGCTGGAGAAACACTTGTAGTGAGCGGTGCAGCTGGTGCAGTTGGCTCTCATGTGGGACAAATTGGTAAGATTCTTGGATTGAAAGTAATCGGAATTGCTGGTTCTGATGCAAAGTGTAAATGGCTCACGGAAGAACTGGGATTTGATCATGCGATTAATTACAAAACCCAAGATGTGGCTGAAGCTCTGAAGGAAGCTGCTCCGAACAAAATCGACTGCTACTTTGATAATGTATGACAATGCTTTTACTATCCTGTTCCATCCTGATTGCTACTGAATTCATAGGAATAAAATTTGATTTTCATTGTTTTAGGTCGGAGGAGAAATCTCCACCACTGTGTTCTATCAAATGAATCTTTTCGGTCGTGTTGCAGTTTGTGGGAGTATTTCCTCCTATAATGCGCCTGTCAATGAGTTACCCAAGTGTACTATCATACAGCGAGCTATAATTAATTCGCAATTGAAAATAGAAGGATTTATAGTAAGTCGTTGGGATGATCGACGGGACAAGGGTATCCTGCAGAATCTACAATGGGTTACAGAAAATAAATTGAAATATCGCGAAACAGTCACGGAAGGATTTGAAAATGTATTTGATGCATTTGTTGGGATGTTACGAGGGGAAAATACTGGAAAGGCTATTGTCAAAGTTTGACATTATTTTATTTAAAAAATTCTATCTGTAATAATTTACTAGTCAAATATATAAATTATAAATACTCTTCAGTAACAGCTGCTAAACCCGTGTGATACTAAATATCAATGGGAAGTTCTATTTATAAGCTTATTTACTCTACTGAAAAGTCGACATGTTGGTGTTACATTTTTGGTCTGTTTTGTACTATGCTCTTACGTTGAAATGAAAAAATATTTTGGCGCAACCAAATTGCGAATGAAATACTAATTATCTCAACTACATGAATGGGGATACATTGAATAAACTTGAGAAACATACACTATACGATTAGAAAATCAATCTGGCCTCGAGTAGCGTCTACGTCGATGGTGATAATGAATATATGTGGGTAGAGTAAACATTTGTTGATATACCACTAACATGTAGTCTCCAATCAATTACGCAGATGTCAGATTAGATCTTGGATCAGATTCATGATTCAGTTATAATTGATTATCAATTAATTTGACGATTCACATGAACGAAGGTTACACCAACTCCTAAGCAGATCTCGTACTTCATGGTAGATATGATATGGATGCCTTTATTTGAGCATGACTGCCGGGTCTAATGTTCAGGCACCTGAATACTTGAAATTTTCAGATAGTATCGTGCTATGATAGTCATCAATAAAACTTCAGCCTGAGGTTTACGTGGAAATATTTTCTTCTTTTATAATCGAACTAGTCCCAGTTGTGGTATAAATCTTAGTAGATTCTAATAACTTTGTCATTTTGTTCCTGGTGATTGCTTAAAACAATATTTTTTACCAATTTAAAAAAAATCCAACAGCTGTGATTAAACGTGTACACAATGGTTATTGCCAAAAAATTCGTTCTGGCTAAACATTTTGAAGGAGAACCCAAACGATCAGATTTACCATTGGTCGAGGAAGAGTTACCTGCTTTGAAAGATGGAGGTATACATGTAATAAATTTCTACTTGATATGCACCCTGAGCCAAGTATATCTTAGAGAGTTATCTAAAATTTTATACTAATGTTTCCCTACCATATTCAAAACAGTGATATACAGAGTGTGTTGAATTGGAAAGTACTTCATTTATGTGTGAAATACACATTTGACAATGTACAATACATCGCATAAAACTCGTCATATTCCTCACAAGGGATATGGCCATCGAGAATATTATACTTCTTATTTCACATACAATATTTGCTCTTTGTGCAATAATCGAACTATTGAAAATTTCTATTCAACTATCATCGTTAACATATGTGGTTTTTGGATCGGGAAACAATTATTTTTTTGGTTTGAATAAAATAAGTGTATTTGAACCTTGTGAAACACGTTGACAACTGCTATACCATGACATGCCATTGACTATTACTTAATTTGATGATAATAAAATAAATGAAACGATTTCAGAATATCTTATCCAGGCAGAATTTCTGTCTGTTGATCCATACATGCGTGCGTATGCACAACGGTATCCAGTCGGGATTACAATGATTGGAATTCAAGTTGCTAAGATTGTGGAGTCCAAACACAAGGACTTCCCAGTTGGTAAGCGTATTGTTACCAACTCGGGCTGGCGTTCGCACACTGTGGTTGATGGAAATAACAGCCAGTCACAGCTCGGAAGAGTACCTGAATATATACTGCCTGATCTCGGTAGTCTCCCTGCATCTTTAGGTCTAGGAGTTCTGGGCATGCCAGGGTATTGATTCAACAAATCTCTGAATATATCGGTAGACCATTGGCGATAATGTTCGCAGCTATGACGATGAATGTTTATAATTATCTACCAGAATATTATTATAGAGAATAAATTCTCTGTACACGTATGATAATTTTTGTTCAGGCATACATTTCCAATCTTTGCCAATTTATGAATGAAACTATACCATTTTTTTGAACTCGTGCCTATACCAAAAACAATTTTATCCATGAATTGCATATTGATCATAGAAACACTGCGTATTTTGGGCTCATTGAAATCTGTCAGCCGAAAGCTGGAGAAACACTCGTAGTTAGTGGTGCAGCTGGTGGAGTCGGCTCTCACGTTGGACAAATTGGCAAGATTCTTGGATTGAAAGTTATTGGAATCGCTGGTTCCGATGCAAAATGCAAGTGGCTCAAGGAAGAATTGGGATTCGATCATACAATCAATTACAAAACCCAAAACGTTGAAGTAGCTTTGAGGGAAGCGGCTCCGAATAAGGTTGACTGCTACTTTGATAACGTATGTATCAATTTTGATTATCGCATTAGATACAATTGTTGTCGCAATCATACCTAAGTATACCACAGTTGCAAAAATGTCATCAGCAAATCAAAATTGTAATTGTTTCCTACCTTCGAAGAAATGTTTTACAACTTCTGGTGAATTCAAAAGTTTCCTTACAGTTATAGTAATTCATTTCTTTAATAATTATTTCATTGCCTTAATTGATTAAACGTTTGTTGTCTGATATCAAAAATTGTTATAAGTGAAATTTAATTTCTATTGTTACAGGTTGGAGGAGATATTTCTAGCATTGTCCTTAATCAAATGAATACTTTCGGTCGTGTCGCCGCTTGTGGGAGTATTTCCTCATACAATGCAGATGTTAACGCATTGCCGAAATGTCCTATCATTCAGCCAGCCATAGTCTTCTCTCAACTGAAGATAGAAGGATTTCTAGTTCCTCGTTGGGCTGATCGCTGGATGGAGGGTATTGAGCAAAATCTTCAATGGTTGAAGGAAAATAAGCTGAAGTATCGTGAAACACTTACAGAAGGATTTGACAATATGTTTGATGCATTTGTTGAGATGTTAAGGGGAGATAATACTGGAAAAGCTGTCGTCAAAGTTTAATGCCCTTGGTCCCCTATCCGTTAGAACAATAGAATATGCAAATTCTTACATTGGAAGGAATTGTCTCAATATAATTATAATGAAAATATACAAATTATTCCGAGAATACATGTAAAAACACATTGTTAATTAAGATAGTTATACCAAACCATTCGCTTACAATTAAGTTACTTCACAATAAGTCGAATCTAAATAATCGATCATAATACATCTATGGATTTCTCTAATTTCTACATAATCAAATAAATGTTTGGTAATCGTAGGCACACTCTTGCAATCCACAATCAAATTGGATGGTTTGTATTTAATTGGCAGGGTTGACATAAAAACAGACAGAATAGATATATGCTCTAAAACAACTTGAATATTCCCTAAAAAATCATTGAGTATGAGAAAGCGGGTTGAATGTCCATTTGTTTTGTTCGAATAATTCAATTAAATTCAGTATATCCAGTCCAAGGTTCAAGTAATTGTTTAATTATAGATAATTCCATTCACAAGATGGTGCTGAACTGCAGTATTTATATTATGAACAAGCATTGTCTGACAATCTTCATATACAGGCACCAAAGTCTACCTAAAGAATAGTGTGTGTGACACACATTGTATCTTGGTTACCGATTGGTATGTATATAGTACCTATGCCAGGGGCATGCAAATTGATAGCTATATATATACAGAGGTATCTATCAATACATTATCTTCAAATATTTCATACATAATGTGGCTCCTATCTTGTCTCTGACAAAGATAAGCTGGCAGCTAGTGTGATATGAAGTTTGGTGGATTTGGATGAGCTCTGTATTGTGTCCAGTCGTAGTATCCGTCTCTTTAACAACCCAGCAACTTAAATTCAATACGTACAATGGTTATTGCTAAGAAGTATGTGCTTACTAAATATTTCCAAGGAGAACCAAAGCGTTCAGATTTGACTCTGATTGACGAAGAATTACCAGCTTTGAAAGATGGAGGTTTGTATCCCTATGTACCAATTTTCATTTCTGCAATCCATATCTACAAAATATATTTTGAATGTTTTTCTGAAATTTCATTCATATGTTCATTGTTATTAAACTGCTTGTGTTTGTTGCCACGAAGGATGTTTTAACGGCTAAAACATTTTCTTTTCCTTTTCACTCGACGTCAACAATTTATTGCTTTCACAAATCAATTATATACCTACAAGTATAAGTACTGACACGGTTATAGCTGATTTTATTTACAACAGTATATAAACTCAATATGCAAGGAGTAATTTGAGTGGTAGATTTATGCTTTTCTCAATGAATAATCTACTAAATTACTCAATAACTGATGATCCGTGAGTTTTATCATATCTGTATCATGGTCACTTTTAGATAATATAATATAATAAATTACTGAACGGAATTGAATAGATTATATACTAATGTGAATTGAAAACGACTTCAGAATATCTTGTCGAGGCAGAGTTCCTATCTGTTGATCCGTATATGAGGCCATATGTCTACCGATTCCCACTGGGAATACCGATGATTGGATCCCAAGTAGCTAAGATCATAGAATCTAAGAATGCTAACTTCCCAGTCGGTAAGCGTGTCGTGGCTAATGCTGGCTGGCGGTCACACACAATACTTGATGAAAATGCAGGCGGACATTTCGGCCAGCCTCCATACATACTACCTGATTTCGGTAAACTACCTGCGTCACTTGGTCTAGGAGTACTAGGGATGCCAGGGTGAGACATATTAGAAATTGTCAACTTGAATATCATGTTCACAGCGAAGAATATTCAGCAGAATGATTACATAATAATTATAGGAACACTGCATATTTTGGTTTCATTGAAATCTGCCAGCCAAAAGCTGGAGAAACATTAGTTGTAAGTGGAGCAGCTGGTGCAGTCGGATCTCATGTTGGACAGATTGGAAAGATTCTTGGCTTAAAAGTCATTGGTATAGCTGGATCCGATGCAAAGTGCAGATGGCTCAAGGAAGAACTGGGATTCGATCATGTTATTAATTACAAAACCCAAGATGTCGCCGTAGCTTTAAAGAAAGCTGCTCCTAACAAAGTTGACTGCTACTTTGACAACGTATGTATAAATTTCCATATCCATGCTGCAAAGGATTCCCAGTTTCCAATAATGCAGCCAGGAAAACTAAGAAGCATCGTCAAATTAAATCTGAAACATCGTTACTTGCTATTCGATTGTTATAAATGCCATGTTATTTGTACTTTCAAATAGGTGGGAGGAGACATTTCCAGCATTGTACTAAGTCAAATGAATACCTTTGGTCGTGCAAGTGTATGTGGTAGCATATCTGTGTATAACGCAGACCTTAATGCATTGCCGAAGGCTGCGGTAGTCCAACCATCCTTAGTTTTCTCCCAATTGAAATTAGAAGGATTTATTGTCCTGCGTTGGATGGATCGTTGGTTTGAGGGTATTGAGCAGAATCTTAAATGGACAAAAGAAGGCAAGTTGAAGTATCGTGAAACAGTGACGGAAGGATTTGAGAATATGTTCGATGCGTTCGTTGGGATGTTGCAAGGAAATAATACCGGAAAAGCTATAGTCAAAGTATAACTTTGTTTCATGCAGCAAATATTTTGTATACAATTATATTATCATACAAATTTACCATGTTTTATAAATCTAAGTTCACATTACAATTTATCCATTTTGTACGTGAATACCCTGTATGACCAGTATATCTCATTAATTTTTAAACTCAAGCAAATAAAAAGTATCTTCAACTTTTATTCAGATTATCCTTTACTTCCAAAGACACAGATTTCTACTACCTGTAATGATCGTGCCGATTACTAGTTTACATCAGAATTGTGAATCTGTACTTTGATCTATACTGGAACCCTGCGACTATACAGATATAATCAAAGAAATATAAAATCTTTCCCCGTGAAAAAAAGACCCGTCAAAAGATACATGTAAATTTGATCAAAAGGCCACTTCATCAAATACGTTGACTTTCATTCCAGTTCCTAGTACTTAGAGTTTTATTTACAGTTTCGTATTCAAATTTACAACGTCAAGAATACATAATGCTACCAAACCTTCATTTGACGGAATTGGAAAATTCTCATTGAAAAATGTAATCATATGAACGATGAAATTTCTATGAATATGAGTTCGACATTGATTGAAACCATAATCATACTTATGTTAGAATTATAATTGTTTTTATTCATGTTGTTATTTAGGTAGAAATAAATTCTCTCACTCAGGATTGCTGTGATTGACAATTATATCTCTTTATTAATAATCTCAGAAAACATAGTTACGACACGCTGGTTTTTGAACAGAAAGGAAGAAGCCACACACAGGTGTATAAAAGCGACGCGCGCAGCCAGATATCTAAATTTACCTTACGCGCATGACGTCATGTATTTCTATTCAAATTGAAACTCAATCTTTACTTTTCTTACACTCCCACTTCGATTTGATATAGAAATTCCTTATTCCCTTATATTCTAAATATTTCAGTCTTTGTTATCTTATGTTTATTGCATTTCACTTATATCTACTACTCCTATCATTTTTCTCAGTCTTTGAAATTTTGGTTTGGGTAGAGCTTTGGTGAAGATGTCAGCTTCCTGATCATCTGTTTTTACATATTCTACTGTGAAAACTTTTTCTTCCAACTTTTCTCTTATAAAATGATATTGTATATCTACATGCTTAGTGCGTCTATGAAACTCTGGGTTTTTAATTAACCTTATAGCGCTCTTATTATCTACATACAGAATTGGTATTTTTGTGTACTTATCAACCAACTCTTTGACTAGTCTTGTACTCCAAATTATTTCTTTGACTGCATGGCCAGCCGCCATGTATTCGGATTCTGCTGTGGACAAGGCCACGGATCTTTGCTTCCGCGATCCCCAAATAATAGGACTGTCGTTTAGTTTTAGTATATACCCAGTAGTCGACCGTCTTGTACTTGCGTCCCCTGCAAAATCTGCATCGCTGAAAGCAATCAACTTATTTTCTATATTATTAGAACTAAACCTAATACCATAGTCTGTAGTCCCTTTTATGTATTTCAGAGTCCTCTTCACGCTTTGCCAATGTATTTTCTTCGGTTTTTCGGCATATTGGCTTACTATGCCTGTCGCATATGTTATGTCCGGTCTGGTTATCATTGCGAGAAACATTAAGCTGCCTACAGCTTCTCTGTACGGTGCATTTAATGGTTTTTCACCTTCTTTGTCTTCATTGGTAGATAGATCTTGATGTTGATCAATAGGTAGTCCTACAGCATTTGCTTCGTCCATATGGAACTTCTCCAGTATCTTGTTTGCATATTGCTGCTGATGAGCTATCACTGATCCATCTTTCAATCGTTTGATTTGAATTCCTAGAAAGAAATCCATATTTCCTTCTTTAATTTCCAATTCCTTTTTCAGACATCTTAAAAATTCGTTCAGGGTTGACTCGTTCTCTACTGCGATTGCTCCGTCATCAACATAAATTGCCAATATCATCTTCGCATCTTTTGTAGTGAACACGCACGGGTCTGCGTCCGTTGCTTTTAGTTCATATTTCTCCAGTATTGATGTGAACTGTTTGTTCCAGCACCTAGAGGCCTGTTTTAATCCATATAGGCTTCGTTTCAGCATACACACTTTATTTGTCCCATCCTCAAAACCTTCAGGTTGTTGCATGTATATTGTTTCCTCTAATTTCCCATAAAGGAATGCAGTTTTCACATCGAACTGCTTCAGCCTTAGATTCTTTGATGCCGCTAGTGCCAATATTGTTCTAATTGAGTCGTATCTTACGACTGGGCTGAATGTTTCTGTATAATCCTGCCCTGGTTTTTGATTGTACCCTCTTACCACCAACCTCGCTTTGTTTCTGTCGATTGTACCATTCGATTTCAGTTTTGTCTTGTAAACCCAGCGATTCTTTAGAATTGTTGCATCTGTTGGAGGTTCTACCAGTATCCATGTACCATTCTTCTTATGTGCCTCTATTTCCTCTAACATGGCTTTCTTCCATTCCTTAGAATCTTCACTTCTGGTTGCTTGTTCATAATTTAGTGGTTCTCTGCAGTTTGTTAAAAACAGAGAGTCTAGTTCAAAATCTGAAAATCGTCTTGGTTTTTGTAGGTCTCTTCTATTTCTCAGCTCATATCCACTTTCGCTTCGTTGAGTGGAGTTTTCAGTATCATCCGACTGCACTGATTGTGATTCTTCTGAGGCTTCATATTCATCTTCGGTTTCTTCATCTTCTTGCTCCTCTTCGTCTTCTTGTTCCTCTTCGTCTTCTTGTTCCTCTTCGTCTTCTTGTTCTTCTCGTTCTTCGTTTTCCATCAGGTCCTCAATCTCTTGTTTCTCCCACTGAATTTCTGTTTGGGTGCTTGGTGCAGAATTCATTAGATTTTTCTCATTCTTGAAGACCAGATGTATGTGTGTTTCTATCTTCTTTTTATCTGTGAAGTATACTTTATAACCTTTCGTGTTGTCATCGTAACCCACAAATATTCCTGGCTTCGCCTTAGCGTCCCATTTCTTTCTTGTCTGTTTTGGAATGTATGCGTAGACTTGCGTTCCAAATATTTTTAAAAACTTGAGGTTGATTCTTTTTCCGGACCACAGTTCATATGGAGTTTTCTTCTGTTCCCTGCTGTTTCCTGTCCTGTTGAGCACAAAAGCCGCTGCATTCACGGCTTCTGCCCACAGTGATTTCGGTAGATTTTTACCTAATAGCGCTGTCCTTGCTGCTTCGACAAGAGTTCTATTTTCACGTTCTGCCCTTCCGTTTTGTTGTGGGCAATACGCTACCGTTCTTTCATGTTTAATTCCTTGTTGGTTCAATAAATTCGTTACATCCTTGTTGACGTACTCTAATCCATTGTCTGTTCGCAGTGTGTTTAATTCACAATTTGTCTCCTTTTTCATTCTTCGTATGAAGTTCTCTAGGCACCCAGGAACTTCAGTTTTCTTCTTCAAAAAATACACCTTTCTGAAGTTTGAATAGTCGTCTTTGAATAAGAGGAAATATTTCGATCCTCCAACCGAGTCCTCTTCCATCGGTCCGCATAAATCCGAATGGACTAACTCCCCGATTTTCTTTGAAAGGCTTTTACTTTCCTTGAAGGGCTGCTTGTGTAATTTTCCAAGTGCGCATTCGTCGCAAAAGGGATCTCCTTTCTCTTTTACTTCTATTCCGTGATCTGCCAGCACTTTCCTGACATGCGGGTAATTTTGATGAGCAAGTCTCTCATGCCATACCTGCAATTCACCCTTAACTTTTCTCTCATCTGTGACTTCCTGACTAACAAGAGTTAGCTTGGGTTGTATTATCTGGAACTTCATTTTGTAAAGTTTATTTGTTCGAGTTCCAACTGCCATGACTTCATCTCCTTTCAATAAAGCACATTCGTTATCATTTGATTTCATTGTGAGCCCTTTATCTAAAGCGGTACTCATTGAGAATAAATTGAACTGTAACTTTGGTATATACAATACATTTGACAAGTATCTTTGTTTCCAATTTTTTTTATCGAACGCTTTTATATCTATATTGCCTTTACCTTGAGCATGTATAATTTCTCCGTTCCCTGTTTTAACTGCTATTGGTTCTGCTAATTCTTCATAATCAGCTAGCCATTCTCTTCGACCCGTCATGTGATTGCTCGCTCCTGAGTCGAATATCCAGGTATCCCTTGAGTCTTCCATGCCTTTCGCTGGTAGTGCCAACGTTTCGATTCCTAGTAAAGCGTCTCCTCTTGATTGATTGTCCTTTTTGGATTTTAGCCATGCTGGTCGTTGATCCTCCGGTAAGTTGTACCAACATTCTGCTTTCCAGTGACCTGGTTTTCCACACTTGTTGCAAACACCCGGTTTTCTGGATGTTTCCTTTTTTTCATTGCCTTGCCAGCGTTTCTGAAATCTATTTTTAGCAATTAGAGCGCTGTTTTGTTCCTCAGAACTGTTCCTTATTTCTTCTATTGCTAATCGTGACGTTAATTTTTCAATTGTGCGCTCTGCTTCTGCCGTCGACTCCCATGCTGCTATGAAGTGGCTGTATTGGTGTGGTAGGGTCATTAGAATTTTTGTTATTACCATGCTATCTGATACTGTCTCGCCTATCGACTGTAGTTTATGGCGCAGGTCCATTATCTTAGCTATGTATGTTCCGATATCATCTTGGGGTTCTTTTTTCATGTTAAACCATTTCTGTTGCATTAGATGAATGCTCGTCTGAGTTTTATTTTCATAAATTTCATGTAATTTGTTCCACATCTCATGTGCTGATGTACAGTTAATTAGATATAACATTGTTTGCTCACCCACGTTCAGAATGATTATTTTTTGTGCTTTACCATCAAGTTTGGTCCAATTCTTTACTTCCTTGACGTGTTTTTCTCTCGTTTCCATCGTTGCTCCCGCTGCCGGTTCAGGTGGTTTTTCCGTAGTTCCCATGGCGATATCCCATGCTTCATGAGCCATTAGCAGAATTTTTATTTGAAATTTCCATATATTCCAGTCTTCTGGTTTCATCAGTTTGCCTATTTTCACTTGTTCTTGTTCCATTTTCTTGGCTTTTTCGCACTTCGCACACGGCAGGCTAACCTCAAAAATAGTCTTACTTTTCGAACAATATTTTTCTACTTTTCGGCAAATTCCCGTTCAAACTTTTCTCACAGCTTATTTCTGGGCCCATAACCTGTTGTTATTTAGGTAGAAATAAATTCTCTCACTCAGGATTGCTGTGATTGACAATTATATCTCTTTATTAATAATCTCAGAAAACATAGTTACGACACGCTGGTTTTTGAACAGAAAGGAAGAAGCCACACACAGGTGTATAAAAGCGACGCGCGCAGCCAGATATCTAAATTTACCTTACGCGCATGACGTCATGTATTTCTATTCAAATTGAAACTCAATCTTTACTTTTCTTACAATTCACATTGATTCTATAGTTTTCTCTTTCAACGATTATAGATTATAGGTATATATTATAATTGCATATCTATAATTCTGAGGCCATGTGGGCGAGAAAGATATTATTGGTTATTAGAAATCGGTCTTATCTGAAAATCGCAGTAATTTTCTTAAGGCAATTAGGAAATTTTCCTTGACTTTTTCTTTTCCTTCCATATGGTCAAAAATTTCAAAGAGTCTCCATAATGCTTTCCATAGATTTCATAGTGTTCTGTATTATCTATACCTGGTAGTGATAGATATTGAAAATGTGCTGTATCATAGTGCTACAGTTCACTCGAAAGCTCGGTATAAAAAGGAATGAACAATAATATTTTACTCTAATTTCCTGCATTGCACAGGTGATGAAACATTATATAGATATAAATCATGTATCATTACATAGCTATTTTAACTAGAGTAGCATAAAAATATCAAACATTGAGGCTCATCCAATTCAACATCGGACTTTAAGATTCTTGGGTAATATGGTGCAATACTTTGAGACACTTTGGGCAAAGTGATTAGGAATATTCTGTAATAAACAATCATGAATAGACGTCTGGGTGGCGGTTTAAAGTGCAGATAACACTGGTAAAGAAAATCGATCGAAACCGACTGATTAAATGTGAATCGAATGAATCGTATTTTCAGGTCCAAAATATCGAATATAATATGGAATATAAGATTATAGTTCGATTGTTTTTTTATTTCAAAGTACTTCTCATTGAAATGCTCTCCGCAATGATGCATATGTATACAACGGAGGAAAAAAAATAAAACCTTCTACATCGTAAATTCCTCAATGGATCTGGATCATATTGGGTATTGAATTAAAACTGATCGTATTAAACTAAATAAAACTAATAACAGCAGGCGAACGCATTTCAATTTTCAAATAAGTCGTATATTTCTCATCATCATTTTCATAGTTCACTTCATTTATATATTATTCTCACTTCATCACTACATTGTTGAGCGAATATTAATGTACTAAGTATACGTAGGTATTGTACCAACTACTGGCGGCATAGCATAACACAACCAAAATTCGGAATGTACCTAACTGCCTATTTATTCGGCTTTCGGCATGTCTGTTATTGGCTTGTAGTTCTACTACGGAACATCTACAGATACTTAGTCATGATTACAGAGATCCAGATCAAGTTTAACCAAAATTGCTCACATATACCCATATCTGTGTAGTATATTGTAAAATTACATGCTGTGAAGTCCCACTCTTATCTGAATCAGAGATATCACGCTGACGGGGTGGTATATAAATATAGTTTGATAAATTGGGGTGAGTTTAGATTGAAGCCACACTGATTGTCGAACCATTTCTAATACAGCGACGTTAATATAATACTTATATACAATGGTTATTGCTAAGAAGTATGTGCTAAGTAAATATTTCCAAGGGGAGCCAAAACGTTCAGATTTGACTTTGGTTGAGGAAGAATTACCTCATTTGAAAGATGGTGGTGAGTATATATAAATTTTTAAATCTGCAATCCGATCAAGACATAACAAGATGTATTATGGGAATTATTCTACAATTCCATTGAAATACTTGTTCCAGTTCAAAACAGCTGTATGTAGTATTGTTATTCTGTTATTACTATTATGTGATATTGTTATTTTTGCTTTTCACGTTCCCGAGATAGGTGTTACAGCCATGGTTGTTCAGGGCGATATAGTTTTCTACTAATATTTATAAATTCCCTGGCCTAGACAGAAATACGGTCGTTTTATAGGTAGATCAATAACTTGGAGACTATTTTGTATTAAAAAGCTTGGTATAAAGCAATTCATGGTTAATGTTATCCGCAAAAAGGGCAGTCATACTACGATACAAACCAAAAGTGTGAGAAACTAAAAGAAAACATGGTTTTGCATGTGATAATTATTATTTACAACATTCTAAAAAATCATTATGTATAAGAAATGATCTGGGCATGGCCGCTCATTCATGCTTATTGTTAGATCGTTCGATTGAGGGTATTGAGCAGACGGTGAGTTGAGCAAACAGTGACGGGAGGATTTGAAAATATGTTTGATGCATTTGTTGGGGTACTGCGAGGTGAAAATACTGGAAAGGCTGTTGTCAAAGTTTAACTTCATTTTATTTCGTAAATCTTCTGAATCACACTTATATATTTTTATAAAAATTTACAAACGTATTGTATATCTAAATTGAGATAACAATTCACAATATATGCTGTGATGAGTATTTATGCCTCAATGACGTTTCAATTCTACCAAATTAGAATTTCCTGTAGAATTCTTTCCCCTCATTGTTATTACTGCCAACGACACAAATTCGCATGCACAGGTATAATACCAGAGAGTTATAAAACAGCTGTAACATAATTGAATAACTTCAGTTTACTTTGAGACTTCGGTCTGAGATTATAGCATAAAACAGTTACGAAACAATCTGAGGATATTTTTGATGCGTTTCTTGAGATAGGAGCAGATAATACTGGTGAAGATTTTGTCAAAGTTCAATTTTACTGGACCTTATCCGAAATATGAGAATGAAGCGTGCAAAAGTTACCGCTATCTCATGTTAGGAGGAGTAGTCCCAAGACAATTATGTTACAAGTATACGCATTACCTTGCAAACATATCTAATAGCACATTGTAATTATAAATCGACATGCAAAATGAAAGACAAACTCTGGTTCGAGACAGGCTTCAGCCGTGTTGGTGAATAAGTATAATACTTTGCAGTGCCATAGTTAAAGCTATGTCTTTAATCTAATCTTCTTTCTAAATCTATAATCAAATAATTACACACAAACTTAATCTAAGCAGTCGGTCACAATACATCCATATTTTCTATAAAGCTGACATGATCGAATGAATGTATCATGTAACAAATGTATCATGTGTAATTTTATCCACATATTTATAACTATACCGACTATTTAAACCAAAACTAGTTGCCTCTAAATGAGCACCTCTGATACAAGGCTGGGATACAAATAAATACCTCACACGCATGACGACATGTCAGTTTATCATCAATGTGCTAAGATATACCCATCGGCAAGGCAAGTGTATAATTGCGCTTGTCGGGTGCGCGGATAGCGTATAATTATAATCCCACCTAGACCAATATTCGCAACAAGAATGAGTTCCGTATTTGCTCTCTATCGAGTAATTAAACCAGTGCTATTGAAAAATCGTTTTCAATCCAGCAAATCGACTTCAATACGTACAATGGTTACTGCCAAAAAGTATGTGGTTAGTAAATATTTCCAAGGAGAGCCGAAGCGTTCAGATTTGACTTTGGTTGAAGAGGAATTACCTGTTTTGAAAGATGGAGGTAAGAATATGAAAACTTGTGAATCTGTAATCCAGACGAGCTAAAATATATTGTAAGAATTGGTCTAAAATTAAATTAGAATACTCTTCGTTCAAAGCAGCATGTGGCATTGTTATGGTGAAGGATTTGAACAACGAATAATGTATCTCTCGTAGAAACGACTTGAGTATCCCATGGAGTGTTGTAGCTATAATTATTAACAACCGGTTATGACATTATTAGGTGAAAAGTGATTTGGGTGTGGTAAATTCATGCGTTATCAAATTATTAATCAGATATATTGAATGGAAATATAATCTTGAACTCTAGGTTTCGGTACCTGTATCGTTTTCCTATTTTCACACAATATAATACGGCATTATTTAATAGAATGAAGTGAATTAAACTTTACTAAAAGATAATTACTATTTCAGAATATCTCGTCGAGGCAGAGTTCTTATCTGTTGATCCGTATATGAGGCCATATGTCTACCGATACCCACTGGGAATAACGATGATCGGATCCCAAGTAGCTAAGATCATAGAATCTAAGAATGCTAACTTCCCAGTCGGTAAGCGTGTCGTCGCTAATGCTGGCTGGCGGTCACACACAATACTTGATGAAAATGCAGGCGGACATTTCGGCCAGCCTCCATACATACTACCTGATTTCGGTAAACTACCCGCGTCACTTGGTCTAGGAGTACTAGGCATGCCAGGGTAGGAATTCCGATAATCTGGGAATTGGTGCTCAAGTATTCAATACGCCAATACATTTATGTCCGTGAATTTTTATAGTACCATCCAACTGTACCAACATTTTCTCATTCATCAAGAGTATGATCGTTGAGATTGAGTGCTGTGAAAATGTACAAAGTTATTTCTGAGCTTATCTTTGACTGTTTCATCCACAAATAATTGCAAGGAATAAATTGCTTGTTAAGAAAAAGGAATCACATCAGAAACTGTCGGGGGGGATTATCATATGCTCACGTCAACTAATATTCAATAAATGAAATACAATGATTATAGGAACACTGCATATTTTGGTTTCATTGAAATCTGCCAGCCAAAAGCTGGAGAAACGCTAGTTGTGAGCGGAGCAGCCGGTGCAGTCGGATCTCACGTTGGACAGATAGGAAAGATTCTTGGCTTAAATGTAATCGGGATAGCTGGTTCCGATGCAAAGTGCAAATGGCTCAAGGAAGAGCTAGGATTCGATCATGTAATAAATTACAAAACCCAAAATATCGGCGCAGCTTTGAAGGAGGCTGCTCCTAACAAAGTCGACTGCTATTTCGACAACGTATGTCTGAATTTTCATATTTTCGCAGTAGAGTTTCCAGTATCCAATACTGCAGCCAGGATCAAGCCTAATATTTTCCAGCCCATTATTTAATTGTGTTGTTATTCGTGGTTTAAATAGGTGGGTGGAGACATTTCCGGCATTGTACTGAATCAAATGAATAATTTTGGTCGTATCTCAGTATGCGGTAGTATTTCTGTGTATAACGCAGACCTCAGTGCATTGCCCAAGAGTGCGGTAATCCAGCCAGCTTTAGTTTTCTCTCAATTGAAAATGGAAGGATTCCTAGTTTTACGCTGGCTAGATCGTTGGCTTGAGGGTATCGATCAGAATCTCAAGTGGATACAAGAAGATAAGTTGAAGCATCGCGAAACGGTAACGCACGGATTCGAAAATATGTTCGACGCGTTCGTAGGAATGTTGAAAGGAGATAATACGGGAAAAGCTATTGTCAAAGTATAACTATATTTTATGCAGCGAATCTTCTGTATACAGTTATAGATTTATACAAATTTTCCCTGAACAAATACATGTAAATCGAGAAGCCCCTTTTTCAGATACATTCAGGTCCATCGATATATTGGCTACCAAGGCTTTCGTGAAAATTGGAGCCGAAACAGATTGTATATATTTTTTGTATAAACCTATGTATCACAGATATCTCAATATCGTGTGGAATTTAATTTTTTCAAAACAACCTCAGGTCGGAATTCGATTGTGGAACAAAACATATATACAGTTCGTTTGTTTGTGACAGGTTTCTCTGCCTTTATGCCAAACAAAAATCAATTTTTCAGTCATTTGGCATCCGGCATCAGGTAGCTGATCAAAAATACTACAATACTCGCATCATTCTCAGAGTAGACACATATATTTTTCCATCAATCTAGACTATGAAACGAATCAAGTGTTATCTGGCATAGAAATTTTGCGTATCCTTTTCAATTTCTTATATATGTTCTTAGTTTTTTTAATTTGGTCAAGGGAGGAAATTGGATAGTCAATGCAGTATACCTGTACACGATAAGACGAATGGGATGTAAAATGAAGTAAACATTCAGAGATCACGAGGAATATGGATATTAGAATTATTTTTTTGTATCTATGTTTTATTCAACGCTTATTACACTTCAAAGTTAAACGATATTCATATATGCGAATATTTTTCAAAAAAATGTTATTCACAATTGAACAGCTCTATAATATATCTATCTATCTATCTATCTATATATATAATATACCTAACAAAAATACTTGGGCGCGGAATGTTATATATATAATATATTCTTTTTTTTCTTTTAAGCATTATGTATTCGATATATATTCTTAAGATCAAAAAGGCCTCACTGCATTACTGCAGAATTATACATACAGGTATGTAATTATAAGTGCGCTGATCACTATTCATGTGAATATCTATACCTATACTATGTATATAGCGTAATGTGTACATGAATGCAAGATAATGGATATCAATTCATTAAATTGGTCCTATTAGTTACCATAGTTCGTTGGATATGCATATTTTTCGATATCTCAATGCCCTCTCCTCATAACTTCGACATATATGGTCAGATTACAGATATGTATATGTATACTATGTACTTACAAGTTACACATATTCAAAAATATACTCGATATATCATAATTATCGTGCAGCTGTTGCATCAAGTATATACGGCTGCATAATATCTACTTATACAGGTATATCCACTATGAATATTAGTAATTAGGTACGGATTCAACTGAATGTGTATATAACGGTTATATAGCATGTGTAGCACCTGGCTCCGAGTTTGATACATCGTAATATAAAATCTATATATTATTTAATGTATACATAAATTGTATAACTTCAAGACCTTCCAGACTTTCAAGAAAATCCAAAAAAAAAGTTAACTGTATATAATATTAAACTTATAATAATTCCATGTTCACGCGCAGTCACCAATACTATCATAATTTATCATTACGACAGGTTTTGATTTTCCAATTATATTATAAATTATTGGCCTAACTAATTATTCGATAATAATGTCCTATAGAGTGAGATAAATTATAGTCGCGATTAAATTCCAATACTTCCGAGTGACACGTACGTGTAGTACGCCACTAGCGGGCATTGCACGGAATGCCTGAGCTGGGAATGAAAATATCTAATATTACCTATTCATCGGGATAATTCTGTTATTTAGCGATCTATACATATATAGATGCATCGCGTATATTTTCATCGGCGCAACCCATGGAATAATTATTTACCGTATTGTTAAAACAAAGGTTGGAAATAGTCGTTGAATGAAATGAAATTTGAAATTGATTTTGGATAGCTATTTTTTAATCTATCATGTACTGCAGATTCGCTTCAAAGCTGTAATAGCATTATCATTATTATTTACACGGCTACAATGAAGCGTTTGTTAAATAAAAATTTTTACTCTCTATAATAATGGCACAGTACTTCATCAAGAGTAGTGCCATCTTTTTACATCAATCTTCTTTGGTATACGCACTTTATCCAGTACTTCGTTGATTTCAGCTGTTGCATGGGTAACGACAATAACAGAAGCAATAACAAATAATATAATTACAAGAAAGAAGAAAAAAAAAACAATAAAAATGTCATTAATTATGCCAAAGGTATTTGAGGTCTACCATTCCATATAGTGGGCAAGACCATACGCTCGAAATTGACTTTATTGGAAAAATGGGTCGCACACAATATGTTCTGATGTTATTCAAAACTTTACGTATATTCATAGTCTACGAATAATTTGTCATTTCCTTCATATCTACACATTGATAAGTTCGTTAAATGTAACATTTTCCGAACAATTTTTTATTGTGTGCATTATTGAAGTATTGTCATTCATTAATTCATTGACGAGATATAAATATGCAAGAATTATTTGCACATCGGCAGGTTCATCTGAACTACGAATAAGATCTTAAAGTAAAAAAGAAAAGCAAAGACTTAGAAGATTGGAAGAAGGAAAAACGGAAAATAAATATACTGAAAGAGTTCGAATTCAAATACTCAGGTGCAAGTGGAGTAGGTATGTCTCACAACGTTTCGATCAACTATACCACCTTTGCGACTATTTTTTAATGCTCCTCATATCCATTATGGTGGTACAATGGTTTCTGATCATTATTATCGCCAATGCCTTCTCTGTTATAATTTCTAATCTACGTAAACTTTTAAAAAGTTTTTCAGTTATTTACGGAACCTTTTTCGAAACGGTACTTATACAACTTTATGGAATAGAAGGCCTCAATAAATTATAAAACACGTCGTACCTATATATATATATATATATATATATATTCATATTTATATTATAGTTATTATTATATTATCACGTATAACTACATCGCCGATGTACAAAATGATTAATTTTGATCGCTTCGGGAAAATATCTCTAGAACTAAGCATTAAAATACAGAAATAATTTCGCCACAAAACTTCCAGGGTTCTGAGTACATAATTTTCTTCTAATCTCAAAGCCCGACAAGTTTCGTGAGAGAATTCGTGTATGTTGATTAGTTCTCGAGATATTTGGATCGGTATATATTTGAACGAATCACCCTGTGCATACATATCATTATGGAAACGTCGATAGATCCAAAACTGTACAATAGGATTATAGAACGATTTTTCATAAGGTATACATAATTATTATCAATATTTTTGAGAACTATGCAGCGATAAAGTGCGTAAGGATAAGAAAAAATCTCGATAACGTCGATGCATCGGGATTGCAAAGTTTTCACAAACATCACCGACCTACCCTCGCTATCATTTTGATAAAAACAATGGCGCTAAGGACCTGCGTCATTCTATGAGCCCAGTAGAGTCTGAAAAAACCATTAAAAAATTATTGATTATCATATATAATACGAAAATACTAAGATAAAGTTAAACTCACTTCAGAAGTCGACTCCTAGCTTTGGTCAAACTGTCTGGGGAGTCTTTTAAAACATATTTCCTGATTCCGAGCATGTATTGATGAACGTACGCATCCCAGTCAAGATTTGTCATATCAACATTATAGTCATTAGCATCACTGGTAGTTCTAACATCTTTAGCTAAATTCCTCATGTTCTCAGCGTCGAATATCCACTCGTTGATGGAAAAAAATTCGCCGGTTTTAGCCGCTTTCGCAAACCTTCGGGTAATCTTGACCATTCTGTAAATCAATTTTATTCAGATCAATATCAGAATTGATTATTTTTTGGTCAAATGCTTCTTGACTAGATCGAAACCGAATATTACAAGGTGCGAGCATTATTATATGATCGCTTTATTCGAGACACACATTTCGGTAATAATAATTATAAATCAATCTGTCTTTGATAATTAAACACGCGTTGATATTATATCGAGTCAAATTGAATTTCAACTGAGGCGTACGATGAATCGGAAATTTTAATATTTCATAACTGCAAGTACAAATGTCACTCGCATTTATTATCGCATATAAAAATTGACAAGAAAATCAATTAAATCGTCGTAATCTCATAGTAATTAGACTCTGGTATAGGATTAAAAGAATATCACGAGTTAATCCGATGATTAGATTCTGTATAAGATATAGTTTGTTATGTACTCACATTGGATTACCACCCTGGAACCTGAGAGCCAGGTCGAGTATAAAGGCGGGTAAAAAGTGTAAAATTCCAGCCAGCAACTTGTGGATGAATTTGTTCGTTCTGAACGTGAAGCCGGGATACCACATGACGTATTTTGACGGAGAATCGATCGCGTGTTTTCTTGTGAGTTGACCGAATTCCGCCCACCTATGAATAGCGGTGAATAATGAGGAAATATACGTATGAATCTACTGCCTGTGATCAATCTCTGACATTGAACATTTGTATTATACTGAAATTCCATTTAATTCTCCATCCAAGTCAAAAGCGCCTACAAATTGACTCAGCTTTTTCTTCGCATTAGAGTGTAAAGGTAGAACCTTTGATAAAACGAAGATACGAATTACCTGATTGGGTTGAACGGACCGCTCGTGCAGTTGTATACTTGGAGTACTTTTGGCCTACGCATAACGTTGTGCCAAGAGGCGCAAATCAAGGTGTTAACGACGTGATCTATTGGAACGACATCGACGACTAGATCCGCGTTGCAAACGATACTTCGGATAGTTCCTCGGCCAATTTCCATCATAATGCCTGAAGATGGATCAGAATTATTTAGTTCCGAGATCGAATTGTATGATGGGATGTGATCTATAGAACTCTGCTTCATAATTCCGACGTCTAACGCCAGAAGATTTATTGTTTTGCAAGCTGCGGTGATAAATCAGTCACTAATTGTAAGTTATATCGCGTTCCATCATTCGAGATTATCTCGCAGCCCCTCAAACGACCGTTATTGAAAGGTTTCAAATGATATACATCGCTCGGTTCAATCGGCTTATCGTTAGGCGACAATAGTTTGAAACTCGATACCTTCAGATCCTTTTGTTAGGTATTTGCTTTCACCCAATTAGGTACACTGTGAAAAACTTGATACCCCAAACTCTACACGGACACCTATACACCACACCCAGTTCGTATATTCTAACAGCCAATTATACCCACGTCCCCATAGATCTTGAACAGTTTGAAAAGAGAGAGGAAGAAGGAAGAAAAAATATGGAATAAAATAAAGAGATAAGAAAGTACGAATACAAGAAAAGAACACACCTGTAATTCCACACATGTTATCCACCCATCCAGGAAACGGTTCCTGGTAAGCAGCGCAGATAATGCTGGGCCTGACTATGGCTACAGGTAGACCAGCGCCTTTAGTGGCAATAACTTGTTCCGCAAGTCCTTTCGTTAGTGTGTAAGTGTTCGGATGTTTTCCAATTAGTCTTTTCTCCAGGATTGATAGAGTCTCGTCATCCAGATTCTGGCACATTTCAATCACCGCTTGAGGCTGAATTTTAGTACTGTAAAATCGGTTCTCCTAATTTCTTATTTTATTTATTTACTTATTTTATCGACTTTTCAATCATATAAACGGTTTTTTTTTTTCTTTCAAATTCGTTCTATCAGGGACGAACTTACCTGTAAACCATCTCCTTAACCCTCGTTTGATCAGCGTTGCTATATGCGGTACTGACGTGGATGAAACTGACCAAATTCTGCATACTTTTGCATAGATCCACCATGCGTTCGGTACCTTGTGTGTTTAAGTTAACTGCGACTTTCAAGGGCTCGTCAAATCTGACTGTTGCTGCACTGTGGAAAACTACTGTCACCCTTTGAATCAGCATCGCTTTGTCTTCAGGACTGATGCCAAGTTCTGGTTGGGTAACGTCGCCCTTGATAGGGACAACCTTGTTAAGACTACCAGGGAATTCCCATCGAATTCTGTTGAAAACCTACCAGGAAAATAGCAAACTTATACATCCAAAGTTTTCTGCTTAAAAAAAGGTGAGGAATTTCTTAGCATTCCATCAAAGATAAATGGAGGAACAGAATTTCAGATACTTCGAAGAACTCTCTGAAGCATTTCAGGAATTTTAGGATCTCTGGATCTTTTTCCTGGGTCCTGCTCACGACTGATCGGTACAAGGAAAAGAATGTTCTATCATTCCAAACCGTATTTGTCATTTATTTCTGGTAGGTAGAATGCGAGAGGTGAAATATACGTACGTGGGCTTTTTATTGTTACACAATCATATATAGAAGATAATAAAAGGCATATAGGTAAAGGCAACGTGATTCATTGGTCGAGCATATAGGTACGGTTATACGAATCTAGATTCCCGCTATAAAGATAAGAATTGAGTTTAGAAGTTAAATATCGTATTGGTTTTATGTTATCATTTTCTTATTATACTGCAGACTTGTAGACATTTCTCAATCGCGTTTTCTTTTTATATATTTGGAACGCGAACGCGAGTGTCAAAATCAGCAAAAGTTTAATATGATATTACTCAATGTTGTATAACTTCTAGGATCTCAACGTTAATCTAACAATCTCATGCCACTTATTCAACGATCATGTGTAAATCTCGTCCTTGAACACCTCTACGTGGGTATACCGCGTCTGGCCAAGTGAAAGAAGTATACAATATTCCATTTGATCCTTTTTTTCTACCAATCGATCGATTATCTGACCTAGTCGACAGATGGCACTCATCATCGTGCAGAATTGTCTCAGATTATTCAATTAGAAAATAAAGTAGCCGTTTATTTTCGTCCAAATTTTATCAATTTTGACTTCCATTCGAAATCTCCATTCGATATCATCGCGATTAAAATATCCTCGACCACTGACATTAGACTTATGTTATCATGCTAACGAGTTAAACATTCCTCCCAAATGGTCAGGTCAACCGTCGCCGCAAAATATATTTATATCATCATCACCGATTTTAGGAGGAAGATAAAATTAGGAGAAAAAAAGTTGAAGAAATTAGGTGATACCTTTTTGTAAATATCCAGACTTTGAATGTTCAAAAATGGATTTTTATCAGTGAGCATATCTTTTGAGAATGAATGTGAAAACTTACTGGATTGTCCATGAGCTCTTGATACCGCTGTTCAACCGCCTGGCCTTTTTTCGACCGGATAAGTACGTAGATTGTACTCAGTCTCGGACAGGACCTCAGCAACTTTTCCAGAAGTGCTTTGCCCAGAAATCCCGTAGCACCAGTAACTAGGATGACAGCATTCGCGAAAAAGGATTCTATGGACCCTCCAGCCGCGCTGGCCTCGTCATTTGGGTGTTCAGCGTCAGTCTCTGCATTCGTCGTCCCCATTTTTCTTTCTGTCTTCTCTTTTTTTCTTCGTTTTTTTAACTCCGGCGAGAAGTTAGCAACGGATCGCTAACGGCTGGAACAAAATTACAGAGATAAAAATACAGCTTGGAATTGATCGACGTGTTCGTTGATACATTTCGACACAAATATATAATGCTCCAACGTTCATCAAAGGAATTCTATACACGGTGAATTCCTAACGTTCTTCCACCAAGAATCGTGTTCAGGTGACCGAGAGTCGACATCGGCAATCGTTTGCTACTAGACAGCCAATCGAAGACTCGGTAGCCACTAAAACAATTGCCCATTTCGAGTCTCGGCCGCCTTAACACGACTCTTGGTGGACGGACGTTAGGAATTCACCCTGTGTCTACAAAAGCAACAACCAAAGGAGCGAGGCAATAGCTCGGTGAATAGTTGCTCGGATGAATCACCCTACCGAAAAGTACCGATGAATAATGAAGATCCAAATTTCTACGGGCTTAATATCTACCCTGGCGTAGCGTGGCTGTGGTATTGAAGACGGGGATTATATCCGAGTAAGCTAATGCCTCTGGCTTTAGCGGTATGGCTAGAAGTTGATAAAGAATCGATCGCGGGTTATAACTATAAATGATGCTATAGTTTAAGTGAGCGTTACAGCTACGTAGCTAAAGTCTGGGTTACTATTTCGAAGACACTTGAACTTATTCACGGGGTTAGTAGAGCTACGTGGCCGGCATTTACAATGAGAATATCAAAGTATCCCTAATCATTGAGGGCAACAGTCATTTCCTGCTTCGATAAAATGAAAAGGGAAAAATATATATCAGCTATTACCTACTTTGCGGTATTGTGAGTTTCTTTTTTACAGAGCCGTATATCTGGGCTCGAAATCAGCTGGTGTTCAAACTGTTGGAAATTAGCTTTAGAACTGTTATTTATAAGACTAATTTCCATCCCACCAGACCGACAGAGTATATCGCATGAGTAATTTTAAAACAAGAGCAAAATACTTGCGGCAGTTCTTCGCAGCTGAATATTTTACGGTGGAGCAAATGAAATTTTTAAACGATTACCTCGATTCTTTTTTTTCGCAGGAAGCTGCCTTCCACTTTTGTGACTTTAACCGTAGAATAAAGAAGATTGCAATGCGGATTCTTCCAGCAATGTAAAACCCGAACTAATTGTGAGTTCAAATTAGACAGAACCTTCCCGTTGCATAAACCGAATATATCCGGTAGAAGGTCGCCATTGGCACTACGCTCGTATTTTTTAACGTCAAAGATACGTTATCAGATGAGTTTGTGTTACCAGTAATAAACCAGTGTGGTCTACAGTGTGTTCGTGGTAAGATATTGAAAAAGGTTTTTTTTTTTACATTTTCCGGGCTATGCGGATCACCGCGAAAAAAATCTCTCGTATTAAGTTATTGGAAAGAAGGTATCTCTTTCGTTCTTGCTGCTAGTTTGAGTATACTTTAGTTCTTAGGTCATACGCTCGATATTCCCAAGCCTCGATTATAAGTATGACTAGTTTGTTTCGAACAGTCGGTTTGCGAAAGTGAAAGAAAAATAATATGAATAGAGTAACAATGTGATCCTTGGAATTAGTCGATTGCATTGATTATTAAGGACGAAATTTGCGAGACTGTATATCAGCGATGAAATAGAACACAAGTGTATTGACCCAGAGAACTAAATCTGAGAGATTAGGGTGAAGATCCAAATATTACCGCATCTGTCGATGACGAAATCTGGGTAATCTCTGGCATAAGAGATAACTAAACCGTTTTTATCAAACGTTGAACACGAGTCCGAAGATCTAATCGCTCTGTTTCGAATTCTTTCTTTCAGTCAAGTGTACAGGCAATATGATAGTTACACGTGTATGGAAAAGTCTTCGGAGTTTGCCTATATCGATTCCACGAAAACCTTGGTCTATCTGTTGAAGTCAAACACTTACGAGGGCTTCGCGGATTTTTCTTTTTCTGTTTGTTTAGAACAGTTGCTACAAACACGTGCAGATTGTGAATGAAAAATTGTAAAGAGCATCGATAGGGTTCACCCCTTTTACTAATCTTGTATAAAGAATATCGCCACTTATCGTGGCACGTTTTATCGGACTTGCGTTCCAATTCGACTTTTATAAAGGTTTTCAGACCTTATATTAATCTACTACACACGATTGTGCATAGAATGAATTTGATGGTGCAATCTGCAGCCGGCGATATTCAATCTTGAATAATTCAAACGACCGATACACCTTCTTGACACGTTCTCAAAACGGAACTAGTAAGTTAACGTGTCCGACATCCAGAGAACAGATTGATATTACGGTTCGTCGTTAGGTCACGCTATCTATTCCCTTATAATGAAATGGCGATTTTTTTTTTCACTTTCTTTATTTCGACATATTTTACAAGATTATTTCTTGCCTAATTTCGGACCATCCTCGTGAACGTCACAGAAAATTGCAGTATATCGACGTATACGAATTACTGGTGAATGTTAGCCATCAAGTTTCACAGCTATAAAAAAATCGCGCTTGCACTATAACGCAAAATACGGCACTGCGTTTTTATGAGTACGTCGATCGGCCGCACCGCTGAACTGATCTTCGATATAGTTCATCGAGAACCAATATCCGCAGCATGCATATCTTTGTGCCGATTCAGATTAGGCTAAATCTTATAGAGATTTATAACCACCAATAGGAATATAATTAGACATTAGAGGATTCGCGATAATTCGTTGATTATTATCATTTCGTAATGATTGGTGATAAATGACTGTTCATAAATATAACGTGAAGTAATATTCTCAAGAGTTATAACATTTTTCAAATCGCAGATCTCACTCGTGACTCACAATCAGTTCATGCATATATCCATATATATTACGCGATTATAATTTGGCTATTTAAGCGATGAACCGGTCATCGCCTTACAACATTCACAGTTACAGAGCTTCAAACAAGATTTTATAATGTTCACTGCTCGCATAATGGGATAAATAATCTCCGTGCAAGGTCTAACCGCAAAGGAAATATAAGTTTCAGTTCACCGTACTTCTTATTTGTTCTCCCTTTTCCTTCAAGTTTCATCAATTCTGCTTCGAAAATCACTTACCCTGCATTTAAAATCTGCAGCAGCAAGGATTTGCCTCATGCTTTTGGTCAGATGACGTTATTTTTAATCGTTCTATATGCGAATATTATGCGATGATGAATAAATCATTTCTATTAAAATGTATTACCATATGAGTATATATATACTATATACATTACCGCGAATTCAAGGCCTTGTATAGTTCGCATCTTATATAGAAATAAATTATAAGATCGTAAAAAGTGTGTGAAGAATATCGACCGAGTTAGAGGCGATGTTATAACACATAATACCCACGTTTATTGATACAGCTGGACTACAGAGCCGCAGAGGCGGAATAACTGACGATAAATTTTATATTGGCTATGATAGAAGGAAAGAGAAGAACGAAGAATAAAACGGTGTTACATTGAACAGATCAAAAAAAAAAAGGATCAGTGCATCATTTCTGCATCAGCTGATTGGAAGACGACACAATAAACCGATGATAAACATTCCCAGCAATATTGAGACCAGGAGAAAAGGACCTATTAAAAAATCGGGCGTTCTAGCTGTAACACCAATGTTAATTTTAAACCTATTATAAAACTAGGTGAAAACTTTTACACCGGATTATACTCGCGTATCTTGACTAATGTATTACGGCCGAGTTCGCATATACCCTAATAACATATCTCAATTTTCATGGGCCCACGCGCCGTCCACATCCATGTCGTAATCATAAACATATTTAGAAATATCTGTACTAACGATAACTGAGTATACGTGATAGTGCGTGTGAAGTTATACATTGCCAAATATTACACACGTATACACAATGATTCGTGAATTCATTTAACTCGTCCGTCGTTTCAACTAATCATATTCATGGGCTGTACGCTGTCTGTTATCACAATGATAACCATTTCGCCATCAAGAAATGAATGAACATACATGGGAGTATATGCATTATTATGACCTCTGATCCATTATCTATTCATGCCTGACGTGGCTTTCCTTTTCACCCCCTTACATTATCTGTAAAGTAGTTGTGCACATGGTAGGGTCGCTCGAGCCGAAACAGAGATAAGCCGAATAAGAAATGGCGAGGATCGGTAAAGCCTGAAATTTCGGAGTACCGAATGCGTCTCCCTTGTTTTTCATCACTTTATCTACCTAAACCTAGTCACTAATTCACTATCCGAAACCTTTGTCTCGCGAAGTCGGGGTAAATAATTTATAATTAAGTCCAAATCGCTGCGACAGTCGTCTCATCATCAAATCCCAATGCCTTAGTCATGAGATTACTAAACAGAGGTGAATTCGAAATCGAGAATATGAGGTGGTTTCAAATGATCTAGACCTTGATTTGAAATTGAGATAAAACGTGTATTTTATGCGATCATAAACCGGTGAATGGAAAACTGCTGCACGGAGTTTTCAAACACATATTACGGTCGGAGTGATTCGAACAAAAATCTTCACAGAGTTTTTCTTTTTGAATTTGAGCGAAACTTTGTGAAGATACTTCATTCCTCATTTTTATTTAAACAACTGTGTGAATTTTTAGAGCTTATGGTAATACGCGAAATGTGTTATAATAATAGCCAACGCTGACCGGCCGGCTAAACCGACGAAGCTCTACAGGTATTTCGAGCCACCTAACGTACGCGCAAATCGAACCAAGTGTTTTTCGAAGCTAAGATCGACTCGGAATCGAAATGAACTAATTATAAAACAACACATCGTTACTTACGAGGATTAATTTTTATTCTTAGTTAAATCTAACGACTTTCGTGAATTTCTCCTCTCAGTCATTCTTATCCTATCTGTCAAGTAAAATTCACTAATAATTCCACAAACTCACTAGAATGATACGCTTACAGTCACACGCGGCTCTAAAGGTCGCCAAGACTTACTGCCTACTGAATAGGGGACACACTTTCATAGCTGAGGGGTGGGGTTGCTTTGTCGGCTCTAGCAGGTGTTCTTGAATCGCTAAATTCTACCACGAGGTGGCAGCTCCGACAAGGGTTGCTAAGGGATGAACAGGGAGTCCTCAGAAAATTGTTTCTCTCAGTTGTCTCGGCAGACTTCTGTTTTGAATCTCACATATGAACACAAATTCGGCAAGATCACGCCGAGGCCAGCACAATAAAAAAAAATTGTAACAATTCATGTTTCTATGTATACATATGTATATACATATATCTTCCTGACGATATGAGAGAATAACAGACTGGCTCGTAACAGATACAAAAGGCATCAGTAAAGTACGTTCCATGACTATCAATAAGTAGCAGGGATTATCATTCGTCCCAAGACGTTTCTTTCGAAGAATCTTACGAATCAAAATATAATATAGGTGTAGCTATTTCGATCCTCAGTATCGGTACGTTGTACTTTGAGTAATGTCACACTCATAGCTGACATGAGATTGTAAGTGAAGCACCGGTTCCAGTATCAACGTTATGTCTCTCGAAATATGAAACAATTATATGGACATGATATAAGGATTTCACATTTCTACTAGTGCATATAATTGAGGGTAGGGTAGGTGCGGCCTGTTCGGAACGTCGGAAGGTTTTTGGTGAGAATACTGCATCGCTGACAGTCAAGTGACACGTGTCCTTTGTTTAATATTACATAAACGCTTTTGTAATACAACGAGATTCGTTATGAATATGAAAAGAACAAGAAAAAGATAGAAGATAAGTAAACGAAAGAGAGCGTTCTGATTTTATTTATTCTAGGGTGATTAATGAAAATAAATCCAATCGCCTGTCCTCCCACCTAGGTGAATCTGTCGTGTTCGTTTTCAGATCGAATAATTCCGATTCAAAAAGCGAAGTTCAACTTTCTGAAACCTTTTTTTAGAATGCTTTTGCGGTTCAGCTTTACTCTGTACTTTAAGATATTATATTGTAAAATCGAAAATTATTTTTTTGGTACCCTTGAACTACTTTTAATTGCCCACTTGTGATTCACTGTGGGTATTGAGAAAATCAGCGCACCTTTCACTTGATCCATAAATAAAAAATAAGGAAAATAATTCGATTAACTTCAAATATTCAAATAATATTCAAATAATAATAAGCTTGATGCAAATTTGTTCTTATCACAAAGAAATGAGATTTGTTTCCGATACATCTGAATGACCATTGATTATATTTTGGCAACACCTATACGATTATATAGTTCTCTCTATCGACCCCAAGGCTGCGGTTTTTGTATTCACTGCAAGATTTAACGAAGAATAATGAAAATAACTGAATTGTTCTCGATTTTTATCTGCGGTCATGCAACCTTGTGTCCGGCATGCGAATGTACAATGCCTGCAATATAAACGAGCTGCTTTGCTGCGAATTTCCGTTCCGACCATACATTGAAACCACTGCAATTCATGGCTGCGCTTACTGCATTCATTATGTGTATAAAGATATCAACACTTTGGCAAAAGGTAAGTAGTTAGTTTCCGCGATGACTTTCTTTGATTGTTGTAATCATACGTATTGTTTAGAACAGCAAGAGAGAAATATCTAAAATTGCGTTTGGAATAAAAAGAAGTCGAGATACCGACGCGTTAATCAATCTTAATTATGTTATTTACTAGCCTACTTCGAGTTCTGAGCGGTTCACTGCTGCTTACATTGATAAATTTATGCATATATCTACTTCGTGTCCTCGAGGTCGGATAAGGATTTTTTTTTTCAAAATTTCAAAATCCAAGAGCATGACGAAATTTCGGGCAAGCCAGACCCAACGTGTTTGTTTATCGCAGCACGATTCTATATTTAGTACCGAGAGAATTATCTTGACTCGTCGAGAATGCCAGGATTCGCTTCTGGAAGTTTCGAAATTATATACCATATTATATCATACTCGGAAAACTTCGCAGAGAAAATGGCGGGAATGTCGACGCAGACCAGTGGTTGCGAAATTGTACGTACCTTTTTTTAGAACTGATTCGGCCGAAAGTAATCAAACTTCCAGTCAAGTTATAACTCTGGAAAACTCCGCAGTAAAGAAAAAGGAAAAAGAGAAGAAAAAAAAGTTGTTCTTTTTTTATCATCTGGAGATAATCAAAGAAAATATCTGTAGCTACTTTTAATTAGTTTAATGAAACTGGGGACGAATTATTTAACGTACAATTATCAACTCGTTTTATAAAATTAAGCCATAATTTCTGAGTCATACACTGACGTATGATTTTTATATAGGCGCACTAATTTTAGAATACGTTCAATATAAATCTCGAATGCTCTAAATTAACCGTGGGCGTAGTATGGCAGGAGAAAAGTTTTTATTCGGATAAAGAAAGTGACCTTTACTGATGTTCTTTCGTTGACTATCCATCACATCTCGAGTGCTATAATAAAACCGACCGATTGAGCAAATACATTGATAAATTTCAATGAATATTCACAACGCCGTCGAACTGGCTACTAAAATCCTTTCGCTTCTTAACCCGGCGGTCAAAAATATAAAATGAACTTCTCTTCAATCCATCTCTTGAGAGAACCTCAAAGTTGAGCTTTATTATCCCTAGCTCAGTGGTTGCTGAGATCGTCTACAGAATTTGGAAACTTGGCTTCAGTATTGCGAACTTGTTGAGTAATATTGAATCAACTCCTTCACGGCAATTTACTCAATTGGCTTCGTATTGGGGAAAATGGAGTAATGCCGGACAGCACTGAAGACGTGGCGATGCGAAAATCTGCAAACCATGCATGCAAATAATTATCAGCATTTTTGATTCGGCAGAAATTCGTAGTGTCCGGTTTTTGGTATCGTATGGCATTACAGGACTTTCCCTCATCAGCAATGATTCAGGGTAATGAAAAACTTGGCTCGGAAAATGGCAGGCGAGCATTCAAAATGTATTAATAAAGATAAAACCTCCTTTAGACCGATATTCCACGAGCTAGAATTCGAAAGTCGTTCCGATCCATCACGCTTGATAATAACTTGACAATGTCACGTGTCCTATGTCGTAACCCTCAAAGATATACATATGCATATTCAGTAAAACAATCATCGCGGTTGAATACTTATATACTCAGCTTTGAACCTGGTGAAGATGATATTGTACGTTGATTTTATTGTTAGATTTCATAGGGAAAAAAGATGACAGATGATGGAAGCTTGATTACTGCTCGCAAAAACATCTATAAATTAACGGATTTCTCAGTTTTTCCAAAGTTCGATGACTGAAAAAAAAGTAGTAGAGAATTTTGCTTCATCCCCGATTGGATTCTTCGTTTCGGAGTATCGTCACTGAGTGAATATGTGCTTCTGATAGTCGTGAAAGTATTGCCCTTGTAGAATAACCGAATTGAAATCATCTTCGAGGGTCAAAATGCACTCAACAATCATATTCCAAGCACAAGTTACTCGTCAACTAGCGTATATCGAAAGATACAGTCTTCTGTAGATTGTAGTTTTACAACCGCATTGAAACTTCGAATAGATCGTGTAGTACCAAGTGCATATCGAACGGATACAGTTACTGGCAGCCTAGATTATCAACTTTGGATATTGCACCGAGAAGGACGTGGCGTGTCGGACTTGTATGTGAGGTCAGAAAATAAGCCTTTAGAAAAACTACGATCTCGACAGGTTCATCGTGTTATCGACCATTATGATTATAATTCGTTCAATCATATATGAATCCTTTAATATTCGTGAAATCTGTTAATGTGGCGGTGATTTTTTAATCTTGTAACTGACGCGATGTAACAGGACCTAGTTTTCTTCCGCAGAAAGCATTGAGAAACATAATTCTTCAATTCTCCTATATACCTACATATACTTATGGAAATCCGCGATGTGTTAATTGGATAACAACTCGTTGGAGTGAATGAACTTCGCTAAGTTAAGCAAAACACTCGCTAATTGTATAATTGCACCGATGCACTTTGCGTTACACTTTGCGGGAAAAGATTCCGGATTGTAGGTCATTGATCAGGTGCAGCTTTCCCATTTTCTCTATGCCGGTAACTTGCGGTAACTGGGTAAAACCTGGATTGGGTTGGGCTGGGCTGGGCTGGATGCGGACTTTCTTGGGTCTTCAACTTCTTTCAAGGGCCCTAATTGACGAGCCAATTATCTCTCTATTTCTCTTTCTGGGGATGTTCAAACCAATGAATGGAATTAAAACGTCGATATCGCACCTCACGAAAAAAAGTTGCACTTCCTGGTGCACGGTCAGAGGATATGGACGTGTTGCATAATTAGCGACTGCATCACCCCACGTACACAAATGCAACCTGTTGCGGAAGCACTTTCTTTCCACTTTACTTTGAAATTCAGATAGCTCACTTATCCGTTCGCCCGATAAACTCGAAGTATCGAACTTACCGTCTTACCCTCGTATGCGTGTATATATCGAAATTCTTCGCGTGTATTTTTAATGCGTTTAGTTATAATGCGAAGGTGCCGCAAATTGACATTTATTAAGTACTTTACATTAAGTATTTAGTTTAATTAAATTTAAATTGGTCCTTGTACAAACTGCAGCCACAGTTCTTCTACAACTGACGATAAAGCACGCGGCGTGCCCCTCTAAATATCTCTTACCGCTTGCAATCGCTGCTTTCTCCCCCCTACATCTCCTACAGTGTTATCCAAGAGGCGTTTCAAGCTAGCGATTTTGTTTCAATATCGAGAGATGCAGATCAGTTCATTTCCCAAAGCGACCATTGCAATTATTCTAATATTTTGCCAATATTTCATATCTCTTCAAATTTGATTGATTTTATTCAAAATCCCGATTCGGTAAGCATTTCTCTCCTTTATGACTCTGTAAGTATACATAGCCGGCCACATTTACCTATATACAGTTGAGGGAAACCCTTCCCCGTTGCAAGCCTGTGAGTTCGTGTAAACCGGTATTGCGTCCGTCGTCATCTGATAATTCCAATGAGAAGATTTCAGTTTTTACAGGAATGGTGTCAAATCAAGGCAATAACTTATATTGTTCTCTACATTATTTCCTTTTCTCAAATTTACCGCTCTTGTCTCACACCAATTATACTTCATCAATAACGCATAAGTGAAGTTAAACCACGAAGCCCATCCTAGGAATTGAAAGAAAAAACGAAAAATTTCTAGATCACCTAACGTGATAAAGTGACGGTAAATACGTGGAAATTTGGAGATATCTTACATGTCATACATCAGTTAAATTGCGCAGAAAACAGTGCTCTGGTCACGGTTCCCTGTTCGTTACATCATCGCATCGTTACCGCGGTATTAGGAAAAAATAGAAACTTTCGAAAATTGCGGAGATACGGTACATGTCTGCATTATTTTATATCGGGATGTGCAGAGTATAAATTGTGGAAGAATTACCTTAAAAATGTTTGCTTCATCCTGCTGTATACATATATAATACATATTTCACTAATTTTTGTGAAACTAATACGGCCGGTAATTATCTCGAGCGCTTAATAACTCTTTGACACACAAACTTCTACTACGGCCCCGCGATCAGTGTCGGGGAAATGTCTGCCTGCAGCCGTACCAGTTAATATGGGTCGTTGCGCTTTCTCGGAGGATCCTCAACGAAGGAGTAACTTGTCGCGTAGGTATAAGGTACATCCCGAGGCATGAGATAAAGTCTTGAATATAAGTATCTCGAACCGAGTTGATGAATAAAAATTTCTTATCTCAGATACTAGCTCGACACACTTGATAAGTATACCTATAGATGTACTTTTACGGTACCGAGATCTTCAGAGAAGTGGAACACGCGCTTCTTAGCTCTTGCATCTGTGTCCGATGATTTTAATCACACATAAACATCTGTACCTATTACTTATTATACTCACGATCCCTATTCATATGCAGACCTGATTATATCCCGGCTCGAATATGGTATTGAGTTTGAAACAATGAATATACATACCATGCATGATAATATTTCATTTGTAATTGAATTTATTCTTTCATCGGTCCCTTATTTCTCCAGTTATTAATTCAATTACGATATACCTACAGAGACAAAAAAGATAACGCATAAATGATTCGTGATTCGTGAATCAGCCGAAACGTCGCAACAAAACTGAATGAGTTCCCATTGACCTTCCCCGACTAAATCATTTTGGATGATACATAAACCGATGTAGTTGAAAATTGTTATTTCTGAGTATCGATAAACGCCCAAGATTATCTAGACTTCGTTCTTGCAACCGAAAATTAGTGTTCGTCGATTGATAGAAATCAGACAAGTTATCTCTGAGATAGTGTGATGATTAATGACGAAAAGTTGAGTGGTAGAACTTCTAACAACTCGAATTCCATGCCTTAGGTATTGGTATACAGTACCTAGCCGATGGGCTGGATTGACGATTCGGCATCGATGGCCAACGAATTTGTTCGATTTCAAAACCATCAGTTTAAGTCAATACGTTGTTTATTTTGCAAGAAGAAAAGTTGTGTCCAATCTACCGTTAATTTATTTGTAGGCACTCAATATATCACATTCTCATGGAATGAAATTTGAAAATTAACCAAGCATATATGTATATTATATATACGCGATGTTAACCCCATTTTTTCTATTACTCTGTCAGAAATCCAGACGTAAGCATGGACAGAGCCGATGACGATGACCCAACATCATCTTCGAGTGATTATATTAGCGCTGTGAAACGAGAGTATGCCTGATTCGAATGAGATACTGAAAAATTTGTAAGTTTATATATTTCGCTGCAAGAATCAATCCTCCGAATTTGAAATTCAAATGCCTGTAGTACACGCACGATACCGGCATCAGTTGCACCTAAAATCTGCAACCGAGGGTACATCTCTTTTTAAGTTGGCATTTGTGCATTCCACGGTTATGCGAATTGAGGTTTTGACAGACGAAGCGACGCGGACCCAAACAGATATTATAGATAGAGTAGCAAAGCTAGCGAAATATACAAGTTGCGATTAAGAAGAGAAAGAACATCGCGCAGTGCTTTCTATTCCTGTCTAACCACTTGCAGATGCGCAACCGTTTCGAAGTTGGAAGAACAGTTGTTTACACGTCGGGATTATCATACCTGTAGATAATATGTTATACATATTATGAAAAGAGTAAGATATTATTGAAGTAATTATAATGCCTGTTTAACTACGTAATTTATCAAAATGGCAACTTGTGTTATATGGCTCATTGTCAGCCAATCAATGAAGAAGCTTGATTATATATGCTTCAGAAGACAGAGATAAAGAGCTCTAACAATAAGTGATCTTCTCTCTCTTTTTTTTTTCGCAACGTTTTTCCATTTATGGAGGTACCCATGTCTCATCAATAATACCTACTCTATCAATAATATCTCCATGCACGACCTCGCTATTCCGCCGCACACCGTCGCGGGGGCACTCGAGCCATCCACTGCCTAACGTATTGCCAACTTAAAAAGAGATGTACCCTCGGTTGCAGATTTTAGGTGTGACTGATACCGGTATCGTGTGTGTACCTTTCCTTCTACGATTTATGCAGTAAATAGTAAAAGGCGAAGCAGATGTTTAAAGGTCTGAAAAATGCTGTTTGTGATCGAATTTTCAAGTTTGGTGTTCAATGTTCAAGTGCTAGAGAATTGATTGAGCGGAAGGTCAGATCTCTAGGATAAATGGAACTATAAAGATATTGCCTTTGTTAGAATTTGCAGGAAGTAACGAACTTCATCTGCATCTCGATCTACCGAAATGTGTAAAACATTGAATAAACACGAATTGATAAGAATATGTCAAAATTAACATATTTTTTTCCAACGCAGAACCATGCCTCTTGGTTTTTTGTTTTCTCTCAATTTGTTACATACTTCGATATTTGTTTCGATTCAATTCCACATACAAACTACAAATGTATCAAGAATCTATCACATAATGTGAAACGATCGTTTGCAAACAGCTATGCACATATGTACGGTAACTTTCACTTGTCGCAGCCCAAGGAAATAAAAAGAAAAAAATGATAAAAACGCATCCTGTTGCCGTAACGTACTATTCCGGATATTTGAACCAGCTTACAATCAGTGTCAGTTGCATAAATTTTCACAATATCTTTTCACTTTGCATCGTTATAGCCAAGGCATTCCCTAATATGTAATTCGACAACCTTTGGTCCACACCCATGCGATTGATCATTTGAAATAATCTTTCGATTTCTCTTTCCCTGCAGAAAAAAACCCAAAGGAATCGATCAGTTCCTATTAGTTTTCCAATGGTACCTATTATGCGAGTGGTCTCATTTTTAGTAACCATGAGTTACAACAGCTAATGTCACTTATGTCACTTATGGGCAACTGATCGCCAACTATCAATAGTACTCATGAATTTTTCATCTCATCTTGGAACTTATGTTTACTATCCTGATGATACTATGATTACGCCAACGAATCATCTGTATTCGTAAATTACAACACTTGTGAGCATTTATTCAGGTGCTAAGGAAAATCTTATATGGGAATATAAATACACATAATGAAGAACACGTTCGAAATATAATTGAAAAATTATATTATTCGAAATAAAATTCTTATTTTTACAATATTCGTCATATCCATTCGTAAATAATCCGTGAATCTCATACTTATATTTTCACAATACTTGTTTTCATAATTTTTGGTGATATAATCTAAAAGTAATACAGCTCTAATTGCACTAATGCTACCGACTGATCCGACTATTGAAACTATTGGCACGAATCAATCAGTGCCCTTTTTCGTGAAGGGTCGTGCTGCGTATCTTACATAAATTTTCTCGAGTATATAAAACTACGTATTATTATAAATATTCAATTTAATAACATACATTTGACAATTATTATATGATAATAAATGAGAATTCCATTGTTTATATAACATTCAAAGATTTTCTTTTCATTCTTCGATTATCCGATTGTTTCTAGTGACCACTTATTGTGCAGGTGGCAATGACTATAAATAACATCAGAGATTCTCCCGCGATTACTGAACATGGTTATTAACAATTTTATCGTAGACTAGAAGACTCATCGTGTATCTGTTACCTAAGGTTAAAGCATTATGCACCAGTGAGGCGTATGCTAATAATGTGAGAACAGAAGACATACTTGAACCGTGGAGACTTGCGAGACCAGAACTATAATGCACGTACGTTTTTCGTGGCTGCGACAACGTCGGTAATAAATCGAGGCCTGCGAATACCAACAGGTGAACTTTTTCTCGGCCAATACCAACGGTGCCGCGTGCAACGAATCAGATAAGTTTCGCAATCCAAGTCGTCCGATTAACACAGAGAAACGGAGCGGCTGGTAGTTTCAGCTTTTGCCATTGACCCAATAGCGGCATACTATCGAACAACCTGAGCACGTGTTTCATAGATATACTAATTCGAGACATGCAGCTCAACAGCTAAAGACGAAGCGATGGAAAGCGGACTAATACTCTTCTATTTACTAGAGTTCAGGTCTAATGATTCTAGGCTAAGTGCTCTGAGTCGCAAAGCTTAGCAATCTGTTGAAAATCTGTTCACTTATGTTCCTAATGATATTTCAAACCGTTCCAAATCTTCGCCTACGCAGAAGTCAAAGTGAGAGTGATGGGTACATATATGTATACTTGCAAAATAGTGAAGTTGCGGTGGGTCAAGAGACGGGGAACGAACACAATCGCACAGATCTTCGACTTCGGACTTCGTGTAGTATGTCGTTTGCCTTAATTGTTTTTTATATTCCATGGCCTTAGCTCTGGGCTATTATTTGCACATATGCGACTTTGCATCTCTTTCTATATTTATTCATGTTCAGATCTGGTTTATAGTTTCTTTCCTGGCTGATATGCCTTGTGTAGATTTTCGTGACCTTGTCCCACTCGCATGGGACTTGGCTCTATTTCTCACACATGTATATGCGTAATTATGCAGTATGTGCATACATCTGTACGTGTGTGATGTGGGTATCACGTAATACACGAGTTTCTTGAAATTTTTGTGTTGATATCAGTCCTACCTTTTCCTGCCTTCCTACCTTTTTAATTGGCCTCATTGTTCATTCGTCGCTGTATTTCATACGCAAGTTTATAAAACCCAGGCAAATTTTGTAATCTGGAACCGACAGGACAGACTTATGGCAAAGTGAAGGTGAGCGAATGGAACTTTCATTTTTTTTCAACTTAACAAAACGCTGCGCCTCTATACGTGTAACACTTTTAATCAAATTTAATGATATTATTGCACAACTATGTCAAGCTGATTTGGAATTATTCGCTTGCATATAATTGCATACTGCAGCTATACATATTATGACTATAACTACCGTTACACCTATTTAACGCGCTGATTCAAAGGAACGTATTAGCATTAAAAGTGATAGTAACCAGTCGTTCATGGAACTTCTTTTTTACTGCAACTAGCTCCCCGCGAACCTCGATTACTGCGTCTTTTGACCTCAAGTGTTTATTGTATGTACTTACTCACCAGTCATTATCACCACTGTCGCACATTCATTGTTATTCCTAAGTCGTGCCTGCAGTAGCTGAGATAAAGGTGAACAAAAAAATTGAGCGTCTAAAACAGCCAGTGATCTAATCTGCTATTTCATCATATTAACTTTACGTCGCTTAAAATTTTTTTTTAATTTCCTTTTGATTCAATAATCGCTAGTTGAAGAACTTACTAGAGATAATATATTCACGGACTCGAAACATCGAATGAGCCATCTAACGCATTGACATGTCAATTTCGCAACTACATCCAGATACCTGCATCGATATTTTGATAGAGGAGAGTCGAAAGGTTGCATAAATTTGACTTTCCAGTCTTGAAATTTATTTATTTATTTATTTATTTATTTACTCAACATTTTCCTGATCGAGGAATGGCAAAACTGTTGAGCAACCTGCAAGCCTGACACAATAACGTGCGGTTATTTTTTTAATTCAACCAGTGGGGGAGATTTTCAATAAAGTAAATCGCTCTCAAGCCGAAATTTTGATAACCAAGTCAGATAGGCCTTAATCATTTCAACTAATCGATACCGTCGATTGACCTTTAATCCGGATTGCAATACTCCCACATTTTGCAACCACGTTTGCTCGTACAAATCTTTTACTTACGTGATCACTAATCGTTAACCGTAGGCGTTCGCTGACTCAAACCTAATTTCTCTTTTTTTCTTCTATATGCTCACGATCAGGCACGATTATATCAAACTTTTTCTAACCAAATGTTAGGTAAATCAATTATTATAATGAGTGCTGTAAATGCCGGTTTAATGCCGGTTTAATGCCATAGTGCAAGCTGTGATAATTCATGTTTGCTGGGAACCGTTGGATTATATAACAGTGATACATAGCTGTATGCGAACTTGACACATTTTGGAATGTTGCCAAGTAACATTGACCTCTTCTGTCTTAACCGGCTCTTATTCTACCTATATGAACGTCATTCCGATCTTTCGACTCAATTTTGCGCAACATTATGAAAAAATTGAATACAAAAAACATGAGAAAAAGAAAAAAACGCAATGAAAATGTTTCTGTCCAAACTGTGTCGCTATAAGTTAAATAAATTGATAAAGATTTTGTATGGAATGTAAACTCATGATTTTTCCCGTTAGATTTTCTAATTTCACTTTATTTGATTGACAATAATCACAGCAGACGAAAGGGATCGAATTTTTTGAATCCGGACGAAAGATTTTTCTTTCCAGTGACTGCAGGAGAAAGATTACTGAGGAACAAAAAAATGATATGACTATTAATAATTACTGCCGAAGATGCTGAGGCGGTAATTAAAAGGGCGTTTTGAAGCCCTTTGATTTGAACTTTCGAAGATGCAGATCACTCTAATAATAAAACGGCATTCGCGAGACGGGAGAATATTCAATCTAATTAATCAGAAGAGTTATAAGACCCGAGAGAGTAGAAATAAGTAACAAAAAGCTCGAGTCCTTCCCATTCTTTACAGAGGGCCCTTCTTCATTGACCGTTTCCGCACTCCAAGAAACGCACAAATGCAATTACATAATTTCGCAGCTATTTTTGTACCAGCTCACTTTTTTGGTAAGGTTCGCGAGTTTCTGACGTGTGTGTAATCATCGTGAAAGTTATTCTATCGATTGGCTGAAACTCATCTACAGGTACATATGAATTAATTATTTAGCGCTTCTGATGCTTTCAAATGCGTTATATAATCGGTGATAGTTTACACGGTGATATTATGCTATAAACTGCTACTATCGTCGACCTAATTTATTCGCTCATTTCATGTCAGTAACTATCACAAATTATCAATTCTAATTGACGTAAATATAGATACTCTTAAATAAACAGAATTATATGCGCTCAAGCCTCGTGTAAGTATATATCTATAGAACCGATTCGGTTACAGCAATCTATTTTATATTCGTCAATTTATATGAAAATAAGGTTGAGCGCGTGCCAATCTTTGGCATTCAGATTTCACGAGCTGTAGAGAGAAAGGCATCAAAGGAGACTTCGTTTCCTAAGGAAATCTTCTCACGATGAGACTAATGACCAAACAAAGTCATATGACAAAAACTTGAATTAGAGTCTGCCGAATACAGATGGCTTTATCCACGGGGAAACTATTCGACGGTATATTTCGATAAAATCAGTGATGAAATTAGATCGTGTGTTGACAATAAACAATCTAGGGATCTGGAAAATATGATCATCAATTAATTCGCCGGAAAATTATAACTGGAATAATCAATAAATGAGGGTTTTATCTGCGCTGCAATCTATTCATAAAAAAATTGTATTCGATGTAATTTTAGAAATTAGAACGGAAGGAGTAGAAAATGGAATATGAATATGCGACTGAAACCTAATGAGAGAATTCACACTTCCGTTCTCCATTCTGTGCTGCCATCTAGAGATAAATGGCTGAAAAACTTTTGCCGCAACTGTAAAATGTATAATTCATACTTTTACCTGCAACAGAACTGAAGCTTATCGACTATTTTACACTGTAGAACGAATCGCCTTGTCGAATAAACCTTTGAACAGTGTGCAACTGAACGTGTACTGTATATGGGTCGTCTACACTTTTCTGATATCGGCCATGTTGAAAAAAAAGTCTAAATGCATAATTTGAAAAATAAAGATTTTTGAGCTAGGCCGATTTTGAAAATAATCGTAAATATGAATCAGGAATACAATTGACCCGAGTTTACGTAATATAAACTTGCGTTCAAACTTAATCACATATCGATGGGGCGGTATGCGAATAATTAAAAATATGAAGACTTTTAGCTAATATTTGCATTACACGGAATACGATACTTAGAATTTTATTCCACAATTAAACTCAATATATTCTATCAGAGGGATAGAAATTAGGTGATTGCTTTGTTTCTAGACACATTATAATTCATAAATCTCTAATATAAGAGCATAGGAGAAGCAAATATAAATCATAGGAGATTTCACATTTGAAATATTCTTAAATAGCATCAAGTCGTATACGTTCAACATATCGTTTGAGTAATAATTCCACCTATTCACAGGCTGTTATAACTCTGAATCGAGGAAAAAATATTTCTATGATCAAATATAACATCTTCGATCTTGCTGTAACTTCGAAAGAAGCTTAGAGAATTATATCTAACCCAAGGAGATAACTGCCCGATACCTAAACTTCCATATTTTGGCGACGATTCCTGGTGACATGATACTGGGCTTGCATTGGAGTCGTGCAAGTTGCATAAAACGCGGCAACACGTCTGACCACTACGAACCCCTACCACTTCCACTGCGGAAACACATTTCACTTATGAATCGAAGTTCCTTTAACTAATTGTAAAGGAATTTCAAACACCGTGCTGATAGCTAGGAAAATGAAGACGATTTTCTTCACCACTTCACTTCCAAGTGGTTCTTTGATCGTGTTTTACAACGATGTGGTGAAAAACGTATCTCAAACATGAACTAGGAAAGAGTGTTACGCAACCACTGAAGTACTGTGCACAGAGAATTAATTTCTTCAACCGGTTTTATCCTAATGAATACAATTTTTCAGTTTGAGTCTTTTTCATTCATGAGAACATCATTGTCAGTCTGTTGAATTTTACAAACTCGGTATGCAGATTACTGAAAAACTAAAGTAACCAAATGATCGCATCGTGGGTTACAAACACGGACTAGGGCTACTCAGATTTTGCAGACAAGTATATCCCTGTTTTTGGAACTGGTATTTTGTGAGAGCCATGACATCGAGGAACGGATATACTCCTTCATAATTTATCTTACGAGTCCTGCATGGCATGAATTAATGTCTGTATGTTTTATCATCCACGTGCATAAATTTTCAGAGTTATTACAAAAATCTGCCGTTTCTGATAGCTACAGATTTGACAGCTCTCGTTCCCGAGTAACCGCCAGTTCGATTCCAAAGTTATTATATTGACTGATTACGAATTTGAACTTTTGATTGAGACTCCTTTAGACGAGTTTCACCAAGTTAAAATTGCAGATCTGCGATTCATATTTCGCGACAGAATTCAATCCTAGTTACACGTGCTGCCAACACCCTCTGCGCTTCTGCAAAAACGTCCTTTCCGCGAATCATTTCGTACGCAAATTAATTATTTATTAATTCTACAAATACCAGTCAACCATCCCATAATTTAATTAAGTTTTTCTGTGGTCCTCATTCCTCTTTCAATCTCTTCCTCGAACTTTATGTTGCATCATTTCAGCTCACCAAGTTCTGAATTTTTGCTTGAGCTTCACTTATCTCTAGGTTGACGTCCTTTTACGCAAATCGGTAGTTGATATCGTAAATGAGTCACATAGACGTCATTGGGTTCTATTACCCTAGGCGCCGGTGTCTGCTAAACCAATGCTAAATACTAGAGGCGTGATAAATCAAAAGACGTTTTTATATTCCTTGGTTAAACTGATAATACATTGCCCTGTAAAACCGATCATTCACAATTACCAATACATACATTTCACTTGTCAACATACGCTGGTGATTTCAGTATTACCTGTGCAGCTGTTACAAATTTTTTGTAGTGATACCTATCATGAAACTACGGTCAGTAGCAATCTTACGATTTCATGACGAAGTCGTTAATGATTCATGGTCTCCTACGCTTCTCTATCTTTCGATTGATGAGGAGTAGCTCGTATAGTTACTTGGCAAGATATAAATAGACCTCACAATCGTCGCACGTGATCTTGTATCAGATTCTGTTTCGTCAATGAATTCATGCGTATTTCTCAGCTTTCATAAAAGTTCGACAGGCTAGAATCGTTCGAAGAAGTTGTAAAACTTGACTTCTAGGACTTCGTTCTAAGTATATAAAATTGGAGCAGCGATCGCCCACGATCGGAGTGCTCGGAGTATATTAATGCAATAAAACCCACCCGTCGGATTTTTATCCTCTCTATCTGATTGATGAGTGTATTATCACGACAGTATTTTGTCATTATGCTTTCACCCAGTGATTTGATAACTCGCGATAATTACTCATCCCGCTGCAGTTAACGACCCGATGATTATATCGACACCGTTCGGAAACTGTACGATATACGGAAAGGGTGCCGATCAGATTTTCGAAAAAGGAATACATCGCCATAGTCGTTATCGCATACTCTCCATAGAATTCGGATGTTTGATCGTTACTCGGAACGTTTTAAGGAAACACACCGTTTTAATGGAAGCTGTCAATCATAGCTGATGATTCAGACTGCCGAGAGGGTATGCGAAAAAGCCTAAAGTTCGTAGGCTAAAAATGATCTGCAGACAGACGTAATCATTCGCGGAAATTTACTCCCATGCCGGTAAAACCCGGCTGATTTGCCGTCACTGAATAGTTAGCAGGATGTTCACGGACGTGGGACACGGCACATACCGAGTTTCGTTTGAGATCCTAAACTGGCGCTGGTACTTACGTTTTATGCTTATTTTGGTAACTCTACTTGCTCAATGCCGGCGTGGAAACCCGGCGAATGTCACTGAAGGTTCAGATACCATTGTATAGCAGTATGGCATTACGAGGACCGGGAAGCCCCATGGTCACAAAAAAGTCATGAAGTCATGCAGAGTAAACGGATCTGCACCGAAGCGAAAAACGAGTCGATGAAAGTTCCCATAGACCAACATTTTCAACGGCACCAGCCTATTTTTCGAAATTATTCTAGTCGACTTTCACGAACATTTTGCAAACCGCGTTGATTTAATTAAACACTGTGAAGATTGAACTAACTAGATCGTTTTCCGCGCGTCGACCCGTTTGTAGAGCCGGAAAAAAGTGCAGGAAAGGAAAAGTAATGAGCGTACTTTTTTGTGACGAGGTCCTTATTATTCGCTGATTCACAACGCCATTTGGGTTAACCATCCTCTTCACGTATTTTCGATTAAATTTACATCTTGCTTCACAATTGGAGAACAGTCGATTCGGAACGAAATTGTATTCGTCATCTGTTCCTTTATGGCTCACAGCTGAGTCTATCCATATACAAAGAAAATAAAAGTGATTCTACGAAGTATTTTCAAATGAGCCAATCAAATGTGTAAAGCGACTAAAATAATTGGTTCATTTGATTTCGCCTATTTAAAAATTTGTCTCAAAGCCTTTTTGTCGACTGAGGCACCACTTAGACTTTGATGAAATGGTAAGTTTGTTTCTGGGAGACCAGTTCAATATCCGTACATATTATTGTGATGCGGGATACTACAAAGATTCGAATCTATGAATCCCGCCTTTTTTCTATACTATCCGGCACAGCTGACAGGTACGACATCGAAAGACACCTGCAGCTAACACCTTGGTCGTATTAGATAGCTTTTAGAAAGAGCAGATGGTCAAATATTAATTCCCAGATAGATATCTACACATTCCACATTTCTACAGCTTCGGCAGAGTGTTGAATCAATCTATCGCCTCTAATGGTGAACTGTGATAGGTTGATAAGATAAACAATATTGTTGAAATATAGAGGGCTGAGAGCTGGGTGTAATCTTTCAACACTGATTTCGCCACACTATATTTTAAATAATAATTGTTTATGCTGCTAATTATGGTAAGATGGACTGCGATGAGTTTCGTCAAAATTGATCTAACGGTCACCAAGCTATTCCACGGTAAAATTTTAAGCTGCAACACTCCTGTCAATTATGCTTGGACGAAGATATAGGGAAAGTTAGTGAATATGGACAGACTAAAAAATTGCAGTAATCAATTAGTGGATCGAAGTACCTAATGACATTTTCCGCAAAAGTGATAGTGAAATTTTTTGTATAATGGGAAAAAAAAGATTGTAAAATAATTCTTCATTCACTTTACTTCGATAATTTATCATTTTCCATTTTTAAGCAGCGAAACATTACAGGAAAAATGTTTCACGATGAATCTTGGTGTTTCATATTCACTCATTTCACCCTATTTCGTGCCTCACGACCCTCACGTTAGAAGTATCGTAAAAGCGAATATAAATGGCGGTAGCGATTAGCCAGATGAGGCATACTTTCTTCAAAATAAATATTCTAATTCCACAAATTGAATTTGAGGTCTGCAAATTGTTTAGCCGTTAGATTTGTTTAAAAATCGTTTCACTTATTCGCAGAATATTTTCGTCAGTCTCTAACGCATTGACTCACAAATCTACCCATATACAGTCATGCAAACCGTTAATATACGCCTACTGAGGGAGTGCGGTAAAAAAATGTTAAGCTAATGAGAATAAACGAAACTCTTGGAAACCCGTGAAGTTTAGGTATACGTAGGTATACCTGAATGTAGATTTCGGTACGATTTATCCGGGTGTAACCAACTTCGGCCGCCAAACTGCAGTTAAAGACTTCTGTGTTGCATCAGAAATTTCTACCCACGCCAAACATTTCCTTATTGTTGTATCGATATGGTAATCGATCGCTTTTCGTTGTTACTCTGACGTATTTGACATCCTGTAGACTATAGGATAGTGGTTCAGTCATATTTCCAAGTATTGTTCTTTCTACCGAGAATTTTTACTAACGCGTAAGCGAGATTGGTCGTCTAACTCCTTCATAATCAGCGGGCGAATATCAAGGCTCGTTAGAGTAAATGGATGGATTACAGGCGATCAAATTTCATTATGTACAATTCAGTCGATAACCTATTCGCAATGGTGAACAAATTTTCATCCTTCTAGCAAAAGCGATAACGGCAGTATAGGGCTGCTCCGAAAAATGCTCCGCGGTTGAAAATCAGTTCCTTCGCGAATGCATGGCACGTGTAATCTTCTACTATTCAATATCATCCATACATGATTGCTTTTTGTTATCCGCAGCTTTAAAATGCAGCCTGATTTTCGTTATCGGCGATCGCAGCGGATAGATGAGGCTAAATCATGGACCGATCCGTATTAAAAGCACCCTTTTTTTTTACTCTGACGTATTTTACGCGACTCCTGAAAGCTTTGTGTTGAAGCGGTACAACAGAGGAAGTCCAGCGTAGCTTTGAGAGTTTGAGCCCTGCGTTTAATCCGGGCTAGATAGGCTGGGCAAACACAGTCACTGATTGCCGTCAAAGTTCTCCACGATATACAAAACGCGTATATGCAGCCTTAAACCGATGACCATAAAACTGTCCGAGAAAGATTCGCCCGGATATCAATTTTGAAACTCGGCGTGGGATTTTCAAAAATGAACTAGTCTATCGACAGAAATTTGATTTATAGTCATACTATCGCTCGAAGTTATTGATTCATTTACGACACCTCATACTCTGGCAGGATATTCGATGACCTGTATTCTCAGAATCAATAAACTCGTACGTATAATAGATACAATACATACATTGTTCGTTGAAGGCCCGACAAAAATTTCGAATTAGTTTCCTGCTCCATTCGTTTCACGCATCATATCTATATTGGGGAATTTTCTGACGTTGACTCGACGTCATCGAGAAGTAATTACAGTTCATTTATCGTCTTTGTCAAGGGAATATGAGGTGAAGGTGGATCGCGAAAATCTGCAATGGTATCGCGAGCCCCATCCTCCCATATGGCACTTGAACATATCGACGTGAATCCTGAGGCAAAGACGATTGTAGACGTGGTAACGAGGCGGATTTTAGTGCGAGTACAATGAGCTGAAAAGGATATTAGGTAACGGTAACCGAGCGAAAGGTTTGGTTGATTCAACGCGCGAAATAGTTTGTACATGGATGTAACAAAATCTAATGACGTCAAAGGAAGTCAAATATTTACTTGCACTGAATAACTACCTAGGTTTAGCGAACCCGTGTATGCTTGGATCATGTGTGCCGAATCTTGAACGTATAACTGACTTTCGTTGAATGTTTCAATAAGAGCAAAATGCCGAATCGAGAAATTCGTAAGAATTGAAATGCGCACGACGTAAGGCTCCACCATCTCGCTAATTGATTCGTCATTATAGACTCACAATCGAGTCCCGATCAATGCGATCGCACCGATCGCACCTGGTAAAGCACGTATGTTCATATGAGGTTGGAAGAAGAGCAGAGTTGTACCTGATCTGCATTTTTTTCGTATCACGTCTAACCCGTGAAGGATTTACTGATTTTTCAATATCTTCCACCGTTAATGCGGCCGCAGAGCGAACGGTGCTTTGAAAAGTATAAGATAACGCATTGATATGAGGATTTACATCCATATGACTGTAAGAGTACGGCAAGCCGATACGAATAATACGTAATGCCTATCGCTACGAACACGACACGTAATATATATATTACGCGGATCGAATCTAAAATGAGATTACCATCTCCCAGCGAAATATCGACGATTCTACATGTGGTGGCTTTCAGCGCCCATTTCCATCTGCAGATCACATCTACAGATTATGTGATTCACGCTAAAACGATGCAACTTCCAACGAAGATACACAGAAGAAAGGGAAAGAGAAGAAAATCATTTACCAACGATCTCGTATTCGAGTGTCATCTCTAGTTTTTTTTATTTTTATTTCTTTACACACCTGCGGACTCATTCGAAGAGAACTTTTGGTTCTTTAGCAGTCATGTTTCCGTATCTAGAATCGTGATATATATTGTCTTGTCTTGTCGTAGAGAAAATGATTCACCGTCCTTGATTTATATTTCTTCCTATTTTGAACGACCGTTCAACAAGAATTGTGTCGTAGAATGGAGGTCTTTCAGTGCAGGCCGTTCTCTCTTTTTACACACATTTACACCAAACTTAAACGCTGTTCATCTCGCTTCTGAGAATAAGTTGCGGCTCTCTTATAATTGCCTGCATAAGGCATAGCACGTCATTCAGTTAAACGCATTGATTGTTGAATTGACAATTGCAGCCATTCCAGTTGGGCTTAATGATTTGAATACGAGTGACCAGTACAAGCTGTTATATACTTATCGTACTATTCCTATAAAAACTTTCCGAATCGTGACATTCTGCACGATTTCGCTCTTCTCTCTTTTTTCCCTGACTCATCTGCGGCGTTTCGCATACCGTCGTAAATTATAATCCTTATCTTTGAACACCTGCAGAATTTAGGATTTAGCAACATCTTTTTATAGTTTCTGAAAACCCACGACTGGGTCTATATCCACGAAACATGAAAAAGATACAACCGACAATTAAACAGAATTTAACACCATTCGTAACGAAGAGGAAGGAGACTCGTTGAACGTTCCAACAATATTTTTTTCAACCCATTCCCAAAAAAGTCTATAATACGAATAAAGTGGTCCGTGTACAGTTAGTCAACCGTAGTGACCCATTCGAACAAAAAAAAAAAAATTAAACCGAACCATTTTGATGCGTTAGGTTCATCTTTTTTTTCTATTAAAAGACGATCTAATTTCTAACATACGTATACGTACTTCTCCGTGTAATGTGGAGTAGGTTTCTAGGAAGGCACGTGCCGCAAACCTTATTCTTGTCAAATATATAGTGATGCGTTGATTTCATTTTTTTTTTTGTTACTATTCTTTTTTGTTGAACTTTGATTTCATGTATGTGCAAGTAATGGCTTGCGCAATAATTCGCAACGTTGACTCACGTCATCGTTCAACCATGGCCCGTTTAACGCTACAGAGTTGTGAACATTAGGCATTCTCGACAAGGATTTCTCCAGCTCTCAAAGTTCCGGCTACCTACTTATAAATTCGTGACAAATATAACCAGAGTAGGAAGCCCGTGGTCGAGGACGGTGAAAGCAGAACTCGGAGCTTTTGACTCCAGACTCCGGGGTCCAGGTCCAGATCTGGGATGTCATTTTCAAGTCCCTGTGGTTCCCCCGTCTAAATAAAAAAGGGTAACGTTTCATGGCGCAGAGCACTGCGTCAGCACGATTCCGAGATCATAAAAGGTCGTAAAAAATACTAAGAAAACGGACTTCGCACCTCCGAAAAGGACGTCTGAAAAAGTTCTTAGCATTTGACCCGGAGACACGGATGGCCTCTGTTTCTATCTTTTAAGCAAACATATATTTATTTATGCACATATATCTTGCCAGGCGTCAAAGACCTCGGCGAAGGTGTGCGAAGCAAACAAGTCCTTGGAAGTTTTACTCGGGTTTGATTAGAAAAGAAAATTTCAAAATTAGTCTGGAGTTTAAGGGCAAATGTTGACATAGGTCGGGATTATTGGACGGATTGAATCGTCTTCGATTCCTAACATGCCGAGCAATCGTGCGAGGGTTGATTACGTGGTTAGCCTCAGGCATTATTTCTATCCAGTTAGAATATTCCGACCAGATTTACCCACGCTGTCGTCGTAAAAGATAAATACAGATTTCAGGCCAAGAATAATTATCACATACTATTTTTAAACGTATGATACCTAATTCCGGGACCATACATACCGCATATACTTATAACGACAAATAATTAGCGTTAATGTGACAAGGTGCAGCGCCTATACTGGCGAGGTCATGGTTCTCATGTGTGCCGAGAAACTGACCTCACTTATCAAGGACGAAGACTTGCGAATGGCACAACGCTGGTTTCTGTAGTGGTCCAAAATATATCCTGGGTCAGGGATTGAGGATGGTTCACCCCATCAGCCACGTGACATTTTGATGAAAAAGATCTGGAAACTAGAAACTCATCGTCTCACGAATCTATTCGACATATGGATGTCGAGAAACGGAAACTCGGCTCTAAAGGTTGTCAAATTTTTTACTTTATCTTTTTTCCACTAGCCTCTTACGAAACCTTTGAAACTTTTCTGAAATAGACTACTTTCGTAATCCAAGGTTTTCTGAAAAATTTTCTATTCTTAACTCTTGCTTATATTCCTCGAACTGCAGAGCGGTTGAATCAAAAAAATGATACACCTACTTCCCATAAGGCTCGATCCTATAGTCTTCGATCATTTCCAACCTGTTCTGTATCCTTTGTACCGGACATAATTTTTATCTTGAATTCCGATCGAATGACTCGATCGATTCAGACGAAATTTAAAAAAAAATTGACAACTTCATCGATTATTTATGAATCTCCGATCGTCGGTCTCCACGTTTCAGAATGCTTTTTTTCAACAGATCAGTTCATCAAATGAGAGAATGAAACTAATTAGATTAAGCAGTTCTTCGGTCCATGCGGCTGACCAGCGACTGCTGTATCAAGGAAAATACTAAGCCGATCCAGCATCATTGTACTTTATGAATGGAATATATTAGCTGACACATGCAGTTGCAGTCGTGGCGCCATATCGTCAGATCCATAAATAAAGTTGGCATTCATTTATACCTCTGGTAATCCTTTATTATTCTTTCCAGCAGAATTTCCGAAAATATTTGACTTCGAGTGAAAAAAAAAAATATATGTCTTTTTCGTTGTCTCGTTATATCGTACCTACATGGATAGCATACTTACATGCTTACGTACGTAAGTAAAAAAATTCGTCAATGGGAATTCAGCATGGATACCAGATGTGACGGTAAAGTGATAACAGATAAGATACCCGGCAACTTGCGCAATCATCCGCGAAGGCGTGTGCCGTAAAAAGTGTTAAGTCATTGCGCCGAATCTTATGAGTGAAACGGTATGGTACAATTGCGTCACTAAACCGGCTGATACAGTATTATGGTCATAATGGCGACGTATTTCATGACAGAACATTACGATGACGTTCGAATGTCGCACCGTAACGTCATTGCAGAAATCTTGAATGGATCTGGCTTATTGATCGATGATCCGTTCCACCGGATCGTAATCGGCTCCAAGCTTTTGAGAACTGGATTTCGACGGACCACTTTGCTCTCTTCGAGACTTCGGACCAGTTTATACCAGTTAATGGGATAATTCTGATAAGGATCGCAGCCGTTATTGCATCCACAGTCTAATAATGTACGAACGAAAAATTGAACGCAATTTATAAGCCTGTGTATCTTTTAGCCCCGTCATAAAATTCGTTAACACTTTTAGGTGAAAAGAAGCGCTAATTTATCTGGCAGTTTCGGGTCGAATTAGTGCATTTCTTGGAAAAGTTTCCAGCAGCCAGGATTTACATATCGTCATTTACATGTACGTGCGTTGTAGGTATCTTTCGCAACTACATACGACGAAACAACTTTCACGACACCTGGAGCAGTGGAGGATGCGGTCCATTATTAAAGGCGTGAATCAGTCTGTCTAGAAAAGTATTACTCTATTTTTATCACGTCTTATGGCCATTGCCTTCAGAGACGTTCTAACAGTAGTGAAATGAAAAATAGTGACGTCGGAGATTAAATTTGCGTTACATCATATTGGCCAATCGCTCAAATTCGCGGTATTGCGCTATGTATAGCTCGGATATACCGTTTTTTTCCAAGATCTTTCTAGCAGATTGGACTAGTTCCGAAATCGTAAAACTACTCATGATTACCAGACACAGAATTTCTTCCCGATTGGCAGAACACTGGTGGTTTTTTTACAATTGTACAATTATGTATCAGGCTGACGAGTTATCGCGAATAGTGACTGTATATCTTCTTTTACAATTTGTCGAGTTCACATGTATCAGGTCTAGACGTATGACTCATGATATAGGTACTTTATCAAGTATAACATAATACGTTTGCTATGATTTAGCTTTTAGCTACGTGCTGGTCATCGGGTGCTGAGAGACTGCTAATCTCCCTTTTTTCAGAGGGTATTTGATACATCTTTTTTTTCCTTTTTTTTTTTTTACGAGTAGCGATACCCACGTGCGAATTATATTCATTTGGCGTAAAGGTACGTTGGAACTTATCAAATTTTTAGTCGTGCAACGAAGCACGTATTCACTTGGAAGATATGTAGCACCTGTTTCACTTCGAAATATTGATATGGTGATAATTTTCTCAGACTTTATCGTCTTCGTATTTCAATGCACACTGAACGATGATTCATCATGACACGATCATTGCATGTGAAATTAATTGAATATTAAAATTATCACAAAAACAAATAGAATAATTGTAATATCGTGTAACCAGACGTTTCGATATTTATCATCGCATTAATTACCGTCCAACGTGAGTAATATCAGCGAAAGTTCATTCCTGTCGTATATATATGTAAGGAAAGTTCGTTAAAACTTTGCCCGAGATAAGAAGGTTTATGTAGAATCAAATTGACGAGGTCCGAATCACACCGTGGCTTGAGCGAATCACTCGTTGCTCCAGAACTGTTCAATTATAAGAAGATTTATGTTCACGTCGATAAGCAGTATGCGGGGGGGCAAACAGACTGGGGACATGGGTTATCTATAATTCGTTTAACACTAACAAAATTAAAAATTACAGACTGTTGGATAATTCTGCCCACCCTTCATTACGTTTAGAAATTTTAATTACCGCAGCTATCTTATCTCGCGACATTTTTCCCGGAGCTGTTCTTATGTATGTTAACATTGTAAAATTATAAACATCTGGCTATTTTTGGCGCTGATAAAATCGACGTACGGTATACGAGCCGATAATTGGAATGATGAGATATTTCGGATCATCGAAAATTTTTATAATTCCGAAGTATTTCACCTGGTCGTTCATCGTTGGGATATAAATCGAATGTCAATTTCCTAGGTGCTCGATAAGATGAGATTTCGGTCGACCTGTTAAGAAGTTTTCTACGTTGAGTCTTCCGAAATTACGTTTCGTATCTATGCGATGCGCTGAAATGAGGTATGGCCGAGGCTAAAGGGTTCTCGAAAAAGTTTCCCAGATTATTACAAGAAAGTCAATTCTCTTCCTCGCCAATATATTACCAGCCATACTTTATTGTATTGTAACTTTGATATCACTCAGCGCTAAGTAGGGTCTTGTACTATCTCAGATCGGTTATTATGGTATATTTTGGGGAAATTCGAGGCCATCGCGACGATAAGGTTTAGGAGAGAAGAAGCAAAAAAATTAGTTATCCAATAGGCCTATAAAGTTTGAGCGATTCATGTATGATTTGAGTGATATCTGCTCTGAGCCATCAAAATTTGTCATATTTCAATCGCTAAAAATATCCAATTTCTAAGTCTTATTTAATTACTCACTTAACCATTTCGAGATCAATTCAATTTTTTGACTGACGGTTGCAAGCAGCTGGCATATTCCTATCTGAGAAAAAAAACAAAATTTCGGAAATTGTTTCGTTTTGATTCTGACGTGAGAAATTAATCAGGATTCTGAAATCAGATCGTGTTAAAACTGAATATTCTTGTTCCTGATGTTTGAAAACTGAGACACCTTGTAATTGCGACTGTGATGCAAATGATGCCGAATGGATAAGGGAATTTACCCGAAATCTATTGAATGATGGAGTGAATGAATCTCATGGAATTAAAAGAATTATGACGCTATTTTACGCGAGAAAACGACGTCTTATGTCCGATTTCTCGTTAAACTAAATCGCTTCTGCATCAGCTTGCACAGTCACGCAGACCGGATGGAGAAGCTGCTTTTTACATCCGCGTTACCGTCATTGATAATTGTTAGTTTAATAGTTTAGATAGATAATTTGTTTGTTATTACAGCGCGCGTAGCTATACGGCTAACTTAATTTCTGCGTAAATCTTCTCAGCCAGAATATCCCCGCATAAGTGGTTCGTTAAGATCTATTGAAAATGCGTAAGTAAATTACCAACGGGGAATTCTCGAATGACTAGATAATATTCTTGGTCATAACTGATCTTAAAATCTCAAAAATTTCTTGCACCTTAAAATCTGGTTCAGAATTTGAATTAAAAATTTCTATTAACAGTTAGCTTTCCAGTAAAATATATCGAAACGGTCGCCTCCTCAATCCACGAGACTGAAAGGTCGATTGCAGACCTCGTAATCCATTCACCTCGAGTGTCTCGTCTGCAGGTACTGAAAACAATGTCTTATACTGCAAAATTCTAATGATATTACACCCACGCATTCATTGAGAGATCGGGTAGAAACCTCATTATGCAAGATCGTTTCGTAACGAAATGTACATATTCGGAAGCGCAATCCTTGAGTGAAAGGCGATTTTCAAATTTTCTACTTTCGACTCACGATAGTGCTGTCAATCTAAATTCTCGGTATGGTGATCGATAAAGTTGGGAATAATTCCCGACATGAAAGTCCGCGAATATGAGCCTCGCTGATTATAATTAGTAAGACTATATAGCCTCACGCGATTCAACCCAAGATTGACTTAAGATTACGTTTATTGTTTGCATTTCTGTCAGTGATTCTACCAGGTAGATATGATCCTGTTCGTTTTATGACTCGCACAATAAATTTATTTTCCTACTACCACACCCTAGTAATTCTAAGAGGGAAGGTTTTTACGTGGGAACCGGAGCTTAAACAATACGCGATCTATGAAACTGGCAAGCTAATATTTGGACAGATTTTCTGCCGAACACAAAGCTACATGTCAATATGGATTTAGATATCTGGAGCTTTGACTTGTTCGCCAATTCAAAATGAAATCAAGGAAATGATACAGAATTGTTAATTACTTTCTGAGGTGTAATACCTTTTTGATTTGCTCGAGCCACGCATAAATTTATTCGTTATTATTTGCCATGCTACGAGCACCGCCTGAGATTAGCCAGGCATCTTTATTCGGCAAATCTGTTCGAACTTTGTTCCCAATGTAACATCATTCATGTGCCGCAAAGTGACGAAACGATGCTGGTCGTAATTTTTCTACCAATCGCGTACACACGCGTTATTTCTTACCCAAAATAGGATCTTCGGTACTTTATTAGATCAATGAATCCGAATAGATTTGAATGTAACAAACACGCCGATATATGACGAATTGCGATAATTGTAGACATCTAGTAATTGATAATCACAGGTAGTCACCGGGAAATAAAAATCGTAGACACTCGCACAGATTTACTGAAAAGCTCGATGTTGACTTAGCCAGAACCAAGTAGATGCCCGTAACGGTAAATCAGAATCATAGTGATTTGCTAAAAAAGTGTAATAGCCCCTGACGCGATTTAATGTCGTGATACTGTCACATCCGGTAAATCCTACCGTAGATAAGACTGAATTTGATGTAGAGTTGTCATTTTTCAATCTTTACAATGACTTATCAATCTGCGATTCCGAAACAACCGAATACACCAGAAAATGATTTAAACGAGGTTACTCGAAATGAAGAAATACTAGCAGCCAGTAGTAGATCGCAAATTTATCTCCGTTCATCGAAGAACAAAAAAAATTACCTCACTCAGTTTTTGAGTGAAAAAATTTGAATGAAAATATGCCATTTTCCGCATTTGATTTTCTGGCTGCGAAGATACTCATTTAATCACAATTTGAGTCTGGCAAAAAGACCAATGAGAAAATAAATTCCTACATTATATCTCGAACTGTGTTCAAACATCACGTGAGACTATGCAGAAGGGTGGAATCGCTTGTTCTCGAAAAATAAATTGAGTTATCAAAAGATAGTCGATGACTTGTCGTCGATGACTGGTCAGTTTTGTCTGAAAATTTAATTTCGCACCGATAAATCGACGTTACGTAACAGGGTGTATTTTATTCGCTACCTTTCGAGGACGAAATTGTCAAAAGAAGCATCTGATTGGTAGTTTTTATGAGATTAATCAATTAGAAGCTTCTCCCGTATCTTCAGCTTTCTTTAAGAAGGTCGTAAATAATAATCACATGGTGTAATAATTGGCCGAAAGATCCTGCGAAAATGGAAATCTCGGGGCAAAGTTCCTTCGAAGTAGTGGGTGGCTCGTATCTCGATCACGTTAGGCATATAGCCGGGGTGGGGGACGTCGGCGTCGCTACGCTAGTATATATGCCTGGTAAACCGAGCAGCGTGCAAGAGTTCGCAAGAGACAAGAGAGAAATAAAGACACGCAAGAAGACGAATAAGAAATAAAAAAAAAACCAAACCAGAAACCATCGAACAGATTTTATTATCATCGATATACACACAATACAGTTGAACGATTCTTTGCATAAACAAAATTTAGTTCATATTTCAACGCGTACGCGGTTATCAACGAGTAATTCCCAGTGACAGAAAGTGCTCGTCCTTCCACAAGTGATCATTTTCAGTTTTCGAGTGAATTTATTTTCATTTTATAAAAAAACAACCATGAGTTCATCAGCGAAGAATATCACCGTTCTGACGACTGCTGGAGCCATCCTTTTGGTCTTGATATTGCTCGCAGCAGACTCCGAGGCTAGGCCTTCCGGGCTTATCAGGTAAGAAAAGATTTCGATTTTGTATTTCAAATTTTGAAAGAAGGTAATTCAATGAAGAATAATCTAAATGTTCGTCTGGAGAGTATTTCCATCGGTAACTCCGAGAGTTAAATATCGCTTAAGCCACAATCCGGATCGCAATTTAAAATAGGAATTCATACTTTACTATAAAATGGAATTCATGTAAATGGAGAAACTGTAACTGTATTTGACTTCAATCTTGTATTGAGATGAGACACGTTAATTATTGTGCTTTGGAAGCGTGAGAGTTAACTTTTCTTTGATGATTTTTTTCCCTCTGGTACAAGGCTTGAAATTCTCCCGCCATACGCGGTATACCGTTAGATTCAACAAGTTTCATCCCTGATGTCTGCGCGGTGTTACTTTCATAGAAGTTGGTGCGGTGAAATTATGAGCGAAGCTATTTACCTTCGAATAATTTTTCATAATTGGAAAGAAACTTTCCTCTTCTCGTAATTAGCTACTGAATTAAACTTCACCTCATCACTAAAAGTCTCTTTCCGACGTGTACCATAAATCATGATTAGTTCAGAGCTATTATCTGGCGTGTATGTTCTTCACAGAAAATAGTATTTCTTGCTGCGTGTAATATGTGAACAAGATTCATGATACGCACGCACACTGATGTAGGTACCTTGTACATGCATAGATACGTTCTCTCCAATACACTTACGGGTCTGCTCCACTTACAGCCTTATTTTATCTGCTGACGTAAAAGTCCATCAGTAATTACCGATGATGCAACCAGCGAGAAAATTTCAATGATTCAAAAATTTTCTCCGCTCCATAAAATATTCGAAGCCTTGAAACGAGGAGACCAAAATCCTGCGATTGCAAATTATTCGATTCACAAAAAACGTTCATCTGGCATTTTACCCAAAAATCTTTCTCGTGCGTCTATTGCAATTTTTTTAATACTTCGCACATTAGTCCACCAAATGCCATCTCCGAGAGTAAAATTCTCACAAATGTCCATTTTATGATGTTACAGTAGGCAAAAACGAGTATCCGATCAACGTTTGGCGGAACTAGAGACCTTATTGGCCCTGGAGAGAATACGCGGGCAATTGGTTACCGTGCCTGTTGCATTCGGCCGCGTTGACCCGGCCAAAATGTAAGTATCTAAATCTAATTTTACATTATTTCTGATTTACGACAAAAAAGAAAAAGAAAGAAAGAAATAGGACGAGAGATTTTATAGCCACTTGAAATGTATCGATCTGTTGATATAAACGCGTCTTCAATGCATCACTTCCGGGTATCAGTATCGCTGTTTAGCGGAAGTAACGGCTACATTAACATCGATTATAGCTTAAATAATAGTATCGTGATTCGTGAGGGATTTCATAACGCATAGATTATAGCTACTGCGTACATCAGCGAGAATGAGTTTGTATAAATCGTTTTAGGAGTCAATAAAAGGAGTTATGTACGCTATGAGTGACTCAATGTTTAAATTATATTAGCGTATCTTTGAAGTAACAAAATAGCTCGTAGTCTCGATCCAGTAAAAACCAGATGAGATTGGTCAGGTAATCTGTACCGAGACGTGCAAAGTGGTAATTTCCCGATGCATTTTCTTGTTTAGGGCTGCACGTGCAGCTGCACGTGCTTCAATCTCTATTGTCTACAATTGTTCGCGTTTCATCAATTAGAAAATTGGAAAGAGTTAGAGTTAGTTGCAATTTAGACCGCTTATTGTAGTACATGTGACGCTACAAGGTTTATGAACGTCTAATGACGCGATTTACCTTTCTTCAAATCTGACCGGCGACTTGCTATCCAATCTTCACATACTCAAGATTTTGAGTTAATATGATCGATTCATTCATTCAAATAACGATCAACGGTATACTTTCGATTTTTTAACGCCTTTCAGAGGATAAAAAAATCGCCCACTCATTTCTAACTCTCTCTTCATTTCGGCGACTCATCCTCACTTTCTCTTCGACGAATTGAATCGGCGAACGATCAATGAAAATGCAACCGTACATAGCGAACAATTGTTTTTTTAATCTATGATTATCAAAGTTTAATTAAAAATCGACGATAAATGATTATCGACCGAAAGAAATATGTGTCATCAGCTGCATCACAGATAGGGTTTAATTGCTGATTTATATGAGGCAATGGCCAGCTGGAAGTTCTATCAATTCATCAATTATCATACGTGACAGTCGTCTTGTTTTAGATAAGATAGCATACCGAGATTATACAGAATCAATGATTATTGCGCATTGAATTTTTCAGGCGACGATCAAAATTTCCTACTCCTTATCGGATGATCGAAGCCCTTGAATTTTATCGCCAATCCCTCATCCGGTTCATACATTCTAATCAAATATGCTTGTAATCCTTGCTAGCATATCCAATCGTTGTGGGAAATTTGAAAGTTTAAAATCCTTCCCCCGCATTGGTAGAAGTACCAAGGATAAAAAGTTTTCTCAGAGTGTAGCTATGGAATTGAATTGACACAATTATTCCCTCTCAAAGAAGAGTACCAAGACTCTGAGCAAATTGTATTCCGTTCCACGCCACCTCGGTTCTACTCTTTTAATGTAGCGGGAAATTTAAGAAATAAAAAGAAAAATGCCCGTCAATTTCCTCCGCTAATTAAATCTGCAGCGGGTGAGAGACTGATGCAATAATATCTTATACGTCAAGTCCTCACTGTCGTAATAATGGAGCGTTTAACTCGGTTAACGTTTCCAAGTCCCTTCAATTCGAATACGTATGTATATGTATTACATCTTCGAGTGTTTTACGATGCGCGAAACACTATTCTGCCGAGTTAATGAGAGAAAATTCATTTACCATGTTCGTAAGCGTCAGTATCTTACAATTAAATGGGAAGAGTTTGCGTTAATTTCTCGGTACGATTTACTGAGCAGTGAAATGCGTCTCTACGCCTACTATAACGTGTGTAATTGTTTGCGACACTACCGTCTAGGGTAACACAAAAAAACGAGACTCTTAGATTCCAATTTTGTTTTTTTTCGTATTTGGATCTCGTTTATAACTTTTCTTTTCTTTTGCTTGATTTCAGTGGCCGCAGGCGACGTTCCAGCATGGATAGTGGACTTGAAAGACTTCAACGTCTTTTGCAAGCAGCTGCAGCACAGGAGTCTCAGTCTACCGTTCACGAAAGCGACGAGTCTTCTCCCTCGCTTTGGGTAAGTTCAGATTATTTGCAATTTTTTTTTTTTTTTTAACAGTAAAAGTTACTTCGGCAGTTCTTATCGTCGACTATATGGTTTTCACAAAAATTATACTTTCGTTACTCATATAGAAGCAAAAATTGAGTCTCCTTCGTGCAAAGCAAAAATTAGTTGGAACATCTTAGCAATATTTCTTTTTTTTTTTTCTGCCACTGCGACCTACTTAGTGATAACAGGTACTCTGCAGATTTAGGTCTAGATAATTAAATACATATCATAATGAATATGCGTAGTATTTTGTCGGGTAGCTGATAAACGGTACTAACATGTCAAATTCGTGGCACGCGCTGTCTGCTTCAGTTAACGATTAATCACAGTGTTACCATTTACCGATATTTATCTATCGTTTTCTTGCATCGGGAATGTCTGAGGACGTAGATATAAGACAGAATGATAAAATGAGCATAAATCTCACGATCACACAACGCCTTACTCCTAAAATTCTGCGTTCTTGGATTTTTAAATACGTAGCTTCTACTTCAAACTTGAAAAACAACTTATTATTGTCTCTGGTCTCCAAAATCAGGTATTGAGGAAAAATAATGATTAATTATCGTCTATAATTCGAATGAGTTTTTCCGGGATTGACTATATAGTCACGGAAAGTATTTCTTCCACTTTATAATGCATCAGATATAGTGGACATCGGTGAATTTCATCATCAAAAATTGCCGATTAGCGAGTCTCGATCATTGACCTGGTAATAACTTAGGACGTTAGCAATGAATTCTAGTTTAGTCGAGATTTTTTATCTGCAGCTATAATGTCTGTGTTAACTGCGTAATGGCGAGTGGATTTGTACTTATGGTTTGCTTCGTTCTGATTACAGGATGACGTACAAAATCGAGGAACGGAGGAGACGGAGGAGCGATATGTATAACTTGACAAACTTATGAAAATGTTTAAAAAAGTCAACGAAGAGGTCAGCCCTCGTCCCTCAACTGCAGTATTAGCGGGAAATCCGCCATCTGATTTTTAATTTATTCTTTACGCATTAGCTTTTTTTTAAACTATACTTTAGCAATTAGAATACTTGTTTCATGTTCCGAATTAAACGAGAACTATACCTACGGTATGCCAATTGACTTTCCATTATCTTGTATTGAGAGAAGGAAAATCTAGATAAATATTTTAGTGTCATATGTGTCTCGTACTATTAGTATACAGAACAGGATAATAGTATTTTCAATGAGTATTTTGTATACATGTTATAATTTATAGTAATTTATTTAACTTATATTTATTTCGCCAAATTCTTTAATTTATTCAAATTCCCTTATTTATCGGCTTTATACTTTATCGGTCACTTTCTATCGTTTGTCTATTTATTTAATTCAGAATCCACTATCGCATTATCATCATTATGCCTCGTGTCTAATTGCCGAATTCATTCATTAGAAAATCATCTAACAATTAAATAGCGTAGTTGATATTTATCTAGAAAATTATAAAAAAATTGTTAATTCTTTCTCCGAATCATAATTAACTATTTTAATTATCGATAGAAATTTTAACAGGCCGCAGTATTTTGCGTATAATATAAGATGCGTATTATTTAAATAAATAGTTATTTGTAGTATCATCCGGCAGCACTTTTCTTTTAGACAAAAAAGAATCCGCAATCTTATATAGAATCTTAACAGAGAAATGTATTTATCATCATTTCATCATTCGCACCTCGTAACATGTGATATTTAGGTGTTTATTTTTACCGATTAATTTAATATTTAGTTTATTTAACATAATTGCATTACGTTTATAATTTATTTATCGAAATGTGAAAATACATTTATTTTTGACCGTAGAAAACGTACTATACCTATGATTGCAAGTGCAATAAAATTAATCAACAATAATGAATGTGTTATACTGTTTTTTCCATGCCTGATCCCCATACCATATTTGTTGAAAAAAAATAGCTCTATATTTTTTAGTTTTATTTATTTATTGCAAGGCTGTGAAGCACAGGGACTTGGATGATATACCTACCCGATGTCATAGTTTATCATCTACTTCGATTCAGTTCACTTTACAAAAAAATACTTTACGAATTCTATCTCAATCAATTTCTTAGTATTTAAATGATTAATACTATCAATTGCAATTAACTACCTGTTTAATTCAATCATCATAGTACACATTAGCTTATACGTACACCTATAGTAGCTATTAGAAATCGTGAATACCTGTTCGAAAAAATCTCCAATCGCAATACGAATGATAAATATTTTCCAGTGATTGATAATATCGAAGAATATTGAAGAATGTACGAGTTATTTTTTGTCTTTGTTAAAACCATTCGAAATCTTCACCCGACGTACTACATCGCTCGAGTAGGGAGTATCTGGGTTCCAGAAAAGACATTTTATTATTACGAATAGATATGAGCTTGTATTGTCAAGAATTTCTAGGAAATGTTTGTTATTTTGTATAATCTATTCGAAAGGTATTAGAATATTTAGTATAAAATATACATCCGTGTATGACTATGGTGGATACTTAACATAAAACGTTATTTCAGTGATCGGTCGGTACACGGTAACGATTACCGTAAGATATTCATGCGCCTTATCATAAACTACCAGACATACAGATCAATGTATAGTGTATGCTGCTTGGACTTAGACCGTAGGCAGCGTATACTCTCTCATTTTGCATTCGATGTTGATTATAATCTTTGAAAGATTTTATAGAGCATTTATAAAGTAGTAATGTAGCTTGAGGACAAAATTTGATTTACAATTTTCATATAATTTTTGAAAAACTTATTTACGGTAGCGTTGAATAATTCTTGTTTTTCACGTACTTATACCAATATCAACAAACAGCTATCTCATACAGCCTTTCACAGAGCAAAACTTGAATTAAATCTGACCTGCGATTTGAACTGCAACATTATTTGAAAGACAGAAGCAGCTATAGTAATATAATACTCGTTAAGAGTATCAATTAAATCGAATTGAAGCACATGAGTTTTTTTTTAACTCTTACAACTTCTCTTCTAATTTTACGTTCGTTCAATCTCTGATCAGAATGAATTTACAGTGAAAATAATTGTGGTTGAAAAATTAGATGTAAAAAGAGAAATAAAGTGAGCCTGGAAATTTTGTATCTTTTCCGTGTATTGCATACTATAGATTATTCGATATATCTCGCGGTAACAGAAGTCGATGCGTATCGCAATATCGATCGCATGCGAGCGAATGGTCGCGCAATGGCAGTTCTTGATAGTGGTGGATCTCTCTGAAGGTTTTTGATAAGAAATTCTAAGACGGACGTTAAAAATGTGCAAACATCGCGAGTCAAAGGCGCTTGGGAATCGGCGAAAAGTAATCTTGAGGTTAAATAGTGTACCAAACCTGATGAACGTAAGAAAAATAAGTGAAAAAGTCTAGCTGTCGCATCTTTGCATGCAGAGAGATGTCTGCGCCCCGATCAACGACTGACGGACAGACGAACAACGTCTCTGTCAAGTTTATGTGATTTACAACCAACGTGTGTCGGCGAACTAGAGAGATTAAATTCTCTTCTCGTGAATTATGTATATTTAATTTGATTTTTTTTTTCTAAACAAATTAAAATTTATCGTTTAACTAAGTGAAATGTTTTCAACGCCGGCGTCTGTGGTGGGCGAGTCGTCGGGCTACGACTTTGAGAAAGAAGAGAACGCCGCCAAGTGGAAGGGGGTGTTTGTCAACTCCCTACGCAAGGTTTGTTCCTTAATTTTATCTGAACAATGTATAAATCGTATATATTTCATAAAATATAGCTCCTATTTTTGACGCCAAAGAAACTTCCTTCTCCTTCTCCTTTTACTCGTAATCATCACTCTCATATACAACTACATGATAGTGATTCACACGCACAGCCTTGTCAAAGTCAGGTGATACCATGCATTCACTGTTTTCAATCAGCTGGTATACGATCTCGCGTCTTAATGCAATCCTTTTAAATTCTAAATCGACAATGTTCAATCATCATACACCGACGTTTCATCAAAATCTACATCTTATCATCATATATTGACTACTCACAGCCAATCCTCAATTCAATTCAATTCAATATAATAGTAAAAATCATTAAATTCGGGAAAATTACGAAATATAAACAAAAATCATTGTTTCTCTTCTTCAACTGTTTTATTTTTAGTTTATCTTATCGCCCACTACTTAGTAATTCTAATAGTTATTAATTATGAAAGATAAATAAAAAACACAGTATACTCACGTTTTATTGTCATTAATCTCTGTATTTGTCTTTTCAATTAACATTCCCAAACATATTCTCAGTAATTAGTTGAACTAATCGAATGAAAATAGAAGAAGAAAACTGAATCACTCATCTATATATCTATCTACTTTATTATTATTTTATGAATTCCACTTGCTTTCCTGTTGTTTTTCAAATATTTTTCCCACCAGGTATTAGAACAAGTTCATCCGAGCTTAGAAGCTAGACAAGATGCACTTGACTATGTGGAAAGCTTGATTCTTCGAATGCTGGGAATGCTGTGCGGTCGTCCTCCACCTCACACGCCCCAAGATGTCGAGGAACGTGTTAGACGTACTTTTCCTACGCCCATTGATAGGTGGGCCCTAAGCGACGCAAAGGAAGCTTTAGAAAAGGGAAAGAAAAAATCACCTCTAGTACTACCGGTCGATAAAATACATCAGCTATTACAAAAAGTAATTGAAATAGAATATTTACATATTTTAGAGCAAATTTTGAACATTCAATTAATCGTTATTCAAGAACTTTCCAACATTCAATGTGTGAATGGCTTCAGGTGTTTCAAAAATTGTTTAAAAACCGTTAAGTCCATATTTTTGAATTTATTTTCGGTCTCTTCCTTTATCTTAGGAAGTATTGCAGCACAAAATCGACTCGCAGGTCAGCCTGTTTGTTGTTGCAGTACTTGAGTACATCTCCGCTGATATTCTCAAGGTTTGTATTCCGTAAAATTGATATAATGGAATTTTGTTAATCTTTTACTATCTGAAAGAGATTATACTGTATTTAAAATGTTTTTCTTCAGTTGGCTGGGAATTACGTTAAGAATATTCGCCATGTCGAGATTTCATGTCAAGATATCAGGGTGGCGATGTACGCGGACAAGGTAACGCATAATTTGTTCAACGTTTTGGCCCCTATATTGTCTTTATTTTTTCTATGTAGTACCTAAGGTACACAATATTTGAATTGAACGTTGAATATTATTCTCACTTTAAGACTGATTCGAAAATGAGATGATACTTGGCTTGAAACAGTTTGTCTTTAGTTAGAATGATGAAAAAAATGTGATATTTTTGTCCTGATAACAATTTTTTGAAGAAGATAATTTAAAACAGCATTCATTGTTGTATGAAATATAAATGCTAGGAATTTGGTGAAACTAAATTGAAGACTAATTGTATGAATTATTTGAATTACTATTATGTAATGCCTGGATAATGTGAGAAGGTTCTCTTTACCTGTGTGTGATAACGTACATTTGTGTTAAATCAGTCAGCTGTATCTTCTAACATTGCATTATAGCTTATAGTTTTAAGCTTTTGATTAGAGAGTAAGTTAATTTGAGAACAGTTATTGTTAGATATAATAAGTAAGGGGATTTTGAAACGAATGTTTAGCAGAAATTATTTCCTAGGGCTAAAAAAGTATTTTGTTCCTCGAGACACAATACTTATTGAATAATGCATAATATTTGTTTAAAACGTTTCATTTTCCTAGTCTGACCTAATCCCTGTTACGATTTGATACATATAAGAAAAGAAATACGTATGTTTTATTATCGGCAAAGGGGCTATATTAATGGCAAGCAAATATTAGAAGCTAGCAATATGTTGTATTTGAAAGATCACCGACTGGCTATGCTAGATTAGACACAGGCTAAGTGGTTATTGTGGCTGCAAATGTTCTCTGCTTGGTTACATGCTTTCCACCAACTAAAAACAACACCAACCATGTTCGCCCTCTGCTCACGCTGTTATAGGTGGTACGTACCTGCGAAGCCCCTGTAGAAAGTTATTAGAACACTTCAATAATTACGTTTATTTCACACTTTGATCATCTATAAGATTATATTAAGAACTGAGAGTCTTTTGAAATTCGAATAAATTCAAGATATGTCTACATGGAAAACTGGAGTATCAGAGTATTTTCGATCAATTATTTAAGAACGTAATGGAAACAACTTGTCCTTTGATTCACTTATCAAGTCAATTTGAAAGAATATACAAAATATTCTTACTGGCAGGATAAACTACGTCAAAGTTTGTGGAAATAATTATTTCAGTACGTTAGTTAAAATAAATTTAAATGTCTTTATGACTGTATTTTTCTAAAGTATATTTATTGTATCTATGTATTATGGAATTACCATTTGTGACGAATGAGATTAATCAACTCACGTTGTTGCGCTCTTATAGATACTAATTAGACGAATCAACGATAAGTTGTACTAAAAATTTTGTTCTGCTACTCTTACATTAAATTGGCATGCGAGTGACCATTTTTGGTATATCAAGCATGAAAATTGGCACACTTGGAATGGACTTTGTCCAAGGTCTATGCTAATGCTCATCTTCTATATTCCTGGTTTAATTTGACATATTATATATATTTCGAATAGATTTTAGGTGCTAGAAAATTTATTTTCATACACTAAGCTGACAGACATTATTGACGATGATTTGCATAATGTTTTATGTCCATTCTTTATACATCAAAACGACAATAATTTGCAGAATCTTTATCTCATTTTTCACACTATGTGAAACTTAAAATTTGATTACTTAATCAATCTATAAATAAAGTTCACATAACATTAATACTATCGGTAGACTTGGTCGAGTCTCCAATTTCTTCAATCTTGTTATTGAACAGCTCAGCCTAGGTATTCTCTATTCAAATATTAGCTGTCCCCATTTTATGTCTTCAATTTAAATGTAATTACTGTTCTTCCTACCACTGTAAACTGTGCTTCAACGTGTCTCAGGTAATGCTGTATAACCCTATGCTTTAATGTGTCTTCACTAGAACAGCAGATTCATGTTTTTATATGATTTTGGGTAATCTTCAGGCCCAGATAAAATTTCATTTAATTTCATTGCAACGTTTTCATTTTATTTCTGACCAGGCGAGCTTACGTATTCATTTGTCTAAAACCTGTTCTATAATGCTCGTCAAATTTTTTTTTCAGTCCGAACATCTTGCCTCTATTCTAATTGAATTGCGTGAATACTTTTTCTATAAATTCATTTATCTTTTGAATATTTATACTCTTAATGGAATATTCAAACTCACCGTTGTATCATCCTTCTTAACTTACCCTTCCTCAACAGGTACTGTTGGATATGTTCTATCAAGACGATTGTACCGAAGGTCCACAAAGTAGCTTGGGCGCAGTCGTATCTGTCGACGACCCGGGGCCAACCCAGAGGACTTCATATGAAGATTTTGTTCGAGATCTCATACACGACGAACGACATTACTTACGGGATCTACACATGATAATTAAAGTATGTACATCATTTAGGGCAAGATAAGAAGACTTTTCAAATTCTATGAAACAAAAGATTGTTCATTTCTTTTCCAATGGTGAATTGCTGATTGAATTTGATAGTGAAAAAGAATTCAGGGATTAGTTGTGAGTAAACTTGATTTGATATTATTATAAATTTATTTCTCGCAGGTCTTTCGAGAAGAAATAGAAAAAATGGCTCAAGGTCCTCACGAACTAGATGCACTTTTTAGTAATATCATGGACATTTATGAAGTGACTGTTACGCTACTAGGAAGCTTGGAAGATATAATGGAAATCACAGAAGAAAAACAGACGCCTACAGTTGGATCATGTTTCGAGGAGTTAGCGGAAGCTGCGGAGTTTGATGTGTATATAAAGTGAGTAAACTGCATTGATTTTTATTTTTTCTATTTTTTTTTTCTATTTTAGGTGATTTACAAACAGCGGTATGCGACAAAGTCAGAAATCGATAGATATATTGCAAGTCAGATAAATTCGTCAATTGAATAATGCATAAAAGCTTAAGAATCAAATGTGGTAAATTTATTTCATTGTGTGGAAAAGAAACTGCCTATAAATTATTCATATTGTTCGTGAGATAAATCTTTCTAAATGATGATAACTCAATTAGGTATTTGACTGGGTTCAATAAAATGTAATTCGAATATTTCAAACTCGAACACAGATTTTCAAATAACAACACAGATGATCAACTTTGAATGAATCTTGCTACAGATATGCGAGAGACATGAACAGTCCAACGAGTAGAGAAGTTTTGACGAGGTTATTAGCTAGACCAGAGTCAAATGACGCATTACGAACAGCAGGCCATGGGTTTAAGGAAGCTGTTAAATATTACTTGCCAAAACTCTTGCTTCAACCTGTCTGGCACTGCTTCCTGTATTTTGACTACATTAAGGTCAGTCATCTGTTTATAACAATTTACTTCAACACAAACATTAGCTTGTAATTCTTTTCTTAAGTACAGATATTCACTGAGCAGATCTTAAAATAAATAACATTGTCGGTTCGATATACTATCCTACTTTCAATAAAATTATTTATACCATGTTTCACGCCTAAGCCACAAATCTGAGTTCAATAGTCTGAATTGAATAAAAACTGTAATAAGGTTTGAATTAATTCATAAACACCTCAATATGAAAAAGGTACATATTAGACACTATAGTTGCTTCTCTTGATTGCACACTTGATCATTTCCAGTGATAAACGTAGTTTGTATTGGATAACAATCGCGCTTGTTTTTGCTGTCAAAATTTGCGAGTTTTAAAAATGGTTACCTCATCAGAAAAAAGCCATCATGCAAAGACTATTGTGTTGTTTGATGGGGATCATTGCTCTCATGTGTGCTTCAGCTATTGCAAAATTCATTTATTGGAGTCTCCTTATGGCTCTAGTAGCAATGACTGTATATTATGCCTATGATTTGTTTAAGAACAGATTATACCAGCAGGAAAATTATGGTATCATTAATTTTGAATAATTATGCATAAATAATTATCGTATTATAAAAATACTCTGAAAAACAGTTTATCCGTTTCATTTGACAACATGTTACTGGAATTAATCTATTTTCATTGATTTATTTACAGGTGTTACATAAATTGACTCCGAATTCAGACGATCGCGAGACTTTAGAACAGGTTCAAGGTCTTCTCCGGCCATTGCAAATGGAGCTTTTGAAGTCCGTGGCAAATCTTCCAAAAAAAGACACAGGCTTACGGATGCAAAGTAGGGCGAGAAGGCAGGCTGCACTTGAGAAGACTAGCGAATTACAAAAGACTGTCGATGGATGGGACCAAAGGGATATCGGACAATGTTGCAACGAGTTTATCAGAGGTGGCAACGCATAGCAGCATATAATCAATTCAGAAATATTAAATTGGCTGTTCTTCTTTAAACAATCGTTCTTTTCACATTGCAGAGGATATGCTAGGCAAAGTTGGAAGCAGTGGACGAAGATTGACTGAGAGGAGAGCGTTGTTATTCGATGGTCTGTTAGTATTATGTAAACCAACTGGAGGAAAGAGAGTTAGCGTTAGTGTAGGACCAGTTGCAGTAGGCGGTGGCCATCCGGCTCACCAAGTCGAACTTCGTCTTAAAGAACGATTCTTCATAAGGAAAGTGGAGATCATTGACAGAGAAGACACCGACGGTCAGTTACTTAATGACTAATTGTAAGATAATCAAATATGATTGAAATAATACAAGTTCAAAATTTATATTATGTAAAAAGAATAATTAAACAGGTATTATTGAACAATTTACTATCAGAATATTGAAATCAAGCTTAAGATTCGTTTTCTACTAATAGTCAATTGCGTTGAATACAAATTATCTTCTTCGAGCATTTTATGCGATCGTTTATATAATTGGCATTGACCTTTGATAATCGTTTTGCCATACTAATCATATCAGTTGACACTTGACAGGGCCACTTATTTGTTACATCAATGCAATTTACATGCTTTTTTGCATTTATATTTGGGTCGTGAAATGTCTAGGCAATCCAATCATCTTTTTGAAGATTGGTGCAAATAACGTTTTTGGTAGAAAATAACTTGAGATGAAATTCCGAGTATTATTTGTTGATGCTTGAATCTTATTGAACCTTGACTCTGGTTATCAATAAAAAATATTTCACAGAATTGAAAAACGCGTTTGAAATAGCGCCAAGGGACCACCCCAATGTTACTCTCGTTGCTAAATCTCACGAGGACAAGAACAGTTGGATGGCTGATCTTGTAATGCTTAATACTAAGAGCATGCTTGAGAGAACTTTGGATAGTATACTGTTGGACGAAGAAACTAAGCATCCGTTGAGGCTACCTCCGCCTGATTTGTACAAATTTTCCGAACAAGATTGCTCTGAAAACATTGTATTAGAGGCAAGAGAAAATGGAGGTGTACCCCTTATCAAAGGTGCTACTTTGATCAAGCTGGTCGAAAGATTAACTTACCATATTTATGCAGATCCAGCTTTTGTACGGACATTCCTTACTACCTATAGGTCAGTTTGGAGTCATTTAATAGAAATTCTTTTGATAAAAATCAAATTATATACTTTATTTCTGATTTTTAACGGATATTGAAGTGATTTTAATCATTATAATTTGTTATCCCTTTTATGTGATAGTAATAAAGATTGTTCTGTTCATTCCATAGGAGTTTTTGCTCGCCTCAGAAACTTTTGTCTCTACTCATTAAGAGGTTTGATATACCAGAGCCTTCACTGGTGTATGGAGACGAGGAAAAACTACCGGGCAAGGCCTGGGCAAGAGAAGATTGGAAGAGGTACAGAAAAGAGTACTGCCAGCCTGTCCAGTTCAGAGTTCTCAATGTTCTGAGGCATTGGGTGGGTAGACGAATTATTGAGCAAAATTCTTTTAACGAGTGTATAAATTAAATTTATGTAAATTTAATTTTTGATCATATTCAACATATTAATTCATTGATTAATTGTTACTTCTACTTTCCGTCACAGGTAGACCACCATTTTTACGACTTTGAACGTGACAGAGAACTATTGGAGAAGTTACAGTCTTTTTTAGACACTGTGGGTGGAAAATCAATGAGGAAATGGGTAGATTCAGTGATGAAAATTGTTCAGAGGAAGTGTGAACCGTCTGAACAAAGGCCAATTACATTCAGTTTCGAACGATCCCCACCTCCTATTGAATGGCATCTCAAAGTTCCTGAAGAATCATGGGGAATACTTACAGTGCGTAAAGTTTCATAGCTATAGAACATACAATGCACGTTTTCTCGTAAAAATTTTATTTCTTTTTGAGAAACCTTTCGTTCACGTATCGAAATAATATGACTATCTATAAATTTTCAAATTCTTCAAACATTTCAATTATATCTTTCGTTTTGTTCCAGTTACACCCCATCGAATTAGCTAGACAATTAACATTGTTAGAATTTGAACTGTACAGAACAGTGAAACCTTCAGAGCTAGTAGGCTCAGTCTGGACCAAAAAAGACAAAGAACAGACCTCACCAAATCTACTCAAAATGATCAAGCACACAACTAATGTAAGTACTATAAATATTGAACTTAAGGAAAAATGCTCATAATAGATTGCAAAATAATTTTTTTGTTACCTATTTAGCCAAAATACTTATCTTTTCAACATGAATTTTCATCCCCAGAATTTCTTTGTTGCTTCTCTAATGAATGAATTCTAATCTAAGTTATAATAAACACTGTTTAACAGTTCACAAGGTGGCTTGAGAAGACAATAGTCGAAGCTGAGAACTTGGAGGAGCGAGTTGCAATTGTATCTCGGGCGATTGAGATTATGATGGTACTACAAGATCTTAACAATTTCAATGGTGTATTGGCGATCGTCAGTGCTATGGGTTCTGCATCTGTATTCCGATTGAAGTTCACTTTCCAGGTAGGTCGCGTGATTCTTCTGAATCTCCTCTGAACCAATGATGTATTCAATGAATTTCTTCTGAACTAATGAAAAATCTGATTCACATAGCAAATAGCAGCACGATTGGAAAAGGCATTAGAAGAGGCTCGAGAATTGAACAATGATCACTTCCGAAAGTATCAAGAGAAACTGCGATCTATTAATCCACCTTGTGTACCTTTTTTCGGTAAATATTATACATTCTGAATTTTGCACGAAAATATTGTGTCCACAATATTCTGACACTGTTTCTTTGATAAATTGTGTTATTTTAATCACTCTTCATAGGCATGTACCTGACAAATATATTACACATTGAAGAGGGAAATTCGGATTACCTTCCGGGTAGTCCAGAACTTATAAACTTTAGTAAGAGACGAAAAGTGGCAGAAATAACGGGAGAAATTCAGCAGTACCAAAATCAGCCCTATTGCCTGATCGTTGAGTCAAGGATAAGGCATTTCATTGAAAATCTTTGCCCCTTTGAACCCAACATGAAAGACGCTGACATAGGCAACTATTTATATAAAAAAAGCATGGAGGTGGAACCCAGAGGTTGCAGACAACTGCCCAGAGTCGTAAGTTCTTCAAAAAATACAAGAAAATGAATATAAGAAGTTGAAAAATTCGCTAATCTTGTCCAGAGAAGAAACTACATATGTGTATAAAATATTTTCTCCAATTTTTAGCCTCGCAAATGGCCCGAATTGAATCTAAAATCACCAGGGATCAAAGCAAGGAGTTTAAGTGGCAGGTTACCGGCACCTTTACAAGCAGTAGCATCTACGGTCAGATTACATGATCCACCAACCGAAGCTCCGCCTCCTCCAGAGCTCCCTGAAACACCTCCACATACTTCTCAAATGGCTCCTCCGCACACTGGAGATCATAGTGTATTTGCTCCTGTGCTACTCGGAGGTGATTCTTTCATATTCACAAAAATTTATTGACAATTTTAACTAAGTTTACAAAATATGTTATAGCTCGAGCTTAGAAAAGAGATCCGCAACATTTAACTATAGGTTCATTTTTTTCATCTAATTTATAGGTACAGGCCCACCGCCAGGATCCCCTGGGCCCCTGAGTATGTCCGGACTTTCGCTCGGTTCTCCAGGTAGCAGTCCACAGCTTGGATCACCCGGTCACCTTCCACCTTCTTATCACCAATCGCCAGCAACACACTTCGGGTTCAACTCAGGAACAATTGGCGTTGTGGGCGCATTGACTGGTCTACCGGCTGGTGGGAGTCCAGGAGCTCCTATGCCGCCGCCTCCATCTCCTAGCCATCTACCTCCCACTCAACCACCACCACCTTTGCCACCCAGATCTCATCGGAGACGAGACAGTTCTGTTAGCGAGTCGCCGCAACAGGTGAGCCTTTTTTTGTCTCTGTTGTACAATTTGATTGAGTGAGAAATGTATTTTATTGACTTACTGTTTATTTCTAGGCTCGACAAGCTCCAAATGCTCCAATACTTCCGCCGCGAGAAGGTACTTCTCCACCTCCTTTACCTCCACGGAGGGATTTGCCTCCTGTTATGCTGCCACCTCGACTTTCGGCTACCCTGAATCCCAGTAGTTCTGGACTATTGGCGAGGCGGAATTCTACTCTTGAGGCAACAGGCCCAGTCCCCACCCATCCCAGACGGCATATGTCTTTCAACGGGCCTAGTCCCACAAAACTTCCCCCAACTCAACCTAATGGTTAGTACCTTATTTCTAATAAGTAAAAATCATCTGGAGGAAAGTATTTGTATTAGAATTTCGATTTCATTTTACATTTTTAATACTTGAAAATATTGATGTTATACGAGCTCATCGTTTATGTGGTACGTATTGGAAATGGGATATACAGGAGCAGATACTTACCTCTTAGTCTTTGAATTTAGGATTCAAGAAAGTATGAAAACTCTTCCAAACTATTGAATGATTAAATCGATTGATTTTTCAGGGTCAGTGACACCCAGGTTACCGCCAAAGCCATTACCTGGACGACCGCCGACGACCATGTTTAATTTCAGTGCTCCTGGGCCTAGCTAAGTTCCCTCACCAATTTCCTATCGATAAAATTCCACAAGGCTGATTTGTACTCTATTAAGTAAGCTTACGGAATACAGTATATAGGTTCCGTTCTGGTTTCTAGGTAGCTATCCAATTAGACTACAGATTGATGAAATTCACCCGACGATTGTCATTGTACAGAAAATTTAATTTTCAATACCTCTAACTGGATTTCAATTTATTTACATCACCAACTGTACAGAACTTGATTCTTCACAGATACGCCTTCTAACAGACCTAGCCGTCTCATAATCAAAACTATGTTTTAAACGTTGTTTATTATTTGACTATGAAAAAAAGTAAATCATTTTGTATTGTGTGTTCATTCCTGGTATTTTGTTAACTTCTTAACAAATTGAAATACCTTTTCTGCAAAATATTACCAATGAAAATTTGTTCCTTGAAAGCATATGCAACAGTGCGGAGCTCAACATGAGTGGGATAGATAATATTTCCTACAATTTTACTAATTAGACTATGAACAAGCTTTGGCCACTCCTTTCCAAATCCCCTTTAATCCTGTCTACCCCATACATCTCCCCCCCCCCCCCCCCCCAACACAACTGTGATACACTGTAAACGTGGGTATGTATGTTATGTAACTATACGTTTAGACTTTAAAGAAAATTATAAAGAAAGAAAGATAAGCAACGGACGCAAACAAAGTAAAGAATCGAACGAACGATAGGCCGATATACCTAACTAATTATACATATAAATGGAATCAATTGGAAAACAAATGAATGAATATGTAAATGTATATTATTATAAATATATTCTATTGATAGTTATTGTAATAATGTCAGACGCACGTAAGACAAAAAACTGAAATATTGAAATCGTGTAAAATAAAGAGTATATTGTGTAGTAATTCTAATCTTGAATGTCTTCATTGTTTCTTATTATAACATCGTTACTTATAGGTATGTATACAATTAAAACTAATCTTTCGACACACTGAAGGGTACAAACTATTTTAACTTCTCTATTGATTCTTAATATGAATTTAATTTACATTTACAATACTTTTTACACATATGACACAAAAGTATGACTTTTAAGTTTTCAACAATTATTACTGGATTCAGAAGAAAGGCGTAACATTGAGAAAGATTTAAGGATATCAGGACTTTCATATTCTAACGATTCATAGATATTTTTAGATATAACACACTTTTATAAACAATCATAATAACACTATACATCCCGAACAGCTTGAAAATTTGTTCTTCCACATTATTATAACGACAATTTGTACTCGTTAGGTAATTAACTTATATAAACAGGCAATCCTTCAGTCAACTTAATATCAAAGATGGTATCATTTCCAATACTCACTCTTTAATTTCCGACCTCTATCTTCCTTCCTCTCTCTCTCTCTCCGTTATTTATCATTTTTTTTGTTTGTTTTCGTATTATTACTCTCTGGCTGTCTCTTTCTTGTCCAACATTGTCATGGACATAATAAACCATCTATATACCTATCTCTCTCTCTCTCCCTCTCTTATTCATTTCTTATAACATTTGAGGCATCGATGTTTTGAAAACTACATCACTTCCCACACAGTCGACGAATCGCTTTGTCTATGAGCTCGAGAGCCCACTTCAACGTGGGCATCCAAGCCGTCACTTAATTTACTAAAACGTCTAGCCCAGCTTCCTCGACCACCCTGAACCCTGCCCATGCTTCCAGCTTCTCTAAGAGCAGTTAAAAGTTCCTCTTCATCTTCCTGACCTTTTATACCTTTTTCATACTTTGCCTCTTGAGCTAGTAATCGTTCTCGTTGCAGTTGGGTAGCAACGGCTCTTGGCACAGCTGGGATTGCATAGCTCATTATGCCCGTTAATGCAAACACCTGCAATGTCATTCAGGGAGAATTTTATGACACTTAGAGTTCTTCTTGATGCCACAAACTCGAATGTACCAAGCAAACTATACAAATTCATATCGATTGTGAACATCAACTCACCACATGCTCAAAGACCACGACGAAGGCCAGTCTTGCTGCAAAAACGTGCCAATATTGTGGACTGAGTCCGTACGGATCTTTTGCATGATCAGGCCCATTTCTGTACCCTCTGTACTGGCACGTTGGCGGCTCAACACCAGTCCCGTCACTTCCCATGCCTTTCGTATAGTGAGATGTGTTGAACTCTGACAATGAACTGTCTATGTATCCGACAAGATCGTTGTTCTTCGAATAACCAAACGCGTATACGCTTCTCGGAATAAAGTCGGAAGTATAAGCTATCACAAACGCCTGTAAGCAAAGTAAAAAATGTCTGAAATTTCTTTGTTCATATTATTTTTTGCCTTTCCATAAAGCACGTTTTAGGAACTGTATCTCACGTACGTTGGATACTACAGCCGCATATGTAACTCCACGTAAAATACCAAACCAAGCACCGATATCTTCCACTCTTTCGGCAAGAGGTCTTCTAGCTTCTTTAACCATTTTGTAAGCATCCAGTCTAATTTCGGCGATGTTATTCAGCAAAGCGAAAAGTGGAGCGAGTGGAAATGCTGCCACAAATAATGTCACGAATCCGTACTGAATGACTAGAAAGTAAGAAGGGTTCAAGTTCAATAAAAGTGAACAATGAAGTTAAGAAAAAATCATAGATAACTTCGATACTAACTCATCTCAAGGTATTCATCGAATAATGCCAGTCTGCCAGGATCCTGGAGTTGATAGTCCTTTTCCCAGCTAGTGTAAGGCCTATCGCGATCTTTCGTGGCTGCCTTTTGAGTTCTTTTTCTCCACCAATTCCACAATTTTGGTGATAGAATTTCGAGGAAGTTATTGAAGAATTGTTTACCTACCATTATAATAGCCAATTGTATACAAAGTTCAGACAAACAACCGGCTGGATCGCAAACGTCAGTCTTTATACGAGAAAATTCTGAAGTTCTGGCCGCTTTGTCGCCTGGGTACATGAAGAATCTTCCCTGAAACGAATTGATTGATTCAAAAATTCGCTCAGTGGAAATGAACTAATTTTGTTAATATTCAATATGAACATTGCTCGTATAGAATTATGGCTTTACTCATGACAAAAGACACGTTGGATAAAATTAGCTCGCATATACCTTGAAAAAAGCTATGTAGATCAACGAGGAATAGAAGTTAACAAATTCGAAGAGAAATATTTTGAAGGTATAACTGTCCTCGTATTCGGTCTGAGTTCTCGGATTCTCCATGTTTGTTAACCACCTTGCTAATCTGTGATAGATCCGTGTCAAGATCATGATTATTATCAAGTTGATGAGAGCAGCTGTCATGGAAGTAAAAATGTTCGCATGGTTCTTCAAGAAGTAGCCACCACCTCCGTGGAAAACGGATAATAATGATACCCGGTAGATTATTGTACCGAGTACTGCTCCCAATGCAACACAAATCTGCAACAGCCAGTAATTGCAGACAGAAAGCTTGATTTAGCGATATTTACCTGCTTGACAAATTCTTGCGATTCCTAATATCTTTCCTATCTCATTACTGCATAATTATAGAGAGTTAACTCACCATGAAGAACACCATGGACCCTGTCGCCATGAATCGAAGAACTCTGGACCACGCCGGCATGTAAGGCTCTCTTTCTCTGGTTACAGGATTTACTCTAAATGTTTTCACCGAAGTCTCGAACTCTGGTCTGGGTTCCTCATCACCATCCACGTTCTGGAGGTCCCATTCCCAAACTATTACTGCCTGTCGTCGTTTCCACAGCTCCAAAAAAGTTGTCGCTGTGTACATGTTACGAAATTTGAAATGCAGCCGGCTTATGACACTGCGATTCATTCGTTTCGAATTTTTACTCACCCCAAAAAGACATGAAAATGGCAAAGAAGACGGTTGCTGGATTATCGAACAGATATGTCAGTCTAGAAAAAAGGCAGGAGTCTCCCAACTTTTGATACGAACATGCCTTGTCGCATAAAGGACAAAGCGTTATATTCCCTGTAATTTGTCAATTGATTCTCTGTGGTTGTTCATCGAATATTCGAGAATACAAATTATCACTCATTACTCTGGAGCGCAATAACCGGAAAACTCACCAACTCCACTACGATCACAGATCTCTTTGCTTGGTATGTTGTCCGCACCTTCCATACTTCCGAGGCCGTACAGGAAGCACAACAAACCAACAACAGCTGGGGGGTACAATGCTTTTGTGTAAAATCCCAACCAGGCGAAATAAAGGGCGACTTTATCGCCAAAATATCTTCTCACCAACCACAAGGGTTGCCTCTTGAACCTTTAACGTGCAATACATCGTTGCTCATCGAATGCAATGCTAGCGGAGTATTTAGTGACTAAACGTTTCTAAATTCTCTAATTTTTACTCATCTTCAAAAGTAAAAAGCTCGTTGGTTCTCTCTCATATCAAAATGAAACAAATTTGTAAGAATGTTCAAAAAGTTATCTAAGATTTTCAGGCTTTTGATAATAACTTGCTGCGATATTAATTTTATTGATTCAAACTCTCAGATTCATTAATAGCTGCTTAAAATTTGGGAAGAGATAAGCGAAATAATAGTGAATTCGCAATTATTTGAGAGAATAAAGAGCTCGTGTTACATATGACAATGATTAAATCTAATCTACAAAGCGCAAGGTTGATCACTCACCACTGTGACGGTCGAGCCCATTCGAGGTACAACAAGTGCCTGTCGAATAATTCGCCATTTGGCCCGGGCTTGTCGTAAGGGCCTTCATGGAGCGGGAAACAGTCAAGGTAACTTCCATCTGCAAGGAGTCGACGGATCCCTGCTCTTTCGTGGCTTTCATCGTATCTCGCCCTCAACAGAATTTGCATAACAATCAAAGATCTCTGGGCCGGGGTATAGGCCGTATCCCTATCCTTGACGACGAATCTGAAATAAAAGATATTTATGAAGAGGCGAAGCACGTACGCGTATATAGTAAAAAATACGAGCCAAAATAACGTTTGCACTATGTTCCATTACTAAAATTAGAATTAGTTATTCAGAATAGAGCATTATGGCTCGTAAAAGTAATTGCTGAGGGTTAATTTCGTTCATCAAAATGAACCATCGCGCCCACTGTCAAGTTGATTAAATTTTTCGTAAAAATTTAATGATATTATAAATCTTTAGCACATCACCTCTCTTCTCGGTCTCCGGAATCCGCACTCGCGTAAAAACTTGGCTCTTCGGGGTATCTGCTTGTGTCCCAGGAATGCAGCCTCTGAATCCATTCTATCAACGGTAACCACCTTTCCCAATACTTTGGCTTCTCTTTACCACCTTCGTCCCCCTTTTGAATAAAATGGTAACAACTGAATGTTGCAGAGATCGGTGAAGAAAAAATGATAAATTTTATCAGTTCAACTTACCCAGGCTTTGACGGAGATCGTGATGAACCTTTTTGTTGGGAGTTTGAGGTTCACGACCTCGGCGTATTGCATTTTTGTCTTCCAGGGTATGTGGAGTTTTAAAAAATACGTTTTACCGTCGAAAGACGTACTCTTAGGTTCTAGTTCCAGTTGTAAACCTTCCTTCAGAAGATTTTGCTGGAAGATTTTTCTGTGCTCTATCCTTCTAGCTTCCGCCTCTGTCATTACGCCTTCGTTTTCCTCTTGGTATACCAATACCATGTCAATTCTACGTCGACCATCACTATACAAAGATGAAAAAACGAGTAAGGGTTGAGTTGTGTATCAAACATGTACGATACGTCGGTCACCTAATCATTCGTTACGACTTGTAATTAAAATCTGTGATCGAAAATGGGAAAATCATAATTTTTTTGAGCATATATATATATATATTTCTGTGCAAATTTTCATTTTTCACGTGTGCAATGTTTATGCTCGTCTAAAGACCGTGTTCGTCTACATCGGAACTCGTATTCTTTAATGCCTAATCCTCACGTATAAAAGCTGTTGGTATATGCTCATAGTCAGTGTTGACCCACGAAGTGACGCAGCCACGAGCAGCATGAATAATTTACCCTCTTCAATTATTAAATAGCCAGTTCTAAATTTGAAAAGGCTGCTACGACACTGTACTTGATTTATCTATTTTTTATTTTAACCCCGTCCTAGAAATTCTACGATACTGCGTGATGCAGAATTATTTTTAGTACGGGTAACCACAGTAGAAAATAATATTTATAATCCAGCAGATCGGTTATTATGCATTTGAATATCGGTAAAGACTAATAGAAGTATTCCCACTGCTAATGGCTAACATTATTCATTGATAATTCACCGGAAAAATAATGTGTCAGGATCGCCTTCCGGCTCTGTGATTGTTTCTGGTGCTCCATCCTTTCGGGAAATTGCCTCCTTCTTCATCGGTTCGTTATCTGACTCCTGGAGCACGGGTGTACCAGGTAAGGATGGACTCGTGTCCGGAGGTCCAGGAGTTAATTTTGGTCCTAAAAAGAGCTTATATGTAGTAATAGTGGAAGAAATGTTGAGTAAATTTATTATTCTATAACGTATAGATACGTAGATATACTATATACGTAGTACGAACCCCTACACCGCATATCTCGACAGGAATCGGGTCAAACATATTTCTGTTTTATTATTTATCGTTATTTGTTTAGTTCGGAGTAATTTCAAACGGTTCATTTCACTTGAATACATATCATTAATCATCATGAATTCAGGGGAATAGCAGAATTTTACAAAAATTACAGAAAACGACTGGACAAAAAAGGTCATGAAAAACTGAACACTGCCTACAGTCTGCGTACCGTGGAATCTTTAATTGTATCCACGTACACCAGACTATAAACAGCATTTTATTTTCGTCCGGTCGTATCCAAGGTATTTCTACTTGTGGCCGGCTGACCGTAACGGCGATACTCTACTGCGAGGTATTTAACTCGTATAATCATAGCGGGGAAAATAATTTCGCCTCGCATTTATTTTTTTAATAGACAGCGTCAGGATTTTCGGAAATTTCCACCCGCTATCAGATACTATCTGCGCATTCTGATTGAATAACATTAATTAATGAGAAAATTTGTCCATAGTATTGGGTTGTGATTTGAACAGTGACAGTAAAAGACTGGCGAAGACTAATTCGTAGGAAAATGTATCAGTCAATATATAGATCTGGTCGGCATTTGTACGCTAGTCGTATTGCCACGGGTAAAATGAATATGTATTTTATGAATTGAGTGAATTAAACTAGAATCAACATCAGGAGTTAGAACCGATCTATAATTTGAATTAATTATTCAAACGTCAAAGCGCTTAGCGCTCTTTCTATTCTTCGGTAATAATAATCCATATTCTATTCAATTAGAAGGTATAAACGAAAGTTTGGGTCAATTTAAAATAATCAAATGATAAGACAAGACAGTGTTGTCTTTATGTCTGAGACCACAGTTTTTCTTCCAGAAATAAAATAGTCTGAAAGGAAACGGCCTGGTCCCCCCATACTGTACATAATGACATGTCTACACATGTGTAGACATTAGATTCTACCAGGTACCATTAGCCATCGATTTCTGCTTCCTATAATACCGCTTGTTTAATCAGGTCAGGGTATATTGGGATTAAAAGTTAGGATTTGATGTGCAACGTGCGATTGAAGTTTCAACTAACACTCCACGTCTCGGAAAATTTTATTCGTCGGCCCTGTATTCCCGTGCGAATAAATTACAGTCAATTCGTTATCTGTTGATAAAAAATAGGAGAAGGAAGTGAAGAAGAATGACAAGTACTAATCTGACATCGATATTTCACAGCGGCTACATAGCAATTTGTACAGGGATTTCTAATGTTGCTAGAGATAGTCGCATAATAATGCGTCAAAGCTCTCAACCTAATTGAATCCAAAGTCACTCACGTCAGGATACAATATTGAGATTAACTACTAAAAATAATTTTAAAGGCGGACATTAATGATTACTAGGCTTTCAGGAACTTTCAGAATTCTATCCAAACACCCCGAATTGTCTAGTAAACTTCACGCCAAAGTATTGGCGAATTCGATACACAAATATTAGCCCCTAGCTATATGACGGTATGGAATAAAGAATTCATAGTAAGTAGATCGAGTTCTCTGGGTTGTTAAATGATAAATATCTGCGAATGTTAATGTAGAACTCATTCATTTCACAGATATTTTGACTGCTGGAACTATTTTCTAGATTTCTAGACTTTAATTCCGATTTGCATTCATTAGAGACCTAAATAATGTCCGTATCTGAACTAGAAGTTTTCTGAAAACTTATGGAATCAGGGGTGCAGTGCGCGAAGCTTCAATACCCGACTCAGATCACTGTCAAAATTATATCAACACGATTTATTATCCTCGTCGAAATATCTTCAAACCATTCTACCATAATCTCATCAAGCGTTGCAACAGGCTGTCGTGAGCGGGAAATCGGATTAAAAGACATTTAAAGCGAACACAGGTATAATATTTAAATGGAGAGTTAGGAATAAATTACCGAAGGCATCGCGTGCCGTTAAGCTCTTGTTTCCAATGATACTAGGATGGACGCTGGCCCTTGAATAGCGTCTCGCGATCTTCGGACTGCCGGAATGCGGAAAATTCGGGTCGTTCCCCGGATTGCATTGCTGAAGGCCATTCCTGGCCAGTTCGAAGAGCGCGTCGCTCGTCCCTTGAAGGACGGGCTTCGTTACGTCGTACGGAGTACCGGGGTGGTTTATCTTCCTCCTAGGACTCGCCTCGAGATTAGGGGTGTGCGCACTTGACGATGCCAAGGATGTCTCCGTGGAGCCAACGGATTGAGCCAAATCGCTTAGCTGGGACCGACTCGGGCTGTATTCTTGAATGTGAGAAGCTCTCTCGCCTCGACTTGGCCTTCGGCTATAAGAATCCTGTAGAAATGGGTCAGAGATAAGGAAAGAGTCTTCAAATTTTGTTCTGACGTAAATACCGTCGTGTGCTTCGTCGCAGGAAGTTGGAGAAAAAAAAAAGGAATATGAAAAAAATATATGTATATATATCTGCGATTTCACCCCGAGCCTGAGTAAATGAAGCGAAAATCGTTTGTAGAATTATAAAACACTTGTCGACCTCGTATATTGATTCGATTTGACAGTAGCAATGGAGGCCACATTCACATTTAACGACAGCCATTGGAAGTTCGTCAAATATTTTTAGTGTCTCGTCTGATTACTCGACAAATACAATACAGTGACAATCAGGTTTTAATTTCGTGTATGAATTGTAACACAGGCATTCGAACAACATTTTTCACTATTGTGTCGTCTTCGAGCTTGAGCTACTAGAAATATCACAAAACAGCCTGCATCCTGATCCGATAATCGTGAAAAACTGAAAGATTCTATTCACAGTCACTTCTTATTTCGGAAATTTGTTCCGGTCGAAAATTTCTGGAACAATCTCATCAGAATCTCAGTGTACCTGAGTTTCATCCTCCAAGCGTATCGCGTCGGCCTCCATATCGACGAAATTGAATTTTATTTCCGGTGATGAACAGACGGTATCGTTGGGACTGCTTCCCGGAAGACGTCCGGGCGACGGTGGTAAAGATACGGACAGCGAGGGTAAATGCAATCCGTCCCGGTTCGGCACGCGGACAGTCTGTTCGTTGCGAGTAACAGACATTGATCAATTTTGATCGCTGGCAGCCGTGGCGGCCTGGCGTTGGTCGACTTCTAGTTAATTATAAATGACTAACCACAAGCTCCGAGCGAAATAACTCTCGAGGGGGTAGCTAGACCTTGCTTCGGTTGTCCTTTGCTCTTTTTACAGAAGCCCTGAATCCTTACCACTCGAATTTTGGCTAGTAATTAGCTGCATTTCATATGCGGATTATACCTATATGCTTATGCATCTCTTCTTTCGTAACGAATTGACTCCTGAATGAAGACGAGAATTTTCGAGGGATTAAAATCAAGAAGAATGACATGAGTGGTGACGAATATTCTGCCCATTCAAAAAGATCCCTTTGATAAATTCGATTTCATCTAGAAGACTCTTTGATTAGCTAATGTGGGTGATATACTTTCAGCCTTGTTTGGAGCCAATTGATAACTGCATCTTGATCACTAATCAAACTCGATTATTGAAACTAATTGGTACGGGAGTTTTTGGCTTTAAGTCTCATAGAAGCCGAAGACTTTGATGTTAATTACTTCGTAGTGATCGAGGCGGGTTGCGAATTTCGAAAATCAAGTCTGATACAGAAGTCGTAAGTACTATTCGTTAGGGTACAAATAGTTGTGGGTATACAGTGCAGTGAAAAAATTATCAGACAAAAAACGGCAAGTTATGGTAGTTTGACAAAGTGTAGTTAAGTCGTTTCGATAAAATCAATGAAATAAATTGAACCGTGGTACTGACCCCTAGCTTTCGTGGAACGGTACGTAAGGGGATATGATTACTGATACCTTTCGTACTCCAAATTGCAGCTATTGAATGACGGATTCAAATATATTCTAGTAAGAATAAAAATCTGACGCGAGACATGTGTCATTGGAAAACTTTATACAATTGTATAATTATGAAAAGTCTTCTGTTTAATTTTTGCGTTTATTCCTTAACAGTGATTATGGAGAGGCCAAATGACCTCAGAAAATAGAGCAAGAAACTTACATTTTATACACCTTGATATTCACTCAACTATAGTAACCCACTCCCAGAACATGTTCTCGACCGTCGGCGTCGTCGCCGTCGTCTTAGTAACGAATACTGGCGGTCTACTCGACAGCCAATACATGAGAACGTGTTGTCAAAAGTTCAGAGCTTTCCAGACACGCGCCCTGAATTCCTCAAGACGTTAAGCCGCTCATAATGATTCGGGGAATTCAAAATAGCCAAATTTTCAACCACGTGCAAATACCAGGGATTAACCACGTGGATGGAACAGAGAGAAGAATTGGAAGCAGATAAACCAAGGGGAAGATAGCCGACTCATCAGATAGTCAATTCGTTCCGATAGAGTAATGATAGCGAAGCAAGGATGTCCAACGATGTGCAAATATGCCAATTGCAAAAATTTGTATTGCAAATATGTTTGATTATGTTTGGGTGGAAACTCTCGTCTCTATAAAGAACAGACCCTCCGGACGGGGACGACTTCGTCAAAGGTATGATATATACTGAGCAATGAAGCCTAATCTACCTTACGTATTGCACGATACTAATACTATCTACGTGTGTGAGGTTCTATACGCGAGCAAAGCCCCAGGGAAGAGGCATATTATTTCCATGGTGACCAAGGGGACAACATACGATGTGTGTGCAGACAGAACTTGATCGTCCTTCCGTTATAACACTTGTTGGACGACTAAGGGTACCTCCACACAAACTCTGATAGCTCCCAGTCCGATCCCGACCACAATGAAATACAATCGTGACTGCATCTGAGTTTCGCGTTCATGATAGGATAAGGAATTACGAAATTTCCACCCTTGTTACTTCCAGGACCCTACTATAAGGACTCGTGATATAACTTTGCCAATCACTATAATTTGGGCGATTACATAAAACGCGATATGATATAGCATTGAAATTACACCTGAAATACATCTCCGCGCAGAATCATTAGTTTCACCTCCAGCTTTTCTCAATAATCGTATAACGGAGGTAGGCGTGCAGGGGTAGAAAGCATAGCAATGATTTGTATAATTATAACTGGTATAATTCACAGATTTGGCACTTCATTTATTTCCGATCTATTATTCTATACAGTATACTGGAAACTTTTTAACAAAAATTATTGAACAATCGCGAAGGGCTGCTTCATTTTTCGATCGGTTTTCCAAATTTTTAAAAATTGCTTCATTTGTGCCTGTATCTGTGCGGGCATTACATAAGATTACATTAGCGTAATGAAATCACGACACAAATGAGACGTTTAATGCCGTGTATATGTATAAGTAATTGATCGAATATAGATAAAGTCAAATAAAGGAAGCCCGCTTTAACCTACCCTTTCCGGAATGGTATCTCATGCCACATCTACACGAAACGCCTTGAGGTGAAAGGGATTCCACGTGTTAACGACGCAGATTAAAGAAAGGCTTAAAATGTCCTGATTTTTTCCTTTTTTTTTCAAATTACTTGTCAACATTGCAGTTCGATCTCTTCGGTACATAACGTACTACATTAATCAGAAACTCTGATACGGAAAATGACATGCGGAAGTCGAGTAAAGTCTACCAGTGAAAGCAAACGATATAATATGCGATGGCGATCAATCTGTGACAGAATGTCATTGACAATATAGAAGCACGCGATTTATGACCCGTAAGTGTATATCGTGATCAGTAAAAGGTCATATAGTACGCTATATAGCTCTAACTCATATTACTTTTTTCTTTATATCTATCCGATGACCTCGTGCCCTACAAAATGTAACATTTCACTTATGAACCGAAAGTAGAGTAATGTCAGTGGGCTCACCACCACCCAAGGTTCTAGAGACTAGGAATCAGCCTTCACATTACATGGGATATGTGTACAAGCATACGTCACACACATGACGTACGTGCCGAGGGCAAAACCTTCCCACGTTAAATATTTTACCGTTCAAATCTAGAATTAAGTCTCCTTCATGACGTTGTATTGAAGTAGCTATTTCGAGACATTATCTTCAAATAATTCACGTCAATTTTAGCACGATGTATTGCATTATTTAATGGGCCATGCTCTTTGCGATATTATATTCTATTATAATATCAGGTACCACATACTTGCGTGAAACTACATTCGCCATGGTCTTCAAAAAGTCACAATTTCATTGCTATTACTGGGTTATTGTGTAAGCAAGGAAACGTTTTATTAATCATACCATTGTTACAGTTTCTAAAGTGCCAAGGGGTATTTATGAAGATTATACATAGCAGATCATAGACTGTTACAAATTTTGTGTGGATCTACAATTAAATAAAAAATATGGGATATAGCTTGTCGAATTCATTTCGACGATACTGGCGTTTCATTGCAATCATCTAATACATTTTTTACGTTATTATAGGTATAGCTTGAAGTTTCTGTGACTCTCACTTTCTATTATGTATTTATCGATACGTTCAGTCTTAAATCCCTATTTCATCTCACTTAGAGAATCAAAAATCCTCAACTAGAATGGGTATAAATAACTACTTCGAATTATTAAAACCGTCGTCTCCGGCTCTTACAATTAGAAGATCGAATATTCTCTTCCAAATAACCTGATATACACTTTAACGATGAATCAAAACGTAATAACACCTATATTCGATGAAATCTGAAACTGAGAAATCCTTTAGTCAAAAGTCCGTCAAAATTTAGAGTTCAAACTTATAGCGCTCTTACAGCGATAGGGGCAGCTGTACTCTATAGTCATATCAGAGCGAGTTTAAATTCATATACAGCACAATTGATCGAATAGAACCTACTCAATAATTCATTTTAAATATGAATTCGAATAACTGTATAAGCCATTGTGAAATGTTATACTAAGTAGTGTTAGTCTCGCATTTACTCAGAGTAGTGTAGTAGTGATGGCATAGTAGCATCCGCCATTACAAATTTGGCTAAAGTCTAAAGTCTAAGGTCTTACAAGTTTTTCAGCAGTTGTCAGTCAGGCAGCAAACGCAGTGCTGTACGACTCTACTATTTTTTGACTAGTTGAATTTAGCTAATACTCCTCCTATTCTTTCAATGCAATAATCAGATTATTTTGAATCTCAATACAAGATCTGATTGAACCCCAGTCAATTTAGTTGCAAACTATGAGATTATTCAAGTTTGAATCGAGTTAGTAATTATCAAATATTTTGGGCGGTCGTCTTTGGTCATTAAAATTAGTAATTGTGTTCTGTGTCGTCGCTACGATGGAAACCTGTAGCGTGTATTTATTACTAGCCTTTCTGCAATTGAGTGAGTATTTTCAACCAAGTTTTACGATATTTAACAGGGTGTCTAGAGTGACATGGGAAACCTTGGACATTCGTAATTTTCAGAGTATTTTCAAACGCTCAGTCGCTGGACACTCTTTGTAATTATGATTGTCTCAAAATTATCACGATCTTACGTATGTTGTTCATCCTAAACTGGACAAATTAGCGCGTATCAGTCTGCACTTATCGTACAGTCAACTTTAAACTTTGTACTTATACACAAACTACAAACAAAAAACGCGCGCTGATGATTATTGCGATTCGTATATTGATTCAAGATTAGTCTTCGTCTGATTTAACAATTATTCATTCTTATTACTCATTTAGTCACCAGATTATGACTTATTGACAATTGACTTGATCTGTAGCAAATCCAAGTACAATTACTAATCCGATAGTGACGAATTAATGATAACTAAGTAAGGCTTTGCCTTTTGAAACGAATATCTTGATTTCTCTGCGAATTTCTTTTCATCGCAATAAATTTAACTTCGAAAAAGTATTCGCACGACCTTGACTATTTTGTCAAACGACTAATTCAGAATAAAAATTCATTCTGCTTTCAGCCGTGGCTCAGCAATTGCCAACAATAACTAATATATCTCAGGAACAGATTAAAGACATCGGAGGTACGGTAAATCTACAATGCTCGGTGGAAAACGCTCAAGATTTTCCGGTTGTTTGGGTAAAAGCAATTGAAGATGTGGCTCCAATTTCTGTTGGACTGTCGTTGATCATCCCTGACAATCGGTTTTCTATACGATACGACACCCCGTCTGCTAGGTCTGCGACATACACCTTACAGGTAAAGTATTTCAAATTTTCTTTAAATTTGTATGATAAGTTTTACACAGACTCTTTCATCTTCTTCTGTACCTTGCAGATCAAAGATATCCAAGAAGCTGACGCAGCATCCTACCGATGTGAAATAATGACATCTGCGGATAACAGGATTTCAGCCGAAGTTGAATTACAAGTTCGTAGCCAGCCGGTTATCAGTCATAATTCAACAAGTTCGATAGTGAGACGCGAGGGTCAGAGCGTACAGCTTGAATGCTATGCTTCAGGCTATCCTCGTCCAAGAATCTCTTGGCGTAGAGAAAATAATGATATTTTACCAACGGGAGGCATTATTTATCGGTGAATTTCTCCTCTGTTTTATAGTAGCAATTGTTAATTTGATGAAGAACTTGAGTCGATTCTATTTCCTAAACATGTTTACAGTGGCAATACTCTGGAAATATCATCGATTCGAAAGGAAGATCGTGGCATCTATTACTGCGTGGCAGAAAATGGAGTGGGAAGAGGTGCGCGGCGCGCTATTACCGTGAAAGTTGAATTTTCACCCATAATTTCTGTGCCACGTCAACGTGTCGGTCAAGCTCTGCGTTATGACGCAGATCTGGAGTGTATTGTCGAAGCTTATCCTTCACCAACCATAATTTGGATGAAAGACGGAATCCAGCTTTATGACAACCAGCATCATATGATTTCTCATTTCATTACCGTAGACGAATTCACCAACACTAATATCAGACTTATTAGTATTGAGAAGCAGCAATATGGGCCATATGTTTGCCGTGCTACTAATAACTTAGGAACCTCTGAGGCCACAATCGAACTCTGGGGTCAGTTCGATGAAAATATTTATTTTCTAATTCCGTAAAGTTATTTTCATGTTTCACATAGATCCAGTATCTCCATAGTAAAGTTCCAGGACCATATGCAAGAAAGACTAAAACACTGATATTTTATACAATTTTTATATTTCATTGATGTTTATGATAAACTAATCGTAAGTTCGAAATAAGTCTTCGGTCGTGGCGATGTCTTACTTAGTTCCAAAAATATAGCGAAAAGTGAACTGCACCTGAGTTTTTTCGTAGTTGAGATGTGGCCGATTGATTTTCACCAAATCTGGAATATCAGTGTCTTAAACTGTGAGCAGTTGACCCAAAATTATTTAGTAATTAATTTAGTTTTGACCAGGTATTCTTATAAATGGGTCAACTAGGTGCATAACTCTCAAACGATCTTAGAAAGTCAGCATTAAGGCCTTTTCTGTGCCATTTCTAATGTTATATACAAAGTTTCCCCCTCACACCTTATTATGTGATGAGTATACATATACTGATGATATTTTTTCAAATTTATGATCAGAGCAGCACTAATTCAGCCACTGGTGATAATGTCCTATACTGACTTCATTCAGTTTGGATATTTAACTTAAGCAACTTTTCTGCTAATGGGAAGTTTTGCTGTACGGTCTTGGCATGAATAATGACTTTAATTAAGTTTATAATACGTCAACTAGCTGCAGTATTCATTGCACTATTTAAATACTAATTTTCCGAGTTTAAAAGAATATCTAATTATTATTTTGTATTGTTTTACAGCCAAGGTGTTCTAACTTATACATTACATGTTTGCGCAGAAACAATTGATCCGATCTGCCCACCAGCCTGCAGTGTAATACTTAATGCGACTACAGAGACTCCACTCTCTCTTAATGGGACCACAGAGACTCCACTCTCTTTATCCACACTATCACCTGCCACAGCACCAACACCCACTGTTTCTGATAGTGAGTAATTTGCGCTGAATTTTGATATCCCTGAACATGAAGTAGAATTGAAATGTTTGATGTAAACACAAAATAAAAAATGGCATAAATTTACAAATTGAAAAGTTTTACAATGGAAAAGTAGTCACTTTGTCAGCTAGGCAACGAGTGTACTGTTGTGCGACTGTATCGTTTGACAAGTTGAATTTAGTTAACACTCATCGAAGAGTCTGCTTCAATGCAGTAATTAAATTATTTTTAATCTTAATGCAAGATCTCACTAAACGCTGGTTAATTTAATTGAGACTAATTTGTCAAAGGACTAATAAGAGTAAAAATTCATCCTGTTTTCAGCCTTGGCTCAGCGTTTGCCAAAAATAACTTACATATCTCAGGAACAGATTAAGGACATTGGAGGTACAGTAGATCTACAATGCTCGGTCGAGAATGCTTACGGTTTTCCAGTTGTTTGGGTAAAAGCAACCGAGGATTCATATCCAATTTCTGTTGGAGCGTCATTGATCATTGCTGACAATCGGTTTTCTATAACTATAAAATACGACTATCCATCTGCTGGGTCTAAGACACACTTCTTCCAGGTAAGGTATTACAAATTGTCTTTAAATTTGACTTATAAGTTTTACACGGACTCTTAATCTTCTTCTGTACGTTTCAGATCAAAGATATCCAAGAAACTGATGCATCACTCTACCGATGTGAAATACTCACATCTGCGGATAACAAGATTTCAGCCGAAGTTGAATTACACGTTCGGAGACAGCCAGTTATCAGTCATAATTCAACACGTTCGATAGTGACAAACGTGGGTCAGAGCATACAGCTTGAATGCTATGCTTCAGGCTATCCTCGTCCAAGAATCTCTTGGCGTAGAGAAAATAATGATATTTTACCAACGGGAGGCATTATTTATCGGTGAATTTCTCCTCTTTGTAACAGTAGTATTTATTGATTCGATGAATAGATTGGGTCAATTCTATTTCTCTAACATGTTACAGCGGTGAGACTCTGGAAATATCATCAATTCGAAAGGAAGATCGAGGCACCTATTACTGCTTGGCAGAGAACGGAGTGGGAAGGGGTGTGCGGCATGTTATTGCCGTAAAAGTTGAATTTGCACCCGTAATTTCTGTGCCACGTCTCCGTGTCGGTCAAGCTCTGCGTTATGATGCAGATCTGGAATGTCTTGTTGAAGCTTATCCTCCACCAGAAATTACTTGGTTGAGTGGCGAAGTTGAGCTCTTCAACAACGGACGTTACATAATTTCCAATTTCGCTACTGCAGACGAATTCACTAACACTAATATCAGAGTTATGACTATAGAGCAACCACAGTATGGGCAATACAATTGCCGAGCTGTCAATAAACTGGGAACTTCCAAGGCCAGAATAGAACTCTTCGGTTAGTTCATTGGCTATATTTATTTCCTAATTTTATCAACTATTTCCATGTTTCAGGTAGACCCAGTATTTCAATAAGAAAAATTCAGTTTCATCAAAGAAAGATTTAAGCACTAATATTTTAGTGAATTTTCATATATTGTTTATTATTATACCGATCATGATTTTTCAAATTTATGATCGGACCGGCACTAATTCTGCCACACTGGAGATAATGTCCTACTGATTTGATTAACATTGAAAATTTGATTTGAAAAACTTGTTACTTCCCTAATGTAATCTAAGATATTTCTTTCCTCGTAATCATGGCATACAGTATAGATGGATCATTTATTTATCGGTACAATATTACTTTATGCTGCTGTTTGTTGTTTGTTGCTATTATGTTGAATAACGTTTCTAAAATTTCACATGAGTTAAGATAGTAGCTTGCAAACATGTTTACATCATATTATACTGTTGGTATTAACAATGTCTCTAATTAAGTATATAATATGCATGTCGAATAACTGCGGTGCCTCTTTGGCAGTGAATAACACGTTCTCCTAGTTTGAAATAATAGCTTATCATCTCATATTGTTTTGTAGCCAATGTGTTTTAATTTGTGCATCATTCATTTGTGCAGAAACAAGTACTCCGATTTGCCCACCGGCCTGCGATGTGGCATATAATGAGACTACCGAGACGCCGTTCTCTTCATCGATGCCACCATTTCTTATCTCATCAGAATAATTGGATATTTATGTGCGCGAAATAATTCGATTTTGATGTCCGCGAAAATAAAGTAGAAGGATAATATGTGATATCAATGTATATTCAAAAATGGAAGGTAGATATGACAAAAAATGTACATGTACCCAATTTTCTCACTGTTTTAAACAATAAATTAAATGTAATTTTTGCACTTTTTACACCTGATTTTGATTTCTCTCTTAACGGAGTGTTGTGTTGATAGCCAGCTCACGAGAAATTAGTAAATCCTTTACTCCGGTTTTCCTAAGATAAAATATAGCAAAACGTGATAGTATCTATATTTCATGAAATCTGCCATGGCAATCAAATTTTCGTCCAAGGCTAGAATTCAAACTAATACCGCCTTTAGTCCATAGTCATATCGAAGTTAGTTCACATTCATAGTCATACATTCTAATTAACTGTATGAAACGAACTTAATAATTCAACATAAATATAAATTCGAATAACTGTATCGACGATTATGAAATATTATTTTGTTCAGAAATTACGATATAAGAATGTCGGTTTCGCATCCACTTAGAGTCGTAGCAGCAGTGGTATCCGCCATTACAACAGTCGGTCAACAAACACCTGCGTACTGCTGTGCGACTGTATTGTTTGACAAGTCAAATTAAGCTAACATCCGTTATAGAGTTTTGTTCCGATGCAACAATCAAATTATTTCGAATCTCACTCGAAGATCTGAATAAATGCCAGTCAATTAAGTTGACAAAAGGTGAAATTAGTTAGGTTGGAATTAAGTTAGTGTCATCAAATATTTCGGGCGTCGTTTTCAGTCATTAGAATTACTGGGTGTGTCGTCGCTACAATGGGAACCTTTGGCGTGTGTCTGTTATTAGCCTTCCTCAAATTTAGTAAGTATTTCCAACAAAGTTTTAAAATATTTAACTACTCTTGATTCAACATTATCACTATTTTACGTATTCATTTATGCACCAAAGTGCGATGAGGTCATCTTTTATATAATCAATGCAAACGGGTTTTCACTGCGAACTTGATAAATTCCGTCAATAAGTATCGTAAGAACTCATATTCTTATAAAACGTCTATTAAACATTGAAAAACAAACTATGTTTCATACTCCGATAAATTTTAACGTTAACACGCACTTACACTATACTTCGAAATTACTCGACGAAAGCATGGTGATTCACGATTTGTACACTAATTCAGTCTTCGTCTTAGTTAGCAATTACTCTTTCTTATTGCTCTTTTAATCATTACTTGCGACCCATAGCCTGTATGTTGACAAATTGAAATGATCCGTTGCAGAAAATCTGATATTTTGATAATAAATTAACTTGAATTGATACTAGTTTTTCAAATGACTATTTAAGCGTAAAAGTTGAATCTTTTTTTAGCTGTGGCTCAACGAACGCCAACAATAAGTTACATATCTCAGGAACAGATTAGAGACATCGGAGGTACGGTGGATTTGCAATGTTCGGTGCAATATGCTCAAGACTTTCCGGTTCTTTGGGTAAAAGTAACTAAAGATCCGTTACCAATATCTACTGGAACAACATTGATCATTCGTGACAGTCGGTTTTCTCTGAGATACGACACTGCGTCTTCGACGTATACCTTGCAGGTAATGTAGTCTATAAAATTGCCTTCAAATTTGAATAATAATTTTTACACGGACTATTTAATATTCTTTTGCTCATTTCAGATCAAAGATATTCAAGAAACTGACGCAGCATTCTACCAATGTCAAGTATTAATTTCCTTGAACAACAGGATTTCAGCCGAAGTCGAATTGCAAGTCCGTAGACAGCCGGTAATCAGCGATAATTCAACACGTTCGCTAGTCACAAGCGAAGGTCAGAGTGTACAGCTGCAATGCTATGCTTCGGGTCACCCCCATCCAAGAATTTCTTGGCGTAGAGAAAATAATGCAATTTTGCCAACTGGAGGCTCTATTTATCGGTAAATTTCTCTGCTTTCAAAAGTAGCATTTGTTAATTTAATGAATCGCTTAAGTTGATGCTATTTTCCCAACTTGTTCCAGTGGAAACACTTTGAAAATATCATCCATTCGTAAAGAAGATCGCGGCACCTATTACTGTGTGGCAGAAAACGGAGTGGGTAAAGGTGCACGGCGTAATATTGCCGTGGAAGTTGAATTTGCACCTGTAATTTCTGCCCCTCGTCCACGTTTGGGTCAAGCTCTGCAATATGATATGGATCTGGAGTGTCATGTCGAAGCTTATCCTCCTCCGGCTATTATTTGGTTGAAAGACGAAGTCCAGCTCTCTAACAACCAGCATTATAGTATCTCCCATTTCGCTACTGCAGATGAATTCACCGACACTACTATCAGAGTTATTACTATTGAGAAGCGGCAATATGGGCAGTACGTTTGTCGAGCTGCTAATAAGTTGGGAACTTCCGAGACCAGGCTGGAACTCTTTGGTTAGTTTATTGAACATCTTTATTCTATAATTTTACAAGCTATCTCCATGTTCTGTGTAGACTTAGTACTTCGGTAAAAAAATTCCAACTCCACCCAAAGGAGATTGGAACACTGATAATTTGGAAAATGATCAAATTTTCTTGGACTTTGCGATGAACTGGGTTTGAGTAAGTCTTCAATGTCTTACTTAGTTTTGACTAAATATGGAATATTAGTGTTTAGAATTTCGAATAGTTGACCATAGTTCTTGAATGGCATTAGAAAGCCCGTGTGAGGGCTCTTTCCGTCCCATTTAACAATTTTATCTAAAAAGTTTTTCCCTTGTGATATTATGCTGTGATAAATACTGATTTTATGCCCTTCCAGTAATGTAATCCAGAATTTTCGTTTCCTTTTAATTGTAGCATGCAATATAGATGGATAATTTATTTATTATTACAACATTTAATGACTTTATGCTGCGTAAATGTTGGATATGTTTCGTGAATTTCAAATTAGCTCTGAAAGTTCTAAAATAGTAGCTTGCAAACATAGTTACATTATAGTACGCTCTTGGCATCAACGACGTCGTTATTTGTGTATATGATATGTATGTCGAGCAACTGCAGTATTTTTTTGGCACTGGATAATACATATTCTTAAATTGAAAAAAAATATTTAAGTATCCTATATTGTTTTGTAGCCAGCATGTTGTAGCTTTTGCATTATTTGTTTGCGCAGAAACAATTATCCCGGTCTGTCCACCGGCCTGCGGCCAGGCACATTATGGGGCTACCGTGACGCCACTCTCTTCAGGGTCATTGGTGGCCTTTGCTATTCTCATAGCAGCTATTTTCAGGTAAGATTCGGTAAAATAGTACGTTTTAATCTACTGCATCTGATATAGTGGCAATATTTAATTTCTGTAACAAAGTTTATGAATAATTGATACTACACTTTAATATCTGAAAAATAAAAAGCATCGAAATTTTGCTGATAATAAATTATATTTCAAAATCAAAGAAAAATGTCACTAAAAATATACAAACACTCAATTATTTGACCTTCTTTAGGAATAAATCGTATACAATTTGCAGCTTTTTCACACGTACTGATTGAAAATCATTTCCCAAAGTGTTGTTAAAAGTATGGAAAAATGTTGATTTTTTGTATTGTTCAGCATACATGCTTCAGCAGTTATTATAGTTATTACGAGTATTTCACCATTGTACATATTTGAAGAAAACCATTTTTTTAACAATGTCTTTAATTAAGTATACAATATGCATCTCGAATAACTGCGGTACTCCTTTGGCAGTGAATAACACGTTCTCCTAGTTCGAAATAATAGCTTATTATCTTATATTGTTTTATAGCCAATGTGTTTTAATTTGTGCATCATTCATTTGCGCAGAAACAAGTACTCCGATTTGCCCACCGGCCTGCAATGTGGCACATAATGAGACTACCGAGATGCCGTTTCCTTCATCGATGCCACCATTTCGTATCTCATCAGAATGATTGGATATTTATGTGCGTGAAATAATTCGATTTTGATGTCCGCGAAAATAAAGTAGAAGGATAATATGTGATATCAATGTATATTCAAAAATGGAAGGTAGATATGACAAAAAATGTACATGTACCCAATTTTCTCACTGTTTTAAACAATAAATTAAATGTAATTTTTGCACTTTTTACACCTGATTTTGATTTCTCTCTTAACGGAGTGTTGTGTTGATAGCCAGCTCACGAGAAATTAGTAAATCCTTTACTCCGGTTTTCCTAAGATAAAATATAGCAAAACGTGATAGTATCTATATTTCATGAAATCTGCCATGGCAATCAAATTTTCGTCCAAGGCTAGAATTCAAACTAATACCGCCTTTAGTCCATAGTCATATCGAAGTTAGTTCACATTCATAGTCATACATTCTAATTAACTGTATGAAACGAACTTAATAATTCAACATAAATATAAATTCGAATAACTGTATCGACGATTATGAAATATTATTTTGTTCAGAAATTACGATATAAGAATGTCGGTTTCGCATCCACTTAGAGTCGTAGCAGCAGTGGTATCCGCCATTACAACAGTCGGTCAACAAACACCTGCGTACTGCTGTGCGACTGTATTGTTTGACAAGTCAAATTAAGCTAACATCCGTTATAGAGTTTTGTTCCGATGCAACAATCAAATTATTTCGAATCTCACTCGAAGATCTGAATAAATGCCAGTCAATTAAGTTGACAAAAGGTGAAATTAGTTAGGTTGGAATTAAGTTAGTGTCATCAAATATTTCGGGCGTCGTTTTCAGTCATCAGAATTACTGGGTGTGTCGTCGCTACAATGGGAACCTTTGGCGTGTGTCTGTTATTAGCCTTCCTCAAATTAAGTAAGTATTTTCAACCGAGTTTTAAAATATTCAATTACTATTAATTCAACATTATCACTATTTTACGTATTCATTTATGCACCAAAGTGCGATGAGGTCATTTTTCATATAATCAATGCAAACGGGTTTTCGCTGCGAACTTGATAAATTCCGTCAATAAGTATCGTAAGAACTCATATTCTTATAAAACATCTATTAAACATTGAAAAACAAACTATGTTTCATACTCCGATAAATTTTAACGTTAACACGCACTTACACTATACTTCGAAATTACTCGACGAAAGCATGGTGATTCACGATTTATACACTAATTCAGTCTTCGTCTTAATTAACAATTACTCATTCTTATTGCTCTTTTAATCATTACTTGCGACCCATAGCCTGTATGTTGACAAATTGAAATGATCCGTTGCAAAAAATCGGATATTTTGATAATAAATTAACTTGAATTGATACTAGTTTTTCAAATAACTATTTAAGCGTAAAAGTTGAATCTTTTTTTAGCTGTGGCTCAACGAACGCCAACAATAAGTTACATATCTCAGGAACAGATTAGAGACATCGGAGGTACGGTGGATTTGCAATGTTCGGTGCAATATGCTCAAGACTTTCCGGTTCTTTGGGTAAAAGTAACTAAAGATCCGTTACCAATATCTACTGGAACAACATTGATCATTCGTGACAGTCGGTTTTCTCTGAGATACGACACTGCGTCTTCGACGTATACCTTGCAGGTAATGTAGTATATAAAATTGCCTTCAAATTTGAATAATAATTTTTACACGGACTATTTAATATTCTTTTGCTCATTTCAGATCAAAGATATTCAAGAAACTGACGCAGCATTCTACCAATGTCAAGTATTAATTTCCTTGAACAACAGGATTTCAGCCGAAGTCGAATTGCAAGTCCGTAGACAGCCGGTAATCAGCGATAATTCAACACGTTCGCTAGTCACAAGCGAAGGTCAGAGTGTACAGCTGCAATGCTATGCTTCGGGTCACCCCCATCCAAGAATTTCTTGGCGTAGAGAAAATAATGCAATTTTGCCAACTGGAGGCTCTATTTATCGGTAAATTTCTCTGCTTTCAAAAGTAGCATTTGTTAATTTAATGAATCGCTTAAGTTGATGCTATTTTCCCAACTTGTTCCAGTGGAAACACTTTGAAAATATCATCCATTCGTAAAGAAGATCGCGGCACCTATTACTGTGTGGCAGAAAACGGAGTGGGTAAAGGTGCACGGCGTAATATTGCCGTGGAAGTTGAATTTGCACCTGTAATTTCTGCCCCTCGTCCACGTTTGGGTCAAGCTCTGCAATATGATATGGATCTGGAGTGTCATGTCGAAGCTTATCCTCCTCCGGCTATTATTTGGTTGAAAGACGAAGTCCAGCTCTCTAACAACCAGCATTATAGTATCTCCCATTTCGCTACTGCAGATGAATTCACCGACACTACTATCAGAGTTATTACTATTGAGAAGCGGCAATATGGGCAGTACGTTTGTCGAGCTGCTAATAAGTTGGGAACTTCCGAGACCAGGCTGGAACTCTTTGGTTAGTTTATTGAACATCTTTATTCTATAATTTTACAAGCTATCTCCATGTTCTGTGTAGACTTAGTACTTCGGTAAAAAAATTCCAACTCCACCCAAAGGAGATTGGAACACTGATAATTTGGAAAATGATCAAATTTTCTTGGACTTTGCGATGAACTGGGTTTGAGTAAGTCTTCAATGTCTTACTTAGTTTTGACTAAATATGGAATATTAGTGTTTAGAATTTCGAATAGTTGACCATAGTTCTTGAATGGCATTAGAAAGCCCGTGTGAGGGCTCTTTCCGTCCCATTTAACAATTTTATCTAAAAAGTTTTTCCCTTGTGATATTATGCTGTGATAAATACTGATTTTATGCCCTTCCAGTAATGTAATCCAGAATTTTCGTTTCCTTTTAATTGTAGCATGCAATATAGATGGATAATTTATTTATTATTACAACATTTAATGACTTTATGCTGCGTAAATGTTGGATATGTTTCGTGAATTTCAAATTAGCTCTGAAAGTTCTAAAATAGTAGCTTGCAAACATAGTTACATTATAGTACGCTCTTGGCATCAACGACGTCGTTATTTGAGTATATGATATGTATGTCGAGCAACTGCAGTATTTTTTTGGCACTGGATAATACATATTCTTAAATTGAAAAAAAATATTTAAGTATCCTATATTGTTTTGTAGCCAGCATGTTGTAGCTTTTGCATTATTTGTTTGCACAGAAACAATTATCCCGGTCTGTCCACCGGCCTGCGGCCAGGCACATTATGGGGCTACCGTGACGCCACTCTCTTCAGGGCCATTGGTGGCCTTTGCTATTCTCATAGCAGCTATTTTCAGGTAAGATTCGGTAAAATAGTACGTTTTAATCTACTGCATCTGATATAGTGGCAATATTTAATTCCTGTAACAAAGTTTATGAATAATTGGCACTACATTTCAATATCTGAAAAATAAAAAGCATCGAAATTTTGATGATAATAAATTATATTTTAAAATCAAAGGAAAATGTCACTAAAAATATACAAACACTCAATTATTTGACCTTCTTTAGGAATAAATCGTATATAATTTGCAGCTTTTTCACACGTACTGATTGAAAATCATTTCCCAACGTGTTGTTAAAAGTATGGAAAAATGTTGATTTGTTGTATTGTTCAGCATACATGCTTCACCAGTTATTATAGTTATTATTATTAGAGTATTTAACCATTGTACATATTTGAAGGAAACCATTTTTTTCCTACTAGATTGCGATGGCTGTTATAGTCGCTGTAACACCCCTTGAGAAAGACTTATTTAACTAACTTGTTTTATTTTCTTTAATCTTCAGAAATTTCCATACCAAACATTAACTATCCAGGACTTCGTTGGGCCGCAGCATCACATTGCATCGTATCAAAATGGTTGATGGCTTGGATGAGCCTAATAATTTGTAAAGAATTCAACTTTTAACTCGTTATTATTGGAGTTAGGAGACGGGCTGGAGGGAGGGGGGGCCACCCGCCCACCCAGTTCCCCCCTCCCTCCATCCCCTCTCCTACCCCCAATAATAACGTATTAACACCATTGCTATTAACTTTCAGTCAACAACTCAACTTTTAACTTTTTCCAACTACTAATTTTTCAATATTTTCTAATAATATGTTATTCATGATTTATGGGAGTAGGGTTAGAAAGAAATGAAAAAAAACATTTAAACAGAGATTTGAATGATCAGTTATTATGGCCAGAAAGCCTAAACTAAGTATTTATTTCATTTTTCTTATTTTTCAGTTATTCAATCTAGCCAAATTATTGACTACGTCAAAATTCATCATTTATAAATTCGAGAACACAGAAAATCTAAATCATTGACATGAACAATATTTTATTATTTTGTTGCAACACGTCTCGTTGATGTTGGAAAATGTCAATGATTATGGTCAAAGTAATCGTTTAAATTATTCACACTATTCTTTCAAATTCAAGATTATCAAAGAATAGTGTAAAGTTTTATATAGAGATCTGTATAATTGTACTCTATAAGGATAAATTAATATCCGTGGAAAAATAAATAATGGTATCGCTAATTTCGAGTACAGACAAGAGACATGATATAATTTAGACGCCACATGCGATACCATGAAATTTACATAAAGAGAACAATATAGTTTCTACATTAATTGTACATGTTATACAAATTGAAAATACCACATGGCACGATACTTTATTTGTTTCTGGTTCACATCCTCGTTTTATATTGATAGATTATTTGCTGTTAAATATCCATAACTTGATAGGATTCACTAGATGATTTCCGATTCGATTTAAGAGATATAAATTTGTACGTCAAGCCATTGGTGATGTCGTGAACGAGTACGGAGTGCACTTCCTCCGGTTGCCCAGTTACTCGGCTAGTCAAGTTTACTAGAGTGTATAGTACTACTCGACTCATAGTCTAATGAGCGATTTAACTTATTTGTATACTCTGGCAGGCGATTTGACTTGTTCATATATTCAAATCGTTACAAATTTTTACCAGTCTACCGCCACTCAATTGATCAATGTGTCAATCTGAACCTGTTTTTATACAATTATTTCTTTAGTTATTTACATACTGTAGTTTCTTTAAGTTAATATCCATCCAGATTAATTTAATAATGATAGAATGCATATAGTGAGTACATCCTTTGCATATCAGAATGAATCATTCCAAAAAAGGTAGATTCTGACAGATAATTTAGATCTTTAAGAATTTTCGCAATCCTTGAAACATAACGTCACGATTTCAGTAAAACTGAATCTTCGAGATCAAAAAATTATTGATATTAAGGCATTCCTCGATATTAATTATTGATATTAAATCATTCCTCAATATTAATTATTGATATTAATTGAATTCTCGTGGACTCTGAAAGAGTCCAGCTCACTGAATCTCGAGATTGAATCTAGCGCTAAAAGTAATTATTTGATTAGGCAGCTAAAGTGTATGGCGCCATTTTATACTCTCTTCATACCACAATACGTTATGTTAGGTGTAACATGTATACAAATTAATATTAGAAATACTAATTAATGATACCAGCAGCTGTTAGATATTGATCGAAGTACCTAATCGAGGTACCTACTCTAGAAGTACCTTAGAAGTAAATATATACCTATATGCCGCTTGTAATCTCATTAAAACGAGATTATTCTCTTAGATTAAACCCTGTTCAGCGGGATCCAACGCACTCACAAATTTAAAAAAATGATATCCCTAGTAATTAGGTATTTTGTATAACGTTTTTATCCATTTGTACCATATTGCAAGATATAAATCGTAACTTTTGCAATTAATTGTAATAAATATGAAATTTAATAAAGAAACTTATTAAATGACTCAATACTCTGATTCTTACAATCAATACCCTAGATAGAAGATACTAAAAAATGCAATAAACTACGATTTTGATCTAGTATTTGTAGTGTACGTTATCATGGACGTGTCTTGCGGACAGTGTCCATAAAGTAGTACTTTACGGTCGCAATACGAGTCCATAACGGCGTACTTTACGGCTACTAAACGGAAAACAAAATATTTAACTTCAACTTCTATGAGTTATAACGTTATCAAATAGAGGGAAAACTTGGCAATAATATAGCTAGGATGTTGACAAAAGAGTTCAATCTATCCTATGTTGGGCTTGGTGGCCGGCTTTTTGAATTTTGAAGGGACGATAACCGTAACCTCTTCTTCATCTTGGAGTTCAGGTCGTTCCTCCATAATCTTGTCAAGAGTTTGAGTCATCAACGGTGTCTGGAGAGCGTCGACGGCTTGCTGGCGCTGTTCTTTTGATAACTGCAGAGCGCTTTTGGCTCGTGGATTGCTCGGTCTGGCGGTGAGTAGCGCATTTTCTCGAATGAGAAAGGTTCCTACTCGATTCGGGTACTCTTCCGGGCTGCTGAACTTCGCTCTGACCTTACGTTCAGCACCTTCTCGCTTTCGTCAAAAAGGTAGCGATGGTCTTGTGGTATCAGCCATGTCGGCCAGGCGGCGTAGTTTAGACGAAGCCAATTGCTGAGGCCGGCGTACCTGATATTACAGTCTGGGCACTCAGGACAATACAAACTCAGGTCTCTGGAACATCCAGGGCAACGGTGGAGTGCTAGTTCGTGCTCAACTCCATGTGGGTAGATGCAATCATCTTTGTCAAATCCTTCCGCCCCGCAGATTTAACAGAATCCAGGTCTATATGGCAAGGAGCAGTCCTTAAAATGATGTTTGGCTGAACGGCAATTGCTACAACCGACCACGTGTTGTTTGCCCGCAAATGAGACATAAGTCTGCGTGGCTTGGTCGACTTGTTTTGCTTCCTTCCCGACGACGAGGATCTCGGCTCTCTTCATGACCAGTTTCTTCAATGCGTTTTCGCTGAGGATTCTGCAGTCTGTGAAGTAATGCATTTCATTGACTGGTGTTCCGTCAGACTTCATTATCCCTAAATCCTGGAGAACTTCGTCGAAAGCTTTAAGGCTTAACTGCAACTGATGGAGCGGTTATGGCGGATGGATAATTCGATATAGTTAGGGGTTTCCCTGTAACTGTCGACTTTTTCACTGGATGGTTGACCGAAGGGATCCTGTTTCTCAAGAGGTTCTCTCGGTCGAGGTCCTGTTGTGTGATCGGTGGTGGGATTGTCAGATTTAGCTTCGGTGGAGGCATATGAAAAATAGCCTTGATGAGTTCAGTTACTTCCGGGTTTGTATGTTGACCCAGACGGCATTAAGATATCCTAAAGAACGCTTAAAGAATCCTGGTTAAAGATTTGGACTTCTCAAAGTAGCTTATGAAAGACAACATAAGGAGTTCAGAAAGAACTCCTATGCGCCACCATCGGAAAAGAATAAGACTTCTTCAACATGATATCAAAAAGACAACATTTCTGAGACAACTTCTTTCGGACGTCAGAAAGCTCTCTTCTTGCAGAGTTCTTATTAGGGACGTCCCGAAGACATCTGTTCTATGACTTCCCGCATAAGATATCTGAGAGTTATCTCTTATAAGAACTATAGTAATGGCCGGTTTCACAAACGACGAATAACTTTCATTCGTTGCATAACTTTGTTCACTGATTTAGGAATTGCATTTTTACATACAAAACGTAATTTCATCGGAAAATGAAGGGACATTTTCGATGTGAGCATGCAATTTCTAAATCAGTGAACAAAGTTATTCAACGAATAAAAGTTATTTGGCGGTTGATGAAACAGGCCATGAATATTAAATCGCTCTACATAATTTGGGACATAATTTAAAAATGACAATGAAACTTTTTCAATGTTTTATATTGAAAAGTAACGTTAAAAGCGCTAAAAATTCATCAAAGATCTCGATGATTTGATAATATTTACACGACTATCTAAACGATCGCATGCATGCCATTTCTGAACATTTAAAGATAAATCAAATTCTGAACAAATCTCCAATGCATGTTCATCGTAATCGAAATTTCAGATCAATAATGAGTATAATTGAAAAATATAACAAAACACATGGCTGTCTACTAAAAATGAATATTAGAAATTGTTCAGACATATTCTATAGCTACAGATAATTATACCAGTCAGCAATCGCAATTAATACTTCAATTTTTTTACTTTGTATATCTGAATTTCGTTATGATAGAAAAGCAATGCAAGTACTGTATGAGCAAGCAAAATATCTTCTTATTATCATATTTCATGAATGAAATATTTGAAATTAATATTACGGTTATCAATCATATTTAGAAAACATAGCAGCCTTTTCAATGATTAATACAAACATAACCTTTCTTGAGCAAAAATATTAATCTTCCCGTTGTATCAAACTGATCTTTTGAAGGCATTTATTAATTATTCATCAGCGAGCAAGCGATCGATTATATTTAATTATTATAATTGTCACTTATCTATCGAAAAATATGATTATTATCGTATAAAAAATTACGTGGCTATAATATTCACTCTTATAGGTTATGATAATAATCACTTCGCCGTCATGATCGTAACGGAAACGTAAACGTCAGTATACGCATGTGCGAACTAGTAATCAAGACATTGAAAAGACATCTCTGTCAGGTCTTTATAAAGACGACTTTTTTATACCAAATAAGTGAGATTCATGAGAAGTCTCATGAAAGATATCTTGTGGATCTCTTATTCGAGAAAATTCGTCAAAATGATGTCTTTCTGATTTCTCGGAACTTTCTTCTTAAGTAAGACACCTTGAAAATGTCTTTTTCATCATTCCGAAAGTGGTCCTTTCAGAGAATTCATGCGGATATCTTTATGATTTTCATGCTGTCTGGGGAGTTTCCCCTAGGACTGGCAATTGAACGGTGGCACTAGTTCCGGGCTCGTCCAGCTCGATCAACTGGGATGTTGACGGTTCGGGCCGATTTGTGGATTTCGGATTGTCTGCTCGGATGGCGTGGCCAGAGATATCTTCGATATCATGGTCGAGAAGTGTCAATTCAGGAGTCGAAGTCGCTTTAAGACGGGCGGCTGCCACTTCTCGCGTCAGTTCCAAGAGCTTGTTTTCGATGTCAGATTTTACTTTTGTCAAATTTTCCAAGCGGCGTGAGATTTTCTGGTAATCGGAAGTCTCCGCATGGGGTTTGCTTCGTCGCTCATGTTGATGTTGATTCCAACCGTTGATTGTCAGCTACTGATGTATTGTCCTGTGGAAGGACACATTGACTCCGTAAGCTTCGACGTGGGATTTTTAAATCCGTGACGTAATATTTTCCAATAATCTTGTTTGTTTTATCTGCCAATTCAACGACTATCGGTCCGAGAACTCTTTTTACGTAAACTGGTCGGACAAAACGATGTGCGAATTTCGGCGAATAACCCTCTGCTTTATTACTCAATTTTTTATTGGGGTAATAGACTTCAGTTCCTATTTTAATTTCTACGGACGTTTGCTTGTCGTCTTTAGATTTGGCAAGGGTTTTATTTGCATAAGTCTTTCATAGGATTGATAATATCAAAACGTGCTAGTCTTTGTGGTGAAAGCCGAAACATGCTAGTTTTCGTGGTGAAAACCGAAACATGCTAGTTTTATCGAAACATGCTAGTTTTCGCGGTGAATATCGAAACGTGCTAGTTTTCATGGTGAAAACCGAAACATGCTAGTTTTCGTAAGAAATTTGAAACGTGCTACTTTTCGTAAGCAGCGTCGATACGATGTACGATGTACAATTATTTATTTTTCGTTAAGCAATCATCAGCAGACGAGAGCAAGATCTTCATCTATTGACAATAACTAACTTTGATTCATTTTTACTAAATTAACAATTCTACGAATTGTGACTTTCACAATATTCATCTTAGATCATTCATCTTTAGATTTATCTCCTACTAGTTCATCCATAGGTCAGAGCAAGATCTGGTCCTGATGACGTGAATTAGCAGACATATACTTATACTATATTACAGTGTTACAAAATAAATAGAATAAACAATGGAAAGAAAACATGTAGGATAAATAGACAGAGATATGAAAGAGAGAGAAACGATCTCCACGATGGCTTTGTTTACGTTTATACTCACATCAGCTGTGTGCCTCGGCGTATGTTATTATACTATTGCTAGGCCGGTCTCAAGTTCCAACACTCTATTTGAATTCAGACAAAGGATATTTTAACGATTTTAATTTGCAATTATTTAGTTTAATTTTCCCAAACTTGCCCCACGTTGGGCGCCATTGAGACGGAAGCGGTTCTCTCCCTTCGCTAATTTAGCCAGTTTATAAAATATTTGACAAAATAAGTAAATTATAGATTTTGAACCGTTCCACTCGACGCGGCCTGGGTCCTGTGCTGTCGAGGCTCACATGCAATGTACTAATAGGTGGGCGCCAGTTAATTATTAAAATTAACAAAACAAATTGACGGCTAGTTCTATACTAATTATTGAGACCTTCTACAAGGGATGTTATTTGGGAGACCCGAAAGGAAGGGAGATTCTAAATTTCCAAGAGCAGAAAAGCAAAGAATTAGACAGAATATACAAGTTTATTGTACTTACAAATTGTTGTCAAATCAGGCCGTATGGTCACTACACTTAATAATTATTGACAAAGAACACCAAGATTGTTTAATGAATCGTATAAAGTTGACAATTGATGACGAATCACTATTATTTCAACAGAATACAATGTGGCCGCAACACGTGCAAGAACGCGTTGTCGACGGGAGAGCGACGTGAGAGTGTATATTTTAACGTTGTACGTAGGACGATACAGACAGACTACAGAGTGTTCGACCACGTATTGCGTGATCTTCGATCAATACTTTTGCGCTTGTCGCATTGACGAATTTCGAAGTTTTCGAATAGTTCGAAGTAGATAAGGGAACGAACGGCGGTAATATTCGAATTGTCTTGTCGACTTTAGGTGTATAATGAACTATAGATAACCTTAACTATGATCTTTGACGGTAACGTTGAGTTTAACAAGGAGAATCTAGTTTTCCTGTCGCATTATGTTAATTTATCTTATGTTCTATACGCGAGTTCATTGAAATGATGATTAGAATGTCTTTTTTTCTGTGTAGAAGTTGGATATATTTTCAGTAAAATATACATCATTGCAATGAATTTCCAATCTCCCTTCAATCGTAATGATATTGTATTTGTCACAAATTAATCTGTACCATACACTCGAGTCATTAGAAAAAAAAAACCTCAGGCGCTTGGCTCCTCTTGTGTGTCTACCAACTCAGGTCAATAGTTAACGGTACAGTATGAGTTATTTGGAGTTTCTATAATCGGAAAATTTTGTGCGCTTTATGTGGGGTTGACATCTCATTACATCTATTTACTCTGAAATGAATTTCTGGCTTCCGATGGTGGTGGACTCCCGACTGTTATCTTATTTCGAGTTCAGATCCTTTGGTATTCGAGAACAGCGACTGGCTTCAATTTATCATTCGACATGACCACCATCACCTCTTATTGGGGGACGATCGAATTCGCTGCAACCAAATAATTCTCATTACCTCACTATTCTGTAGATTTCGGATAAAGTTTTACTCAAATGGTTTACCTGGTACACGGGTACACGTTTATTCCCCTGATAGCTTTATCCTCGATGATGACAGGTCCTGACTCCTGCACTTGGAGAGTATAAATACAACCGGAAAATCCATCCTTATATTTTCCATAAGTCATTGCATAGTCGGGCACACCTCCGAGATAAACGCTACCCCTAGCATTCAGCAATTGCTGTAGCCCAAAGCTTGCTCCACTTTCCTTGTGTATCCCGTCTAACTCAATGGTACCTTCACTACCTTCACGTCTCAAGATAACCCTATGACGTTCTCCATCATCGACTCTTTTGGCTGTTACTCTGATCACTGCAGCTCCAGATCCAAGATTATATTGGTACTCGACGTACCTGAAAATTTTGTAAAAATATGCTTGCGATTTTTTGTAAGGAATTTTGGAAAGAGGCATGGATTTGACAAATGATAAAACTATTTCGATTACCCATCGACTACAGCCAAAGATATGTAATCGTCGGGATTTAAATCAGCTGGCGTCTGTCCATGCCACATAATTACGCCGGTGCTCTTGTTCGTTGAAAATTCAAATCCTATGACTGCCGCCATATCTTCGTCTGCGATTACAGAGCGTTCAAGTTCGAGCCAACCGTCTCCACGGAATGCAACGTCCATGAATATTTCGACGACTGAAAGATGCGAGATTAATGAGTATCAAGTGCACACCTTGAAGCTTTAAGGCGAAAATAATAACAATTCACTAACTAGTTTCACATCTAGGTCCGTTGAAACCGAGCTGACAGTCACATTTGTATCCCCCATCAAGAGCTGTACAAATTCCTCCATGTTTGCAAGGATTTGGGAATTTGCACTCCTTTAGATTCTCGCTGGTTTGATTTGAATATTCTACAATGCCGTCTTCGATGTCGGGAGTGTTGACGACAGATTTGAAAATTTAAAAATATGGGTGAACCTGTTAGTTTGATTGCAAACATCGAGTGTCATGCCTGAAGTGAAATATTGCTCTTTGATGGTAAAGGCTTGGCTCAAGAGTACATGAGAGATTACAGTGCAAGAGTGCGAATGAGTTTTTGATTTGGAAAAAAAAAAGAAAGGGAATACCGGTGGAATCTCTGTGAGGATATAATCAAATAAGAGTAAGAAGATTGTTTATACCATTGACCAACACCTGGGCGACTGCTTCTTTAGTACCAGCATCATTTGTTGCTTTGCAGACGTACTTCCCAGAATCGGCGGAGATAATTCCATTAAACTGCAGAAGTCCCCCATTTCGAGTTACCGCGTATGGTAGTGGCCGGTCAACAGCATACCATTCAATGTCGATAGGTTGATCTCCCGTAGCGCTGCAAATTATTGATGGACTTTCTCCTGACCTTGCAACCAGTTCTACCGGGTTCAATTCGATTTTCGGCGGAACTGAGGAACACATTTCAAAATTAAGCCTCATTGTTGGATTGGTACGGTCATTTCTTGTCGAATGGTCAAATGAAAATGGCCTAAATCAAAAGTCTAGTCAGAGCAGCGAGACCTTATAAATTATGGTTACTTACATATAATTTCTAGATGAGATGTGGCGGTGTACAGGACAGCCCCACTACTATTCAACCCTTGACATACGTATTCACCAGCGTCGTCCTTAGTGAAGAGAGGTATAAGTAGAATGCCACCGTGAACAGTGCTTTGTTGTGGTAAATTTTGGCCGTCATTTCTTTTCCACTCCAAGTGAATGGCCTCTTGGCCGTCACCGTATACTTGGCAGAGCATTTCCGCTCTTCCTCCATCAGGAATTCGCAAACTGTTTGCAGATATCGTGACTCCCACTTCAGAACCATTCTGTTGGAGATAAATGTTGCTTATCAGCTCAATCGTAACCATATATTATGATTTTATGCATCCAATTTGGATATTTCTGTTTGCCTCGACAGATGATTAAATACTTTCAAATGTAGAAAATAGCATTGATTGACATTGATCGTTGCATTATCTGGAATGGACCTACGAGGATAAATACCGATCTAAACGCACCGAGATAGGACTAATTGTTGACGTGTGTGTCCAGCTATTCTCGACATAGATCTGAACGCTTTCCTCGACTGTACCGTAGGCATTCGTTGCGAAGCAGGTATACCAGCCCTCATCATCAGCGGACACGGAACTGATCTCGTAAAGTGCAGCCGATAACAAGGCTGTCGAGTTTCCCGGACTGTATAAGAAGCCAAAATAATTAGATCCGGGTATTTATAATCAATACATCATACAGCTGATCTGCCTAATACCTAATAATTGAAAGTTTCGTTGAGTGATAGCCGAGAAATCTATCGAAGTGAAACATATATTACGCATTGTCAGTCGACACTTCCACGACTAAATTCGTGCACAGTCTACTTTGAGACATGAAGAATGTAATAGACGGTACCGTGAAACATCAAACTTCAGAAAAAATGATGTGTGCATTGTGGGCATTACGCCCTTCCGAGCGGAATTGAAATGATGTAAATTCAATTTTTTGTGCGTATTGTAATAACAACGACAACGGACGAGGGTGCATTATTTCAGGTGGCACAGTAACAAGTTTCATGATTTTCTTTCTGTGATCTGAGTATTTCATATTTGGGCAATATTTACTATTTACTTACTACACGGAAACACCGTTCTTCTGTTTGTTCCACACAACAGAAGATTGAGGCTGGCCATTGGCAGTGCAAGTGAGTCGCACTGTGTCGCCAAGTCTTACGGACAAAGGCCTTGGTTTGGAGGGTGAAATCGTGATTTCTGGTGGCGTGCTTATTTCGAGGATTGCAACTGCAGAGGTGGAACCGGCCTCATTAGATGCAGAGCAGACAAAGGATCCTTCGTTTTCCAGTGTTACACGGTTAAATTGAAGAATCCCACCAGATAGCTGCTTAACGTTGGAACCGAATGGATTTCCATCCTCCCGAGTCCAAACAACAGACGGTGTTGGAAACCCTGCAGTTGTGCGGCACTGAAGCATAGCTGAGCCATAGATAGGAACTATTTGGTGCTTCTGTGGATACAGCTCTATGATTGGCATCTCGCGACCTACGAAATGGAACGTTAGGCAGGAGTTAGATCCGCCGATTCTCGGTATATACACTGTTGAAAATGATAGCTTACACGAAGATCACATTATCATGATACCTATGTATGAGCTCGTGAAACCGGATATCGTCTGGACAGGAATTAAAATCAAATCAAGTGATATATTAGCCCAGTGATTTTTTCGGCGGCCATAAATTAACGACCTCATGCATTTTCCAAAAAATTGTTGAAATTTTGAGACATCTTACTTACGTATTACATCAATTATAGCACTGGCCTCTGCATATCCTCTACTGTTGGTAGCATGGCAAACGTAAGTGCCTCGATCTGAAACTTGCGCGTTGATGATCCTGAGGGTATTCCCCACAGTTTGAATGTGAGCACCAAGAGGTTCTCCAAGCTTGGTCCATGTGGCGACGGTTGTAGGGTCCCCTGTAACGATACATTCCACCTCTGCCAAAGTTCCCTGAGTCACGTCCTGCCTCTCTGGTTCAACTCTGACAACTGGGAGCCCTACTGACGAAGGTCGAACCGTTACTCTTGCAGTACTTCTGGTTTCCACTCCTTCATAGGTAGTTGCTGTGCAGATGTAGTAGCCAGAATCGGAAGGACTGGAATTATAAATCGTCAGGATTCCAGAAGCAGAAATTGGAAGCGGTGCATTTTCTGATCGTGTCCAGGTGATCTTTGCACCGTGCGGTGCAGTGCACACTAGACGGATGGTGTCACCGGACTCCCCTGTCCATTCAGTAGGATCGATAATTGGTGAAGGTGGCTCGGGTAGAGGCACAGAATTTTCTGTAGTTTGAATGAATAAGAAGACCTTAGAATTCGTTATGACATTTTGATTTACAGGAATAATGGGTTGATACTCTGAAGTATAGAATATAGAATATAAATATGCTATGAAAAATCATACATACAAGGAATCGTCTACCGTGACTTTTGTGCAAAGAACTGCAGATAAGTACTCCACTGTACTATTAGGGGTTTCAGGTGACGAGTAGAAGAGATTACAGTACAAGAGCACAAACAAACACATGCACAGATGAAGAGGATACGCGTGGAATCTGTGTGAGCATCTAATCAAATAAAAGTAGAAACATTATTCATACCGTTGATGGAAATGTGGGCGACTGCCTCCGCAGTACCAGCATCGTTTGTTGCTTTGCAAACGTACTCCCCAGCATCGGCGGAGTTGATCCCACTGAACTGCAGGAACCCTCCCTCTATTGATACCGTGTATGGCAGTGGTCGGTCAACGGCATACCATTCAATGTCGATAGGTTGATCTCCAGTAACGTGGCAAATTATTGATGGACTTTCTCCTGGCCTGACAACCTGTTGTATCGGGTCTAATTCGATTCTGGGTGGAACTGAGGAACACATTTCAGAATTAAATATCATTGTTTTGTCTGGTGAAGTCCTTACTTGTCGAATGGTTAAATTGAAATGGCCCGAGTAGTTTGAACTTTATCATACATCTATTTGATGCGGAAGAGTCTTATGGAGAATGATGATTTACTAGATGTAGGAATAGATTCAAGGTAATCGAAGGCCCTACTTACAGATAATTTCCAGATAAGATGTGGCAGTGATCAGGACAGCCCCGCTTCTATCCAGCCCTTGGCATATGTATTCACCAGCGTCGTCCTTAGTTACGACAGGTATAAGTAGAATGCCATCGCGCACGGTGCTTCGCTGTGGTAAACTTTGGCCGTCAGTTCTTTTCCAATCCAGGTAAATGGCTTCTCGGTCGCCGCCGTATACTTGGCATTGCATTTTCGCTCTTCCGCCATTAGGAATCCTCAAAGTCTCTGCAGAAATCGTGACCCCCAATTCAGAACCATTCTGTTGGAGAGAAATGTTGCATATCAGCTTCATCGTAACCAAATATTACATTGATTTTATGCATCTAATTTGGATATTTCTGTTTGCCTCGACAAATGATCGAATAATTTCCAACGTACAAAATAATATTGATTGACATCGATCATTGCATTATCTGGAATAGACGTATGAGGATAAATACTGATCTAAACGCACCGGGATGGGACTAATTGTCGACGTGTGTACCCAGCTATCCTCGACATAGATCTGAACGCTTTCCTCGACTGTACCGTAGGCATTCGTTGCGAAGCAGGTATACCAGCCCTCATCATCAGCGGACACGGAACTGATCTCGTAAAGTGCAGCCGATAAGAAGGCTGTTGAATTTCCCGGACTGTATAAGAAGCCAAAATAATTAGCTCTGGGTATTCCTAATTGAAATATCATGCGGCTGATCTGCCCAATACCTAATAATTGAAAGTTTCGTTGAGTGACAGCCGAGAAATCTATCGAAGTGAAACATATATTACGCATTATCAGCCGATACTTCCACGACTAAATTCGTGCACAGTCTAATTTGAGATATGAAGAATGAAATAGACGGTACCGTGAAATATCAAACTTTGAAGAAGCAATATGTGCATTGTGGCCATCACACGTTATTTCAAGCCCGATTGAAAGAATTTGAATTAAATTTTGTATGCATATTGTAACAATTACGACAATGGACGAGAGTACACAATTTCAGATGGCACAGTAACAAGTGTCTTGATTTTCTTTCTGTGAGCTGGGTACTTCATATTTGGGCAATATTTACTATTTACTTACTACACGGAAACACCGTTCTTCTGTTTGTTCCACACAACAGAAGATTGAGGCTGGCCACTGGCAGTGCAAGTGAGTCGCACTCTATCGCCAAGTCTTACTGACAAAGGCCTTGGTTTGGAGGGTGAAATCGTGATTTCTGGTGGCGTGCATATTTCGAGAGTTGCAACTGCGGAGACGGAGCCAGCTTTATTGGATGCAGTGCAAACAAAGGATCCTCCGTCTTCCTCTCTTACACGGTTGAATCGAAGAATTCCGCCAGATAGCTGCTCAACGTTGGAACTTAATGGATTTCCGTCCTCCCGAGCCCAGGCAACAGACGGCGTTGGAAGGCCTGCAGTTGTGCGGCACTGGAGCAGAGCTGAGCCGTGGATAGGAACAATTTGGTGCTTCTGTGGATACAGCTCTATGACTGGCATCTCGCTACCTACAAGATAGAATGTTGGGCAGGAGTAAGCTCCGTCGATTCTCAGTAAACAGACGATTGAAAAGGATGATTTACATCAAGATCATGATACATATGTATAAGCTCATGAAACCAGATACCGTTCGGACAGAAATTAAAATCAAATGAAGTGATATTTGAGTCCAGTGATTTTTTCGGCGGCCACGGATTAATGAACCCACGCACTTTACAAAAAAATCATTGAAATTTTCGAGACATCTTACTTACGTATTACATCAATCACAGCACTGCCTTGTGCATATTCTCCGTCTCTGGTAGCGTGGCAAACGTATATGCCTCGATCTGAAACTTGCGGGTTGATGATTCTGAGGGTATTTCCTACAGTTTGAATGTGGGCACCGAGGGCTTCTCCGAGTTTGGTCCAGGTGACGATGGTTGAAGGGTCCCCTGAGACGATACATGTCACCTCTACCAAAGATCCCTGAGTTACTTCCTGCCTCTCTGGTTCAACTCTGACAACTAGGGGCCCTACTGACGAAGGTCGAACCGTTACCCTTGCAGTACTTCTGGTTTCCACTCCTTCATAGGTAGTTGCTGTACAGATGTAGTAGCCAGAATCGGAAGGACTGGAATTATAAATCGTCAGGATTCCAGAAGCAGAAACTGGAAGCGGTGCATTTCCTGCTCTGGTCCAGGTGATCCTTGCACCGTGCGGTGCAGTGCACACTAGACGGATGGTGTCACCGGACTCCCCTATCCATTCAATCGGATCGATAATTGGTGAAGGTGGCTCGGGTAGAGGCACAGAACTTTCTGTGATTTGAATAAACAAGAAAACATTAAAAATCGTTGGGACACGCTGATTTACATGGATAATGGGTTGATTCTCTAAAGTATCTAATATAGAATATAAATGTACCACGCAAAAACGGGGGTCCTGGCCTCATAATGCATACCCACAACTAATTACGTTAATGGCGTAATTAAAAATATAGTGCAAACTGGCATCCTCGCGTGCCATCACAGGCTTATCGAGTATTATACAAGAAGTGGGAGACATGTGGGAGATACGTGTCACAGAAAATACTCTAAGGCAGTGCAAATTTTTAGATACCTAAAACGGGACTTATTTTGCGTTTCTTGAAAATTTATATCTCGGATGAAGCAAGACTATGAGAGATCCGTTTCTCCCTTCCTGTGACTATCTACATGAGAGACACCGAGATTCAACGTCAGAGGTTCAGAGTAGAAGAGATTGTGGTATAAGGATACAATCAAATAGACTCATAGAGCTAGTGGAAACACGTGGAATCTGTGTGAGCATCTAATTAAATACAGGTAAAAAAAATTAATCATACCGTTGATAAAAATGTAGGCGACTGCTTCTGCGCTACCAGCATTATTTTTTGCTTTGCAGACGTACCTCCCAGCATCGGCAGAGTTTATTTTATTGAACTGCAGGAATCCACCATCTGCGGATACCGTGTATGGCAGTGGTCGGTCGACGGCATACCATTCAATGTCGATAGGTTGATCTCCCGTAACGTGGCAAATTATCGATGGACTTTCCCCTGGCCTCACAACCTGTTGTATGGGCTCTAATTCGATTTTGGGCGGAACTGAGGAACACATTTCAGAATTAAACATCACTGTTACATTTGGCGGGGTCGTTTCGTGTCGAATGGTTCAATTGCAATAGCCTGAGTGGTTTTGGACTTCATCAGGTATATGTGGTGCAGAAAGATCCTCTGAACAATGATGATTCGCTAGACGCAGGAGTAGATTCAAGGTAATTACGTTACTTACATATGACTTCCAGGTAAGATATGGCGTTGAATAGGACGGCCCCGTTGATATTCGATCCTTCGCATATGTATTCACCATCGTCGTCCTTAGTCACGGCAGGTATAAGTAGAATGCCATCACGCACGGTGCTTCCTCGTGGTAAACCACGGCCGTCATTTCTCTTCCAATGTAGGTAAATGTCCTCTCGACCACCACCGTATACTTGGCACCGCATCTCCACTCTTCCACCATCAGGAATTCTCAAACGCTTCTCAAAAGTCGAGACTCCCACTTGAGAACCACTCTGTTGGACATTAATGTCGTATATCAGCTTAATTGTGATTAGATATCACTATGATTCTGTGCAACCTATTCAGATTTCTGTTTTCATCGACAGATGATTGAATAATGTTGATTGTAAAAATAGCATTGATTGATATTGATCGTTGCATTATCTGGAATAGATATATGAAGATCAACACTGACCGGGATGGGACTACTTGTCGACGTGTCTGGTTCTACCCAATCATCCTTAACGCGGATCTGAATGCGTTCTTCGACTGTACCGTAGGCATTTGTTGCCAAGCAAATGTACGAGCCCTCATCGTCATAAGACACAGAGTTTATCTCGTGAATTGCCACCGATAAGCTTCCGGCGTCTGAGTCTACCGGACTGTAAAAGACACCAAAATAATTAACTCTGCACATTCATAATTAATATATTATGCAGCTGATCTGCCCGATGGCTGATAATCGGAAATCACGTCGAGTGGTAACCCAGAAAACTGTGAGAGTGAAACGCATTATCGCTACTCATTGTCCATCGATACCTCTAGAATACAACATTTTGCGTGTCATAGTAAGAAGCGACAATGTTTATCATAGACTTACTACGCAATGCCACCGCTTTTCCATTTGCTCCACCCAACCGAGGGCTTAGGATTTCCACTAGCAGTGCAGGTGAGGTTCACTCTCTCGCCGAGTCTTACTGAGAGAGGACTGTGGTTCAACGGTGTAATCGTGATTACTGGTGGAGTGCTTATTTCGAGGATGGCAACTACGGAGACGGAGTCGACCTCATTGAATGCAGTGCATACGAAGGATCCTCCGTCTTCCAGCATTACACTGTTGAATCGAAGAACCCCACCAGGTAAATGCTCAACGTTGGAACTGAAGGGCCTTCCGTCCTCACGAGCCCAGTTAACGGAAGGTGTTGGAATCCCAGCTGTCACGCGACACTGAAGAAGAGCTGAGCCGCCAATGGGAACAACCTGGTATTGCTGTGGATACAATTCTATGACGGGCTTCTCGCGACCTATAGGATAGAATGTTGGGCAGCAGTTAGATCTGCTGATAGACGTATTGAAGTTCGCTAATTTTTGTCGGGATGGCGAATGAATAGATTCACCCACTTGTAGAATAAAGTTTTTGGGATCTCGTTTATGTTACTTACGCTCTACGTCAATCACCGCACTGCCCTGTGCGTTTCCTCCGCTGTTGGTAGCGCGGCAAACGTAAACGCCTCGATCTGAAACTTGAGGGTTGATGATTCTGAGGGTATTTCCCACAGTTCGAATGTGAGCACCAAGAGGCTCTCCAAGCTTGGTCCATGTGACGACGGTTGTAGAGTCCCCCGTGACGATACATTTCACCTCCACCAAAGTTCCCTGAGTCACTTCCTGCCTCTCTGGTTCAACTCTGACACTTGGGGGTCTTGTTGTCGGGAGTTGAATCCTCACTCTCGCAGTACTGCTGGTCTTGAATCCTTCATAGGTAATTGCTGTGCAAATATAGTAGCCAGAGTCAGAAGCGCTGGGACTATAAATAGTCAGATTTCCGTTCTGCTGAACAGCAGAAGCTGGAAGAGGTACATTTTCGGATCTGGTCCAAGTAATCCTTGCACTTCGCGGTGCAGTACACACTAGACGGATGGTGTCACCGGGTCCACCTATCCATTCAGTAGGATCGATAATTGGCGAAGGTGGCGTGGGTGGAAGCACAGGATTCGCTGAGGTTGGAATGAACAAAAAACATCAAAAATCACAAAACTTGAGTGGGATCAAAAATCGTAGAGTTCTCTAAGATGAAAACTTTGGATATACGTTACCAGTAACGTAGAGAACGGTGCGTTGTTCAGTAACGCCAGCACTATTTTGTGCAATACATTTGTACTCAGCTTCGTCACTCTTTTTGACGGATGAAAGGCTCCAAATACCATTCTCGAAAACTGCGGCAGGATTTATTTCTCCGTGGACACGTATCCATGACAATTGTGGCACAGGATTGCCTGAAGCTTCGCAACGGAATTCGACAGGATTTCCTTCTTGCACGGTCAAGTAACGTGGTTGGATAATGGGCCTTGGTTTAATCAGACGTTCACCTAGAAGTCACAATAAAAAGGGGTCCATGATCACCAGAAAAACAATCCTCAATCAGTAGTCATGACAAACTCTACATGTTCCGATTTGAATATGTGAGATAGTACCATCGTGAAGATTCGACATGTGATATCACAATTTAAACATTGTGCCTTGAGTGTTTGGATACATCTGAGATCGCCATCGTTCATGGTCTGTGTAATTCGTTGCTCACCTTCAATAGTCAGTTTGACTTTCTGGACATTGATGTGAACTCCATCGCTGACCTGACAGACATATACGCCACTGTCCGAAACTTTGAGATCTCTAATGACGAGAAGACCACGCGTATTGTCATAGCTTCGGCCAATCGGAAGTTGACCGTTCTCCTTCTGCCATTCGATCCTGATCGTTCTCTGTCCGAATGTTTGGACAATATCATCATTACTCGTACACGATCACAAAGTAATTACAATCAACGTTAAATAGGAAGCCTTGTATAATTCTATGCCATGGACTTACGCCGCCTTCGGATCGTCCAGCGCAGTGGTACCTAACTGAGCTTCCAACCTTGACGATCTGTATTGGGTTTTCGCTAATGGTAACTATGATCCTTGGAGGCGGTAGTTCAGTGGTTGCGATTATTGCTATTGGAACAGTTTAAGTATTTTTGTACAAATCTAATTTACTTTTGAACATTATACCTATAACGACTATATGATCTTCAAATCACGGGATTTCGTTTAGTATGTAACAAAATTTTGTGGCAAATATATTGATTTTTTTATGCCTTTTTTCATCCAACAAATTCTCCTCTACTGTTCTTCAACGATGTCTCTCTTCAATCAGTGTCAATTAAAAAATATATGTTCCCAAAAGTTGATGTTGTTGAAAATTATAAATATACATTAATCGATTGTCCATTTAACGATTGTAACTGAATTATATATGACGCGATAGGGTTCTGTACGTCTCGATCCTTTCATCATATCGCAGTGTAGAATGAATTCGCGAAATAACACTATCTTCGCTACGATTCTATAAAATCTGTGAAAATTCCACATACTTGAGGTATAACTGTACGTAGATGTACTTACGTTCTACCCGAAGCTCGGCCTGGCCTACAGAACTTCCTTCGCTGTTGGTAGCGTGACATTCGTAGGTGCCTTGATCTGAAACTCTTGAGTCGAAAATCCGCAGGATATTTGCTTCAGTTTGGATGTGAGCTCCGATAGGCTTTCCGAATTTGGTCCATGTAATGCAGGGGTCTGGATCTCCCGTTACGACACAGTTCATCTGGACCAAAGTTCCTTCACGCACGATCTGTCGGTCTAAGTCAACTCTAATAACCGAGGGTCTTGTCAGCGATCGAATCGATACACTTGCAACGGCGCTAGTCTTCACACCACGATAGCTAGTCGCTGTGCAGACGTAAAAGCCGGAATCATAAGGATTCGCATCACGAATCATCAGGATCCCGTCTTGTGCGGAAGCAGAGGACGGTAAAGGTGCATTTCCTGATCTAGTCCAAGTAATCCTTGCCCCGACTAGCGGTACGATGCATACGAGGTGAACGGTGTCGCCACTTTTACCTACCCAGTTAACAGGTGCGATAGTTGGAATGGGCTGCTGGAGTGGAGGTGAATGCACGCAACTTTCTGTAATTCGAAAATGCAAGGAAACGTACAAAATTGCAGTAAGACGCGATAAATATGCACGAAAATTTCCTGGAACATTGAGATAACGTTCTTCATAAAAATCTATTCAAATATTTCCCGCACGGATTCGTGCGACATATATTTATCACACCCCATTCACGTGTTCTGGACATTTATGTACTGATTTTGCTTATCAGAATGGCTTTTGAAACGAAGACCAAATGTTCGAGAAGAAAGCGATCACTGTGTTCGTATACGCAGACAGACATGAAATACCAATTGTAACTGAATGTGTCAATACTGGGATAATTATCAGCTCAACTATACATCAGACTTCAAATTACAGTCGTGCGAATTTGTGATTACAGCTGGTAATTAAGAATTACTAATTGTAAATATGTTTTGCAAGCATATTTCCATAGACATAGCCTTATGTAGTACATAGAGGATAATTTCAACATTTTTTCGTCTGCGTGCTGAGATTCTTACTGCAGATCTTATTCTCCGCATTAAAGACATGAAAGCAATCATTTACGGCAATAAGTTACGTCAAAAATGTTTTCTTCTCCGCAATTTAATTGCTTATTAGAAATGCACCATTTCCCACAATTCTTCATATACTAAAAGTTGCTGATATTTTTGAGTGGTCAGAAGACTCTCGCTTCGGATCTTCGATATTGTCATTTTTGTCGGAAATCGAATCTTCATTTAGTAAGCGTATAATCACTATAGATGAGCATATACTTTTGCATTCTGTGAATTCATTCGCTCCATTTCTCTTCATTTGCTAATCATTTTTCACGTCTATAAAATTACCATATGACGTGCGAAATATTTGCCACTCACCATCAACTGTCAGATTGAGTTTCTGGGTGCCGATGTTAACCCCGTCGCTGACCTGACAGACGTATATGCCACTATCGGTACCCTTGACATCCCTGATGATAAGAGTACCACTCGTGTCAATAAAGCTGCGGCCAGGCGGAAGTTGACCATTTTCCTTTTGCCAATCCGCACTGATTTTGCCCTATTTGTTCACACGAGATATCCGTCATTCGTACATGATCACAATAATTGCAATTCGAGAATCGTGTCACCATACACCATGCTTCTTTGCGGACTTACATTGCCTTTCGATCGTCCGAAGCAGTGGTACCGGACGGTGCTTCCAACTTTGGTGACCTGGACCGATGACTCGTGGATAACGGCGGTGATCCTTTCTGATGGGTCAGTCACCCACGTGGAAGGGACGGTTGTAGAAATACCTGCAATCGACACATTCTTCTCAAGCAGGTGATATGGAGTCTTACGCTAGACGTCCCAGATTTTTCGCTGTTTTTCTTTTATGCAATTCCACGCAATTCTACACCAATTTTCCGTAAGCCGGTAAGCGGTTTGCTAGTTCCTACGAGACCCTGTCACAGTTATCCCACTGCAAACGTTAAAACCCGAAGAAAAATTCCGAATTTTTTAATGGTAACGTTAATATCACTTTAGGCTTTGCGAGACAAAGAATCCAGCTAAATTAGCAGGTCTGATTACATTCTAATTACGATTCAGATCCATGAAAGAATGATTCACGATACCGAGAAAATGAGATGTGAGAAAATTCTTGGGCTCGTTAATTATATTTAAAAAAAATTACCGATCTGTAGCACCGCGAAAAATAATAGGCACACGTGGAAGGAACTCATCGTATAGGCCGTAGTCGTGCCACACTAGAAGCCTAATGATGAGTGATTATCTCATGGAGAAGAAAGAGTTAACATATGGCTGAGCAGCAGCCCTTATCTATCGACGTCAGAACTCATAATACGTAAAGGTCAGATTAATTTTAAACTTAGTAAAACAGAAAAAGTAATTGCAACCGGCCAGATTCTCAGGCCTGGGTGGGGAATTCGAAGCTAATTCATGAAGTGTTGAATGCTATTCATTTTTCAAATTGCCATTCATATTTCCACCAGATCCGGCTATGCGAGTCCAATTTTTTGGTCCATTACAAAAAAGAGGTCTGTGACGAAATAGTCGACTGATATTGGCCAACAGCTCCGAGCTTCAGAATTTCGCTATTCATAGATTGACCACATGTCATTTAGCATCGGGAAGTATGTCGTCAGATTATTGCGTTAACAGATGGGAGCTATGGTTATAAACCACATGTGAACTCGGACTCATTCGAAAACCAGTCATTCGCTGCTGATCCTCTTGTGTGTTATAAACTACAGCCTACACAATGAACTCACTTTACGTGTGTCTGCTGCTAGGTGCAACGCTGCAAATCGGTGAGCTTGTGATGAAAAATGAACAAAAGTTAATTACTGCAATGATTTCTAATTCAATTCAATGTACTAGAATCTTGATCTAAATCAAACAGATCCTGCGAATTGTTCGTTCAAATACAAATCTCCATTTTACATGGATCTTTCTACACAATCGTGTGCGAACGTTTTCGGATTTTTTGATTGCGCCATTTCAAATATAACAAATATGATCAATCTCATATTATTGCACGGGGCGGGATTACTTCTGATTGTGATTCTTCACAGTTAAAGTTTGAACTTAATTCTCCAGCTAGATCGCAGAATACACCAGCGATTGATTATATATCACCAAAACAAGTTGGAGATGTTGGAGGTTCCGTAGACTTACAATGTTCGACCTCGAACGCTCAGGAAATTCCACTTCTTTGGAGAAAAAAGGGCGAATATCCTATTATTATTTCAAGTGGATGGGCACTTCTTGTCCCTGACAACCGATATTCCATCAGACAAAATGAGACGTCTTACACGTACGAATTGAAGGTAAGACGTAGTATAATTTCTGTTATACTCTATATCTGTAGTTTGCACAGTTAATTATTTCTCACACGTAAATCTACGCTTTGGCAAAAATTATACCTACATTTTTATACATTTTTCAGATCACAGATCTTCAATTAACAGATTCAGGAGTCTATCAATGTGTTCTGGCAATCGCTCGTAACAATCTACTTACTGCCGACGTTGAATTAGAAATTCGTCTGCCAAATGCAGCCTGATTCAAACTGTGATCGAATAGAGGCATTGAACGCATGGACAATGGACATCTTCGCATTTCCTATCGAACAACAGTATCAGAGCAGTTTGACGAAGATCAGAATCGGGAGGTTGTAAAAAATACGGCAGAATTAAAAAATTATGATTTCTGTACAACGACCATTCAGTCTCGCACTTTATTATGAAAGACAATGATAGCAAAGTGTGGTGAAAGTAACCCATCTCGGACAGTTCGCGTTTATTAGACACAAACAAATCGCAAGTCGTTATCGACCGAAGACGCAGTTTGTTAGATGTTGTATCCAATTGTTCGGTGAACCAAATCACGTAATCTAATTGTGACAATGCAGTTTGAAATCTTGAGAACCGCGATGAATTCTCCCAACGTTTTCCTTTCGATACATTGATACGGTCGATACGACAAATAGGTGTAGCTTTTCCTTGGTAAGATTAAACGAAGTGAAATTTTCACTTTTATATGGGCAAGAATATTTTTAACCCTAACCATAATTGGCATCGAAATAAAATCATCAGACGTTACAAAGAATTCGGCGATTTTTTTGACGAAAGCGAGTTTTTCATTGCTTCATCGCATCTAAGATACAAACTCGATACTTTTATCAAAAAGCTGACACTATTTCAAGTCGAAAACATTTGACGCAATAGTGTTTCTATCTCATTGAATTCTAGCTCATTAAATCGGAAAAAAAATTTGTTCAATGTTTATTTGTTAATCAAATATTATATGAATGTAATTGTTGCTTGACTTTATATCTCCGAATATTATATATCTCATATCGAGGTAGTAGTTGTATAAAATCATCAAATAGTATTATCTCGAAACGGCAGAGATGAGGGAAACTTTTATTCTTAATCAGCATTCATTCGCGTTGAACTCTGTCCAGTAATTGATCTCGGATCACCCAGTGATTATTTTAATTACCAATATGTTCTAGTTATTATAACCGAGCTTCATCTAACCATTTTTAAATGTAGTCAGGGTAACCATGTATTGTTTCCCGTGTATTATTTCGAACTAATTCAGCAATATTAATTAGATATTTAGAAATCGGCAGGACGAACTCTAATCATTATTATTTTATCTATGTAAGGTAACGTGCGGGGCATTAAGCCCCCCAATGCTATAAATCTTTTACAATTAATTAATGAGACTATTTAGGGATTGTTTTTATTCAATGAGGGTTCCTTTTTTTTCCATCACTTTTACAACATACCAATGATAATTGTAATGATATTTTCATAACATATCAGATTGTACACAGTTACATGGATTACGAATTCTTTTTGTTATCAGCGAGTAATATGACATGTTTATGCGGTACATAGGTATACAAATAATAAGAGTTTCCTGTATTTAAACTAGGCATACCTTACTAATGTTCGAATCGTCCCATAGTAGGGCTTTGATTCGAGTTCTATCTAACGGAAGTCTGGGTTAGTTAGATATTAGTGATAATTGGTTACTGAGGAAGTATTTCTACTTCCATTAGGCTAAATTGTGCCGTGTTTGTACATTGGTAGAGTCCTGAGTCTGTCTCTTCGACATTTCGGATCTAAGAAATTGACAAAAAAACGAAGTAGATTAGATGTGTAACTCCATGCGTGTCTGTACGGTGAAGTTTTGATAAACTTTGAATTGTTGTACCTGTAAATTGATCGTTGAACGCTGAGGATTTTCTACCAAAGTATACCGATCATCCTGGACACGGAGCTCTGTTCCCCTTGAGATTTCTAAATAAGAGGCATCATCAGGAAATAGGGTGCTTTCCCCAATTCGGGATCGCACATTCTAATGATATCCATCCTCCCACAAATTGAATCATTTTTGGCGTTGGTGCTGAGTATCCTACTCCCACTGCACGATCTTCCCCAGTGGAAGGAAGAGGCTGCGTCGTAGCTAAAACGTATCCGAAAATTTCAGTTGTGGAAAATTTCATCAAAAACAATTATGATTTGATGAAGAGTGATTTCCAGTAATACATCGTTTATCATGTATTCCTAATTATGACCTACCATTACCATACCTCATTGAAGAAGCTCGAATCTGCACGCAGATCGATTTTTTGCGGAAAATTTATGATTTTATATACAAGAAAATGGTATGCAATCGGTGTGTTAATAATATCTTTCATTTTGGCAAGCACTTAGACTCTCAAATTTCTTTATTTTTCATGAAAAATTACAACAACTGTAACTTTGCATGTTTATATTACTTAAACTACGAATATATGCAGCCCTGAACTCACCGCATCACTTTATCAGCGAAATATCACGCTATCTCAAAATGCATTTGGAAATGATGCTATTTAAAATTGTATCTGATAATTACCTATATGCAATCTCGCAGTGCAGTTGTTTTCTCCGAAATTAATTTGGTACCGCTATAGTGCTTTCAAGAAAAATTCCAAAAGTTTCGTCATATACAGTAAAATTTAATGAACCGAGTCATTTTTTATGAAGAATTCGAAAATCCAAGCGCCTTGCTGAAACGGAAGATGTGGACCTAGTAAGCTAATCCGATCCGCACGATTCGATCCTTTTAGCGCCAGCGGGCCTTAATGTAGTACGTATTAATTAAAAAAATATCACATTCACTCAATCCTGAGAAGTTTCTTTAATCATCATGGATGAGATACTCACTTAGTTGTATTCCCACACAAATCAACAAGCACGCGTAAAGGAAATCCATTTTCAGTCTGACAAGGAGTCAATGCTGCACAAGCAAGGAAAAGGCGCGTGACCGTCTCGCGGAAGAGCCAGAATCTCTCTTCTTCAAAGTCCCATTCAATCCATTATATATATTTTTCTTTATACTAACTAATCGTATAATCATCACGTGATCGTTACAATTGATTAAATGCTGAACTCCCATTAAATATTTAGTGATCAATAATATGTACATGATCCTTTACTCCCTATAACACAACGACCGCGTTATCATTTATTCTGACAAATGGCCTTTGGATAATCCAACAACCAGTACAGCATAGGCGTCTTCATGTCCTACCACCCAATAGCTATGACCTATCGTACCTAGTCTTCTCTATTTCACTTGGAGATATTATTTTGAGAGTAGTTGCGCTAGATAACATGACGTCTTTATCAGATATGCTCTATATGCTATAACCTGATACCCAGATTTCAGGAAAACATCTTTTACTGCTAAAAGCAAATATCACGATCAGAGGTTTCGCTCTTCAAATATAAATAATTGTTTACGATTGTTCGTTCAACTTTAACAGTTTCAATCACGATATTTGACATTGCATCATGTTTCGAGGAAATACATGAATTTCTTTTACACCGAGGCCCTGGCCACTACATGATGTTATGTGACATAACAAAAGTAAGGAATTTGCTGATGATAATATTTGAGCCTGCGATGATATCTGTTGAACTTTGACGGTATATAGACGACGATTTACGATTACCATTGAAAATAATAGTTGAGTCATGACCCCGATGGTCAAAAACTAGTACCGTCAATACTAATAGCTATGGACACGATCTTTGGGCCATTCGTGAAACGGTCGTACCTCTTATTAGCACAATGCTGCAAATAGGTGAGTATTTATGCGAAAAATTGATAAACGTACATATCATATGCTCTGATAATTGTGAATCTATCTTTTCAATGGACTATAAAATCTATATCGAAATCCAATAAGCTCATTCGGGTACTTCATTCAGATACGTCGAGAAATCCAAGCAAAGCATCGCGTATGATCGATTTATGACTTACGGACACACTTCAAAATTCCAGTGTGATAAATATGATTGATCTTTTTGACTGCTGGGGGATTGTTTATATTGTCGAGTTAACAATAAGATATCATTATATCACTATAGCGATGTAGTAGATCGTATGTTAAGATCATATAAGCTATATGTTACAATATTCTAGTGATTGTTTGACGCAGAACGTACCACGATCAATCTTCGTGTGATTAAAATCTCAATTCCATTTCGGTCACGTCAGAGATTACTCTAACGATTACTTTCATATCGCCAAAACAAATTGGAGATATCGGAGGTACGTGACCCTACAATGTTCGGCGAAAAACACTAAGGACATCCCCTTGGTCGGGCAAAGGGTGGAAGAACGTTCAGTGTACCCGATAACCGATATGATTTAACACACAACGAAACATCTTGGACCTTCCTGTTGAAGGTATAATTCCAGCTGTCTATACAGCTGTTCGTTGTTTAGAATATATGTTAATAGTATGTGTGACGTACTCTTTAATTTTTTTCTTCAAAAATGTTTCAGATCCAAGATCACCGATTAGGAGATGCAGGACTCTACCAATGTATTCTAGTGAAGGCTCGTAATGACCTGGTTACTGCCGATGTTGAGATAGAAGTTCGTCAGCCAGGAACCAGTGACAATTAACTAATTGTAAGTTCGCTGAAGCTTTTCATAGTTTAACTAAATGAGCAGATCTACAAATCTATTAAATAGCGAATAAATACACATCAGGATTCGAAGCAACAGGTTGATTTATTGATAAAATAATGCTACAACATTACATAGGCCTCGATAAAGATGTCCTAGTACGATATTATAACATGGTAAAATTTGATTCTTACTTCTTACAACTTTTCTCATCAATTAGAACTTCTTCTAGTTATATTTTCATTAAAATTACTTCATATTCCTATGTGTCACATAATTTTCATAATTCTTGTAACTGAGTTCCTTGTGGTTTTCATGTTTACCCAGTGTGCCTGTTAACCGCTTCCAGACCAATTTATTTTGCAATTAAAAAAAGTCGATCTTCATGACTCCTTTAAACCTTGTTCTGGACTCGATAAAACAAAAAATTGACGTTGCGCAAAATCTAATTTCTTCCTTATTTTCTGAATAATTGAAACAATTTTCCAATTTAACTTTTGCGCATAAAATGTTTTCCTCAAAAATAAAACAGTTCTTGCTAAAAAAAATGACTTTTTGTTCGAAATATGGAGCAACGGTTTGTAAAATGTTAAATAGCTGGAAGGCTAGTGCCATTAATTCATAAGACTACACATTACGTTTCGTTACTACGTTTCATATTAAGGACTCGTTTACTTGCAGTTTCAACCGGTCAGATTCAGCCGGAAGTTATGAAAAACCCTGTATTTGGCACTGCGTTACATTATTGTGAAACTGAATTAACGATAAAATATCAGGAATGAAACATATCCTGGAGTAGAAGTTTTAAGTTGGTTGGTTCGGGTATGTAGGTCTGTAGGTATAAAGTATACCGAACACACACCCTCCGAAAAATGTATCCCTTATCGTTTTCAGAAACAGATACACACATCCCAGTTCTATTTACAACTCAAATACTGCTTTAGTGATGTCACCATTCTTCAGAGCAGCCAGAGCGTCTTGATACTGGTTCAATTTGTATACACCGACTCCTAGTTTCTTGAAATCAAGATACTCCTCGGCCATTGCTGACACCAAAGCCAACGCTTTTGGGAAACTGAACGGATTGACATTCACGCCGACAATAGTTAGCTCCTTCTTGAAGACCTGGAACAAATACAGTTCTTCTTGTTAGATACGGTAGTTCCCTGCTGCACAATTTCGTAGGATCCCATAGGATCCTCTCCCAATTTTATGTAAGACACAAAAATGTCAATAAAATTACTATATCTAAATATGTAGATCTCATAAGAGATTGGTACTGGATCTTATGAGGTCTTACGACATTCTGCAGTAGGGTTTCATTTTATAAGACACACATCCATGCTATCGACAATTATGAGATAACAAAGCCGGTTCGTTTAGCTCACCTGGAAGGGATTGAATTTGACTACATCATCAGGATTGGCAACTCCGAATATACAAAGACGACCTCCTCTGCTTAACAAAGGCAAAGCTTCCTCCATAGCTGAAGCTGAACCGCTGCAGTCTATCGCCAAATCGAACTCTCGGCCTTTCAATTCACTTGGGCTGACCGCCTCGTACCCCAATTCTAATGAAATGATAACATGCTAGATACATATTCACTCATCATGCTGGTTACAGTTGATCATCGATAAGATCGACTGATAAATTGGATATAAAATTTGTATAGTAGAATTGGCCTTTGGGAAAAAAAAATCAGAAACTAATTAGTCTTGTGCTTACTTAGATCTTCGAAAAGTTGTCTTCGCTTCGGCCGTCGTACGCTCATAGTAACGGATTTCCGGTGACCCTGCAGATGGAGAACGACCGTCCAAAGAAAGCCGATTATGCCAGCACCAATGATCAAAATTTTGCTTCCAACATGAACGGGATTTATTAAATCCCATCCATGTGCCAAACAGGACACTGGCTCCACAAGCGATGCCTGAGCTAGTGGAAGGCCATCCGGAACTAAGTGAACCTTTAAATCAGACAAGCAAGCGTAAGTAAGTAAAGGAAAACTAAGCCTCTTTTCAAAATTCGTTGATTTATCCTAACGCGTTTAACGCGTGAACACCGAACGTAATTAATTCAAAAGTAAGTGATAATATTGAATATAAATAAACATGGGTGGGGTGAATTCTACTGCAAAATAAATTTGACTTGGCTACCTGCGACTCTGGGACTAGAACGTGAGTAGCCCAGCCTCCGTTGCGGAAGATTCCGACAGTTTTATGCGCACTGCGTTGACAGAAGTGGTAATTACCACCGTGGCAATAATCGCAATTATCACAACCGGCATTTGGATCAACAACGATTCTCTGCCCAACGGAGTAAGTCGTTACAGCCGAACCAATCGCTTCCACAACGCCGGAGAATTCGTGTCCCAATGTCAAAGGACCCTCTTTGCAGGGAAACCGACCCTAGGAAATAATTTGAATTATAAATGACCTCGGTGTTTTATATTTAATTTTCATTTAAATTTAGTTCCAGTTTTATAGAATATTTTGAATACATCAATTCAAACACGGCCAGAGTTGTTCCTGCAGGCGGACTTGGCTGTTTCAAACGCATTTACGGTTACAAGAGTCACATAAATCGTATGAATTTTTTATGTCTCTTTATTTTAAATCATCCATACTTCAATAATGTGCAAATCAGTCCCGCAAATTCCAGCATATGCAACTTTGACTAAAATTTCATCCGCCGCTGGCTCAGGAATAGCACCTTTTTGTAGTGACAATGATTTGTTTTTGGAATCGAAGCTGAGGAACTCCATATTAATTATAAATTTAGTATCAGTTACACTTTGGATTAGGAATAGTCAAGGACTGTCGCGACTTGGCTCATAAACTGAAGTGGCTACAGATTGAAAAGAATTAGGCTTTATAAACTAATGCCTAGCTTAAATCAATACGTGTTATTTGGCTGATAACCCCGATATCGACTATACCTATATATACATATACATGTGTGTGTGTGTGTGTGTGTGCGCGCGTGTGTGTGTATATGGCTGATTGTCTCCGAAATCAACTGTTACGTAATTATTGTACACGTCAACACTTTACACACGTCCATACTGTACACGTTTTTGATTTCACACCAACTTCTGCATACGTGTATACGTTGCTTATCAAGAAGGCGTATTCTGAAAAAGTTTACGATTTCAAAACTACGGAGTACATATACGAAAATCAACAATATATTAAAATATTTAATTACTGTGGGAATTAATGTGCATATAGAAATAGAGGGAACGAGTCGAGCGAAGGATCTAATAAAATGGTAATATGTCCAAGTGGACGTCAATTTGAAAGATATACAGTCCGGATTTTTGAACAATTGAACGTATTATTAGACATGTTTTCGTACTTTGTGATTCGCATTAAGCATATCTAGGGGAATTGGAAATTGCTATTTCTATCTTCACGATAGTTTAAGGGAGAATGTTGAAATGCTCAGGAATCATGGAAAGAATAACGAAAATTTGAACGGGTGATGACAGAGGTAAAATGGGAAACGATAGCGGGTATCATGAGTTATGTAAGTCGTTCGAACACGAGCTAATTTGAAGTGAAACGAAAGTTATTAATAAGCCACAATTGTTATCAACAATGTTGTTTCATGGTTTGAATGATTTTATAATTCTAATCTCTGAAAATGATCATCTTCATGAGTCATATGCACTGATCTCGTTTACACTAATAATTGTAAATATTTTTCAACTTCTAATGTCTACGATTACCAACAATTTCTTCCTACATATCAGCTAAAGTAGGCGCTACATATTGACCGGTTTGAAGCACGAGCAATCAGAACGACTCATGGATAACGTACTTGCCATCCGAGTCTTTATCATTGTCGCGTCAATATATGAGGACTTTATCCTAGAAACTCCTGTTTAATCATCTAAATTTACCAATCCTCATTGGCCAATCAATTTCATCATATCCAGTAGCTATTCGGCGTATCTGACATACGAGCTATCTGTTCTTCAATATTAACAAATATCATGCTCAGTCAGTGGCTCCCAAACTACAATTTCTAGCAATTCTATAAGACAGTCGAACTCTTTACGTGAAGAAATTTGTGGAAATGATAGTGTTTCATGGCCATAGATCACCTTGATTGTAGAGGTACTTAAATCTATATCAAAATTGTAAATATGATGGATTAGAATTCGATAAATATGATTTATCGTGGCTACCCTACTTAGCTTACAAAGCCTCGCTAGCTATAGTTCTAGATCACCTATTCAAGTAATCTTATTCCAATTATTTTCATCCAATATGTGAAAGAGTTATATCATTCTTAATTGTTTATAAAACTTCATTGCTACTCCTACAGGTTTAGCTAGAAATTACTCAAAAACGAACGGAGGTATATATCAGATTTGTCAGTCCAAAATTTCACTTCTTCCGACCTGGGGTATAGGAAAGATACTTCTTCAATTTCTTTATCTTCGTTATCCTCCTCGATCTACCGCCTAATTAAAGCAAAAAAAATTTGGAGATACGGCGGTCTTTCCAACAAATAATTAATGCTTGCTTGCGATAACCGGACAGTACTGTATTGCAAAATACTGAAGGAGCCGCCGTCGAGCCCCTGATATGTTTTATCACAAAATTGTATTAAAAGGGGGAGCTGAACTCTGAACCATATTTTGTGACTCTCATTGCTTACTATTTCGCCTATTTTATTTATTTTTATTTTGTTCGTGATGCTACGTCGGTTTTATAAATATAGAGCACTGTATATGGTTAGCCATGAGACACGCTACCGATATTCACAGTTCGTATCGGTGTGGATTCCACTTATCTTTGATACATCAGTTCAGAAAAATTGATTTTAGATCGTCGTTCACGCATACCATAGACTGATATATGAGAAATCCTCTCGTAGATATCGAATCTTGTGCTTCATCTTCACAATAAACCATTGTGATTGAAAGATACGTTATAAGAGAGTAATACACACCTGTCAATTATATCGTCAATCTTTCAGATCAGAAACAATATCCAGGAATCAGACATAAAAATCGCTATACGTGTATTGATGTTTGTTTCCTGTGGAATTTTTAAGCGATTATTAGATGTAAAGAAAGACACCCATCAAGCTGTAATCAGCCAACATACCGATAATTCAAAACTTGTTTTTAACTAAGGTCTCTTGTACAGTCAATCACAATTTTTCTGCTATGGTCAAATTCGAAGTACAATCTTTCAGAGGCTTTTCCTTCAAGGCTGTTACCTATAGAGTATTCTTACATGTTTCAGGACCAAATTGATTACACATCGAACCCAAAAAATTACCATCAAAGAAATAACGGTCACAAAGTTGTACAGTCGGGATACCAGTTTCAGTCGCACCTAAAATCTGCAACCGCGGGTACATATTTTTAGGTTGGCATTTGTGCATTTCGTGATTATGCAAATTGAGGCTGTGACCGATGAAGCGACGTGGACCTCGCTATTCCGCCGCTCACCGTCGCGGGGGCACTCGAGTCAGCTACTGCCTACGGCATTGCCAACTTAAAAAGAGATGTACCCGCGGTTGCGGATTTTAGGTGCGACTGAAATCGGTATCCTGACTGTACATATTACACCCCGACTGAGAAAATATGATGAAAATAAAGTAATACCTATTATTCTTTTCGTTGAAGTATGTAACACTTTATGAATTTTGAAATTTTACAACAAATAATGTGGCTGCAATTTAAATTCTATTAAAAGTAACTCGGCTGTTTCTGAAAATCTTAAAACTCGATTTTTGATGACAGGTAGCTCGTTGTAAAGCATTAAATTACTTTCGACTTACCTTTGCATAGCTTTATTTTTAAAACTAGGCGCCTCACCGAATTGTTCTGAAATTCAAGAACAGAAATACTTTGAGATCGAATCATGTTTGTAGCCATCTACTGACAAGGAAAGAAAACTGTTCAAAATAATTTCGGCTCGATATCTTTGTCTGTCGGTAGATTTCCACCAACGTAAAATATCACACCGACTTATTTCCATTAAAAAAATTCCATGTTTGTATCCTCAGAAGGGTGACTCTGGGTACTACATCCCCCATCTTTTATATTTATTACTTGTATTATCTAACAATAGTTAGACAACTTTATATAATAAGAAAAACCTGAAAAAGTACCACAAAATGAGAGCACAAAGTACTACTTCATAAAATTACTAATACAGACTAACATCTAATTTTGCTCTAGCGACGTTGAATTGATAATCTCTATGCTGCTATTCCAAATTCGATATCTACGAATAACAGATGTAGGGTACTTTGTGCTCTGTATTACCGGACCTATGAATTAGAAAGTATAAGGGTATTCTGGTTATTTGTTGAATGTAAATCATATGAACACATGGTTTTTGATTATGTATTTAATTTATAATTAATTCACATCATACACTAAGACTACAGAATTCCTCTGCGATATTTAAATGCTATAAGATCGTTGTCTTTAACATATTAATTGCTACTTTATCAGATTGCTGTACGATATCATACATTTGCTCCCATACAACCAATTTCAACCAGTCACGATGTAATTAAGTAATTGTTTGCCTTACATCTAAAATTATCTTGAGTAATCAACGTCTAGTGCCTGTGCCGGAAATCAATTAAGGGACGATAAAAGTCAGTTTTCGACAAGGAAACTTCAATTTCAATATCCAACTATCTGCGACTGCATTATACTGCCCTGATTATATGTGGCAAAAAATGTAAAATGTTAAACCTATCACATTAAAATTTAGCGTTTCGCGAAGCTGTGTTACCTCAGCTAATAATTGTAGTCAAAATTTGCCACAATTTTAATCACATGCAGTAAACGGCTGCCGAATCACCACATAGATACATATGATCGAGGGGCAAATATGATGAAAACAAAACTGCAGAAGTTTGAAAACTCACTCCCTACTCCATGATAGCCTGACATTTACTGAAATTTTTATTAACTAAATATTTTTCGTGCTGGTGGAAATATAGAAACATATGTTCAGACAAAAGTAATATGGTTGGATTATCGCTGCAATAAATTCTCAAACTTTCAATCTAGCCTGGGGTTAACCCTCAGTAATTATTAAGAACTGATTAAAATATTAATACTCACTCCAACGGTTTCCTAAACCTACGTATATTTGCTATTACGAGTATATATAGGTATGCTTATAACCCACACAGGAAAAATATTTCTAAATATTTTAAAAGCATAGTGGAAATATTACAAGTATATTCATTTAGAAATATATTCTCTATGTGGGTGAGTTAAGTTGACGCTCCAGTGATAATTGATTTCTGTTCGCATGACTTATCACATTTCTAATTCATAAGGTAAGTAGATAGTTCTGACTGTTGTAAACATTTCCCGACTACTCAAAACTTGAATACTGCTTTACTAATTTCACCACTCTTCAGAGCATTTAGAGCAGCTTGATACTCTGACAATCTGTAAACACCAATTCCCAGTCTTTCGTAGTTGAGGTATGTGTCTCCCATTGCTGTTGTCATAGCCAAAGCCTTTGGGAATGTGAATGGATTAATATTCACACCAAGAATGGTCAACTCCTTTATGTAAACCTGGAATAAAACAGTTTCCCTTTTTAGTTTGCTTTCGCTCACAAGGTAAATGATTCTTTATCGATAAACCAAATCTCATATCGCCTTACGTCAAACGGCTTGATTTTAACTTCCGCCTTAGGATTGGCAACCCCGAATACACAGAGACGACCTCCTTTGCTCAGCAGCGGTAGAGATCCCTCGATAGCTGGTGCTGAACCACTGCAGTCTATCACCAAATCGAACTCTTGGCCCTTCAGATCAGTTGGATTTACTGCCTTGTAATCCAAATCTAATAAATAAAACAGATAATAAGGATTATAATTAACATAAATCATCGGTACACAAGTTTGAGGAATTCTCCGCGCTTGGGTAATTAAAATTTCATCTAGATATCAAGCGTGATAACAAACTGCTTGTTCATCCTGTCGTCTTAAATACTTCTACTTAGTGTTCCTAATTTATGATGATTAACAACGGCTGAGTAGATACCAAGGTGGAATTTTTTTTTACTTCAAATATACTGATGTGTATAATTTGAGGATTTGAAACGCCTGAACGATTCATACTCTAATGCATATTCTGATTTCTATTTCGGTACCCCGGGGAACCAATGGGCAATGCAACTAGTCTGGTACTTACTGAGATTTTCGAAAAGTTGTCTTCGCTTGGCTTGAGGTTCGCTCACGGTAACGGTCTTTCGCTGTCCTCGAAGATGCAGAAGAGATGCCCAAAGCGAACCGATAATACCAGCGCCAATTACTAAAACACGGGTTCCTACTTGGACCGGATCTATTCTATCCCAACCGTGTGCTAAGCAGGACAATGGCTCGACGAGAGCTGCTTGAGGTAACTCAACTCCATCCGGAACGGCGTAAACCTTTGAGTAAGAAAATAAAAATTCAACAGCGATATTCGAATTGTAGTCTCTCAACGTTTTCAGGAGTTACGGTTCTCGAATGCTTCCATCACTTCCAAAAACTCTTGATTTGAAAGTTAAAGTAATTCCGGAAATTTTTCCGTTAATAATAATTTCGTAACAGAAGTCGTACAAAACTATTTCATTTTTCTATCTTAATTAATATGAGACGATCGGCAGTTTTGCTTTCTCCAAAAGTGAGGCATGTCTTTATGGAATAACTGATCTATACCCTGCAAAAAAATGATTTAGTCGTGGATGAACCTATATATTGGGAAATTCGTTAGTGCCAATATTTTTCCTGCTACATAAAGACGTTTGGAAAAATGGGAAAAATTGTTTTACTCCAATTCTACATTTATCTTGCAAAGAAATTCATCAGGAATATTTATTCGCTCTGATTAAATTATTTTCATTTACTTTGCATAGATAATTTATTCATAGAGGATATAAAACTCGCTTATCACGAATGAATGAATTTCCTGTCACATTTATAATTGTGAGACTTAATCAGTTTTCCGGGTGCACGCACGACATTCGAATCATACTGTCAACTGCGTTCAGCACAGCTTACGACTGCTCCAATAAACTTGACCACAATTTGGTGAAAGCAATTTATATCATGAAGTAAGATTTCCGAGTTACCTGTGTTTCCGGAACTGTTGCGTGTGTGGACCAGCCCCCATCGCGAAAAATTCCAACAGTTTGATTTGTGTCACCATGTTCACAGAAATGGTATTTACCGCTATGGCAAAAATCGCAGATGTTGCAACCGCTGTTTGGATCTACAACGACTTTCTGTCCGACAGAAAAAGTTTTTACAGCTGATCCAACCGCTTCAACGACACCGGAAAATTCGTGACCCAAGGTAATAGAGCCGACTTTGCACGGAAAGGCACCCTACAAAAAAGTTAATCAACGTTATACTTTAACTTTTTTTTGGTATATTTTGGGAACTCTTCTGGTGCAATATAGTTAGCTTATTGGCACATCGCTCGAAACTATCTCGTGGAACATTTTCGTGATAAAAAATTGTCTCTAGTAAATTAACTCGTATGTTCTATCGAGTGAAACGTCAAAGTTTGAAATCTGGCGGTAATCACATCAATCATTCACGATTAGTATCCGAGAGAATATGAAAGTTGTACATCAATGCTGCTAGTTGACGCGTTGGAGAGTCTCGTTGTAGAATAAACAAATAACATGGAATTATTCAGCATCTACCTACACGTTTTGAAAATCAATAAGGATTTTGAACAACCGGAGAAAACTGCAGCTATACAGGTAATTTTTCATCGTTTTAAACCGCATGAATGAGAATTGTAACAAAAATTGAGAAAGACGCTTGTTTGTTTTATTTCAAATCATTATCGTACTTCGATTATATGCAAATCAGTTCCACAAATTCCAGAGTAAGCAACTTTGACCAAAACTTCGTCCGGCGCCGGAACAGGAACATCACTTTTTTTTAGAGTCAACGATTTATTTTTAGAATCGAAGCTGAGAAACTCCATTTCAATTTCTGTCAGTTATACTCTAAAGTAAGAGTGAAGAAAAAAAAGCGAAGGAACTAACGATTTATTTCACGGCTTTGCTCACTGAGTGAACGAAGAAGTGAAGTGCAGGCAGACCGTCAAGAACTATGCTTTATACCTCAGACGAGCCCTGCCTAGTTAACGCAGTATATGATGGTGACCGAACACGCCGATAACACAGTTCTTAAAATATGAATACAACAGCGTAGGCCGTAGACTAGAGTTAGAACTTTACTTTGCGTGACGCGTAAAGATCATTCAATTTAAGATACGTTCGTAGTTCAGACTCTACGTGACTTTGCATACCACATCCGCGGTTTTGAATTCTTGATATCATCTGGTATCGTAATAATTTTATCATTTATTCTGCCAGAGGACGATTCACTGACAATAAAGACGATTTAAAGCCCAACCGAAACGCGTGTAATGGACCTTGAGGTTCTTCAAACGGAACTGGAGTATTTATTTCTATAAAAATATACGGGTAAATATTTTATTCAGGACTTGTTACTTGCTCGGAATCTGAACTTTGAGTGTTGGTAAAAATAATGCTTTATCCACAAAGAAGGACGCTGGAAATTATGGGAGGTACATCTGAGGTAGGAAGGGCACCAATGAGGGTGAAGAGCAGGTCAGAAATTCTCGGATCAAGTTTTCGGGACTAGAAATCCTCTCAAGAGTGCTGCAGCTGCCGAAAAGCTGTGCACGAAAGAAGTCGTAAGACTAAAGGTTTTAAAAGGATGCTGGGCTTAAAAGATTCATGGTCAACGAGTCTGGAGAGTATCAAGGCGGATTTTAATTTGAGAATTAACTAAGGATCCGAATATTATGAAGACACAAGACTACAAAAATCAGGGTGAAGACAATCGGAGTGTCTGTCAACTGCAGCAGGATAAATTGATGTTAAAAATTGACGCAAGCAATTGAATTCGTTGTGTCATTAATAATTAGAATTCTTTTTATTGTATTCCCCGCGATGCTTGGCTGAAGGTTGAAGCGTGTTTCATAATTATTTCGGACAAACTCGACTAAAAATTGTGAACAAAATTTATACGACTTATTCATTCCGTTTTTATGCATTCGTTCAGAAATGCTATTCAATTTTCACATTCCAGATGGTGATCTCAGACGACGTTTGATTCGAGCTTTTATCTTTGGAGTGATGCAGATTTGGTCGTATTGTAGAAGCGTCATACATGTATGCGCCTGGGTGTGCTCCATTATTTGGCTTACTCTTAGGCTGCAGACGCCATTGCTCGTGTCAAAGCTTTGAAACTATGACTGTAGGTAGACGTCAGTTTTGTTATTTATATTTAATTTCTATTTTTACAATGGCTGCCGTAACAGTCTTGTATTTTTATCGCTCGAGCTCAAGTGCGCCAAGTTGAAACCCGGATAAAACAACTGGTAATTAACGACGATTCATGAGAAGCAGCTGATCCTTCAGTAACGTAGTCGTTATGTTCTTTACGTGAATGGTTCTAGGTTGAAGAGGAAGATTTCAGACATACGAAAGTATATATATACTGGACAACTGAAAATAGAAGAGAAAAGGGTTACCTAGAAAAATTGATGAAATTTTTGGTTTTTCGTGAGCAACTTATCGGACTGGATATGTGCCTAAATTTCAAATGAAAAGCAATGACAACATAATATAGGCCATTAAAATCATCAGATTCGTGTTTGTACCTTAAGCGACCTATTTTCCTCATTCCCCTCCTATCCTATACCGAAAAACGTCAATAATTAAATTATCAACGGCCTAGTTCTGAGTCTGACAACAATAAACAACTATGAATACTTATAATAACGATTAGAATTTGACGCAAGTGATGATTATCTTTACGTTTTTGTTACATATTATATATATAATATTCCCTTGAATATACTGACGCAAATCTTCTCCGCAAGTACGAAATATGAATTGTAATAAATTGAATCGCACTACTTCGCGTAGGTCAAACCATATGTATATACATAGGTATACGAAGGAAATGGAAACCCCGAAGGCGATGGAACTTCGTTGAGGATACATTTCGAGGAAAAAAATTTGAAGATTGTGTAAATCCACACCGCAGCTTCTTGGGGGGGGGGGGAGGGGGGGGGGGGGGGGGGGGGGGGGAATTAATATTTAATTCTATCGTTGGAAATAAACGAAGGTTGTATTAGGAAGGTCAAATTTAAACGCGTGGCAATGGTATTCGCAATTCATCTTATTTACACTAATTCTTCTCACAATACGTCTGCGTTCATACTAACTTATCAGTACTGTACTATTTCCCCTCCTCTCTCTCTGTCTCGCACCGTTAACTCACTTGTCAATAATCCACCACGTAACACCTCTTTCAAATTAGTGATCTCTTACTCTCCCATATGATACGCGTAAAGTTAGATTGGATTATGAAGTATTCCCCGAAGTACAGATTCATAGAACTGAGCTTCTTCGCTGCGCTTTGAATACTCCATAGTTGGAAGAAATTAAAAAGAAAAAGAATTGATTTTTGTGTATTCTATAGTTATTAATGAGACATTTGCAAGAAACTCACGTTTTGTTATTTTTTATAAGTTTTCTATGTAATCTGTTTTATTCAAATATAATTGAGGCCCACGTTTATAGTACTACGTGTAACCAGACAACAATAAACTTCTAAAGACACCCATAAGCCGTCCATAAGTCCATAAGACATCCATAAGCTCATAAGATGTCCGTAAGTCCGTAAGACGTACATAAGACACCAATGAGCCCTTAAGATGTACGTGACTCCATAAGACATTAAAATAATTTTTTTGCAGTCCAAAATATGCAACGATTAAGTTCGACGAGAGTATATTAAAACCGTGAGTAAAGTACTGACATATATCCGATTAATCGTGAACCACCCTAAGTATCCTCAATGCTCGATACACTCAAGTCCTAGCTGACTGAAAGTCTAGGAAATAGAGAATGTGTGGTTGATCTTGTCTGCGACTAATGCCTCAGCAGTTGTAGACTACTCCCACCTCAAATGACCGTAGTAATAGTTGGAGGTTAATAACCCACCGTTACTATAACTGTGGTGAGAGTTTTGTTCACCATGCTTATTGCTTGATCTCTAACTCCAGCCTTAGCCCTTATGTCAATTACAGAGTCGTTCACGATGGAACAGCCCTAGCTAACAATAGCCGATATTCTGCACACGATTATATCAGTTTTTTCTAACCAATGAGTAGCATATTGGATAGACTCCAAACGACAACATCTATATATATATGCAAGCAAAAATGTTTTGAACAATTTTTCAGCGTGCCTATTTCGACGCGAAAATAACTACAGTTTCATAATCACTTAGACTGAAAGGTAGGTATCTTTGTTGACGCGTGTACTGTGTATTTGGGAGTAGTAATTTTAGTCTAAAAGAAACTATTATTAATATTGTTGAAAAACAACTAACAATACGTCTGCTCTGAAAGTTCATCAAAGTCAACGATAGCATATAATAACAGTAATTCACTAATTTATACTTGTCATACTCTATAGAGGATAAACGAAGGTCCCACTGCTCAAGAGCATAACTGCGTTATAAAATGACATGCGCGTGACGGTGGGACAAGCCTCCTAGCACAGCCAACAGAATTATGTTATTCTGTCATTTACCCTAGACTCTGAATAGTAAGCACGAGAGCAAAAAATGTTTACGCAACTCTCACTCACGAGTTTCTGCGTCACAAAAAGTCACGTGCTAATACCAGTGTGACAAGCCTCCTGGCAACACCATGAATTTTATTATTAGAACGGATTTTCCTCATTATACCGAGTATCCGAAGAAACAACCGGACCACAATATTTTATTCAAAGAAATCCTGTGTTTTATAAAATTTAATCGAGATAACTAATCTTTGAGTTCTAAAGATTACATAGATAACAAAATCTAATCGCGCCAGAATATGCTTTTGTCGCTTGATATCAAGGTGCCTTCGTGATGCATTCAAAAATGACTGAAAATCAAAATTTTGCACAAGCAATTTTACTTTGCAAGATTCTGAATTTTTTTATGCAAACAATGATAAATACGTATGAATTTATGAATATTGTTTATTTGTGGAAGAATGTAAGTTCCTTAGACCACGGTAAATACTAGGGTACATAAAAAACTGATATGAACGATAACGGAATTAGAAAATGAGATTTTAGTCTTTTTATCTCGTAATACTCTTCCTAATAAGTAATTTTATCGAGAACAAGAAATTTTTGACAATTCATTTCAGCCACAAAAATGGATGTATAATGTGGCAGAGAATATATCGAATTTGGACGCTCATAAAGGTTAGAATTAAGGATCACGATTTTTTATTAGTGGCAACGTTTATTGAAATGATCGTTCATTTACGAAACACCTTGAATGTGATTTTGACTACTTCAATCACATCTACTCATATTGACACACTCTTGGTTGGACATACTCTTATCGGATATTTATGCGAGGTGTATTCACCAAATGTAAAGAAAAGTATTTCTGACCGATGTGCCAACAAGAGTAGATGTGATTTCGCTGAAAAAGTCAAAAGGTGAATTAAATGTGACTTAAGGTGTTTCACAAATAAACGATGCAGGGTGACCCAGGTAATGTTGCACACACGACTGTGGCCTAATCTTAGATTTGACCAGAAATTTTTTTAGACAAAAGTTACGTGGCTCAGTGAACGTAGAATATGATGCATGATTCATCACTCCTGTGCTACAAAGATTCAATGTTATTTCTTCGATTGCGATTACATGTGCTAGTATCGTACTACACACTTCGACTAATCATGTGAGATAGATATTTTTGAATAAGGAAAAGTTGTTAGGTGTCAAGAATTTTCATTTTTACATTTGAATGTTATGTTTATTCAATGATCAACATCTGCTCCTTCCTGTGCAACGCAGAACTCTATTCGATCGAGATTTCGTTTTCTGGCAATGAACAAGTTCTTTTATCTAATACTGTCTCTGAAATCCGCTACGTTCTCGGTTGATATGGCCTTATTCTCCAGACTTTACATTTTTTCACTTCGCTCTTTCAGGATACCTGCAATCGATCATTCATGCCGCGAAAACAATAGGATGGAATTATAAAAAGCTATACAAGAACTTGCGGGATAACGTTAACACTAGACGAAAGTATGAATATCTGCACGGATTTAGCTACGATTCCTCTACCTTTTAATTACACACTGACTCAAGTATCGGAATTTGTCGCTAAAGAATCAAACTAAATGATTGTTTCACCACAAGTGTTCGTCGCGTATTTTAAAATGATTTACGATGTAAAAAAATTTCACGAACGGTATAACTGCTCAACAGAAGTGCGGAAGCACTAATCTAGGAAAGCCAAGTCTAGGAAACGGGCATTTTCGTTAGAGTTAGAGTAGTTCCGGCGAAAAAGAATAAAATTCCCGAAGGTAAGGTAATTCCTGGAAATTCAAGAAGGCTCCCAGGTATCGGGAACATATTTGACAAAGGATACGATGCAGCTGCCGGATTTGTCAGCTGGGTAGCATATCCACACCTGCCTTACGTTAGCTCGACTCGTGGAAACTCAGCTGTATACCCATCTCTTTATTGTATCTATGTTTCTCCTCATACCTATATAAATTGGTAATCTATTTCTAAGTGTCGCGTCAGTATTCAAAAAGTCATCACGACGAATAATTAAGGGACTCTGAAGTCACAAGCAAAATGATAGCCAACTTCCGTACTGAGGGACTGCCGAATTATTTACTAAGATCTCAAACCCAATGTAAGTTGAATTAATTGACAGTATTTAAGTCCAACGTGCAATAAATTCGTCCTTATATCTATACCATAACCTCCGGACTGTTGTAATCGCTTTATTAATTGTAAATAAATTGCCTTGTATATTACACTTACCTATAGTATGTGCACCGTTAATTTTACGACAAGTTGTTACCAAGGAACTTTGGTCGGGTTAACTGTCTGCAGAAAATTTATGTGGTCTGTAGTAGAGGCGTGCAGTTATCTAATGTAAATTTAATATGTAGTCTACTACTGCACGATAAGAACTCAAGACATATTGCGATAGATAGAGATTTAAGCTGCGTAGGAAGATGGAGGAAGAGTTGACTGAACAATGAAAGGAAAGGAAAGAAAAGCACATCTTGCAGTACTTTAAGTTATTATTTGACGAGCTTTGCCCATCTATTGCCTTCGAAACTGCAGTTTATAACTTGAATACTGCTTTACTGATATCACCGTTCTTCAGCGCAGTAAGAGCTTCTTTATACTGCGTCAATTTGTAAACACCAATTCCTAGTTTTCCAAAGTCGAGATACCTGTTGCCCATTGCCGTTAGCAAGGCCAATGCCTTTGGGAAGGCGAATGGATTGATAATGACGCCGACTATGGACAACTCCTTCATGAATATCTGAAAGTAATAGAATTTATCTGTGTTAAGTTCTTCTTAGAATTGGAAAACCCACGACGTGTCGTAGTCAATGATTATTCAGTCACAAACCAGTTTTTACATCGCCTTACCTCAAACGGCTTGATTTTCATTTCCGCCTGAGGACTGGCAACCCCAAATACACAGAGCCGACCTCCTGGACCTAGCAGGGAGAAGGCTGCCTCGATTGCCGGGGCACAACCACTACAGTCTATTACTAAATCAAATTCTCGACCTTCCAATTCAGTCGGACTTACCGCCTCGAACTCCAAATCTGATAAAAATAATGATTGCAATTAACATATTTTATTTTTACACAAATACAAGGGATCCTCCGAAAATAAGTAAGCATAATATCATGTAGATATTAAGACTAGATAACAAAAAGTTCTAGTCGAAGTTCCTGATGTATCATGGCGAATAATGGCTGAGATACCGATATGGAAGTTTTATCGGCTCTTAATGACCGAGTTCACGCCCTCAGTACCGCTTTTAAGTGTAATATTACACATTGCATAATGAAGAGACGGGAAATCGATGCACGATTCATACTGTAACGAAGATTCTATGGAGCCAATAACTTGTGGTACTTACCAAGATTTTCGAAAAGTTCTCTTCGCTTGGCTTGAGGTTCGCTCACGGTAACGGTTTTCCGCTGCCCATAAAGATGCAGAAGAGATGCCCAAAGAGAGCCGATTATACCAGCGCCAATTACTAAAACACGGGTTCCTATGTGGACCGGATCTATTTTATCCCATCCGTGTGCTAAACAAGATAAAGGCTCCGCAAGCGCTGCCTGAGCTAAGTCAACTCCATCCGGAACCAAGTGGACCTTGAGATAGAACAGAAAGAATATAAAATCAAAATTCAAAAAGAAGCAGCCAAATTTTTTGCGAGGTACTGTCTCGGAATATTTCGGTCACTTTCAAAATCAGGCAAAGATCACGTCTTACCGCCGGGATTAATTTCGCCGGGGGTAATTTCATTTTTTATTTCATGCACTCATCTCCGAGCTTATCAACTATTTTGTGTTCTCCCAGAATTATTTGCCGATATACAACGTGCAACGTAGACAAACAACTATAAACACAGCTTGATAAAAGTATAATTTTCTATTGCAATGATAGTAACCTTGCCGGTTTTGAACGTCAAGTTACCTGCGCTTCTGGAACTAGGGCGTGCGTGGACCAACCCCCATCACGAAATATTCCGATCGTGCTGCGTATGCCACCACTTGGACAAAAGTGGTAATTACCACCATGGCAAGAATCACAGATATTGCAACCGTCATTTGGATTTACAACGACTCTCTGTCCAACAGTAAAAGATCTTACTGCTGATCCAACCGCTTGCACAACACCGGAGAATTCGTGACCCATAGTTAAGATGCCATCTTTGCATGGAAAGGCACCCTTAAAAAAATATCGATAGATAATTATGCAAGAATACCACAAGATGCCACAAATTTTTACTGGTAGCTCTATCAACAGTAATTCGTACTTCAATTATGTGCAAATCAGTCCCACAAATTCCGGAGTACGAAACTTTGATCAAAATTTCATCCCCCACCGGAATAGGAACATCACTTTTTTTTAGCGTCAATGATTTAGTTCTAGAATCAAAGCTGAGGAACTCCATTTCAACTCTGTCCGCTGTACGCTATACTCTGTAGTGAGGAACAAAACTGATGATTTGTTTCATAAATTTTGTAACTGAATAACGACGAGTGCAGGCAGACCGTCAGAGACTGTGCTTTATATCTCAGATGAGCTCAGTCGTAACGCAATATGCGATGATGGTTCAATGTACTCGCTGATAACACAGCTTTATAGAGACTAAAATAAGAGTACGAACTTTTATACCGAATGTAAGCCTAACTGTGCTATAAATAAAAACTTGTCGAATCGTCTGTTTCAAGTCGCATCCACTAACCAAGTTATAAACAGCCCGTTTATAGGACTGATTACATAGTAAACAACTGATTTATCTAAACGAATTCGACGCAAGTACTAATTATCTTTACAATTCTCTAAGATATATAAAAATCGCCTGATTTTACTGACGCATATCGAAATACGAATGGTGATAAATTTAGTCAAAATTATATTCGTGCGCGTCAGATAAAGAAAAAAGAGGTAACCCCGAGGGCAACGGAAATTTCGCTTGAAATACACTTAGTGGACAGAAATTAACAGATTGCTCAATCCACTCCACGACTTCTCTTCAGGACGAAAACAATATTTGAAGGTGGAAAATGACTAGACTGTCGACCTCCGACCTACTCAGCATTGGTTTCAATGCACCAAGATTCCACCCACGCCACGCATATCCAAATTTGTAGATGTTTGACGCGTATTGGTTTTAATGCCCCAAAATCGATTGTTCTCTTAGGGAACTCGATTTATTAGATTCACATAAACAGATAAATAATCACGAAAAATTGATGGTCACGAGAATAGCTGAAATTTAAAAAATCCAATACAAAAAATAGATCGTTCAGAATAGCATAGATATGTGAACTTTAACTACATAAGGAGTATATCTTTTCCGTCTGTTGCTTGCAAATCCGCACTACATTAACAACATTTGTCAAATTATTACAACACTACAACAATTTTTGAATAGTTTTGGGTCATGTGTGGCATGGGAAGGTGTAAGTCGAAAGCGACACGGTATTCACACGATGGTTCTCACCTTACGGCGAATACAATGGCAAAAATGTATTTTATTTTCTCTGATTCTTTTCAGAATGTATCTGCTTTATCCGACTCATCTGATTCCTCAAATTACTATTCATTCTTTGATACCAGCTGACGCATCAGTTCCCTAAAATCCTAATTATGGTTAAAATCCTTACTGTTTACGTAAGGACGACCATTGTTTTTCGAGGATGACCTCCCAGAGCAATAATAAACTTATCTTATCTCATCTCATCTTAATTTCTACTACATAATCGTCGCTGACTGTAAGTCTAGTGAGAGTATAATGTGTGCTCGATTTTGGCATCGTGCGATGCCTCAGGTGTTGTCAATTACGCCCACCTCGAACACGTGGCAAGTATCGAAGGTTAATAACCCGCTGTGACTAGTGCGCTAAGAATTCCGTTCACCATTCTCATTCCCCGATACATACCTTCAGCCTCAACCCTTATAGTAACAGTAAACTTGAAAGATCGTCTCATGATTGGATAATCAACATCTCAGGATCTGTAGCGGATTCATTCCACATGGTATGATACGTATTTTTTATTCTTCTCAACATATAATTCCAATGCCTATAGTTTTATGGAAGCAGAACATGATTTTTGAAGTGGAAAATTTGGTTCACATCAATGCAAGAATAATTACAGTCCCGTCATCGGTTTGACTAAGAATGTTGAGTGAAAAATGAGAGCACGTCTTACTGCAGGGAGAGGAACGGGGTAGCTGCAGGTGTTTTCCTTGGCGTGAGAGTTGGAAATTTTTCGTGGGAAGAAATCCATCATTATTCTTGACAAATAAAGCTGAAGGAATACATTGGAGTCTATCAATTTCATCAATGGCAAGTAATCAAATCAAAAATTATATGGCAAACTTTGGACTCTAACAATAAAAGATCGACGACTCTTACTGCGCACAAGCTATGATCTGCGTCATAAGATGATAGTAAGAATGACAGTGGGACAAGCCTCCTGCTCACGGTACCATCGATGGATTTGTATTATTAGCATTCACCTCAACCTGTTAATACAACGGAAAAAAAAAATTCCAACGAAACTCTCACTTGCGATTAACTGCGTCAGAATACGGCACGTGATAGTGACGATGCGGGACAAGCCTCCTGGCAGCACCAACAACTTTATTATTGGCACATATTTACCACTTAACACAGACTGTCAAAAGAAACGGGCATACAAATCTTTTGTAAAAAAATATCTTTTATTAAACTATTTAACTCCTAAATTAAGATACAAATATACCGGTGATAATTTATCATAATAAATAAAATTACCCAGATTTCATGGAAACTTTGATGACTAACTGGGAAATAGCCGTGGGGGTAATTGCGACACGATACGATTTTATCGTAAGATATTGAAATGTGATACCAAGATGACTTTTTTATAAGGTACGTACATCGACACTTATGTGGATTATATTTGCATGAAAGATTGCACACCAGTTGAATTTTGCTCAATTTAAAAATCAAATTTTTCTCATAAATATCCCAAGTGGAATAGGTATTCCCGAATTCGACGGAGCCGTATTTATAATAGCTACGTCATATACACGCATATGTATGAATTCGTGATTCTGAATTGACTTTTGGATAGTCCTGTAAGAGAATATTGAAACCTTCTTGCAGCTTCGTACAGCTCGGTTTTCACCTGTTATTCAAGTTTGGAAAAATAAGGAGACACATTTTGAAATAGCAGATTAATTTATTCGTGGATATTTATCACAGCTTCAACTAACCTTGATGAAGATCTCCTCGTCTGGCTATTTATTGTCAATTGATTTATTTCACCATGCATTATGTGGTCTTCGACGTATCTTTCAAGATTCGTGTAGCCCAGTTCTTGATATTAAACTTTAATCTGCTATTGTTATGCCGATGTATGGATGTATGTATACTAGGGTGATTCATTCCAGATCGATACTTTTTTTGGGGGCTTTCGGTTCAAAAACCTTTAGAATTCATCTTAAAAAAACTCCTCGCGAAGAGCGAGATCTTAATTTTTACTTTAAAATGTCCATCACTCAATTAGAAGTTTTCCCGTTTGAATAACATAGCAAAATATTTTCGTTCCATTTAAATGGATATGACTTGGTCAGGTTATTTTTTCTTCCAATCTGCAGGACATGATTCTGTGGAGAATTGAATTCCTCACAAATTGGCATTTGGAAACAAGTCTGTAAATTCTGCAAAAAATAAATTTTGAACCCCTATAACGCCTGCATCATCAGTGATGGATCTTTCAAAATTAAAATTAGAAGCTCGCTCTTCGCTCGGATTTTTTTTCAGCTGAATTCTAAAGGTTTATCAACTGGAAACCCCCTAAAAAAATATCGATCCAAAATGAATCACCCTAATGTATACAGCTAGCAGAATAACAATACTAATAATATTCATATGTATAACTATTTACATTAATAACATTATGTGACTTCTAATAGGTTCTAATAAGACTTACATGCTTGTAGTTCATGTATAGGTATATATTACAAGTATAAATAAGCTTGAAGTAATAATAATATAGCATAATTATACGCCGTTATTTCAGAATACCGAACCGATATATGAGACTTAACTGATACTCTATAAAAATGAAAGTATAATCTAATCACAAGGAGTTTTGTATGAATTGAATCGAGGACTGTGAAAACCCTTGTACTAGACAAAGTAATCACCTAACAGCACAAAAGTTTCAGTTAAAATTCAGGAGTATGCGTCTGGAATATTTTAAAGTTCCAGTTGGACAATAGGAACGTATCCGAAGGTTTTTGCGCTGTATAGAAATATTGACGGAAATCATAATGAAAAATGAAACGTCAAGAAGAGGAAACGTATTGTATGCCTCTCTACTTCCGGCATAAGCCATAAATATCGCGGCCGCCTATAACTTGAATACTGCTTTACTAATGTCGCCGTTCTTCAGCGCAGTGAGAGCTTCTTCATACTGCGCCAATTTGTAGACACCGATTCCCAGTTTTCCAAAGTCAAGATACGTATCGCCCATTGCCGTTACCAGAGCCAACGCCTTGGGGAACGTAAATGGATTGATATTCACACCTACTATCGTTAACTCCTTCATGTAGATCTGAAATAAATAGAATTTTTTTGTGTTTTTAATTTTTCTCATGATTCTAGGACCCACGACGCGTCGTAGTCAATGATTATTAAGCTATAAACCAGTTTTCACACTTCTCCTCACCTCGAATGGTTTGACTTTAATTTCCGCCTGAGGATTGGCAACTCCGAATACACAGAGGCGACCTCCTTTGCCTAGCAGGGGTAAAGCTCCCTCGATAGCCGGAGCTGCGCCGCTGCAGTCTATCGCCAAATCAAACTCTCGGCCTTTCAAATCCGCCGGACTTACCGCCTTGAAATCTAAATCTGATGGAGAAAAAAAAGATTTCGATTTCAATTAACATATATGTCATCTGTTCAGGTATACGGATTCGGGGAATATCTCGAGGTTGGGTAATTGTATAAATAGAACACGAAGCGTTATGCTAATCTATGAATCTGAATCCAGGTGTTCACCGACTATAATACAACTGCTAATAAAAATTCATTATTAAAAAAACGAAATCGGCTATACGACAATCTAGCCTCTAGCCTTCGAAACTCGCAGAATTTCTCAACGAGAAAAATTTCTCAATCGCAAATATTGGCCGGCTATATTGCTGCTATATGTATAGCGACCGTTAGATACTATATGTAGAACTGACCGCGCTTGCGTGAATATATCAATAGTTTTTACACGTGCGGCTCGATTTCGTACGCAACTCTAATAATACATATACGCGTTGCGTACAATTGGTCCTTGAGAGTTGAAATATGAAAGAAGATCGTAGTAAGAGATTCATTCACAAGATATTTGTCGGAGTTAGTTAAGCACCGGATCGATTCGGACCTCTAGAAATTAACTTGACGACCTTTGCATCGAATTTTATGAAAGTATCACTCACTGAGATTCTCAAACAGCTGTCTTCTCTTGACTTGCGGCTCGCTTACTGTGACCGTCTTTCGCTGCCCGTGCAAGTGTAGAAGGGATGACCAAAGAGAGCCGATTATCCCAGCGCCAATTACTAAAATTCTAGTTCCAATGTGAACTGGATTTATTATATCCCATCCGTGTGCCAAGCAGGACAACGGCTCGACAAGCGCTGCTTGGGGTAGCTCAACTCCATCCGGTACTAAGAAAGTCTTAAAATCAAAAAAGGAAAGTGTGTTAAGAGAAACGTGAAGGTAGGTACTCGAAGATCTGCTATATAAAAGTGTCAGCTATTCAAAATTACGTAACTTCAGAGACCCATAACTTCTGGTGTGCCACTTGTTCAAGTGATTAAATGATAATTATTTTTTTCATAATTTGAGAATACCGACTTACCTGTGCTTCTGGTACAATGACGTGCGTGGCCCAGCCTCCGTTGCGATAGATTCCGATCGTTCTATGTATGCCACCTTTTTGACAGAAATGGTAATTACCACCATGGCAAAAATCGCAGATGTTGCAACCGCTGTTTGGATCTACAACGACTTTCTGTCCAACAGAGAACGCTGTGACAGCTGAACCAATGGCTTGCACAACACCGGAGAACTCGTGTCCCAACGTGACAGGACCGTCATCTTTGCAGGGGAAGGCACCCTGGGAAAAAAGTTTGATTTATAAATTGGTCAGGACGATTCTTAATTTTAATTATTCTAAAAATTTTCTATTCATCTAACTCTAACTTTGAATAGCCATGAATTTGAATGAATATATTTTATTCGTGATTACTCGTACTTCAATTATGTGCAAATCAGTCCCGCAGATTCCAGAATACGCAACTTTGACTAAGACTTCGTCGCCCTCTGGCACGGGAATTACATCTTTTTTTAACGTCAATGATTTACTCTTTAAATCGAAACTTAGGAACTCCATTTCAGCTCTACCAGTATTAGATACACTGGGTATACGAAGTGAGCAAAACCAGCGACTTTCACGACCTGGTTCGACGAATAAACTGAAGTGAAGGCAGATCGGCAAGAATGCTTTATAAGACGAGACCTGCTCAACTCGGCATTATATGGTTATTGATCGATATAACCTTGATAACACAGCTGATCAATAATAAATACAACAGCGTAGGTATGAACTGTTTTCACAGCCTTTCATACGAAAAAACAGTTTTATTTTCGACAAATATTGTAATAACCTATGACATTGTCTATGACGATCGCGTCTCAAAGAATTCTTTCCACTTCGCTCTTAACGTCACAACTATTTCGCAATATTTGAAGAATTACGATCATTATTAATTATTTACAAATATTTCATCGAACTTCGACGTTTAAGGCGGAGTCATTGCGCTACTGAAGTGTAATAAAATGAAAGAACTGCCTAAATCAGGGCAATATATTTTGATATAGATCGAAGCGCTAATCCTTAGCTTCACCGACCTCATAAGTTAACTGTATCAAAGATTGGTACAAAAATTTCCAGTGCCAATGAGATTGTATAGTTAGAGAAGAAAAACAACAAATTGATTATCGAACCCGGAAACTTCTCCCCAATTGCTTAAAAGATTTTGGAAATTTCTTTCCATTCGGTTCATCCCTTGACTTGAAAGCGTCATATAATTTTTGCATTCCAAATGACGAACGGAGTTCATGGATAATAATTTGATTTACCTTCTAGATGACGAAGATTTGCCGTTAAATGTTCCGGAATTGTTGATTCTTTGATGTGTACTTTGCGCACGCCACTGCGCCGGGTCAAAATGTCAAAAAAGGTCGACCCGAATGGCAGTTATTTATTATCAAATGGAATTGTCCCACAGCCATTATCGGTGAATCGTCTATTTTTATAACTCTAGTTAACACCCATAACTGCATTTATATTAATACTAGCCGAGGCCAACATTTAACAATATAAATTAATAGCCGCATAACTCAATCATTAAACGAATGACGATATTAATAGGAACTTCAAACGATCAAATTGATCGCCTCGTTTTAACCACGTGCGAGAAGTAACAAGATCGGGGCAGAAGACTTTTTCAAAATGATAAATGCGAATAACCACTTGTTTTCTACGAATGATCACAGTTACAATAGTTATACTGCAGTCGGTGGATAATAGAATTCTATCAATCATATAACAATACCCATCACAAAGTTCAAGTGTCTGATCAATGCGTGTACCTTCATTACACACGTTGGCAGTCGATGTTGAAAAAGGTAAGTGAGCATACTCCCTGATCTGTTTTTGTTAATTGGTCATCAACTCAAACTTGAATGGGTAAAAGTTAGAAAACACGTGTATTTCCACAAGTGACATAATAATTGTGAACGTGCCGCAACGCCGATACAATAATATGAACACGCTTCAATGGACAAAATTCACATTAACAACTACGTGCTCGAATTAGCTTGTCAACATGATCAACGAATGTTAAAGCTAGCCTAATTTCGCACGATTGTTAATTATCTTCACGGGTTTATAGAATATATAAAATTGCAGCCTCAATCTGGTTAAGCACATGTATACTTATAGTCACAAGCACGTATAGGACTAATCGTAATAAAGTTAATCGCAGTGTGTTGTAAAATGCAAATCAACTCGTCGCATATGGTATCTGTGTATACGTGCATAATCTATAATCAAACAATTGAAACACATTTGACATTTATTTGAATAATATACAATTTCTCGGGGCTGGCACAATTTTCAGGTGTTGAATCCAACGGCTTCCAACCTACTAAAAGTTGTATACACGTACTGTGGATACGCCATTGAATGAACAATGTACAAACTTCTGCATATATCAGGCAAAATGTTAAATGACTGCCTAAAAATAGATGCGGATAATTAAGTAGGTTTGGCATTCCGAAATGACGCTGACATTTTCATTAACTTCATTATCAATACGTTTTCGAGAAATAATTCGTAGACCATCGGTGCTGACCTATATATTGAGAAAACGGCATGGGCGGTTTCACAAGACGAGGACTTTTCAGCATTCGGATATTTGAAGTCATATGTAATTTGCACAAAATTATTCGGTACACCAAGAGCCCGGATACAACCGAAAGAAACAACAAGGAAAATATTCTTAGTTGATGAAAATTAGTTCAATTCTGAGAATTGATATATTTTGAAGTTCGAGGATAATGGCATTTCGATTTGCATTGCAAAATTCAACGGATGAACAGGTCACCATTTTCTTTCATTCGTAAACTAAGACTTTATCCATTATTTTATATGTAAAAAAAGTAGATGAAAAGAAGAAGAATTATCTCGGAGACGCGAGTCGATCTGAACATTAAACAGGAAGCAGAGGTCCAATTGAAAGCTGGAAAAGCTGCTACCCAACTTAGATAGCAAAAAAAAAAAAAGAAAGCGACGAAGAAGAAACGTAATCGTGTAAAAATTTCTAACAAAATATCCGTATGAACAGCAAATATGCGAAAAACAATCGAGAACGACTCCCAAAGAGACATCACATGTCTAGTGCATTCGATTCTTTGTTAATTTTTCGGTTTACTACTTGTTGTTGATGTACCCAGTGGTTATTGTGATAATATTTATGTTTTTCAGGGTAAAATGTTCACCTACCTATTCAGTGAGGCTCATTTATTCATGAAAATAACATTTTTAATATGTAGCAGGTCTGAGACTCATCGAGTTTCAACGAGTTACTCCTTACGTAAAAATACGTCGTCATAAACAATGTAAAAAATCTAAAATGTTCATTCGCATCAGCGTAATCGCCTGACGAATAATTAGATCTGCAATAAAACTAGCGTAAAGTTAAATACTCTCATTATCCTGTAATACTTTTTTCTCAAATTAGCTTGAAAAAAGGTATCATTTGTAAATATCTTACGTCCTTATCTTCAACCAATAAATAAAGTATAATTAACTTGAATACAATTATAAGGCCGAGCTTTACTGTAAAATATTCTAAATATTGAGAGAAAAAAAATGACAGGAAATCCGACTTGAGCAATAAACCAATTCGCAAAATTGAAACTGGATCAAGTCCGTTCCAAAAATAGCTACATACATTATGCAATTGGTTTATTTCAGCAGCTTGCGAGCCAGAAGCTGTAAAAGTTTTCGACATTTTTGGGGCCCGTTTTACGTTCTTATATTTAGCTCAATGGGAGATTTTAACGTCATTTCATATTCAACCTAATACATTTTTATTAGTATACGAGTTTATGCTGCTTGCTGACTTATATGACCCCCCCCCCCCCCCCCCCCCCCCCCGCCCCGCGGATTGCCACCGGGAGCTGATCATACGATTCATCGTCAGCACTCAGCTTTAGAAAGCAGAGTTGCTATCGGCGACGTGCTATTGCTGCTAATTTACAAGTATGTGTTTTAGTTAGCTATTTTGGCTGTTTGGGGAAACTGTATAGCGATTCCGGATCTTTTTTTTTTTATCTACGCATTGATATTGTAGCTTTATAAATATCTTCGCATAGGTAATTACGATCTTTTCGGCATATTAGAATCTCGCTAATCCCAACTATAATCTTATGTGTTACATGAATGACTCGTGACTCTTAAACGCCCATTAGATATGGTGAATATAATCAACTGTGCTAGGCCCGCCAATGCAAAACTTGTTATACCCATCGTATAACCTGCTTATGAGTAAAATGTAAATAACTAATCATTCAACTACGGATTGACGTACAGACATGGTAATTAGTCGAGTGTACTTATAAGAGTCAATAACTTAGCTCAGTAGAGAGTTACTACACAGGTGTAATACATTTAATACATAAAAAAAAGAGTCAAACGAAGTTCAAAAGCAATGTGCAACAATATTGAGTTCTTCATCGACAATTAACACTTGCCGTTTAAGAACTAATGAAAGAAGTAGTTTAACAGCTGAATAAATGAATACATTAGGAGATATGATCATCAAAACAGAAAACAGTAGTATTGCTGACTCGATTTGTTTGTAAACCGGATTGAACTAACTCTGGCTATATTTTATCTTCACGTATGCACTATACACCTCATTTATTTACAAGCTGAGATATACGTATCTCTTACGTATACCAATTACAAAAAGTTATCAAATATTATAGTGTTCCATATTTTCGATGAATTATATCCGCACTACTGGAAACTAAACAGCTTTCAGCTCTCGAATCACTCAAAAGTATTGTAGTTAATTATTCTTTTCAATCCCAGGTATTGTAAGTACCTTGGTAAGTAAAAGTTCAAATATAAAATTAACGAAAGTAAATAATAGGCTCCTGAAACCATCTGTTCAATGTTAGTAATTTACACAATCAGATGTTGACATTTTACTACGGCACTCGTCAACTATGATTCACGATCTTCAAATGAAATATACCCGAAAGTATTCATACCCACGTCGTGGGCGAGAGGCGTTAATGTTTGAACCATGTATGCTCGTTATCGATTTTGGAAACTATTGGAAAAAAACTTCTCGTGCAGATTAGATCAAAAGACTAATACGTGGATTTTCCAATGAGATTTCTTGTGGAAAATTTTAACCCATGATCAATCAGTGATTTTCTTAATTTTGCTCGGATTTCGTGTCCCTGATCAGTCTTCGCCATATCTGACGATCTACGCATAAGATATCCCTATGATCGAAGACTTATTTTTAAGCCAATTAATTAGCAGAGACTAAAAAATCGGAACCTGTTGTCAGTTTTAATATACATACGATGATTTTGAGCCTTCTTTAACATCAGAAGTCAGAACTGCCATTAAAGTATTTCATTTGGTACGGAAATAATTTTTATGGAATATACGCGAATTTCGAATTTTCACTGTTAAAAAATTCGGGATATCGTCTCTGAAACTGAATTATAGCTATTTGCATATTATTTTCACGCTTTATTTCATTTTATAACAACTTTTGTCACGAGGTACGATATTCTTTCAATGAGGCAAAATTTTGGCAATGAATTTGTTGCTACGTATATAATATACCTTCACCACAGGCTGTTTCATGATATACTCCAACACCGATCGCAACAGTTGAATGAATTCCGCTCACCACATCGTTACAGTATTACTTTTCATTCTTTATGTATTATAAGTAGAGCACGGACCTCTATTGAAAGCAGTTTTCGCAAGAATGCTGTGTCATGAGTCAAAATTCAAGCTGCTATAGTGACTACGACGAAATTAATTGCTGTACCAAATTCCGTCACGAATGTAAAGAACAATTTGAACTAAATCAAAGTGAGAATAGCAACGTGTACATTAGGGTGGTCCTTGATTTGATCATTTTCGAATTTCGATGCTCCCATGGGCCAGAACGTCTTCAAATATACAAAAAAAATGTAGCTAAAACCCTAGGTTCCTATTTCAATTCTAAGTACCGCCCCAAAGCCTTCGAGTTTTTCCATTTGAATAAAACACGATTCGTAACAATTCGCGGTGAATTTCTTTTGCTTCCTATCGCAGTATAGCTCCAAAAAATGTCAAACTCGGTACACTCCTTACCTGTAGTAGTAGGTATTTCATGAAAATTCCACAGATTTTCAACGATATAATTTTCGAGGCGACAGCGCACCAAAAAAAATTTCTCATCTCCAAATTGTGATGAATAAAATTTTGTCGTTAAAAATTTGTACATTTTTAGCGGATACCCAGGACTATAGATAAAAAGTGTGCGGAGTTTCAGATTATCCGAAGTGATAATACGATAGGAAGTAAAAAAGAAACCAGAAGTACTAGAAATCGTGTATTATTTAAATCAGGAAGTTCAAAGGCTTTGGAGCAGTACTTAAAATTGAGATGGAAACCTGGAGTTCTGACTACGTTGTTTGTAAATTTCGAAGACGTTCTGGCCCATGGGGCATTGCAATTCTAATATGATCGAATTAAGGACCACCCTAGTGTATGTACATACTGGAATTGACCATATTATATTATTTTCAAACCGCTGATTCACTAATTGCGTTGAAAATAAGTCTTCGATCATTGCGATATCTCACGTAAGTCCCGAGACATAGCAACTGCAATCAGTACAAAGTGCGCAAAATACTAGCAAAAGGAAAATTACCTAATCTTAGATGACTATATGGCTGTTGAGGTAAAGTTTTAGTATGGTATCGAAGAATCTGATTTTTTTTCAATCTTCGAAACCAAAGGAGTATTCAAAATGTAAATATCGATACTTTAATTAAAATTGGATTGGTATAGTTTAGTCCAAAGACACCGATTGGATTATTTGCTAGTATTCTTCTTTAGATTGAGTTTGCGCCATTAGGAATACATGTGATCATTAAACGCGAGGATATTAGATATTCGTTGTGCATTTTTTACAGTCCAACATTTATAGCCTGACCTACAATCTGGATTATAATACTTTTTGAATTCGATACTGTTAACGCAACATATCATTTTAACAATACGATTACCCGTTTAACTCCTATAAATGGGTCAAGATTTAACTTAAACTCAAATAAACATGTGCCATTAAAGTGAGGCTATAAAAATTTGGTCCTAATTGTCATGAGGCACGTATTTTCAAAAAATTTTGCACCGGGTTTCCTCTTATAAAATAGTATTGATACTAATCATAAAATTCGGCTTCATAGAACGTGCCGAAATACTAAATAGATAAATATAATCGGGATAATAAAATCATAAAGAAGATAAATATTATCAATCAATTCCGAAAACGAAGTACGAGCGGATTTTTGTAATTTTTTTTTTTTGTCCTCTTGTTTTCGCCAATTATTCCGTTACTCAATTTATCTCCAGTTATCGAATTCTTTTCACGGTCAATATCCGATTACTGATAATACCTATCATTAATCTTAATTAAATATTATCTATCATCACACGATTATGACAGCTGAAGTATTGCTTTCCATAAACAGAAGCGACGACTATACATGCCGGTACCGCTTCTTATATAATTGTAGCAGGATTATCGATAAAAGTTTCGAAGAATGCGTACCTACGCAGCATTTTTAGTTCCGAAACATCGATCTTGAACATGCCTAATACGTCTCAAGGGGAGACCTTGTTAAAATTTTTATAAAAATCGATTGTTTGTTTTTAAAATCTCCAAAGAACGCGTAATCGAAAATTCCATTCCACAATGTTCGGCCTTAACACTTTTATCTCAGAACATTGATATTTTTTTTTTAAATCATCTAACATTTGCAGGAAGGAGTTAATGATTAATTTTTTTTGGGTCATGTTGAAAACGAAAACTTGTTTTTTTACCAACATTTCACCGAGGTCTTCTCCCACGTAACAGTAATAGATATTTATTCCAATCATTTAAAATTTAATTTGAACCGTACAGAGGAGTCGCAATATTGATCAGTGACCATTGCAGAGTATGTGTGATAGTTAACATACGTTTTCTTATCTTTTTGATTAACACTGCAATTGCGATACCTATAGATGTAGATATAAGTTGTCTGTGTCCAACCAATAATTAATGAGAGTGTCGTTTGCTGTTTCATCGTCAAATAATTCAGTATCAAACCTAAAAAATGTTCTTTTTCACTATAGGCTTTAAGCAAACAATTAGCATAGGTATGATAAAAGTCCTTTCTTTGCACTTCGAATATCTCAATGATATCATTGTGAGTCTGTATAGATTTCAATTATGATAATTCTAAGATAAGCGTTACTGATGCTGCGAATTCGCGCTATAATTCGTAGATATCCCTGAAACAGGGTCTTATCGTCAAAATTTTTGATGGGACAGAAGACAGAGTCATCGTTGGATACGAGTATAAGGTAAGTAACAAGCTTGAATTTTTAGATTACTTGAAGTCATCTTCATGTAAGAATTATCGTTCGACGAGCTCAAGGCTTGAGGGCCTGATTTTCATTCTGGCACGTAGAGTTAACCAATTCCATAACAGCATAACTGAGATTCTCTAATTGACTCACAAAAAATTCGTTAAATTTGTGAAACCAATTTCCACGCATCAGTCCGATTATACTTGACGCATTGAGAGTTTCCTTCGCTAAATCTTGCATTTTCAAAATCCGTTTTGAATAGTTTTGCAAAGTCTAATGGGCTAAGTAGGTCTCTGTGAAACGCCTTTCGTATCTTCAGTAGATTGCGAGACATCTCCACCTGTCTTGAACAAAGGTGTTAGTTTTCATAAGTACAAATCCATTAGTATATATATTTATAAATGTAGGACTAATTCCCTTTTTTGTACGGCTTTTCAACAATTCCTACTTTTTTTGTCCAGCTGTTGTACAACTTCAGTAATAGTATTACTTAAGTTCATTGCTATGTCATCAGTTGAATTACGAGCTAACGTAATATTCGGCGAGAACCGCATCGTTCTAACGTTATCAGCACCGAAGGTATCAATCTTTGGAAAATACCTTGCATTATAATTATTCGATGCAAATTTCTCAACGGAGTCTCCAGCTTTCAAGGTTTATAATTTGGAACGAAAATTTAACTCCCTCAGGATAAGAATGACACAAAAAATTGAGAAATTATCTGACCGCAGACCGATGAATTACGCCGTGCAAGATCAATTCCAGATCTGAAGAGTCTTATTCACTGATATTGTGTATATCGCCAAGATTTAGAGCAGAGCATTGCCGAGCATGCCGCAATGATGTGTCATTATCTGGATAGTTATGTATTTGCTGAAACTGTTCTTTCAGATTACCCTATCATGTAAAATTTAAAAAAAAATCGATTTTGAACAGACGGCTTCCACCGCCTCACTTTAAAGAGCTAGTTTTACTTCCGCCTGGAAACTGGCAACTCAATGTACACGGAGGCACAACGTTCGCTGCCTAGCAGGGGCAGAGCCGCCCTTGCAATATATCGCCAAATTAAATTGGCGGTCCATTAAAAAAATTCTATTAACATATTTGTCAAATAAACCCTAAGGAATTGAGTCAAATGTTGTTAATCGAAGTTCTGAATTATCGAAATCAATCTAACGTCTGTCCTCGGATTTCTCAATGACAAATATTTCTGAATGAGAGTATCGGTGTAGAACACGTGTAGCGTATACGCGCGAGTATTCGATCATTTCTACGTACGCAACACGCATATAAATTACAATTGACATACAATTAGACCTTGTAGTGCCAATAACAATGCACGATGGTTAAGTAAGAGTTTCATTCACGATGTGCGGATGAAATAGTAATCCGAACAGTATGCTGTTTTCAAACAATCATTTGCCATGCCTTCAACAATATCATCTCTTAATGTACTTTGATACAAATCGAACGGCTAGTTAACAGCAGCATATATTGCATAATTAGTACTTTGGTGTTAAAGGCATGAGGCAAGCGATTTACAGTACTGAGAAGATTGTATGTACTATACACGCATGTGCAGCGCACTGCACTTGTTTCTAGGATTTTTGTGAAGATTCGTAAATTTTTGATTATTTATAGACATTGGTATGAATTGGCATTAATGATTCCAAAAAAGAAGGAAACGATGAAAGACCTTCCTGAGAATTTATCTAATAAAATTTCGGAAATTTGAGAACGTCAAAAAATATAATCACCCCACGTATCGAATGATGTTGCAACGAGGTGTAATTTTTCTTCCTTTGTACGCGAATAGAGATTTATTGCGATAAACGACATGTCTGATTCTTTGATTTACACTTTGCGCGGGCTACGGCATCGGGTCAACGCGTCAAGTATGGCTGACCCGGGTTTCTGTAATTTATTTTCAATTGGTAGCGTGTCAGAGCCGTCATAACTCTCGTGTATTTTTATCTCCCTAGCTCACGTGCACTAAATTAAAAGTCGCATAACACGTTCAGTAACAAACATAACGAGACTAAAAGGAACCGCTAACATTCCAGTTCGTCTCATTTTTCACGTGGGAAGTGCGAGATCAAAGTAAAAGAATTTCCAAACACCCAAATATACAAGACAGCTTGTTTTCAATGACTGACAAAACTGACAAGTTACAGTTTATTAGTAGCTATCAGAATTTCAAGTATCATAGATATTATACATACATAATATACTGGTATAATATTCAGCTTATCAATTGCTATAAGATCGCTTCATCTGCTCAAAATCCGTTCTAATTTCAACGAATAAATGTCTCCACAATTATCTCATTATAAATAATCTACTTGAATTCATATAATCACTATCCCAACGAACGCAAACTAAAATTACGCCGATTTTACGCAATCGAGCAGTTGATTATTTTTATGACTTGAAAAACGTTTCTTAAACGTAATTTATACTCATTCACAACTATTACCACAAATACGATTAATAGACGGATGGTCATAGGTTTAATTACACACGTTGTATACTGGATTAGATTAAGAGGAAATCTTTTTTGGTCCACGAATCGTCAACAGAACTCAAATCATCACCGAGAGAGGAAGGTAACAGTACATTACCTACCCCAAGAAAAAGTGCAGGTTGGATTATTCGTGTTTGAATTTACGTAGGTAAGGTACGTTCAGGTTTTCAATTGACGGTGTGAGTTTCAACTGACAATAGTATTCGTTACCAGGAACCGAAACGTCGGGATAAGCCTGACAGCGATACCTTCAATGGTAGGTATAGTAAAATGCTACCTCTGACCATTCCGAATAACAAGAAACTGCCATAAATGCATAAATCTGTTTCGCATCTGAAAAGTATCCTGCAGCGGGACAAGGCGCATCTCATTTCCGCTATTCTAACGTACAATGACACTTGAAAGCGAAACCTCGGTCCCGGAAATTTCAGGGAACGTAGTAAAAGCCTATCTACTATCTGCTGATTCAAGGTGTCTTCGGTATCCGACTAAAGCATCTGTATAACAAAGGCACAACTCCGCCCGAAAATTCTCAAAATGGTAATGAAAGATTCGAACACTTCCACAGTTCGTTCAACGGTAAATGCTGTTCGAAAAACTTCACACATCTGATTTCCAAACGAATGAAGATATCACTTGAAAATTGTACAAAGAATGATCAAAAATCATTCGACGTAGAACCTATTTCGGTACAAATAAGTTTTATGAACGGATAAGGAAAGAATTGGAGTAAAAATGGTACGCGTTCGTTTAATTCCGTCACTACCTACGGGTGTCACTATACGGGTATCGCATGTCAAGATGTGGCTATTAGTTACGCATCGGCAATAGCGAAAGTCATCGATAGCCATCGTTAGGCCCAATTGTTGTACCATTGTGGGCCAGGTAGGCGGAGAGATCCAGTCTTACCTGCAAAGGTGCAGAGGCCACAGGAATTCATTGAAAGGTTTTCACTGTGACCCGCGTAATCGGCGTCACTTGATAAATGGAGTTTTAAGAACCAGACACGCGGGTGACTGATGTATAATTAAACTTTCCCGATAGCATTCTCCAACTGCTGGTATAACTCCACAATACATGACAAACAACCTGCATCGATACGCCCACGATACGTGGGCGGATATGTGAAGTGCGAAGGTTCATACGTGTGACATTTGTTTGATTGAACAAGACCTGTTCATCAATTTCCGCCCGTAATTGATACCAGCGATTCATTTTTTAACGATTCAGAACGTATTCATCGGGCCTGATGGAATTTAGATGATCCTTGTCCACCGAGTTTCGGAAAATTGAATCCGTCACGTTATTAGATGAACTATTCTGAAATAATTTTGATAGAAATACGAGAACTTTCTATGAATGGTGACGTTTAAAAACTCATTGATGAAACTGCGACGGGGAAAAGCCGAATGAAAATCACGTTCGATTCACCAGAAGTTGGACGGGGCCATGGAGCATAGCTCGCTGCTTGCACCGGGCCGCGAAAACCAGGTCGCGAGTGACGTCACGCGCCAAGCGGCGTTCATTCAACCCCTGGGGATGAACTGGGTCACAGGGGCGACCTAACCACCACCTTTGTGCCAGTATCTACACATCCCCGAGGACGAAAAGCGCGCCTTCAAGGATAGCTCAGTGACGTAAGTAGGCATACTGCATACATGATCCACATCAAAGTTTATCTCTACGATTTAAACGGTGCGAACTATATACGTTATACGACGATAATAATTCTGAATGGCCGCATAGGAGTTAGCATTGAAGACGATAATATCTTCCGGAAAATAGGGCAGAGCTAACCTTCTAGTTTCACGGAGATATTTCCGAAGGACACCTGTTGGTTCTTTCGCAAATATTTTCGGTTGAAAAAAGTAAACCTGGGAATTATGGTAACGACCATTATCTCTCCCATGGGTATAAATCGTGAATCTTGTTAGACACGTTAGTGAATCTTTATCCGTCCTGGTTTCAAGCGGCGGTTAATGACGAGGGGGATTTCATCTCCTGTATAATTCTGAAAGGGTTTTTTTCAATCACTCCTGAACAATTCGAGCAGTTTTTGTTGATACGGGACTGCGTTCAGCATCCATTCTGGAAATCGTAGCATTGATGCTGTCTCACGCAGTTCCATTGAGTAATACGTGTGGTTGAACCTCTTCCCTCGACTCCTACCGCGCATCGGACAGTACCGTGACCAGAATAAATCTGAGAGAGCAAAATTTGTAGTAAAAACGTATACTAGGTAGTTGGATGTTTCTTAAGTCTGAAAAATTTGGTTTGAAATTAGTTAGATTCGTCAGAATCGGAACTTTTCTTCCGTCTCGTTTTTCGTTCAACCTTCGTACATAATGCATGACAGATGACTTTTAGCAGTGAAAATTATTATGAAATTAAACAGCGATGACCCAGCCTGATTTAAGACGTCGGTTCTCAGATTCTAAGAGATAAACTGGAGGCGTTAACCAACAGATGGTATGTCGCGTAGGTTTCATAGTCACCGGAAATGAGGATCTAGAAATATTTTCACGGATTAGGGCGTCGCAGTTGGCAGGTGTCTTATTCTCCCGGAAATTGCCCGCCTCTCGTTTCAATATTGATTCAGACAATTTTTTTTCATTCTTACACTCCTTTGTGTCCGCCCCTTTTCGGTTTACCATAACGCGGTGCTAAGTCAGCGCTGACACTTCTTATAGCAGATACGATCGAGGTACGATCGAGTGAAGCGGAAGTCTTCTTTTAAACAAAAATATGTCTCAACACCGGAAGAGTGTTTGCGTTATTCTATACTCCTAAAATGAAGTCACGCAAAAGTTGATTCCATCCGGCGAAATTTTTCCGCAGTTGAAGGAGAAAAGAGTCTGTAAATTTCCGGATATGGAATCATCTATAATGAATATTTATACAGTTATTAGTCACAATTATGAATTAAAACTACATATATGTATACTTTCAGGAAAAAATTAATCCACGTATAAATTTCTCTGCCACAATTTATTTTACAATCAGACTCTGCCTTGATTATAATAATCATCGTTCGAAAATGATGTAAGAGTTTGTTCAATAGCTGATGACCGCAATTTTTCAGATAACGATAAAACCGATTTGTCAACACTGCTTAACCAACGTTAAGAATTCGAACCGAGCCACTCACCATGAGTTTTGTAAACTAGAAATTTATGAATTATAAAATACAAGGATTTTTCAATTTTCATCAATTTTAATTCTTAGATTTATAGAACTGCAGTTTATAAAAATATATCATGCACTGTATTCGATGAACATTTTTATCGAATTTAAACCACAGAGGCTACGTGATGAAAAAAAGCATCCACCACCCTGTAATTTTCAGTAAATAATAATTATTGTTTACTGAGGAACAGAAGCTGTTTTTCCCTCTTAGTCATAAAAAAATAGAAGAGGTCTCCAAATAGCCCCGATCAATCGATGAAAAAAAAATGAGTCAAAAATGTCCTGGGTCATCTTCCGCCCTTATAATATATGCATATATATACACTTAATTTTGCGATAACGTTCGCGCTGAGGGGTTGAATCGTTGGGGCAACGCGGCCGCCACGCCGCCATCATGGGGGTAGCGTTGTCCCAATAACCTAGTTTGAACGTGGCCCGGAGTTCTGGGGCTCGCCAGGGTGAATGGTCTCGTTTGACGTCATTCCACGCAAAAATAGGTCATCACTAGGAGCATCCCCGTTCCTCCGGCTCTAACCATGATGGTTTAGGACGCCAGGTTATAACGGGGAAGGTTCGATCAGTATATCTGGAGTAAAAATTTGGGGAAAAAACAATTTTAGAACACACCGGGTCACACATTGGTTTCTTTTTATTAACGAAAATCGAATTCTTACGAGAATTAACCGCAGGCTGAAGAATAATTATATCCTATAAGTAAACCGTTATCCAGTGATTCTAGAAAAATGTTGTACAAAAATTTTCCGCATGACATATTTAGTCGCCATTTCTATACCCTGGGATTCTGCAGACTGTTTGGCGCGACGAACGAACGAGGGCGAGTTATTTATATTACGGTTGTTGTGGGAGGAACAATGACTCGTTTATTGAGGTTGAATGAGTACGTGGTGTCGGCGAATCGTACAGCTCGTAAAAGATGTCTCTCTGAACTCCGAAGCTCGTAGTTACGTCTCTGATCGAATCACCTGAAAAAATAGACGATTCCGAGCTATAAGAAAACGTATACCTATGCATCACGCGCTTTTTATACCATCCGGTATCCAGCGGAGACAAATATTTGCGAGAAGACAATATTTTTCCTTTTCCTCTCGTTCTTTTATCCCTTCTTTCTGGTCCTCCTGACCTCTGGCCTGATTCTCATCTCGCCTTGTCAACCTTCCAGGTATCGCGAATTTATCATCCTCTTGTCTCAATCACGGCGTGTAACCTCTTCCGAATAACGCGAAATTTGCATCGCGATTTGAAAACAACTCTGAGCTGCCATTGATCAAATATTATTGAATGGAACCTCCAGACGTTGCAGAGGTAAGCCGACTCTGCCAGCAAACAAGCCAAGCCAACTCGGTCGGCCATTTCTGAACGTATTTTGAAACGCAGATGGCCTGTGGGTGTCTTCAAAAACTTAGGATTCAACCTCCGAGTGAGGAAATAGGTGTAAAATTGGGCAGTTAAATGAGACTAACTTCCAGTCATACAAAGGAATAGTTGTTCGAATAGGAAACTTCGTGTAAATGAATATCGTGAGATTTCTGCATTTCCGTTTCTCCTTCTTTCTCTAAGCTTTTAATAAAAGCTCGTGGACCAGATTAGCACCGGTCTCAACATTTTAAACCTCTCATTCGATCTCATCTTCAGCTATTCCCGTCAGTGACGCTGGGTGAACCTCGTGATTCACGGTTGACCAAGAGAGACCAAAAGACCACGAAGTCCTGAGACGTTGTACCGGGAGGCCTCGGCATTCCTATAACTAAAATCCGTGAATCACCATGTAGTACCAGTAGACTCAGTGACGCACGGACCAGTTGGTCAGAAAATCCCTGTAAAACGTCTATTCAATTTCTAACCGATGACAAAATTATACATCTTCGAATTATATCGACAAATGATCTGATGAACGATCAAATATAATCAAAATGCTCCTTTCATTACAGATATCAAGTTTTATGATTCAAACTTTTCTGGATCATTTGTAGATGCAATTGATCGAAGAGATCAACGATTACCGTTAATGTATAATTCGAGAAGACTCACTATACGTTTTTCCGAAAGCTCATCATTATATTTTCTCATACCAAGTAATTATTTTCCGATTTTTTTCCGATTCTTTTGTACATACGCACGGGCATTGACAATAAATATACATGTATATAACGCATTATACATCCCCGGATAGAATGGAGTCTGTAGTAGTGAACTGCAGAGGGGTGGAATCCTCTTCCATCGAGGACGACGCGGCAAGGGGCGAAGAGAGAGAGGGAGTTGGATGGTATGAACGGAAAACGGAAGTAGGAACACCGCTCAATGACGGAGTCCCGTCCGTCCCTCGTCCCTGTCCGCTGTTTCCTGTCCCCCGTTGCCCCGCACCCTCTGCAACAACCCCTAGAACCCCTACCGCTACAGTTAATGGATGAATGCGAAAGGGTTTCTTGCTCAATGGGAAACTCCAGGGTGCGTGCACGCGGCTTCAATTGACGCCGTTAAATCCACCAACGTTTTGACGGTACATATAGGTATAACTCGGTACGTATATAATATGCGATGTATATTTATCATGGATTTGTTTTTCAACGATTTTTATACAATTCTATTGAAATTTATTCAACTAAAGAATTACGGACTTTATAGACAAGTGATTCCAGGGAAGTGTGTAAAAAATTAATCCTTTATCACGTGCGTGTCTCGTTCATAAATTTCTATGATAAATGGAAACGCGAGTTTCTGGAAGCAATTTAAAACCGCTGATTCAAGCTCGATGAGACGACCTGCGGACAAAAGAATGTTTCAATTTATCGGCTATTGTCGTATTATAGAAAATCACAAATAAAAAGCGATAAAATTATTGCTCGTTAAAATGAATTGCGATGTTTTATCTGAAAAAAAAACCCATCGTACTTTGATAACAAGTAATTCAAATGAAAGATAAAAAAAACAAAGCTCTTGGATCATAGATTCCAATGGGAATTTATCCACACACGAGTCTACGCAGCAGGATTAAATATAATATATAGTATATATAATACTCTGGAAGAAATCGTGGGATTATTTGGTCTTAATGATCCAGATCTTTGCTCCGGACGGCTACTTCCGTTCGCGTCATTCTATTCACGCAAACGCGTGGGCGTGTCATCGCGTAACCCGGACGCATTTGATGAACGAAGGCATTGATGCGCCTACCAAGTGGCACAGCTTCTGCGCCTAGTTCCGGTCTCACGCAAAAGAGAGAGAGAGAGAGAGAGAGCGCGCAAGAACGAGAAAGAAGAAACTGCACCCCAAAGAGCAGCAGCAGCTTTGCCACAGATAAAAGAATGGAGCAAAAAAAATTATTCGATAGACATGAAAAATGAATAAATAGATGAATAATAACTGACTAACGAGACGTTACAATCAGGGCTCAAGTTACCGCCGCAGCACACTGCTGCGATCATCAATAATTATTCTTTCCGGTACATACGTATACCAGGAATGTAACGCGAGGTAATTTCTTTCCCTTCGATCACAAGATGTCAGGAAAACAATAATTCATATTGGCTAATTGGTAAAAATATTTGTGTCTCGCATCTTTGCAGTCTCAGTTTCATCGTTTCCAGTTCGATCTAGAGGCGTTGTTCGATCTCAGGTTACGATTGGCATGGATTCAATGTATTCCGTCTGCAGCTGTGATTAGGGACAGTGAATTTAAATTTCGTTTGTATTTAAATTCTGAAGAATTCGACCGAGTTCAAGGCATATATCATGTATGAGGAGAATGGCGTCACGATTAGGCAGAAGGTAAACGCGCTAAAACCGTGTTAAAAAAAATGCGTTCAAGGTTATCGAGGAATGTGTTCTGACGCTATTCGCACATAAGTGACTGTATAATATACACATGTATTTCACAAGAGGTATAAGCAGAATGTGACGAACAACGATCCGGTCATTTTTATCTGTCCTTTCGTGAAGGTAGGTAGGTATACCCCGAGTTTGTCAACAGCTGTTTCCTTTGTACCTCTGGCCATTTACAAGAGACCGGAAGAGGAGTATAATGAGAACATTGCTGGAAAATACCTAGGTAGGTCCCTGATGCAATAAAACAGCGAAACGATTTCCACAGCATTTACGTTTATTGCGCGCGGTCGTGACGACGGAAGATTCTTGGTAAAACATCAAGGAGACTCATAGGCAGAGTGTTTTCTCGTATAATCGAAAACGGTTTTCCTCAAAAGTGAGTAGGGCGAAATTTAGCCGAGAAATTTAAAAATCTTCCCTCGACTTCATTTTCATAAGGGGGATCATTTGAATCCTGTATAATCGTCCTAAGCTACTAGAATAGATTTGTTTTAGCCTGTATGAATTTCTAGAGTCATCCTTCGCGATTTGAAACAACAACGTGAGTACTGTATGTAGACCAGTGCATAAGGTTCCCATCCCACGACCCTTTCATGTAGTCTTGCTCGCTCTTTCCTCCTCGAGCCATAGGTAGAGACGTGCACGCACGCCCCATTCAAGTATACATTATGTGTATACATTCACACGCATTAGTTAACATTCGTTCGCCTTAAGTAACCCCACGACCGGAAGTGATCTCACTGCTATGAACTCTTACCAAGTATAACTGAGTAATTAACCGTCACACACCGATGACTATCGCTCGGTAGGTACCAGTAGGATAAGGTATGAATTCGCAACGTCATATCATCGTCCAACCACAAATCTGATGTCAAGGCATTATCGACGTACAGTACACTACATACAGACATAAAGGCTGGCGAATTGAATTATGGCTCAATCGTTGGGAAGTCATTTATATATCCTATCGACAATTGACGTCATCTTGTATGAATGTAGGCATTGTACGTTTTGCTAACAATCAAATCAATTGGCAAACTTGTTTACGGAAAAGCATACTCCGTCGCAGACCTTCGTTATAAGAAATTAAATAATTCGTCACTTCCGGTCAGAATAGGAGACTTGCGGCTTCTGGGACTAGGGCAATCACCCTCGACTGCCATACTCTGTAGCACGGAGAATCTGCTTTCCGTAGAATGGAATTTTTTTAGTGGTAATTCTCAAAATATCGCGATAACGCCATCCTTCAATTTTTTACCCTAGTTCGATCCTGTATTTGAGATATTATGATCATTTTTCAATATATAGCTACCATTTCGAAAATTCGTGTCGAATATTGGCATTCTGAAGGCAAAAGAAAAGGTTTGGCTGTACAAAAAAGAAAACAATAAGCCTCCAATGGAATAAATGCATCTTAGGGCGGAAGCGAGGACTTAAGTCGCAGGCAAAACTCCAGGATGAACCCTTATATTTCTTAGAAGCGTTTGAATCTATACTGCGTAGGTCTCTGGTTGAAATCTGTTCCTTCCTTATTGTAAAGGCGTCCCTTGGCTCGCCTTTCTTTGTCTGGTCGATTGTAAGAATTTCTATGGGTTTTCACGGGTCTTGGCGGTCAATTATGTAGCAGTAGAAGGCCAAAATTCTCTGCAGTTTTGGCAAACACGTGTCGTAGGCACGTACGACTATAGTTAGGCGAATAATTTGAAAAAGCGTATTTTTCGCAGGTCTCGAACCATTATTCATACTACCGGTCTCGATACGATGTTTTTTTAATAAGTTGTATTAATTAGAAGCGGTCTGCAATCGGTCTGTCGTAATAAATCGTACTTCACCTGCAACTCGCGATGCTCGGCTTTCTAATATACTGTATTAAGTCCGCGATGACTTCATTCCCGCAATAAACGGTCTCTAGAATTAAGTGAAAGCGTACTCGAGCGAGTATATCGGGAGTTCGTTAACTTCCTAGGTAAAATAAACAGGTGATATCACGTGTTTATACTAGTTTAGTGAAAAGATTCTAATATCTCTGACCGAAACGGGTTGTTATGCCTACTGATCCAGCGCGATGGAGATATACCTAGGCTTTAGCAATTTTTCGAGACTAGCAAACCCTGCTATTCTTAGTATCGAGGATATGCAGGGGTTCGCCGACTTCCGTTCGGTTCCGTTTCGTCTCGTTCCATTCAGGAATTTATGTTTATTTATTTAACGCTACGTCAGTGCTGGTTCCGCAAATTTTGCAAAAGCGAATCACGTGATCTTGAGCAAATTGGCGAGTCGAAGTAGCCGTTAACGCATTTCGTACGAACACATGCGGACAGATTCTTTCCCAGTGTTTAAAAATACCCAAACACAATAGTTTTTCTATCTTTCTTCGTGTACTCCTCAACCATTTCTCCCATCGATCGATCGCGAATGAAGAAAGCGAATGAGGTAACGAAGAGCTCGCATTAAATCTCGTCACGTTGAGTATGGGGGGTAACCCCGAAAGTGGGTACGGCACTGGTCATTAAAAACGACAATATCGTAGTAGGCCGTAGTAGTAAGACGTAGAAGCGACCTTCCGGTCTTTTACAATGATCGTATAACGAGCTTGTAATCCGGTTATACGTTTATTGTAGTGGATTTATGCGAGACGCGTTTGCGACCCGAAGGCCACCGGCTAGGCTTTATCGTGCTTCGAAGTAACAGTCACACTTCGCCGGAACCGGACGTGACGTGTAGGATCGGTTAACGGCGGCATAAAAACGTTGCAATATCGTGTTGGCGAGAGTCCGAGGTTTCCAGAACCCGGATGTTTGCTGGATGTCCGTAGCCTCAGCACACAATAATAGAGTATCTTTAGGCCTCGTAGCTATCCGATGTAACACATATCATACCTGCCTATATGTCGTTTACCTACTACACGTCGAACCCTTTTAAAACCGCATCATTTTCTTTATATTATAAGTGAAAACTGAAGTTGCGTGAGCAGAAAGTAGATCGGTGGGAATCTACATGAGGAAGAAGATAAGATTCTTCTTTTATAATATCTCTCTGTTTTCGTTTCGTTTCGATTTAAAAACTTTAAAATTGAATCGGTGTATCAATCTTATGATATTATAAACTCGCGTGATAGATATACGTATAGATATACGTTTAAATCCGGTGAAATATAGTTAAAAGATATTTTTGTAACTCTGGAAATAGAACCTTTCATTTTCTGGTTAGTAAAACTTAATTAGGTCTTCGGCTAGGAAACACTGACTGCCCACGCTTAACAGACTATAAATATACCCATTTCCTAGTCGATAAGGAAGTCTAAACGCCATGCCCTTTACTGAATTCATTTCTATCGCAATGTACAATCGATATGGAGTCTCATTATGAAAATTTATACATATTTGGGTATACATTTTATTTATACGTTTATAGTGGTTTGTTATATCACATGGTATACAATTATGGTTGACATTATATTCTAAGTTTGGTTTTACAAAAATAAAAATATGTATATATGCATATTATATAGGTATGTGTGTATATAAGAATAATATGTTTTAGTCAAAGATTACACCACCGGAAATGAACATTTCCGGCATAAATAACAAACAGTTTCAAGACAGCGAAACGAACAGACTCGTTCAGATTATACCGAGTAAAACGACTACCAATCTACCTTAGCAAGTAAAATATCAATTTTCAAAGAACATTGAACCTCCCAAGGATGTAAGACTATCACCTTGAACGACGTACTTGTACAGTATAATACATAAAAATCGAATAATTTAAGCCAAAGAACTACGCTCTGTATTTGATTCAAATATCTACCTCTACTGTACCTACATACATCCTACAATTGAAATTCATATTCAAATTCGCTAGACAAGGTCTCCATTTGCAAATTTTCAACTTTACACCGCATTCACTCTTGAGCCTAGAGAGAGAGAAAGAGAGATAGAGAAAGATAAAATCAACGGTGACATTGACATTATGCAGTGCTATTAGCACTTCACTATACCAGTTGACCGCGGGTCCCTTCTGATCGAGCCGAGAAAGTGTGTATAGATATAATCACGAGTATAGGTAGATATGTAGTACGTCGCCATAGCCACCCTTGTCTCGTCACCGAAAGTGCGCGTGGGTGCCCTTCGTAGGCTCTCATCGGCCCTCCCTGGAACACGAACAGAGAGCCGGAATACGGAGGCTGGGTTTTTATAGTAAGAGAAATGAGCGCGGCTAGAGTGCGAACAAATTTATTATCTTTTATGAGGCCTGGGTTTATTTTATCGAATACCTAGTGGGAGGTCGCCTTATCTATAACTGAAAATGACGAGTTAAGTGACGACTGCGTAGGTGATCTCAGAATTGATTCACTGACGCAGATCGAATCGTTCATTAAATTTATATAGCGATAACGCGATTTCGCATGACTCTTGAAAAGTGATACGAAAGTACTCTTACATTCATTCATTTGTTTGACTAATTGTAAAATAAATGTGATTATAATGATAATAGTATTCGACATGTATGATGCGAAAAATAAAAAGCAATTTCCGTGATAAAACGTGAAAAAAAGAAATACGAAGGACAAAAGAATATTTGAAATGACAATCTGAATCAATTTTATTTTTTTGTTGCGAAAATACAAAATTTCCTTATTAAATTATATAGTGCCGATTTTTGACGCAACTTTACACGCGTATAAATACGTGTTGAATAGGAAATAATGAATGAGAGAGAAAGGCCGGGAGATGGATAATGAACGAATGGATTACAAGATAACAACAACAAAAGTATCTAAAGTGCGTTAGCTTCCGTTTTCCGATCGGTCCGCAGATTCTCTGTGTCAATTTTCTTCACTGATCGCGAGAACCCGCGAGGTTCTCGTATCGTATCGATTGGCGGGGACGCGGTTCGCCGACGGAGGTAGCCTACATTCGACCCTTTCCCTCTCCTTTTCGGCCGACATTTTCCCACCCCCGCATAGTCTCGAGCCTCTATTCCTCATTCAACATTCTCCTTTTCCCTTTCCCTTTTCATCCCCCTACCTTAAAATCCCTTCCATAAAACCCCTCAACTTCCCCTACTGCGGTTTATATCCGCACGCGTGATAGACAGAATTCGCGCGCGCGAGCTCCATGAAGGGCAAAATCCCGCGCACGCGCCTCCTCGGCTCAGGTTCGACTACAACAAACCTTTGGGCCCGCGACTTTATAGTAAATAAATGAGACTTTAAAAAAGCAATCTTATCCTTGCTATATATCGCGAAAAACACATCCGAAATAATCCCTGCAAGACTCTCTGCTCTAAGATGCAGACGATTGATATAATATAAGAAGCATAAGATTGATATTATAGTTCTGACATAACTCAGGCAATCTTCTGCATTTCACACAGCATAACAGATTTACTTTTCGCATGGCACTGGCCAGTCTACCCGCGTGTACCGACCACCGAGTGTTTCACTTTTCTAACGAATAAGGGTCGATGTTTAGGTCCGGCTCCGCCGACATGGCAAGTGGTATTTGAAAGAAAAGTACGTTGTCGACACGAGGCTGGCGGGCGGGAGGACGGCGCGCGGACCCGTTACGTTGAATCGTTTTACGGATTAGAAAACAATGAACGGGACGAACGACTGCTAAGGGTAGAGACAGAGAAGCGACCGCAGCCTACCGTTATACATATATGCATATAGGTATATACACACACATGCGTCTAGGTAGCCTGTCATATGCGTGTTCATACATAAATGACGTTGAAATATATTTATGTATGCATGTATGTGTACAAATGTAGATGAATACTTGGCATTGGGGCACGCTGCAAGTAGGAGAGGAGGATAAACGCGATGAACAGAACGTCGTCGTCGATGGCGACGACGAATATGCGCGCGCGACTGGTAGGTAGGTATACGTCGTCGTCGTCGTTCGTTGCTCGATGCAGGCAGTTTAATTCCGAATGCAGTTCGCCGCTAGACTGCAACCTGTTCAGACTAGGTATATGGCTTGGTAAGGTCGTGTCTAATGCACGTTGCCGCACGAATATTATATCGTCTCTCGAGTCGCATCGGTTCTTACAACCACGATAGAATAGCACGAAAGAAAAACAAGTTAAAAAATAGGAAATAGAAAATCGAAAATTTATAATCGAAACTAATCGAGTAAAACAACGCTACAAAACGGTTGAACATCAAAACGCGACTCATCTAAACGTCTGGCGATTTATCACGACGCACCAGCTGACTTAGTAGACGAATCTTATCTCGCACGAGCGATTCATCCAGTCGACCAAACTGCGTTGATACACTTTGAGAATCGTTCATCGGTATCGTTGAGGTAAGACAGCAAAAGAAGCAACTTCTTTCGTTATGTTATTTCATGTTATGTTATGTTATGTTAGGTTCGCCTAGCTGTGTATCAGTCACGCCTACGTTAACAAACAGCGTGGATTATTTACCGCTTCCCACGCAACCCGCGGATATAAGATAAAACTTAGATTTATTTATAGGTAACACACAAGGCAGATAGCCATACCTATACACATACATACATAGATAGAAGGGACTTAATTTAACAAGAGATTAATAATACGGTTCTTATACTCAACATTGCCTTTATCTATGTCTCCCTTCTAATATCTTTTCCTATGTAGCATATACCTACCATGCACAAAGTACATACAAAGCGAAACAATTTCAACGATTATTATTCACGTATTTCCAAACGTCTTATATTATCGTTTCGTACGAACTGAAACTTGACCCTGCGAAAGCTTAGCTACTACGTGAGAACTAGCCAACATATATACATACTGGTAGATATAAGGTGTATATTAGGGTTTGTAAAGACGCGGCCGGACGCGTCTCGCCCACGCAGAGGCGGACGAAGGCCAATCGTACCGCACGCATTTTACGCAAGTGTGCGCCTTGCCCCCCAAAAAGCCTTGCAAGCTCAACTGCTGAATGGAGCTGCCACCGCCACCCGTACCTACTACCGTTTCAGTAAAATCAGTCAGTAGCACAGAGCCACCCTCGGTGGAGGCTTGGTGTCGGATCATACGTAAACTTTTTTACCGCCGCCCGTATTTCAGTTTAAATTTACCATTACTATATATATGTATATATACACACACACACGTATACATATGTATATATATCTATACATATATATTTTCATTCACTCTTTCGAATCATTCTTTCTACATATATAGTGTATATATATATATCTGTACACACACGTATATATTCATTGATATACATAGGTATATGCATCGGCATAGGTACCAATGTCAAACCTCCGTTGCTCTTCACGGGCGCGCGGTCTCTATCTTTCTGATACTGTAAATAATTCCTCTTATAATAATAATAATAACAACAACAACAATAAAAATAATTATAATTATATCAATAACATTTTTCGAGTTTTGGAAAATATTGTTATATAGCGCGTAAATTTATAAAAATATTTTTTTATATATAAACTTGCGCGCGGTTCTGAACACCTCTAATCTTATATAGCATTTGATATTTTTATTTAAATCGTCAAACTCGCCCTTCATAATATATTCAATTCATTCATATAATTATTTAGTCAATTAGTGTGTATAAACAATAAATATATTATATAATTAAAAGTATTTATTCTCGCTGTGTTTTTATACCTATGAATATAAAATAAACATATTTAAATATAATAACGTTGATAATATAATCTATAATACGAATTAAAAAATTATCATGAATATGAAAATCGAATCAAATCATAACGTTTAGCTATATAGGCATAAACAAAAAACGAAAAAAAAAAGGAAAAGAAGAAGAGATAACAAACATATGAAGCTCTATATTCAAGAATAAGTTCTTTAGTTACTATTATTTTTCGCGACTCTTATGCTGACGGGCTCGTCTTGCGTCTGACTCTCGGTACAGTGACAGTCAACAAATGAGACAAAAATTAAATATCCCTCGATCCTCAAACTTTAATAAAATCTTTAAAAAAATAAATAATAAAATACGTTCTTAAGTAGGGATGTGGCAGTGTGTCGATGCCGTCTTGTTTCACGGTAAAAAAAAATAATTAATAATAACACTCCAATCAATTTATACTCGATTTTCATTCAATTACATTGCACAGTTTGAAATACGATTTTTTGTATACTCTTATTGAATAAATAGCTTCATGCATTTTTACAGTAACTATAGATCGCGGAATATATGGCATACTGAATGCCTTGATCTAGATTATAACAGTGTTTTGCTTTCTTAATTTTTTCCAGCCGCCTACGTATATGCATGACAATAAAGCAACTCCGGTCTCAATAATTTACGAAATATACTGTTTGTCAGTATTTAAGAAAATGGGATTTAAACTATTGCAGAAATATTATAATGAACCGTGGTTGTAAGAGAAAAGATGCGTAACTTCGTTTTGATCGAATTGCCAGAAAAGTTTAATTCCATTTTTAAATCAATCGATGTTACTTCATTTTTCTGATAAAATTTCAAACGAGACGAAAAACGAAAGTGAGATTAAATGAAAGGAAAAGGATACCAATGGTTGAGATATTTCGCAAACCTCCGCTACCGACATCTGTCGGTTGTATTCACAATAGCTCCCAGTCACCAGTAGGTCAATAATTTAGCCCTACATTCTACAAGGCCCTTGAGCTTAAGCCACTGTGAATGGAGAGTCTGATTTGATCGTATTGAAAATTTTGTTAATGGGAAAGTAACACGTGGACAATTTATATCAAACCTATAAACGTGGGTGTGATGAAAGTGCAATAAGAGTTTGTAGAGGAGTAAGAATATTGTGAAAACACTGTAAATTATGTATACATATATCCGTACCTACAGAGGTATTTGATATGCCTTCGTCTAAGACTACTCGCCCCAAGTAAGATCGTTCAACAAATAATTTAAGTATTGTAAAAAGCGTTATTCTTTCTATTAAGTAATATATTTGTCTGACTAAAAAATAAATTTTTTTTTTGCAAAATTCGATACCTCTTTATTATGTTGAACGTCTAACAAGATTTACCATAATATTAATGAACTTATATGTATTATCGAAGGGCGTTTCTTCGCTTTGCATTTACTCCAAAGTTTCGACGATCGGGATATTATGTTTGCTTATAAATGGAATCGTATTCGTGCTCGTTTCTTCACCACACTTCTCAGTTTTTTTTTCTACTCTATTTCTCTACGGTGTCTGGCCACATTCCAGTAGCCAAACCCCTTGAGAATCCGTTTCCCAACCTTCCGCTGCATGGTACAGACTACACAGACCTCAAAGTTTAGACCCTGCATTGCATGTAGCCGCTGCATTACGGCTATAAAGTTTTATTGTCAGTGAGCTACTGTGCTTCTACAATTATTCACAACGTTGGAACAATAATTTCCCGCCAAATTCACGGGGGTTGGCTTCAACGGTGTACCGTGATTGGCTCCCCGAGCGAGCTTGCGTTACCCCCCACTTTATTCCTAAACTCGGTCGGGGCAGCGAGGTCGCTCGACAGTTCGGGCTCGACAGTTCGAAGGAAAGTGTGGTGGAGTTAGGTGCGGGACGGTCGTAGATAGATGTGTATACTGTTAACCTGGCGAGGATATAACGATTACTTTAAACAAGATTAAAAGCAAAAAAAAACACAGAGAGAACATGAGTTTTATCAAAAATGAGGTAGTGTTTGCGTTGTTATTGCTGCTTTTGTCAAAAGGTACTTAAAATAATTACAGACTTTTATTTGTCGCTATTCTTGTTTTATTCCTTTCTTTCTTTTCTTTACGCTTTCATTTCTTCTCTTCTCTTCTTCTCTGCTCTTATTATTATCATTATTATTATTTTATTTCTTTTATTCAACGTTTCGATTAATTTTCTGTACGACCTTCCACGTAAATCGTACCTTAGCAAACAGGATGTGATACGCTTGTGTGCGCGTGTGTGTTTGTGTGTAATCTGCGGACGAGGGATCTTCTCGTATGTATATGTAGCTACATACATATATATACCTTCGCATTTGCAGTTCGTACTGTGTATATAGTATATACATTATATATACATATGTATTATTCTCTCCGTACATTGCCAGCTGCAGTTTGTTTCTCCTCTCATTTGGCGCATGCTGCATCCGACTTAATACATCTGTCTCTTTCTAACCGCCGCCGTTCATAAAATTAACTCAATGTTTACTTCCTGTCTGGGGGGGGGAGATATACCTACCTACTAGGAGTAGCCTCCGCGTATGCAGCATAGATACATTCCTGCAGTATACTACATACACACATACATATATACTGCAATTAAGGTGCTTTTACATTTGATAAACTGATTTATTGATCGGGGTACTTATAAACGAGAAACGAAAACATCCTTGCGACGTGTAAAGTAAAGTTAAGTTAAGTAGAGTAGGTATTTAAATTTATGAAAGTCAATTCAATAGAAATTGTTATTATTTTTTATAGTTCCTCTAAACACCTATTACGTACTAGATAATTTTTTTTTCTTATCATTCTTACAATAACTTCCGTATAAGATAATTGTTTCCGTTTGTATGTTAGTTTGAATCCACAGCTAGAGTCATGTTGTACTTTCGATCTCTCGGAAATAATGAATAAACTGTAATTATTACACGTCACGGATTACGGTAACTATTAAAATATCCTGTTGACTAACTAGTTTATCACATTTCTCAATAGTAAATACAACGCGTTCGTAATCCCGGATTCGTCAACACCATAATTAGTGGTGTTCTTTTGTTTCGAAAAATTTAGAAAAAATAAAACAAACTTCGTCAATATTTTCAACTTATTCATTCATATATTTACTCGGTTTTTCCACTTTTTCACAGGAGGCACCGGCACCCCTCTAACCCATCGTTACACCGGTGATGCTCTACCTCACGGTGACTCAATTGAAACCGAAGATGGTTCTGGACCTTCAGATGCTTACAATTACTACATAATTCATGAGCAAAGGTGGCGCCCCGAAGTAGTGCTACCAGTTTCCCTGCTGCCAGCTGCCGAGGGTATGTCGGCGAGATCTCATCACAGGTAAACATTCTACCTGTAATAATCTAAAATATCATAAAAAGGAAGGAAAACTGTGATAATTTATAGAGGAATAATGATTATATGAAATGACATTAACGCTTTTCTTTTCACGAGTCTAGAAAAGTTTCTATTCAATAAATTATAGCGTGTCTTCTTTCATTTTTCTCGTTTTATAGGATTCGACAGTCCTCTACAGGACTGGACGATGCTGAAATGGATCTACAGACTGCACACCTTGGTGCGAGAACTGGACAGGAGGTCAGCACTACCGCAACATTATCCTGGCTTGACTGGCAGCTACCCCTCTTCGTAGTACTTTGCGCCTTAGTTGGTGCCATACTATTCACTTTTGTGGTGAGTCGCTGGTTGCATTGAGGTCAACATGTTTATTTATTTCTAGCTGATCGCGGTACCTCCAATTAGGTATTTCGAGGAATTGAGAATTAGGTGTTCCGAGGAATTGAGCTACAAATTACTTCTGGGAAAGATAGTTATCAAAAGTATTTAGAGACAGACCCAAATATTGCTTCTACACTTTTTTCACCCTTCAAGTTTCTTTCAATTGACAAATTTATGAGAATGAGAATCTAGAAGCAGCTTTGTCTTAATTGAAGATAAATAATGTAAAATTTAGTTACTTTAATTCAAATCATGTTGATACTGCATAAAATTAGGCTCCCTGAATCTGGCTTAGATCTATTATTTTTAATACAAAATTTGAACGCTTGAGAATGTAAGAATATTTCAGAAAGTTGAAAAGTTTATTAATAAATCTAGCAAAGTTATGCAGATATTGAGATAAACTGTGATACTTGTTTTTGTCAAATTTTTTAACACAAAAACAAACTCCAGATGTTTTCTTTCGATCCGTATCTGGATTCCCAAGATTGAATACCCAGGACTAAAAGTAGAAAGAAAATATTTCGATACCAGCTTAGGACACGGTAGCCAAAAGAAGCTGCAAGATAATACGAGCTTCATGAGTTTTAAAACATTCCTTTATTTCAAGCTTCAGAATCCTCATGAAAAAAACCAAAATATTCGTTATTCCAGGAATGAACGGAAGTCACTGAAAAACTGAACCTTAGAAAAATCATTTATTTTACAAAAAGATTCCTGGAAAAGTCCTGGATTTTTAGATATTAATATTACTGAAGAAACTGAGTTAGTCTAATTGTAATATCGAATTTAATTGAATTAGGTAACTCAATCCATACTACAATAATATTTTCAGATCCTGTTATGGCTTCGAAAGCAAATGTCGTGTGAAAAAGACACTGACAATGGAGACAGGCGAGGTTTGGTTGAAGAAGGCGCCACTGGACCACCGGAAAAACCAGCTAAAGAATTGAGAGATCCTGTCGAAGCACAGTGGGTCTGTCAACCTGTTGTTAAACCTCCAGTAGCTGTACAACCTATTAGACCTGTAATTCAGCCGCCTGCACTTCCAGAGGTAATCTGATAACAAATGACTAAAACATAGCATAAACACCGGGTGTTTATTTAGAGAGGTCTGCAAAGCCTGGAAGTTTTTCAGGGCCTCAAAATCCTGGTAATAGTTTGGAACTTTTTTTTATTGCCTTGGATTTTATCAAGATATTTTCACACACTTTAAATTCATGATACTACAGTTTGACAAACTGCGTGAAATAATCATTTTTCAAACTTGTGTCCAATGTAGATTGGAGAAAAAAACAATGGGAATTCGTTCTGATAGTTTCCGTTTAATTAATCAGAGAATAATTAATAATTTGAAGATGAATCAATGTGTCTAATACTAAGAATGAATAAAGAACAAAAACAATGACTGTTTTTATGAATAATTTTTGAAAATGGTTCCAAAAATGCCGAAAAATGCCTCAAATTATTTTCTACTTTGGTTAATTCCTTTTTTAATTATTTTCTAATGAACATTTTTGATCTTTATCTTCTTCAGGTGATGACTTTATCTGCGCCAGAACGGAGACCAGAACCAATTCGTATAAAAGCAAAGGGTCTCTTAGAGCGGCGAGGATCAAGCGCAAGTTTGACAATAGAATTAGCACCAGCGTCAGAAAGTCCTCCGTCGATGGTGACACCAACCCGTGAATGCACAGCTGAAGAATTCCTGCTAAGTGCCGGTAATGTTTTGTCGCGGGCTCAACTCTGCAAAGTTATCAAGGATCCTGCCTCATTGCATAAAGAGTTTTGGGAAGTGCCTCTCAATCTGCCCCATAAAGTCGATGTCTGTGGATCTGGAGTTAAAAACCGTTATTGTTCGGTTCTCCCGAATCCACAGTCTAGAGTTGTGCTGCCAGGATCTGATGACCCACTTGCCAGCTATATCAATGCTAACTATATTCGGGTATGTGGATTTTTTGGTAATCAAAAACTGGAATTAAACAATTCTTAGCGCACTCTCTTCAAAGGAATTTTTCAGTGGTTTTAAAGTCGTCGAAATGGTCCAAAGTTTGATAGAGAACTTTGAATTTTGTGTTCATTTATCTCAGGATTGATGTACATCTGCTTTAAAATGCGTGTTAGATACTGAAACTGAAATAAACCGATTTCTTTACCACTGGAAGTTATATTAATAAAGTTTTTGCATTATTTTAATTACTTATCAAAGACCGATTATTTGAATATGTTTTACAGGGTTACGACGGCGAAGATACCCGCTACATAGCAACCCAAGGTCCTCTGTCTCACACTATAGCTGATTTTTGGCGTATGGTTTGGGCGGAACGAGTTTCTACAGTTGTTATGATGACAAGACTAAATGAAGCTACAAAAACTAAGTGCGATCCCTACTTCCCGCTAGAAAAAAATGCCCGGATACAGGCTGGACCTTACACCATTGTCGTAGACTCTCTAGAATCTAAAGATGGGTATACAATCAGGCAGTTAGAAATTGGATTCGAAGGTGAAAGGAGACATGTACAACACTATTGGTAAGCATAGGCGATTGTATAACAGTATTTTCACCTCTCAAATACATATCACAACGATTGCAGGATAAGAAAATTGAAAAGCTGTGCAAATAGTAAACCGAAACTTACAATTTTTACTCCTTTTTTTTTACAGGTATGACACGTGGCCAGACCATGCGGTACCACAGGCTGCAGGGGCACTTGTTGGCCTAGCTGCTGAAGTCAACTCTTTACCTGGTCCAGTAGTCGTTCACTGCAGTGCAGGGATTGGACGAACGGGATGTTTCATAGCTATAGCCACAGGAATGGTTCAGCTTTTAAGGGATGGAAACGTTGATGTATTAGGCATTCTATGCCAGATGAGGTGAGAGTGATATCATTTTTGGAGCTGTCTTCCTAAGGATTTTAGATTTTGATTATATCAGCAGAAACACCAAGTAAAATATCTTCCTATATATTGGAAAATCTTTAATATATGAATATCTTTCATATTTCAGGTATGACAGGGGTGGAATGGTCCAAACTGCTGAGCAGTATGAGTTTGTTCACAGAGCATTATGCCTGTTCGAACAAACGCTTGGTAGCCTGACACCGACGTCAGGTGATTGAAATATTTACTGATATGCGAGGGTTGCTCGATATAAATGAAAGCAGACTCGTTTGATATGGGTTCGGATTTACAGCTGCTAAATCGCGCCGTTAACAGACTTTTAATTGTAACGATATTCCATCTATCGTTGTAAACTTTGAGGAGTAAAGGTCTTTATCAATCAAGCTGCCATCAATATACTGCCACGACGAACCGTTGACAATTAAAATCAAAGGGGGACGAAGCTCAAAGATAAAAATCTACGATTTCATCGGACACGTCAATTATACCGGTGAACGTTCTTTCCAAACCTAATCAAAAGCTGATGATCATCTTATTTATTTTTCTTGACTCAAATAAGTAAATCGCCTGATTAACAAGTCCGGATTTATAGCGCAATGTCCATGTAAAGAATATACTTTTAACTCATGTTACGGTGCTTTATGAAAATGCACAAACCTCGGAGATCTATTTTATAACGAGCATTTTCACTTCTCAAACTATTCTTCCGTTTTATCTACAGTTTTTTTTTTTTTGTTTGTATTAATTAAACAAAATACATTCCAATACTTGGGGCAACCAATTTTGTTCTTATAATTGAAATATCGTACCCACACAATCAATTTTATTCTAGCCCGATTATAGAAAATCTTTTAATTTGATTTGTGTAATTTTTTTTATTGTTCTTATTTTATTCGTTCATATGGCGATTACTCATTCATGCATTAAATACTTGGGGCGCGTTTACGATTTTTCATACAGCTCCGCAATATTGTTACATAATATACATAATAGCATAGAAAGAAGATCTATTATTTAGAATTAAACTGGTTTCACCCAGGTGTATAGTAATTCACGTAGCTATTTTATTCTGAATTATAAAATTTATAATATCGTGACTGTTTTATTTAAAGCACTAAGCTAGCGGATGATTGAATTAAGTATGAATAGCTGCGATGAAAGAATGATTAACAATTTGGGACCCACGACGAATATACATTTCTATCCTGATTCCAGTTCCTAATTGTATATTTTTTTTTCTTTACTAATCTTTTCTTTTTTTTTGTATTATTAATTATTACCAATTATTGTTATTACTTTTTTTTTATCATACCGTTTAATTTATTTATTGACCAAGACTGAATGCGAGTAGTACAATATATTATCGAGGATTATTATATTTTATAAAAGTCATTATACATGTAGATGAGATTACGAAATACGATTAAACAGCTCCGTGCTTTGCGAAATGACAAGACGAAAAAGAAAGAAGAAATTAGCATCTATCGAAACGAGTGAATAAGTGAATAAATAAATAATCTCTGACGAAGTGTAGAATTGATAAAATTTCAATGAAAACCTAAATTGAAATGACTACGAGCCAACAATATTACTAACAATGAATATTAAGAATAAATTTAAAACTTATGATTGTCTGCTGGTTCTTGTAGAGTAAATAATTGAACATTAAATCAGTATTGAATACTATATAGAAATAATATTACTACGGAGAAAAAAAATCAAACGTTCTTGTTTTACGAAGTATGGTCATTTTATTCTGATTCGTTTTTAAATTTTGTTATTTTCTTATTTTTATGGCGTGAATGTAGATTATAAATGAACGGGTGAAAGATTGTGATATATATAATAAAATGATAAATGAGAAAATATATTTAAGAGAGTATGTATTTGTGTAAACAAAACTGAGAGTAAATTATTATTACATATACAGGGCGAATTCCTAACGTCCGTCTGCTGAGAGTCGTGTTGAGGTGGCCGAGAGTCAAAATCGGCAATTGTTTGTTACTCGGCAGCCAATCGAGGACTCGGAAACCACTAAAACAATCGCCGATTTCGACTCTCGGCCACCTCAACACGACTCTCAGCAGACGGACGTTAGGAATTCACCCTGTATATAAATATAAATATAATATATGAATACAGATTATGTATCACACGTATATTTTATATGTATATGAGTATTTGTAGAGACATATAATATACGTATATACATACACATATACATATAATTGGTATAGGTATACAGATACGTGCAGCGCGAGCCACAAAACCACTTTTAGAGTAGAGAGAAAAAGAAGAATAATAATAATTTTAGTGACCCCTCGGTGTTCAACTGTACTTATGTGACGTAAATAAATGTTTAATAATCTCCACACGGTCAATATCTCGTTACATCATTTTAATATCAATTTCTTCACCTTCGTACCTTTTAATTATCCTTGAAACTGACCGAGCGGCCTTTTTTCTCATACTTTATCATATGATAATAATTTAATTTTTTAATATGCTTCTTATCTAACTACGCAATACAGGAAATAAAAAATTTCATTCTGAGATCTGTTTCCTTTACAAATACAGAATAATGATTCTACCTCTATATATATATATATATATATATATATATATATACCTATATTACCGTTATTCATTTAGTGGACCATATTTTTTAATTTGCACTCTCAGCCGTGAAAAAGTGAGTGTATGAGGTCGATATTAATACCTATCAATACGCCCACGGTGCGATTTTTTTTTTGGCGTGGTCTATCGCAAAAGTATTTTTCCCATTTGATTAACATGGAAAAATCGCTCTTCTTCAATTCGATCTTATTTTACAGCTTCAAAAATTGCTGCATCGCTGAGAGGTCTTGTTGAATATATACAACAGATCTCAATGAGCGAGTAGCAAAGGGAAAACAATTTTTTTATCGAATGCCAGTGAACGAGAATAGTCACGATTCGTCACGAATCGCCACTATTCTCGTTCACTGGCATTCATTAAAAAAAATTCAACAAGACCTCACAACGATGCAGCAATTTTTGAAGCTGTAAAATAAGATCAAATTGAAGGAGAGTGACGTTTCCAGGTTAATCAAATGGGAAAAATACTTTTGCGATGGGCCACGCCAAAAAAAAATTGCAACGTGGGCGTATTGATAGGTATTAATATCGACTTCATACACTCACTTTTTCACGAGTGCGAGCGCAAATTAGAAAATATGGAAACTAAATGAATAACTATATATATATATTGTAGTATAGATATATACAGGGTGATTCACTGCTACCGGGCCATTTTAGATAGGCGGATTCCTTGGAAAATTCTAAGACTAAAAGTCCTTTACCAAAAGTTCAAAAGACCTCCAGTTCCCGAGCTACGGAGGATCTAGGATAACCAATTACAGAGCTTATACGTGACTCGGACAGGGGCGTCTAGATATCTTAAATTAATAAAACGTAATTTTTTTTCGTCATAAGTAATTTCGGCATCACTTGTAACTGAAACTGGGATTGCTGCTGGCGTTGGTTTCGACGTCGTCCGACGTCGTTCGAGGTCGTCCAGGTCGTCCAGGTTATCCTCCTCGTGGTCCAGGTCGTCCGCTTCGTAGTTTTCGTAGTCCAGGTCGTTCGCAACGTGGTTTCCAGCGTCCAGGTTGCGCGCATCGTAGTTTTCGTAGTCCAAGTTGTGCGCATCGTAGTTTTCGTAGTCCAGGTCGTACGCCTCGTAGTTTGCGTACTCCAGATCATGCGCCTCGTAATTTTCGTCTTGCAGGTCGTACAGCTCATACTTTGTGTCGCCAAGGTCGCTCGCTTCGTAGTCTTCGTTATCCAGGTCCTGCGCTTCGTAGCTTTCGTTGTCCAAGTCGTGCGCTTCGTAGTCTGCTTTGTCCAGGTCCTGTGCTTCGTGGTTTTCGTTGTCCAGGTCGTAAAGTACGAGCTGTCCAACCTGCAAGACGAAAATTACGAAGCGTATGACCTGGTAGACGCAAACTATGAGGCGTACGACCTAGACTACGAAAACTACGATGCGCACAACCTGGACGCTGGAAACCACGTCGCGAACGACCTGGACTGCGAAAACTACGAAGCGGATGACATGTGCAACTAAACTATGTAGCACACGACGTAGAAGACGCGAACCACGAAGCGGACGACCTGGATCACGAGGAGGGTACCCTGGACGACCTGAACGTCGAAACCAACGCCAGCAGCAATCCCAGTTTCAGTTACAAGTGATGCCGAAATTACTTATGACGAAATAAAAATTACATTTTAATAATTTAAGATACCTAGACGGCCCTGTCCGAGTCACGTATAAGCTCTGTAATTGGTTATCTTAGATCCTCCGTAGCTCGGGAACTGGAGGTCTATCGAATTTTTGGTAAAGGACTTTGAGTCTTAGAATTTCCTAAGGAATCCGCCTATCTAAAATGGCCCGGTAGCAGTGAATCACCCTGTATAGATATCTAGATATTTGATCTAAACAGGATCTCTTTGTTGTTTAATTTACCATTTCTGACTCGGCGATGGACTGAAAAGAACTCATCTTACAAATTGAAACATCGGATACCCCCGTTTCAATTAATAATTTGGAAACTTGCGGACCCCAGCACCGCGCATAAATACCATCTAGATATAGATATCAGCGAAAGTATCAGTCTGCGAACTTCGCTCGATGCGGAATGATCTCGCGATCATATCAGAGTCATATTCACAAGGCTTAGAAAAAAAATTAATAATACGAGGCTTGTAGAATCTGTGTAACGGCTTTTTAATAAAAATTTCTAATGTTCAAATTTCAATTATCGTCTTTAAAATTCAAATATACATCTCACCGAATGAACTTCTGCATAAGCAAGGTAGGTGACGTGTATTGTTAATCGAATATGATGACGATTACTCAATTTCGATACAATGTGAAACTTTATTTTCATTTATAAATTCCCGGTGTTCTGACATCATATATAGATAATCGCTTCTCTAGTTTTATTCTTTTCAGTAAAACATTCATAATCATACAGGAAAACATGAGCCGCAGCGGCTTCCTGAGGGCAAAAACTGTTAAAAAAGTTCCAAGAGGATATTTCGATTGTTTAATAACTGAAAAACAAATTATTTTTGTAATTATTTGACAAAAATGCATGGGTTTCTTCTTATTCGCAATATTCGAATGAATTCGTGAAAATATATCTAAAGAAAGACCATTGTCATTGAATAAAGGCAACGTCGAGATAGTTTCATGAAATAATTTTTATAAAATTTGCAGAATTTTTGGAGGGGGCCCATTGTGTCCCGAGTTTCCGTATACACAGCGTATCAATGCCATTCAACACCAAACGATAATAATAAAGAAACATATAGCTTACTGCCCCTCTTAAATCAGTCCATTGAAAACTGAGATGGTATGGTTCGTGTTATTGCGTAAAATTGATTCATGAAACGCTTTTGCGCGCATACATTTCTGTGCCAGATTATATACATTTCCAAGGCAGCTATGTTATGCCAAATTGGTGTATCAGATTCGAAATCGGATTTCTATAGAATCATTATGATATTATTGTCCAGGTATATATATTCCAGTTTCGAATATTACGCAAGCTGTATATTTCTGTATGATTATTATTGAATATCATTGCGCTGCCAATTGTCACTATATTGATTATCAGTCGATGTCCGTGTAATACTGAATAAGTAAATTGGAAACATTCCACTGAACTCTCTCTCCCTCTTCATTATCTTGCTGCTATTAGGTTCGCAATTGCTGTCTAGTGTAAACTGTACTGAATACTGATTCGCCCCGTACTCCACAAAAATTTCCCATTTACAGTCGCACGTGAGCGGGATGCACGTGTCTGACCGTGTCTAGCTGTGCGAAACTAGTCGAGCCACGCAAGCCGCGGCGTTCTGTTCGATCGGAGGACGATGAAATATACACATAAAGATACGTACCTATAATTAATAAATATACTGGCTTTGACCACTGGCTGACGAGAATGTGAGAAAGATTACAAAAGCAATTTAAAATCAATCAACTAATAACATTTTTAATTAAATAGCGGATCAGTTTTAATTTTACCGAACAATTTCTATCCCTGTGGACTATGAGTGCAGAAAATTATGAGTGAGTGGATCTCAATACACTGCTTGCTATAAATGTTGAAGGGACGCGGTAAAAATGACATAGTAGGTACGTTTCTATAACGTTTGCCTCTATAAATAATCCTGTAACGTCAAGGCCGTGTGTCTAATAGTGAATCAGCGTAATTTAATCGTTAATGTACCTATATGTAGGGTACTACGTATTCTATAGAATAGATACGCTCGAAGAAGATTTTAAGCCGATTGAAACCAATCCGCGCCTTTATTAAATTTGTTATAAGAAGAAGTTCGTAGTAAAGATTTGACCACCTCGATCTACTGTACGTTTTTACAACGTACGATAGAACTTTGGATTAGAGATATCTGGAAATAACAACCCCGATGAAAATGATCTATAACATCGTTATCAATAGACATAACTGGGCTACGCTTCCAGCGGAAACTCTGGCTCAAATTTTCAGCCACTTATCCCAACACGAACTTATATCGGCATCTACAGTCTGCAAACACTGGTCAATGATTGTCCACAGCCCATCACTATGGCGAACCGTCGAGTTCAATTTGAGCCAAGCTAATAAGTAAGTCTCCAATTAGTTGAGTTAAAAGTACAAAAAATAACATGAATATAGCATTTCTACAAGCGTCTTCTTTATTATTTCGTAAACTATCAATGCGAGGGATTGTCAAGGGTGTTATTAACAATAATTAAATATCTCTACCCGGACACGCTTTTCCATTCACACGAAATGCTCGCGCGTCTAAGAGTCGAGACAATGCAAATTAACGAAGTGCAGCAGTCCATTAATCAGTGACACAGATCGACTAATACACCTTTGCTGTTCTGAACAGTGAAAACGAGTATAATATAGCGTAATAACGTTCTGCGTCAAGTTATCCTTCGGTTTTGCTTAAAACTGTCTGTGTAGTTCAACCAACCCTCGTTCGATCGACTACATCCTTCAACGGCACGCGATTCACCTGCGAGATGTTTCCCTGAAGACTGATAGCTCCGTCGAGTCTGCGGAAGCTGCTTGCATAGTTCTATCTCGTCTCGTTAATTCTTCATTGAAGGTATGTTAACATTATACCTATAATAATTTCTTTTCTTCCAGCTGGATATTGTGATTATAACTGAATATGTTATTTTCTATACATCCGACTTATGGTCTTTAATCGCTGGGTTTTCCCTCTACACAGACATTGGCACTCATGAGCGCTGCGAGGCCGGCTTTCCTCGACGTTGATGGGGAAAAATTTACATCAGCTCTAACTGTTGCTTTAGATCATTCTCCACTTAAGTCTTTAGAAATCGATCACACACCTGTAGACGATCCATCTCTAGCCACACTGGCATCGAAGACTTCCAGGACCCTACAACTCTTGCGGATCAAGAGTTGTCCTCGATTGTCGCCAGAAGGTATTATATCCATAATAGACATGTATCAAAAAATGAGGGGATGTGGATGGACAAAATAACTAAAAAAAGAGAACAATGTTCTTTAATTACCTCGCTTTGACTGTAGCTAACAGAGTTTCTTACCGCGAAAGACCGATCAATTCAACTCGTTATTCCACTCATTCCCTAAAATGATCCCAAAATACATAACACAAAAAAAAAAATTCTTTGTCAGGGATCCTAGCTCTGGCTGACCATTGTCAATGTCTGCGGGAACTATCGATATCCTATTCACTACTAAGTGACGAACTCCTGGTAGCTCTCAGCGCAGAAAAACACGTTCGTTTAGAGACGCTCCGAATCGAAGCGTATCCAGAGCCAAAACCGCTGCCACATATCAGCGATAGAGCATGGCTCGCTTTGGCAAGGCATTCGCCAAACATTAATCTCGTATTGTTAGTATTTCCGATTTAGGAATAAAATTATTAAATTATTGTTAATATTATACATCAGGGTGGTTCGAAAAGAGACAAATTTTAAGTATTCAAATATAGAAAAAAAAAAATCTGCAAAAGCTGAGACTTTGACGATAATATTTCGTATAGCTGGCATCGATATCAAACTTTCTCAAAATTCGGTTATCAATTTTCTTTTTTTCAACCGCCTGTATTGTACAAACGAGAAAAAAACTGTAGGTAGTATTTTAAACTTTCGACAAAGAATTATTAACTTTGTAGATTAACATACATCACTGGTGAAGATGATTCCGCGCCATTTCTTGCCTCCTATGTACCCGTAACACATCTATACTTCGGGGAGGACGCACCTGCAGCAGTTGTTGCAAGAATTGGAAAGAACTGTCCAAGACTGGTGGAATTAGTCGTAAGTGCTCACAGTCCTGGACCTATTGACCAAGCCCTAATCTCAGCTGCGAGAGGCTGTCCTAGACTTGCCGCTGTCGGCCTCGGCGATTGCGAACTCTCGTGAGTACGATAATACCTTTTCCTATTTTGAGTATTTATTCAGAGTATAAAGTTACTATGCAATTATGTAGTAGATCACTATTTTAATGGCGTGGCCCATTTTCAACATATTGGGGCTCGAAAAATTCAAATCATGGATATTTAAATTTATAGTTTATTTATTTCCTCGCGGAAAATATAGACGTCGGAAGAATTCGATTGTTGAAAGAAGCTGTTGTGAGAAATAATAATGGAAAGTGGCTCCAGAAAATTAAGATAGTTTCTCACTCGGAAATAATTGTCTAATGAAATAATACGATGCTCGTGGTGAATCGCAATCCTATAGTGAATTCGCTGAAATCGATCAAACAGTTCCAAACTGCTCGCATATTTGATTCACAAACATTTAAATTTATTGCCCAAAACCCTTGCCACAATTCTGCTCAAATTTGATACCAGGTCCAGAAATTATTCAAGATATTTACGCACCAAATTGCGTTGAAATCAATTCACTCGTTAGAAAGTTATTTCGATACTCGACTAATTTTTTTCAATCTATTTAATTTTCTCGTCAAAGGTGTTCTGGATTTGTGGAATTTGTGGCTCTGTGTGCAGAACGTCTTCGGGAGTTGTACGTATGGGAAGCATCTTTGATAGAAGATTCACAATACGATGTTGCTGGTGCAGCTGGAACAGTATCCTCTTTACTGGGTAGAAATTGGGCTCCCGAATACATTCCGATGTGGTAAGACGCGTATTAAATGATCTTCAATTATAGAGGATATTAATTAGGGGTGTACGAACAATTCAAATAGTTTGAATGATTCTATTCTATTACAATTAACTCGAATGAGTTCGGATATTAAAATAACTCCGAATTCGAAATCATTCGTGAAAAATAATTAACAATGCAATTACTTTATGCTCGAATGATAATTAATTGCATAACTCCTCAATTTCGACCCATCCCGAAACCTACATTAGCTCTTTTAAAAATAGCTTAAAATATCGACAAATTTGAGCCATTCACGAAATAAAAAAATTGAAAGATTGTAAATTTCAACCGAACTCCTCGGATAAACCTATTCGCGCCACTATTCGCACACCCCCGATATTATTGTGTCTTTGAATATCAAAATTGAAAACCTTGTCACGTGACGTTGGCAAAAATATGTTTTTTCTGTTGCCCTCCAGATTTTCAATGACTATAGTAAAAAGTTCAGTCAGTCAATGTATTATCTCGATATTAACGTCATACCAAAAAATATAAACTTTATTTGATTATAATTTTTTGCTACGCGTAATGTGTGTGTGTGTGTGTGTGTGTGTGTATATACCTATAAAATAAAATACTATTAATAATAATAATAATAATAATAATAATTAATCGATCGTAATAATATTGGTAAATATGTATAATGTATAATAGTTATTCAATATAATATAATATATACTATATAATAATGTTATTATAATACAACAAGATCTGTACATTATTTCTATCCATAACGTAACGAATGATTGGGAATTCAAATATGCTACCATTTTTATAGCAACTTTAACAACGAGCCCCCATTCACGGTACACAATAATCTTTTCATGAATTCCACTTCTCATATTCAATTTTTACAATTTAATACTATGCTAAAGATGCGAGGCACTCAGTCTTGTGTCCAATCCCCTTACTAGGTGAACCCTAAGAGGTAAGATATTCTTTGACTTGTGACATGGGTATATATCGACCTGTTTTGTGTTCGTAATGTGCAATTAACACAACTTTACAGTCGACGGACTATTCAAAGAATCTACCACCCGCGTTCAATGTGCTCACTTATTGACAAGAAAATAAAACTGATATGCTATAGTAGCAATCAGCAGTTGTCTTCCTTCTCAATTAAATTTAAATTTTATCATTCGTTAACACTTGACAAGTATTATTCTACTATGTGTAATTATCAGGGCTGACAGCTTGGCTTGATTAAATTAAAAACTCGAGTTGATGTCTTAAGACGGTCGTCTATGCAGTTAAGGCAAAAACAATCTACTTTTAATCAAAGTCGAGGAAATTTTGGCAGAATAATTCGATACCTCGTATGAATTGATTGATAATTTATGTTGCTACAGTTTTTATCTGATCAAAAGTGAACTGATAATGCCAGGTATGAATCAATTCGCATGATAATGGATCTATTCTACCTACGTTTGGCAAATTGACACAGAAAATAACAGTTTTTCACGTTATTTTCATACATGGGAATAAAAAATAGCAACAATTATATTACTGCTAATGTTTGATACGTGTAATCCCGACTCAGTATTAGTTTACGACAAGTAACTATCATTGAATTGCTTCAAAGCTTGAAAAGCAGTTTCATAAATTAATTACCAGCAAAACATGAACAACTCCTTTCAGGAGGATAAAATATTTTGCCTTCACCATTATGAGACTCCAGGTCAATTCTGATGTGATTAACTCAAAGAGCTATAGTATTTATAATATTTAAATGAAATTATGGTTAGTTATTGTGATGATTTGCAACAGTGGATACCCGAAAAGGCTTTTTATACACCTTCTTACAAGAACCTATGATTTTTCAATCAATCAGGCATGTCTATGGACTCGACAGGCACAACAGGCTTAGTTTGGTCATTTTTCTTAAAACGTTTTTGACTTTTATCAGGGACCATTAGCTCCGAAGGTGGTTGATCCGCTTCACTCCTTGGTTGATAAGAGATGTTTCCATACTCCTGAAGAAGGGGACATAATCCAAGAAGAAAGTGACAAAAATCTTTCCTGATGCCGAACCACCCTTTAAAAAATAATGATCATGATAATAAAATAGAAAATCAAAGGGGTACATCGAAATATCAATTTCTATGCACACGAGAATATCTGAAAACTCGTGATATTAAATTCGTGTCATTTTTAGTCTAAAAAAACCATAATACTCACATCTATTTCCACCTTTGGCTCCAAATGACATCAATATAAGGGTGATATGAGAGAGTAGCAACGGCCTAACCACAGTTGTATAATTCAATGAAATGTCGTCATCCAGTTTATTAGCTAATAGCACCTGGGCATAAAAATGATACGAATGTAGTCAAATAATTTAGAGAATGTTAGAATTTTTGCATACTGTATAAAAATAGCAATCGATTGGAATGAATGAAACCTGATTAAATTTCGTCCAATATTGTAAAAATATGACTTACCTGAAAAACTAAAATGGGTACTACAAGGAACGTGTAACCCAGAGCAGAATTCAATGACGTCCGCCTTTGTCTTGCATTTATTTGTGGTGTTCTAAGTAAAACAGCGGCAAAAACAATTGCATACAATACAGCAACTAGTGATAAACATAACAATGCCCATAGAGGTACGAAGACAACTTCCCAACTCCATGTAATAAAACCATCCAATCTAAGAGCTAGGAATATAAATTGTAGAACGTTTACTGCGCAGAATAGTTCCAGTTCAAAAGAACGGTCGTGTTTCACAGCCCAGATGCATACCTGGCATAAAATTAAAGGAGTCTCATATTCATCAACTTTATCGACAATAATTGTGATATTGAAACATTGAATGTGATAAATGTACAATCTTAGCATATTGTTAGTATATTCCGATCTTTGCTTTTAATCTCTGAACTTTTATCAGTAATTCTACAACAGAACAAAAGTATAACTTTCTTATATACTTACAGCTATTGAGACAATGGATATAAAAATGAGTGGTATGAATACCAAAATCCACAGATGCCTTCCTGACTCTAATTTGTCACAGACAAGTAATTCGAACATCAATAAAATTAGGTGTAGCGCTAATGTGATCAACATTGCTTTGTAGTGTACATAAGCTTCGCCTTCAAGTCTCGCGTGTGGATGCCTCCACCAAACATAACTTCCGACTGTTGCACCCAATATTACCATTCCTTTCCAAAACCATATTGGGCTGAATACAGACCAGTAGCTCCATTCTATGGTCTTGTCCAATCGCAGCGCGAATAATATGGTAAACATCATCAGGCAGCAATGTACCAAGAATTTGCTGTAATTTATATTTATCAACAAATAAGGTTTTAGACTTAATTAATAACACTAAAATCTGGCAAATTATTAATAAAAAATATCCAAGAAGTTGATGGAAAAAATTGCTCAGTTGACAAAGAATGACCTCTACATGAATTTTTTTGAGTCAGAAATATCGTCACTAAATTGGGATTATAAAATTTTTGTTGGTCTTGTTTCTTTTTGTTTTTGTTTTTTACTTCTCTTGACACAGATTTAGATTTGGAGGTGAACGTATAACATTGAATGTAACCATAATATATTCAAGGATATTGTTGCGAATGATAAAATATAGGTGAACTATGAAGTAGGTATGGGAAATAATTTTATAAACGATTTTGTGGTATCATAATTTACCGGAAAAACTGATACGAACATATGAGCGTGTAAATATAAGATAAGTACAAGTAAAAATGATAACATTACCCCGGATTGAAGTCTTGGAAGAGAGTCTGAAGATTCATGGTTAGCTCGGAGAATTGCCCTGTAGGCTTGCCTTTTCACGAGACACGGTAATCATTCATAAACACATTCATCACAGAGATACTTGGTGCTTCTTACTCTGTATATCCTTAAAAGCTCAATCCCGACCTCACACATTTACGTAAATAAAAAATAAATATGTATACGACCCGACACGCACGTTCAGTAACCTGAAATTAGCCAATGGCTGACAACCAACTATCGAAAATCGAGAGGCCGATAGCTCGCCCACTTCACGACGAATTGTATAAACATGATTATATCGCACTCGTAAACTTTTAGCATGACTTTTAGTAGTGAAATAGAAGTATACCTATACATATTTATGACTAAAATTTTACACCAGATTGACACTTTAAGGTTAGGTAGAATCTCAAGCGACTTTGCCTAACCTAATTATAATACCTAATGACATAAATAAGGAATTATTGAATTTCGGTCAGGGAAAAAATGTACCAAGTATATATTTTGGGTATATAATTCAATAATAAGGAAGTTGCCCAGCTCAAACAAATATAACATACCAAGGGTAAACTATCTACATATGTAATTGAAGTCGTCACGCGTTAGATAAACTATAATCAATCAAGCATTTTCAATAGTAGTATAAATTATGCAAGATCTTAAAGAATAAGATTCACTGACTCTTAAACAAGGCAATTATATTACGGATTATTTAGTTTTATAATAATCCTTTTCAATTCATATTCAAATAACGTAGATCGACATACCGCATTCGATATTGCGTTTTGTCATCCACCAGTAATCTCGCGACTATTTCGATATCGAGTATCTCGACCATAGCTAGGGCCCCGACCAACTTCCGTTAGGATCGCGAAAGACTTCTTTCCTCTTTCCGTTTATATCCCTAAACATGGCGGTGGGGAAAAACAAGGGTCTCTCAAAAGGAGGAAAGAAAGGAGTAAAGAAGAAGATGTGAGTGATTTATATTACATTCTACATCTTCCTTATAGTTTTGTGAGTGACAAAATATCGGTTATCAAATATTCCAATAAGTGATGTTCGTGATCCGAGTGGATTCGCTCCATCCTGTCACGTACCTTCCCATGCTGTGTTTTCGGCTTATGTTTAATTCTCCTACCTATTACATACCAATATTCACATTTCCTAAACATCTTCACCCAAGCTCTTCTGAGCACCATCTCAATCCGCTCTAAATTCATTTCTACAAATTTTTTAACCCCAAAAAATTCCAGGTTAAAATCCACCGTCTAATCAACTCATCAACAAAACTATGACTAAACCGCAATCATACAGTCCGTATTTGTTATAAATATAATACAACCGCATCGTATGAACACTCGGTTACATTCACATAACTATAACAATAAATCGTCTCAACAAATAGTAACCATCCCGAAAGTTGGGTTATGGTTTGAAAGCTCTTTAGCCATACTGCCGATTCTTTCCACTCGCGATCTATTATGGACAATTATTGTCAACACTGTTTAATAAATTAGTTATATTCATTTTCAGTGTCGACCCTTTCACCCGCAAGGACTGGTACGATGTTAAGGCACCATCGATGTTCGCCACTCGCCAAGTGGGCAAAACTCTAGTGAACAGAACTCAGGGAACCAGTAAGTTTTCATTTATTAATCGGTGTATTTATGGTACTTTTCCTTTTCTTCCAATTCTGCATCAAAAATTCCATTTCATTTGCCAAGGAGCTTGATTCGATTTCCACTTGTGAGCAAAATGTTAGATCATTAGTTCGCAGCCCCAGCTTCATGTCGGTCGTTATTTTGACCTTCGTGACGTTTAGTGTTGCGAATAGTAAAAGCAGACGCTTACCACACCATCTCTTGGTTGATAAGAATGGTGAAATTATATGCTGCGACAAAAGAAGGCTGATATACGAATGCATAATTTTTTTTTTTAATTCCTTGAAGACTTGGTACAATTTTGTGAACTGTTTTCCCACAGAAATTGCTTCCGAAGGTCTCAAATTCCGTGTCTTCGAAGTGTCTCTTGCCGACCTTCAGAACGATAACGATGCTGAGCGATCATTCCGCAAGTTCCGACTTATTGCCGAAGATGTACAAGGCCGTAATGTCTTGACCAACTTCCATGGAATGGACTTGACCACTGATAAATTACGTTCAATGGTCAAGAAGTGGCAAACCCTTATCGAAGCCAACGTAGATGTTAAAACCACCGACGGATATCTTCTCAGAATATTCTGTATTGGATTTACGAACAAGGATCAGCTCAGCGCAAGGAAGACTTGCTACGCTCAACATGCGCAGGTAACGTGTTCATTGGAATTTCTTTCTAAAATACTTGTACTTCTTCCTATAGATGAGTTGAAGTAATGCACATGAACATTAGTTGATGTGGTATTGAATTTGATATAATAATAAAACGTGATGTTAATTCAGGTACGCAACATCCGTAAGAAGATGGTGGAAATCATAACACACGACATAACATCCAGCGACCTTAAGGGCGTTGTTAGCAAGCTGTTGCCTGACGCTATTGCTAAGGATATCGAGAAGGCCTGCCAAGGAATTTACCCCCTTCATGACGTCTACATTCGCAAGGTTTGTAGTATATAATATAATGCTATTAATTTTTCACTTTCAATATATGTTCTAATTTAATGAATATTTTGAAGTCAGGAGATTCCAGACGGTATCAAAGAACTCTAGTAGAAATGTGGAATTAGGAACGTTGCATAAACAAATTCTAGTAAATTTACAGATTGAATTTCGAAGTTAAAAATTATCACCTTAATTAGCAATATTTTGTATTCGTATTATTAATAATCCCGAATTTCCTCTTAGGTCAAGGTACTAAAGAAGCCCCGTTTCGAGCTAAGCAAACTTCTCGAGTTGCACGGTGACGGAGGTGGTGGTAAGACCGGAGAAGGTGGTGAAAGTGGCTCAAAGGTCGACAGGCCCGAAGGTTACGAACCCCCTGTACAGGAGTCCGTTTAAAAAAAATGTACTTCTAACATCTCTTATAAAAATAAAAGCCACTCGTCAGTGTGATTAATGCATCAATTTTCAAACCCCTTTTCAAGTCTTAAAATAAATAAATAAACAATATTGCAAGTCGCATTACGCTGTGATGCCAAAACGTATTTGGAAGAAATTTGGTCTGATTCTGCGCTATTACTATCCCATGAGCTTTTCATGAGGAACGAACTACTCTTACAAGTTGTCAGATTTAATTTTTTAAATAAGGCAAATGATTATTTGCATCGTGTAGAGTTAAAAAATATTCTTTATTACCTAATTCTAACATCGTAAATGGGTTATTAATTCAGGGAATAATCATGAATATTTTCTGTCGATACCAGCGTTTGAAAAATCAAGTCTAAGGTAAACGTGAAAAATAATAAAAAAAATTTTGGGTGATTATAAACGTTCAAAAATAATGCCTAAGATAATGACACTCTCCTGTGTATACAAATATGACTTCAGTACTTTCGGCGTTACGTGAAGCATGTGAAGCCTGTAATTATGACCCTATACTTGAATTACTTGATCGCTATGATGGATGATCAAGACTGGGACGTTTATTTGGTACAATTATATAATACAAATTGAAGGCTTATAAAAAAAGTGTATATCATTAACAATTAAAGTGATAATGCCCCGGCCACTAGTGCCCATCCGCCTACAATCAAAGCTCTAAAACTGTCGCTCCATGAAGACAGAACGTAGATAAGTAGCAAGCAGAACAAGACTTTCGTGATTATGTCGACCCAGTACATACTGCAAAAAAAGAAGAACAATGTAAATTTCAAATCCTATCTTTGACAGCAATTTTTGGAGGGATCGTAAATTCAACTACGAAAGTCGTGGGTTGGGATGCGCCTTACCGAATGCAACTTACAATTCATAATGATAAACGTGCGATCATAAAACTAATAGATGGTACGCAGGTGAACTTACACTCTCATATGTCGACGGGCTGCTGGCAGAGTTTCTGGAAGCTCGTTGAGAATATAAACTCTCGCCGCCCGAATGCAATCTTCAAAATAAGCGTCAAGATCCATATCGTCCCCGTGTAACACGTATAACATGCGTTCCTTTTTATTTAATAAATCTCTGACCCCGCTTATATTCGCGTTTTCAAAGTCCCACTGATTGTTGGCGTAGTATTCGAATACTTCGAATCCTTTTTGAATTCTTCGATGCACCCTGCACATGCTACAAATCCGGGAAAAGACATGAACACACTAAATAGATACAACATAGTAATCAAAAATTTTGATTATGACTGTTATATCGATACTACACTCACACTGGCTTGTGTCCGGCTAGAAAAATTAATGTATCGATAATGTACGCAGGTATCATGTGGAAGAACAGTACACAAATGTTGTGAATTAGGCGTGAGCTCTTCATACTACCTCCTGGGTACCAAACAATACCATTCAAAGGTACTTTCTCCGTGATACGGCGTCCACGTTCGATAATTTCTGCCCACGAAACCTAAGATTGAAAAAAAAAACAAAAAAAAAATTAATAGAATTTAATGCAAGAAGAATTCGTAATCGATTAGGAGAATTTTATTATTTAATTATTAGTTTTTTCGCCGAGTATATCACCTGAAATTCATTGCTACTTGTGAGATTGTACACCCTTTTTTCGTAGTCTTTGTTCGTGATGTAATTCCAAGAGCTGACCAAGATCGCATTTACGGCAATGTCTACCGGCAAGTAGTCAGCGTAGCTATTTTGGTTGCAGTACATTGTCCTGATAACGCCTTTTCCAGCACCGATCAGAAGACCCGTTGGTCCGTTTATATTGTCTGTCCATCCGGGAAGCGGATTCTTCCATACTGGAATAACTATACTTGGCCTACGAGCAATAACACATGTAAGCATTTCATAAAATAGTATATTGTGCACCGAGAGGTAGAATGAGGTCTTTCCCCCATGGTACACACCGTACTTTTTATGACACATGTTTGATTCTCGCCTTTTTGCGCAAAATTGCACCATTTGGACGATAAATGGTTACTTCAGTCCCTCTTTTCAGGTCAGAAGAACGCGAAAATCGAGCATGTGTTATAAAGGAGCTATTTACTTCAATCTAAGAGTCTAGGAATACCGAAATCCTTATGCAATAATAATTAATAATGATGGATAATCAATTTGAAATGTTTAGACTAATAATCACACGGAAATACGAATAAAAATCTTCGCCCGGAAACCAGTAGATAAAATTCTTCCATATTCAACTTTTTGTTTCATTTCTCTAATAAAACAAATCAATGGAATACTCTGGGAATGCAAGCTGGGCAATCCCCAAATGTAAAATGAAACAGAAATGAGGTCCTGTTCAGATACAGAGCGGACCTGCAAAGAGTCACGTAGGATCGAAGGAGAGCCCCGTGAAATTGGAGTCGAGAGTAAGAGTACCACACGCATATATGTAATACAATTAAGTTGAAATTGCAAAATCTTCGTTATGCGTTACGACGGTAAGTATACACGACCGTTTAAGGTTGCCCCGAAGAGACGAAGTGATGTAACAAGGTAATAAGAATAATTATAATCACCGAAGAATGACCACGGGGATATGTGGCATCGCCTCTTCAACCAGCCCCTCGGACAGTGCCTTAGTGAAGGCATACGTGTTGGGGATATCGCCCAGAATCTTGTCCGTCATCGCCTCGACCACGTCGTCTTCCATCCATTCAACGCACTTTATTATTTTATGCGGATCTGCCGGCGGTGGGTACGGCTTTTCACGAAGGATCTATGCAGGTATTGGGGTAATGATTGACAAAATTATACAGAACATTCTGTTCCGCAGTATTGCAAAAGACAGGATGACGGTTCCCTTAATATTTTGAACATTGATATATGAAGAAATTATCATGAAATTTGAAAAATTTGTTCTGAAGTATAAATTGAGTGAATGAACCAATCTTCTGACACAGATCAGAAAATTGATCAACGTTATACGGCCGCGGAGTTCTGATATTATAATAAAAACGTATTATTTTATCCCAAACTGTATCAGCATGTATACAAGTATACTGTAACCAGACCAGTTTTTTTGCCTCTGGGCATTTAGTCGGTCGCCAAATTCCTCAGACTACAAGACTTATCGATGTCTGAGAGGGACATACATGTAATTGCGGGACAAGAGAATGTGAAATTTAATGCGATTAAATATTTAAGAATTAATTAAATTCCGCATGTTTTAATTAAATTCTTAAAATCTCGGCTGGCAAATTTGTGGAACTCAAGATGTTTGTTAATTGTATCTACGCAATCATAACTGGTATGATACTGTAATTAGTTTCAATGTTCATTATAATTTAAATGTCTGTCGCGAATAGTTAAATCATTCATAGAGTTTATATGATTCGTGTGGAGTTACGGAAAGGAGTATGAATTAGTCTTAAGAAAATCGTACCTTTTCCTCGAGATGACAATACGCGGTGCTGATATGCGCGAAAAAAATTAACTTCTTCATTTCTTTGGCAAGATCCAACATCAGCTTTGTGCCTCGTGTATTCAGTATAACGGCCCTCTTCAGCAACTCGTCGAATCTGTAGTGGAGAAATTATTCAATTATTTTTATATTTGTTTGGTACTTTTTCGCGCGTTCAATTGTGTTTCAGATAGTTTGCATTATTCTAGGTATAATCGGGCGTTCACGTAACAGGTAGAAAATAAAAAGGGCAAATTATTACTCGAGCGGGCTTGAAGAGAGAAACAAAAAGAATTAATTGGTTAATTATCTAGCAGCGCTTGTTCGTAACATGCGCATTCAATACTAGTATTACTCAATACTACGAAACCGAACCCATGAATATCCAACTGTAAAAACTAGCCAACGATTTATTGGGAGCACAGAAAGCGACGAGGGAGAAAGTAAGGGGTGATAATGAAACAAGTTTGCGTAATTCTCTCTTCCTGAAATACATACATCTTATTGTTAATGTATTTTTTTAGACGTAAGTGTGATGGACTGAAGATCGTTTCCCGGTCTATACATTGGTATATACGTATAAGTATGTAGGCAACTTGCCTGAACTTTAAATAACAATGGTGAATACTGCAGTGGCAGAAAAGAAAAGAAAAAACAACTGTTAAAAAAGTTTCTACTTCTACCAACCTCACGGTAGCGGCAGCATGATAAACGATGCTGATTTTTTCGCACAATAATTTTCTGTCCTCTACAGAAATACCGAGTCCAGGCAAAGAGACATCTCCATTGATAATTGCGACCGATTTAAGAAGGTCTGCGACGCCTCTCTGCTCTTTCACTTTTTCAAAAAGCTGTAAACACAAATTGTAATCAGATTATTCATTTGTTAGTCGACTCCGTGATCAAACTTGTTCAACAACTATGAACGTGTCTGTAATTATTATGTTTCGAGAAAGTGTTACGGCCGCTAAATTTCAACCATAATTGTTATACGTCGCGAGGTCTAGGTGAGTCGAGCGTTCACCAATAACTACACGAGGTTCTAACGTTACTTCAATTCCTATGAAAGAACTAATCCATTTTGTACGTAAAATTTTTCGAAGCGAATTGATACTTTTACTTTGAATACTTTTCTTCGTATATCTACGTATGCATAAGACACGTCGGTGTCCTCATCTGACGCTAAACATCAATCTTGATTGCCGACATGGTCGTACATTTCTAATAATAAGTCACAGCTATAACTTCGACTATTATTCACTCACAGTTTTTGATGTAAGTGTGATGTAATCATCAAATAATGAGGAAGATAAATTACCAAGTTTTATCACGTTTCTCATATGATTCATCAACAGCCTAACTGCAATAATCTGTTACTCGGATATATGAAACTGATAGAATGTTCAGCTTATATCGTACGATAAATTGTGCTTGGACAGCTTTAGTTTCAAATGTATTTAGGCAGATTAGCTACTTGTCAAATATATCGGTATCGTATACCTACATCGAGAGAAAGCAGGAGTGAATCTAGGCAATTTATGCAATGGAGCAATACTTTTATCACGTTTAAGTTATGTCACCAAAGAGACCCACGTGGAGTCTGGAAAACGAATTTCTATATTTCTGTATAAATATACGCAAAATAGGTATAGCTCAAATCAGAAGTGTCTTCAACGTTAGAAAATTTCACTAATCCTCAAACTCTCAAGAAGATAAAAAATAAAAAATAAAAAATAAAATAACTCGTCAACTCACAACGTGTAGGTATGTTTTGAATTTGAATATTAATTCACTTCACGAATAAAATATAAAAAGATAATTTAGCACATTGGCTAACGAGTCGAGATAAATATTGCAAATAATGTGTCTGTCTTTTTTTTTTGGTTTCTTGTTTCTTATTAGAAAGAACCAGCGCCCATAGAGAAATTGTTGTATTTACAGATGTTTTATTTATATCGGAATTTAGATAAGCATAAATTATCGTGTATCTCCATGCTTTCCTTCCTGCTAGTTACCTTCGTATATTTAAAGGCTACTCACAACTACATTCAGCGGTTGGGCCTGAAAAGAACTCTTATTATTTTTTTACTTGTGTAGATATGGCGTTGTTCTGCTACCTCAATTATTATGTAACACCAAAACTAGCTTCACGGTGTACTTTTCGAGCAATTTTAGCCGGGCGCAATATGGTTATATCACAAAACAAGACCCCGTTCTATGCTGCCAAGACTCTCGCATATCATCCTTCCCGACCTTTCGACTACATGGTTGAAGTATAAGTGACATAACTCAAACCAAATTCAGTTTGGTGAGAAAGTCAACCATCTTATACAGTTTTTACTGGTTTTGGGAATATCCCAAAAATTTACTTGACATACTACAGTTAGCTTATTAGATGGGTCTATAATATATGTATACATAACAAAAAAAGAGATACGCCAACACCTTGGAAGTCCCGAAGGGGTATTGTAGACCGTGGAAGTAATTTTTTTCAAATCACTGATGCGCTGTGAAGAAATATTCTATTGACTCAGTTTTTTCACAATCGATCACTACCATTCTTAGACACAATTCAAAATTATTGGTCATCTTATGGACTTGGCTTCACACAGATTGATTGCACCGAAAAAAAAAAAATGGTTGTCATCGGGTACAGGGCGCCAGGTTCATCGGAACTTCTTTACATTTTGAGGGAATATTCTACATTGATGTAATTTTAGGGCAAACCATGGATATTCGAGGAATTTAATTTTTAGATACGAAATGACACGATTTGAGAATATCTCCTCCAAATTTGAAAAAAAGTTTCAATGACAATGGGAGCTAGTACCCTGTGACTACCACTTGTAGAATCAATCTATGCAAGGCAAAGTCCATAAAATCTCAAATGATTTTCAATTATGTCTCAAAGTGCAAGTAATTAGGTGTAAAAAGACTGAGTCAATAGAATATTCCTTCAAACCATACCAGCAATTTGAAAAAATTTCTTTCCCAGGTGATTATACCCCCGGAAAAATTGAACTGATGGTCTAGTCTGCTATATAGGGTTTTCCGTTCGAGAAAAAAGCAAGCATGCTGTAAGGGACTACGTTTTTGTAGATATGTACTCCCAATTGAAAATAGGCTCGATGCGTTCATCATTGGCTTCAATTGAATCAATATCTACGGTTTAGTTTTAATCTATATTTGCCTTTCCCGCAAGAGCATTGGCAGTGATAAACCTGAATCATTCTGACCGATTGACCTTGGTGGACCTGTATGCAATGTGTGCCTAACACACCATCCAGGATAGGATCAGGTCGGTCTCGTCACGCACTCGAGAGAAAATACTATTACGCAAGGGCAGAAAGAACTTTCTCTTATTAACCGAGAGACGTTGTATTTTTCACTTTCAACCGGCCTTGACTCACTTATCCACTGTACAACCCGGAGGGCTGCGAATGAGGTTACAGGAGAAATTTAAACTGACCTAGGTCCATTCCAACTGAATTTGATCCCTTTACATAAATGTAACGTGGATTTTGCGATATATAATACATGTCTATATGCTGTGTGGAAATTAAACTATGCATTCCTTTTATGAATATTTGGTTTACTTCTAGAAATTTTTGCGATCGTTTCGAAGGAATGTAGATCAAACAAGTATCGTTGAAGACTGATTCATTGCTTATTGAGTTTCGAAAGGCGTGCCTACGTGAAATAATATGCCTAGGAACCGAGACGAGCCTAATTCTCTCCTCGAAACTGTCTGTCAGACTTTGCTAATGAAAGATAAAATATATCCCCATATTTCTTCGTATATTTTAAGATCCTATGATATTTCATCGAATCTAACGATGTATAGCGTCCTTCGACCAGTTTCAATGATCATAACATGTCTGCAATAGATGTGTGGTTACAAATCATGAGTTGCGAATTTTCTACTCGTCTCTTCTATCCTGGTTACGCGATCGGCACTAAAAAGGTGGTGCGAATAAAATTCAAAAGTGAGTGAGGATCAGTGTCGCAAATTATACTTCTCGATAGTTATTACAATTCTCGATCTGCGTCGTATAATATCACTGCGACGATTATGAATTGGAAAGAGTTGATTAATTTGAAAAGATTTAGAGGAGAAATTTTTCAACGCTCTTAGCCGGTCTGGACGGCAAATAGGTGATGAAACTCAGGATCACGCGTTTTCAGAAACTCGGTATATCTTTTTTGTTTACAGAATTGAAATATGAATGAGACGAATTCATGTCATTTCAGTAGCCATATGTTTCAAATCCTAATCACGAATAATTACTATAGCAATTACTGCAGTTACTCAAGCGCACACCGACTTTAATTACGACCCCAAGAATAATTTTAATGAGATAAACCTTTCCCTTTTTCTTAAAACCATTTGGTGTGAGTTACACATTTATCAAGGATTGCGTAAGAATTGCGAAGAAGATTCGTCCTGCATGTTACAACTAATCCTTTACTTGATCATGTGCAAATCACGATTAACTTTTCATTTCATGCCTTGCTATATGATAAAGGCACCATCAAGGACCGGGAACTGACACCATATTGGTAATTGCTCGGTGCACAGAAACTGCGACGTTGAACGTCTCGAGAAATTCATTTAACAGCGCGATATAAATCCTTTCTATCAATATTATCGCAAATGTAGTATGACAAGTGATGCCATAAGTGGGTATGAAAATCTCCAGTATTTACTAGCGTAAACCGACCTTTGGCATCATTAACTATTTCCGCGTAATGATGTGAAGCTTACGTATAACACGTTGAAATTTTTTTTGAAAATGAGGTTTCCTTTGTTCGCCTAACGTCTCGTATTATAGTGTTTACAATTCATATTGCATCAAGTTTCGAATAGGTCAAGATGATTAGTTTTCAGCTGGACATCGAGAGACACACTGATGTAAGACACACTAAGCTACGAGTGACATCAATTGTTACAGGAAACTCGGACTCCTACGTCTACATACAGAAAAGTTGATAGTTTTGGATTTCCGTGACATACAACAATATACTGCAACCTCTGCTCAAATAACACGCGACCCATGACTTTTATATTATAACTACGCGACACACAAAATCCCACTACGAAAGTCAAGGATATCCGGACTTTGACTTACCGCTGAATTGAATATCTCCTCCAGCCGGAGTTTCGGGTCTTTGCCCTTCTTCGGCCTTACGAGCAAGTGAATAGTCCCAATCTCCGGCATACATCGAAGTAGTCTTTCCAGCATAACTTTTCCCAAAAATCCAGTACCTCCGGTGATGAAAATATCCCTTCCTTTAAAAGTTTCGCCTACCCTGTCAGGTATGTCATCCATGTTCGTCTCCGCCATTCTGACTTTATATTCTATAAAAAGGAAGACGGTTAAATGCCAAATTATCAACTGGATTTGTCTTTCAAATCATCACCATATCCCGAATATATTCATGATATTAATAGCCGTACAAATTTCCTGAACTCATTGTGAAAGCTAGCATATTTGCACCTGTAATGTAATTTTAAGATGCAGTGCAATATGGTTTGCCTTTCCGTTTACTCATTGTTCAATTTGCAAATTGTATGTAATTAACGTGTGTTGGTTTCACGCTAGCGATCGCGTATAAATACATAATTGTTGATATACTAGATTGTCTTCAACTTTGTTCTACAATTGAAATAATCCTCCATTACTAATACATGTCGACAACACAAAATATTGGAAATACCACATATTTAATCATATGAATCATGAAATGGGCTTTTTTTTATCCCATAAGCTGTATAACTTGATATTATAATATAGAAAAAATTCACTGCTTCAGTTGAGAAAGAATAAATTGATCATCGATCCAACAATTTGGAAATCGTACACTATCCTGTTTAACAACTAGCGATGTAAGACGAAGGTTCTTATTGAAAGTTCGATTCTGCGAATCGGTGTAATTTTTTTTTGCGTATGTAATACCATAAATAAATTATATACGTACGATAGAACTTGGTAACCCGGCGTCTGAAAAAATATCTTTTTATAACACAGGCACGAATTTCGCGTTTCGCTGAACTGAAGAGAGTAGCCGTTTATCGACCGACGAGCGAAAAATAAAAAAAGCGTGAGCAAAAGTGACTTTTACTCCCGCTAAACCCAAGAAGCGGCAAAAAGCGCGATTTTGCGCAAAAAGACGAAAATCAAACATGCGTCATAACAATTACGATGTGTACCATGGGGGAGACGCCTTCTGCTCCCTTGCGCGTTTGCAGTGCTCGACTCGACCTCCTTCTCCCCCTTCGTGCCCAATATACTATTTTATATTTCAGGAATTCGCGAAGAGTATAAATTACAGTCTTGAGTCAGCAGATGTGGTTGGAGTTCTTCCCCAGCTTGTGATTTACAGGTGAAACGTTATGTTATTACCGATATCCCACTGCTCCATGAGTTTCGACATCAATTATTTCCCGGACTCCAGAAGGAGAAGGTAAAATAAAAAACTACAGGTATTGGCGTAAACAAGAAGTACTGATACAATTATACCAATATTACTGATTTCAAATGATAACAAAGCATCAAGGTAACAAATCGCGCGTAACCAACGTTGTAGCTTCACCGTCGCCTGTAATATTTATCTTACATAATTTTATTTCGATGTAACAGTTGCTCGTTGTCCCAGAATTGAACTGGTTTTAAGTGCGTTGCTATTGACTGCGAAGTGGTCGACCGATATATGCGTCATGATCTTTCTTTCAGTCACTTTTCCTTTTTCGACACGTGGGTAGTATGAGGAATAAAATTATCGTTAATTTTTCAAGCAACGAACTGTTCTACGAGAATTTAAAAACTTTCTTTAACAAATCGGGATCTTAGAGAAAATAAAAGAACAGAAATACGAAACATTCGAACGTAAACATGTTCACAGTATTCATTGTCGTTAGTGCTCTACTATCTGCGTGCGTATTTTCACTTGTGTAGAAACCAGTTATGGTAAAGTACAGGTGGAGGTCGACCGCTTGGAAATTATTGTGACACGAGACGCGTAGCGTGCGTGAAAGAGTAAATATAAGTGAAAGAGCAAATGACAAAGATAATTAAGAGAGGGAGAACCGATGAAAATGAATTTTGAAATTGTCACGCCGATTCGCATGCGCGCTTGAGGTTACATCACATTTGCTTACAGCTGTTAATATCATAGTTATTCACGAACCGTAGTCACTAGAAAAAATATATTAGTATATTCTCGGGAATTATCCTCCCATGCAGATGTTTGAATATTTAAACAAATAGACAAATAAACCTGTTAAGAAAGGGGGAAAAATCTTGTCACCACAATTTCTATACACAAGACAGATTATATGAATCAATGATACCGGATAAAGTCGTAGTGTCGGTTGAGTAATTCCTAGACATACAGATTGCACATTATCCATATGTATATGTGTGTGTGTGTGTACAAATGTAAACTGCAAACGATCTCATGGAGCACGGAACATTCCTCGCATATAATAATCGGTATGAATTTTCTTCAATAAGTGGGATTTTCGTTAATGAATTGCAAACATCTCAGTGAACTGTCGAATATACAAGTGCCTATGACATAAACGAATAACTCAACCATATAGAAAAGTCTGTAGCTGAGGAATTCCAAATGAATTATTTCATCCTAAATGTTATATTAAGTTACCGCAGATTGTGGTTGAGAATTGAGAAATATCTATCGACAATAGACGTAATAATTTATAATCCCGACGAAGTATTCAAACCTCTCGGTTATGCACCTAAACAATATCCCCGTATCTTATTACATAAGCGCGGAAAATACTGAACTAAATAATCTAGCACTTTTTAAATACATTTCTCAATCATTTCGCCGCATTTTCATACGTGTTATTTTTTAAATAGTTATATCAATTACAGGCACATTATTCTACAGGAAAAGACAAATGCCTTGGAATGGATAAGAACGGTTGTGTCGTACTGTTATTACGCTCGCATCTGCACGCACGTCGTACACCAGCCATTAAGGTTCTACCTCGTCAATCAAAATTGTTAACCATACGTAATTTGCCTGTTGCATAAAATTACAGTGATTTTAGATCACTGTCGACTAATTTCTAAACTTCGAATGGATTATGAATGACAATATTTTTTATTTTACTTACTGTCTTTTTATATCCTCCTCGAATTTTGCAGCAAGCTTGTATCTTTACCTTATACTCTCGGTCCCACGTGCGAAACTTCGAATTAACGCGTGTAATATTATATCGATGAGTTCTTCAGATAAGTTACTACATCCACCTGATCTAATCAGATGGTGAGCCTACTGCAGACTGAGCATAAAAGTGGTATTGTGATCGAGGTACGGTCCCACAGGACCGTACATTCGGTAAGGCCCCCAACTTCCACCTCTCCTTCGCTATACCTACCAAGTCGCGAACTTCTTCGTAGCCTCTCACCGCGCGCACCGTTTTTTCGATTTTAAAAATAGGATGACATAGACAGCTGACGCAGAATGTAGCAAAGTGCAAGGTTTCTGAACAGGAATAATATCAAGATTACTCTCATGGCAGATCTTCAAATGGATGATAGTGTTTACAGTTCATTACTGGTTAATCGCGACTCAAAAGTTTCTTCTTGTCGCCATGTCACTCTCGTATCACAGTAACGTGGTCTGTCCGTTTCCACGGTGTTTTTTGAAAACCATAAAGTGATGCGCAGAGTATCATTTATCGACGATTGGCGTTGTAGTATTTTTGAATCAATCTAAACTATGCGATAGATTGTTTTTTAAATCAAGTCTGCGCAGTATTTTCAATGGAATAGGATTACTAAAGTCGGTTTAAGGTTGGCAGTACTTTCCAAGATCGACGCACAAGCAAAGCCTGTGTACGAAGCTGTTCGACCTCTATTCATTCAATGATGCAATTTTACTTTCGTGCGCTACGGCGGCTAGCCAACAACGAGTCAATTGGAGAGTGAATGATTTCGACACGTCAGGATGCCGACGACTCAACGTTCCAGAAGCTGCGGTCGCCTTATGCGAACGCTTTACGCGAACAGTTACCAATTTCCAAAAACTAACACCTCGTCCGTTTGCTTTACCTATAGACTTACCTCACGCGGTTGGACGAAGTTGGTTCCCCTTAAACTAGTCCCTCTCTTACATAACAAAACTTTCTAAGAATTAGGATACCTCGAATTCTAAACTTGTGAACGCAAGGTTTATCCGATTTACCGGTCTTGGGAAAAGAGAAGAAATAATCTTACACACGCTGGTACTCACGTTCTTAAATCGTGTCACTTCCGTCCGCATGGCAAGAAACCTTGTACAAGATTGACATACACGTGATACATAGAATTACCGGGATTCCCTTGCGCCAACTTTTCTTAGCCTTATTTTTCTCATTTTCAACAAAAGTAGAAAAAAGAATAGCAATGTCAGATTCATAACAACTCCATTTTGTGGTTGGGTTATGCTCTGGACCAATGATATATTTGTTTTTATATCACATCCTAATAAGTTCCATTTCTGATCATCTTGGTATCTCTGAGTCACGACATATTTGGATGAAGAATAATTTGTCCCTAAGTTTATGAGCAAAATCTTGAGCAGAGTTCTTATCAGCTTCTTCTGAATAATTTTTCTCAGAAACTTACAAATTTTTGAAAGTAGGTACCTGAGCTGACGACGTAATCTGTCAAAAATTTATGGTACAATCTGACAAGTGGCCAAAACCGTTTCCCTATTTCATATTCCTGTCCCAGGTCAGGCTCTGACGTAATTATGTACATATGTTTACGCGGAGACCTACGCGACGATGTTAGATAACTAACGATTGCAGGATGAACATGAGCAAAACTGGCATAGAACTGCCCGGCGATATTAAAATTTTTAATCTACAATAGGCAGAGAGACACCGAATATTTTTCCAGCGGACAGAATTCCCCGACAGAAAAGGAACGTGAGGTGAATGCCACGCGACTTATACTATATATCAGAAGGGAGCAAGTCGTGTACGTACATTATATACATGTGTGTCGAAAGGATATGTGTAGACATATGGCATGACTATCCGGTTATGGATAAATTCCTAAAACTATAGTACCTCTGAGCATGAAGGTAGATTGGTAGATGCGAATGTTGGAACACAGGTGCGTTCTAGATGTGAACCTCACGCGATGTTACGCTGCCAAAAACCATGATACGAAATGATAAAACTCAGCTCGCAAAATAGATAAAAATTTCGGATGCAAGTGAAAACAGAATGGAAACTGCGACTGTAATGTCATGTGAGGCTTAAATCGATCATGTTTACGTCAGTATAGTGCTAACGCTTCAAAGTTATGCATGTAACAAATTCGTATGGAGTGTCTTTGGTGAAAATGCGAGGTAAATTATCTTTGATAATAGACAACCGAAAGTAAAATTTATAATCTAGAAAACTGTGGAGGAAATTAAAAAAATTGTTTTTTTCTTTTTGTTCATTATCGCTTTATTGTCTTGTCATATAAATCAAACACAGGCTATACGAATTCCAAGTGATTATGGAAACCATGTAAGTTTTTTCAACCGAGAGGTGCGTCAGAAAATGATTCGACACATTATAAAAGATATTGCAGTCGTTTTCCTCCATCAATCAGGCGAGGTCATCGATTATAAAGCCGCTGCATTACGAAAAAAAACCTGATACGTGGAGACTGTAACTCCAGATATAAAAAATTAACTGGATCGAATACCGTCTTCTCTGTTTTCTTGGTCGATTTTTAATGCAGTCAATTTCTTTTGCGTCCGGGCAGAAAATTGCGAAAATATAATATGATAGTGATTGTGGGGAGATAAAACGCAATAACAAGTGACACAGTTATAATAACGTTTAATATTGAAAAAATGTGTCAAAGAGACAGTTTCATTACATGTTTGTATAATTTTTCTTCTTATCAGTGTTTTACTTAGAAAGCAGGACACACGATCCAATGAGAAGTGCAATTTTTTTCTAAAGCTATTTCCACGCAATCTATTAAATGAGTGATATGTTTAAGCAAACGTGACATAACTATGGAAATGACGAAAAAATTTGATCGAATAACCCATAACCCGGCTTAGAGCAAAATAATTAAAGAACTTTTGTCTCAAGTACCGCTGTAGTGATATTTATCCGCACGATCCACGAATAAAGGAACCACACGATAAGAACTCCAAAGAGTGTTCGCAAGATCAGATCAGCGACGTACAAATACTTAAAAACTTGTCTGGCTCGGGGTAAGGTTGAGGGGTCGTCTTTCAGGACGTACTTTCTGACCCCCATTATGTAGTTGTACATATAATCGCCCCAGCAGATGTCTTTCGTGTCCATAAAGAACGTCGCTCTGTCTTCGAGGCATAATCGAGTCTCCAGATCCATTAATCCATCGTTCCTAACCGGAAAATTGAAAACAAAAAAAAAAGTCAATTCCTGTACAGTTCTTGCAGTTATCATAAATGCTGATGTTCAACAGCAAGTGATTTTTCTCTCTAGAGACTGTAGCGTCCGCGATAATAATTTTGTTTTCATTTACACCCTATTCTATTCTGGGAGCACGTATATCGTTAACATACGGTTACACCCCGTGAACCTTGTTTCAAAAAACGCATTGGTAGTATTCTAAAGAAGTCTAATGAACGTTGTTGTTGAACTTGTCCTCACCTGGCAGTGTTTGTGGAAAATAAACTATGAATATCATATGAAATAACGTTTTTATTTCCTACACGGACGTAAGTACTAGCGAGATCAAGGTAATCTTCTTCTTTTTGTATTGAAACGAATCGACTACCTAGACCGAATCGGCAACAACAACAATAAAGAAGTCTACAATTATATACGACTAATTGCAGATGTCGATTGATCTTTTTTCAATTAGATATATGGAAAAATCAAGGAATTCCCCGTAACTAAAAAAAGTGGCTGTGATGCTAATCCGGTGGAAAAATATAAGTAGTGACGTATGCGTTCAGAAATAAATGATCGGAGTGTGTTTAGCAGATAACTTTATTTCACTTGTTAATGGGGCAGTTCATTGGCCGAGTTGGCGTGGAATCCGTCTTATACAAAAACAACACGCGTTATTTATAGTAATGATCCATGCAAAAAAAAATTGAAGAGATCTATTCAATTATAGGAAAGTTTAATTTATTTTATAAAAATTCTGACTTACGCAAAGACCCATTCCTTAGTGGTGTAATACTGTAGTAACTTCAAACCCTTATCAATTCTATCACTAACTTTGATCAAAAAGGGTTTGTTTCCACTCAAGAATATTAGGCTGTCTAAAACGTAGGCTGGAAAAGTGTGAAGAAACAGGGCAGAAAACCAGTGAACAATTGCCGAGGAAGTAATTCCACCCCATGGATACCAAAGTGGGCCTGAACATGGAGAAAAATTTGTTAAAAAAATCGAATGCAAATTCTTGACATTAGAAGATCCAACAAAATCTCAATCTGATAGCGTTTACTTGTATTTTTTTTCGTTTGTTATCAATAGTCGATACAGTAGAAGATCTGCTGGCTGATCGGTAATCGGTTAAGGATCGATCGATGATTTACGGAAAGACACAAACCTGAGAAGGGATTCTCTAGAGCGATCTTTTTACCCGTATTTAAGGTATGTTCCCATGTGATTGGATTGCGACCACTCTCCGTAACGTTCACAAAGATCGGCGTGGAAGAGTTTTCAAGACCTACCCTCCAGGCGAAGGCAATTATCGCGTTTGCAGTCATATCACAAGGGACTAAATCCGCACGATACTTTCCGTTGCAATGCATCGATCGAATCACACCTTTACCGGCACCGACTATCAGGCCAGTTGGTCCGTTCAGATTGTCCACCCATCCTGGGACAGGTTCTTTCCAAGATGCTACGACTGCAAATTCATGAGAAACCGTTTATTGAATCATTAACCGCATTGACAACACCTGGCTGAAACAGATTTCTCAAAAATGATTGTGATAATTACCAATCGAAGGTCTGGCAATGCCGACCGGGAGCCCTGACCTGACCATCAGATCTTCACTGAGACATTTGCTGAGAGCATAGGTATTCGGTTGATCACCGAGCAATTTAGATTCTATAATTTGCAGCGACTCGTCATCCATATTGTCGATGGCTGTAATTATATCATCCGTAGGAGTTGCCGGAGGGTATGCCCTCTCTTCGAGTCGTGTTTGGCCGCAGTGACAGTAGGCCGTTGAAACGTGAATCAGTGATTCCAGATTTGGCATCTAAGGGTAAAAGTAGCTACTGGTCATTATGGCGAATGGATAATTGCTGGACATTGACAGCAATGTCGAAAACATGATGAGGCCCGCGGCCTGGCTTTGTAGGAAATGTTTACGCGATTTCACGATAGATTCTTGTATAACTTTTGTGAGGGTTGGAATAGGCTACGCCAGATGGCGCTGGGGGGGGAGAGGCCCGCAGTCAGGCATAGAGGCGGGGGGCGAACAGTAGTCAGTCGTGGCTCAGCCTTCAGAAGGGAAGCATACGGAAGGTTCACATATATATCTAAGCTTACTTCATAAATAAGGTCACCTGTACAACACAAGGAATAAAACATTATACAAAGACATAAGGGGCAAGACATTTTTATTATAGTGTTAAGTTCCTTACACTTTCAACTTGCGTCAAAAAAGGCCGCGTGGAGTAGTGCGACACCTGTCAGTTTAATTCAATACAAAGAAATTCGTTAAAACAAAGGATGCATTATTAAAGTTCAATCCATTCAGGCGTACTCTTTCAGGTCGTATAGTTCTACTTCGAAGCTGAACTCATGTTTATATCGCATGATCAGAAAAGGATGAAAGATCTGACTATAAAGTTATTACACGATGATTAGTAAGGTGGGGATTTTTCCGAGTCAAGTATGTGTTAATCCGTTTGTACGATGTTTTCACACCGTTTATTTAATCACCTCCGAGAATTTTTCATGACGCCTTCGAATCTCGGTCGTAAAACCACAGCAGCCGGACCTCGAAGAGTAGAAAGCGTGAAAACCCGAAGAACGGTCAGCGAATATCGATGGTTTGATGTTGGTACATGATTAATACCGAACGCTGCAGCAACTCTCTGAACTAGAGAGTAACGTACTTAATAAAGTTCGAATGAGTTACCTGCTTCGCAACTGCTATGAGATTCGCAGTTCCTTTTGTATTCATAGTCACCGCAGCTCGGAGGGAAAGGTCAAACCTCACGTTAGCTGCCATGTGGAAGATGACGGACACATCTTCAATGATACGAGCCTTATTCGCAGTGGATAGAGCGAGGTCTTCTACTGTTGTATCTCCCGGAATTGCTATCAATCGTTTGAGGCGTTCCGAGTGATTTTCACGAATCGTTCTGAACGGTTCTTCCTGCGGATGGATAAAAATACGGGAAACGTTGAGTTCCTTCGAGCTGCGCTTTCTATTCGCGCATGAATATTCGAGATTACGAACATTTTTATTATTCGATGTGTACGTGCAAACTGAGCGACAAGGATACTCCGATATAATTAAATATCATTAGTGAATATAAGTAGAAAAAATTTACAAAATAATTGCATTTTTTTTCTGTGTCATTCATTCTTCAACCCGCTGTATGCTGCGTAAGCATTGGGGAGGTCAGTTATTCTTTTGTTCATTCGTCCCATAATTACCTTTACCACGAAAAGTGTACACGTAGTTTATAATAGTTATTAAATGGCAAGGGCGCGGAAAGAGGTACTTCGTGACGAGTGTGAAGCTGCCTCACACGAGTCATGAAGTCCTTCGATGCGTTCGTGCCCTACATCCTATTTTCTGCCCTACCCATTGTCAAAAACGCGATTCTTGTGTGTATCCACAATAATCGCGTTTTCAACAAAAGATAGCGCAGGAAGAGTTATAAGACTACGTCTGCCATTTATAGCGGTATTGCGCGATTATCCAAACGAGATCAAAATTATCATATTCTAATAGCGAATAATCATACTTGCTGCTGCGACATCGATGGAAAGTTTCTCTATACGTAGTACATCTGAAGCAATGAAAGAGTACATTGCCTATAATATATTATACTGCGCGTATATGTGACTTTATATACAGTGGCAATAGCCGTTCGGGTGGTATAATACTGCCTCATACGTGCACGTTAATGAGTAATAGCCGTTACATCATGCGAAGAAAGACACTTCACCAAATTTCACTTCCAATTTACGCATCACAAATAAGAAAAAAAATCTCTTCCATAATTTTTGACTGGATTGTGAATCTGCATCTGTTTTCGATCGCCTGGATTTCCCTGGGCGCACGACAGCGACCGAGAAGCATTCGCCATCCGGAATTATTGGTCAATGCTATGGGCTTGTGATGGTTAGAATATTGTGCTGCGAATTATGCGCAGAATAGGAAGACTTCTTTCATCAAAGCGAAAATATTGTTCTCGGTTGTCTAAGCTTTCACAATTGAACGATTGAGTCCGCAAACGTACACATAGACCAGTAACAAAACTGTGTAGGGTGAGGAATTTGTAGGTACATTCTTTTCTAAAATCTTATCCCAGTTTTATTTTGTTCGATCAGAATTCAATTCGTGCATTTTCAATCTCGAAAAAAAAAATTCAATTATATATCGCTACGGTATGTTAACTTTGATCAGAAGGAAGCGGATAAGTCAGCTGAGCTCGATGGGCCAGCCCTAGAACTTCTTCAAAAATAGCATTCTATGTACTAGTGATAAGTTTAAAGAAGAGAAGAAGAAATCTACCACCAGCGAAAACATAACTTTTCACCAACACAAACTGATTTACCTGTATCAGCGTATTTATTCTTGTAATTGGTGCTATGCCCTTCTTTCCTCTAACTAGTAGGTAAATATTTCCACCTTCCGGACAAGTCATCAGCAATTTCGCCACCAATAATTTTCCAACGAAACCGGTCGCTCCTGTGATCAGAATTCCTCTATCACTCAGCCATTCCGGTATCGACGGTTTGCCAGCCATTTCTGATAAGCTTAACAAGAAATTTAACTCCTGTTAGTACAAGTGGTGGTTACAAGACTAACTCAATCTTGAATTCGGCTGAGAATGTAATGACATAACTTTCGGAAAAACAGTATTACATTTTGAATAATTGAAGAGGTGAAATATTAGACTTCGTTGCCCACGACACATATTCTGAAAACGTGCTAATTTGAGTTGTCAAGAAACTAACATATCGGTATGTACGTACGTACAGTGTTAAATGAAAGAAAGTAACGATAGTATGATAGGATGCAAACTAGGCAGGGAATCTGCCTAACGAAATTATGGAATTATTTTAATTTTGACACAGACGTCAGCAACCCAGTCCCTTTTTTGATATTGGATTGAACCCCGGAAATCACTGTCAAGCTATTATCAAAGTGTAGAGAGTTGCAGGGATTCTGCACGAATGAAAATTTTCACAACAGAGATATTTGGTCATAACACTATTTTCGTTACAATCGTCTCTGAAGAAATCTCCCGTTTTGAGGTGGGTCTAACGTACATGTAACCCCTGAATAAAAATCGTGAGGAAACCTTGTCTCCGGTAGGTGAAAAAAAATAAGAAATTATACTCACATTTATGGGATGTATCTACAGCTTAGATTACTGGATTTCGCTTTATCGTGGTAACAGAACTTCAAATATCTTCGTGTCGAAACGTACAATAACTTGGGTGACTTTTCTATGCCTTCAAGATTACGTTTGGAAGCACGAGGATCAACAGATCAGCAATTCCGTTTACTGTCTGACCAATCACCCGAGTAACCTAAGGTGCAACTGGATGTCGTTCTTCGACCAGAGAATACTTTATAAGCGAGTTTATTATAAAGATTAATATATACTTTACATTGACCAACTCAAGGTCACGTCCTTTCCCGGATGACCATGCTACATTCCATGATTCGTAGGACATACGTAGCATGTGGGGGTCACATGTATGCATATGTACGAGTCAATGACTCTTGAGACAGTCATAAAACATGGAAGTGCCTCTAGACCCCAAATCGGAGAAGGACGTTGATCTTGACGTATCCTTAAAAAGTTAGCTTTATTATTACCGAGAATACTGGATGGAATTGGGATCCCGCGGAAGCTGTGTAATTACAGGTGGTATTCTTTATTATGTATTTACGTTTACAATATCACACTTGAAGCTGGATGTATGATAAATACAAAATGTGATCACAAATCTAGGTATGAGAAATTTCATACGATTAACTCGACAAATGTGTGATGTTGATCATTGCGGAACTGGTTGATGTATTTTTTTCATTTACGTGTTGAATTTTTTGCATCACATACAAATTTGCACCCTCTTCAGTTTTTGAGAATTTTTCTCCAATAATAGTGAATCTCTTCGTTCCATTGGTATTTTTTCACATCAAAATTATGTCGGCGATTGTATGCTTCTACTCGTCCATATTCACCAAAATTTTCGAAATTCGGATGAGGGAAAAATAAAAGAAAAATTCATTCACTTCCAAAATGATTCAAAATTATCGTCATCCAACGAAGAATTGCTGAGATTTTTTTGATTTTTCAATTCAACCGAATTCGAACGAAACATCAAGACTGCGGTATTCTTTTAAGATGCAGTTTTGTATATGAATGCACCCATAACCCGGGTTGGAGCAAAATAATTACAGGAATTTTGTCTCGACTACCGCTGTAGTGATATTCGTCGGCACGATCCAAGAATAGAAGAACCACACGATAAGAATTCCAAAGAGTGTTCGCAAGATCAGATCAGCGATGTACAAATACTTAAAAACTTGTCTGGCTCGGGGTAAGGTTGAAGGGTCGTCTTTCAGAACGTACTTTCTGATCCCCATTATGTAGTTGTACATATAATCGCCCCAGCAGATGCCTTTCGTGTCCATAAAGAACGTCGCTCTGTCTTCGAGGCATAATCGATTCTCCAGATCCATTAATCCATCGTTCCTAACCGGAAAATTGAAAACAAAGAGAAAAAGTCAATTCCTATACAGTTCTTGCAGTTATCATGGATGCTAATGTTCAACAGCGAGTGATTTTTCTCTCTAGAGACTGTAGCGTCCGCGATAATAATTTTGTTTTCATCTACACCCTATTCTATTCCGGAAACACGTATATCATTAACATACGGTTACACCCCGTGAACCTTGTTTCAAAAAACGCATTGGTAGTTTCTAAAGAAGTCAAATGAACGTGATTGTTGAACTTGTCCTCACCTGGCAGTGTTTGTGGAAAATAAACTGTGAATATCATATGAAATAACTTTTTTCTTCCCTACACGGACGTAAGTACTAGCGAGATCGAGGCGATCTGCTTTTTTTGTATTGAAACTAATCGACTACCTAGACCGAATCGGCAACAACAACAATAAAGAAGTCTACAATTATATATGACTAATTGCAGATGTCGATTGATCTTTTTTCACTTAGATATATGGAAAAAATCAAGGAATTCCCAGTAACTAAAACAGTGGTTGAGATGCTAATCCGGTGGAAAAAAATATTAGTAGTTACGTATGCGTTCAGAACTAAATGACCGGAGTGTGTTTAGCAAATAACTTTATTTCACTTGTTAATGGGGCAGTTCATTGGCCGAGTTGGCGTGAAATACCTCTTATATAGGTATATTCTTTCGTGGCAAAAACAACGCGCGTTATTTATAGTAATGATCCATGCCATAAAAATTGAAGAGATCTATTCAATTATAGTAAAGTTTAATTTATTTTATAAAAATTCTGACTTACGCAAAGACCCATTCCTTAGTGGTGTAATATTGTAGTAACTTCAAACCCTTATCAATTCTATCACTAATTTTGATCAAAAAGGGTTTGTTTCCACTCAAGAATATCAGGCTGTCTAATACGTAGGCCGGAAAAGTGTGAAGAAACAGGGCAGCAAACCAGTGAACAATTGCTGAGGAAGTAATTCCACCCCATGGATACCAAAGTGGGCCTGAACATGGAGAAAAATTTGTTAAAAAAATCGAATGCAAATTCTTGACATTGGAAGATCAAAGAAAATCTCAATCTGATTGCGTTTACTTGTATTTTTTTTTGTTTCTTATCAATAGTCGATACAGTAGAAGATCTACTGGCTGATCGGTAATCGGTTAAAGACCGATCGATGATTTGCGGAATAACACAAACCTGAGAAGGGATTCTCGAGACCGATCTTTCTGCCGGTTTCTAAGCCGTATTCCCATGTGATTGGATTGCGACCACTCTCCGTAACGTTCACAAAGATCGGCGTGGAAGAGTTTTCAAGACCTACCCTCCAGGCGAAGGCAATTATCGCGTTTGCAGTCATATCGCAAGGGACTAAGTCCGCACGATATTTCCCGTTGCAATGCATCGATCGAATCACACCTTTACCGGCACCGACTATCAGGCCAGTTGGTCCGTTCAGATTGTCCACCCATCCTGGGACAGGTTCTTTCCAAGATGCTACGACTGTAAATTCATGAGAAACCGCTTATCGAATCATTAACCGCATTGACAACACCAGGCTGAAACAGACTTCTCACAAATAATTGTGATACGTACCAATCGAAGGTCTGGCAATGCCGACCGGGAGCCCTGACCTGACCATTAGATCTTCACTGAGACATTTGCTTAGAGCGTAGGTATTCGGTTGATCACCGAGCAATTTGGATTCTATAATTTGCAGCGACTCGTCATTCATATTGTCGATGGCTGTAATTATATCATCCGTAGGAGTTGCCGGAGGGTATGCCCTCTCTTCGAGTCGTGTTTGGCCGCAGTGACAGTAGGCCGTTGAAACGTGAATCAGCGATTCTAGATTTGGCATCTAAGGGCAAAAGTAGCTAATGGTCATTATGGCGAATGGATAATTGCTGGACATTGACAGCAATGTCGAAAACATGATGAAGCCTGCGGCCTGGCTTTGTAGGAAATGTTTACGCGATTTCACGATAGATTCTTGTATAACTTTCAACTTGCGTCAAAAAAAGGCCGCGTGGAGTAGTGCTACACCTGTCAGTTTAATTCAATACAGAGAAATTCGTTAAAACAAAGGATGCATTGTTAAAGTTCAATCCATTGAGGCGTACTCTTCCAGGTCGTACAGTTCTACTTCCAGGCTGAACTCATGTTTATATCGCATGATCAGAAACGGATGAAAGATCTGACTGTAAAGTTATTACAGGATGATTAGTAAGATGGGGATTTTTCCGAGTCAAGTATGTGTTAATCCGTTTGTACGATGTTTTCACACCGTTTATTTAATCACGTCTGAGAATTTTTCATAACGCCTTTGAATCTCGGTCGTAAAACCACAGCAGCCGAACCTCGAAGAGTAGAAAGCGTAAAAACCCGAAGAACGGTCAGCGAATATCGATGGTTTGATGTTGGTACATGATTAATACCGAACGCTGCAGCAACTCTCTGAACTAGAGAGTAACGTACTTAATAAAGTTCAAATGAGTTACCTGCTTCGCAACTGCTATGAGATTCGCAGTTCCTTTTGTATTCATAGTCACCGCAGCTCGGAGGGAAAGGTCAAACCTCACGTTAGCTGCCATGTGGAAGATGACGGACACATCTTCAATGATACGAGCCTTATCCGCAGTGGATAGAGCAAGGTCTTCGACTGTTGTATCTCCCGGAATCGCTATTAATCGTTTGAGGCGTTCCGAGTGATTTTCACGAATCGTTCTGAACGGTTCTTCCTGCGGATGGATAAAAATACGGGAAACATTGAGTTCCTTCGAGTTGCGCTTTCTATTCGCACATGAATATTAGTGATTACGAACATTTCTATTATTCGTTGTGGACGTGCAAACTAAGCAACAAGGATACTCCGAAATAATTAAATATCATTAGTAGATATAAGTAGAAGAAATTTACAAAACCATTGCATATTTTTTTCTGTGTCATGTGACGGATAAATCATGCCGTGCTAGGAGTTTGAAAGCCTCCCATGCGGGTTCATGGACTCTTTTAGTGTGACCTTTTGTTTGAACTTGCATTATCCAGGTGATTATTGGAATATCAAATTAATTCAGTCACAATAAAAAATAATACAGTTCTCCTTCCACGCCTGATTCGAAATAGATCTGCGGACTATCAGCCACCAATAGAACAATCTTTGAGGAAAGCTCGTATTCCTTATTGCTTCATATCCAAAGGAATTCGCAGCCCTGAGTAAAACACATTTGAATTGGGTAACTCTAAGTTTCGTTGACGCACTTTCTTCTGCTATTGGCTTTAATCGCGTCTTATAAATGTATTGCCGAACTTGGCGGGTGACCAAATCGGAATCAAAGGTTACAATAAAAGTTATTCTACTGGCTAAGTATATGCGAAAATATTGCATGTCATTGAACACATGATATACAACGTCCAAATTATACTTGTGGACAACATTGTTCATTCCACAATTATTGTTCTTTGGATGAGCAATTCACAATGCGTACATACATAGGTATGCATGAAAAGTTGTGAATATCCGAGACCTAAACCACACCTGGGAGCATGATTAGATTTGTGGAAGTGCGTATGTAATTGGACGTATCTACTCAAAAATAAATTACTAGTCGCGTAACGAAAGTAAAATAATGGAATTCTGTCAAATCGTGCGTCATGTCATCAATAGTGGGAGTCATGGGCAAAAATGGCCCCGTCAGTTTCTGATTGAAGGACGGTGTATAATTCAGGACCATGTATACTTTGAATAAACTGATAAGTAGATCGATAAATTTACAGATGAATATGGCTGCGAATTATTCAACCAGCTGCATGCTGCGTAAGCATGGGAAAGGTCAGTTATTCTTTTGTCGATTCGTCCCATAATTACCTTCACCACGAAAAGCGTACATGTAGTTTATAACAGTTATTTGTATGGCAAGGGCGCGAAAAGAGGTACGTCGTGACGAGTGTGAAGCTGCGTCCGTGCCCTACATCCTATCTTCTGCCCTACCCATTGTCAAAAACGCGATTTTTGTGTGTGTCCACAATAATCGCGTTTTCAACAAAAGGTAGTGCAGAAAGAATTATAAAACTATGTCTGCCATTTATAACGGTATTGCGCGATTATCCAAACGAGATCAAAATTATCATATTCTAATAGCGAATAATCATACTTGCTGCCGCGACATCGATGGAAAGTTTCTCTGTACATAGTACATCTAAAGCAATGAAAGAGTACATTGCCTATAATATATTATACTGCGTGTATATGTGACTTTATATACAGTGCCAATAGCCATTCGGGTGGTATAATACTGCCTCATACGTGCACGTTAATGAGTAATGGCCGTTACATCATGCGAAGAAAGACACTTCATCAAATTTCACTTCCAATTTACGCATCACAAATAAGAAAAAAAATCTCTTCCATAATTTTTGACTGGATTGTAAATCTGCATCTGTTTTTGACCGCCTGGATTTCCCTGGGCGCACGATCGCGACCGAGAAACATTCGCCATCAGGAATTATTGGTCAATGCTATGGGCTTGTGATGGTTAGAATATTGTGCTCCAAATTATCCGCAGAATACGAAAACTGCTTTTATCCAAGCAAAAATATTGTTCTCGGTTGTCTAAGCTTTCACAATAAAATGAGACCGCAGACGTACACATAGACCGGTAACAAAACGATGTAGGGTGAGAAATTTGTACATTCTTTTCCAAAATCTTATCCCAGTTTTATTTTGTTCAGTCACAATTCAATTCGTGCATTTTCAATCTCAAAAAAAAAAATTTCAACTACATATGGCTACGGTATGTTAACTTTGAGAAAATGGAAGCAGATAAGTCGGTTGAGCTCGATGGGCCAGCTTTAGAACTTCTCAAAAAATAGTATTCTACTAGTGATAAGTTTGAAGAAAAGAAAAAGAAATGTATTACGAGCGAGAACATAATTTTTTGTTTCAACCCAAGAACTGCTGGAATAATCAATTCTGAAATTCAACCAGATCTAAGTTGCAGAATCGTATCAGTTGAGACAAAAAACATCGAAACCCGTTGTGTTGTGCGAATAACTCAAAAACTACTGGACTGATCAAATCCAAAATTTAATCAGTCCTAAGTTTGGAACAACCGCATCGATTGATATGAGTCAAAAGGAAATCTGTTCATTCACTCTCGAGATTGAGTCAGACAAAAAATTCATCACTCACACACACCCCTAAATCTTCATCTGAAAACGATCGGAGGTGATTCTCTGGACTTTAAAAGGCGGGGTTCTGGTAGAAGCTCAAACTTTCATTTTCGGATTGCTTATAGTAACTTCCTTCTATTGAAGACAGGAAGTTAAAAAAGGAAATGCTGCTTCACTATAAAATTCAAAAATATCAACTTTGGAGGATATCCATAACGTCTCCTGCACCTCTGATGGTGCAATTTTGAATTTCAAATCCCATTAAAAACAACCAATTATATGAATCACATTTTCTGCGTTCTTTGTAAATCCCAGTGGCGTAAGCCTGATCGATTGCAAATCATTAGGCTGAATATTTTGCAAATCCCTGAACGGCAGCTATTTTATAGCTCTCTGTACATGTATTACTCATGAATATATCTCAGCATACATCGACATGTTCTACTACAGCTGCTCGGTTGCTATTATACCTGTGCTATTCATTTGGCCTAGAGTTTTACGAACAATGCCGATTTTCTCAGGAATTTGAAGGAAAGTCTTCTCTTGATTCAATCGTATCTAGACGGACGACGTTTCTAACTGGGTGGATATACTTTTCACTCAAAATATTGCACAAACTGATTTACCTGTATCAGCGTATTTATTCTTGCAATTGGTGCTATGCCCTTCTTTTCTCTGACTAGAAGGTAAATATTTCCACCTTCCGGACAAGTCATCAGCAATTTCGCCACCAATAATTTTCCAACGAAGCCGGTCGCTCCTGTGATCAGTATTCCTCTATCACTCAGCCATTCTGGTATCGACGGTTTGCCAGCCATTTCTGATAAGCTTAACAAGAAATTTAACTTCTGTCAGTACGAGTGTTGGTTACAAGACTAACTCAATCTTGAATTCAGCTGAGAATATAATGACATAACTTTCGAAAAAACAGTATTTCATTTTGAATAATTGAAGAGGTGAAATATTGGACTTCGTAGCCCACGACACATACTCTGAAAACGTGCTAATTTGAGTTGTCAAGAAACTAACATACTAATATGTAAATACAGTGTTGAATGAAAGAAAGTAACAGTAGTATGATAGGATGCAAAGTAGGCAGGGAATCTGCCAAAAGAAATTATGGAATTATTCTAATTCTAAAACAGACGTCAGTAGCCCAGTCCGTTTTTTGATATTGGATTGAACCCCCAAACTCACTGTTGAGCTACTATTAAAGTATAGAGAGTTGCAGGGATTCTGCATAAATAAAAATTTTCAAATTTTCGCAATCCTTTCTGAAGAAATTTCTCGTTTTCAGGTGGGTCTAACGTACATGTAACCCCTGAATAAAAATCGTGAGGAAATCTTGTTTCCGGTACGTTAAAAAAAAACATCAAAAATTTTACTCACAGTTATGAGATGTATCTACATCTACAGCTTAGATTAGTAGATTTCTCTTTATCGTGGTAACAGAACTTGAAATGTCTTCGTGTCGAAATGTACACTAACTTGGGTGACTTTTCTGTGTCTGCAAGATTACGTTTGAAAGCACGAGGATCAGAAGATCAGCAATTCCGTTTACTGCCTGACCAATCACTCGAGTAACCTACGGTGCAACTGGATGTCGTTCTTCGTCCAGAGAATACTTTATAAGCGAGTTTTTATTCTATTCTTTGTGCCGCGTTTGGGTACAGATTAACGTACACTTTACATTGACCAACTCAAGGTTACGTTCTTTCCCGGATGACCATGCTATATTCTATGATTCGTAGGACATACGTAGTATGTGGGGGTAACATGTATACATATGTATGTGTCGACGATTTTTTGAGACAGACATAAAACATGGTAGTATTTCCAAACCCCAAATTGGAGAAGGACGTTGTTCCGTGGTTAACGAGTTAGCCTTATTATTAGCGAGAATGGTGGACGGGATCGGGATCCCGCGAAAGCTGTTTACTCACAGGTGGTATTTTCATTATTCACGTCTATAATATCGCGCTTCAAGCTGGATGTATGACACATACAAAATGTGATCACGAGTCTAAGTATGAGACATTCCATACTATTAACTCGACTAACGTGTGACATTGATCATTGCGGATCTCATTAATGTTTTTGTTTTTATTTACCAGTTAAATTTTTTGTATTCCATACAAATTTTCGCCCCCTGTGATTTTTGACAATTTTTTTCCAATAATAGTGAAACTTTTCACTCCGTTGGTATTTTTCCACATCAAAATGATGTCAGCGATTAATGCTTCGACTCGTCAATATTCATCAGAATTTTCGAAATTGGGATGAGAAAAGAATAGAAGAAAAATTTATGCACTTCCTAAAATGATTCAAAATTATTGTCATCCGACGAAGAATTGCTGAGATTTTTTTTATTCTTTGAATCATCCGAATGTAAAGGACACATCAAGACTACGGTATTCTTATAAGATGCAGTTTTGTGCATGAATGTAAGCATGGTAAAAAAGGTCAAAGATTTCCGAGATTAGACGCAAAATATTCGCCGAGAAGCCCAATAAATGTTAAAAGCAACTGTTTACGACACGTGAATCCGATTTCGTCGAGATAACATTATTTTTCAGCCAGAAGAATCGCATCGACCCACTCTCATCCTCAATTTCATTTCATTGTCAGTCACCAAACGGGGAGTAATGTTGGTCAGTGCGTCAGACTACGAGAATGATATTCAGAAGCATATGTATTCGCGTACGAGGAGTCATAAATCTACTTATAATTAGGGGCTGTATGCTAAGTAGTATTCTTTTTCTGTTTCAGCCTGTATAATACCTATACTGGTATCTAATTCTAAGCTTTCGAATTGAATTGTAACTATATGCTTCTATTACAATATTCACTTTAAAATACAATAAATGAGGTCATGGATCTGATTGAATTATTGTTGTTCAGGTTTGAGGCTAATGTAAACAGAGAATAGCTAATGGCAAGGTAACCAATTTCACCTGATGCATCCATGCACTTGAGGAGGCCTATTCTAAGATCCTAGCAATAAAGGTAAATGATATTTTGCTATTTTCCTATTTTTTTTTTTAATTGCTTTTTAGTTTCCATTGTTTTTCCAAATGGATTCTACGCATTTCCTACAACTTTTTGTCATTAAATTCGAGCCTAGTGTTATGCAATATCAAGCTTTCGTCTTTGACTTTCACAATGAAAAAAATTGCGTTCGCTAGATAGTTGACTTCCAGCTGGATATTTGCATTCCAAATTAGTTCACGTGACCCCTATACTTTTTCGCAAATTTACTCAGAATTGTATAATTTCATACAGATGTCGAAATACTTGCTGTGTTTTGTGTCCGCGGCATGTTTTGCGTTGATTGGTCAATCCTGCCATGTGTATATAATCAATTCGTTACGAATTTACAATGAATCGACATAGATCCTGTAGTTGCAATGAGTTGCATCAAAATTCAAGTAGCCAAAGACGCGATTTTGTTTATCTCTTGTTCCAAATCAAATCTGCTCCGCAATATGTTTTTATTACCATTTTCCTGTGTCTGAGAATCTAAAGTTATACACATTTTTATTCGAATACACCTCCGTGGAGTTGTTGTGACGTTTCTCGTTTATTTTATTCAAAAACAAAATCAAGGACAACGCCTTTTTATGAAAATTCGATGTTTTCATTTTTCCTAAATCATATCAAACGGCAGCCGCAGCTCATGGACTGCTAAAATATGCCGCTTTCCCAATAAATTGTATCTGTCTCTGGAATAATCAGAAATATTTCAAATAATTAAAAAGATTTCAGTCTAGTAAGAGGAAAATCTGCAGTTTGACCCGATCTGACGAGCGGAAATGGGCTTCGGCACTGTTAATGAAAATGTGTCGAAAACGAAGGGGAGGTTTTACATTCGCGAATAAATGCAAGACAATTGAATATGAGAGTATGAAATAATAGACAACGAATCCTGACTATTCGTGTCTAAATTGACTGCGTGAGTTATTCTACTGTTGGTGTTTCTGAGGAAGACGAAAGTAGTGAGGCATGACGATATAATAGAATCGCTACAATATTGACGAGAACGTCGTGAGTAGATAGTTTCTGACTAGGACACTCTCCAGATCCTCCGTGTCGTAGTTTTCGGCGTCCGGTAATTCGGTAATTTGTGCAATTATTTGTTTGCCGAAAATCGGACAAACAATTGCCGGATTAGTATGCCATATTATATGCTTATTCTTTATTATGCTGCACCTTCCTCTTATATTTTGATACCTTAAATAAAGAGTCGCAGGGAGGGAATAGAGGAAGATAACGGAGCAAATTATTACTGGTATATCTGGGAATTTATTGTTGCAGCATCGATATAATATTACTCATTGTCGAAATTATGTAGAATCTGTAATTATTTCTTGAAAATGAATGTGTCGTAAATATCTCGAATGATCGAGTTTCTTCATTTGCCTCCTGGCGTACAGTTTTGCGAGTTCGGAGTATTTCTATGAAGTATTTGGTCGATATAACCCCCGTCCAAACACTTCGACGCCACGTAGGCCACTGACCCCGCGACAGGTGCACCTACTCTAGGTCAGTGTTCCTCGCCAGGCTACTTGTGCCAGCGGAGTGCGAAATGGTATCGCCATCTCGCGATCGAACTGACGGAACTACTTTCGCCGCAACATATGTACGCCTTATCGTATGAAATCTTGAGTTCAAATTCACAGGTATGGAATGCCAGTTGCACTCAGTAGGGCGTACAGATGATTGCGACAAAAATAGTTCGTCAATTCGATCGCGAGATGACGATACCATTTCGCATCCTATTGACACGACTAGCTTACAATTAGTGAAGAGCACTGGCCTAGGGTAGGGACAACCTCTTTGGATAGGGGCACCGCTCATGGGGTCAGTGGCCTCCGTGTCTCAAAAGGTTCGGATGGAGTGTTTGACCTATGTAAAGTTGGCCCGTGAGTTTATTATTTTTCGAATTTTTATATACCAAACAATTGCTCCTTAATTGCTTTTAATTGCTCTATTAATTCCGTTAATTGGTCCAATCTAGTTTTTGAGAAAAATGAGAAAAACAAAATTCAATTTTTCTATGTTAAAGTAGCCTAAACTTTAACTCTATGGTTCTCTATGTCCCGACTCTATCTTGACTCTATGACCCGACTCGACCTTTTCGCCCCGTCGATTAGTATACATATTATACCAGAGCCTGAAGTCTTTAGCATCACAGATTAGTATCAATGCAAGTTTTACACCCACACCATTCGTGTCACGCCGACACATTTTCTGCTATTTTCTTGAAACCTATCGCGGAGCAATCAGGAGTAAGGGTAGAGCGATTAAGAGCAATTGAGGAACAATTGTCCGGTGTACCACCAATCGCCGAAATATGTTCCGTTTAGGTGGGTCTCAATTGTGAAATGGCCTACTTTCCAACTTTTTATTTCCGGCGAACACGTTTCTTGTTTTCTCATTAAAAATTGTGACTAAATAATTTCACCCCACGGTAGAGCAATTACGAGAAATGAAGGAGCAAGTATTTGGTATATCATAGGTCGTCGAATACCCATCCGTTTGGTCGAAACATAGAGTTAAAGTTTAGGCTACTTTAACATAGAAAAATCGAATTTTGTTTTTCTCATTTTTCCCCACAACTCGGAATTAATAAAGCAATTAAAAGCAATTAAGGAGCAATTGTTTGGTATATGAAAATCGAAAAATAATAAACTTACGGGCCAACTTCACATAGGTTAAATAGTTAACACAGACTTTATTTAACTTGAAAACTATCAGACTCGAGAATTTTTGAAATAATCTTTCCTAGAAAATGTGCCTCGGTCAAACTGAATCACTCTGCAGAAATAAATATACAGGATATTTTCAGGGTGTTTAAATAAATATATAGCAAACTCTAGGAAACCTACCACGCAAATATCATGTAGTTTTCGTACGACTGAATTACTTGCCACCGACTAAAAAGGACCGCAAATCGCAAATAAGCACGGAAAAAAAAATGCGTCAAATTAATCATTAAATTCCAAGTTTTCATTTTCGTGATAGAATAATAATTTGGAGCCGCAATTCAGAATAATTAAATCATATAAATTGTTCTTAATTGAGTAGATTTATCCATTTATTATTCATTGTATTAATAATATAGATTACAATTGATCGTGTATTTTTCTGTATGTAGAAATACATATAAAGTTCCCCACTCGACACTACATTATGTATGTACTACCAGTACTTGATAATAATTAATTAATTAATTAATTAAATGCCATTGGCTAATACTTTGGAGATTCAATAACCATAACCATAAGAATGAAGATTCTTTCCAGATCAATATCAAAATGATTTTATACTCTGGAATAATACATTACTTCAAAGCGTCGCAGTCAAGAGCTGTACTATTCACAAGTGTGTAATATTCAAACAGGAACTTAATAATTCTAAATGTAATGTGAAAGTTTTCATTATGTTCAAAAAGCTGATATTACATATTGCACTTTTCACTTTAATCTGTTTGTTTTCAGTATTTGACCAATGAAACTTACAGTGCTAAAACTCTAGTTTTCGATTTTTACCATTTATCAAAATAGCTTAATATAATATCTCTATACATCATAGCTTAAAATAATGGAATATATAGAGAGATTACCCCTCTTTAGTTGTCCACCTCAACCAGTTTACCCTAACATTAATATCAAACTGCTCACATTAACGCTCATACTACTTCCCCCATCAAATTCGCATGTTGTTATCCCAATGATAATATTCTTATTCTATGATGTATTGTAGGTATTCAATATCATTCGACTCTCTACAGTATGCTGAAGAGCATATACGCCAGAGGCACGACCCATCCAGTTCGTGACCAAGTTGTTGCTAACAGGATCTTAACAATCCACCAAACCAGGCTCAACAATCCAGCTTGCAGGGCCAAGTGTGCAACCATCAATCTGAAAGAAGAAAACAATGTAGTTTTTCAACTGATTTCCAAAGGATAAACCAATATGCAGAGCTTACAATGTTAAAAGTATTATTTTATAACAAAAACTTAAAGTACAGAAATATTTCCTAAATCTAGGACTTATTAACTCACATTTTATCTTTTGAGCGAGCCTTGTCTAATCCTTTTGGACTTTCTTTGCTGAGATATGTTCTAACTCCTTGTGTTAGATCAACGAAGTATTCTGGCCATTTTAAAGACCTGATGTCTAGTGCAAATTTATCCTTATCAACTGATGACAAAGTTTCATTCAACTCAAGTAGACGAGAATTGCTGAACTTCCATTCGGTAAATATAAATTTCTCCAGAAGACCCAAAGATTTGTTCACATTTGTGTGTAAGCGCACCAGACTGTAAACCATTATTGCATAAAGTAATGTCAGTTCCTTTCCTGCTCACGTATCTCGTGTTTGTTACTCATTAACATCTTATTACACAATGCTGTAATGATCTCATGAATAAATGATATGCTAGCAATTGAAGATTATGAAACAATGTATCTCACTCTGTACTACATTCGACATGAACGTTCTCTTGTAAAGCTTGATAAAGTTTCTTTTAAGAGTAGTTAGTTGGTATGAAAATGAACTTACATCGGCCGTCCCCCACCTAAACGGGTAACTGTATCAAGAATATAAGCTGGGATCATGTGTACAAAGATCGCAGATATTCTGAACAAGAACAGCGATGGAAGGAACTTAAGATGTGGGTACCAGACGGCACTGCGCAGCGGATACATATGCAGGTAGTTGTTGATTTGATCCTGAACTATTTCCCACCGGAATGGATTGCAGGTGCTTGATGTACAATGATAAACTTTAACGCCAGACTCGCTGAAATACAAAAAGATTTTCAACCTTGTTACATAAAGTGATTAAAATCATGTTCCTTTTTTTTGCTAAATGGTCATTTATATTCCATATTAAGCAAGGAATCAACAATTCACAGTTTACCAGTCACAATACCACTCACCGTTCACGATCCACGTTGTATGCAGCTACGATAAGACTGTTCACCACTATATCAACAGGAATGTAATCATAAACCAGAGATGTTGCGACGGGCAGACGTCTAAGTACGCCTTTGCTTGCGCCCATCAGAAAGCCTTGAGGACCATTTTTGGAGATGGTCCATCCCGGCACTGGCTCTTTCCACGCAGCAGTTACTATAATGTTATAAGAAACCAGGGTCCATTAAATTACCAAGTCAAATCCGTGATAATCAGATTTCAATAATTTGATGTAAATAAATTGTCTCAATCAGTGCGAACTGAACTTCGAATACACAATGAACTGTTTTCAAAGACGTCAGATGTCTCCCATTAGCAACCAAATTTATGCACAGATATAAGCATATGCATTTGAGCAAGATTAATGCCGACTCACTCATAGAGGGTCTGACGATAGCCGCACGTATTGAACCATTAACGACTTCGTGTTCTGCCAAATGTTTCGTAAATGTGTATGTGTTCGGATGGTTTCCTAAAATTCCAGGGGTCGCAAGATCCAGTTCTTTGTCATCCAAGTCTTTGACTAACTTGAGTATTTCCTCAACTTCAGCAGGTGCGGGATAAACCTTTTCGACTGGTTCACTTAGAGCTGCATTCACATACGCACTGGACACGTGCACAAGTGCCTAAATACCAGATATTCGCAGAAATAAATATTCCGCAGCTTATTTCAATTACCGCATAGTCAGCTGATATGTAAGAAGTCTTTTCTACTTTCAGTTTTCGGCCCTCAAAGTTCCAAAACCAGACAAGGACAAGAAAAGAGCTGACAAATTCGTTTCTTTGTTTGAATAATTATCAGCAATTAGTATGTTTTACCTTTAACAGGCTTAGATATCTGCATAAGGTTGCATACTTTTGTTTAATGATGCTTTATATCTCATATCCTTTGAAGTTAAAATATCTGTATTCAGATTACTAATCACCAGTACCATGTGAAGGCCTCGTTTCAATGCTTATAAAACATCATTTGAAGTGAAATCAATATGAAACAAAACTACTCATATTTTGTAGCAAAGATGAGAATAAAAACGATGTGATTCTGACAAATGATTGAAAAAACTGACGAATTATTCAAAACGTTTGACTTAAGTAGATTGCTATAGAATTGAAATTCAAATTGGGAATTAGAGAGAAATTGCGTCACAAACTGGCGTTAGCAGAACTAAATAGATATTAATTTGCTGTACATGAAAATATCCGTGCAAGGAAACATTGCATTTGGTGTTCGATACGAGGTAGCTAAGAAGTGCCCTTGGCGACATGAGATGCTATTATCAGTGGTACCACGAATATAGTGAATATTAGACCTATGAAATGTTGTTCACCTTGAGATCTTGGATTTCTTTACAAAGTTGTACAACTCGTCGAGTTCCCAATAAATTAATATTGACCGTTGGTCTCATGGTTTCTTCAAAGTCCAACGTCGCAGCTGAGTGAACAACAATTTGAACATTGTTGATCAGAGTTTGCCTATCTCTTGAACTCAGTCCCAAACCTTCTTCGCTAACATCTCCAGCAACCCCGATCAACTTATGGAGTGAATCTGAATGACCTTGTTCCTTGAGTGTTTCAAAGATCTTGAAAACGGCAGAGAAAAACAAATTTTGTATTTATTGAGCCGTTTTTTTCTTTTTTTTTTTCGTTTTGATAGCACGAAAACAATAACTTAAAGCATATAAACTACTAATAACCTGTTACCAGCCTTTTTACACGCTTGTATAAATACTTGTTATGTCTACTAAGTGTGCAAATGTTTTTATAAAAAAGATTCGTGCAGAAATATGCACGTCCTTCCACGTAAGAGGGTAAAAACTTGAACATGGTCTAAACGAAAAAGCAGACGCGACATTGTTCATATTATGTATACATTAGGCGCGACTGCTAGTGTGGGTATAACTGGTTTTAATGAGGCGTAAGGAATAAAACTGAAGACCGGATTCAGATGAAATGATATTGGAATGATCTGGAATATAGTATTTTGTTATAAATTATTTTAAAGGTAATGAAATACGTACCGCATTTTTGGTTAGCTCTTCTAACCTCTCCTCAATCTGCTTACCCTTCTTGGGTCTCAGTAGCAGATAAATATTTTTTATGTCCGGACAAGATCGGAGCAATTTTTCTATCAGGCAAATACCGAGGAACCCTGTACCGCCAGTAATAAACAACGTTTTACCGCGATAAAACTCTACGACCGGTGAAGAAGCCATGGTTCTGATTTCAACGTCTTTTAAAACACCTTTAAGACTTAAAACGACAGATCTTAACAGATGAGGAGTCGCGGAGGAACAGATAAACTGAATAAGGTATAACTGAGATTGCCAGAAAATAAGTAAACGGTGTCCTCGGGCGCAAAACGCATTAACATAACGTTACGTTCCGTCCTCGTCACTCACTATCCAGTAACAACGCACTAATGTAGCTGAGAATCAAGATTTCTGTCTGGCGCCGATGGCGGGGCGCACCAATACGCCATAAGAATAATGAAGATGGGGCATAGAAACCGGCGTTTCGGGACACGTATGGAAGTGTAGGCAACTTGTGTGGTGATATGTATCGGAAGTTGCGGTTAGAGCAGGCGCTTAGTGACGCAAAGAATCTTAACAAGAATTTTACATTTCAAATACATAATAACTTACTGTGAAGCAGGTAGATAACTAAGTGGTATTTAGAAGACTAACAAGATTGGTTGAAAGAGGTTGAAGTCCAATTTTCCAATGAGTCCAGTTTTAGATAACTTAGAATTTAATTATTGAGTTCAAAAATTAGTCCGTTTCTATGATATTGAATATTTTTTGGGAGTTGAATTTTATTTAACTGCAAATTATAGGAATTAGAAAAATAGACGCGATATGCATTTTTTTATAATAGGTGTGATAATCGATCTACTGGGTCGAATCAAACCGTATACAGAATTGGAATCTGTGATCGCCAATTTGAGGTTGCAGGAAATTCGGATTCGGATTGTTAAATTGCAGGATTAAACCATTATCCAATTACATTCAAGATAAAACTACGTACACACCTGTATGAATATGCAATATAGGTATAACCCTCAGATGGGAAAGTTATAAGAAACTTATTTGCACGAGAAATTACGTCGAGTACCATACAATTATGACCGGAGATTCATTCAGTTGTATTTAGGTATATCACAGCAATTGACAATCTTATTATACGGGATACGTGCAGTAGTCAATTTTCAAACTTGAAATTCCGCGCGTTTTACGATATGTTGCGGAAATATTAGACATTGAACAAAAGTAAAAGGAGAATTCATATCATTATTATTGTGGCTTGGGTGGTTGATATGTACTAGGGAAGGTCGTACGAATTACACCAAGGTGATTTGGCTCGTATTTGACTATTTATTAATTGAGGTGATTATTTCAGTTTGACGAGGTCAAATCCCGTTCTTGAAAGAAAGATTACTTCCATCGTCTCTACACAGTGGACAAAGTCTCGTGATGACCTCCTCTTTTCAAGTACGTAAGATAGTGATATAGTCTTCCAATACTACGTCATGTGAGGATCTAAAAATTTATCACCAATTTATCACCGATCACGTTTAGTGACACATTAAAAGTTCTACTGTCGTCTCAGCGGCTGTAGAGGTGCTCGAAGTATACAATAGATTATTTGTAGTTATAGATAGACTCGCTTTTTTCAGGTATACATAAAAGATAAAAATATGTTTTAAGAATTTACTTGCTTTTCAACATCTGTTCCAAAACTAATAAATTCCACATGACAAATGATTTATTTCCATATGTGTTATTTCATCATGTCGGGATGAATTGGAATTTTTTTGAGTGTTGTTTCTTTATTTAACATTGACCAACAATAAATCACGTGATGATTGATGACTGATCATTATAACTAATTTCTTTATGATCACCGAGACTATTATAATGAGTGGAACGATGTTGAGTGGGTATATAAGTCTCATAACACTATAATCAGAAATTAAGCTCTGCTAATTAGGCTTTTTAGTTTCGAATATAGTACTTATTTTGTAACGATCAAATCATATTTTTTTGTCCAATTCAGTAACGCAACAGAAACAAGCTTGTTGCTTGTTTCTATCAGTAATGTTGGCTGAAAAGTGTTCTCAAATTTTCTTCAAAATTAATCGTAGTGTACTGTCGAAGAAGAGGAGTTTCAACGCTATTACATAGGTACGGAACGAAATAATGAAAATAAACGTCAGTGGCATCGTCAAGAAATCTTACTCAATGCTGCGAGTTCTAAGTGTATGGTAAACAGCAAAAATGATAAAGATAATTATACAGAGAAAAAAGCATGCGCACTTGAATAAATCATGAGTTTTACTAGCAACCGTATTTTTTCGAAATTCACGGCGAAACTAGTGAATTTTCAGAAACAACTTTCACACAAAAGTTGTAGTACTCGTTCGAGTTCACTATTCATACTTTATACATTATTGCCATAAAGATAGTCGTTTTAAAAAAAAAAATAGAATTTCCTTTTTTGCTGAATTTGTGTCTTTTCACGCGGTTCTTCAGTATTCAGAGATCTCGAGTTCCGGTATGAACCTTCGAATGGATTTCCATGGAACCATCTGTATAGAGAATCAAAATTGCTTAATCGCTTCACCTTGGACTCCCGTAGAAGTTATTCTATTTTCGCAACTTCATACTATTTGATCGGATCTCAGACCTAGGAGGAAGGCCCCGTCATCATTGTTAGAGGTAAAAATGAAAAAATAAATAAACGAACACCGATATCTGCATACACTAGTGTACAAATACAAAATACACCATTGGCAAGGAAATTACGAATGTTGTTCAATCAGGTAAGCGCAGGTTTCAAGAGTCCTGTATAACATTTGTGCACGTCAGATAAATTGTATATTTACATAGTACATATGATTTCACAATGTCATTATAGTGTCTGTGTTTTTATTTATAGGAAAAAATTGCTTTCCTAATCACGATGACCTTTTTTCTCAAAGGTATGTGCCAGATATCAATAAACCTTTACGTTAGATAAGAATTTTTCTAGGGTTGAAAAAAAAATGTACACTTCACTTCAGTATACTAAATCGACGACTGCAGTCTACCTCAATGATGATTAGTAGTGAAAGCACTAGAATCAGTAATACCTTGCTGGAAATGGAAACATACGAGTGCAAAAACGACTTTTGGACCTAACTAACTAAACCCAAATTAAAAACAGCAGCAGACTGCCAGCAATGAATGCAGCAACCCAAAAGGAGTATCCGAAAAGTAAACCAATTCCCCAAATAATAAAGAAACTAAGCACTGGGGTAACCCTGGCGGTTATTTTCAACCTGAAACACAAACAAAAGTTATTTAATGCATATTTCGATGATCATAATATGTGTCAAGCACTCGTTGATTGCTTCCGGTGCAAAGTTCGTTATTAATAATTTCACAATTTTACTACCGGGCCCTTCGGAAAGACCTTAGGAATAATCGAGTTCTCTAGGCCGTATTATGAAATTTAGAAATATTGGTAAACAAATATATCAGTTTTTTACTTAGATACAACTAGGTGATAACCGTTGAGAAATCGGAAACCACATGAAGGCTGCAAATATTAACCAGTTTTTATTCGCGCCTGCAGCTCAATTATTAATGTAAAACCCTCGGACGGCTAGAGCCTAATGTGAATAGAACGTAAAAAGCAGCCATAATCACTTATTGTTACCTTCGCATCTCGCGACGAGCCCTTTCCGTTGTTTTTTGCGGTTCTTTATGGAAATACTGACGCATTCCGACCACGCATCCCTCAAGATAGTCATCCCAGTCTACGAGCTTAGAATCGAAGGGATAAGCGATTCGTTCTTCTTCTGGCAAGATAGAAGCAAGCGCTGATACTTTTGCCGTATCGAAGGGCCACTCTCGCTTCGTGAAGTAACACGTGTACTTGCAGCCTCTAGCATATTTTCTCTGCATCGCGTATAGCCTGCGTAAGAAACGAAGAAGAAGGGATTTTTATTGCCACAGGTTTTTGGTCTATGGGTAATTCTTTGTGAGGGTGATCCAAGAACATTGGGTAACAAGACGAGTAAAAGAAATTAGGTGAAAGTTGAACACATTTAGAAGTCGCCCCAAGCCTGATTCATTCTTACTTCATGTTAGTAAAGATCATCAAAATTTAACATCTATGTTTCATGTATCATGCGTTGTTTCCTATGATAGTTACTCAAAAACTTTGTAAATTCCATGTAGTATAATTTCGAAAAATGATCAACGTATCGTTAAAATCCACTGCTAATTAGAATTTCTCCGACAATGATACGCTTTGAGATGAGCTTCGGAAAATTACACTTCAGGATTTCACATGTGTATACGCGATACTTACGAAGGTTCTTTCCCGCGAAGTATTACAACATCGACGAAGAACGCAGGGATTATTTGAAAGAGCCAGAGAACTACGAAGTTCCTGAATTCGCTCAGTCTTGTTTTCGCTTGTGGATACCACAGCACTTCTTTGCAGGGATAATCCTGGGCTGCTTTGACAACAGCTTTACAGTATCTATCCCAGGTCACGGGATTCTCGATACCGGATGTGCAGTGGTAGACATGCAGTGTTTCCGGATCGCGAACCGCTTGCAGGGCGGAAGTCAGAATCACAGATACAACCATATCGGCCGGGATGACATCGGTCACAGCGTCTGGTCGTGATGGGACTCTAGCAGAATAATTTTCAGCTATGTTAACATACATATGGACTCTTTCCGCTATGTCCGAAAAGAATTTTTTTAAATACAGTTTCATCACAGCAGCCACTGATCTTTCTAAGTACAACCAGAAAAAAGTCAAGTTGTAGCAACTCAAGACTCAAATAAGCTGCTACTTGGATTTTACATTTTTTTATCTCAAATCGTTCAGAAAACAAATCTTTGCAGATGAACAGACTTTTTAATACTTCAGTAAGTAAGTAGTACTATCTCTCTAAATTTCTTAGAGTGGAACTTGAGCCACTCCGTAACGATAGACTCAAGTTCCACTCCAAAAAATTTAGAGAGATCGTATGTACTACATATTCGAGTAATTATGAAATTGAAAAGCTTTATTCTTGCCTTTTCCTCAACATTATAGAACCAAAATCAGCATTAGTACCAAAAACTTGGTGGTTTCTATTTTTTTAAATCTTTTGACGTGAAAAGTCACTCTCGAATTGTGAAAATTGTACAACTTTTAATACCACTCCAAAAAAGAACGATATATCACTCTTCTTTCTTCGCTCATGTAAAGAATGGTACGATTTTAACTCCGCAAAATTCAGATAGTTAAACAGTCTGACCAATTAGAAACAAAAATTCAAAATTCAAAGCAGCGGTTGATTTTAGCCCTTGCAAGAACTGATAGTACCTTGACTACATCCATAACTATGAGATACGATGAGTCGAGAATCCCAACTTTCACCTAATCATACATCGGAAGATTAGTGATAGGTACTGTGATCAAAACAGATCATTAGAAAATTCTCTTCCCAAACATCGAGTCTTCAAATATAGGCCATTCCGAAAAGGGTAGATTAGAAGTCCTGAATATCATCATCATCATGCTTTTTCTCTTACGTTCTAAATATACCCTTGTTGACTCCAGCTATAAATCCGCATGCCCCGTTGTTCACGTTATCTACCCAGCCTCTCTTCGGGATCCTCCAAGTGTTGAGGACAATGCTGGGCCTGACAATGCTGAGCGCGACATGTCCGCGTTCTTTTGCTAATAAAGCTTCGGCCATTTGTTTAGTAAAGGTGTAAGTGTTCGGATGATCTCCGATTAGCTCTGCAGTTCTTCGTTCAAGTTCTTCTGCCGATAGATTTTTTGCCTAAATCGAGAGGGAAATTGTACAACGTTGTATAATCAGAATCGGTAGACTGTCGAACGTCGCGATTTATAAAAATGCATGCATGGACTTGTGACTCTCGGCTCGTTTCTCGCTTAAGCAAAAGAAGAACGTAGTACTTTTATTTGTTATTGACATTGCATTTCGTTGCCTTTAAATAAATTTCAAGTGAACACGGTGCTAAAGTCGCAATGACCTATAGTGACGTTGTCAACCTTTGAGGAGACACTCAATCAACATATCAGAGGCTGACTCCAATGGATTGTGAATTACTTCAAGAATGCTAACAATTACTAAATAACAAATTACGTTGCGTAACGAAAGCAAATTTATTCTTCACTGACACGTAGATCCTGCCCTTGAAATTTCCTTGAAATGACGTTATGGTACTTTTGATATTTCCAGCTAGCTCAGTTCCTCTTATCATCTGAAGTAAACCTACCATTTCCATGAACTCCACCGGATCGCAGGGGGTCGGGTACAATTTTTCTTCGACGATGGTGTGTCTGACAGTGCAGTTAGCGTAGGCGGTAGACACGTAGACCATAGCCTTGCAATTAGTCATTTTTTTAGCGAGGTCCAAGACTTGCCTTGAACCCTCGAGATTAATCCTGATTGCCATATCAAGTCGAGCTGCAAACGAGATAAAAGCAGCCGCATGGAAGACCAGGGTACATTGAGAAACCAGAAGGTCTCGATCGCTCGCAGATATTCCGAGTCCATTTTCGCCAACATCTCCCTCGACTACATGCACCAGATCTAGTCTGTCGGGCTGGACATCTGTGAACAACTAAATTTCACGCGTTATTCATCTGAATTATGCAATAGCTCAACTATCTTCGGCCCTTAATTTGCATTTTTCATCCAGGTATTGAAACCTCCGTCTGTAATCCGGGCGTTTAAAAACAAAACCCTTCGCCCTTGAATCGAACGGATCGGATATTACATTTGAAGGTTGAATGAGTCCGGCATTTGGACTGACCTCGACCTTGCATACGTGGATGATGAAAATTCTCACGAGTATAATGGTACCAGGAGTCACCGTCTCAGGATTGACTTTGATCCGTCGTATAGCGACCCTAATTATTACTATGTCAAGGCTAAGCGAACGTTCTAATAGGGTTTCTTCTAATTAAAAATTGAAAACGATCGACAACCGTATAATTTTGTATTGCCTGGACTCGAAACATTCATTAGGCAGACTCTGTCATATGTCGAGTGTGTTGTAATACCTTTGGTTTCTCTTTCTGTACGTTTAATTAATGCAATAAATGCAGTGAGACCATTTACAGGTCGTATATCGTACAGCAGAAATAGTTTGTCGCAAGCGAGTTATGCTCTCGCCGATTAGTTATGCAACTGTAATAACAAATGTACGTATACATACATATGCTGCATAAGGACTCTGCGAAATCTGATTTTAATTTACTCAGTTTAGTCTTTCTCGGTATTATATATTTTCAAATTATTATTAGGTGTACTCATTTACCACAATTCAAGCTTAAAACTGACGTAATATTCGAAGAATTCAATTTTCCTGCAACCGTACAGCTGAAAGGTTCGTTCAAATATTTGAGCTAATATTTGTGTAAAATCATGATAACTGTGGACTTAGTAAAGATTGGTTATTCCCTCGAGCCCAGAATTAACATTTATTTGCATTTCAGCTCCCACCTCAATTAGGCTACCTAGATTCTTTACGGCTATCGCCGCAGTACGCGTTGCGCGAATATAATCATACAATAGCGAATGAATTAATAAAAATCTGTGAAATTTCAAGCCTCCTGTGAATTTAAACGGGAATGACGCACAACCTGAAGTCGGTACTGTCGGTTTTATCACATCCGTTACAGAGTCGTTCAACCTTTATGTCACGCATGTGGACGAAGCAGCCTAGAGGACTAATGAAATGCTTTCTAATGTTAATCTATACCTATACGTAAATCGTGCGGAAGAAAATTTCACTCCAAGCCAGTATAATATATGCCTCGTCGTATTAACGTGGTATAGTCGAAATTTGATGCAGGACACAAGCCAAAAGAGGTTCGAAATTATGTAAGGTGATTCGTGGAACACAAACGAGTCGCGAAGGAGAGAGTTGGCAATTTTTAAACTACAAACATACACTAGGGAGGATTTTAAGAGAATGTACTGTATACGAAAACAAGAAATTTTTTTGATTTCTCAACTCTTTTTTATCGCGTTTTACTAAAAGACTTTTATCTCCGTGCTATATTACCTCATATAATTCTTAATACCACTAAAATATAAAGACCAACGTCCGTGTAACCCTGAGCTCTTCACATCGTTCGAACATATATGTCATTTCATAGAAGGTCATGTACTTTCATAAGAGAACCACCTACTCGCCAGTCCAGCTTCTGTTCTATGGTATTGACTACTAATGGAAACTGGGTGCTATAATTCAGTCAAGGAATGAATAACGCCAGGTTAACTACAGAAGGTCTCTGAAAATTGTACTTTGGAACGAGGCAGTCTGCCAAACTGTGATCTCCGCGATACTAACGCACACATTGGCGTCAAGTCGATGGTGGGGTACGACGGTAAGACTCTGAACAGAAAGTCATGCAACAAACCACAGTCCTCGATAAAAGTTGCATAGTTATTCGAACAGCCGGATAAACGAGAAGGAAGGTATATCGCAACAACCAACAGGTGACCATGGCAATGACTTTAGGTATATAAAAATAAAATTCAACTTTCAAATTGTCTCGGTGGAAAAAACTTACCGGTGATGAAAAAATCTCCTTGACACGCTCCTGAGGGTCGGTACCACGCCGTTTACGGACCAGTAGGTAAATCTTTTCCGGCGGTAATTCAGCGCGCAAAATACGCTCCAGAAGTACACCACCCACGAAACCGGTAGCACCGGTCAAAAAGATGGTACTTTTTGATATTAGCTCCTTTAAAGAAGCAGGCTGCATATCGAAGCACAGGTGTACACTACGACCTTAAAGCCTTTCTGCCACTTACTAGTATAAGTTGAGCTGGTAACGGCGTTGAAAGTGATTCTCTATACCGATCCCTCACCGCGACATTGTGACACGTTATCGAATACACCGACGTCAGCAAATTCCAATACACTCCAATCCATCAGCGTTCGCGCGAATTATTGTTTGCGAGAATCTAGAACGATTTACCACTGTCTGGTAAAGCCAGAAGTTGCCAAATCGGCACTGAAATTCTCGGTTCCTTATTAAACCAGAAAAGCTATACTCCACGCTTGGGTTTCCCCGAGGCTCGTAACTGTACATATATACACCCATATAGGATATATATATATATATATTGTATATCTCTCACTATATGGAAGTCTTGACTTTCGGCTTTGACCCACGGAAATGGTGCCTCGGAGTTCCACCAACGGTTTTAACACCATTCCACACTCCTGCTCCTGCACGAAAGACTATTCATTTGAATAGACGAGGAAAGGCTCTTCCTGGGAAAGACATCCGCGTGTTAGGAACAGTAGATAATTATCCAAGAAGAGAATTGCGTTTAAAGATTAAGAGAGCCTTGAGGATCGTTCACATACTTGTTTCACTACACGTCTACCACAGTTCTTACTTTTACCACCTCGAATCGGGTGTACGTACCTAATTTAGGACGCGGAACTCTCGGGCCGACTAGCTCATTCAGTAAAACGTTGTCTGAGAAAGGAAAGGAAAAAAATTTGCAGCTGCTTCATGCGGCAAATTAACAACCATAATTTTATGCAAAATAATTTCTCACCGAAACTACAAAATTATACATAGGTCTGTAGTCGCTCACTCACTTTCCTTCCTAAAAGTACCTTCACCTTTACATATGGCGCCAATGTCCTGATGAACTTCGAAGACTAATTCCTTGCAAAGATATGAGAAGTAGATAATTTTATTTTTTCGTATAAAAAAAGAGTTTACACGGAAGAAAATAGTCCATATGATGTCTACTGGCATTTGATGATCGGGCTGGGAATGGTAAAATCTTGATCGTCACCGCGGCTATCATACTTGATGCGAAATTGAGTAAAGTTTTTATTTAACATTCCCAAAACTCAATGTGTTGAAAGAAATACAGAAAGAGGGGCAGAATCGTATTGACAAGGCATTAAGCGGTAGGAGATTTTTTTCGTGCCGGTTGCAGCAGGGGGATATCGAAGTACAGGAGGAAGTGATACCGTAGTTCACAGTCTGGAATTAATAATGCGATCAGTCCTCTTATAACTGCACTTGTATTTAGAGGCTGGATCGAAAACATCCGGTCCTGGATCTGATCGCTACAGTTCTTCTTTTTCTTGGAATTAAATAAAGGATACGTTCACAAACGGTGGTAAGTCCATCATTCGACAAAAATTAAGCAGAAAATAGTGCGTAAGGTCAAATACGGTATTTCCATAGCGCCAAACCCCAGAAAATAATGAGAAATTGTAGCTTATCGTTTTACTTCTTATTAATACTTTAGGAATGATGGAAGGTCCTTCTCATATATGTGTGGCGTCAAAATGCGAAGGAATATAAAATCAGCGTAGTATCTGTCGCTGACCGGATAAAAATAAAATAATTTTTTGTAAGCATTCGTAACGTTAATGTACCGTGAAAATTTTAATCGATTTCGTCAATCACGTTATTAATAAAATGAGAAATGGGAATGAGGTAGTTTCGGTCGGTAAAGAAGGACTAGTGCATCGATTTAAAAATCGTTCCGCTTTTTTCGATAATCCCAAGATATCGTAAAAAAAAACACGAAGACGTCTATCGCCTACCGATCAATGGGATATTTTCACATTTGAATAAATAGTCTTGATTCTCTTCTTCTTTTCGACAATCAAAAGACTCTATACTCGAATTTGATTATTAGAATCTCCATATCGCATAAAAACTCTTTCCAAATCTAAGAAGGGCGCGTTTTTATGCCTAAAACAAACTTTTCGAAATCTGTTTACCTGCTTGTCCTCGTTAATTATAATTTCATGATAACACACTAACGTTATTAACACAGCTGTGACCATAGTGGCTTGTCTCCGTCATTCGGCACAAGTTCATTCGAAACTAAAAATTTGACATAAATGTTTCGAAAAAGAATTTTGATCGTTCAACTAAGCGTAGCCTTGCATATCAAAATCGGTTCGTCGTACTCGAAAGTACAACATAGTCCCATCATTGACCGACAGATATTGTTATCGACATTTTACTATCAATTGAATTTCATCGAAGCTCGTAGTGCCTTGACCCAAGTGAACTTTTCGAACCAAACTACATGTCTTCGAGTCATTTACTATTTTCAAGTCATGTTAGCCGATAGGCTTGCATGTTACCCCAGAGACCTGTAATTGGATATAAATCATTGTACCGGAAGTAGCTGATATTTACTTTCATCTAATAAACTGTCGTAATATTAGGCCGTGTGTATATTGTTCAATATGACGTATCCGACCCGAGGCTACATGCTTAACACTCTCCCTACGTGTACAACTACTAGGATGAAGGCTGTGTGAACTGTTCGAAAGACTTTCGCCTTCTGACTAGCTATAAGAGTTCGCCATGCCAGACGTCCGGTTGTAATACAAATCATAATTCAACTTAAATGCGTTAGATTTTTTTATTTATTCGCGAAGGATTCTATTTGTCAATAACAATCAAAGGCATTATTGCTGCTGTTATTAAAAAATGGCATTGGGGCATATTTTTTGTCCTTAGCAAGACGAACGACGAAAAAAAATAACTCCGTTATCATCATCAATAATTTAGCGAATGTCCATGATGTAACATACAGCATTTGTCAGTTCCACTTATTGTATTTCATTCTCAATGCCATAATGTTAGACAGGATCCGTCATTACCTCTGATTCATTGAATTGTTATTCGAAGCCGATGCTCTCAGCGAATAAAATCTTCAGCGGCTTAATCTTCGCCGCGGTAACAATGACGGCGAACATCCTCTATCGTCTAAAGTCTAGACTCTAGACCGTTAACGTGCAAGAACGAAGATCAAAATTTACCCAATTAATTCCTGTCACTATTTGAAAAGAAAATATTGCATCTATAATAATACGCTGTAGCTCGGTGCAAAGATAATTTCAAAAGAGTGAATAGTGGTGATTGATAATTACACAGATGGCGGAAATAATTATATTTCCGCATTAAAAAAGAACACGGCTTGCTACAGCTTCTCATATTCATGAAATATCGAAGAAATTTGAGAAATCCGCAAAGAAACCGGTACGCATTCTGAAATGTAGTTGACGACTATACTTTGCAACGGTGAGCCGGATGGAAGAGTGAATCCGCACGTATTAGTCATATTCAGGTAAATTTGACTTTAAGATTGGGTCACCGTCCAGTTTTTTTGCATATACGAATAAACGGAAAGAAACTTGAACCAGCCGACCGAGGTGTGTCGGAAAGATTGCTCTAATTTACATCTGGGGGTCAAAACGTTGTTATCATTCCAAATATACTTCGCTGATTGTATAAGCAATCATTTATCATTACACACGGTTTCGTATTGATTTTTTCCGTATTGATTACCGAAGGAACTTACTGCATTTTTCTTTATTTCGACTTATGTTATTATGCGTACTGCGTAAAAGAAATGATTTATGGAATATTGATAGAACGAGGTTCATCAGGAGTCAGGGAAACTCGTATCTTTTTTCAGGGGATTAAATGAAGAGAATGGGGAAAGAAATTTTTCAGTTTCACATAAACGTGATGCGCGCTGCCAGTAGATAGGCATATGATAATTCGTTTGTAATTCTTATGACAAAATACTAGTTCGCATAGAAAGTATTAGTTGCGTAAGATATTTTTCTTCACTCATACATAACAACGCGTGAAGATCATTATAGAATACCTTTTCGAATACACATTCATACCTATGCGATACGACTAAGGAAAACTTTTCTCACAATACGAACGCTGCGAATTTTATTATGGACCTCGTAATGAATATGGGATATTAAAAACTGGCCATGCTGTAATAACAGTTGCTTGATAGACCTATACGTACTTGGAAAAATCAATTTTCAATTTCTCCTGAGCTGAGGATCCCGATTTTCTTACTTCACGTACTTTCATCGAGGTCGGTATAATTTATACGAGTATATAGTTTGGATCACATAAAAAGCAGATCATTACCCGAAATATTGATCGAATCTTCCCTGCTGCAGGGCTCTAGCGATTCTGCCAGCAGGTGGGGCGTATTTGCGATTGCGATGCTTATGCATTCGCGTATGAAAGACAGACAAAACTTTTATAACTCGCCATACAACAGCACGTATGTGTGTACATGCATGTATCTGGTTTATTCGCCGTCCGTTACGTTGCGTGACAACTTTCTTCGTCAGAACCAATAAAGCGGAAGTGACCGCGTAATACATATAGTTTCGTCATCATATAACAAATTGCGAAAGCTCGCGATGAGTTTGGAAGAAAATCTAGGCCCGTTACACTTTTTAAAGATATTAAATTATCCAATCTATTCTTACTACAATACGCATTAAATAATTCAAAAGATGATTTGTTAGGTAGATTATACAATACGACAGACTGTAATTATATAACTGTATTGAAAAAAACTATATAAATACATTCGTAATATTCCCTTGGATGATTTTCAGTTCAAGACTTCGCGCAAATACGGTAAATGATTAATACTCAAAGCCATGGTTGGACAATTGAAAACTATTAGTTAAATGACATGCAATATTCAATTGCTGCGAGTCCTCAAGATACACATTTTGCGTCAACTTACGATATTTTTAAGTACATTTGAGTCTCTCAAACACGCGCATATAATATACCTGTATGACGTAATTTCCTACACTCGAGATCGGGGCAAGGCAATCTAGCTGATCATCGTTTTCTTTTTTTTCTTATAGCAAACCTCTGCATTATATCTATTTATAATAGGCCACACGGTTTTTTGAAGTTTCTTTTTGAAATCAAGAAACCTTATGTAATTTACATATATCTATGGATTAACATTCCACAATTCCTGTTTCCAGTAAAGGTTTTCATTTTTTCTTCTATTTTTACTTCTTTCTCCCTACCTGCGGCACTGTGCATGCTGATGATAATTTACTCTTTATCTGATTCTCTCTGCACCGGTGTGAATGTAATTTGTTGTAAAATTAACTAAATTAACAACTCTATTTTCAACAATAATTAATTCAGACAGCCGTTTTATATTGTCGGTACATTATCACACAATGGAAATGTATAATACATTAAAACATCGTTAATTACGGCAAAGAATTCGATTTGGATAATCAAGCGCGTGTTGTTGTCGATAATGCTATCAATCCTTTTTTTTTCTTGAAATCATCAAATTGGTCGAATCACCCGGGGAAAGAAATTGATCGATTTAAAATGAATGATTTATTTGGGAAGGAATCATTTCCTGAAAATAAATGAACATATTGTTGTCTAACAATGAATAATTCATCAAAGATGGAGTCGTAGGAAGAGGCTATCTTCCCTTGTTTTCACAGCTACGTAAAATCCCTGATGAAAGGTTCTTGCTTCAAGAACAATGCTGATGAATGCAGTTGAAGTAATTGCTATAACGTGCACAGTGCACACGAGATCGCATGCTGTCACGAATCACACGCGAGCTGCAGCAGTCTGCATTAGCTGTAATTTGGAAAATAGCATCGCGCATGATATACCTACATCATTTATAACTTATGTGTAACTGCGTTTCTGTGCGAACATTACGTTCGACTATAAGAATACTAGTTTATGAAAAATTTGTTAATTTCAATAAGAATTGAAGGGAGGCGAGAGAAGATACATTTTTCATTTACTCTTTTTATTCTTGATGGAACCTGGATGGTAAAGTATACGCGAGTTGTTACAGAAGCGACAATAAGAATATGTGTCACAACGGCAGAATCGCTTACGGGTTAAGTTTCAAAATAAAATAGCTATCGCCATTGGTGCAAGAGACAATAAATTGTTGAAACATCCACAGAGCGCAATAATGTATGAGCAAGTAGTACACAAAGATATTACGCAAATTGTGTTAGGCGAGGCTTTGTGCACGCAAACACCTCGGTAAGCGAAGTCGTGTACGTATAGGTATCTATATAACTAATTCGTATTGCAGTCATGCGCATTATTTACGTCAAACTATACATGCTTTTCATATTATCTATACGCCTTCGAGAGCAAAGTGAGCTTTGTGATTAACTCGACGTACGCCACTCTTCGCACGACATTGAACGTATATTTTTTCAATTTAATTGGATGATGAGAAGATTCTCCAAACTCATGGAAAATTTACGTTGTTGCTTGGCTTTTTTTTATGTTCGAATAACTTAATGTGTGACTTTACTTTCAGGATCTTATGGAATATTCATTAAGGAACCAAAATTTAAATGATCGCTATCACTAGCAATGGTATATCCTCAACATTTAACGTCTAAATAAATCAACCAACTTGAAGCGGGAGCAGCCTGTGAGTTCGGTAAAATATTCGCACAAAAACATATTTCTAGAAGTTACACCTGATATTTAAGAAGTCAATATAATTTTTTGTAACAACCCGGAACCAGTTTTTTTGATTTAATTTACTACAGTACGAAATTCTATCGGTTTCTAGCTCAACGTGAAATTTTTTAGCTGGCTATAATGATTGAACGACCGAGGGGACCGCTAGAACACGGGGCCTTTTGGAAAATAGGTTCGGAACTGGAAAAGGGGTCGCAAAATCGCAATGCTCAAGGCGCGTGCTCGTGGATATAGTTAAGTAATACACACATAGGTATTTAGTGGTAGTTGTGTCCACCTTGATCTGGGAATCTAAATTTACCGTTAATACGAGGGTTACTATTTCGCAATTATAAATAATATCGGTGTTATGAATAATATCGTCTAATGTAATACAAGGGTATTTGGCATGAGATGAAATAGTCGTGTTATAATAAGGTGTATTGAAAATGAAACGGAATTCGCGCAATTCCTCGCGGCGAAACCGTAAAAATTGATCGTGGCGCCGCGCCGCTAGGGTGCGTTCAGATTTGGCAGTTGTCCCAAGATGGCGGACTCGGTTGGCGTGCGACGGGCACTAGACGAAAAGTGCGAAAATTACATTAAGTTTGAAATTCTGTGTTAAACTTTTCTCACTGGCAGTGCCTCGAGATTAAAGAAATCCCGTGTGACCGTCAAACGGCGTTAAACACACTAGGTACGTTCAAAACTTCTATATACGTAGAGAGTTTCAGCCGTACTAAGCCGCGCCTACATACCTACTCTATTAAACTCTCGGTCGTGTCTATTTTAATAAAAAAAATTCTCTCGTTCTAAAATTATCCCAGGATCATTCAACGCTGGCATAATTTCCAATTGTATGACAGACCTGCCCCCGTTCATAAAAAAATAAAATAAATAATATATCAAATAGATTAACTCTCAGTGCCTATAATCATTCAGACATTTTAATACCCACACGACTTGAGACGCGCGGACTCAAGCGGTCTGCTAGTGCACCACCGCCCACTGCGGGTGATCTCACCCCCACTCTGCGGACTATATTCTTCTGAGTTTAATAATTATATTTAAAAAACTTAACAATACGGTACCCAGACCGAAGAAAAATGATCCAGAAGTGTTCGTCTCTTTTCATGAGAATATCCATTGTTGGAGAGAAAAAAAAATGAATAAAGAATTAAACGTAATCCCCGGCCTTGCAGTGGCCCTTGGAAGAGCGGATGAATTCTATTACTACTTCTTTCTAACCTCTAGTTTGGATTTCAATACTGAATTCTTATTTTATTTCCGCAAATGGTTGCTTCATTGATGTACCACGTCCGAAAATGGAAATTTTTAATCGTACGTCGATTCCTTATCAAATACTGAAATATCGTGAAATGGTCAAGGCCTTTTATCACATAAGATTGCGGTTAACCAATTAATATCGTATCCACTTTTCTTATCAACTTCCTTCTCCTCCGGCGCTTTGGTAGATACGTTACATACTGCAATATGTATGTAGGTTCTAATCACTCTTGAAGTCAGGTACAGGCAGGCAGTCGGGCTGGCAACCTAGTTTTTGAGGTGAATGAAAAATCGAAGATAAGAGAATAAGAAAAGGAAAGAGAAATGAAAAAAAATTACTTTTAAGATTTTCGCATCGATGCAAGCCGCAAAAAGGGCTCTGTATAAAGAAAGTCCAGAGAAGCCAGGCAACTCTTGTGGCTGTGTATAAGTGGATCGAGTAGAACGTTGAGAAGCTTTGTCGCAGTTTTAAAACTACCATTATATTTACGTACGTACGTAACAGTAGTTTTATTTTTATTACATTATTTTCTATAAATAATATAACACGTTTGTTAATCAAAAGAACGTTACTCGACTGTCTAAAATTATAAACCATGTACGTTAATTAAAATTTTGATGAAAGTCAAAAGGCAGGATATGACCTGCGTGTATAAGATCGGAAATTGGTAATCTGTAATCCTCAGAACTCCGTCTACTGCTGACTAAATGGGGACGAGTGTAAGTATAAGTAAAGCGGTATCTAGACCGCGGAGCTGTATAAGCCGTTGAAAATCGTCTCTAAAAAAACTTTTCGGCTCTCAAGCCGCGGTCTAACGAATATCGATTGTGGCTTCAGTTCCACCGGGGCACGCGAGGACCCTTTGATAAGACAACAACAAAAAAAAAAAAGAAAAAAGAAAATCTTCTACCCCAAAGTCCTTCTGGTCGTAGTCCGATTAGGTATTTAACTCTCTGTTGTACCCTCCTGAGAATCACGCATGCGCATATATATACCTATATATATAAATGGGTGATCCTTACGAGGATACATATTAGTAAGTCGAAATAAAATAAACAAGAAACAAAAAAAAAAAATACCGATGAAATCTGACTGCGACCCCGGTGATCCGTGACTACGTAATAATAATAATAATAATAATAATAATAATAATAATAATAATAATATGTAATTCAATGAATAATTAGATCGGTGGTTAGGTAGGACGTACATATAAATTATATTGCAAAGAAGACATAAAGTCGCACTTTTTTCTCTGAAATCCTAATTATAATCGCAAATTAAAAATTAATTGTATGGCATGTGTAATAACGCGAATGATTTCCTTTTTTTTTTCGTATATCGATACCATTTTTTTTTTTTTTTTTTTTTACAAAAAAGAAGATAACCAAGCCGAGTATGAGACATGAAAACGAAACAAAAAAGATATAAAAAAATAGTTACAAAACCCTGAGTTTTTGTTGCGAGATAAAGACAAGGCCTTAAGGGGTATCTGACCTTCATAGTCTTCTTATTTTCTAATATTTTTAATCCGACATTCGTTAAAAGGTGATGCCGGAGTTTCTGCTGTACAAAAATTAATGTTTCGACATGTTTTTGAGTGTAAAAAAAAAAAAAGGAAAAAATACTAACCAAAAAAGTTACGATATCTTGAAAATAAATCGCAGTTCTAAAAATGTCATGTATATGCGTATAGTATATAGTATACACCGTTTGCCTATACATATATCTCCGGCGATTCAATTTTTTTTTTCCCTTTTTTTTTCCTCTCTCAAATCAAAGTGATGAAATAAACCAAGCTCTCGACATTCGTGCGAAACGAAAATTCCCAACCTCATTCATTCAATACTCGGCTAATGAATTGAAAAAAAAAATAAAAGCAAAAAAAAAGCAAACGGTTTTATTGCTCCTCAAGGGTGTTATAACCCCTTAAATAGTTGAATCGGATGCTACTGAGCCTGTGCCATACACATGTACACTCACATGTCACACATGTATACCTACGTAGGTATCTCACCCGTCAGGGGGATCGTAGACGGCCTGACGTGGAGGGAATCTGGGGTAGTGGGGGAGGGATAGGGTTGGGAGGAGAGAGGCGATGGCCGAGAAAGAGCGCATCACCGGTTTGTGTTTGGTGATATAAGACCCGCGGTGGGCCCAGCGTTGGCTCAGTTCGTTTCGTAGTCGGGTCTTCGTATATGTTTTATACCTATCGATTGATTTATTTAGTCAGATAACACGTTAATCCATAGAAACTTATTGGATGTCGTGTCGTTTCGCCTATGCAACTTCTGTCTCTGTTTCGTTCGTGGATTACTTTCGTTTCGCACTATACCGAGACTGCAATATGTAGGTAAGAGAAATGATACTTTATTTTCTTTTCGATATTATAGATTTACTAAAATAAACAATCATAGAACGAAGACGAAAACAAAAACAAAATATACCCATATAGGTGAGGGTATGTAGATTTTTTCCTTACCCCCTCATGCAGTTACATCGGAAAAAAAAATTCCTGCTAGAGAAGAGAGAAAAAAAAAAGGAGGAAGTATTCGAATGAAAGAAAAGAATTCATGGTATATGAAGATCATTGCGCAGAGTATAAAATAAGAATTTTAATTAGTGACTCAATCTAGTTACTCCGTTTGTCAGTCCGGTCTCGTTATTACCAGTACGCCTACTTCTTCCGGCTTATAGGGATCGCAAACTCTACGGGCGCGCGTGTTCCGCGAAACTGAAGCCTCTCCGTGCCGAATAAAACGAGTTTGTCTCTCTTTCGGTCGCCGGAAGTAAGACAGTGGATTAATATTTCAAAATACTATTTTTTCCTGTTTCTTTCTCTTTTTAAGATTAAATCTACGATTTTTGTCCCGTTAGAAAAAAAAATAAAAAAAAATCGCCACATAGATATTTCAAACACGCGTATTCGTATAAGCGTCGACGAAAATTAGAGTAAATTAACTGCTTTTAGCATTAGAAGAAGAAAAAAAAACATTCAATCGAACGTTTGTACGTATACTTCGCAACTATCGCCTTTCCCGCGAGTATAGGTAGGTTTACTTTACTTAGTGTATACCTATACACAGTTGTTCGCAGTACGCCGGCGATATACCTACGCCGCGAATGCAACGGGATATCTAATCGTGAGGTTGGCTGGAGTCTTTAGCCCCGCGCAACTTTCTTATCCGCTTATTTCACCGGGGCTTGTCAAATCTCACGTGCTTAAATTCCTTCGTTATAGTATACGCGGCTGAACGGTAAACAAAATGAGCGCATATACACGTTATAAAATTGATATTAGTACATGTTATACATTATTTTTATTATTATTAAATATATTTATAATTTTATAATTGATTTATTTTCTGTGAAATTCTTATATCGATTATTAAATCGATGATATTGATTTCTTATTACGACGTATGGATTATAAACGACATATGTATGTATAAACTGTACGTGAATCATATTCGAAGAATAAATATATTTTCACCTCAAAGATAATTTCGTACTGAGAGAATCATTTCTTAGAATCTTTTCATAACTTACCGGTAAATATGTATGCATGTACGTACTTACGGAGTAGCGGTAATTGATATCGATGAAAGAATTCGATTTCGACTCGTGACCTCCTTAGGGTTGGTATACATATAACTCGAAGATTTATGCGAACTCAAATCGAACCGAAATTGGAAGTTGCTAGAATGTTTGGCGTTTATTCAAGTCCTTACTTACGTCTTACAGATAATTACAATTTAATGGATATATAGCTAATTGGCTCTAATTCACGAACGATCCCGTTCGCATTATTTTTCTTTTACTCAATCAGAGGCGGAAATCAAAGTCGCTCATCAATACAGACACCGTCCAATAAAACGAAACTAACGAAGAGGAAAGAGAGTGTAATGAATCAGGATAATAAAATGGAATAAAAATATAAATAGAAGCTATCAATGTAACCCGATAAAATTCAGTTTTTTACACTCGCTTTTCGTTTAATCTGTTTCACCTTTATCAAACATCGCTCAAGATATCACGCGTTGATTATTTTTCTTCGAGGAATTGTTCTGACTTTTTTTTTCTTTCTTTTCTTTGATTTTTTCGAATTTTGTTCTTTCTCAAATCTTCTGGTCATCCGCTCTTCGTTCTGATGAATATTATTCCCGTGGCGTTGACAAGAGATCAAAATTTGAAATCAATGTCAAATTTCATAATTTGTTAAAAGGTGTAGCAAAATACCTTCAAATATACTTTTGTAGTTGAGAATGAAAATTATAAAGTAAGAATTCATTCCAGAGTGAAGTGAATGCCCTTCATATTGTATACAAACTGAACACACTACTTTATGAGACTAATTTTTAACAGATTTCTCTTTTACAGCATTCAATTATAACGATCGAAGTTTACTTTTGCCTAATATCGCGAAGTGAATTAGCACATTTCACGAGTTCGTACAATTAAACACAACATTGAAAATGTCAAATTTGGCAATAACGTGTATATAGATCTGCAGTGTCCAGTGTTGAAGATAAATAAAATGACGAAATCGATAAGATTAGTTCATTTTTATTCTCGATTTTAGCCAGTCACTCTAACAAGTGTGTCGAGTACCTTTCGTAAACGATCAAATAAAAAGATATGATGAAAATTGTGTTAATCGAATCAGTTAATCATTCGAAGTCATATTTCAGACTTATTCAATTCGAGACATAGGCGGCAAAGATTATCAGCTGTCAGTCACGATTCGATCGAATTTCTTTAGTCATATGATTTGCTTTATTCCTTCGCCTTTCAAATCGTACCCGGTTATTAAGTGATCGTTTCTGCAGCGATTTTCATACTTCCGGTATCTGATGGACGTCGAATCTGACGACTAAATCACCCGAAACCCGCGCATATGAAAAAGGAAAAAACGAATTCATGCAGCGGAGTGTATTAAAGTTCTTACAATATTAATTAAATTTGGATTCTGTACGTGCAGTGTATGAAATTTTCGTTTCAACTATTTTTTTTCAAATGGTTACGAGAAACGCGTATAGCCTATACCTATATAAGTACGAAGAAAGTGGGCATATGGTTTCCCTCTCGGGATAAAATATTGTATAATGAAATATGCCGCTTATGGTAAAACGCGATTCTTATATAGTGGATTTCACTGACATGAAATCAGTCCAACAGTCATCGAACTATATGCCGTAATGAATTTTCGAGCTGTGTTATATTTTGCGAAAGAGTTTGTTGCTTCAAGAATCAACAACGGAACATAATTTCATATAAAATCGTACGAGCGGTCGTTGGGCTGTAATACTTTTTTAAGAACACATTTTTCTATCTCCATTCCGAACCCTTCGACGAAATTTTGCTAAAATTCGATACCCGATCCAAAAATAATTCGAGGTATTTCTGTATGAAAATTTGTTAAAATCGGCCCAATTCTTTGAAGCTTAGTATCAACGCGATTAGGCTTTTAGTCTAGGTTTAGTGATAATTGATGGTTTGGAGAATTTGTCAAATCATATTGTCATTGCGAGTATCTCGGGATGAGGTGCTCATTGGCACATAATGAAATCGTCCTCATCAATCCCGAGTCAATTATACATATGTATAAATCGATTCCAATGATAATAGTACGCGCTTGTACATATAATTTCCCCGATGACTTTTAACTTGGTAAATACGAACGAGGCTAATAATTTTCTTTTCTCTCATAATACGAAAGATTCTTTGTATAATATTTGACGAGCAAGTAGATTTTTCTTGTTGCTTTTTTATTCTCATTCTCTCGTTCTGTTTGATCGTTTCCTCCGCGCATAACTGTGACAAGTAGGTAGTACATGCCTACATTCAGCTAATACGCAAAAGGAAGGTTAACATTTTCTACAAACAGTGTACAGAAGGATTTTCCTTGCGTTCATAAAAAATTAACAAATTCGACACTTGTGACTCCGGTCTGTGGACGCAGCTGGGATTTTGCAACTTACGTACGTTACGCAGCAGCCTTGGTTTCGGCGTGCGATCCGTCTCGATTATACCTAACCTTATCTATATTAGCTTATCTATTTCACGCTGGATTTTAACTGACTCGGTATAATCTGTTTCCGCGGAAAGCTTAACAGATAATCAAATAAGCTTGACGGTGAAAGGACAAAACTTCACGCTCATTGCTATAAATCGTAAGATAACAATTTATTCCTAAATTCTCGAGTCGATTATTCGGATACCGTAAATTTTTCAGAATTGAGAATAAATTCTAGTAGGATAAATTCTGACAATTGAAACAGAAAAGAAGTAGTTTCTTTTTTTTCTGAATATCAGGAGAAATTGATATTGGACCGTCATCGACTAGATGAGTATAGATATGCTATCATTTGCAGCGTGATGTATTAGTAATGGAAAAAAAAACTACAACTGATATAATCATATATAGACCGGGATTTCAGTATCAACGTACTTGAAGACGTTCGTTTGGTATTTATTTCAATTTAACCCCGTTATGATAGGTATTGGGTCGGAGACTTAAAATGTAATTCGTAATCGCAATATCTTATCCCGTTACCGGCTTAATTCTAATCTAATCAAACGTAATCACTCGAAAGTCGACATAGCTGCTTTGCAAACCGTTCTGAATTGCAAATGTTGCTCTGCATTATTACACGTTCGCCCTGTATATTCTACTTCTGATCTAAATACCGGAAGGGCTGCGTGCCAGAACGTCTTAATATCATAAAAATAAGAATAATGAGATAAAAAAAAGAAATCAGCGAGATTATTGAGGTAAATGTTAGTCATATTTTATAGAAAATAAGAAAAATTCGGTTGACCCATTTTCGTGCAGTTACACTATATTCTTATTTCCGTAAAAATCGCGAGTGACTGGATAAAAGATAAAAACAAAAAAGGGAACATAAATGAAATGCAAATTGGTTTCGGTAGAAATTAATAGCACTTGGATAAGTAAGCGCCGCGAAAGAATGACGCGAGGATTCGTCAATTCGGAAACGCGTATGAATCTACCTACCTACCTACTGGGCTACTGCATCGTCTACACGGTGAAAACGCGCGCCTTCTTTAGCGAAAGAGAATGATTGTCGAACAACGAGGCGTCTCGAGCGGCACGGGTACGTAACGGATCATTGTCGTCGTCTCTGTCATGGTATTCCAGTGTGAACGACCGCGCTCGAGCCTCGATGCAGTGAGCAGTTAGTTCGCGTCGCCGGGATTAAATCCCCGAGTCATATAGTAAAGTATTGAAACGTGAAACAAACTCGAACAAATTTTCTATACCTACTACTACTACTACACTGCCACTACTACTGTATATGTACAAACGTGTTTATCTTATTTCATATAGTAAACTAGGTGACCGTGATTTTGGTCGGCGCGGTTAGCTGACGTCAGGAAGCCGGTTAAGGTTAGTAAAAACAACTTTCGTAACTTCTCGGATCGCTCAGTCTAAAGAGAAGTTAAAAAAAAATACATTTCCGGAAGCATGGCGTGGCGCGAGATGTGTATACCTATACGTCTCTATAGAATATGCACATGTATATAGATGCAATAGAAATATATATAGGTATAGGTATAAAAATGTATAACTACCTGCGAGCTTCAAGCAGGAGTATTCATGCATTTTTTAAATTTCTATAGTATATTACGAGACCGTAGTGAACGTTCTTTACTTTATTATTAGAAAACAGCTGTTTATAGTTACAGGATAAAACAGAATAAAAAAACAAATCTGTAAGCCTATTACGTATACATCATTTTATCCGAGTATAATTAATGTTCAATTTCTTCTCTGCATGACGATTCCGGCTTTCATACGTGTACCTATACATCGAATACATGTGAGTATACGTAATAACAACGACGAATACTGCGGACGCTGCAATACGATAACAGTCGCATGCGACACGACGCGACGCGACACTCCACGCGGTCGCTATATGTCCAATACGCGAGCGAGTTTCCTTCCCCTTCAGGTTTAAGCCGGCAACGGAGTCACTGCTCAACATAACGGGTTCTCGTGGAACGGGGTCGATCCTCCTGCTTCGATGCCTCCGTGACCGCTAGGGCGGGACGGTGACCCAGAATCCCATTGTCCGTTGTTTCCCCCTCCGCTTCAACCGCTACATTGACCCTGCTTCCCGCTTCCCGCTTCCCGCTTCCCGTTTTGCTCTACTCTCTTCCCTTTTCCCTCCTTCCTTTTTCCGCACATCGCGAGATCTTTCGTCTTTTCGTTATTCGGGATTTCTTTTTTTTTTCAGACTTTTTTTCCACTTTTTTTTTACTCTTTTTAATCAACCGGAGATACGTGAGGCTGAGGAATGGATGGGTGGCTGCAAGGTCCGCGCGAGAGCATCTCAATTGAGATATCGATTCTCTTGTGCTATTGTACTTGCGGGAGCCCGTGTCTCCGCGCTCAGCCTAGCTCGAACTGTTTCATTTTTATCCCTGTTTTTGGTTTCAGCTAAATAATCGAGATTATACCATACTTATTTGATTCATTGAAACACGGATTATTCCATACTCCCACAGAGCTGTGAACCTTTCATACTTACACTACGTATAGCTATAATCTATCTACAACTACATATATTCGTGTATCTGGTTTCCACTGACCCAGAAATATTCAATAATTCTAATGTCACGCTGGTTGTAACCTACAGCAGCTGCTCAATTCAATCACGAAGCGCGGTGTCGTTGCGCGATAGTCAATAAAATATAAATTCTTACGATCCGATTAGCTTCTACTGTAATTGAGAATTAAAATCACCGGAAGTTACATTCTACCGATCATTATTTCTACTACTACTATTATTATTATTATTATTATTATTATTATTATTATTATTTATTTTTATATTTATATCTATTTAAACGCCTCGCACGTCGGACCTCGCACGCAGGTACCGGTTTCAAAATTTTAACCGGTCGGCATGCGACTATACAGCGACGTTGATTCATATCACGTCACGCTCGTTCACCTGCTTAAAATTTAAAGAGCCAGGCGAAAGTATGACACCGCTCTGCCGATCTAGTACGTATACAATATCTATAGCTGTGGTATACTTGATGTATAATTAATAGAAAATAAAAGAATGTATATAGATATTAATAATTTAACAGAATCATAAGATCAGTGTATGTGATTTGTTCAGTACGACGACGCGACGTACCGCACTACGTACTGTACGATACTGTCCGCGCCTTTTGGTCTATTTTTATAACCACCTGAGTTAATCTGCGTGAATCATTGACTCGTGTGATTCGTTTCAAGGGACAATTTATTCCTCAAAGCACGAGCTGGAGGGGTTCCGGAAACTTAGCTTAGGTCACCAACGCTATATATGTATAGAAACTTATTGCTGTTATTATAGTCTCGTCTCCGCGCACACGACGGGACTACCGTATAACAGGGGAGGACAGGGGGGCGCAGACAGACAATCGACACTTGTACGAGGTCGAGGTTTACATTCATTGGCACCGTGGAGTGTTTACGGACTTCAAATCATGAATGGTACTTACTCATCGTCTGGCTGATAACCGAATGTATTTCATTGCGAAACTGTTATTAAATGGAATTGTTTCATTAAGATATGTATAGAGAGTACTACATAACTAATCGACGTCTTTACAACCCCGACCTTTCCGGATCGAATCAACGTTGCTTTATAATCATTATTGTCTTCTCGTTATCATCATTCTCGTTGATTCAACAATAATACGCACTCACCTTCGTTTTAAGATCTTTCTAAAATTCTGTAACTAATTTCTCTCAGATTTTTATAGCGGATTGAGAAAAACGTCAGCTGTAATATTTTTCGGAAGAAATGGGTCAAAGATAATCATTTTTCTAAATCCCATTATAAATTCGTAGCAAACAATTGTAATTGCGTCATACAATGAGTCACGGGCTATCTCGAGTACGTCTGTATTGCCTGTGAATGTGAAAGATAACATGAATCATTTGAGTATTTTTTTTTTTTTTTAAATAAGATCGCAGATCATTGTATCCTCGTATCGATAATGATAGCTGTCGAACACGTTTGTCAAAGTATACAAATTTTTATTAGTCGACGTATTGTTAGCTTCACAAAAAATAAGTAGTACCTTGTATACTGGATGGGACTTCGCATAAAAATTTCGTCCACGAAATTCATTCGCTTGCCAATATTCATAATTGAGAAATAACATATGTGAGAGAAAAGAGTCTTGGTGAAGAGAAACATTGACTAAAATAATCACTGTTTTATAAAATTGAAATAATAATATAACGAACAATATGTCATGTATATATTGCATACAGACACAACAATTGTATTGTTTAGATTAGTTTTGTATCAAAAGCGATTGCGCGTTGATTAAAGTTGTCTAGTCTCACTTATAAACCGTTTAAAATTCATTCACTTCCCACTGCAGAAGAGTTGATTAAAACAGAAAAGAACTAAACACTCTTCTTTTATCTCCAAAAGTTTGCAAGTATAGGAATATTGTATGTACAAAGATAGGCTATCAAGACAGACAGGATTTATACAATCTACGAAGTGATTCCGTTATCATTGAAAATTTATCCATTCTCGTCATAGATATAATACTTTTTACCGGTAGTCAGACGGTAGCTATATTACTAATTTTAAGTGATCGTAATTATTTTTTTCATGTGTTCAGAACACCGTGAGATAAATCCGTCCAGAAGCCGATTTCGAGAATATCGACACCTCCTCTTCGAATTTCTTTTTTGTTTTCGAATATTTATGAAGAATGTCAAAGCTGCAGCACAAATTTCGCGAGATAAAATATCCGTAAAGATTTAAGAAAAAATTCGTTTATTTTGTTACAGGGAAAAAATCGTCACTATTACGAAATGAGGCCAGTTCTAACGCGATCACTGAGAACAAGGAAAAGTAAAACCGAAGTTAATATTCCAACATTGCATAGTCACAATCTCCGACTTTGAGTCTCTGATAAATTAATACTCTACCTGATTCGAAGGCTTCTTCAATACTCAAAAATCGTTTTTATTACAACGTGTAATCTAGTCAATCAGGGAAATGGCCACGATGGCAGGTGGCGAATACACTTCCGTAAAGGACTTCTACCGGGACAGATCAATATTTGTCACCGGGGGTACTGGGTTTATGGGAAAAGTACTGGTAGAAAAACTCCTACGTTCCTGTCCTGGTATTAAAAATATTTATTTGCTTATGAGGCCGAAAAAAGGACAGGATGTTCAGCAAAGGTTACAAGAACTTCTCAACGGTCCGGTAAGTTCAATTCTAAGGAAATTCCGTATCTTGTATGTAGCATATCAATGCCTTACAATTGATGTTGAAAAGAAAATCCTGAGGCTTGAGGATATGGGGAGATTTCCTAATGCTGAAAGCTTTATTGAATGAAACAATGCAAAGTTCCACAAATATTCACTCGGATTCAAGATTATTTAAAAAAATAAAATAAACGTAAAACTATCATCTGGTTTTAGAGCCTTGAGCTTTTTTTTCAGCTACTAAGGATACAGTAACTGGAAAAAATTGCAAGATAACATACACCTGGCCAGTTGTCAAATGTCAAATGTTGTCCTGAAATGGTCCTGAAGTTACAATTAGGTCCTAGAAAACGTGGAAAAAACACAGCTTTCCCCCAATTATCCTGAAACTTCGAGTAATGTCCTGGAAAAGTTTTTCACTTTCCAGAATATGAAAATCAATTTGGTTTTCGTATAAGACTGTGAATGTAAAAAAAGCTGATTGAACAATAAAATTCATCTAAATATATTTGAAAAAAAAACAGACTTCAGTTAAAAAAAAAGCATGACTTTTTTTTATTTCAAAGACAATCTTCAATATTTATTCTACACAGGTAATCTGACTGATATTTATTTTTCAGCTGTTTGAGAAACTTCGACGCGACTGTCCGCACGAGCTATTCAAAATCATACCGGTAGCTGGTGATGTGACAGAACCAGAACTTGGTATCTCTGAGAGTGATCAAGCAACTCTGATCCGTTTTGTATCGGTAGTCTTTCATTCGGCTGCTACGGTCAAATTTGACGAAGCTTTGAAGCTCTCTGTAACCATCAACATGCTCGGAACTAAACGTCTTATTCAGCTTTGTCACCGCATGCAAAACCTTGAGGTAATGAAATTACAGTGTTGTTCAGTGTCCAAGATTGATGACATAAATTGTTATGAAACTCAAGTGATAATAAATCACGGTGATGAATACTCAGATCGAATCTGTATATTTACATGTAATCTAACAAACTTATTCTGAGAATGACATCAAAGTAGCATCAATAAATTTCCCTTACAAAAATTCAGCTCTACATTTCGCTAACTTCATTTTTCCCTGTACCAAAAGGCTGTTATCCACGTTTCAACTGCTTACTGCAACTGCGATCGAAAGGACGTTGGCGAGGAGATCTATCCGACTCCGCAGGAACCGGAACAAGTTATAGCCTGCACCGAGTGGATGGACGATAAACTAGTAGAAGAGTTGACACCTCGACTCATTGCTGGACGTCCTAATACGTACACGTTCACCAAAGCTTTAGCGGAAAGAATGCTTCTTCGAGAAAGTGGTTCTTTACCAGTTGCTATAGTCAGACCATCGATCGTCCTGTCTTCATTTAGAGAGCCAGTAGCTGGTTGGGTTGACAATTGGAACGGTCCGACAGGAATAATTGCTGCAGCAGGAAAAGGTTTCTTCAGGTGAGATTTGGAGTAGCTTGAATTTGGTATATTGCTTCTTTTGATTTAGATATTGTAACATTTTCTCATCTTTTCCACAGGACTATGCTTTGCCATGGAAACAAGGTCGCGGATTTAGTCCCTGTGGATATAGTCATCAATTTAATGATATGCGCCGCTTGGAAGACAGCTACACATCGTTCTGATAGTATTACAGTGTACAATTGTTGTTCAGGGCAACAAAATCCCATAACGTGGAAAGAGTTTGTCGACTTGTCCTTCAAATACAGTCGGTTACATCCCGTTAACGACGCGGTTTGGTACCCTGACGGTTGTTGCCGAAGTTCAACGGTTGTTAACTCTGTCTGTAATACTATTCAGCATACATTGCCTGCTCATATTTTGGATTTTTTGGCACGACTTAGAGGCTCGCGACCGATAATGGTGCGAGTTCAAGCCAAATTGGGCAAGGCTGCTCAATGCTTGGAATACTTTAGCACTCAGCAATGGAACTTTAGAGACGATAATGTCAGGAGATTAGGGCAACAGCTTAGCGCCGAAGATAAGCAAACCTTTATGTTTGACGTAAGCCAAATTGATTGGCCTGCATACCTCGAACAGTACATCTTGGGCATTCGACATTTCATTCTCAAAGAGAGCCCAGAAACTTTGCCAGCTGCTCGTTCGTACATTAAAAAGTAAGTTGGGGCTATAACAAGTAACAGAAAAGATATCAAATCTTTAAAGGAAATTTAAACTAAATCACTGAAATTGAATACGCTTCTTCCTGTTCTCTTATCTGAGATAATCATTAATGATTTTTTTATTTGTTTCAGATTATACTGGCTGCACAGAGCGGTACAATTTGGTGCATTGTTTGTAGTTCTACGCGTTCTATTATCGCGTAGTTCACTGGCTCGTTCTGCATGGTTTTCACTACTGTCGTTTGTACTTCGTATGTGCCGCATGATTGTTTGACGGCTCAGAACCCAAACCGAAGATAAAGATAAGCATAATAAAAAGCAAAAGCTAAACTCCGAGCATAATATCAAGGCACGAATAGCCCTACGACCGAAATGCTCAGCCACCCTGACGACAAGGAGCTGGTATATTCACTCCGATAAGTTGGCCACTTTAACTATGGTAATCGTTTATATATATTAGCAACGGCTAGAGTATTACGCAGGAGAGAGTGGTGGATATTTAGAATTTATTGATAAATGAGGGATTAATTAGAGCAAGGAATTATACATACCGATTACTTACACGGTTACCATCTCATAATAAGCTAATCTATAAATAGAAGCTTGATAATATAAACGTTTGTGATACAACAATTATCACACTTTATAATTATTGGAAGCTTTATCACGCATTTAGAGCTACGTAATTGCGGTTTTGGTACAGTACGGTAATAAGTTCAAAATATCATTTGTGAAAGAAAAGAGAAACAATTAAATCAAGAATTATTTAATTTTTTTCTTTTCTTTCCTTGTTCACCTATTATCCAACACTCTTTCCCCATACTCTTCGGCGCATGGCGTATAACGGTAGATATTGTAAAATGGCGAAACGCTGATATATATTATTAGCCATATGATTCCATGAACAATGAAAGAAAATAAAAAAGAAACAAATAAAGAAGGTATTATTCTTTTTAGAAGAGAATTTCACTCGCTCGATAAATTAGATTAACTTGTTGGCTCTAATGAAAATTTTTCCAGAAATCCGGAGAATTGGGGAGGGTTTTTTGTCCCCGAATTATGGTGATATTCAGTGACGGATTGACTTTATTGATTCAGGGACCTGAAATAGCCAATCGGTATCACTCGCCAAGTATCGTAGCAATTTAGAGCAGCTGCTACTACTCAACTTTAAAAACGTTTAGCTGTAAACGTTGGGTGACATGTATTTAACATTCGCTATTTCCGTTCTGTATAAAATCATGTTCAAGCTAACGAGTGCTACGTTTTGTTAAAAAAAGAAAAAAAAAAACAAACAAAAAGAAAACGAAAAAAAAAACCTCCATTTATATTATGGATTATCATAATTATCGTAGAATGTGGATTCCCAAAATTTTGAAGGCATTGGCAACTTAATCTTATACTTTATCCTAGGGAATTGTGCATTTTTCTTCACATAAGTTATTATATCTATATTGTATACTCTGGTAGTAGTTTTAAATAAGAAAAAAATAAATAAAAATAATAAAAATAAAATAAAAAATAATAATAATAATGATATTATTACAATTTAAAGTCCAATTATATTATAATTGCGAATTTATAAACTATCGCCGCTCTAGCTTCAAACCTCTGCGTCTAGGAATTTAAAATAGGATTGTAAATATGCTAAATTGTATCGATTAACGAAACATGATGAAAACAGTGAAGAGGAGAGTACTTGAAAAAATTCACTAATTAACGAACCGATAGTTTTATAAAGCATTAACAGCTTCCACAAATCGCTAAACTAACTAATATCTCTTCCGTTTGAAGTTATTGCTTTTTCACATGTATAGGTAATTGACGACTTAAACTAAAGCTTGCATCGTGAAAAATGAAATATTAAACGTGTTGTATGATACCTTGATGATATCTGTGACGAGAAATTCACAATGTTTCGATCTAATAAGAATAAACACATCTAGGGTTTAAAAAGAAGAAAAATAAGAAGAAGAAGAAGAAGAAGAAGAAAAAGAAGAAGAAGAAGAAATGAAAAACAAAAAATAGCATTAATTATTTCAGTTGCCTGTGCCTTTTGAAATTATTAGATTGCGAGTAAATTTTATTAATAATCGTTTCTTAAAGAAAACCGTTTCTTCTTGCGAAAAGACAGTTTGTATAACGCACTTCGAAGTGGGCTTCCCCTGAGAAACATTGTTTGGGTGGGACCCCATTTGTTCCACCGCTGCCAAGAAAATAAAATTAAAATTAAATTAAATTAAAATTTAAAAAAAAAAAAAATTCATTGAAAAATAAATAAGCAAAATGAAAATAAGATATAATAAATTAATTAATTAATAATTATTGAGAAAAAAAATGTTGAATAATGATAATGTAGAGCCCAAGGTTAAAGAAAAAAAAAGAACAAAAAAACAAAAAACAAAAAAAAAAAAAACGGTAGCGCCATGAAGGTCATCACCAGCTAGTCTCATCTGTAATGTTATCCAATCACATGATGCATACAACAAAACAATATTTAATATTATTAATTTAATTAATATTATACTGTACTATTACAAAACAGAAAAAAAAATGAAAAACAATGAAATATTAAAAGAAAAAAAAAACCATATATATATATATATTTATATTATATATATATTTATATATATATATATCTGCTTCATTTCAATTACGTACCAGCTGCTGTATAGTAATAGTTACAATTATCTACATATAACTGTAAGTACAAGATAGCTAATTATATTCACGTTCAACCATAGTGTTGGACCTAAACGTGTTGATCTTCCAAATGATCAAGGAGTCTATTTATTTATTTATATGATTTTGTTTTAAAATATATGAAAGTTATATATCATATGTCTGATTTTTTTTTTCTTTTTTGGTCTTTTATTCCAAAATAGATAAATTAATCTAAATCTTTCGAACTTAAATCAAAAATCACCCCCCCTTTCCTCCAGGTTTCTATATCTTTATAATTTATTGATCGATTATCGCAGTATTGAAAAAATTCCTTATCTTACGGTTGGATTTCTCAGAAATTAAACATTCTTTGAAAAACTTAATATTATTCTATATATCTGCACATGATTATGATCCTATCCTATTAAATATAGTTTTATTTCTTTCGATTCCCAATTCTCAATATCTTCGCTCCGATAATTTACGTTTTAATCGAAAATTATTGTTGGTATGTCGTTTTAAATATCCAAGTGATTATAATTTATACACAAACAAGATATCTGTTATAATATGATACGACATAACGCACTATACACACAACTGGAATATTTCACTGCATATGACATTAAGCTACAACTACACCATAGTTTAACTTATTCAATGAAAATATTATACCTAGGTATGTATTACGTATATACTTACATAAACTATACTAATTGGCTTGAATCGTCAGTAATAATAATCTGTGGAATGATGGATCGAGCTGACTGAATGTATACAAAACAATTTAAAAACGACACCCAAGAAGTCGAAAGTAAAGAATTGTACTAGGAAGGTTTATTCGAATCAAGTAACAATTCGTTTCATTATGTACAGAAAATCTCGCAATGCAATTAGTGAATAGTTGTTTTCTTTATCCCTCACTAGTACCAGGAAACCATTTAATTATCAACATTACATTACGTCATTTCACATGTAAATACAGTTACGACAGATTTCTAAAGAGAAGTGGAAGTACCTTATATCTACTTCGTGAGAAAAGAAATGAATACAATTAATTTCTGCACGGTAAAAAAATGCTTTGATAGAAAATACCAAAATATTAGACAAAATTGTATAGAATAATTAAATAGATTAAATTCTGCAGGACGTTTGGTATTTATATTTATTAAAAATATAGTATTTGAGTACATATTGCTGCACAAGGTCAACTCATGAAATTACGTATATGGTAATCTACGTAATTATACTCGGGTCATATTGGAATGACAGAGTTCACCCTGACCGAAGATGGTCAACTGTAACGAGTTCAATATCCTTGGGATGTGACAAGGTTTCTTTTCGACTCTAAATATAAATCCCGCGAGTAATGTATACTCCCGAAACGTTTTTGAACCTAAAGTTGTACCGCAGCGAATCATCGCTTACAACAAACACGAAGAGACCCCGCTTCTATCGTTTCTCATGTCGGGTCTTCGCACTAATATTTCGTCATTCATTATCAAACAAATAGTCTGTCATTCAACGGTATTATCGTCTATGAAGGTACTACAGAGTGGAAAGTGCCACACATTGGTACATCATCTTCTACTTACGAAGTAGGGCTTTCGATCTCCAGGACAAAAGCTTGAATTGCTGCTAACATCAGTGGTTTCTACAAATGGTTATACGCCAACAAATGGAGAAGAGCTGGTTAATATTATGCCATATCGCCTTGGTCGACATAGGCTAATTCTTCGTGGAAGTCGTCCCATACTTATATCTGTTCATGACAATATGCTAGGAATCGGATACTCAAACACTTGATCTGAACCTCGCACGTTTTTTTTTTTTTCATTTCGAAAAATTAGGAATCATGTTAGAGGAAAGTATTTTTCAAATAACATAAAATATTGGAACTTTTACGAGAAACTTACAAAAGTATGAAGCGTACAAAAAAAAAATTTAGTTAAGGGATTCCTCATTCGACCAACTTTGACTGTGTAAAATTAACAACCAATTGATTTCGAATAAGGAATTCTTAATCGATTATTTTTAATAAATGAATTGACAGACACGAAGACTTACTTGAAGTAGTGTACTAGCAAAACTTTACTGAAAGGTACAATATGTATTCAATTTTTTTTTTTTTTCAACAGTGACTTCTTATATAACACTTATTTTGTGACTTCCAAGGTGTAATAACTTAAGGTATAACACATGACTTAAGAACGACGGGTCATCATCGACTGCAAACTCGCGGAGACGTCAAACGCCGCGTTCTTCTTTGCATAGGAGTCACGAGAATCCGAGGATCCTTCAATGTAAGAAGTATATAGCCTTGAACTGGCCTATAGATATAATGACATAATCGGCGCTGAAGGCTTAGATGTGCCAGTGCCGTTCCTCTCGACATATATAGCTGAACAAAAACACAACAGTTCTAGGTAACATCTTACGTACATACTTATTTCAATTTCTTTTGACTTTGAATACTTATCATACCAACGAGTTACGATAATGACTTTGTAGTGTACTTCTTTCGGCAGATGCTGCACATCGCAGCTAGACAACGTATTATCAATTGATGAATTGTCATAATCATGTAATTTATGATGTCTGCTGTCAGGAGATTCACGATACGGAAATAAACATGTGTAACTGCGGAGTTTTTTAGGAGGTTAATTAAATAGCCGAGAAGTGCGAGTAATCTCATGCCTCTCGCCGTGGACCCTCTGATGTTTGTTTGTAGAGATGAACAAAATTATTGACGTTACTTTTTTTTACTGTGTCTAGGTTCTTGTGAATGTTAAGTCTGAAGATAAGAAAACAAGGCGTATCTTCCGCATGCATTACAAATTAACACTTGAGCTGCCGACGAAGCACGCTTGTTACGACTCGCGCAATCGTTACGAACCTGTTATTTTATTTTATCACACAGCGTCGTCCGTAAAAAAAAAATCCCAAACCAACCTTATATGTTACTCAATTTGTCAGTATGAAACATTTTCATCCCGTGGGTTGTGTTATCCGAATTCAAATCATAGACGGCAGACTCTACGCTTCGGCGTAATGTTGTGTGGGATCGAGGCGGCTGCGGCGGCTGAATCAGCGTCTGACACGACTTGGGTCATACTACTAAAGTAGTCGAGCTTATGAATCTTCAGCCGCAACGTTCGTCGCAGCCTGGGTGTGCCTCATTAATGATTGAGAACATGCATCGAGGTATGCAGAGTATTCGGAAAATATTTTGGATCGTAATTTCGAGTTCATCTTAACTGAAAATCTTTGAAATGAACAAATTGAAAAATTCGTTTCGGTTTACCACGAAGGTTTGATGTTCGTTTAGAGTAAATCCGAAACCTCTTTTCAGTCTTCCTGTAAGAATATCATAATGCATCACTTCCTCAGGAAAGTTCCAGCAAGTATATGATGCGTAAATAACAGTATGCTAATACGTAATATTAACATTTTTCGAATAGCACTGAGGACTGCAAGACGCGAAATACGCAATACTTTACTCGGAAGAGTAAACATAATATAATACTACATACACAGAGTGAATATACAAGGTCATTGTCGGCCGTCAATCAATTTGAACACAGTTTCTTTTGAGGACATGAGATCAAGCAAGGTCGCATTAGCCATGCTGTTTTATCCTCGGTCAACAATTGAGTATAATATGAATTTTGAATTATCATTTTAGCATTTTCATGGGAGATACCCTCGACTTATTAATTATGGATCAATCGTTCAAAATCGATCTTTTTATTGTAAACTCCAACAGCTAATTTTGAACTAGGGTACGTTAACCAAGCCTGGTTAATATCCATAAATATTTTACTATTATTGCAACTTCATGCCTATACGGCCGAACTTAATTCTGTCGTATTTGGGAATTGAAATTAATATCATGCGGCTACTATTATTATTGCAGGTTTACCAGTTGATGACCCTTTATTTCATCAATATCATTATATTTACATTACTTCTCTGTTTTTAGAAAGTATTACACAATTCAATAGCCTTTAGAAACCCATCACATGAATGAACACATGACATGTGAAAGATATTCACAAGGAAATCTTGAAACTAGATTCAATTTCAACCCGTCGAGGTTGGCTTTGGAAATTTTCGGTAAGAACTTTGTTTTGAGAATAATTTTAGGAAGTATCTTCGTATATTAAGCCGTAGGATGGCATGGAAGGGGATGTGGTAACGTTTCAGGATATGGATGCCGACTAAAATCAAAAGACTAACGTTGATAGTATTCGCTACAAGCCTCAGCCTAGCATTTCTCTTCTGAGCAATAGGAATCGTGCTGTCGTCCTCCTTCATCACGTTTCTTCTAATACCGAGGAAGTAGTTGTCAAGGTAATCGTGCCAGTCTATTTTCGTTATGTCAAAGTCGAAGATCTTTCGATCAACTGAATTCAATTGATTTTTTAACCGCTCAACGTTTTCTCCGTGGAACTGCCACTCGTGCGACGTGAAAAACTCGAGCAATACCGCCATGTTATTTAATTTGGATAGATAGTGCTGAAATCTGAAAAAGAAATTACAATATTATAGGTATATAATATACGAATAATTTCATTATCCGCGTCCACATTGGCAATTAAATGTAAACGAAATAAAAACTCCTTGTATACGTTACGTTTGTCTAACTACCGCTATTGGTACGATAAATGGGATCTGTGGTAGGCGGTGGACTTGTACTCACTTTGGCTTTCCACCTGAGAATCGAATGAAGAAGTCGATGACAGTGGCAGGTATAGTTTGATAAGTAAAATTGATCAGTACGTGCACGAGTCTTGATCTCGTCATGATCATTCCGGGATTCATGAAAGCATCACTCATTGCGTACTTTGTCAAGCAAGGATACATGTAGGCGATGAAGTCTCTCCAAGTTAGCGCATTGAAGGGACTGGAGACGCAATTGTATACGAGCACATTGGGTACACACCTCGAGCCTTTTCTGCTACCTGATGAAGTGTATAAAATATCTGATTATCATTTGAGATATTTTTAAAAGGGCAATCCTTGAATGTGATGTATTCAGAGGAATTTAAAAGCACTGGCCTTCTCTACTGTCAATTTCAGAGTTTATCATAGAAAACCTACATAGCTGGTATTTCAGCATTTTGAGTCTCTGAGTTTATCGTATTAATTCTGAATAGTACGAATCTTTTCACCAGCTTTCCGAAAATAATTTTCACCAGGGCATATAAATATCATTTTTTTTTTTTTAATGAGCGAAAGATGAATATTTGGAATCTCATGAAGGAGAGTGCATAAGTAGAGAGTACTACTATACTAAAAAATAAATAAGCCTAAATATTTGACAATATATTTGCAGTGATGTATGAAGACATACCTATATTTGCCCCGATATGGGGTAAATATCAATCAGCCCAGGAGCTCTATTGCTTAGTTATCGACAAATATACATTGGTACATTTGATTAATGACCTACCGATCTCCCAAGCAGCAGCTATGAATAAATTAATGCACACGTCAACAGGTATTAGGTCGACCGTGATATCCTTCCGACCGTACACGGTCTTCAACAGCCCTTTCGCTGTACCAACCACAACAGCAGTTGGCCCGTTAAAACTGTCCACCCATCCGGGATGAGGTTCTTTCCAAGAAGCTGACACTATCGAGGGACGCACCACAACAATTGGTAATTCGGTCGAGTGTTTTGAGACCACACTCTCCGCCAGAGCTTTGGTGAAAGTGTATGTGTTTGGGTGGCGAGATATCAGCCTGAAAATAATTTGAGAACTAATGTTAGGCCTCGAGTTGAATAATTCGAACTTTCATTGTCTCTGACAAGTAATACAATGACGGTTTAAATGTGAATAACAAATTTTCAAGAATTGGTACAACGTTGAATTCGTACCGATCATACCGGCGTCGGCCTAACCGAAAGCTTATGGCAATGCTTTCGAAATGTCAATTAGATATTGATTTGCTCTCATTGATTGTGCAAACACTTTGTCAATCGGTTGGGTGCCCAGAGTTAATTATTTAAATCAGACTCATGGATCGATTGCAATTGTTCTTGTTAAGCATAGTTCTAGCAACGGATGTCCGATTACCTTGGAGTGATAAAGTCCAGGGCATCATCCTCCAGGCCTTCGATGCACTGCAATATTTTATCCGGGTCTGCGGGTGGCGAATAAACTCGTTCCTCAATTACGGACAAATTGCAATTCGTGTAAGCCGTGGAGACGTGGACAATGGCGGAAAGGTTTTTCACACCCTTGCATAGTTGGAGCACCTCCTTGGTGCCCTCGAGATTCATTGCTACCGCTAGTCGCAGAGGTTCATCAAATTTTACAGTTGCTGCTACGTGAAAAACCACAGACACTGTATCCTGCAGAATACGTCTGTCCTCACTGGATATTCCAAGATCTGGTAGGCCGACGTCCCCGGGGATGGCGACAAGTCTGTCCCTCGGATTCATCCCGGAATTACGGAGCTCGTCGAAAAGGCAAGACGTCAGCATATCGTCGACGCGATCTCTCGATGAGACCTCCTTTTTCTCACGAACCAAGACGTAGATCGGTCCAACGTCCGGGCAAGATCGTAACAGTTTTTCAACGAGGACTTTTCCCATGAAGCCTGTGGCCCCAGTGATGAAGACGGCCTTTCCTCGGTACCATTTAGCGATCTCAGACTGATCTTCCATCTTGACAGGCCGAACCGTTTTGATTTGTGAGGGATGTGCAATTGCGGATGTAACGGTTTCGGGTCGGGGCGTAATTGTCAAATGTGTTATCTCGGTGACAGACAGCGGCGGAGTACTCGAACTTGAAGCGTGTACTTTGTATGATGGTAAATTCTATGGAGGGATGCGTATAAGTAAGTTTTCGATTCCACTATATCCGACGGCCGTTACATCTTCGGAGTGGGAGACTAGCGGCGAAAGCAGATTTGACTAATCCTTCACAATTGATGACGCGCACATCCATTTACCCTACGCACAAGAACCACGTAGGTATGAATGTATGTATGAAGCCGTCCGGCCCAAGTCTAGGATTACTTCGAAGTTATTCAACAACTTTTTATAACATCTCAAACGTATGCTGAGATATTCAGCAGTCAGATTTTAAGTTTCAACTTTCCTTCCTTCGTTCTTCGAAAAACTACAGACAATCACGTAATGTGTAGTTCTGAAAAGTTTTTGCTGATACCGATCAAAGTTAACATCAGACACATAACCGATGAACTTGAAATCCTTCCATAGTTCCTCTAAATCCTTGGCCTAACACATATCGACAAATTGATTGATAATCATCAAATCATTGATAAAATCGGATGGAATCGATGAAATTGATAACCATACAAATTGCGTGGGTGGGTACAAGACCATTGTTACACCAAACGTACCGAGCATATGTATACCTAGAGCTGGACAAATTTTGATGAACTTCACTTGCGACGACGTCAGCATTAAAGAACCTGGTTTAGCTATAGCTTACTCAGGTGTTCCATCATGCAGTAAGGTCAAGCATAACATACATAATTCAGCCTGGTATATCAATGAATAGCAAATTAATCTCATGCACAAATTGCCGTTCTGTATTTGATTACGAAAATATGTTAGTGATTACGTTAATTAAAGAACTGTTGAAAATTTAGCCTCACCAACAGCGGTGATGCATATTGGCGATGTTCTCTCATTGATCGATTCTTGTGGGCAGTGAACTCGGAGTAATGTACCTTTCTTCAAGACAAAATGGTAATTGAGATGGAAATTTGAAGCGCATAAAATCCTAAACAACTTATAGGCGGAAACTCGATGTGCTATATCACTGAGCAGAAAGTGTTTATAAATGATATTTATTTACTTGGCTGCAGTGTAACTCTAGCTATGTCAGATCAACGGGTATCCCGACATGAACCCTGATCCCGAAATGATCGAAATTTACATTCCAAATTTCCCCTGCAGATAGAAAATATGGTGCAGAGTTCCAGATTTTGTGATTATAAAATTGGGAAAGCATTATGACTTCTTCAGCGGTCGTGTGCGCCTAAAGTCAGGCAGCCCAATGTTCGCTTCTGTGTAATTGGCTGACTGTTTTCTCTGTGCGATATCATCGAATTACCGAAGATTATCTGTCAAGTTCTGCGGTGACTTGAATGTAAAGTTCTTGTCTTTATTGATTCGATGATTTGAACTCCTATTCAACCGCTTTATTATTTATTTATAATTACTTGATTAGTAGACGGTTTGAACACTCGTCATTTTGAATAGATCCATTCGACTGCTCATTGTCTTCTGCTAACTCTTATACCATTCCGGAGATTTATGTGCAACTCAATTTTATAGTTGAGAAAATCTGATCTTTTCACAAGACTTTTTTTAGGGTGCGTAATAATTTCATCCTATTTATGGCGCGCGAAAAAATGTTACCCGCAATTTATGATCGGCTTTCGGGACGTGTCAAATGAAAATCTTCAATCAATTGTCAAATCAGGGATAAGGAGCTTCCACTATTCTAAATTTTTATTATAAATCAATCATGAAGACACGGCGCTAAATGAAAGTGCAACCATTCCGCGAGCAAGAGTCAACTGATCAACAGGAGAAGAATTCATGCTGCAATTGAAAAAGGCGAATTTTGGAACATTTTGTCTAGATATCGTAGAAACGTGACTCGTTGTCATGGAGTCAAAGATCGAAATTGCAAAATGGTACAAAGGCCAGGCCGCCTTCATTATCGGAGCCACGAGCTTTATTGGGAAATAGAGAAGCTTCTTCGATTTACGTTCTGGTCCGTAACAAAAAGAAGATGCCGCCTAGCGACCGAGTGAATAATATAATGAAACCTCTAATGGAGTGCTTGTTGGTGCGATTGAATTCGTGTGGAAATTCTAGATTCGTTCTACTAGCGGTAGATAGCGTATGGTGCCTTAAGCTGTTAAAATCGTTGAAGATGGAAAGATATGTGAAGTTATGAAAAGCTCCACAATAATCGCGTTTTTGACAAAAGGTAGTGCAGAAAATAGGATGTAGGGCACGGGCGCATAGAGGGACTTCATGACACATGTGAGGCACTTTCACACTCGTCATGAAGTACCTCTTTCTGCGTCTTTGCCATACAAATAACTATTGTTCGCTTCGTTCAACGCTAATCTTTAAACCCCAACTGTACGGTTCTGAGATTGAAAGTCAGATTCATTATTGAGTTAACACATTATTGTATATTCAGCTACGTATCGTCAATAAAACTTTAATGTGAGGTCTTAAAAGATACATGTAAGTGAACTACCTGTATTTGAGAAGTACTCGTGGAAACGCAACATAGGGAAGTGAAAACGCCTGCATACAGGCAACTCAAATATAAAGCGATGAGATTTTACTTCCCACGTAGCTAATGGGCACGCGATATGCGTGACAAAAACTGGCTACGTGGGAATTAAACCTAATCGCTGACGTCCGAGTTGCCTGTATACAGGCGTTTTCACTCACATATGGTGTACTTCCACAAATACTCCCGGTATTTCCCATCGAGTATCCCGTGGACAGATGTTTACGGCAGAAGTAGTTCGACACTTTGACCGCGAGATGGCGATACCATTTCGCACTCCACTGGCACGACTAGCCTGGCAAGGAGTATTGACCTAGGGCACGCCGAAAGCTACGGTTCAAGATTCGCGGCAGCGCATCGCTGTCGAGTACCCCCCCGCGGCTTTTTTTTCCTCTTTTTTTTACTTCAGGCAAGCGCTGGCAAGAATCATTTACCCTGGGGGTCGTTGAAATCACGCTTTTGCATAGAAGAGTACGTCATATCTCCGGAAGGGAATAATATTTATGGATGTTATTTACAGGGCTGAAAGACTTATCTAAAAGGACTTTGTAGTTTGAATCTTAACCAAATTGGTTAAACGGATCTCGAAATATTAATTGTCAAAGCTGAAAAAGATTACAAAAAAAATTAATCTTCTTCTTCTTCTCCGCCCAATTTTTCGCAGACATGGACCACGATATCTGTCGAACAGCTGCACGCATGTAATTGAAACTTCAAACGTGGGTAACCACCGTCATTTCCCAGCCCCCTATTGATTTTGAGCCGAATGTGAACTCGCATTCGGTTGCTAGATTGCGCGAAAAAAAGCGCCCACCCTCAACCGTAATAATTTCGATCTATATAAAATGTAATCGATGTTTCATAGATGACAGTTATTATTATCTACTGTCCTAAAGTATCCTTGGCTACATTCCATTGTGGAGTTATTAACCCTAGAGCGGTGACCTGATTTTTTGCAACCTATTCCGGTGACGTGGGGTGAAAAAATACCTCAATTTTGAAAAATTCATATCTCGGGTATAATTTCACGTAAAGGGTCCTACAGGGGCTTATTTTTTTTGTTTCTTAATGCAGAATTATGTAGGCCCACGGAAATTTTGCGTGAAGTCTGAAAAGTTGGTCAAAAATTAGGCGAGAGGGTAAAAAAACGGGAAAAATTTGTGAAAATGACTTTTTTTTATTAAATTTGCAATATCTCCGTTAGTTTTCAACGAAATTGAGTAGAACCATCGGCATTGTGAAGTGAAAGTATATAGTTTCAAGACAGGTAGATTAGTTTTTACTCGGTTGTCCGAAAAGTCCATTCATTTCGGGAATCGAAGTCTGGGAAATTCAAAAAAGTCGAAAGATTGACTTTTGCCGCGAAAATTGGTGTAACCACGCCAACTTATGTGCAAATCGAATGAAACCCACTCCGTTTTGGAGAGGAAAGGTACTTCTGATACGCCTCAGAAAAAAGAAAAACCTAAGTGCCAAAAAGTATGTACCAATCACAAGACAAGAAGAAGAAAAAGTTATAAACCTGAGTCAACCTCTTCGTCGTAGTCTATAACGATCAACTAAGGATCAACCAAACAATCACCCTCTTCGTCGTGCAGTCAACAGATTGTACCTGTCATTTTTAAATCCACTATCTGACTTCGTTAGACGTATATACGATACATGGTAATATGATTCGTTATAACGATCTTACAAAAAGAAGTGAAATCCGGGTCCAAAAACATCTGAAATGTAAAAAAATCCGTCAAGAACCCAAATTGTCTTACAATGAAAATTCACGACAAACCTATCGCCAGTCTCTGGCATGATATTAGGAAAGCCTGCAAATCACTACAATTTCCCCGCAAGTATACGTCGTGAAGTCGGACCTCGCTCTTTCGTGTGGTGATATCGAAACATCATTCCAAGAGCTACGTACTTGGCGAGCACATTTTTTTTCCTCCACTTATACTATTTCACCATTCCACTTTTCTTCAAGAAATTCTTGTTAAGCAATAGTAACGTTCGTAATAATTGGACTGATAATTGTACTGATCATAATCCGTATACAAATAATGCGATACTTTTCTTGTTCTAGACATGACGGTATTTGCATAAACAGCTGATAATATCTAATCATCAGCCTTATTCTCGGCATGCGTAATTCTCTCTTTAATATCTACGTTCGTCGCTTAAATACAGATTCTTAAGGTCTCGCTTATCGTGTCGACATTTTCATTTCATATAATTTATAAGTAATCAAATATGATATTACGGCGATAAATTTGACGGCAAGGAGAGGACAACAAATATTCTCAAGTAACTGTTTGCCGTGTGGTCCTGAATTGTACGCAACGATGGACCAATTCTTGTTGACGATATCTGAAGTCACCAATAGTATGTGTGCTTCTCCTTCCTCTTGGTTATACAATAATATGTATTAGCAGAATATCGTCGCGCGCGAGTGTACGGATGCGATGGAGTGCGGGCGCCCGGAAGGCGCCCGCACGCAAACGCGTCCGTACACTCGGGCACGACGATATTCTGACGGTATATTACCAATGGGTACTAGCTATGAAGAGCTAATTCAAGGCACATATCAAGTAGCTGACAACGAATCAACCGAACTCGGTGCAAATTAATTTATAATTATTCTTCATCTAATTTCATTATCTACATATATCTGGATACATCATGCATACCTCTGCATTGCAAATATTATTACAAGTAAAAGTTTCTCAACCCCAAGACAGCGTGGCATTTTTTGAACGAATTATTTTTATGAACTGGTACCGATCAAGTTTTGGAATTTAAAATCCATCGCCTTATGCCAGAACGTACAGTCGTATCTTTGTTGATCCTGCAGCTAATAGAATGTAAATATAAACTTGTGTACAATCACGGTAGAATGCAGAAAAAAAATGTGCCCGCCAAGTACGTAGCTCTTGGAATGATGTTTCGATATCACGACACGAAAGAGCGAGGTCCGACTTTACGACGTATACTTGCGGGGAAATTGTAGTGATTTGCAGGCTTTCCTAATATCATGCCAGAGACTAGCGATAGGTTTGCCGTGAATTTTCATTGTAAGACAATTTGGGTACTTGACGGATTTTTTTACATTTCAGATGTTTTTGGACCCGGATTAAACTATACCCAGAACGTCCAAGCCAGAAGCTTCGTTTTGATTAAAAACAAAAAAAAAATCGCTTAGGTATTCAACAACAAGTAATAACATTTTTTGTAATACAGAGTTGCAGAACATTACTATTTATTCATTTTGCAACAACTTATCATTAGATTGGAATCTATCGTTTGTGTATAGGTAACTGTAGCCAGTTCATAATATTAGACCGGTTTGCAAATGTAGACAAGGCGCGAATGAATGTACCACCGTATAATGAATCTTGTTTTTCAACACATGAAAAAAACGGAGTAATTGCATATGTGGAGATTCATCATTTCTGACCAGCGAAACATTAACAAAAAGGGCTTGAAACTTAGTGGTCCATATTCGCAACTTCGACCCTATACCTATAGGTATAAATACAAAGGTATAATAAAAGACAGCTTTCTGTCAGCACCGTTGTGCTGTATCAAACCCTCTCTGCAATAAACAAACATCTAGTCTTACCATTTTACATTTATCACCTAGTCAAGGTTAAATCAATCGATTTATGTATAAAACTAGCATTATTACGATACGTAATTACAATGTAATACATATCATTACCACCCGTATGAAATTTCTTGTACACCGTACCTGAAGAATCAGCGCTCGAGGAGACTTGTCCCAGAGCGCTTAATTAATTATCAATTAATCAATTAATTAATCACGTCAACGAGACGATTTCCAGTGATTTTTATAAATCATGTCCCAGAATCGGCCCCTCGAATTCCCATTCAGCCCAATGTCTTTAAAATCGCGTGTCAAAATTTCAAAAAGCGAGCACTCCTGCAGACATTAAACGATTAAATATTTCCGTCTGGTAAACGACTAATCGTAAGGCCATCGACTTAGACTACGGTATTCGGCATCAAGGCAAAAGAGCCAAGATCACACAATGCTTAAGGTCTGACGAAGCTCATATATCGGTGAAAACCGGGGAAACATACATAGATATATGGTCTAGAATAATATTTAGTCACATTTGAAGCCTTGACATTTGAATGCTACTAAACCAGAAAGATCATAAAAGTTATACAGAAATGAATTGACTCTATCAATATTAGTTTCGGCCTCCAGCATCTTCGATCGGTCGAAGCTTCGTTTCGTAATTGGTTGATCTATGATAATCTGAGCCGAACATCGACCGCAACATCTGAATATTAATTCCATATCAATAATCTGCCTCTGCCTCTGTTTTTCGACAATCTGGGAGTTTTCCTATAGCCTTCGTTAGTCGAAATTCCCCACGGGTTATGGTCATTTGAAAAACTATGTGTGTACCTGACAAAATTAAAAACTCATTCAGGTAAGTACAGTTTTAAACGTTTAAAAGATTCGAACGTTCAATACTGCGTGCTTATCTCGCCTCGATTACTTGTAGATTTATTTTGATTCCCGAAAATTCAACCATATACCACCACTCGGTGGGTAAATTTGAAAACATTTCATTACGACGATAATAAAAACCGCGATTTGAACAGCTCTCATCGTCAGGGTCCATCTGACAATTCGCCGTCTAGCCACGGGAATCGTATCATCTTTTTCGTTCAACAGGTGTCTTCGAATGCCTAAGAAATATCTGGCGACGTATTCCGTCCAAACGATCTTCGTCACATCGAAGTCAAAAATAATTCGATCTGTTGGATTTAAACGATGCTTCAATTCTTCGACGTTGTCCGCGTTGAATTTAAATTCATGGCTTGTGAAGAACTCGAGTAACTCTGTCATCTTTTTCAACTTGCAACGGTAACGATGAAATCTGAAACCAATCTGAATTATTGTAACTCATTATCAGGGTCATGATCAACATCATGTTGGGTGAAATGTATCAGTTCGGGGGTTGAGCAGAACAACATCGAACTTGGCTGAATCAAATCCTGAAATCCGGGGCTGTTGAACCGAATGCTGATATCGATGTTGTTCTAATCAGCTGTCGACTTGTACATTTTTTCCGTATCAAAGTTTTATAGGTGTACACGTTACCTTGGCGTTCCACCCGAGAAACGGACACAGATGTCTGCTATAATGGCGGGTAGAGTCTGCTCTAGTAAATTACTCAGCGCGTACTTTACCCTGCTATCGGTCATCCTAATCTTTGGACTCGTGACGACGTCGCTCAAGGCATACTTCTTTGTACAGTCGTCGACCGTCAGCACGAACTCCTTCCACGATAAGGAATTAAACGGTCCAGAGGCGCAGTTGTAAACGCGTACATTTGGCGCGAGTTTAGTGCTTACTCTGGTACCTGATGATAATCATATTCATATTTGTCAAACATAAACTCAGGGAAGTATTAAATACATATTTCGTTGAATTTAACACGTTTGAACGTCGTAACCCAGAAAAAGGAACTTTTGATTCATCGTATCCACATTTAGAAATGTTATATCGATAATAAAGCTATTGCCAGTAGTATGACACACAAGCGAGAGAAATAAAATACAAGCAATTTACGAAGGATTTCTATCCACATGCAAATGATTAATTGTGGCAATCGTAATTCAATTTTATCTTCGCATTATTTATAATAATTGCTCGTAGTTATCTGCTCATTTGTTGATAATGAATCGTTCAAGCAGCCATGACAGTTCTAGAACCTATTTTTAAACGGATTCTAATTGTTTTAATTATTTGACAATAGACATACCCATTTCCCACGCGGCAGCTATGAATAAATTGATGCACACATCAACAGGTATTATATCAGCTACAAGCTGGGCTCTGCCGTACATGCTCTTCAAAATCCCCTTTCCTGCAGCAGCCATGAGTCCAGATGGCCCATTCAAACTCTCTATCCATCCGGGGACTGGCTCCCGCCAGGAAGCTGTGACGATAGAGGGTCGCACCATGACGATCGGCAACTTGGTCGAATACTCTGCAATAAGTTGTTCTGCTAGGGCTTTGGTGAACGTGTACGTATTTGGATGATCACCGATTAATCTGAAATCGTGTTGAAAGAGCGATGACATCCGGCTAAAGATGTAGCGGATATGCAGTCGACTTTTTAACAAACTGCCGCATCCAACGCTGATTCAATTACCTTGGTGCTACAAATTCTAGTAGGTTGTCATCCATACCCGCGATACAATGCATCACTTTGTCTGGCTCCGCGGGTGGCGAGTAGATGAGTTCTTCGATGTTCGAAAGATTGCAATTCGTATAAGCGGTGGAGACGTGAACAATAGCACTGAGGCTGGTCATCCCTAGGCAGAGCTGCATCAGTGATCTGGTACCCTCGAAGTTTACCGCTACTGCAATTCGTAAAGGCTCGTCAAACTTAACAGTAGCTGCCAAGTGGAAAACTACCGACACTGTCTCCTGCAGGAGGTGTTTATCCTCAATGGAGATCCCCAGGTCAGGCAGGCTGATGTCCCCGGGGATGGGCAGGAGCCAGGCCGTCCGATTCTTCCTCATGGCACGGACCTCGTTGAAAACGCTGGATCTCATTATCTCATCGACTCGGTCCCATGGCTGCATCTCTTTTTTGTCACGGATTAGAACGTAGATCGGTCCTACGTCAGGGCAGGATCGAAGAAGCTTTTCCACTAACACTTTTCCCATAAAGCCTGTGGCCCCAGTAATAAATATGGCCTTGCCTCGATACCATTTCGCGATTTCTGATTCTTCCTTCATGTCAACGAGTTGAATATCTGTGATATTTAGATAATATGTTCCCAAATTGGCCCCTCTTGATAGCAGCGTCAATCTTTCTGCCGTTGTCCACTTGTTTCTTGCTCACGGAATAACTGCAGTTCTGTTCATCACAGTGATTTTATAATTAGGTCTAAAAATGTCGAAAACCAGGTACCCCTCCTCTCGTGGAGCAATTGATTGAAGTTTTTCATCCAACAGGGAACGAAAGCCGACTATAAATTATACGGAACTAGTATCCTACCAGAACAAACTTCATTTCAAGATATGAGCCAATGGGTCGCCAGAAATGGTGAAAGTTTGCAGAATCAGCAGAAGTGTTACTTCCGCAAAAATTTTGGGTTGTGATTGTCTTTATTACTGATAATATTTTGTAATCAAGATCCAAGTAGGGCAATTGCGGCTGAAGATTTGGATCACAGCTGCAATTATTGTGTTTAACAAAGATAAAATGCAATAAATTAAGTTCATCAACCGTTCAGTGAATCATCTTCGCGTGTATTCGAGCCCATACCTTACGAACTCTTTTATCCTCCAAGATTCGGTTGAATAATTAACAGTTATGAATCAAATACAGTTGTCGGTTAGAGATCATAAAAATTCACAACTAATTCCCACTGGCTCTGGAGATTTCCCAATTTTACATTCTTCGATACCAAGACAGACGCTCTCGGTGCTTGAATGTATTTGAAGTAAAGTTAAAGCCAAAAGGCCCCATCCGTCGACGCATACGACTTTCTGAGTTTAGATGCTCAACTTTCCATTTTTATTTATTCATGTATCTTTATTATTTTTTCAGCAAACGCCAAGGTAAAATAATTGCGCGACGTTTTGGCATCGAAAACGCATTTCGGCGCTTACGACCTTAAAGCATGAGTTACGCGATGTGAAAAAGATTGGAATTTTCGTCAGGACAATAGCGTTAGTAATTTTCAATTGCTCGACACAGAATTCACTATTTTTACTTTTCCTTTCATGTCTTTGAAATATATTTTCAAGTCGATTACTACTCACTATGCAATAACAGACTATAGTTGCGTTAGTCAACACATCTTAACTCTGCGGAAGCTAACGTTGAACTCAGACCTGGTTCATAATTTCGGATTTGGTGTTGAATTCAAGGTGAGCGGTGGTCAACCTTTCTAAAATTTACTTAAAAATAATCTGGAATAGCTATCCTACGGCGATTCATGTTCGTTAACCTTTTCTGTTACACTATACCCAAGTCCTCGCCTCGAGTATCTACTAAATACATCTATAATTATAATATATATTAACCTAGATCTGTCTTTGATTAATGATACTATTTCATTTTGGTAAAGATGCGTGGATAGTATATTAAATCGAAGTAGAATTGGTCAGGAGAGACGAAACAAAATCAATCATTTCCATTTATGATAATCATCTTCATTTTTTTCTTTTGTTTGTTTTGTCAGTTTGAATAAAATCTCGTTATTTCGATTATCTTAAACAAGGTGGACATTCTAACAACAACTTCTGAAGTTCGAGTTTACCCTGCACTTGCACCTGTCGTTTACGATATCGTCCGAAACGAACACTCTATTTGACTATTTCCAAATGAACCCCAGAGAAATGAAATAGATCTAGTCGATTCTTGCAAAACCTAAAAGAAATGTCATGATTAGTTTTTTTATATGAAAATCGTGAAGAGTTGGTTGAGAAATGTATTTTCAATCTTAAAAATCCACCGGGGTCTCCATAACTTGATGAATTAATCGAAAAACGAAGATCTGATCTTACGAATAATAACATAAAGATATTCATAAAGATATTGGTTGTAAATTGATTGTAAATTATCATCAGTCATCACATCACATCACATATTTTATAGTAATTCAAGTGTTGAGAGGGCTTCAAATAAATTTCAATTGATTCCGCTAAGATACCTATGTAATTGACCCAAATGATAGAACAAACATATAAATAAATTGATTGTTATGAAATTTTTCATCTCGCTCTACGTTATTAATTGGTTACGCTTTCTAGACATTTTTCTCTGGCGTACCTACGTGCCACAAGTTAGCATCTCTCATAGGACAACTGATCTCAGCAAGAAGGAATTGACACCGCAATCCTTACATTCAATATGACTATTAAACCATTGTTTATCATTAAAGGTCAAAGGTGTAGTCATTCACCAACTAATATTATAAACCGAGAACAGGCTCTATAAATTCAGAAATATAAAATTCAAGTAAAAACAAAAACCCAACCAGGATGGACGAAATAAAAGTGGGCTGATTCAAAATAATGAGTCTTTAACGGTATACTAATTGGATGAGTACTAATGAATAATGAAGCGATGGAATGGAAATTCAAATCATCGAATTAATTAATACGATTATCTGGCATCCAAGTTACGGCAGAACTTGAAAGATAATCTTATGTGATCCGATGATATCACGCAGAGAAGAAGGCTGTGGGGCTCGCAGTCGACACCTGACTTTCTATCGCCTGTGTTGTTTCAAATTGAAAGTAGTGCACTAACCACCAAGGGAACGAAAACACGCGAAATATGCCTTGGAGGTCGGTGGGTTACTTTCGACACTTCTTAGTCTCCGCCAGCCTTGAAGTGCGAATAGATTTTCGATGTTATACTATTACCGCTGGTGGACCAATACCTTCGGCAGATATGAAAGTTGAATCCTAAGAAATGAAATATGTCTCACTTCAACCTTTCGAGTCAAACAGCAGAACTTTCTGCTTCGTCGCACCACTTGCTACTTACGACGAGAGCGACTGACAATGAGTTCCAGGCGTAACTGGGGTAACAACTACGCGCACGTGGTTGGGAGGTACGCATATGCCCCTAAAATCATGAATACTGGATGGCCCTGCAGCCATCAGATAGCAAGAGTCAGTTCAGGGAGAATTTACGACGGCTTTATGGTTTCAGAATTTAGCTTTAGGCTAGGTCCTTCTTTCTCTGACCACGAAAATTCAATTTCGAGACTACCCTCGAGCTTACCATCGGCAGCTGCCGTTACTTCTGCACTAGAATAAACTTGCTTCTAGTATTCTTCAATACCTTATCTTTTCAATATCATTGGGTGAAAACATGCAAGTGCAATTTATTTACAATATTATTTCTTTATTAGGATATAAAATGACGATTTATGGGTTTATTACAAAATAACATGAAATACAGTATAAATATGTACGAAATGAATTTTTTCAATGTACGATAATTTCGAGATACATTTTGCAATGTCGTGATAAAATTCATCGAGCCGAATATCATACTGAAAGACGAAATCGGTGTGGAAGAGACGAGTTAGACAGAGACGTAAAAACAAAACGGGTATAAGACACGAGATCTGAGACCTCGAGAAAAGTCTGGGTACTGCAATCTTGAGCATTTGAACCTTCTTAACGTCTTCAGCTGGATGAGTTATCACGAAATTCAAAATTTTGTCAGCTATACGTCTTATATTCTAACCCTTTCAATTATATTTTTTTCATCTGAGACAGCAACAACAACAGCAAAATAATTTCACAAAAAACGTTTGTATGAAACGCCAAGGAAGCCCATGACACCGACAGCAAGGATGGCAAGGATTTCGGAACGGACAACCTTCGCCACCAGCGTTCGTCTGTCAGCCCGTTTTCTGGTGGCGTCCGAAACGTCACTTTCCTCATCCATCACGTTTCGCCGAATGCCCAAGAAGTAGCTAGTGACATACTCCTTCCAGATAATTCTTTTCACGTCAAAGTCAAAAATCTCCCGATCGATGGACGACAATCGACCCTTCAATCGCTTGACGTTCTCCACATTAAAGTCCCACTCTTGCATCGTGAAGAACTCAAATATATCAGCCACCTTGTTGATCTTGCTTAGATAATGCTGAAATCTGTAAACAGTCGACTCCATTCTCGTCATTCTCGTCTCTCCAAAGAAACTCACATAATGCCAATGCACTGCTTAATAAGCGCTCATACATGCCGTAAAATATCAATGGCCATGATCGCTGGTCACCGTCAGTCGTAAACATTATTCTCACCTCGGTTTCCCGCCCGTGATCCAGACGAAACAGTCCACCAGAGCGGCGGGAAGAGCCAGATTTATCAGATTGGTCAGCATGTGCCTGGCTCTAGAATCTGTCATCATCGCTCCGGGTCTCATGAAGATATCGCTCGTGGCATATCTTGTTACACATTTATGTATTTCCCCTACAAACAACCCCCAGGTAACAGGATTGAATGGCCGAGAGACGCAATTGTAGACGAGAACGTTTGGTACGGGTCTCATACCTTCTCTGCTACCTAATTCCACGTGAAAAATATTTAATCCTGATTCTTAATCACCATAAAAAAAGTAGACAGGTCAAAATAAGGTTCGTTTAATATTTGCACAGATCTGCATTTTAATTCGCGTCTGCAGCTTCCAATAATGTCATCCTAATTTATCGGCAAGCTGTTTCCCATGAATTCTATAAATTTGCAAGAAACAGACGTACCAAGCTCCCAGGCGGCAGCTATCAACAAATTTATGCATATATCCACGGGTATCAGGTCGGCTACCACCTCCTTTCTTCCATATACACTTTTAAGTAATCCCTTGCTTGCACCAACTACGAGAACAGTGGGACCGCTGTAACTGTCGACCCATCCGGGCGTCGGCTCTTTCCAAGAGCCTGAGACGATAGAAGGTCGCACTACAACGATCGGCAAATTTGTAGAATACCCTGCCACAACGTGCTCGGCAATGGCTTTGGTGAAGGTGTATGTGTTTGGGTGCTCATCAATCAATCTAGAAATTAATCGGGAATAAATCACTCAATGACATCCGACCGGGAACACTGGAATAGCAGTTGTGATAGGAGTAGGGAAGGAGCCCCTTCAAGGATAAATGATCTGAAATCAACCGTTGGAAAAGGTCAGTGCAATCTGGATTCAACCTGCATGGATAGTCAAGGACCAATACATGTTCCATGGTTGAAATAACTATTTTTGCGATAGACCGAACTAGAATTATAGTATTCTATAGGATACTCTGATTTTACCTGCTATAAACACAATTATTCTGAATATAAAACAATGATGTCTCCTCAGAAAACTATATGTACTGCATTGTAAACTCAACGATTTCCCTCGGACAGAGGAATATCAAGACTGGACATTTCCTGCTCGACTTTGACTTCAAGTCACTGACGGCGGCTTATAAGTATGAGGTATAACGACTGACGGCGTTTAACACGTTTACCTGGGTGTGATAAATTTGAGAAGATCATCATCCAGCCCCGCCAGACAGTGCTTAACTTTTTCTGGATCTAAAGGCGGCGAATAGATGCATTCTTGGATTACGGGACCGCTGCAGTGAAAGTAAGCTGTAGAGACGTGGACAAGGGCAGAGAGATTTCTCATGCCTTGACAGAGCTCAAGTACAGCCCTAGTACCCTCGATGTTTATCGCAACCGCGAGTCTCAGGGGTTCATCGAATCTAACAGTCGCTGCGACGTGGAAAACTACTGACACTTTATCCTCAAGAAGGCACCTGTCTTCAACTGAGATTCCCAGGTCCTGCTGGGCAACGTCTCCAGGAATAACGACAAGTCTGTCGCTCAGATTAGCCCGACCATCGCGATGCTTGTCGAACAGACCGGACGTTAGCATCTTCTGGACTCGGTCTTGGGACGACGTGTCTTTCTTCTTGCGGACCAACATGAAAATGGTCCCTATGTCAGGGCAGGATCGGAGCAACTTTTCCACAAGGACCTTGCCCATGAATCCTGTAGCCCCGGTAATAAAGACTGCCCTGCCTCTGTACCATTTTGCGATTTCAGACTCCGTTTCCATTTCAACAAAATGTGATTATGTTACTTAAATATTATTTAAGTATCTGTATAGTTCGATGGGCCTTCGCTCGTCTACGCAGCTTTCTCACAAATGAAACCTGAATTACTAATAACAAATATGACAACTGGGCGGATTCTTCTAAACTCGTTCTATCAGGCGAAAATGAGATCGCTTGACCCAGACATAGATTGTAATGAGTATGTTCTATGTCTATCCGCTTCTACGGCAAACTGTCTATCTCCACCAATCAGCACATGCCTATATATGCACCTTTTGAAAAAAAAAATGAAATATATACGAGTATGTTCTTTGTCTATCCGCTTCTACGGCAAACTGTCTATCTCCACCAATCAGCACATGCCTATATATGCACCTTTTGAAAAAAAAATGAAATATATACATTTACGCAGATCCATCATACATAATATCAATTTAACAAATGCATGGAGTAAGTACTTAATACACACGAGTGTAGTGAATACAGGTTTCAAATAGCAATAAACATCTATCGTAAACTTTGGATGTATAGCAAACGCAACTAATATTACTCTCTATATTCATGGTCAGTTACATATAAGCTGTATATCAATATATTACCGTAGCTCAACTATATATTTAGTGTAAATTGACAAATGGTCTCTTTGCCCTGAATGATCTTCAATTCCGAGGTTATTTTGAACGAAATTTCAAGTCAAGCCGTGAGTGCGAGATGTTCTACGCCTATAGTATAGCGCGCACACCTTTGTCCTCCACAATGGGTAAATAATTAAAGGATGTCTGTTTTTTGTTATGTTCATATTTCGCAGAACACCTTAGGACTCGGTGCAGGGACTTTCTAGAAACTTCGGTGAGAATACCACAATTGACTGCCAAAAGGTATTTGAAAAAACAAAAGTTTTATTTAAACTCCACCTCACTTCGAAACATACCATACAATACATACAGATAACAGAATAATAACAATCATTCTAATTCAAGAGGCATCATCTTCCCGAATAATCTAGGATCTAAAAAAATTTGCATTTCCTACTGTCCAGAGTTTCTATGCAAATCTTGCTTTAAATCGAAATCTTGATTTCATTGATTAATGTTTCGGAAAACAGTTTGATATTTATCATTATGCAAGCAGTAGCGAAAGCCACTTGCCACCAAAAATCTGACAAACCAAAATGTTGAATGACTGCAATTTGACGGTAATCAAACAATACATGGCTATATCTAGCTGGGTCCTATTGTCACCCGCGTGTAATAAACTGCACTTTGACTTCAGATCATTTTGAGAAGACATCTGTTCCAACCCTCATTTCTCCTTTGTATAATCTATTGACAGACCTGACTTCGGACGCAGTTTGCAGGGTCCATTAATTATTATCGGCTTCCAAATTAGACAGTATTATGGCGTAACGTCCAAATGTCAACATAAAGTATGCTCTAACATAAAAGAAATTAGTTCACTTGACCGACAGTCACAAAGGCCTAAGACACCGACAGTGGAAACGCAGGACTCCAGAATGGAGAATCTTCATCATCAACGCTAGCCTGCAGGCAATCCGTCTTTCGGTAGCGTTTAGCGTGTCGTCTTCCTTATTATGCATCACACGTTCAATTGAATACAGTTGAAGTGGCAAGTGGGCTGGTTACGTGCTTCTCTCGAATAATCAGCATCATTTCGAAGGCGAAGATCGCCTGATCAACGGTCGACAACGAATCCTTCAATGCCTTGATGTTTTCCACTCCAAACGGCCAGACTTGCATATAGAGAACAACTCTAATATGTTGATCTTACTTACGCCACACCGAAATTTGTACTTGCAGACGACATAATTTTTCATTCTCATCCCACAAAACAAAATTATTCCTTGTAAATGGGCAGGATAATAGGTAGCCATTAGATGTTACAAGACACCAATGACCACAATTGGTTATCAATTTTAGTGGTGGACATTATCTAGATAATCATGAAACGACCTCGAGACGACTTTCAGACGTCTCGATTTTGTAAAGACGTCCTAGAGACATACAGACACATTCCGGAGTCACGTGGATCACGCGCAGAGACTTTTTACCTTGCAAGATCTGAGAGGACAATTGAAGACGTATGCGAGACGTAGGCTGCAGGGAATAGTTTTCAAAATCTACATTCTATTCTTTTATTTCACTATCATCTTCGCGAACTTTTATTCGGAAAAAAACAACAGCAAAAAATAATAATGACACATATATTAAACAGAGCAATTAAGTGAATGCGATAAAAATCAGTCAAGAGTGGTATTCACCATTGTCACAACATCGAAGAAATATGGTCATGAACAACGTATTAATAAATTATATGTTGCGTCGATATATACTGGACAACCCATCCATCTTTCGCGATATAAACTTAAACCGGGTTGGTCAAACTTATATATTATCAGTCTGCCAATATCACTATATGCATGATCATATTTTTTGTGTAATAATTAACATCTCAGAAATTCTTTGACTGTTACCATGTGGTTTTATACCAAACGGATAAAGACAGAAGTAATCTACAATAATACGATTTTTGTTTAGAAGTAGACACCAATGTATAATATCTGCAGCCCATGCTTGAAATGAAATGTATGACCTGGATTCTGCCCCTTGTTCTCAGTTACCGCGCATACTTGCACGTCAATTTTTATTTGTCAAATAATGTCTACGGCAGGAAAGCCGATGTAAGTAATTTACACAGAACTGCGCGTATCCACTGTTTACAGTTGGTACCGCGCATGGGTGCCATTTTGGGACCTTCGTCCACTCGCTGCATTGTCACTGTCAAATCTTCGACGCAGAATCAAACGTCATTCTGATATAGAACAAAAGCGGAGCCATTGGAAACGAAATTGTAGAAACTCAATCCAGAGTGAAAGTGAGTATAAAAATCGCACTATAATAACATCGGAAAAACAAAGTAGATCGATTATCGAGCACAGAAGTTTATCGTTTGTATAAATGCATGTATGAAAGGCGTATTCCATAAACTGATATACCTATATTCCCCTTCAATATAATATTGATCATATTGATCCTGCTTCAAGATCAACTGCTACTTGTCGAACTGTAATTTCACTGGCATCCATTCTATAAATATATTCATGAAATAACGTAATGCGGCCACAATTACATTATAATATTCACTCTACGTGTAGATCCCACTGATCTACGCGCATTGTGAGAGATGTTTTCATATTATTCAAACTGTTAGTATATTGGATCACCAATCCGATGCAGTCAGATCAAAAAGTGCTAAAGGTTCATGAGGCTTTTTTTTAATTGAAATAAAATTATGCAAACTTTCCCGGATATTTTCATTTTATTTGTCTCTTTGAAGAATAACATAGCTTTACGCTCATAGGCGCGCTAGTTTGCCATGTTTTTCGCATATGTATTACACACACATTACATATATATGCGCCTTTACCATGGCCGTCTCATATTACGAGCCATTTGAAATTCGAATCTGTAGTACTTCCGTTCGTTATGAACGGACCTTTATGGACCAAGTGCCGTGGTGCCGTTTATTGATCGCCGCGCAGTGGTGCCATATTTCTGTGTCTTCTTCTCACAGTCGTCCAGTCGGTCGAAATAGGTTGGCCATTTCGTTATCAATCTGCCAGGTTCCATTTTCGAATTTCTTCCGGACGATTTTCAAACGCTGAATATTACTCTGACAGTCAGCCGTGTCATTCATCCGTATATGTTATACAAGTTCGAATGTTCAAGCACACAATACAGTTCAAGGTTCATTATAGCTAGAGCTGGTCAAGTGTGCCTTTTTACCTTCTGCAATTTTATATCTGCATTCCGGAAGATTCCGAAGTACACATAACAGTTAAAGGTAAATAAATGTGTAGACACATATGTATATAGGTATATATTTCTTTATTCTCAGGATAAGTTCACCGTTTATAACTGTTGTCGCTATTTTATTATCTATTAGTTGTTTTTCTTCATAGAAACATAATTAGTAACGGTATCTTACGACCTTGAAAAACTTATCATACGCTTATCGTTCAGAATGGAAATCGACTTGATATTATTCACATATCTGGTCCTAGAAACGGTCAGCTGTTTATGGTAGCAGTAGTTGTTTTGGCACCACAAGGGTACTTTCAAGACCTCTTTCGAACGCTAACACGGTGCTGCACTCTATCTCAGCTCTGTGAACTATAGTGCAAGCCCACGTGGACCGAACTACCGAACTCATTATAACTTATAGCACTTTCGATCGGGATGTACTGACATGAGTGTGTTTGATCTTACCTATAACAGTATAGCTTGGTGAAGAATGTCAATAGACTCAGCGTATCCTAGTCTCAACCTTCATTAATTAGGCAGAGCAAATCAATTCCAATCGTTGATTTCATTGCATACATAATATAATGAAGCAACCATAAACGTTTTCCTACCACTCTAGGCAATGACATTCTGATGATCCTCATTATTAATGAGAATGTACTTATTCTGTGTAAAAACCGAGGACGTGATGAGAAACCGAAATTTTTTTTCTGAACCCCTCAATCTTCCGATGGATTTTATGAAATTTTTAGTATGCAAATATTGATTCTGAAAATCCATTCAAATAAATTTCACCTCATCGATATTTCCGCATCTAAACCTATAAAGATAAAAACTTATCCTTGCATCTTCAATGGGTGATTATGTATTGTTACAAGTTCCAACACCTTTATTATCCCTCCGTCATCTAGAACCAAGGTCAGATATGTTGCCAGGACCTGGACGAATCGCAAATAGCAGAGAAAACTCTGACACAGAAGAACAAAAGGCTGAGACATCGCTGATTAAGATGGAGGGATTGTTGACTGAAGATGACTCCAATGTGGCTGAGGTACCTAATGTCATTTCAGAGACATATATTGACTCTTTAATCTATTTTAAGGATTACATTTTTCATATTTTCAGTGGTAACTGTAATATTATTATATGTTAGTCACTCGGGTTGAAGTACTTCATCATCATTTTTACAAGGATAATTGTAAATTAACGACAATGAATGAAATTCTTTTATTACCGGTGAACATTATACTTTTTTTTTTCCATTTCAGGTAGTTCTTTCGAATAAAGGTGGTCCTAAGGTCATCCACAAAGGATTTATGTATACCCTGCACAAGAAACAGCCTAATAATATAAGGTGGAGATGTGTGGGCAGAACTTTACACTGCAGAGGCAGTCTCATTACAACAGCAGACTGCAAAAAACCTAGAATACGAATGCAACATAATCATAGTCCTGATTTTGCTGCTGCGCAACTTGCAAGGAAACGATATATCGCTCTTGGTCAACCACCAGTACTTAATGGTAAATTTATATACTACAATGAGAATAAAGAATTCAGCCTCATGTGCAACAGATAATCAAAGAGAGATCACATTTATTTGTGAAACCAAGACCAGACGCAGTATAAACATTGTAAACAGATTTTAGCTGATTTAGGCATTATTTTATTTCAGATGATGAGTCTAAGATGCGAATGATGAAGTCAGGAAATTCGAAGCGCAGTCATTTGAGGACATGGGCTGACTGGCCAGTCCAAAACCCGCTGCAATGGCAACACCAGTTGTTGCCAATACTGCCAAAAGGTGAATTTGATGGGAAATCAATTAACATGACGATGGACGTTAACAGGACACAATACTGTACAGAATTAACGACTGTGATCAATGAGTAATTATATACTTTTTTTTTTCATCATATTAAGTTTTTATTGCAGTTTTTTTAACCGTATAATTAATTACGTGACAAGGTTCTACTGCTGATGTATTCATAACTTTTTCAGTCAATATTGCAGATATATCTATTAATACATAGTTATTATTAATTTCAGAGGAAGAAGCTAAGCAAGATACTCGATCGGCCAGCAGAAATAGCAGCGAAGTTACACCTGCATCCGATTGGCAAGCCACCGAAGAATATCAACAACCGTTCTTGCCATTACTTCAAAAAGGTAAGTGGATTCATGTAATAGATTATTTTTTCTCCACTCTTTCATTCCTCAAAATTTTCTAGAAAGTGAAATATTGCTACTTTGATTAAGAACATTTATGATGTATTAACATATGAAAAAAAGATTCACTGAGATTAGAATGAAATCTAGAGATAAAGCCTTCCCAATTTTTATTGGACATTGGTTACTTTCGCAAAGTTGACTAATTAAAAACGTCGACCTGGTTTCAACTTTGAATACATGGTATTAAAAAAACACATTAATAAAACGCAAATCTTGTGTAAGTGTGCACTACCTATCATTTACCCACCATTACTACTTACTTTAGGTACACCTGTATTCTACGTATTATTTTTATTAGAGCAAATGAATTAACAATAGCGTGTAAATACCGAGAGGAGAATAGGACTCTTCATTCATCTAATAGTAATCCTTTTCAGTAATTTTTTCAAATAAATGAAATTAGTTCCCTACCCCTTGCTGTTTATTCTTTATACTTCAACTCAATCTGTCGCTACATTATATTGAGGCATATTCCAGTGTGCCATTATCTCATCTTTTCGTACAGAATATTTGAAATGGATTTTCATTCGTGAATTATCGCATACACATGTTTAACGTAGTTTTTTATCGGCTGAACTGGGAGTTCTAATTCTGGCGCCTATGCGGTATGCAACCCAACTGACATTAATGTCAGACGTATCACAGGCCGTAGTTCCAGCCGGGCATTTGAATTTCGAGCGTAAATTTGAAATGTGGCTTTCAATCAATGTGCAATTTTGCGAAATGTAAGAATGATATCTGTAGCCTAAAATCCCAAAATACTGATATCAATTTTACGACTCATTAGAAAATTTTTAACAACTTCTAATCTATTTCCAAGCCTTCCATGCTTTCAAGATACTGCTTCATGATGATATTAATGTAATAATTGGTGATAACCGATAAAAATAAGACCGTCACATCCGTTGATACACTTCTTATATAAATATCGAGTACGCTTATTAAAATTTATTCAAACTGAATAAACCAAAACTCTGTAAAGTGCGATAAAAAGAATTAATAAATCACAGAATCAGTAATAAAAAAATTAAATCAATCAATCTCTTTCACCCGACAAATTTTGGTCGAAAACTGGTATTCGGACTGCTCAGAACATCACATATACATACCTATATACAATAATAATTTACTACACAAACCGATAAGATTCGAATACGTATGCGAAACAGATCAACCCTAATCGCAGGTAATTGAAAACAAACAATTTAGGTACACATCAACGTATGGGTAAATGTTTTTACGACAATTACGTCACGAGCTATTTCCTTATATCACGTAAAAATATAATTTCGTCATAGTCGCGGTCGCGTGGGAAATAATTCATCTGTTCATAACGAATAAGGCGTGTACCGTACCGTACGTGAAGCAGACTGTTTATTTTCGTAAGTCCTCTTCTCCCTCCCTCTTACATACATATACGTATACGTATGTATCTATGTACCCTATAATGTAATATGTTAATCGATGGCTTCACAAAGATTCGGACAACGTAATCAGGTCGGATAGTAGAGCGCACATATGATACAGATAATGCGTTGACGACCGGCGCCGTCGCACATGCGCGTCCCGACGCCCCTCGGCCACCGATTTCGATTTTAGTCATTCCTGGGTCGGGGGGGATCGTTACTACTGAAGCACGGTGCAAAGCACATCGGCCATTTTCTAAGCTCTTACCCGGACGATCTTATACAATAATTTTAAGTTCGTGGGCTAGATCGTTCTTCCATTTATCTCCAATACTTAAAACGCTGTTAGAAAAAAAGCTCAGGCGAAAATAAGTTCTTCTATTTCCGAAAACCGGAATGGGGGAAATAATTTTGTCCATCGTAAGTAGTGCCCGATTTGCGCGCGTTTAGTGATATGGTGACTGACTTAATATTATCATCGAGTGACTATTAGTGCGAGCGTGTTTCCGATACCTACTACTAACTACTACGTTCACACAGTTTATTGTCACATGAAAATAAATAAATAAATAAATAAATAAATGAATGAATAAACAAACAAAATAAAACTTCCATCAACGATCGACCAGTTTTCATTTTCAGTGACAGTGGATATATCCGTTAGTGTTTTCTTTTAAAGCACGTTAAAGCGGAGCTTTATATTACGCGACTCCGCGAAATATAAGAGCTTGTGTTTCCCCGTATGTATACTGTGTATATACATATATATGTATGTATATAATACACAAATATATAGATATATGTCACACATATGTATATGTATATATATATATATATACGTATATGTATTCATATATAACATATATATATTATCAACCCAGGGCAAGATAATGATTGCTTTTTATAGATGGAACGTCGTTGCAAGGAATGGTTGCTGTTACAGAAAGAGACCCTGTATCTAAGAATAATACGCGCAATATTTTGGTGAGGGTCGCTCGGCGCCGTCCTCGGCTTACTATTAACTTCATTCTTTTTCACAGTCTGATTATTAATTGTAAATCGCCGTTGATTAACCCTCCCGCTCGTTTATAAATGATTTCATTTCTCTCCGTGGGACAAGTCGAACTCAAACTTGACGGCATTGTACCGATTACATTGATACAAACATACATTATATCAATATATCCTCAGTACACTTTTTAACCCGTGTGTTGCCGATTTCGTATGCTACGTTTGACTTGTTATTATCGTTCTAAAACTTCTCGCAAATATTTTCTACTTTTTTTTTTATATCGCGGTCAAAATACCATTTAATGGCATTTGGTTGTTGTTCGTAATATTCACTTGTTTTTGATATAACAATTGAAAACTTGGGATTACCAATGGCTGTCACAACAATCGATGATTACAATCACTAAACAACGGCGACGTTTTGCTCGGTCGGTGACGTAATGCAGTATTTACCCTCGTCAACCCGATCTCCGTCGTTTCTAACCCAACACAGAAACTTTTACGTTTAAATAATCGAGAAGTCCACACGGAACTCGCGGTACGCTGCTCGTTGCCGGAGATTGAGACTATTGCTGTTTCAAAGTTAGAGAGAGAGTAGCTAATCATTTCGCTCGCATGTAACGACCACTCGATAGTATTTAATTCTGTTGAAGTTTATATCGGTAGATAAGTCTCTCCTCGTAATACAACTACGTTTTGATACATTTATACAATTCTTTCGTTTATAACTGTGGAGACTTATCGTAAATTGTGCCTAACGTGTGAAAATACATAATTATAAAGAGGTACTCGACCGCGCTCAGAGCTGGACGAGATCACGCGAATGCTCGGCTTTAAACCGAGACCAAAGACCGAAAATAAAATTCCTAAATCCCGAATAAATATCCCAAGCTTTTCTACCACGTGCTCTTCATCAACACGTTTTGCGTACCACGCTAGAACTATATGTATGTTTGTTCATTCGAGCCACGACGTTCAAACTTGACAATAAATCTTCAATCAATATACTTTTACGCGCCTTAAGCTACTCCAATAGCTACTACTCGTAATATGTCTCGTTGCAATGATAAAGCCGTTCGTTTTTCATCGGCTTATCCAAAGCCGGTTTCAATTTTATTTGTTTCTTTTTTTCTCTCTCTCTCTCTCTCTCTCTCCGTTAAATGACGTTATTTATACAACAGTGACATTTTCCGTATGTGAAATTACTTATTGCACACGCACCACACAGCCCACAGTTATACAAGGGTAAACTTGTCCTACGAGGTCACGACCTGTCCTGGAATAACCTGGGGGACGGGAACAATAGGGTGGACGTCCCGCTGCTCTTTGGGAGACCCTTATCCCCCCGATTTACTATACGGTTTCTAAAACTGAGTATACGAACGGAGCTGAAACAAGACCCGTGCATGGTCATAATTGAGTAGATTTATAATACTTCGATTTATCCCAATCATTGCAGTCTGACGTGTTATGGACATTTTTACATATTCTAGTATTTGACGAAGAGTGAAACCCTCAGTCTATTTTCATTCAATAAAAACAATCGATACCTACCTAATTTTACATCAAGTTGGGATTGAAAAGCGTCAAGATTTCGGGGTCACGTAAGATTTTGCATAAAAGAGTGGTGGGCATCATGAAACAGGAACCGGAAGACGAGGACGACTGCCTTGTCGACGTTACACCATCCTTCTCATCAGGATCACACTCTAGTAGCAGAGTCAGATCTCACGCGCGAAGTCTAAGAGCAATGGCTAATCCAAGTGCTGTTTGGGCTCACTTTGATCTATGCGTAAACGACCCCCTCAGAGCACAGTGCCGTATATGTGGCGCCGTTGTCGTAAGAGGGGGGGCCAACCCCAGACAATGTGGTACCACTAATTTGCATCGACATTTACGTGTCCATCATGGAGGCAGATTGATCGGGAGACGGTATCATGGTAATCACAATCACAATCCTTAAATAATTTTAACTAAAACAACCAATTTCTATGTGCTTTGCCTACTTTTTTCTTCTTTACTCCGAATTCGTAATCTATTCCTGCAGCACGATACAATAAGAACCTGCAATTACTACTCATACATGGGAATATGTATTTATGTATCGCGAATCAACCAGTTCAGCAAAGTACACTGACTGTTTCGTTATACACACAACGAATGTAGATTCACAAATATTGGTTTTAGCTCTTTTAATCATAATTATATCTACTCGGTGTGTATCAGCGCGACCGATACAGCTCGTTTGGTATTATCTTCAAAGAAGTTCGAACATTGCAGGAGTTTCGGATAATTCCAGAATGGCGTGACTTGATACAGTGATCTGTGTTAAAATTGAAAAGAAAGGGCTTCACTAGTTAATTACTGGCGGTTACATTGTAACCATTATATTGATACTTCTATGTTCTAAATTTCGTGTACCTAGAAGGATAGATATCTTGTCAGAACTGCGAAAACTGAGGTAACACTCAAAATGCATGTGTCAACTTCGTAGTCATAGCTGTCGCGTTTGTAGACAAGGCAATAGCTTTATTTATGATGCAGAAAAAGTAATTTTTTCTTCGCTTCAATGAATATCGGATGATATATCATAGCGCCATCTTATTATTCAAAAACGATGTAATATCTCAATTTATCGTTTGTAGAGTATAATTACTTAGGTAACTTGAATGGAATCAGAGTGATTCTGCTCGGTCAAAATAAATAATTCAGCTAATTATCACCTTCGAACTTTCAAAATAGACTTCGTAAATTCGACAAGTTCTATAATTTCGAACTGAATTTTCGTCGAGCGATAATTCAGAGATACCAGCCTAGTCCACCCTTTGACCTGAAAGATGTCGATTTTAGGAAACCTTTTTTGTGCATAAAAAGTACCAAACGTTGAACCAACCGATAATCAATTTGAAAAAAAATGTTAACCGTGTGAAGTATTATTCCTTTTTTATTTTCTGAAAAAGAACGTTAAAAGAAGAAATTGCACAGGCTGGTTTTATATTTTGGAGCTAGGAAAGACCATGGAAAATAAATTGGTGGAACCTTGTAGTCCATTTTCGCACATTTCACCCTATACCTAGGTTTTGCTAGACTTGACTGTAACACTCTCTCTTTCAATACTCTCGAGAAAAGATCTGTGAATCTGCAATGACTGCCGCTGAAACAGCTGCTGTTATATATGAGGCAGGCCTTTACTGGCCGGATAAGGCAAGTCTTTTTTAATTCGTGCCAACTGTCTGACTAACGAGAACTCGACGACACTTCGTATTCATTTGACGTAACGTCACAGCTGGACCTGGCTGGACCTAGCGGGCGGGAGAGACCCGGCTCACAGTTTCCAGTTCACTTTCCTACGCATCTATTACTTTGTAAATTACAAATTAACGTGAACATATTTTTTTGAACTCGAGCCCAATCTATACAAAAATCTTAAATATCTTCCCACAATTATTATACGTTCGTTTTTCCTTTTTCTTTTTCTTTCGAGAATTCTTTCGATATTGCGTCACGTTGTGTTGGGTAGAGTTTGTCACTCGGGATCAGGGATGTTGAAAATAAAAAGCTTCGGCCGTTATAAATCCATGGAATTTTTAGTTTTCGAATAAACCGACGAAGCAGGAACTTGCAGCCTCTCCCCCTTCCTGCTCTATCCACCCTTCGATCTTTTCCTTCCTCCTCTCTCTCTTTATCTCTCCTCGCCCTGGTACCGCCAAGCTTCATCTCTTCCCCTGCGCATATTTCTACGGCGCGTCAATATTTTATGATTCACAATCGGATTTTAATTTTCCAGTTTCCTGCTTGCAAATCAAAAGAGCTTTCGAGCCACGTGTGCGGATAATACATCTCCGTGCAGTTGTTGCACAATGTGATAATGCGCTTTTTGCATTTCTTGTTGTCACGCTTCTCCCTTCGCTTCTGCTTTTCCTCTTCAAAGAAATTCTTCAGGTCAATGATACTTTTGAGAATCCTTCACGATTGGGAAACCCGATCCCACGTACCCCTTAGCCACACCCATAGGCTTTTCAAACTCATGTGACATTCGATTTATGTAAGGGTGATTTCTAAAAGCTCGAAAATTATTTTTCGATCGATCATTCCGTGGTTCAATTTGTGCCAATTCATCTTTCAGGAATCATACCTGACGTATCCATATTTGCATCGCACTGTTCTGTCGTGACGCATTGGTTGAATTTCAGTCTGACCCTAACTGCATCGTTTCTACTTGAAGACGCGTAGCCCGCTTCTATTCTATAACCTGAATACCTGAATATAGATTGAATTTATTCCTATAAATATTGAGGAACGAACAGACACTGAGCCCTCTTCGCATAGAATTCTATGATTATTAATGCAAACTATACGAACATACAGAGGAAAATAACTAAACTTCAGGGAGCTTTCTGGATTTTTTTCAGACCTTTATTGTTTCCCCTTTTTTTTTCACGTATACGAATCGGAAAGAGGTTGAGCGTACAGAATAATAAGGATAAGTGTTGGGGATGCGATGATTCCACTCGGTCGACTCTCATGCCGATAATCAATCGATTTCTGGGTATAGCCGGGAGTGAAGAATGAAATTTTCAAACCGCATCAAAAGAATGGTACCCGGGGAACCCAGACAACAGACGTCAAACATGGCGGAGGAAAAGTGGGGGAGATCGGTGAGCCGGGGGTAGGGTTTTCGCGTCTTTTAATCAATAATTTAAAAAATGTATAAATTAGCGACGTTAGTGGGGGCGTCGCGCATCTACCCCTCCGGCACTCTCCCGGCGTCTCCGCAGTACCGCGCGCGGCCGAGGGGAAGTTTGAAAATTTAATTATTAGCAACGAACCGAAGGGCGGTGCCTTCGCTTGAAATTACTCGTTTAGGTATACATCGCCTTTATGAATATGCGCTAGCCATCCCGTGCGGCATTGGCGAACGGCTAAAAATATTGACAAAGGCGAGCTCCTGGAGCCGTTTCACCTTCTGGAAATAAAAAAGTAGGGGTTGGTCGCCACCCTAATTCTTTCCTTTTATATTTGACCGCCCCGCAAGCTAAGGGTCGATGAATTCTCATCTACTTTGGTAAAAATTAAAAACCACCCCTCCTATGTTCAACAAAGGAAGCAAAAGCTTGCAGGCTTGTATACCTAGATATATACGCGATATACATAGGTATAGATCCGCGTAATTAGTTGAAATTAAAAAAGTTCCCTTTCAGTTTTTACAATATTATAAAAAGTAACTTTAACAAGAATGTATATCTACACGAGCGATTATTCCCATGGTCCAGTCCCGGCTAGCTCGTTGTATAAATATCGTCTGATAACTATATTTCCGGGTCAACAGGAAGCGGACGATCACATACTGATTGTTACCCAGTCGTACTATACTGTAGTCCATCTGACTGCCGTCATGTTATACGTATTTATATTATCCAAAACAGTTCCAATATCCAAAAGCGTGACGATATCACTCCTCGAACAATTCTCCTTCGAAATGTTTTATACTTTCGATTCGGATGAAATACGTTTTTAAGAGTCAAAATCATCTTATTGACTACAGTATGAGTACTGTCTGATTAATCAGATCTTTATACTCTTGTGTAACTTACATCGTCAAGTAAAAAAAAAAAAAAATTGATCAAGTTTCGGTAACTTCATTTTTAATAATCAAAAGCGAGAAGAGAGGAAGAGAGACTACATAGAAAAGAATAATGTATGCTGCCGCAAGTTTCCCAGCGTTTTCGGTATCGCAAAAGCAACTCAAAGGCGGGGGTGGAATCGGACGTGCGCAGTGCAGCAACCCCCAGTTCTTTTCTCTGGGTTTTCGTTGCTGCCCTCACTGCACTTGAAAAGAGGGACACCAACTGCCGAGTAGTACGACTCGCGAGTTCGTCGAGTGCGGATATGCGACTCTGATGAAATCTTTACGGAGATAACGGAAATACATACACTTTGCACGATTGATCAAAAACGCGTGGAGTGATGCGGTGCGGTGTCTGACGTGCTCTGTTTTGTTTTGGTTTTTGTTTTGTTGTTTCTTTCCATCTTTCTCTCATTCTTTCGCCGTTTCTCAACCAAACGTGTGCGCGACAGCATCCGTCGACATTATGGAGAGGTATCATTGCGAGGAGCTGGTTAGTGGCTGTATTCCAACGCGTTTAATCGAAATAAAAGAGAAAAAATGAAAAAAACATTGGGATAATCAATATTCCATGTAGTAATATGAAACACTGAATCCATGCAGGTGTTGTATGCGCGTCTATGAAAATAACTGTTGCTGGACATCAGCTCATTAGCGGACGCAAGCAAAATTCGGTTTATTTTTATGCTATAGATATTCCTGAAACAGTTCCGATTTTTTTCGTGCCAATAATATCGGGAAAGTATGCGACAAAAATTCGGAAAGATTCTAGTTTGTGATTCGGTACCGGCCCAATAGCACCTTGGACTTACAAAATTAAACCAAATTTCGTTTCAAAGTCCGATTTAGCTTCGATATAACGAAAAAATGTTTGAGGAAACTAATTTTACTTCTGTACCTAATTTTTGTTTTTTTAACGAGGTTTTGTAATACGAGTACATAAATCCATAATTTTAATTCCGCGCGTTATAGGTACCCATTCCTATATAGGAGGAACTCGTGATATCAAAAGTAATTTGAAATTTAAATGAAATTGAAATTTCAAACGGGTTCAGTCGTGAAAATCGTATCTACCCATACATCTATACCTTATACTGCCGTTATAAACGAATCGCGGAATATATTTCATAAAAATTCTATTCCATCACGGGTCTCGGTTGTAAAAACCTGGAGGATATAAAAATGAAGTATCAATAATTTGTAACGGAATACAACCACAAACCGGTAAAAAAATATCTCCTCTCAAAATAAAGTCCGCTATTAAAAAAGCGGGATGGTCGTATAAAAAATTGCGCAGCTTGTTCGCGTTGTCTTTACTTCGGGGTGGCGACCTTGGCCCTGGAGGATTGAATGGAGGATTACCGATGAACGTTATGCATCCACCAGCTTATCCGAGCTTGAAATCTTCCGGGCAAAAATTCCCGACTAGCGTTAAACAGCGAAAAGTGAATTTTTCCACCCGTGAAGTAGAGACTCTCCTCGCTATGGTGCGACAGTATCGGGATGCTATACTAATGAGCGTTGCCAACGGACGTGGGTGGCTACAAGCCTGGCAATCTGTTGCTAAAGCTGTGTCAGCCGCTGACGGTGTAGAGAGGAGCGAATCGGACTGTAGAAAAAAATGGACTTATCTCAAGTGGGAAGCCAGACACACTAGCAAACCGGGTAGAACACCGACCTCGAGAGCGGTGCTAGACATCCTTTTGAACAAAGATTCTACCCTGGAAAACCACTTCGCTCCGATACGGGAGAACCTGAATTCAGGGTATGCGAAAAACGAGGTCTTAGGAGTTGATTCAAATATCAACGCCAGCGATCAGATATTGACGCCGAGAGATTGGGAAGGCCTTCTGCAACCTCACCTCCGAACTTGTAAGAACCTATTCAATAACGGCTTTTTTTAAACTAGGTATGCGATGGAAACCATTGTGATACAATCTGGCGGAAGAAGAAGTTTCATTTTTTTTATATCCTTCCAACTTTTAACTTCTGGATCAATTTTGTAACGTGCATAGGTACCGAGGCAGGTTCTATTTTCAATGTTGAGTCTATTCCTTGATATATTCGCTTATGCGAAATTCAATGAAAATCTAGTCGGGCCTGCGTTAATTCACTTACAATTAGCCAGAAGGCACGTTCGTGCTGGAGGGAAATTTCATCGAATATCCTGGACTCCGTGAACTAATGGAGAAAACGCAGATGATTTTTTTTTTTTTTGGATTTTTATTTATTGTTTTCTTCTATGGACCGAGAATAATCGGACTGCATTCAAAATAAGAACAAAAAACCGCAATTTCAAAGGCATATTTCAGTTGTAAATCGAGGCTGTTACAGACTCTGAAAAACCGCGAAAAGTCACAGGATTTAATTGGAAAACTTGGGATTAGGATTTATTGAAGTATTTTATCGCAGCCGGTGCATGGCGGTAGATTTTATTCATGCAATAATTGGCTTACGATTTATATCTCACCAAAATCCGTAGACAGGATCTAAAACATTTTATTCAGGATATGATTTTTCGCCACATAATGTAGACAAGCTTTTTTAACCGTATGAGAAGATTGAATTTTTGATTTGGAAAACCCTGAAAGAGTCAGAGAATTTATAAACCTAAAGCTTGTAGCGATCCTGTTGAAAATTACCTTAGAAATACGCCATCTCCTTGATCAGTTAAGCTTGCCTCAAATTTCCGTGGAATAAGACGGGCTGTAAAGTAAATCATGAGGATTTCGTTTTTACCTGGTAAAGACGATTCAGTTAAGCTGTATTTCGCGAACTATTGATTTCACCATTTCGAAGAAGTTTTTTAATCCCGACGATTTATTCTCTGAATAATCAGATACTGGTATGTGTGTTACTCTTTTTGTTTCAGTACTTCCTACCCCAACACAGACTAGTTCCGGTACCAAAGCTATCAGGATAGGACAGTCGCTCATAAGGCCGAGAAATATTGCACCTGCACCTCCGCAGCATTCCCTGCAGCAATCGCAGCAACATCAGCAACAGCAGCAGCAGCAGCAACAACAGCAACAGCAACAGCAACAACAACAACCAAAGACTTTGGTCCTGAAAACCATTCCCTTGAAGGTGAAACACGTAGCACCAACCACTATAAAAATGGCACCACGTCAAACTCCTATTGCAACTCCTCAAATTGTAGTACCGCAACAGCCAACAGAGGTAAGGTCTCAACTTATATTTATATCAGAAGTAATTCAAAACCGTGATGAATAATTAACCAACTTGTTGCAAAAATGAGCCTTGATTACTGTTTAGAAATTTGCGAAATTTTTTTAAAGTCAATCAACTGCATTAGAAGACAGCCTGATATCTCAGACTGGGAACAAATAGAGTCCTCTTCCGATAGAAAATTTAAAAATATAATTCTTCATGACAGATAATAGCAGTCAAACCGTTTTACATATTTCTGTTATGACTTGCCATAAAATGATACCCATCAGATATTCAGAAGAATTATATTTCAGATTTCAATCATTGATATCATTTGGACTGAACACATTTTTCACATATCTCTCTGTTACGTTTTTATTTCGATTTGTAGATAAGTTTGAGGAAACTGGAAGTTTTCCAATCCACGATTCGAATCCCTTCATGAGTGAGAATTAATATAGCTGCAGCTGCATCACCTTGAATTTGTTACAGGTCTGTTTGCGATGGAATAGTTACCACAGCAATATGCAAAACAGTTTTCCTTCACTCTTGGATTCTGAACAATTCGTCGACGTGACCTTAGCCTGTGAGGGTCGTTCCCTCAAGTGTCACAAGATGATTTTATCCTCTTGTAGTGACTACCTCGCCGATCTACTGCGCGAAAATCCTTGCCAACATCCGATCATTCTCATGAAGGATCTCAAGTTTTGGGAAGTCGAGGCACTAGTCAGATTCATGTACAGAGGCGAAGTAAACGTTGCTCATGACAAACTCCCACAACTTTTAAACGCCGCCGAAGCACTCCAAGTCAAAGGACTGGCTGGCCCAAGTCCATCGTCACAGGTAATTTAAATTCTTAGCTGATTAAAATACTCGACACCCAATAGTTACCTAAATAAAAAGCTCTCCCTGCTTGAAATTGATTTAAGTCATTAAGGTGCTTCACTAGTCGACTGTTGTTTTCTTTTCAAGACCAATTGAAAGAAAAAAGCCGTTTTCTGTCCTATTTCATGAGAGCTACAATTCTATTAATTATATATATTTTACAAAAGGAGTGTGAGACTAATAACGAAACACTGAACATTTTTTCCACAGAATCCTAAGCCACCGATGTTGATTCCTCAATCAAAGCCATCGACATCACAGCCAATAATTTCTCGGACCTCAGCAGAAACCAAAGAAACAAAAAGCCATCCCCCCAGCACAGGAAACGCAACTATTGCCCCAAAACGTAGCCTAAAACGTCGCCCATCAGAATCAAATGAAAACAACAAACCGTTTACAAAAATTCGACTGCAGCGTCCTGCAAACCCTTCCTCTCCAATTGTTACTGTAAAACTTGAACCCTTAGACATACCTCTAAGCCCTACGGAAATGTTTTCTGAGGAGCACAGGGACAACCATTCATCTCCCGCACGTTATGGAAACATGGATGACTTACAGGTGGAAGAAGACGGCGAGGGTGACCGGGAGCAAAATGGGGCTGAGAGGGAATTGAATTTCTGTGAAATACCAGGTCCGCCCGATCTCAACGATAATGAAGAACAAATGGAATTTGTACCGACTGACTTTTTGGAACAGGAACAAGACATTTTAGATGATCATGAAAACGAGGACTTAGATCGTGATGGGGAAGATGGAGAGGAGGATGGAGAAGACGGAGAAGATGGAGAAGATGGAGAAGATGGAGAGGATGGAGATGACGGAGAAGATTTAAACGACAAAGATGAACTACCCGGGCGAAGCAGAAATCATGATGATGAGATTGATGACGAAGAAAATGATATTGAATATGCAGAAAAACTTTCAGAAGAAAACAATATGACATAATTGAGCGTTTTTTTAATCCTTGAGAGCTGGATACTAAGAAGTAAGCTCACACTGCATTGCCTTAGCGATTTTGATCACGATTCACTGCTCAAGTCTGATTGGGATCGCTAACTACAAACTATGCGGTAGATTGAGTTGTTTATTTAACAAATCTGATCATCATGAACGAGTGCGTGTAAATATGTCTTTGTTTTTACACTTGATCTGCGCAATTGATTAAACTGATCTAGAAGAGCCAAACGCTGTGCAAATTCGGTGAATTCGTAGCGTTGAATATTGCCTATATTTGGGAGGTTTACGAATCTGGAAATTCGTATTCTAATACCAAAAAAGTATTCGGAATTCGTTATATATTATTTTTGTTTTTGTTTTTGTTTTTTATGTTTATCTATCTTTTTTTATTCATTTGTTAATATCCCGGTTATTATAACCGATGCATTTATAAGATTTAGTCATCTAATGATAAGTAACGATTATACCTTGATTGAGTCATTATACATAAAAAGGAGGGGGCGAAATCCAAATATATAGAAAAAAAAATCAAAGAGCCGTAATATTGCCAGGTTTTATATCTTATTAAGACAACGTACTAGTTCATATAGTGTATATTAGATTTAGATAAAAGTAAGTTATTATTGTATGCACGCCTCGAGTATAAAGACCTACGAAAACAGGTAAAGAAATGAGTTACCCGAAAATTCTACACGTGTAATACGTATTATTAATATTTACGTATTTATAGACGTTATGAATTGATCATATAGATATGTTAATTATCACAGAATGCTCTTATCGTAATAGATGGTGTAAGGTAACGAATATAATCTATTTACCTATATACATAATTATTGTATACCTTACAAAATGTGGAATGAAATATCTCATGAATAAACTATCATTATGTCAACTTTACACTTTCCCGCGTTTTCACGATGTGTATTTGTGTATACCCTTTTACAGTTAATTCAAACTTTTTCATCACGAGCTTTTAAAAATCCAACTATATTAAATGACCATCGGTTCATTTTTTTCCAAAAACTCGAAATATTTAGTGGGCCATTAAATTTTCCGGAATCCTTGCTCGTTATACAGTTATTTCAATAGTACATTATCAAAATAGTAAAAGTGATCCTAAATCATCGATGACAAACTTACATACATTTAGGAAAAATCACCCTCTGAATCTTTTCCAAAGTCATATATGACAGAATATCGGGCTCGTTACCGATACAATATAGTATGTTCCATAATGTATCAATATGCGCGCTTGTTCCTTACATCCACCTTTCAGGATTTAATGGTGATTGATTTCGAAAATAAAAAAATCTCCATCCGGTATTATAGACATTCGTCAAAGCGAAACTGTGAAGGTATAGTACTGCTGCTTTTGAATCAGTGAGTCCGCAACCCGCATTTCGTAATTGCAATAATATTTTCAACTCCGAAAGTGCATGTGTGTTAAAAAAAAAGAGCGCATAAACCTGACCTATTTCCGAGTCCCTATAATTACAATGTGTGCATCATATGCATACATAGTAACACATACGTGTATGGAAAGTAATTTTCTATACTGCGTATGTATGCATATTATATATATTTATCTATAACGAGAGGCTGTTCGTAAATATAAATAGATCGTACTATTCCCCATCTATGTAGTTCATCGGCTGTCACTGTATAGCAAACCCAGTTTACTAGTCAGTGTTGTAAGGTATTGATCTGTTTTTCAGGGGTGGCCTCAAAGGGGTTGTGGATTTGAAGAGCTCCGCATCCCATCATGCCTTGCGTGTGCCAGGCCGGCAGATTGCGCTAGTATCGCATCACCCCTCCTACGGAGCTGTCAAATTGCAAAACGTTGTTTGTATACGAAATTTACATCGGTATTTAGTGATAATCGTTTAAATCTGCGTTGACCTGACAACCACAGGTTAGTATAAATAAAGAGATCATCCTTTTTGAGATAAGATTTAGACATATAGACTCTCGTATTGTTCCTCGTTAAAAATATACCGGCGATGCCGTGCTCTGGAGAGCTGTCATTTTTTTCTTAATTTTTGCCGTTTTACTTGTTTCAACTATGCCAAACTAAACATTCAGAACAGAATTCCATAATGAAATAAGAACTTTTTGAACAAACATCGATCCGCACTTGCTTCGTAATAAACATTTCACCGCAAAAATTCTTCGTTCTTCTAGTACTCCTCATACTTAACCTATCCACAACTATTCACTCACGATAACCCGTGCCAATGGATTTAAATTCATTTTCTGATTATAGAATGAATCGAACAATGGATGAAAAGGAAGAGCTTGTAAAGAAGTCGCTTTTCAGTTTTGTCAGAAAACAAGTACCCACTGCTCAACTGAGGTAAGAGACCTATTCTTTCATTGTAAAACTTCAACCCTGCATACATCACATTATCATAAATTACACAATAACAAATTAAAGACTACTCAATTTTTTATCTCTGAAACGCAAAAACATACTCCAGGATTCAAACAAACTATTAATAAATTCTTTTTATCTAATAATTCATCTCTAAACCTTGGTAAAAGAGTTTTATTCTTCCTATCTGGGTAACGTCTGTGAATAAACAATTTATCAGTAATCATGGAATTTTGTTGAAGGTCTAAACTTAATATACAAATGCAATTCTGAAAGGTCCTAATGAAACTTTAATGAGTGGAAAATGTTTGATAATGTTTCTTTTTAATTCTATTTTTTAATAGGAATGAATAAATTGTCTATTAATTTATCCGTTTGGTATTAATTTTAATGATTGTAATGCTTTCAGCCTGATAGACGACATAGTATTAAGCTATGTTGTTAGTATGGTTGAAGAAAATGCTTTAGAAGAAGATTTAGACGTTGAAGGATTGTGCGAAATGGTCTCAGCCTGCCTTCCTGAATTTTCGACAATAGAAAAAGAGGCTGTATCAAAATGGCTGTTAGAAATGGAAAGTGAATTAAGACAAGGAAGCAAACCGGGCGAAGATTCTCAGCCCCACGATCCATTGAGTCATATTAGTTTAACTGCATTTCTACCTCCCGAAGCTCAAAGGATCAGGGTACATCATTTGTCCGAAACAAGTGACGCCGGAAGTGATTCTAGCGGTGAATATTTCGCCGAAGTGAGTAGTAAAACTAAAAATCATCAAAAATCACATGAAAATTTTCTTCCTTTCAATGAAATGATATTTTAAACACATAATATGAGATTGAATTGTATCTTACAGTATAGAAAAACTTATGACTATGAATTTTGATATATTCTACTGTCAAATTGAACAAAGATTAAAATTTGTTCATGTTATAGCAGGAATCAACGTGGCATCAGGTCGCTCTTCTACAGGAAATGTTTCCAGGAGCTAGCCCTGCAGAAGCACGACATTGTCTAGCCGTAGCAGGTGGTGATATAGCAAAGGCAGCCCAACTTGCTTTGCACAGACAAGAGGCTGGCCAGAGTCTAGTGGGCAATCTTACTTTCCTCGCTGTAAGTCACAGTATAATAACTCTCTGGATAATTTATGGCAGATAATAACTAAATTTAAACAATTTTGCTTCTATTCGAATTCCGACTATGATCGTTTGTTCTTTCCTTTTTCCAGCTTTGAATTGATTTAGTTTCATTTTCCGATCACATCTTCTTAATTCACAATTGGTATTCTAAATAGAAAATGCGGAAGCACCAGTATGTAAAACTGGTTCATAACGCCCAAAGCTTCATCAAATAAGACTATACAATGTTATCCAAATCTTGACTCACATCAAAAATATTTATCATACTATTTATTCAGTTATTTGACCAAAAAAAAACAAGTTTACTAACCTTTTGTGGTTTCTATTTGGTATTAGAGTTGTGAATGCACAAAATGATATGCATTTGGCGAATTGTTAAAAATTTCTTGTTTCTCCTCAAGGCCATGATTTGTCTCAACCCTGATTAACACAGTTTCTGATTGTTTTTAGCCGAGTGTTCGGAATAAAGCCAGAGTTAACGACGAAGAGTTAAAGTCCCGAATAATTGCTCGCTACAGTTACGTAGATCGTGACAATGCTGCGCGTGAACATCGTCCAGTAGCACCAAAAACCGAGCCTAAAAAGATGGTCCGCTATTTGGACAACAAGATAGTAAGTGTAAAAGGTGAACGTTACACGGAAGTTCGAAGAGGAGACGACGACGAGGGGAACGAGGGAGGTAGAAAGAGGGGGCACAGTCGTCCGTAACCAGCCCCCCTGCCTCCCCCCCCTGATCCACCCCCTTGGAGGCACCTGATTTTGAATTACACTTGAATTAAATTCCTTCTTAGCTGAGCCTAAGAGTGTAAACAGCAGTGCTAAATGATAGTTGATATAGTACGGCTTCATTTCGTATCCAATTATCCTAAGAGGCATGTGTGAAGAATTATTTTCAAACTGACTGCGCTTCGTTTTATTTTTATTTTTTGAAAACAATAAACAGCACAGTTGATCTATTATTTAGCACTCAAGCTTGTCTTATACTCTTAGAGAATTCACGTACAATGGCCAACAACCGTTCAACTCTGTTACAATAATTGTGATTATTGTATTAACAGGTTTTTCATGTCAATTTGCCGAAAAGAGTGTATTGTTAAGAATGGAACCAACTTTAAATAGCGTGACGTCTTTCATTTCTTTTCTTCTGGCCATTGTAAGCTAATTAATTGTATAAGAGGCGTGAACTAACCTAAAGAGACTATTCTATTTGAGTTATTATCTCTGACTACGGTATCTATCCACCTGAACACTTTTAATACGATTTTTTATACAACAGAAACATTTATTGTGTTTAACATGTTCTGTTGGTGTTATTATTACTATTATTATAACGATGAATGCCTATTATAATCATCATCGACGTCAATCTCGAATTGTTAAAAGCTAATACAGTATGGTATGAAAGTATACATATTACGCACGATATGATATTCAATGCGCAATACAGTTTGCATTTAACGATATAAAGTAGCTAAAGAAATTTTTGACAAGTTAAAGTCTTCGTATATCTACCTAAACACATAATAGATATTAAATAGTCAGGAATAATTCGAATCTTATTTAAAATATTCTGAATGGCTATTGTGGACTCGGTTCTTTTGACTTCATCAGTAATCACACAGATGTCAAGTTACATTGATGAATTATCGTGAAGTATTAAAAGTAACAATGAACTTTCGGTTTCTTCTATTTCTCAAATTACCGTTACAATTCAAACCTCCGGTGGTCTAAAGTATTGTTTGATTGAAATTTTGTATTACAATTATTCAAACAATGCCAAAATACTTTGAAGAACCTCTGATTCCACTCTTATCGATATGTAGTACCTATTCTTTCTGTTATTTTTTTTTTCGTTACATATTTAAATGCAAAAGGGAGTAAAATTCACGTCTGTAATACGTTCGTAGATCCACATAGTAGGCTTGTGTTCAATTAGAGAAGTAGCCCTTATTTTTGTTATTTTTTTTTTTATTGTTACTTCCGTTTGCGCACAACACCTGTAACAACCAGATTCACTTATAATCTATTGTTTATTACCTATGAATAAGATATAAGATCAAACCTAGGATTATTCTTAAATATAGACGATGTTGGCTTGGTAGCTCCAACCACTGACAATGATAAGTTATCTTAGACGATAAGACTTGTATTAAAATTTGCAATTAACTAAAATCTCCTTTTAAAAATCTCATTTCTACAAGTATGAAGTAGGGATCGATTTATACTCACTATAGAGGCGTGTCCAGTGATTTTTATGCCATTTAGTAGTCCAATACTTCTTTTTACCGTACAGGTACTAACGAAATCAATACACCGTGTGTCACGCTTTATATTATGTTCACGCCTGTTAGTATTCGGTGAATACTTTAATGACATCATTTCTTCAGACTCGCAAGATTATTAAAAATTATCCCGAATCCAAACAGCAGAACATGACACAGGTTTCGAAATATTATCCATTGAAAAGTTTATTTTTTTTAAATTAAAATTAAAATTAATTCCTTTTTTGTATTCTAGTCGATCGATCATCGAGTTTCAGTGAGCTATATTATTAATCTTTCAATCGTGGTTTAGTTATAGTTTATTTTTATCCTCTATTTTAAAACTCATTCAAAGAAAAAATGGGACAACATATTATTTACTTTTGCTATTCACTTACGGACGATTGTAACATTGTGTTAAGATTATTCGAAGTTTTATCAGGCAAAATGACCCAGTTTATTAGATGGTTTACTTATTTATAAATAGATTATTCATTAACACTTTGGATATATAATTTTGAGAAGCTACATACGATAAATGAAACGTCAACATGATAGCTATAATGGGAATAATTTGAAAATTGCATTTTTCAATTTATATAGAATTTTTTTTCATTTCCTCTGTCAGTTGATTATCGTCGGATTTATTTTTCAAGTATATGTATATTGACGTTTTTAGTGTCATTATATGTTTAAACATGAAGTAATTGTCAGATCCAAGTGTTTGGTGTAGGCATTAGGTAGGCAATAAAATACGTATCATCTATTACTTAGGTTGAAGCATAAGGTTTCTGCTTACCATATGCCGTACACGTTGTACCAGTATTACTATTGTTATTATTAATTATTAAATGAATTTTAAACTATAAACGATCCATAATATTATATGATGGTCACTTGAAAATATTAAAATATTACGTAATAAACGCTAGGAATTTTTGGCGTATTGTATAGAAGTATTAAGAGAAGCAAAAAAAAAACAAAACAAAAAAAAAGTAACAAGTGAAATGCAATGAGAAATCTAAATCTACGATTGTATTCTTGTCACGTTTCTTTATTTTTGATTATCTTTATTTCCTCTGTATTTAGATATATTTAAAAAAAAATTATATCAAATTGTTTATAAATCGTAAAATGTATTTTTTTCGTTACTTGATGTACTGAAGTGCGACAAAATCTAAAAATCAATAGTTTATCAAATTCTAACTTAAACATATGCAGATAATATAATCAAATATATTGCAATACTTACCGCATTCAACAGTTCAGGCTAGCAATACATTGATCACAGCCTGAACTTAATTTTGTAAACTGAGGGAATTCAATAATTTCTCAAAGACTTTGCATTTTTAGATTTTGTTACATTGGCTTGTCACAATGTCTTTTAATGTTTTAGATGTGTTGCGATAAGGGCCGGCCCTTGCCATAAGAAATTAAAAAATTATGGGTGTGAAATTGAAAGGAATTTCATGTAAGTTAGAATTGCGATGAGATGAAGTGAATGCACTATGTAATCGGTTGATTTATTACTACACTGTTCTATACCTATAGAACGGTAAATAAACAATTTAAAAGTGGAGTGAGAGGTTTCAGATTTGTGCGAATGATGTAAAGATCTTGTGCTGCTAAAGACAGTGTTTATTATATTAAATTATGAAATAAACATGTAATCTCATGAGATTCCATACCTAATTATCAAAAGCATACTATTATACATATGTATGTATGTATGTATATGAATTTGTAATGTAGGTATCCTATATGTATATACATACACTATGAGCCCCTTAGACAAAGGTGATGTTTCTAAATCGTTTTCATTCTGGGACTCATATACATATGTATAAATACAATTATTCATACATACTATGCATACTGTAATAATTGATTTCTGTATAATTACTATTTAGGATAGTATTATCATTACCATAATATACTCTCTAATATGCTTGTATCAATGGTGAAATGTCTTGGTTTTTGGAAGTAATTGCTTTTTCAATAAGTTGAATTGAAATTTAACACTTTTTAATAATTGAACTTCGAACAATAATGACAAATATGTAAAATTGAGAGGTGAGAAATGATAGGCTAAAAAATTGCTCTCACTACTAATTTAAATCGGTTGCACACAGCGAATGGTAAATGTGTTGTTTGTAACGAATCTGATTGATTTGTACTTTATGAGAGAGTGTGCCAAGGTTTTTTTCAAACTTATAATGCAGGATGTTTATTTTCATTGTATTTGGATAAAAGAGTTGAATACAAGGATAATTAATTTAAAAAATAGTCTTAAAAGTTTCTACGCTACGTACGAACGACGTGCGTCTCTAACGCAAGATATTTATTATTATATATAATTAATAGAAATATTATTGATTGTGAAATAATTTAAGGTATATAAATTAAAGATTATGATATATCTCATTTCATATTTGTTTATTATTTTCTCTGCTTCTCGATATAAGGATTTTTAAATTCAATAAACGTGATAGTAAACAAATACAATAATAGTCAATCCTGAACCAAATTCCAAAACATACCTTGTAAACTACTTCTAAGTGAGAGCTTCCCAGTTGCATTTTACAAATTTGAAAAATACGATACGATTTTTCCTTTGTTTTTCAATTTTTTAAAATAATTTATAAATTACAATTTTTCCACGTGTTGATACATGAGAAATAACTGATCTACTTGAACTGCACATTGACGATTATACCGCTAAGTGTTATGTGAAGATTTACAAACAAGACACAGGATATGTGCCGATTCAGTAACTTTTATTCAAGCAAACAATCCATTCCCTACAATCGAGTTCATTGATTCACTACAAGATAAAAAAGTTTATTTGAATTGTCCCCATTGCGCCAGTCTCTTTGCATTGTTGAGGCAATTAGAAAAATAATTTTTTAAATCCTGATCAATAGTGGATTGCTGATTTTAAAAAATTATTCCAACATGGGAAGCTGCGAGTGGTGTGTAATATTACTCTAAAATATTCTAACATCTGAATTTATCATCTATTAATAATAGAACTTGCTTAATTGATGGAAATCATCTTAATCGTGTATTTAGTCATGGTTCAATTTAGAAGTGACGCTTTTGAATGATCATAATTTAATATGGAATACGAGTATGTATCATATCGACGATAATAAGTTCATTTATTTCTTCTTCTTTCTAGGCTTGTCTTGAGGTGCTGGAAGATTCTCTTGCTTTCGTTTAGACGCTGGCTTTGATCCAATACTTCCGCCTTTCTTCCTTCTCTCTTGCCTTTCTCTTTCTTCCAGTTCGAGATTCTCCCGTTCTATCAATGTTATCAACGTGTTACACCTCCTTTGCAATTCCAGCGCTGTTCTAGACTTGACAAACCAATCGAAACGAAATTGCGGAGCTGATCTTACAGTCGCTCTCAATTCTTCGTAAACATTTTCTTTGTCAAAACCAAGCTTATGCAGCATACATACTAAGAATCTGTCCTCCTCCTCAGTATAATTCTTTCCTTTGTTAGTTCCATAGGCTATTCTCAACTGATGAAACGGCGCTCTATACCGCGCCATTTTAGCATCAAGAGCCTTCTTGATCCCAGCCCGCCTCTGAATTTTTGCTTCTCCTCGCTCAATCTGTGCCATTACTCTGTCTATATCCTGAAGTTCGTGGCATCGCTCCCAAAATACTGCAGAATACTCCATTACTTCTTCAGGCGATTTCCCTTCAACGTCTTTAGCAATATTCTCGATATCATCGCGCCCATATTTTTCATTTGCTTTTATAAACTGGTTGAAATCTCTCTTTGTCCAGTTTGTGAAGCCCTGAGTAAGTAGTTTTTCCTTCTCAGCCAACTCCTCGTCGGAGAGTGGCTGTGCTTCGTCGATCTTCCTTTGTTCTTCCTTCTGGATTCTACCCGCATCAGATCCCAGTTCAGGATTCTTCGGTACTTTATATCCAACGGTCTGCCTGAAGTAGTAAATTTCTTGATCTAATAGCTCGAACAATCGTGGTGGGAAGAATTGGAAGTCTTGTACAATCGGCTGTTTTGGTGGCCTTGGTGCCTTCGGGGCCTTTGGCTCAGAGACTCTCAGCGCTTCCCTGAAGTAAGCGTCGACTGCATAGTTTGCTTTTCTCTCACGTTTCGGTGGCTCGATCCAGTTTCCTATTCCCAATATCTTCTGCTTCTCCCTGTAATCTTCGCCCTCGAATTGGTAGACCGAATCTGTTGGAGCGTCAACAGTAAAATTTCTCAACGACGATTCGCCGAGGTTTTCCAGCTTTTGTTTCATTTCCTCTGTTTTAGCTTCTCCTTTCTGTAGGATCGTGTCAATGTCTTCATCAGTTATGGCACTGTCTTTAGAGGCGAATACTTCGTTAGCCCCATGCCTTATCATGTTTAACATTTCATCCTTATTCAAAGCGGTCTGTTTCGCATCTACTAATCTTCCTTGCTGAATAACAAGCTTGTCTAAACGGAGCTTGACCTCAGCTCTCTCAACGATCTTCTCCTCGACTGTATTCTCAGTTATGAACCTGAATACTCGGACTTGTTTCTGTTGTCCGATACGATGGGCTCGATCCATGGCCTGCAAATCCATTTGAGGATTCCAATCAGAGTCATATATTATTACGACGTCAGCAGTTGCTAAATTAATACCGAGACCTCCAGCCCTGGTGGATAACATAAAGATGAATTTCTCGCTCCCTGGAGCGTTGTATTCATTGATTTGTCGCTGACGATCCTCGTGAGCAGTGTTTCCGTCTAATCTACAATACTGAAAGTTTCTCCAATGGCAATAGTCCTCCAAAATATCGAGCATTCTAGTCATCTGACTGAAAATTAAAATTCTAGAATCCTGCTGCTGCAGCTTGGGCAGAAGTTTATCCAGAATGACCATCTTCCCGCAATTATAGACCAAATGTTCATCCGTTGTGTAAGGAGGACCAGGTTCAGCCCCGTCAAATAGGTAAGGATGATTACAGCACTTTCTCAGCTGCATTAGAATGTTTTGTAGTCTCATTTTTTCGATTTTTCCAGCGCCGTTTACAATATCGATATCTTTCATCAAGACTTTAGTGTACCATTCTCTCTGCATCTTACTCAATCCAATGTAAACTTTTATTTCCTTTTTTGGCTTGAGACCTTTCTCTACCTCCGCCTTGAGACGCCTAAGAAGAAATGGTCTAAGAACAGCGTGAAGCCTTTCGACCAAAGAATTATCTCCAAGAAAACTATTGGTGTTAAACCAAGAGTCGAAATCATCAGAGCTATTGAACACATCAGGCAATAAGAAGTTCAAGAGTGACCAAAGCTCGTGGAGATTATTTTGCAGCGGTGTACCAGTCAGCAAAAGTCTATTGGCAGTTTTAAACTCCCTCAATATTTCCGATAGCTTTGATTTCTCATTCTTTATTCTATGAGCCTCGTCAATGACCATATATCTCCAATTAAATTTTTTGAATACTGATTTCTCCTTGATAACCATCTCGTAAGAAGTTACGCAAACGTCCCATTCTCCGGGCATCATAACGTCTCTAATAAAGGTATTTCTCGTCTCTGCATCTCCGATAAGACACACAGCTCTCAAAGAAGGACACCATTTTTTGAACTCGTTCATCCAATTAGCCAATGTTGATTTTGGAACAATAACAATATGAGGTCCTGGGATACTGCGAAAATGCTTCATATATCCTAGCAGCGAAATAGTTTGCAGGGTTTTTCCCAGACCCATTTCGTCCGCCAATATACCATTAATACCATTTTCGTAGAGGGAAATCATCCAGTTTAGACCCCGTATTTGGTAGTCGCGTAATTCTCCATTTTTAATGTAATGAGGAGATGATTCAAAGCGGGTTGTTGGTGCGACGCTTACATTACTTTCAGCTAATAGTTCCTCGTCTTCTTCTTGTTCGGTTTTACGGTGTCTTAGATCCGCCGATGTGTCGCCTTTTGGATCGCCTTTCGGATCCCCCTTAAGCTCTCCCTTTATCTCTGGCTTTATCTCACCCTTCAACTCGGACTTAACTTCCCCTTTTACTGGAACTTCAGGCTGTTTTCTAGGCCTTCCGGCTTTAACTTTTAAGGGACTCACGGCTTTGTCTTTTTGGTTGTTGGTCATAAAGTGGGAAAATATCTCGGTTTGTTTAAGCAGATAATCGAACCTCTTGCTTCTATCGGTTTCCAGTTTTGTTTCGAAATCACCACCCCTAGACGATGTCGTTTCTGCCGATGATCCGTTTGAATTCTCCCCCGCGTCTCCAGCGTCAACATTTTCCTCCGGTTTTGACATTTTAACTTTAACCCTCGATTCCGTCTCGATACCTCAATACGGGACGACGCCACGCTAATTGAATAATTATGCCGGCAATCAGTCACACACAAGAGTTAAGATGCACGATGCCGTTCACAAAGTAATGAGGCATACGCTAGACACTCATCGCCATCTTACATCTGACTCCCTCCAAAACTTGCGGATTTATTTCTCGCCGAAATTACGAGTCGTTGAATTAATCCGATATCTTCGCCATTGTGATTTAAACCATTTTTTTACAATTCGAATTAATTCCAACAGCTTTGAAAGATAATGCAACTTTAAATACAGCTTTATAACCCGATTTGAATGTCAAGTTATAGCCCGAGATTATCATTGGCGATTTCTATTCTATTCTGTAATATAATTGGCTCGAATAGACGACCTGCTGTAGAAAGTGTGTAACCGAACGCAGCCAAACACGATGAACTATAAAATGACATAACCTATAAACTGAGAGCATAATCCTAACCTATATAGATGGTGAAAAACGGATTTAGGTTATTAATGTGAAACTAATACTAATCCGGGAAAAAACGATGACGGTTACTTGTATGTTAAGGCGTCTAATCACGACCAATCTGAGACAAGCTGTGAGGTAAGAGATAATCGTATAGATAAAAGGTGACAATATTTTTTTACGTATCTATTATAATTTTCTAAAAATCATAAGTTTTGATTAGCTTGAATATAAATTACAATTTTACAGGAATTTTCGTAGTACGCCAATCATTAGAGACGGAGCTTATGAAGGCGATGGCAAGACTACACTCTCTATTCTTAATAAAGACTATACATATGGACTTATGATTGATAGCTACAGCGAGGTGTGTCTACTGCTTGTTTAGTCTAATAGAACTCGTTTTTACAGCTTGTGAAATGATCTAATGATTTTATTGACTTTTTTGTTTAAAGGTCGGATTTCGATTGAACAATGGAATTATGATCATAGGACCTATCGCGTTATTTCCAAAAACTGTACTGAGCTGGAAAGTCAAAGGTATCGCAGATGTAAATCCAGAATCACTGTCACTGTTTTCTGTCCTCGAGCCTAAGCTGGATGTTTTAATTATTGGAATCGGTAACGGTCAGCGAACCCCCGAATTTGACAAAACTATTATCAATTACGCAAATAAATATAAAATAAACATGGAAGTAGTTCCGACTCCTCATGCTTGTGCAATTTTCAACTTTCTTAATGCTGAAGGAAGGTTTGTAGGTGCGGGTATTATTCCACCGAGTACTATCGACCCTACGGAATCTGAGGTATTGAACAGTCCAGAAAATTTGAAATTTCTGGATGGTCCAACTGGCTTATAGAGATCTATTCAAGCTACTTCAAGATGTAAAATACTGATCTAGTTTTTAGTTACGAAAAAAATATTGAAAACCTTTCGCATGCCATTTGAATTCGTTTTGAAATAATTAATTATATTATACCGAGATTTTGAATTATTCCAAAGTTCTCAATAACATCGTGTACATTTTTTAGTCAATAATGTAACGCAAGCGTTTGCTCATAGATATAAATAGTGTATTTATTCATAGGAAACGTATGTGAAATAAAATCTACATTGTATTCATTTGAACAAGTTTTATTGTTATATAATTGAAAGAAAATGCATCGTTAAAAAGTCTACTTATTTCATTAATATTAATCAAATATAATTCGTAATTACCGCCCGTCGTAAAGTACATGCGCAATACTTTGACGAAAATATGCGCAAACGAAGCAACGTGCTGACGGAGCGACATAACCTAAAATAACAGCGTGTAGATAAGAGTACGAGGTTGTATCACTCGACAGTGCATTTCTTCAAAGATAAAAAGTACGTAATAATCCAGTTCGGTGAATTTACCGCATTCCATTTGACGCTATTGATACTTCCGTGCCTGAAGTAATTGTAATAATTATATAGTCCGAGTGTAATTTAATTGCCAAGTAAAATTTCTAACCTAAAAACCGACTTTCAGATGACGTTAAAGAGTTTTCCACGCGGAGGACGAAAGCCTCAGAAGAATTTTCAGGCACATGACGTAAGTTTGCTTAATTTATTATTCGAATTAACTTGCAATGAGTAATTTTCAATTTTCTTACAGGAGGTTAAGAAAAAATCACGAACGAAGCCCAAAGGCCAAAAAAAAATTTTCACCTCTGGCAATGATGACGTTACTTCTGAACTATCAAATCTAGTAGCAAAATCAGCAGATTGTTTAACTTACGACACTCTGACGCAAGGCATGGTAGTTTTGGGCCGTGTTCGAGAGGCTAGAGAATATGACCTAATCATTTCACTCCCTGGCCGTTTAATTGGTCGGCTACAGTTGACAGACATCTGCGAATCGTATACAAATTTACTGCAAAGTATGATCAATGCGCAAGATGAAAAACCTGACAGTTATAAGCCGTTGCCACAGTTGTTCAAACCTGGAGACTACCTGGTTTGCTACGTAAAACAATTAAATCTGAAAGATAAATGGAGAGTCAGTTTATCCCTGGAACCCGAATCAATCAACCAGAATCTAGACCGGACTCGTATAACCAAAAGATCAAAGATTATTGGCTCAGTAACCAGCATTGAAGAACATGGATACGTGATAGACACAGGAGTTGCTAATCTCAGGGCCTTTTTGACTGCTAAAGACATTGATGAGGGAAAAGAATATTGTAAGTTGATATCCTGCAGTGCCACCTACTAATCACTTCAAATATCGTTGATAAAAAGTCATTTTTATCTTTTGCAACCACAAAACCATTACAAGATCAGTATCGGGATATTTACTGCCTAAAAAAGTGCTGCATGCTTAATAGCAACTTTTTATGCTCAAAACTTCTTCTTATTATCACTAATTGCTAACCATTTAATTTTTTCAAAAGTTATAGGCCAGCAGCTGTTCCTGGCGATCAAAGATGTTGAAACTTCAGAGTCAGCATCGACGATAAGAGTGTCAGCAAAGACTAAACACAATAATAAGGCAGTTGCGCACGACGCTCAGTTATTAGACGCTCTAGTTCCCGGGACAAAATTGATTCTGACTATCACAAACGTTTTGTCTAACGGATTGCAGGTCTCTTTTAATGAGAATAATGTCGGTTACGTTAACCAAATTTACTTGGATAATCCACTGTCTTCGTACTCAAAAGATTCTTCTGTACACGGTACATTGCTGTACGTTTTACCGACTGTAAAGTTTGCATATTTTAGTTTGTTGAGCGAAGAAAAAGAAACAGAATCACTTGATATTGGATATATTATGACCGCTGCCAGAGTATTATGTAGAGAAAAAAAAGGAATTCTATTGAGATTAGCAAAAGGGTTGAGGGGATTTATACCGCTGCGGAGAACTGAGGTTGATTATGACAAAATTAAATCAACATTTATGCCCAACACTAAACACAAATGTCGAATTTTGAATTACGACTGGTTTGACAGAGTTTACATTTGCACAATGCAAAAGGAGATCTTAAAACAGAAACATTTTACATTAGCTAGTTTTGTCCCGGGAGAATTACTGACTGCAGAGGTTTCAAACATTGATTCACGGTACGGCTCTGTTACCCTCAAAGTTAACACAACTCAAGGATATGTTCCTCCGGAACATGTGTCTGATATTGGTGCAAATACGATGAATAAGTTGGAAATTGGTCAGTCGGTTAAAGCAAGAGTACTAACGACAGACACTGAACGAAACAGGGTATTGTTTACGATGAAGGAGTCGTTGGTTGAAAGTAATTTGCCAATTCTTAATAACATCGCAGAGGCAACTGTGGGCTCCGAACACCATGGCACCATTGTACAAATAAAAACCACGGGAATTTTAGTCCAATTTTTTGGAGACCTGAAGGGCTGGGTCCCACCGCACTTGCTTGGCTGTGATAGGCAAGATGTGAAGAAGAATTTTACCATTGGTCAGGTGGTGCCTGCGACGATTGTGAACATTAATAAGCGGGAAAATAAGATGAGCCTGAGCTTAACGTGTTTACAGACCAAAGAAGATTCAAGCTTGCGGGTTGGTCAAACGGTTGAAGGTATTGTCACCGAATCTTCTTCGCAAGGTATCCAAGTTGACATCCATGCAGTGGATGAGGGGAAGGTAGAAATAGGATTCTTACCAGCCGCACATATGTCGCCTAGCTTAGAAGTGGCGAGTTTATTAGCTGCGAGATATACTCCAGGGGATAAGGTTACAGCTACCGTATTTTCGACAAAACCGACCGTAGCTTTGACCACAACTTTTATGCCACATGAGGAATTTACGGATTTTGAGAATCTCAGAGTCGGACATTACTTGCCTTGCTCTATCAGAGAGATAACTGAAAAGAGTTTGAAGGTCTTGCTGCCTATTAATGATTATGATATATTGGGCACAGTTCCATATGTCAGTAAATCCGACTTGGAATCGCTTTATGTAAATCAAATGTTATTTGGCAAAATAATTTCCATTAACAAAAAAGAAAGGGCAATTGAACTTACAACAGATTTGTACGAACTGTGGCTCGATTTAGTTAAACAAAATGCAGAAATGACAAATGCTGTTGATACTTTAGGTCTTTATCTAAACAAAGTAAATGATCTTTCTAAATACGATTACTATCAGAGAAGACCGATATCGAAAGTTAACTTAGGACAGCGAGTAACTGGCGTAATAGAAAAAGTTACCGAACATGGTCTCGTCTTGAACTTGGGAAACGATTTACAGGGCACTGTTCGCAAAGATCAATACAAAAAGAATTTCAAAGTTGGAAATGAAGTTTCCGGTGCAATTATTTGGATAAATTACGTCCATGAAATAGTGGAAGTAACTCTGAAACCAGAAGTGGTATCTCGCATCGCTACTGAACAAAGTAGCTTGGCTTCTGTTCCTTTAGGAACAGAATTGAGAGGCGAAATACTCTTGATAACCAATTGGTTCATTCTTGTTGTTTTGAAAGGACAAGGAAAAGGAAGATTAGCTGCTCTACCATCCCGAAGACATCTGAACGACATCGAGCCCGACCTAAGTTCATACATTATAGGAAGAAAAGTAAAATGTTACATTGTTTTGGACTCGGACGAATCCAGCCTCTTACCTGTTTGCGTCTTGTCATCGACGTTTGAAGGTCGAAACTTGAAATTGGTTTTGGAATCAGAGAAAACTGTCCGAAAGCGAAAGAAGCAGGAGGTTGTCAAAGATGACCCACCACAGAAAAAACCAAAATTGGATCAGAAAAAGCTACCTAAAACCGAAGAAGTTGAATGTGATACAATCACACCGTTGATAGACAGCAACGATTTGAGACATAAATTAAATAAACGCGAGAAAAAGGGACGAAAGAATAACGAATCCACTAGTGAGCCAAAGAAGAAGAAATCCAAGAAATTAAAAGCAGAGATAACAAATGACGAAGCTGTTGTACAAGAAGTGAGCGAGAAGCAAGAGGCAAAAGTGGTAGCAAAAAATACGAAAGTAATTGAAATCGGTATTCCTGAATGCGGATTTTATTGGGATACGGAACCCACGCCTTTGGCAATACCCTTGGCTCAATCTTCCAGCGATAGTGAGGAAGAAACAGATACTCCACAGAAGCAAAAGAAGAAGAAGTTAACTGCGGCTGAACGAAAAGAACAAGAAAGGCAAAAAGAGCGCCAGATTCGTGAGAGAGAAGAAGCTTTGGCCAGTAATCAACTGCCTAATTCAGTCGATCAATTCGACAGACTTGTTATGTCCAGTCCCGATAGCTCTGTAGTCTGGGTACAGTACATGGCGTATCATTTGCAAGCAACTGAAATAGAAAAGGCTAGAGCAGTTGCGAAAAGAGCAATTCAAACTATCAACTTCAGAGAAGAGAATGAAAAACTAAACGTTTGGCAAGCTTGGTTGAATTTGGAGTCAAGATTCGGGACACTAGAAACATTAAATGAGGTTTTTCAAGAAGCAGTAAGGACCAACGATGCATTCAAAGTCTACACACATATGTTAACGCTCCATGCTGACGCCAATAGACAAACTGCTTTGGAAAAAACAATAACAACAATCACAGGGAAATTCAAACAGAATTCTCAAGCTTGGATAGAGAGTGGTTCTGCATTACTGAAAATGGGACTGAAGGATAAATCGAGACACATAATGCAAAGAGCTTTACAATCATTGCCTGCGCATCAACGTAAGTGAATCGGTTTTATCCTTTTTTTCTTCCGATTATAAGATATAATTTACAAAGTATTATAACAGGAAATAAATATTTATCTGAAACTTTGTTTGCAATATTTCAGACGTCGATCTAATGGTGAGATTTGCCCAACTGGAAAACAAATACGGAGATAAGGAAAGAGCCCAGACGTTATTTGAGAAAGTTTTGAGTTCGTATCCCAAACGAGTTGATGTCTGGTCTGCATATGTTGATGGTTTAATCAAATCTGGTGACATCCCAGTGGCTAGGTATATTTCACATGTTTTTTTTTAAATGACTAGATTTGGCCAGAATATTTGTTTAATTTATTGTGTAAATGTTCATTGATCTTTCATGCAGTTGATGAAACTTGATCTTTTTCCAGACACGTCTTGGAAAGAGCAACTGCCCAAACCCTACCGGCAAGAAAAATGAAAACTATATTCAAAAAGTTTCTTACATTCGAAGAACAACATGGAACCGCCGAGAACGTAGCCAGTGTACAACAAATGGCTCGAACTTACGTGGAAAATCAATGTCAATAGCGATAAATACCTAATATGAAGTTTATTTTCCAAATCCAATGAGAATTTTAATCTAAAAACATCGAATCTGATTAAAAAATGTATTATTTGAAGACAAAATTCAGCGGAATATTTTTAGAAGATTAGTTCTTTATTATCTGTTTACTTAGTTCGAATTCGATGCATTGTGCCGAGATAAGCGGATAATTCATAATCAATGGATTAATGAGAATTAAAATCGAATAAAGACTAAATGATTATTTATATTGTATTATGATTTATTCGATCATGAATGTTCTTATTTTGTATTCAAGATATCGCGCGGAGAAGAGCGCATCACGCATGTGCATGATACTCCTTAAGCTCAAATTCCGGATGGGAGTATCACAGCCTACGTGACTCGGCGTCGGTAAAACAGTATTTAATATTTCTGCGCTAGCGCAGAAAGCCCGCTAGAGAAAGAAAGAAAAAGAGAGAGAGATAGAAGATACGGCAAAGTGATTATCAACACGGAAATCGGCAACGGCAACCTTGCAGCAGCCATATTGTTTGCACACACGTTGCTGTGTGGCGATCCAGTGGTGTATCTCGTTACTTGAATAAGGTTTAGGGGTTTAAAGGGCCTCGGAGAGTGTGAAATAAGGTAAATATTATGAGAAATTAAGTGTTTCGTAAGGTGACATAGATCCCATGTGTACTTTAATTGCGGTATAGTGGAAGTAACGATATTCAACTAAGTGAAATTAGTGTAAATGGGTTGTGAATCGATCGAATCGAGCTGCGGCAGCAACGAACACACGAGCAAGCGTCGACTCTCTCCTCACCTCAGGGTCGCTGAAAATCTAAATATTTGCCCCGATGACGTCATCGTAAGTTCCGAAATGGCCCGTCTACGAATATCCACGCAACACGAACCGACTCAGTTTTCATTTTTATTTCTAACTCCGTAAATTCTGTGCTCCAAATGCCATTAAACACATACAATATTATATCATACTCAGTTAAACACAGTCCCGATATAAGTCCCCCGTTAAAGCCGAAAGAAAATTCAATATCCACAACCGCAACTTCACTACTACTATAAGTAAGTATTTTAATCGACACACATGTCTCTACACAGGCCTTTCCCAGAAGTGGGCGTATAGGTTATAGATGCGTACCAGCCAGCCGAGGTTTAACTTTAGTCGACATTGCTAGGTATAGAATTTCGCTAACTAAATATTCACCGAGTAACTAAACGTGTAACCCGTACCAATACCTCAGTAAGTCACGGGACACGATCCCGTGCGCAACGATCGAGAAGAGAAAATAAAAAAAAATAAGTAAAATAATAATAGAAAACAACAACTAACCATCGATAAATATTATTATTGAAAAAATTTTCTTCTTTTGTATAAATACCATCGTTCTAATATACCATTTTTATTCGACGTAACACCTAACACCTGATCGTCGTAAATTACAGAGGAATCGCGTGTGCGCGAACGTGTGCGTGGCCCTTACATGCCTACCACGTGGTTATAGCAGCCGACGTACCACTTCTTGAGATTAATTTACTGTCGTGACTAATCTTATCCTATCTTATAACACAAGTGAGTATTAATAGAATGAATTTTATATTCTAAAACCGAATTACTAGACTGGTTTGAATTCGAGGCAATAATTTGATATTTTCGTATGAAAATGAGCGAAGAAAATATCAGACAAGATGGATCGATTGATCGTGTATTAAGTGTTATCAGATACAGAATAGCAGATCGCGTTTAATAATTTTCAAACAATTCCACGTCATTGTGCTTCGGCCTTCACCGACTATAATTTACGGCTATAAGGTATGTAAGAGCTGCAGTGAAGTATCGAGGATCTATAAAAAAAAAAAAACTACGAATAAGACAAAGATTAAAATACTACGATGAATTCATTTAGTTACGTAAAGCTAATCTAATCAACTCTTCCCGTAACGTATGTATGTTACTTACCAACCCACCTACCTACACTACACGCACAACCGAGTCTGACGTTTCGTGATGTAACTCGAACGATTCAATTCTCTTCCATTTACGGTTAAATAACTATGTATACTACTTCGTTTCATTATTCTGAGTATTTCTTTACCGGGATGTGTTTCATTATTCTCAGACTACTTCCACGTCCGTAATACTACAGAAGTAGGTATTGTCTCTTATATTAGATATAGGATACTAACGATAACTTATTCTTAACAAACTGACGGAGGAAATATATTCTATTTCAATCAATTATACGATATACTATTAGCGAAGTCATATTATGTAGAATCTATTTATCGAATGGATTTCTTACAAGTTATTTTTGTACATTTTATCGGGCTATATCGACGTGTTATAAGCTTATGAAATAATTTATTAATTTCTGATCAATATCGCGCTACAGTTGATTGATACATAGCGGATTGAAAAAAGAAAAAATCTGCAGATATCTATTTTTATTTCGACCATAATTTCCGGGCTTCTATAAACAGCAACAAGGATATTTTGAAATTGCAGATCTAAATTTGAGTTGAACTGATTTTGTCGAATTTTTATGAGCGCTGGATTTTTTCATTTTTTTTTTTTTTTTTTGAAATCGCGACTGAGATAAACTTAGCGAAAAATTTGGCCTTTACCTACCTACACGTGTACAGAAGTACGTAGATACATACATAGATTGTATTTAAAATGAAAAATGGCTAAATGCCAAAGTTTGTTGAAAAAATCTTTCTGCTCGTTGGATTGCGCGCGAGTATTTCTCTCGACGATACTTAGCTGTTATAATTCGCTGAATATTCTGGAAACATTCAAAGACAGCTGAAAAGACTTTGAATATGCAATTCGATCCGTCGATTTATTCTCTATGACGTCATACACGATCGTTTTCTTTACCCACGTGCACCAGCACCGACTTTTAAAAACAATTTTATAGACACATCCATGCATACATTTGTATTTTTCTTTTTCGCTAACAGACGATAAACGATCTTTACCATTGTCAACGTTTTGCAAAAAATATGTACGGAAGTAAATAACATATATGGAGCGGTTAATTATCCGTCGATTATACCATCGCTATACATATAGCCCACGTTACGTTATATTTATATACGTTAATTACAACACTCACTTTGGTTGATTAACTTCTCAGATTTATGAGCAGGACGCGAAAAAAAAAGAATCAGAAAAAAAAATACCACACACATGCTTGTGTGTGTCTTCAGACTCGGAATATTTAGTCACAGTCGTCATGCGGATAAAAATATTTAATTGTCGCTATAATTGGTAATTTTTTTTTTTTGTTTTTATTTTATTATGACTACATCTGTTCAGTAAATGTTTAAAAAAAAGTATATAAGCTACTCAATTAAGAAAGTATACGTGAAATAAAAATCGAGATAATGTTTATCCTAACGATTTGTTAGATACTTAACAACCGTTTTATCCCCCTTTATATCGAATTAATAATCTTTATACACCTATAGATATGTACATAATTTTGTAATTTATATCTTCGTTGTATCAACGGCTTATTTATTCCTCTTTTCTTCTAAAATATTTATATATATATATATATATATATATATATATATATATATATATATATATATATATATATATATATATATATATATTTCTTTAAACTATGACTCCGTATCGATTGGCATTCCATAAAACTATGTGTCCGTATTAGAAAAGGTAGGAGATTTAATCACGAAAGGATATAATCGAATAGGGCGTTTCACGATCCCGGAAGTAAAAGTTTAGCTTGATTAATAGCAGGAATACATATATCGGGTCTCATATAGGTATATCCCTATAATCAGGGTCTACGGGTCTACGGGTCTGCGTATTATAGGTTTATGAAGGAAGCGTATATCTACGCAGTGCATTATATCCTATATATTGATTGAAACATCGTCGTCGTCGTCGTCGTCGTCGTCATCTGTCTGCACTTGACACCCCCCTCGTTTAATTATGACGATCAATGCATAGTCTGATCGAACAGGAACAGAATTAAGCTCATAGCCAGAACGAATGACGAATCACTTAAGGAATATCGAAAGCTCGGCAGATCGTAGGCATGAATTATGCTCAATAATTATTATCGGCCTATAGCAGATCGTGCAGAAACGGAAGACGAAGTTATCAAATGATAAGATTACAAAATAGATCTTGAAGATTGTATTTTTGCAGGAGTGATTTGATTTCCGAAGTTTGGCCACTGAGTTATCATAATAGAAATGTGAAATTTAGGAATTTTCTTTTTTTCAAGCTCAAACGTATATGCTATTCCGAAACCGGAAGTCGTGGGGGTTTGTCAAGCTTCATAGTCGTCGCTGAGAATATACTGTTCTCTAATTTCCCCCAAATCATCAGACAGTCGTGATTTTTACAGAGTTATAGATACAAAAAAAAAAAAAGAAAAATCGACATACACAAACGCACACACGCATCATATGCACAATTTTCTGAAATTGTTGTAAAACTTATTTCCAGCTTGATAAAATATGTTTGAAAGAGTTGATTTCAGAATTTTTATTTTCTAAACGCGCAAGCCATTCTTCCTTTCACGTCTTCAAAATAAATATAAAAAGAATATAACTATGAGAACCAAAGATCCAAAATCAAATATTACTGCAAACGTAAAAAAAAAAAAAAAAAACAGATTCTACTGTTTTTTGTATATTATTTTTTTTTTCTTACTTTTTTTACCCCCAAACACAAAAGAAATATAAAACAGTTTGACGTAACGAATTATTCGTGGCCTAGAGCAATGCCGTACCACAGAGGGGCGCATGCTGGCGCCGTTGCAGTTTCGTACAGCACGAGCGCGATGTCTACACCTTTGTCACCAAGTAGGCGATATTCTAGCGGGAGTACCGGTACCACTACATCCGGGATTGGCAGTAGCTCTTCGTCGAAACTATCATCCTACAGATCATCAACATCAAGTTCATACGATCGTCCGAGCTATAACTATAATTCCGGCTCATCGTCGTCAAGTTCTGGATACAGTTCTGGACATCGATCGAGCTATACTTCAGAATATCGGAGAAATTATTCACCAGCCAGGTGAGCATCAACTTACTATCAAATATTTTATTATTTTTTGTTGTTTTTTTTTTTTTAATTTTAATTTTTTGTTACAAAGATTGTTGGCTGATTTAAAATTGTATTGCTTTGTAGTAAAAATCGCTGATCTGTTATTTCCGGTTGATTGATTAGACAAATGATGATTTTGTCGAGTCCCAGGATCCATTAGGATTCCTTTTTGTTCAAATAGGGAATAAATTGAACTGAACAGTCTGAATATTCTCGTGTGGTTAGCGAAGGAAATGATGACAGACAGTAATATATTCTAGAGATATAATTTGACGAATGAATATCTTTCCCTCATTATAAAAATACTTCTATTCCAGGCCCTAATACATATTATCACCTCATTGATAGTTTCATTCAACAAGTTCGCTAAATTCGTTCGTTTATCAGTACTATAAGCTTTTGAGCGTAGCTGCAGCAGGGTTGAAAAACTCACGCTATTCCTTAGAATCAAAATCGGATTAGTTTGACTCTTTTCCAAATTTTGATCTCGGTAATGATGCATGAAAAGCAGTGTTTTTCGTGTCACGAATGTTAACAAATATTTCTGCCGTAAACCTGATCCTAGCCTGACATGATATTTAAAGTATAAATGAAAATGTAAAATGTCAAACGCTTTGGACGATGATAGCCTCGAAGTGCAGCGTAAACTTCATCGACCTAAGATATCGAATTCCAGTCCTTTCACGTCAAAGTTAGTAACATTTTGTGCGAGTATATATAAGACTCTTCGGGATTGTTATTGCAGACAGTCACATAACCATAATTACGTATAATTAGATAAAACAATCGCTTGGAGTAGGTATACTATAAAGAGATGAAGTAAAAGATACAACCGAGGAGTGTAGGCGTCAGACATGTGGCTCTAGCCTGTAAGAAGCGATTACGAACTTATCTTTACACTCTTATAAGCTCGTAGGCCTTTTCTTGGTACGTTCTTTTCTTATTCTGTTCGTTTTACCGCGTGAGGAATTGATCTCGAAGTCGCCAATAATTATTTTCGCCCCAAAAAGTGCGAAGGCCGTTTATTGTTGGACAGTAACACATGTAAATCTTTCCAAAGACTCCTTCTTCGTAACATTAAAACTGAGTTATAGTGCTTATGGGTATGTCAAATGAGAATTAAATTGGACGAGACAGTCTTAATGAAAATATAATTGAGTCTAGAATCTAGCTTATTGTTGGTCATTGCCTTTTAGAAGGACGTTTTGCAATAGAATAATTACCGAAAAAAATAACGAACCATTTTTATTCGGCTATTAAATCCTTACTCATTTTTAAACCTGCGAAGATGGATTTTAGTACATCTAGCGTTGATTCAGACCAAATCTGGGTCAACCTGAGCTCACGCGATCATCTGATAATAAACTATGTAATCGATGCCTGTGTCCTCCTCCCGATCGAGTTCATTGAATCAATTTTCCTGCGATAAATACTTTTTCTCTTCGTTATTGTTATCTACGCCTTAAATCTATTCTCGGAGGTGATGTAAGGTGTTCGAAGCAACAAATAGGAAAGAAGAAAACTTTGTCGATATCTTCATATAGTATATATATATATTTTTTTTATTCAAGGTTTCGCGAAGTTGGATAATTTATACGTAATAAACGTACCTATACGATAATTAAATTTCTCATGGAATTAATACTGAAGAAATTAGTAAACCAATTATGCTCGAAGGGGGAATTTTATTGAAAAAAAAAACGGCGATTGATTTATTATAGTTGCGTGCGCCATTCTAAATGAAATAGATTCAGATTGATTTCTAAGTGAAGAGATAATCGGGATATTCAGATCAATACACAATGACAATGAAACCGAGGAATATGATCATATCTTGGAATATATGTTTAACGATAAAAGGTGGGTTTTTATGTAGCGCTGTAAAAGTGGTCGTATAAAGTTGAGCTATTGGAACGACCTGCACTGCTGCTGTATTAGTGTCCTACATTTCAACTTCCGGTTGAAAATATTTGGCAAGCATTATAAGAAGGAAAAATACGAGGAAAATTGCATCTCTGCCCTTCTGCACTGCAAGTTTCTATACCAAATGGCTAGAATCGGGGTCACATATCCTTCTATTATCCTCATTCATTCATTCAATTAATTATCAATTAATTATACTTCTATTTATAATTTTACCATATAGTTCGCTTCTCCACGACGTGTATTCGCACTAAATTCACGAAGCTCTTTCACCTCCTTGATATTGTATTCTTAGCGATGGCCGCAATATCGCGAATAAATCTCAGGGTCAATCGATCTATTTATTAAAAAGGCCACTGACACGGGCTCGTCAAATTAGCAACGTTTGTAACTATCAAAGTTTAGTGTGTAAATTGACTTTTATTTATTTACTTATTATTAGTTTATGTATCTAGGCCGTTCTAAGTGTATATAAACAACGTCCGCGAACTCTAAGCCGCGCTACTTTAAATTAACACTATAACAGAGAGAGAAAAAAATTATTAATACACGTACTTCCGCGACAAAATATACCTTATGTATATATCCTACACCACTATAACTTCACATATTAAATATTTTTACTATAAGAAACCATATCAACTTTCTGTGTCAGTAATTAACTGCAGATATAGTCCAGTTTGCAAGACCGTCAGCTCGTAGAATAAACTGCTGTTGATCTAGATTCTCATACTAGATCGTGCTACTGCCGTTGCTGCTGTTCTTTCTATAGACATCACGTTCGAGGAACTATATACCCACAAACTTCTTATACAGACTGACTCACAAGTTCTTGACCCCCATCTTTCTCCGTTGATTGAAAATAAAATAAAATTAAATTAAAACCTCCAAGTTTGAAAAAAATAATAAAAAACTCAGCTCACAGGGTTCATTAAACTTTTTTTATAATTCTTCGCAATCTTTATCAAAGTTCGCAGTTATATGGAATCTACTGACTGAAGCAATAATAACGGATATATTTTATTAATCTAAAATCATGTTATCGACAATGTAATATGAAAAAAAAAAGGAATAAAATTATCGAGATTGTGGATCTAAAACTCTTCCTCTTCTTCGACATACATCGAAGTAATCTCATTTCTATTAGCAGATAAATGAATTATTTTTTGTATTTCTGTTTTCGCTATACTCGGATGAAGGATCTTTAGTTATTTTCGTTGAAATTTTGCCACCCTGCACCGTCCTGTATCTATAGATGTACAACGTGAACGCGTATATTACTATATAAGTTATATAACAAAAGCCCTTGGCCATCAGCCCGCATTCCGTCAGCCCCGTAACTCGCAACTGTCCGTTTTATTCGCAGGTCACTATCAGTCTCGTCGTCGTCGTACTCGGACACGGGTACAGGATCATCTAGCGGCGGATTATCATCGAGTAATAATACAAGTTCTAGTAGATACTCAACGCCGTTGAGGGATCGTCACAGTGAGAATCGTGAAGCAATCGGGAGATTAACTGGAACAGATTCGACCGCAGATTTCATCGCGAAATATTCACCGTCTAATTACGTGCCAAATATATCAGCCAGTAACGAGAGAAACTCCGTCAGTAACGCCGAGAGCAAAGGCACGTCGTCGTCTTCGGGAATTCTTAACGGATACGGGAATAGCGCGATTAATAACTCCTCGACCTCTTTAGCTACGCCAATATTTGGGGGAAATTCAACGAACGCTAGAATCTCATCGTTTAGAGAAAATCATCAAGATTTATTATTATCACCAGCTGTTATACAGGGACGACCGCCAAGGGCCGCCCGAAGATCACCTGTAAACACGGTGATCAACAATCATGCCCAGCTGCAGCCGGAGACCGCGGCTAATTATGCTGAGGTAAATTTTGGTAATGGTCACGATGATCAAGACGATGTTCTGAATGGTGATAAGAATAACAACGACAACGATAATAATAATAAGAAAAAGAAAATTAATGACGAAAATATTAACGTCAACGGAAATGACAATGATAATGTTTCGATAAACGGCCCCCGGTTTACCGGAAATTTAAATTACGGCCCTGATTTTAACGCGACTATCACATGCCGTACGGATATCGCCGATTCTAATTGTTTTTTTACAAATAATCAAGCTCCAAATTCCTATAATAACACCGCAAATGCCGATGGTACAGGTTTGATAATTGCAGTTAACTCTGCTTGTCTTTCACCGACTATTAACCAAAGTAACAATACATTATTGACTAACACTGGAGCAGAAATAACAAACAATAATTTTGAGACATGCGATACTGGCGAGGAGGATAGAGCAGCTGCAGATTTTGCATCTGATTCCGGTACGTTGAAGAACGATAGAGTTAACCCGGACCAATTTTACCAATCTGATATAACGAGTTTGGTCAATGACGATTTGATAAGTCTCTTCGATAACAAGGGCGAAGAATTAACCGGTAATTCTTTGATTCACCTAAACTCTGAAGGTGCTAATACTGTCGTTAGAAAAACCGTAGCTTCTAGACCGAACGGAAATAACGCGGGAGATAATAACCCATCGCAGCTACCTTCTACGTCAAGACGAGGTGATAATTACTCGGGAAACGGAACTAATAGTCACGGATCTAACGGAATTGGGAATACTTCGCAGCTGGCGGGAACTACACAACAAAACATCTATCGCGGTATCAACGATCAAATTGTAAGTCCATTGCTTTTCGTCTCGCATTATTATTACATTATCAATTTTGTTATTTTTATTTTCTTCTCTCTTTTTACGGGGTATGAACACTTCGACAAACTATGCAGTGCACGTTTTTAATCAAAGAAATTCCAAAGCTTTTTCACGCTGGTTTTATCAAAATTTCGTTTCTTGACCTCATTTCATTTACAGAGCGATAAAAACGTGATTAGAAAATAGTTGTATAGTTTTAAAGAAAAGTCAATATCGCGGTGTACTAGAACAATGAGTATTTCGTAAATTTATCTCTGGTTGGTGTCATTTCTAAATTTATTTCGCGAAAGTTGCGTGTACATACCCCGAATTGAACCGCAATTTCAATATCTCGTTCTAGCCGTTAGAAAATTATCACAGTAAAGTAGGTATGAAGTATTTTTAAATACGGAAGTCGCAGGTGACCGATCGCACTCAGCTGTTCGAATAACGGTTAGTGATATCTATGCTTACCTATTTTTAACAACTTTTTAGTTACATATATAAATTTTTGAGCTAAACTTGGCGGACCTTTGGCTTCTAAAAATGAAAAAAAGTACGCAATTTATTGGAGACTGTGACAAAGGTAAGTAGGCAGTGTATATCACCCGATTCCTGCACTTAGTGTGAATATTGTACAGACAAGTATCAAAAAGGCAATACTAGAAATGGTAATGTAGTCGTACGACTCTCTCTAGTCTAGATATAGGCATCATTTGATTTTCGAACGAGATTTGCCTTCTGTACGTTCATTAGATAATTATTTTTTATTACGAAAGGTTATTTAAATTACATTTCGTAAATAACATTCTTTCCTATTGCGAATTAATCGTCTCGTGATTTTAGAAGAGTAGAACAGTAGAACAGTGCAGTGGAGTGGAATTTGTCCTACCTACAGTCTCGTAGACTCGTTGTGCCAGTAGTATGTTTAACGTACACTTTTACACACGTAGTACGTATATATACGAACATACCTACATATATGTACGTACGTTACGTACGTTACAGACACGTGGATATCTGCAGGGTATATCTATATATTCGTTTAAACTATAACGGACGGATGGAAGGACAAGCTCGCAACTCGACTGGGTCAAGTATAGCTACTAGAAGCGTGAGAATTATTCAATAAATTGTCGAAGTGTTCGAGTATCGATGAGCTGTGGAACGAAATTAATTCTTCTCAAACCTATACTTACGGTGCAAAAACATTAAAAAAAAAAGAATGGTCTATCCGTTTATTTTTATCGCGCATATATAGACATTTTTTAAAATGTAACTTGACTTAAACTGAAAAGAAAAAAAAAGATCTATCAGTTATCACACGTTATTCTTTCGAATAAATTTTCTCATTAGTCCTTGCGAAAAAAAATGTTCAATTTAAGCGATACAAAATTTTGTCAAGTGTATTAGCCGGGGTTTCGGTGCTTCTTTCTTGCCGGCAAGTGATACAATTTATTAATAGACTATACTTTGGTAGTAGTTGAGGTTTGAGGCTTGGAGAACACGAGTTCGTTCGTTAGTCGAGTCGAATGGATTATATGGTTGTATAAAATCGTGTCATATCCCTGTGCTTTTTATACTATCTTCAATCTTTGTTATAGTCTCCGTTTCTACCGTAAAAAATCTGAAAAAAGGGATTGAAAATAAAGAAAAGACTCAAGGAACAAATTTTTTTTTTTTCCTACTTTTTCATTTTCAAACTGGCTTACACACAAGTAGTTGGTTGGGGTTTGTGGTGCGTTTGGACAGCCGCGGCATTCGGTGTCGGTTATGCGTTCGCGATTGGCGTCGCGGCGCCCCTTGATTCTCGCGGTAACCCCCGTAACGGCGTCGCCCCTGTAGACTGCAATTACGTAAGATCTAATTACGCGAGTATTCGGGTCGCGTCGACGCCAACACGTGCCGTTGACCGGCACTTTTCAAACTGGCGCGAGAACCAGGTAAGTGCTGCTTCCAGCTTATATACATATCTTACGTTAATTGGTTTATTTAAACGCGGGGTGGATATAATGAGTGATAAGTCGGCACGTAATCCGAATAATTATCGTATGCTTTCAAACCAGGTTTAATATCAATGATAACCGGTGACGAGCATGTATCCTCGTATTTTATAACTTCGACGATTTCGCTTTACCTCGGATTTTTTAACTAGCTTATATTTATACACCCGGGTGTATTTTTATTTTCAATATTGGTACTCTGAGTTATCGTTCTGTAACATATATGGACTATTTTCTTTCGCGGTTAATCCTTATTCGGTAAAATCAAAGAATCCTTCAAAGTTACAATTATGTATATATGGGATCGTAACTATAAAGGCTTCACTTTTTCTGCTTCCGCGTTATGCTGGAATTATTTCTCCTTGAAAATGTAAAATATATACGGTTCTTCAATTGTTGTTATTCATCCAACCGCGTGAGATTAGAAAATTACGAAACAAATGATTCACATATTGGAATTTCAGAAATCTTTCTTTCATGTCTTCGTTTTTATTTGTAAATTTCAGATAACGGTATAGCTATGACGCAAAAATGATCATCGTAATCACTAATTGCTGTATGCGACAATTTAATGAGTTGCTTGAATTAGCGTCGTGTTAATAATTTGATAAGAAAACATTTATACTCCATTAAAATCACGGTCCCTCGCTCACGCTCTTATCTTATAAGTCTAATTACTGTCCTAAATTTTTCTAAATATTGGCCTCTGGCTTGAGTGATATCTTTTTTTTTTAGCAATCTTTGCGGTCATATTTCTCTTTATATTTTATATAATTTCTTTTTTTTTCTCTCTCTGTCTTCCCCCTTCATCTCGTAACTATATCGAGATAAAATTTTGATAACGTTACATGTGGTGGCTCAAAAATTTAAATATCTAGACAGGAGGGCGGAGTCTAAACTGAACAAATAAATGATAGACTATATAAAAATGTGTATAATATACCAACTCAGTTGCTGCGAAGAGTTATGTCAGCTGCAAAAAAAGGTATCAACATTTTTACTCAAATCCTTTTACTTCTTAATCTTTCTTTTTTTAATTTAATAGAATGCGACTCTCTTCAGCTATACTTATCTAACCGATACGTTAATCGTATTTTCAATACCTTTTATGCAACCTATCACATAACACCTCCTCCTCTTATCCCTCCTTCAAATTCTGTTATATTATGTGAAATATATTTAAAAAAAGAAATGAACTGGACGGCATAATGAACGTAAAAAAATAATCGTGCTTAATTGTAATTTATGACTGTCTTCGTTCGTTCTCTTTCCCAATTTTATCTCAAACCTGCAATAATTAAATATGTACAGAATCTTACGCGTGACTAAAGACACATCGAAATATATTTACAAACGAAACATTCGTTCAATCTAATGTCCATTGATTGATTCGTATTATTGTTTAAAATGAATTTTGTCGAATTAAGCGAACTACTTACATTTTTTTTTCTTCAATATTTCTTTTCTTTCAGGAAGGAAGTCCGACGATTCGGGCCCCACGAAATCGGTTGCAAGCTCCTCGCGACGAACGATGTGGATTGAACGGGCTCAGAAACATCGGAAACACTGTAAGTATTCTCTAATATTATTTAAAATCTATGAAACTCACATATTTCATTACTTTTTTCTTCCTAATTCGGAATTAATATTAATATAAGAAAAAGTTATAAGTAAATAATTAAGGGGGTATTCTAATGTTGGAAAATAAATTTTTAACAACTCTTGACTGAAAAAATTAGTTTCATTTCTAAATTCGAAAAAGAAATTATTTTATACTTTTTTTTATAAATATGACTCAAGTGTACGTCAAGTAACTACTAATTGTATTTTTTTTTTTCTTTTTATAATATACATTAATGTTTCTTGTGATTTGACTTTATCGAATCCCCCTAATTCTTTGTAGGTGCCTAAAATACTATGGATGCATTTATCAATGACTGTATTTCAGTGTTTTATGAACAGCGTGATCCAATGTCTGAGCAACACGAGACCGCTGCTGGAGTATTTAGTAAACGAGCAGTATCTAGCTGACATAAACACCGCGACATCAAGTATGAAGGGTGCATTGATCAAGGCCTTTTCTCAAGTTATACAAGAACTTTGGGAAGTCGGCGGAGATCATGTAGTGAACACTGCTTCCCTCAAGTCTCAGATCCAAAGATTTGCACCCCGTTTTATGGGCTACAGTCAACAAGACGCCCAAGAATTTCTTAGATATTTACTAGAAGGCCTTCACGAGGATGTTAATAGGGTCACAGTCAAACCACAGCCTATTCACACCGATATACCTGAACATTACACGTAAGATTGCATTGTGGATGTTTAAAATAGAAGTTGTGTTTCAAATTGAATAATAATGGTGAAAAATGAAGCTGAGATTTATTCTTGAATTTTATTTAATGCAGGGATAGCCAGAAGGCAGCCGAAAGCTGGAAACGGTACCTAAGAAACGAGGACAGTACAATTGTCGACGTTTTTGTTGGCCAGCTGAGATCCTCGTTGCACTGTACATCGTGCGGTCATGTTTCTGTTACTTTGGATCCATTCTGGGACTTGAGTTTACCGATACCATCAAGGAGTGGAACAGTCAAGCTTAATCAGTGCCTGGAACACTTTACCAAGGAAGAAGTCCTTGATGGCGATGAAAAACCTACTTGTTCCAAGTGCCAAATGAGGAGGAAATGCACCAAAAGTTTCAGCATTCAGAAGTTTCCCAAGATTTTGGTTATACGTATCCTTAGAACTTCGTCTCCAGTTTTTAGAGCATTAATTAGCTAAGTCTGAAACTTCACAACTTTCATATCTTTCACATAATTTTAATCATCTCTGACAAGACTGAAGCCAATTCAAATTTTATGGAAAGAATATGCACAAAAATTGTATGAGCTTTTGCGGAAATCATATATCTATCTCATCGATTCTTTAAATTGTTGGATTAATGTTTTCATAGCATTTTTTCACTCATTATTTAACCCGTCAAACATTCTCAAAACCACATATGGTCTTGACCCCTAAAAGGAAACTACAATACTCGAAATGACTAAAAATTCAGCCGATTGTGCATAACGACAGAGTTTGGTGTAATTATCTGTTTCAAAGAAAACTTTTCTCTTTTTTTTCTACATTTCTGATACTGCATGCTTTCATACACACATCATAGTGCAACTTTCGAATCGTTCTGAACTAATTATATTTGAATATCTAGAATGATTTTCAACAAAGTCTGAAGGGGTTTGAAAATACTATTTGCACAAAACTTGCTTTTCCTTAAATCTCGTCAGAAAATACTTCTTTTGAAATTCAAATTCCATTCAGTTGTATCAAAAATATTAAATAACGCCAAAAACCAGCTCGAAAAGTTCTAACTGACTGATTTTCTTTACTGTCATTCACTAACTTTGTTTTCATGTCTTTCTCGAATAATTTTAATGATTGAAGAGAAGGATAGAATTTTCCTTAACCGATATTAATCATCAGATCTAAAACGTTTTTCACCAATGGAACGTTTTCGAGGTAAACTAAACGGACTAGTTGATTTTCCGCTAACAGGATTAGACTTGGGTGCCTTTTCAGCTCCGAGAGTAGCTGGGTGTACCTACAATTTATACGGAGTGGCAAATCACTCTGGTACAACTTATTCTGGTCATTATACCGCCTATTGTAAACACCCGTACTCAGGAGAGTGGCATGAATACAACGACAGCAGAGTATCATCGATTGCGGCAAGATCAGTTGTTTCCAGCGAAGGATATGTCCTGTTCTACGAACAGCAGCCACATAGTTCGAATTTGTAACATTACGCTACGCCTAGAACCATCTTGCCTCAAAGTACCTCAACTTAATCCATTAAATACCTAATTCTATCTCAGTTTTAAAAAGCGACTAAACATCACATTATCAAACATCATACAAATCATTCAAACACATTTTCAAAATAATATTTATTCATAGAATTTTTATTTTATAAACACATTTTGATCAGAACTTCTGCACCCTGTCTCGCATCGTTTCTGTACCCGAGATTATTTATTATGGATTAAAAACTATCAGTTTCTACAAAAATGAAATAAGAAATAAGAAAAATTGCTATAGACTGAAACTAGAGTGACTTATTGCTAGTACTGCTAATAGTATAAGATATGAAGCGTCGCTTAGTTGCCTACGTTTTTTTTTTCCATTATTATTTCCTAGTAACTAAACGACGTTTCTAAGCTATTTTATTTATTTATCCTGTTTGTCAATTGTATATCCGTTATTTTGTTAAACCTTGAGAAATTCGAATATTTTTCTGGATTAGGTTTATTTTTATCGGTTTTCTTTTACTGAAATCTGTGTATAGTTGCTTTTAAAACTGGCGATTTAACTCTTCTATCCTCTCTGCCCCCTAACCCTCCTTCACCTCACCTCACCCTATCCCTTATCCCAATTTTCACAGAACATTTACCTAAGCACTTACCTACGGCTACCTATTTACTTTTGTAAAATATTTTGTTTAATTATTATATTATACAGTCGAGAGTTATTTATTTAATTTATGGAAAGAGAAGAAAATAATGATGGAATAAAAATATTAATATATACGATATTTATGAATATAATATATATTATTATACATATTAATTACGAATAAAACTAACAAAAAAGTTCATGCAAATAAAGATGAGATGAGGTTCTTGGATAATTATTGTTTATTTCATCAGATAAAACACTCCTTTCATTGACAAAAATGATTTGATTTGCTTCTATTTTATTTTGGCATGTTTTTTTGTTACAACTCATTAACTATTATTCACGTAACAAAAAAAAATTCAGGAAACTCTTTAATTCAAAAACAGCCGTTGGATCAAATATAGTCTCACTTTTCTGGATTCCGTTCGTTCTACAAATTGTTTTGAGCTAATTTACTGGTCACCGATCGTCCGATATTTTAACAGCAATGTATTTTTGAAAAAACTACCCCGCGACGCATTATTGGTGTCACGTTACAGAACGTGCTTTGAAAAATAAAAACGCCCCAGTATTATAGATATTTTCACGTGAAAACTAAAGCTGATGTTATTTTGACAATTTGACAGTGAATAACAGCCATCATATCGCCATTAGTTCACATAGTGCAGCTGCGAACGAATAACGGAGGAAAACAATTAACTTCTGCGTTGCTTAAGGTTTGAAATTAAGAGAAGTTTGGAAAGAAATTTAATACAATGCAGCTGTTTCTACACGTAATGGGTTTTGTTTATCTCTATATTTCCTTTAGGTTTCTATTTTTGTCGATTATTTGATTGTTTCTTCCTTTTCGTTTCGATTCCTTTTTGTTTGAGGATCGGTTGACTGTCATTCAGATGTCGTGTATTCATCGATGTAACATATTGTTGAAAGAAGCTAAAATGCTGTCCGCTTTTCTGCTCGGATACCCAACTACAAGGGAATCGTTTCGTCTGCGGAAATTGAGTGGACAATGAAATTGTTGCGATATGTATGTAACTCTTTGTTGTACCGTTTAACTTTTTTCAATGCTTCAACATTCCTGTGTAGAATACTATAATTGAACAAGTTTAATCAAGCTTGTATAAGTTCGAAAAGTATCAAATTAGTTTTACTTTTCATTTTCTTCATTTTCTCTGTTTTTAACACAATTACTTTCTCTCTACGAACCTTTCAATATCGAACAAGTTGAATTAGGTTCGAACGAAATTATCACGCTTTTCATAAACTCTAAGAAATCATTTTTTATGTGCTGATCAATAAGCATGTGTTCATTCGGTATCCGTGGATTCTTTTTCGCGCATTTTCCAGTCGACCATTCTTTCCAAAGTATTTATATCGTGAGCAGGAAATGATACAAGGATATAAACAATAAACATAATCCAATAAAGTAGGTACAGCTAGCAACTATTTATTCAACGTAATAAAAAAAAATACATGCATTAAACCGTAGCAGACGCATCTGACTGCGATTAGTTGAGCATACAGAACGCAATGGAAATATCAAAATGGGTCTGTGAGATCGGAAACCTGTCTTGACTAGTGCTCAGAATAAGGAGAGTCATACAGCAAGGAAAGCGATAAGGTATAAATTAATTAAAGATACGGTCGATTTTCTACGATCTTTGGGTTTATTTTTCTGAATTAATAATTATTCTATATTAATAATAAACGATATAATAGTTTTCGTTAATGATCTTTAGAAAATTCATGCGCATTAAAGCGTCTGTGGATTTTCGCGGGAAAGCACCGGCCAAATATCATGCATATGACTAATGTAATACAATTAAAATAACTAAAAGAATTGTTAGGTTCGTAACAAGTTGAAGAAAACAGAAATATTCAAAATTTAGAACGTGAATAAGAAGAAAACGAGAACATCATAGGAAAGATCGAATTTTATAGATGATATAATATAATGGATCGTGAGTCAAAAAAGCGGAAGTAATGATAATCGTCAAGAGCTCGTGGTAGGCAAGGTAACTGTGTAGTTTTCATCGATCAGCAATCAACTAGATGGTAATAATAAATTTTATTATTTCGAATTTAGTACCTAATAGAATACAATTACATATTAATGATTAGCTAGAGCGGATAAAGAAGTGAAAAAATGGCGCGTGCAAGTCGGGCCCCACAGTCCAGTTGCCAAAGTCACAAAATGCAGGAGAGACTAATATCGCCAGAAAACACGTGGTCGAGATTACGTCACGACACAATAAAAGACATCTATATCCTTGTCTTACACAACTTGCCACCAATCATACGTACGTATGCATACATATGTATATTATATTGTATGGAGAATCTACAACGGTAAAGGCATGGGAGTATCGAAGTATGCATGTAGCTATGTCGAGAGACTGATAATAGAATAATTAAGAATGAATCGCTAATACGTATATCATAGGATCGAAACGTATGCGAAAAAGAATCCCTCCGATATTATTGAACCTAATATACGAACGTCGCGCCTTGCGAAAGCTAAATCGCGCATTCGCAAATTTAAGTCTTCCTCTCTAAACCAGATGGCGACGTTGTTCCTATCAGCACACGTTGCGTGCGGGGATTTTCAGTGGTGCGTTAGTATGCGTTGTGATATTTCGCGAGTGTCGCTTGCCTCGCCGGCCGCCGCCGCTGTCTCTCGACGAGACCTCCCGCGAAAAACCTCGCGTTTCAGTGTTATTTGGGTTTAAGGAGATCGTCCCTTACAGCCAGAAGTCAGCGAATAAAATAATCTAACATAACTGCCTTATGTATCGATAGAATCAAGTCAATAATAGCATTAAAGTTAACGATAAAAGAAACTTTATCCAAACGGATCAGAGGCCCGTTGTGTGCCGTGTTTCTGCGTTCGCGTGCTGCTGTTATAGGCTCTGTTGCCGAGTGGTCCGTACAGGCCGGAAATACTGAGTACTGTTAAAAGGAGGGATACGTATGTGAGAATGAATGGTTTTTCGAAAAAAACAATACGATAATTCGATTAATAATTGTTTTATTAACAAGAAAAAAAATGAAACAAATATTATTACTATCATTGAAGAGTATTTACAAGCTAAGAACTAAGAGGACTTGGCTACGGATGAGGGCAGTGATCTCTCAGGGAGCGGCGACCTGCGAACCAACCATAGATATAGGATATACTCTCCTCGCTACGCAGACTGGCGATTCTGGCTGGCTGCAGGCTGGAGTCTGGGAGAAGGATTCTCACAATTCAGATATTACCAGACACTGTGACACCTCGCAGTTTCTAATCGAGGTAAAAGATACTAAACTTTGATCACCCCTTCCGTTACGTTACATATCTTATTACATGTTTATATTTACCGAACTACGAGCCGTTTCAGTTCGTTGATTATGATCAATTGGTTGGCCTCGTGTCGTTCAAACTTTGAAATGCTGAATTTCTAACCATTTATATATATATGTGTATATACATTTATATTTATATATATATATATAGATATAGATATAGATATACTGTAGATACATACATACATACGTATGTACATATGTGTTATATATATACCTATATATATATACATATATATATGAGCAAGTCTACCAATTCGAGACGCGGGTCTGGCCTCACCCTCTCGGATCTTTTTGTAACTTTCCCAGCGAAAAGTTCACGTTGAAAAACGAATCCCAACATTTTTTCAGATTTTCTCCTCTCTTATTTTCGCTGTTATTATATGGGGTATTTTGTGATTCATTCAATTTTTTTTTCCATTCAGTTTTCGCGTTATTTTACTAGCATACAAAAATATATGAAAAATAGATTTTCTGTGTAAAAAAAAACTTAGCTTTTCGAAAAAATTATTGACTTTTTAGTTATCATATTTCACCGTTAAAATCAAGTTTGGAAACTAAAAAGCCGTTTTTCTGCCCTTGTCCAAATTTTGAAAAATTCTTCAATATTGTTTTCGAATAGCTGAGAAAATTTCACGTATAATGTATGATTTTCGGGATCGGTTCTCCGTCAATCTTGAAAAATTAATAAAAAACGAAAATTCAGCAATATCAATTTTAGAAGCAATGTTCTTTCATATTTTCACCCAAATTATAACGAGCGCTTGGACCAAGCCACGCGATCTTTCTCGTACCGCAAATCGGAATCGAATGAAATAATATTCTGACAATGATAAATGGAATGGAAATTTGAGGTCTGTTTTAACCGTCGGCGAAAATTACATCATGTATTTGATCAAATTCAATTTTATTTATAACTCGGATCACACCTTGATCCAAGACTTTTTTCTATTTTTTCCTTAATTTGATTGGGAACGACAATTTTTTTTTTTTTTTATTAAAATTTTTCTTTTTTATTCTACCACGGAGTTGGCTACCCTGCTACTTATCGAAATAAATAAAACTCGATGGTGATTAAAGTGAACAAGTTTCTATACACTTGGTGCTCTTTGCATAGGTTAATGTAGTCGTCTAGGCCTATTATTCTGAAAGAATTTTGCTATTTTCTCTTCTTTTCATGTGGCGTTCAATTTTTCTTTACTGAATTATTTATATTTCGAAACAGAATCTACAAATATTTCGTTAGATTATTTATGGCCATTTTTTGAATAATCTTTCATCGAATGAATCTTCTTTGACTATAACGTTACATTTTCTACTTGATATAGATATACATAGTTTATTCACAGTTTTATAAATACCTACATATCTACATATTCCTGGCACTTGCGGTGGCCTTTTCTATAGTCAAAGAATATTCTCTACCTCATCTCGTAACGTATATACAACAACGTCGTTACCGCAAATAATAAGCTCGCAAGCAGAAATTTAGCCTAGAGATTTTTTTATTTTCTCTCTCTCTCTCTCTCTCTCTTTTTCTTCCTTACGACGCGTACAGTATACATATATATATACATATATACACATATATACACATATATACAGATATTATTAGCGTTTTCAATACCTATAACAAGATCCTAGGGGTAATGATATTATATATATATATATATATATATATATTTTGCTACGATCGTATCCCCAGGCACAGAGTGAAGTTTTCGTACGCCCGTGCGTGGAAAAATAAAGATTTATGGTGAAAAAAATGGAATTGAAAAGAAGAGAACCGAGACAGGAAAAAAAAATGGACTCGCAATTTTATGTACGCGAATATTTTGCCGAGCCTTATTTGAGGGATAATATTTTATCCATACAGTTTCGTCAATAAAAAGTAGCGAAAATTTTTATTTCCATTCATGAATATACCGATTTCACATATAACATAAAATTCGGTCCTTCTCGCCGCCATTTTGAAACCACTTTCGTCGTGCATCGGAATATATCGCGTGCAGCATGTAGGACGGACGCGGTCTTATGCGTCTCGACGTATAGCTGCAGCTTATATTATTTATTTTCAGTAGAAAGTGAAATATGAAAAATTCCGAGAGCATGAAATGAAATTATCATATCTTCTATTCGGAAATAATATATTAATACTTTTATCAGTTATTCATTCAAACACGTACTTCGATTAAAAATATCAAAATAACCTCATCGTCATTTTTTTCACTCTCTCATCAGTTTTCTTCGTAGCGATCGTATAATTTTTTTTGTAATTAAAAAAAATCGGCTCAAACTATACCCTATTCGTATAAGTAACGAAACAGTCGGTTCTAAACTTTTCTAGCGCGTCGTGTACTCGTAATGACTGCTGCGACGGCAAGGCGTAATTTATAATTTCTTTTTCAGGCATCGGTTTTATGATCATCATGTAGTTATACACGTGACGTATACCAACTACCAAGTGTCGTTAAAAATCAATACGGACTACATCCGCGGGTTGAAAAAATAACTAAATTTTAACTATAACATATGACTATTAGATAATGCGCGTTAAAATGTTACAACTCGTTCCGTCGTTCCAGCACGTGGTGTGACACGTCCGCACATATTCAGTCAATTAATTACCGCATTCATTTTATTCTATTATATCCCATGCGTTTGCCATTAAACTTTATTTTTCACGTATACTTAAATAAAAATTGTTGAACATTAATCAGTATAAAGAAATAATGATATTTCGAATAATTCGAATATATTTCGGCGTTTTATATCATTGCCGAGGAATTTATACTGTTCAAATATATATTTCGATTGCCTGGAGCTGAGGGTTATTCATTTAAGTTCTAATAACTTTTCAGTTTCTCAAAGAGTAAGTCACACACATACGATAATAATTCGCGAAAGATAAGAATTCATCAGGGTATTTGGAATTCAAACGATTTTATACACGCACAATAATCTACATATATCGTAAATTTCACGATGTATATATCGCGTTGGATTTTAGGCCTACGAGGAACCGCGCGGCGAGTTTCTATTCTCGAATAATTACGAGATAATTTTTAAATGGAATAAAAAAAAAATGTCAAATAATCGACAGCGCTTTGAATAAATTCAAATACGTTTTTTTCTCGCACTATTATATAAGTCTTTTTTTTTAGTTTTTTTTTACTATCGTTTTCTCGATTCAGATGGCAAGCTTTTATTTATTCATCGAGAACAAAAAAATCCTTTTTTAATTAGCATCCTCTCGACTCAACAACGAGTTTGATCCATACCTTCAACCCAAGCTCACAGACGAGTCGAGAATATAGATATTATATAGGTCGCACGGGAAATAATCCACCATTTTGATAAATTTTAATTTCACGGGATGGATTCATCAATTTTTCCTTTCTTGGGACAGTTTATGAGCTTTATTAGATGGAAAAAATTCTCATATCTATACCTACATATATTCGTTACAAATAAAGATACAAATCTTATCATATATTATCAAGAAATTTTCAACTACCGGGCTTTCAGGGATTCCGAAACATATTTTCGGGACGAGAAAAACGGAAAAAGAATGTTCTGCCTTTTATGACTGAAACTTTTATTCAGCCACTAATTCTCGTTGAATATTCATTCTGTAACAAATACTGAAACCTATAATAATAATAATAACAATACTAATGATAATAATAATTATTATTATTATAATAAGTATACGTAAAAAGGTCCGTGACGATTCCAAAATTAATCATTGCATAAATTCAATAAAAGCATTACACCAACGTCTTCTCAGGAACCATCGTCTTCGGCATTTATTTTATGAAAAATAATACCATCAAATTTTATCCCCGAAAGGGCCGGAATAATTTGATTCTATTTAATATAGAATTCTTGTTTCGTGATCGGGAACAACAATATGTTTTCTAAATAGTTAATTAACTCGTGAATTATTTCCAAAATTCATCGCTTTGCTGAAAAAGATGGGAAAAGAAATAAATTACAAATTTCTTATAATTAAAAAAAATTCTTCCTCTATGACTAGCTGTTGAATTATTCATCTTAGAAAAAATATATAAGGAAGAGGTAATTCGCAACCCCATCCTGTATTGTCATTCGGCCTAACCAGGCGCGCATTATAATACGGGGGTATACATAGATGTAACCAGTAATATTGCGGTAGGCCTCTGGGCCAAGGCTTCCCTTTGTAAAGACTGAAAAGTCGCGCGCGCATCGTTTCTCGTACTACGTTCGTACGTACGAGCCTACGGCTCTATGGGCTCTACGGTTTACTTTACGGGGTGGCCGACTCGACGCGTTTGGTTCGAGAGACTCAGAGAGGTCGCGAACTCAACCAACTCGCGGGGGCCCCGCGCTCCTCTGTCTCTCGTCTGTCTAGTCACTCAGCCAGACTACCTGGGCTGCTGGGTTGCTGCTGATCCTGCCGCCACCACCGCCACCACCGCCTTTGCTCGCTTACTCTCCTAGCCACGGGGATCTACGTTACGGTGGTTGGTAGGAGGTGATTGTGATGGTGGTGGTGCCGAAGCAGTCTGGCCTGCCGGCCGGCCGGCTAGTGGTTGGTTGGCTGCTTTGCTACGTCCTTTGCTCTTCGTGCGACCCGTTGTCGTACCTCGAACGAACGGAGGCAGGAAAGTTGCCGCCGTCTTCTCTCCCGTGTAATCGCGTCTCGGATTTTCAGTTAGTAACCCCGTAGGACCGTAAAACCAAACGTGCGCGTGATTTACTCGTTTCAAATTCCGCTTTTTGTTGAGTTATTTATTTATTTCGGTGTCCTATCTTCCAGTTAACTCCTCTTTTTCCATTTATCAAACCGAATGAATTGGTTGTATGATGACAGTGTTCGTCATTTTTACGAAACACATTTATGCAGAAAATTGTTCCTTTTTTTTTCTCAATTTATCTCTTTATTTTGAACGAAGAAGGTATCAGGAAGTTATGAACGAGGTTTTTTTTCTGTTTGTACGCGAAAAAATGAAGTTAGCTATAAAAGGATTAGTGATGAGTGATAAATTACTCGCCATTAATAGATAAAACTCGTTGAATCGTGTCTGGCTAACAATAAGCTAGTTAGTTATTAATACTTCAGTTAGATTTCACGTTGCAACGCGAGCCCCCAGTATATTATACGAAAAGGTTCTCCCGTTGCTGCAGCAGCAGCGCTGCACTCCCGTATCAACAGGTTTTATTTTTGCCAAGCGAAAAGGCCAAGGTCCTCTGTAGCCCCCACTACACTACCGTACCGCCCAGCCCAGCCCCAAGCAGACGAGGGATGCTGCAAAGGAGTCTTTGGGATTAGTCGCCGCATCGGATCCTCGTCGCTGTAGTAAAATATAGTATATATCCCAAAGTTATAATAAGAGGAGAATCAAAGAGTTTAGTATACGCGCAGGAAGCTTTAGGCTTCGAAAACCAGAACGTGTAGACGCTTATACATTTCATATGATATTTTTATACATCGCACAGTTTTTTCTTCTCCCTTTGTCTTAACGACGTTTTTTTCTTATTTTTTTCCTTCTTGCTATGCACAAATATCATTTTCAAACATCGTTGTTCTTCTATACCTATACCTGCACTTAGGAAAAGAAAAGGAGTATAATTCGGACACGGAAATATGGGACGATCTATTTGCGACGAGTAAATTTTTTTTCTGTTTTTCACATGTTATGAAAAAATGAAACAATGACAAAAAATTCGTGACTTTCGTAAAACATTTATTTAAAATAAATAAATTCTTTCGTTATTATACTTAAAATATCTTTCTTTTATTTCTCTGATGAATAAAAATTTACCTGTCACACAATAAACTGTCAGATATTGTTTGTTTGTCCGTTTGTTTTTTCAATGTATATTTACTTTTTCCATTTTTATTTTTGACCATTACTTAATTGTCTCGTGAAAAAAAAATACAATAAATATATATTTTTGTTTACTTCATTCAATTTTATGTGTTATACAACATTCCAAACGAACGTGGCCATTTCTTTGTCTTTTTCGACGCATTATTCATAACAAGGAGACAATCGAATGAAACTTTTTTTTCAACGTTCTTTTTGTTTTTTTCCTTATTCTTAATTTATGGCAAGAAAAAATTTCTTCAAAACAGGTAGAAATTTATTTGAAATTTTTTTTACGGCCCCAATATTGTTTAGCGAATCTCGCGTCCTTGCTCTGGATGCAGCCAGCTGCAGCCTCCGAAGCAGAGGCAAGAGCTCGGAGTGCACCGGCCTCAGCTAGAGTGTTCGCCATTATATTTCGTGCGGATAGAGTCTTTACAACATATTCTCGAATATCGTGCAGTCGCGTGATCAATATAAGCGCCGAGGTTCTACGGAGATGCACGAAGACTCGTAGCAGACCCGTACCTAGTCGATTTAACACAGAGTGCAAAACAAGTGCATCGAGTAACTCGGTAGCGAAACGTTGCACCATTGCATGGCGCCCAGTCTAATCGAACCTCCGAGTTTATAAAAAAAGCATTAAGTTTGAATCGGTAAAATTTCTATCGACTATTCGACTCTCACTGCATCCTGAATAATTAACACGATAGTTATTTATCAACGGAAATTTTTCGTTTAAACACAGAGAGGGAGAGAGAGAGAAAAAAAAAAAGACAAAAGGAGATGATCTTAGTCAATTTTATTTTCGATTCTTCCATAATTGTTACCGAAGTATTTCATCGTAATTATTTTCTGCTACGCCGGAGTTTTGAACGTCTAATATTCTAACGAATTACCAAATTTTGTGACGCTACTGAAAGAGAAAATTTGCACTAGGCGAATGTCATGTGCGCGGTAGCAGCAGCAGCAGTGGCGGCGGTGGCGGTAGCGGTAGCGGCCCTGAGTGCACCTACCTCTATGGTTCGTCGTGAACTCTTGCTCGACCGGCAACCGAACGCGGCGTTGGCACAACCAACTGGCTGCTGCAACAACGAACCAACCCCCCCGCGCAAAGTGAATTTTCATCAAGTCATTGAACTTTGATAAATATATTTTTGAGATTATAAATATATATATCGAAATTTTTTTCAATTTTGTTAATTTGAAAAAAAAAGCAAAGAAAAAAGAGAACGATAAGAACAAGTAAATAAATAAATAAACAATACGTTCTGAAAAATATTCTTTTTATATTATATTTGATCGCGCAGTGACTCGCGGGTCCCTATAGGTATAATGTTATATACTTGATACGCGGACGTACTGTAACGTGTATAATATACGAATATATTATATTGCACACCATTAAGTGATGGTAGTCGAGTGATGACAGTACGACGCTAATATATACACCCATACATGCACTGTGGGAAAAAAGTATTTATAAAAAACAATAAAATAATAAGAAATAATAATGATAATAAATAATAAATAACACAAAAAGAAAAACAATGCGTTGTGGAGATACGAAGTTATGGTGGAACGAGCTAGTGACGGCGTCGCGTACGCCGTTCTTCGTTCATGTGACAACGGCATAGTGGCTCTGTCACTTTATACTCGGAGGAGATGGTGTCTGGTACCAAAATGTCCGTATTGGTGAACGTTCCTCGGCTTATTTGATTCACTCGTTTATACTTTTATACCCCTCGGTAATGCGAGAATAATTTTCGATCGTTTTTTTGTATTAATTGCGCGAGTTTTCATATTTTATTATATATTATCACCTTCCCTGCGTGATTGTTGCACATCGATTTTAGTGCATCTATATTGCCATCGATGCTCTTGGTTTCGTGGTCTAGTTTCTTTGAATTCATTCAATTCAAAATTCCCGTATATGATAGAATGAAATCCGATTTAAACCTGGAGAGAAAAAAAGAAAGAAAGAAATGGTTTTTCCATTGATTTACTCGCGTATCTAATTATTTCCGTATATTTTCTCCGCCGCTGGAACATGGCGACATATTCGATACGGAGTATATCAGTTTCCGGTTTAATAAAGTTAGTTTCATCGCTCGTTTTATTTGTTCCGGAGCATAAAGGACCGACTTATATACAGTGTAAATAAAAAAAAAAAAAAACAACAAACAAACAAAAAATGAATAGAGAAAAATTGAGATAAATTCTCAAACGTTCTTCTTTTCAACGGAACGAACGTAGTCGAAAATTTCTCGTTTGATCAGCAACAGAATTTCGATCGAGTGCGAGCATGCGGGATTTCGTTCTGCAAGCAAAGGAATAACATATTATATGTTCTAACACTCGCTACCTGCGAGAAGAATTTTTCAACTCTATACACACATGATGGTAACGTTGAAAACTTTATTAACCCTATATTTTTGTATTTTTACTGCAAGTCGTATAGATGAAGGAAAGATGAAAAAATGAGAAGAAAGAGAGAAGAAGCCACAAAACACATTATTCTCTATTATACGTATATTCTACTGATTTTTTCCAAAGCAGCTTACCATATAACGATAGAATTGAGTAATACATCTACTCAAGATTATCGGCTAAGCTACACGCCCATTTATTGTTATAAGATATGCGAAAGTAGGTCGGGATGGTGAATGTTCTTGGTCCCATGAAAACCGATACATTATTCATCGTTGAACCATCCTTTGTTGTAACGTATAAACCATGAGATATCTGTCCATCCTACTGCTCATACCCATACGCTTATGTTGGCAGTAGTGAGTAAATTTTAATCAAATTTTGCCCATCTTAGATAGTACGTATAGGTAGGTGCTAGGTGCTAAATCGAATACCTTATACATTCGCCTCAGACGTGGTTGTATTTCTTTCCAGAAAAGAGTGAAGAAAAAATATAAACAAACAAACAAGAGTAAAGTCTACACCGTATTTAATATTGAACTGCGTACGGAGTGAATTCTTGAAGAACAGTAGAGTTTAGACTGTAGACTACGTTATATAGGTATTACTGTTGTGAAATGTAGAGTAGGTATACCTTGGCATAGTATTGTATATACGTAAAGTTTAACCTACCAAGTATCGCGGACGTATGACGATTTGCCGTTTTCCGATGACTCCGCAACGACGTTTCGCGATTTCCTTTGTGCGACGCTCGACTTTATTATCACCCCGCAAAGAATGTTATAGATAAAATATTGTATGAGGGAATGATGGGTTTTTTTTCGTTTTTTTTTATTTTGTTCGTTTTCTTATACCTCTATATACACACGTATTTATCGGTATAGCTATATACTAGCGTAATATATAAATTGTTATAAATTGCAACAATTATTCCACGCTGTTACTTTCCCTCGTATCTATCTGATTACCTGTGGCGAAACATTTATTATTCGTCGCCGTTCTTCTTGTCTCAGATCTCTTTTGTTTAAGTTTTTTTTTTTTTACTCCGCAATCTTTTCTTCCATTTCTTCTTCATTGATTTTTTTTTCCTTCTCCTATATTCTCCGTCTGAAATGAAATTATTTGCAAAAATTACTGAGAATGTGGTAGTAAATTCTCCTTTTGTACAAAAATAATTGCGATTAAAATCAAATAACAAAATTATATCAGCCTGCACTGATTCTGATTCCAAAAGGAAGAGAGAGTAAGAGACAGTTGAACTCGAGAGTACACGCGTATAAGAGAGTAGAAACAAACGACAATCGGTCCGGCGGAGACGGAGGAGGCAACGACCTCAACCCCAAAGTCGTTGGCATCGGCGCTAGTCTGGCGCCCCTAGATACGAACGCGAGAAAACTGTGTAACGAGGTAAAAAGATCGAGCCAAAGATTTCATTTGTTTGTATATGTTTTTACTACCAAATAATCACAATCGGTATCAAATCATAAAGTTTTCTTTCCCCTTTAAGTTTTATTCTCGTTCTTATTTTATTTTTGTTTTCATAAACCAAACGTCTCGTCGTTTGATTAATGCGGAAGAACTTTATACGTTCGGATCGCGAAGACTGTTAGAGAACGGTTTAGGAAATAATGAGGGATCGACTATATTTCAGTTGGATTTAGGTTTATTATGCCTACGAGCAGCGAAATATTTGCGTTTCAACCTTATTATGTTTATCATTAGATGTATTTCATCCCCTTGAAAGAATAAAAGACACCTTATACGTGGTGCAAAAGTACATTAATACTCTCGAAACTATATTATCGGAAATGGATACTGATGTCGTTTATGAAGTCATATTGAAATTAGATTTTATTTATTCCTAAGCGCGGAGGTAGATTATATCAGTTTCATATAATGAATCGTTCTGATATTATTTCTAAACCTTTAGTTTTTTTAACGCTGAAAAAACATGAATTAATGAACCCCGAATCGCTGTTGCAGACATGGAGATAAAAAACCACAAATACAGAAAATTGAACAATGCGCGACTTGGTATTATTCAATTCTTTTACATTTGCAAAAAACAGGTTCGGGACTATATCTATATCACTCATCATACGATTGTAGACAATATCACTCAGCATGCTATACATATAAATAATAGATGTACATAGACACATATATATAGGTATTTATGTATAATATGAAGTACCTAGGTGTTTTTGAGCAAATGTAATATCAGCAAGAGAGGCAAGAGAGTTGCTCTGGTTGGGTTGGGTTAAAATGACGAAAACGGAAACTAGTTCCGGGCCCAAGATCAATACCCCAAGTTGTGCAACGACTGTCTCTCGGCCGGCGTATATACCTTTGAACCTCGCGTGCATGCGAGTACAAGCTTCGAGTATACATATAAACGAGATATATATATTATATATACACGTACGTACGTATGTATATATCTAGGTAATTCTGCACTACTTAACTCAGCCCAGCCCTGCCTACTACCTCCTGTTTGACGCCCGTGGTCTAGGTCAGTTTTGCGTTATCGCATCGAGCCAAACCGGATATGAAAATTGAATCAAGTATGGATGATTTTTTTTGTTCTCTCTTCATTATATTTTTTTTCTTTCGGTTTCTTTTCACTGTCAACTTTTCGACACTGCTGACTGCGTCCCTAAGAATTACCATAGCTACTTTCCATATTTGCGATTGATTTTTTTTTTTTTTTCAATCAATCAGGTCATGCGGCTAATTTTGCGCCTAATTTAATCTTCTCATGCGGTTGATATACAGAATCCGATATAATTTTGTTTCAACTTTTTTTTTTTTTCTCTTTTTTCTTTTTTCCTCTTGATACGAGAGTAACGGATACGGAAAAAACTACGAAACTAAAACGGATAGGAGTGGAATTTTTATAATTTATAAACGAGTCTGAACTTCGCCAATAAATATAGTTTACTGCGGTTAGTTAAAAATATAATTTCAAACACCGTATAACAATGACCTATCTTCGTTGTCGCTAATTAATTATTTCAGAATTGTTCTAGAACACGTTAGAATTTAGTACTGCGAATTTACAGTATTTCAAGGAATCTGCTTTGCCGAAGAGATAAAATACAAAAATTTATAAAGTAAATATCCTTTCACGCGCTCGAATGTGCCTCTGATTTCATCTTTATCTACATAATACAGTGAAACTTCCTAATAGCCGACACCTTGAGGGACGAAAACATTGTTCGTTATTAGAAGGTGTCCGTAATTCGGAAGAATATTTTGTTTCATTGGACAAATGTACTGTTTTATTCCGGATAAACATATAGGTAGATAGATATAAAGTTGGTACCACAGTCCTCCGTCTTCTTCTTTCCTTCGTGGTTCCATAGAGAAGGAAAAAGAGAGAAGATTGTGGGACCAACTTCATACCGGCCATGATTAAACGCGTCAAGTGTACATTATACAGAAACACGTGACATGTGTTCGCGATGGAGAGATATACTTGTGAAAATAGGTTTACTTCAGACTCTGTCTGTGCCGCTGACGGTTCACGAGAAACGGCAAGCATATTCGCGTACATGCAATAATTAGCGCGAAGATGTCAGCAGGCTCGCGTCTGTTCGACGGCGGATTAGAACATTAGTTCCTCGGAAAACAAAAAACGGACTAAATATCTCGCAAGCGAGTCCGCTATTTAGAGGTTTTATAATGGAAAAATGCGGCTAAGGAAGTGTCCAGTTATTGAGAATGGCCGTTATTAGGAATCGTATTTCCGATATTAGAGCCCTTGCTATTTTACCGGGGATTTAGTCTTAGGATTATGAAGAGGTGTCCGTTAAGAGAAGTTTCACTGTATTCGCACTATCGGATACTTGGTAATATATAGTTGCATTATGTGTACAATTAATTCCGAGCTATATCCATAGCGTCGAATTATTCAATTACCAATTATCTCCCGGTGTTCCAAATTCGGATTGGGATGTGGGCAGTTAATTGTATAAGTGATTCGAAAATCTAGCATTTGTGGTTTAATACAATATACCTAATACATTCATCAGCTTGTAATCCCACAATCATCCGAGCACACTACCTGTACAATATCATATTATCTAAAATTACATTACCTAGACGTATATTATACTCATATACGATTTCTGCAGAAAATAAAATCACGTTTTAAACAATTATATATGTATAGATGCACTGAAATATTACAAGAAAAATGAATTCTAACAAGAAGAAGACCTCTCTTTATCCACAGACTACGAAAAAAAAAACATTTATCTGAAATCCACGACTTCTCTTTCTGAATGTTTTTTGATCCGGAGTGGCGCCAGTTTCGAAAAATGCAGAGCGCTTAAGAAAAGGCTATACATATACTTCAGTTATATGGAAATGTAAGAAAAAAAAAAAAAAACGAATAGTCAGTTAAAGAAATAAAAAACAGAGTTCATTGCGACAAATGTATTCTTTTTTTCTCTATCTCTCTTGTTTTCCGATCTGAGAAAAGAAATAACCGATGCATGGTACCACTAAGTAGAGTAGAAAATTCTAGACATGTTAAATGCGTAAAGAAAAATAAAATGAAGTCCATTTTGGTGGTAGTTTTAATACAGTGAATTTGACTGACTCGTGGTATACGGATCTGTGAGGTATAATATACCTATACGGTGGAAAAAATGAGCCAGCTGCCTACAGTATAAGCAACGAGTCTCTATACCTCTCCTAGAGAGTAGACGCGGTCATTCATTGGTAGATTGTGGTAGAAGGTGGGCGGGGATAGGGTCAAAAGAGTCGAGGTTGATTTGAGCCCATGGGGGTTAGGAAGTTCCCATGGAAAAGCGTTAAGTAAGAGTTCCGCCATGCTAGAATCGAGATGCAACTGCAGCGGGGCGGTGCATAGAACCCGGGCGGGCGACCCTCGCGCTATACGAACCCACACCAAATAGGACGCAGGCGCAACTTGCGCGAGTGCGTCACTTTGTCCGGAGGTCTAGACCCTAGAGCACTGCGCTTCACTGACGGCTGAACGGCTGTCAGACCCTCACAAAGGGGACCTTGGTTAAGTCTAGCGATAAAAATGGCGGACGGCAAACCACGTGGAGTAACTAAACCGAGGAGTTTGCGATCATCGTATTATTACATATTTCACAGGGCAGAAGCATCTGTAAAAAGATCGAGACGGAAATTCTGAAAAAAATTCTTAAAAAAAAATAAATAAATAGATCAAACGAAGTAAAGGAAAATTTTGGGAAATATTAATCAATCGAACGTTATATTTGAAGAGTTATTTATACTGGCCGAAACAAACGTATATAGTTTCTGTGTTGACATTTATTTATATATATTCGAATTCATGGTTATTATTGAAAAAATTAATAAAATATAATGGTAAAATTTTTTCACCAATAACACCTTTTTTTTGTTCTTCTTTTTTTTTTCTTACTAAAATATTTATTCGTTAATATACTAGGTGTGAGCGCACCCTTATGCCATGGTAGCGAGGCTTCTCGTTCGTTATAGGGAGGTGTGTATGGTATATGGTGAAGCGTTGTGAAAAATCGGCAAAAAAATGGTGTTTTACCGGTTCTTGCCTCGGGGGTAGAGTTTTGCTACGGCTCGGTCTTGCTGTAGCTGCTGCTGCTGCTGAGTTTCAAACGTGGCGTCTCGGGTCTGCGGGGATTCCTGCTGCAGTTCGTCAAATTTCATTTCTTTATATACCTATACGTATACCTATATGTATATAGATTACATATTATATATATTATATATCATATATTATTATAAGTATACCGGATTGCGTTGCTGCAGTATGGTGATCGTGTTCCACGGGTCATGACGTACCACTATACGTTCCTGTAATGTAATTTCGAGTCTGTATATAACCATAATTACGACGGGGAGGAAATTGGATCAAACCGTTCATATCGCGATTGCGGCAAGATTCTGCGTATGTATGTACTACATACCTATATAATAGAGGGGGATTTCTTTTTTTTTTACCTTTTTTTTTTATTATCGAATCTCTCTTATCTCCCCCGCTTGTAATTATTACACTTGACTTGATATCCCTTATTCTTTTATACCGTCAAAAATGAAACACGAATACGCGAAACGCACCTTCGAATACGAACGCGAAATAAACGTCGGAAATAATTCAATTTTCATTCATACAACATATTCGTACTGCAAACTGCGGATTATATCTTACACGGGCCGAATTATATCCCTCTAAAATTTTACCCACCATTTTCTTTCCCATTTCGACAAGGTAGGTACGTCTGTCCAGTTACCGATTACGTTACTCGAAGTATTCGGGTATCTGCAATGATCTCAGGGTGACCACTGTCGAGGCAAAACCTGGAAACTGTCAGGGAATTTGAAATTCGTCAGGGAAATTCGAATAACGTGTCAGGGAATTGAGTATTTGTCAGGAAAAAATGGCAAATTCTGATCGTGAGATTTCATTAAATTTTCTTCATTTCGTTGCGCTCCGCAGGTATATTTTTTAACTTTATATACAATCTTTCGAAGGAGCTTTTCCGTAAAATTCAATGGACACTTTGGTCGTCTTAATTTTACAGTTTATTTACCAGTCTATAAAAACGACAACAGTTCGTAGTACAGTGCGAAGATATATCGGTGCAGTAATTACTAAGGCGTCCATCAAGCGCTTTTTTCCAACTGTACTGGTAATTATTTCCGTTTCTCCTTACCGTGGCACAGTGGGTATATATTTATTTTTATTTCGCGTGCTATTTTCGTCCATGTAGGTATAAGTCTGTACCGATACGTTATTCCTTATCAGCGACAAGAAATCAATTATCTAATTTATGTAACCTGTCGTACATGAGATTGAGATCTTTATGTCACACCGATTATGATAGTGATCCGTTCCTTTTTACTGTTCCAAGAAAGTGGGACACATTACGAGTTAATCGTGTCGTATGTAGTTCGTCCGTTTTGCATCCGCGGTCGAATAACTTTCGAACGAGTCGATCGATTTTAACGAAATTTTCTACAGAAATAATTGGAATTATTTATGCGTCTGGTATCGAATCTGAGAAAAATTTGTCAGAGAGTTTGCAAAGGAATGGGAAAAATCTGCCCCTATAAAGAAATACACGCTACATATATACATATAATATCTCGATAACCGTCCGTACGATTTTTATCAAATTTAGTTCCCTGGCACTCATCGACGCAACGAACTTTTCGCCCAAAATATAGTAGAATTTTGAAATCAAATGTGCGAGGGGTAGAGCTTCGAAATTTCGTTACGGCATAACTCGGTAATTGCAGGTGGATCAATTTCAGCTGAATTCACTATAGAATCGCGTTTTACTAAAAGCAGTATATCTCGTAACGCGATTTATTCACCGAGCGAAAAACTGTGTACACGTTTTTTGGGACCTTTCCTCAATTACGGGAAAATTTGATAGAACTGAAATTCCGCACACTGCACATTCGCAATTATATTATGATCGGACCAGACTCTCCGGTCTTTCTTCTAATCATTCTCACATTAGCTGATTCGTGTACGAATATGACTGTTTTACTATAAATTACATGAAGAACTTTAGGTTCTGGCTGCTGATCAATTATCCAATTTCCCACCGGTTATATACGATCGCTGCATGTATAGAGAATCGGCATACGAGCATTAGCTGCTCCAATCTGCTAACACACGGCTTTGCCACGCTGATAATAAATATCTCGTGATGCCCTACGTTGCGAAATTAACAGATACGCGATAGTTAAGCTGGCCATTCGTAATCCGGAAAAGACATGTCTTCTGCCGATTAATAGTCGTAATATTATACCTATACGCACACAACTATACGTATGCAAAAGTAATTTATACTGGAAGGAGAGCCTTTCGCACGGATGTATCCTACATGCAGCCAAGACGCATATCAGCTGCTCGAATTATCCATAAATTAAGTTTCTCAGTCATCATATACGATTCGCATAAACAGCGCGGAAACAGTAATTCTCACATGCGTTTTTATACCATTTTTTTTTTCGTTTGCTATTATATCTGATCGAAAGATGTACAGGTGGGCAGTTGTTTTTAAAGAATTGTATTACCGGATGTTAATATGCGGTTGGTAAACGTAGGTAAACGTAGGTGTGGTTGAACGATCTGCAAATCTCTTGATTAATGATTCCTCAAATTCTTGAATTTATTTCCATACCTAGTCAAGATTTTTTTACATACCTATATATTTCAAAAGATCTCACGCGTTTACAGGAGGTTTATTCAATTTTTATTTTAATCGAACAATAATGTACGTTTCATTCGAAGTCATTCATCGTTTATTTCTTTCATTTGAATCAATGGTTTATCTTATAAATCGTACTGCTTGATTGAAAACGAAATCATGGTTCAAATTGAAAAAATTGTTCGGTTCATGAAAAGATACATTGTTAAAAAAAAAAAAATATATCAGATCAATTCAACAGATCGATTTGTTTGAATCAAAAGAAAAAAAAATTCCTAGCTGGAATTATCCGAACTTTTCTCTCAGTGTAGCCATTCTTCTTTCTCGATGAAAAATTTCTATTTCCGTTTCTCATAGCTCTTTAAAGGTGTATATCGGTGATTCTGTTCTAACTGTTACTTTTTTGATTACAAATTTTTTGATTCTATAATTAAACTTTTTTAGTTTTTCAATGCATATTATTACTCTATTTTATTGTAAAAATGGAAGTCCGAGAGGATGTCGCTACAACTCCAAAATATCGAGAATAAGAATCAAATTTCAAATTTTTCGTGCCACGGTACTGACATGATAAAATAAATTTGGTGGACATTCTTCAGAAAAATTATTACGAATTGTATTATAATTTATTTATGAATCGTATCATAACATTAATTAGATTGGATCATTTATTGCGATAAAGAAAATAATGAATTCATAGGTAAATTCTAGAAATGGACGTGACACGGTACTGACATTCGAGTGATTTAAACCGTAAGTTTTCTCCGGACTGCAAGTTATATTATACGAAAGAAGCGATGAAATATGTTCACGAGGATCGTATTGATACAAAAATTTTATGAATAGATTGTTAATGGATGACCAGTGGGAGCAAACAGTACAGGACATTAATAGAGACTGTTAGAATGGAATCACCCATATACCTATCGCTTATCACGTTTCGCACATCATAGAAGTTCAGTCTATAATAACGTGTTCAGGTATAGTTGACAATAAATATTTTTTTTCACAATCACTCGGGAAATTTTACAGTGCCAAGGACTTCTCATAGTGTCTGACAAATAATATCACGTAGAAAGGATACTGTGGATGGTCTCGTGCTGCAGCAAGCCCATGATGCAGCCAGAGTTTGCTCCGCGTGTTGCTATGGGGACGAGTTTCTCCGTCCAGTCTCTGACTCTCTCTCCTCTCTTCTCTCTTTTCTCTTTTCTCTTTTCTCTTTTCTCTTTCGTTCCTTCTGCTTCCGTCTGCTTCCGTCTCTCGTTACCCCTCTCTCTCTTGTTAAAATTTCCGAGTTTTGTTGCAGCCTGGACTGTTGCAACTGCCACACTGCTTCGGAAACTCGCTTAGCTCCGAATGCCATGCTCCATAGTATAAAATTCAGGATCCAACTGTTACATTCGTTCTCCTCGAGTTAATTACTTCTGCCATATTCAATCTCAATACATGAATTAGCGCTCATAGGGATGAAACCGGAGCAAAATCGGGTATCTGAAGAAAAAAAAAAAAAAAACGAATAAACATAAAGAGCTAGTTTTAATTAAAAGCAACAAGCAATACAGGATCTAATTATTGTATGCATATTGCATGTGCAATTGCGGTTTTTAAGTTTTGCCCAATTTTATTAAAACAATCGTGATATTATTTTTTTTACTTTCGATGAGATATGAAAATTATTCATTCGGACATATTCTCTGTCTGTAGGGGCGATTAATGATCGTATAAGATATACGTTCGTAGAATAGTCGTAGGTATATAATTGGTACGATCACATATAGGGCGGGAATTGGAATAGGTGAATTAGTTGAATCGTTTTTCTGCACAGCGATAAAAATAAGTAATAAATTTTAACGGCTTGACCAACTCACAGGCTGTATATTGACAGTTCTCTGCCTGGGTTATAATTTTACGGTTTCTCAAAATAGCTGTAACACTTCTGTTCCTGTTACCGATATAGGAAACTAGCTTTACGACGGGAATAGGAATGAATATTACCGACTTTCAAAGAATCTATAATATTCGCGTATTACATAATTAAATATCATAAAATCGTTTCGTTGATTCAGATCTCCGAACTAATGATACGTGAAGAGCTTTTCATTTTTTATTTTATATAAAAGTTTACTATGAGATACCGTGAAGATACAGTAGCTTGGATTCGATAAGATATATACGATGAAATGGTGGGATGGTATACGAGTCCTGTAACTTCGTTGGGAATAACATTGGAAAATTAAAAGCCTATAGGATAAGTGGTATACTTTGAAGTAACTCGATTTAAAAAAATTGACCCTGATACCTACTAGAATAATTCAAGTGATAACAGAAGTAACATAGTGAAGTATCTCACACCTGATCACGTCTTGTCGTTAAAACGAATTTGGAATTCGAATTATCGATGTAGTACGTTATGGTTTACAAACAATCATAGTATGGTATCGGTTTCCTATTCATATAATACGTGCGTCTGTTTGTTAAATAAATCTAAACAATTCTTCAAAATAATGTTTAATATCCATATATCTAGTCCAGAGTAACACATCCGATAGTCGAGGAGATTCTCGCCTCTTTGCATGTGGTAGCAGATATAAGGAGTTAGAAAAATTCGTTATATTCATATAATCATTAATATACGTTGTGTGTCATGAAAATAAATTATAATAAAATGAGGATAAGAAGTGCAGTACCCGAACAATAAATCTTAGCAAATTAGAAACAACTAGTACATGTTGAAACTCTTAATATCTGCGACTCCGAAACGTAACACGTTGGATCTTTCTAGCGCGTCAGTCCTCGGGGAACCCTCCCCCCTCATCGCCCCCTGCCCCTCCCTCCCCCCTTAATTCCCTGCGAAGTGCGTCCCTGTTACGCAGTTCATTCACACGGCGGGCTCGCTAAATATAATATGGCGGTAGTCTTACGCTCCCCACTCCGTAGCGGGGAACTCGGACCTCGTAGTCCCCCTAATCCAACGCCCCTGCGATTACAAGCGGTTCTCTACTCTACTCTCCTCTTTTCTCCTCTCCGCTCCTCTTCACTCCTCTCCTCTCATCTCCTTTCCTTTCCGCTCTTCCCGCTCTCGTTGCGGGGAATGGTTGGGGGGTTTCGTCGGCGCGGGTCGCGGGGCGGGGGGAGCTTCCTTTCTCTTTTCACCGCGTTTCTCTTCCTTCTACCCCCCCCCCCCCCCCCCCGTCCCGCCGAAATACCGCTAAATTCCCCCTACCAAGAGAACTTCCCCTCCCCTTGGACCCTCCAGTCCTACGCCCACCAAATACGAAGCTCCCTTCCTCTCGTATACTGGTGCACAGGCAGGCGGGAGCGCAAATCTCCTCAAAGTACGACCTCCGCGAGACGAACGGAATGTCGAGTTATAGATAAGACGACAAAGCTTATAATATGCTTGCCGCTGAACCATGGAGTTACGCCGTTTTTTATACACGCAGATCTTCTTTCTTCTTTCTCTTGTGGATTCATAATGTTTATCTATCGTAACTATATTATAGAGTTGCTCTATAGCTAAGTGGCCTAGGATTTTCTGCATTTTAAAAAAGACAAATACGTGAACGTATAGTGTCGTCGTAGAACACAAAGATGTGCTGTGTATAAGGGATATCTTACTTTGGTACACATGATATAAGATATAACAATATTGGTTTTTCAATTTTATATCGCATATATACCTACTTTTACAAAGGATATAGGTATATATATATGGTGCTGCAGACGCGCGCACTCACTAGCTCGTTTTATACGATCATCGTGACCGGGGATACGTACGCGTATGTATATATATATATATATATGTATACCGGGAGACGGACAGACAGAGGAAGAGAGAGTGAGAGAGAAGGAGGAGAAGAAAGGACCCTTTGACTACCGGCAATTGTGGGATGTAGTCCTTTGGGTGATTGTGGGATTCATATACGAGGATATACATGTATACCTATAACTTGAGGGGTATAGACCATCGTTTGGTGTAGGGATGATATTTCTTTTATTATACTACATCCATCTCTCAGGATATTATTACATAGTATATCCCTATCCCTATCCCTATCCCACGACTTCAAGAATTTAGATATGAAAATTTTTCGCGTAACGCGTAAATCGGGAAATTGAATTTATTAGGACTGGTAATTCAAACACAGCCAACCTAATTATAGTTACACGTGGATATTCAACGTACGTGTCGAGATTTCTTATAGTAAAACTATATAATGTGCCTACGGGTATACCTATATATTATTTAACGTATATAGGCACGTAACTAGAAATAGAAACGATTAATTCCACGTGCGCTTATATACGTGAGTATATAGGTATAGCTGCTGACTTACGCGTATGAATGAAATGCATTCATTTCGTATACCTATACGCATGGGGACATATAGTCCTTTATTGTACTTTGAATCGGTCAAATTCAGTGACTTTATTCACGTCGCGAATCTGTTTTTCCTACTGTATATTATACATATTTTTTTTGTTGTCACAGTCCATCTTGCCGAATATATACTATATCAGTCTGAATATAAACGTATCTACATATTCTATATGTATATTTATATATCATATGGATACAACGAGCGAAGCTCGCGCGCATGGGTTCTTATAAATCCTTGAATAGAGTTGGATACTCGTGAGAGTGCTTTTTTCCATGAGTTAAGTTATCGTTGGATATAGGTATATATTTATACCCATATCATCTCATATGCCATCTTTTATATGATAGCCATACCGTATTTGGAGAAGGTGATAACTATATTAAACGCTACTTGAACTGGGTATTCTCCAAAATTATTACGTCACTGCTTTTAGATAGCTATTTCTTTTTTGTTTCTTTTTTCATTTTTTTTTCATATAAACATAATTCAACTGTATCTGTATATTGAAAATAAAGAATCGACTCGCACGGGTATCAACATTAATTTTAGGAATATATCTTTGCCGCAAGTGTATACGATAGTAGACTTATAGCTATAGCATCTTTTATCACCAAACAACGGGCAGAAAGACAACCGAGCAGATGTCCGCGTCCGGTATAAGCCCGATAGTAGAGACGCGAACGAGTTAACAATGTTGCGTTTACTCTTCTGTTGGCTATCTTCGAAACCTCGTTTCCCGCCAGTAATCTCAACAGCAAAAATACCCAATTAATCTCGACGGGCTTACCTCTTTTTCTTTAAAATATACCGTTGACATACGTTACTAATTATTTCTTCAACGCGGCCTGCACTCGGTATGTAATAAACCTTTTTCGTTGACTCTACTATCAGGCCAGCTCTCGTCGTTTTGGGAGTAACAAAAAAATGTCGACATATCTCAAAATCAGACACTGTAAACCTTCGAGTTTTATCGTTGTAGCTGATCAACGTATCCGCCATTATACGTACGGGTATTTATTTTCAACGAGAATCTCCGCTGTTTGGTATATTGTTTATACTTGCTGATCACTTATTAACATATCGTTTTAGTTTTCTTCCTCAAACTCTCATATAAAAACCTGAACTAAAAAGGTTTGTAATGAAACGACAGATGATTGCAAATAAAATTTGCTACCCTCAACGATATGACGTAACGAATCACTGCTCTTTCTCTTTTACTCCTTTTTCTTTTTTGCTCGTGCATATATGCATGATAAGTATATATCTTCGCAGATGATTATTTAACGTTTAGATTCTTACGATACTCGGGTAATTTAAAGGATTTTTTTTCAACGGTTCTGAAGATCCTGTAGATACGAGGGGAGGTGAGGGTTTTTAATGCCCTCCGCAGAGATAAACGGACATAATTTGAAATAGACCCTACTTTTATCCGGTTCTGCCCGAGCTGAGAAGATAGCTGCGTTCTGCAGGGGCCATTAAACTGTCTACAAAAGAGAAACCAACGAGAATATGAACGCTAACGCGCGGAACCCTTTTTCTTCTCCTACCTAGCTGCACACGTTTTTTCAATTATTTTTCATTGCTTCTATATTTCTGTTTATACTTCGTTGATTTTTCTTGCCCTCCTATAGGTATATACTCTCCCACTTACACTGCAGCAAATCTCCGTGCAAAGCGATAGGTGCAAACTATTTACGTGTGTCGGTGTAAATACCATAATTGTGCCAATTTTATTTGTCGCCATCTGAAAAACGAGAGCAAAATTTTTATTTCAAATCTAATTTAGTTTTCCAGATCTTAATCTAGATTAAATCCTTCACGTAATTCTGTTGCAGGATTTTATTTCGCTCATTTCTCCGACGAGACGAGACGATTTGGAAAAAAAATTCAAAGGTTCCATAGCTGGCTGTATAAAGCAACGCCGATGTGTCTTCTTCTCTGGGTGAAGAAAGAAAAGGCCTATTTCCAACGGCTCAACAGTTACTTGATGACACTAACCCGTAGATCCGAACTTGTGGGCTATTTAATTTGCACACCGCAAGCTCCTATCTACCGGTACATGTAGTCAGGCCGTCGATTTGATGATACACTGCAACGCTCGCACTTGAATCGAGAAAAGTGTAACAACTACATCTGCGTATATCCAACCATCCAGCTACAGTTATTTAGACTACAGTTTTTGTCGATTTTATATAGATTACCTTTTCCGAAGACGATTATTAATCGTTTGGAATCACATTTTGGAAATGAAGAACACGCGAACGAATTTTACTTTGAATGTGGATGGATTCTTGTTCGAGTATCGATTTCCGTTTATCTAGTATAATTAAAGATCGTTTCATTTGTTATCTTCATTCGCGAGTAATTTAGCCAAAAAAATTTACTCTTCAGTTCAATGTTGAGGAAAAGTTGGTCATTTTTGAAGAAATATTTGCTAAATATTCATCCGGCAAATAAAACGTGTAGATATTTTATTTACAACACCTCCCCCTCGTATTGTCCCTTATTTTTTGTACGATCTAGCATTCTTCCCCGAACATATGTTCAGAAAAAAAGAATTATCAAAGTATTTCCATATTATTCAAGGAATTCGTTCGTGTCGTAGACAGACTATAAGCGGGGGACAAGCGACGTCGAAAAAAAAAAAAAATTACCTCAAGAAAACATTCTTTTATTTTCTTCGTAAGTTCGTGTAACGTCAAAGTGACAAGAAAACGAAAAAAAGAAAAAAATAAGAGAAGTTTATGGGTTGGGATATTAAAAAAAAAGGAGAATTAAACTCGTCGCCTGACTCCCATAAGTCGCAAAATTTATGACGTGATTTAGAGTATTAAAAAAATGAAAAAAAAAAAATAATAAATCTAGTATCAAAAAGTTTTTGCGGCGGCGCCTGGGTGAGGTAGTAGGTTGTATAGTAGGGAATGAAAATTCGACGATACGAAGTCCACTGTACAGCTTGCTAACTTTCCCGGTCGTCGGCGCCCCGACGTTGGATCATCATCACCGCACCAATCCTCGTGATCCGCGAGACGTGAACAAAGGATAGAATGGATTAGATACGCGACGGAAATTAAGGAAGGAGATAATATGGGAAAAAATGAAAAATGAAAAAAGGATGGAGGAAGTAAGAAAAATCGGAAGGCATGGCGGGCGGGCGTGTTTAGCCTGCCGCGTCGCCGATTCCCTGAGACCCTAACTTGTGACGTCGCATCCGATATCTCACAGGCTAGATTCTCTGGTATTGGCGATGAGTGCTGCCTTTGCCAATAAGTAATCTGTCTGTCAGTTGCGATTTGTCACGCGAAAACTCTTGTTGTACGGTATAAATTTTTGTTAATTTTGTTATTTATTTTTTTGCCTATTTGTCCGGCTTTTTCTCATGTGCAATAACTATTTATTTTCAAATAAGTGAAAACAGTCGAAAAGTTATTCATGTTTGTGAATGATATAAGAAAAACCGAAAATTTCGATGAAAAACTGACAATTGTTTTTTTTTTTTAAATTTTTAAATTTTTAAATTTTTCTTTTATTCAAATATTTTCAGAATCTTTAGTTATACAACTTCTTTTTTCTTGTATAGGTATACGTATATACTATATATTAATAAAAATAATTGGGATTATCTTAATCTTAAATTATTTGGTAGAACTTTACTTCATACATCTAGTATCTCGTTGATATAAAAAATACAGTTTTTAATGCCGAGCCTTAACGACGTTGTAAATTTCACAATTTATTATTATAATAAATCATTTATGTTATACCTAATATGATTATAGAATTAATATTCAACAACTAATCTGTACAGAAGTACGTTTTTAAGATTATAGTGTCCCGATAAAAAGCTCGTTAGTTTTATTCATGTGATAATTGTGTACTTGAGTGCTTGCTATTCTCTTTCTAAAATATATATATATATTTATATATCAACTAAAACTTGTTTATAACAGATCTATAGTCTTATCAATCACTCAACCACTCAAAGACCTCAAAAAGAAAGAAGGAAAAAAGGAAACAAACCTATTGTAGCAATCGAAAGAAATGATAATACCTGTTACCCTATTTGTTACAAACTTATTTACAACCAAAAACTATGTAAGCTGTTACTATTATTAATAACAAGAACTAATTAAACCGATTCATTAGACCAAACAGTACCAAAATTCTGCATGTTTCATTTCTGTATCAATAATTATGGAAAATAATTTGTTTACAGCAATTTTTACCCAATCCAATTCGCATAATATGTTAATTATGTCGATGTGTGACAATTACAAGATAAAAGAAATCAGATTATGAAGAATTAATTCATTATCACGTATCAGTGGATCAACAAAAAAAATTCTGCCGCTTACATAATTATACTTCTGAATTGATTCGGATCCGGATCTTAATAACAGCCTGTTTTTAGTTCAGTGGATCTAAAAATTCGTATCCTTGCATCTTGTATTTAGCTTTTTATAGGGGATACTCGAATGTTAATAACGTGCACGATTTATCTGCAGATTATCAGAGTTGCGTTTATTCTAAAAGTACCTTCTACCCTCTTCGACAAGCCGACTCAATTCAGCTGCAGAATATCCCAACAATTGCTTTAAATCGCAAACAAATTTATAGACAAATCTCTTTCCATGAACTTTGGATATCATATCGCCGTCGTAATAATAGCGAAGCGCTCTGCTCAGTTTTTCGTAATTCATTGAAGGTTTGTTTTTCCGTGCGCCCCAAAGCTGGGCGACTGCTTCAGGCTGATTCAGTTTAAACTCTCCTTCCGTTCCCAGCCACTGAATCGCTCCTCTGTGCTCTCTGTCTGTTAATAATTCCAGCAAAAATTGCCAGAGCTGTATTTGACCGTTACTTCCAGTTCGGTTCGGCGTCGCAATAGTTATAGAAGGTGAATCAACGTTCGACATTGGGACACTGACTAATCGTGGCTGCTGATTTAGACTACGTGCTTTTCCAGATGTCTGGTTTCTCACTTTAACTGACTTTGCTTCATCAGCAGTATCGTTCGACGACATCGGAGGATCTTTTTGAACTACAGCTGAAAAATAATTATTTATACATTTAAAATTAGGGATTTGATTATTTTATATATTAATTGTATTTCAATATCATTTGATAGAGAAATCCTAATATAGAATAAAAATGATAAACTCTGTAAACCGCATAATCAATATTATAAATTCGGTTTCGTGGAAGTCTTGACCAGAAGTAACTTCGTAAATACTTACCAACGAATTTGCATTTCCTCAGCAGCTCTAAGTGCGTCCAAAAAACATCGCCAGGATCCAATGGAACTTTTGACTGAAATTCGTCCAGAGTTAAATTGCAAAGTTGTGTACCGGTGATGTTCCAGTCTGCGAGTCGCAAGGAAACTAAATTGAACTGTCTTACAGCCCATTGCAGCCAGTGTTTAACATGAGCTTGGGACCAGTCTTTCGGATCAGCTGGTATTTTCAGACGTTCCTGCAGAAGGAAATTGAACAAGTTGAAAGTTTTATACAAATAGTTGAATATTGGTCAATTCGAAATGAATTAATCACCTGCTCTTTTTTGTACTGCGCATCAACCATCCATCTAATGACATTTTGTTTTCCTTCTTCGCTGGGTGTTGCAGCTGCCGAGCTTTGCTCTGCTGTATGATAGCAGATAAATAATAACAGGTAAAAAATCATATCCAGATAAAATTTCGCTCTAATCTCATACACATAATAAGAGTGAAGACATACACATAATTTAGTACCAAGTGAGTATAGTAAAAAAAAATACACTCACATGTGTTCTCAGCTAGTTCGATATAATCTTCAGCTGGTTTCAACACATCAACGATATTTATGCGTCTCTGATTGGCCTTTATTTGGACGTTTACTTGCACTAGTCCCTCTCCTTGAACGCATTGGTCAACCAAATTTTTGTGGCTCTCGAGCTGTTGAAACGATTCGTCTTTGAATAAATGTTGGATAAAATAATGCACTTTGAGATGATCATTATAATTATTCGTTAGTTTTTATACCATTTGGGCATCCTGAAGCCAGAAAGAATAGTCTGTTAATTCTACACCGAGTCGTTGTTCCAGCAAATTTCTCAGCGTCGATAACGGCTCTCTTATATCCATGTGTTGCATCAGTACTCCTTCATTTGCGTCGTCTCCATTAGTAACACCTTCCAATGCGAAACTTGGCTCAACTTCTAAATCTGAACTTTCCTGTTGAAGCTGAGCCATTATATCGTCTTCTTGAGACAATATTGCTTCTGGCTCCATTTTTATACGTTTTATCATAACGTAATCAGAATCGTCGTCCATGTTGAAGCTGTGCATCAATTTAGTATACTAATAAAAGAGATAGAAAAATAAGTTTATTAAATAAATTGTAAGAATAGAAGGTTTTTTATTTGTTTCATCAAAGGACTGATTGGAGAAGAAATTTAACAGATATTTTGGGGTTAGAATCCTGCAAGCAAATACCAAACTTAGGTTATAATTTCAAAGACACATTGACGATATGGCCATTTGAAAGAAAGCAGGTTGGTATACAGATTGAAAATTTGACCAACTGGGATACTTATAGTTTAGTTTATAAGAAATATGTTTTATGAGACGCTGAGGTTAGTTAGCGCGTAAATTTATAAATATGTCTCGATAAAGAAAAAAATAGCGGAAACAAACCTTTTTTCAGAATTTTTTCACTGACTATTTTTGTCCATTGATTGTTAAAACCCGTTATAATTTTTTGGTAGTGATTTAGCATGTAATTAAAATTATCAATGCACGAAATTTTATCAATTACACGTTTCACGTTAACACGCCAAATACTGCCAAATACTGACAGACGCAACACCCATTGATTATTCCTTACATAGATATGCCGACACATATTGCGCAGGATGTTAAGTTAGATGAAAAGGAAGGTCTAACTTGTGTCGTCGCGTCGCGTTGATTGCATGACATTCGGGAAAATACCGGCTTAATGTCATGTATGCACATTTGACGTCATCAGTATAGTGTCATTCAAGTTTCTGATTCATTTATAATAGCGATTGAAAAAATGGTAGCAATAACAGACTTTGAAGTGTATAATCTACCTGAATGGCATTGAGATATAAATACCGATACTAGGAGTCAATCTTTCATGAAAACTTTCAAAGGATTTCTACATGCGGTCACCTAGCAGTAATCTAACCTAACCTATAAGGATTTGACAATTTGATGTCTTCGTTATTAAGGTTTTGCGCATTTAATTTCTAATCATTTTATTTACAAAATTAAGATATATTCAGATTCATTTCCGCGTTTCATCCACGCGTTTTATCCTCAAATATATTCACGAGAATTGTGAATTTTAAATATTAAGAATCTCGCGATTATTATTGCGCGAAGAATCCCTCCACCCAAATTAATTCACTGCTCTTTTCCACGTTCAAGGACAGTCTATTAAACCTTGGAAAATGAAGTACCCAACCTCTCCTTCGACAAGTCGAAGTACTTCCCCTCTATCTTTCAAATCCGGTTCGCCGCTGCCAATGCCAGTGACTTACAGGTAACTTGAGTCTAGCTGCGAGTCGTTTTGGCATCTAATTAACATCTAATATTTCTTTTTACAGACAGGATTGTATGGGGGCGGCAACAAAATGCTATAAATATTTGAGGAAATTATTAAAGTTTGAGCAAATGGACTTTGAGTTTGCTCTGTGGCAAATGTTGTACCTTTTTACAGCCCCGCAAAAAGTGTACAGAAATTTTCAAAGCAGAAAACGTAAGTTTAAAGATTTGTTAGTGTACATATAAGATTTGTGGCCAGTTGTTTATGCCGGCTTTATGATCTGATAATTTTTATTCAGGTGTGACTACACAAGTGATAGAAGTAAACTACACAAGTGAATAAATTTTTTTTATTATTTGTTCTATTACAGAGACTAAATCACAATTCGCTAGGGATGATCCTGCGTTTTTGGTATTATTGAGTTGCTGGTTGTGCATCTCATCGATAGGTTTTGCAGTTATATTGGGCCTGGGGTTCTTCCAGTTTTTTAAATTCTTGTTTTATGTTATTCTGGTTGATTGTGTTGGAGCAGGGCTAATCGTAGCCACGCTATTTTGGTGAGAATTTTATTTAATTAGCATGAAAACAATCCTATCTTGTCAATTTCTTATAACAGGATAAGAAATCCACGAAAATTTCGTGCAATGTCTCTGGCTAATAATTAAAAACTTTCATTTATCTTCAGGTTTGTAAGTAACCGCTACTTAAGAGTGAATAATGTCCAGGATGTGGAGTGGGGATATGCGTTCGACATTCATCTCAACGCGTTTTTTCCCCCTCTGACGATTCTACATTTTATACAATTATTTTTGTACAATGGTGAGTGCCGTGTTTAAAATTGCATTGTAAAAGTGCCAACAATTATTTGAATCTTCATTTAATATTACATGTATTGTCTGTGCAGTATGCAAAATAGTTTGAGAAAACAATGACCACCATTTTTTAATCATACAGTTACAGCAATTAAATCATAACTCATTTATACAGGTCTAATAAACCACGAGGGTTTCTTTTCTCGATTCGTTGGAAACACATTTTGGCTGATCGCTGTCAGTTACTATATTTACATTACCTTCCTCGGATACGCTAGTGAGTCTCATACATTATTTATACATTTAAAGGTTCTTGCAATTATAATTCACGATTCTGGTCATTTGAAAAGTATTTGAAATACTTGTTGAACGATAATTTGATGGCTGAGCCTTATATACCTATATACTATTATTGCAAGTTCGAAAATGGTAAGATCTTGATAATCATTTTCTTTTTTTTTTCCAGGTGTACAGATACTCCATAAAACTCACTTGATATTAGCTCCGCTACCAGTTATGGTTTTGATATACATAATCACCCTGGCAATAGGGCTGAACATCAGTAATCTTGTTATGAATTTTTACCACGATCGAGTAGTGTGAAATTTCATAACTCCTCTTTAAATAAGAATAAAATTATAATATAAATCGTCTGATTTGCAAATAAAAATAATTCTGTAATATATTTTAGGCTTAATAACAAAAATAAAAAATAAAATTGTAACTATATAATCTGTATTTTACTTGTTTCAGAATAAGATATCAATTCATACAATAATCGAACTGCTAAGTTCATTTTACCTTTACTATTTAAATCAATGTCATATATTTCTTGCTGCGTATAAATCATTAGAATAAAAAGGAACAACTAATAATCTCCTCAACACAATATTAATAATAATTATAATTGACGTTTTATCAAACTAATTTTTTGTACAAATTAAGCCACGTTCGAAGAAGAAACGTCTCATCTTCGTTATTTGACTATACAGTTGAAACGTGGAATGTATAAACGCAGAACTTTGAGTGAAAGTGAATTATCAGACTATTGAAGGTGAGATTGACAAGACTAGATGCCTAGAGTATTTGTAAATGATGGAATGACTTTAATAATATACTACGAAATCATGTCTGGAGTATGGATACCGATGATTTTATTTTCATATAAAAACTAATGACTTGTTCAAAATTATTTCAATCATTCAAACTTCCACCCTCAAGTTTTCTATAACAAGAAAAATATATTCTAAATCAAGAATAGCATTTGATTATTAAATCATTTATAACCGATGTTTTAGCTAATAAATATAAATTATGTTACTACTACTGTGAGCGCAACAATATAGATTTAAAAATGTTGAGACATTCAGGAGATGTGGTATTGTTTACAAATGAAATTCGTAGAAAGAAAAAAATTTGTTGCAGTTTAATTCATGCGGAATAATTTGGTGTTGTTATTAAATTTCTTAAGCATTATAACGGTTACCGAATTTGAATCAAGAATATGAACAAATAGTAAGAAGATTAACTCTGGAAATAGGTCGAAAAATTATGTAATACTAAAATTGTATTCCCTAAACAGTAAATAGTAAAGATAAGTATTCTTAAATACGTAATCTTTACTCTTAAAACAATTAAATCCTAAAACCAAGGCTTAATAATATACGACGAGGAATAAATTGACTAATATAAATTACAATTCCATTGTGTACAGAAACAAGTTACAATATATTAACGTGCTTTCATTTGGTCTCTATTGTCTCTTTTTAGCAGCTTTCACAGCCTTCGTTTTCTGCTTATCGCCACCAGCAAAGAAAGATGTCAACATCTCTGACATCTCGGGCATGTCATACTTTGTTAGACTATTTAATTGCTCCATTTCCTGTAACGAATCAGTGCGAACAAACTTAATCCAACAGTAATAAATCCTAAAAAGAGTTTTCTACACTATCAACTAATTATTTGCTATTATATTTAATCTTTCCCAATCAGCAATAACTTCTCAACTAATAAAAATCTAGTTTTATCAACTCTCATGCCGTTTGGCAACGCGACCTACTTTTTTTTTTGAAAATGGCAATTGATTAGTCTTTAAACTCAACTCACATTGAATTGGATAAATACAATTGAATATATCGATCTAAAATGTTGATCTGTATTAAAGAATGTTATAATTGGTATTGAAAACTAAACATTTTCTACTAACCTTTCGTGTTTCTGGGTCATTCATAATTTTAGGTAGAACCATGATCAATAAAAGTGGCAGTATCATCATAAGAACCTGCAAAAGATGGTGATTCGAATTCATTTAAAATACTACACCATGTTTACAAACATTGATTCTGTTAATAAGTATCAATTGAAATTTGTTACTAATCTTTTGACAATAGAATATGCGCTTACCATTGGGTTGAATAAGAAATCCGTTACCCTCCACTGTTCTCTGAGTTGAAAATATCTGAACGGTGTGAAAGGTCGCATTTTCAATGGATAAGGAACCTGAATAACTTGCGATGTTTGAATCAAATTTACTTTTCGAGCTCTGAACTTTCCCTTTGAATTTATTTCAACTCTTACAGGCTCGTAAGCGTAGTTGGGATTCACAACTTCTACGATATATGAACCCGACGGTACATTTGAGATTGTAAATGAGCCATCTTCCCTGTAAAATGTTGCAAAATATCTAGTTAACTTCATAAAATCGATAAATACGTCACTATATAAGTGAAAACATAGACATTTCATTGCTTTTCTATTTTTCAAGGCTGCGTAGAAACAATATTCGTGAATCCTTAATTATGAACTGGGATTACCTAAGATATCCGAAGTGTTCTCCGCCGTTTGCCATGACGTGTGTCATGAGTTGCCATCCGTTCAATACGGTATTTTCGGACGGGAAAACTTTCCCTTCAATAACGTACAGGTCCGTTGACACTTCTTCGTCATTTTCACCAAAGACGTTGTTCACTTGACAGAATATTATAAAGACAGATATCAATTTTATGAAGAGAGCCATTTTGCTCGAGTTAACCTAACATAACCTATCACGTCCCTTACGTGAGTTGACACAAGGCGGTGGCCATGAAAGCAGACGAGAACATCTTCCCACTACAAAATTACGAACCTCAAGCTTCCGCTTATTCTGCCAATCACAGAACTGCATTTTTATTTTTACGTCACGGTGTTGGAAATTCGGCCTAACGTTTGTGCTCATTGGTTTGCGAAGACTGTCTAGTTTGGCGTTTACTGGCGTTTACCCTATATGCGATGATATCATGTGGATATCTAGGAATAAGGAAACGCTTTCAAAATAATTGTATAAAATAAGAGTGAAATAAGTCATCCGCCTTACATCGGTCCCAAAAAAAAAAAGAACATACTAAACCTTTCGAACTGTTTGAACGAGACTCGACCTTAATTACCGTGTCGTAAATTTCAAAGAAATTATTTGACAGCTTGATAAAATCTAAAAAAGAAATGGCAGCGGTCATGTATCGCGGAGTTATTCTCCTATTTGTTTTCGTAAATGCCGGTAAGATTGACATCGTCTAATTTTAACTATCCGAATCCAATAACCGATCATTATTCTCCAATTAGCTCACACCGAAAGAATCAAAGACATGATATACACGCCTCTGGAAGGTGTCTCAGCATGTTTTCGTCGGCACAATGGAACGAATCAATTCGGTTGTTCATGTGAGGAAATATATGTTTAAAAAATAAAATGTTATTTAAATAAACAGACAAAAGAGGTCTCCAAATATCGTCATAAATTTTTTTTTCTACAGCAAGTAGATCCGGTAGTGTGGGCGTAATTCACATAGTAGAAAACGAAGATGAACTCTTATGGTTAGAAAAAAGTGCCACCGCTGGACCCTACACGGCCGTTGTACCCTTCTCGATGTTCACAAATGATACTCTCATCCGATTACGAGATACAAACAATGTCAACGGAGTTTTACTAGCGAGGAATACGAGCTCTGAAAGACCATCATATTATTCGCCGGATGACAGTTGTCCTAACAGATATTCAGGGATGAAAAAATGTGACGCAGATAAACCCTGGAATCCTTTTGGGTCTGCGTTACTTGTGAGGGATTGGCCTTTCCCAATGTTTTATTTGCAGGTAAATAATTAAGGTTGATAATTGCATGATTGTCTCCATTTTTTCAAATGATTTGTATTTAATTTTGAGCTGCTTCAATTTTCAGAATCAAACCCAGCTGGAGGACGTAAAAACTTGTTTTGAAAAGTTTAATTCTCACGAACGTGAAAGTCAAAGTAAACGGTCTCTTTGCGCTTTAGAAATGAAATCATTTATGTTTTCTGCCGTTGATTCTGAAACTTGTATAAGGCGTAATTCACCAAGGGTCAACTTCAATCCACCACAATACTGCGATCCTTTAGGAGACAGGAATATTCACTGGCCATTAAAGCCGTTGGATAATGAGACTGAATCTGTAATTATGGTCACAGCTAGGCTTGACGCCACATCTCTATTCGATGAATTATCACCTGGGGCTGGAAGCACAGTTACAGGCCTTGTCACGCTCATTGCTACTGCGTATTATTTAAGTCAGATGAAACCGACCGTTGGAAGTTAGTATTTCGTTCAAATCAAAGCAAACTATAAAAATCGTGATTCTATTAATTTCTCTAGGATCTAATTTATTATATGTTTTTAGTTTGAGCATTAAAAACTTTCATTTTTCAGAAACCAACGTTGTATTTTCGTTATTTAACGGCGAGGCGTTTGACTACATAGGCTCTAGTCGAATGGTGTATGACCTTAAAGAAGGAAGCTTTAATTCATTAGGTGGAAAGACTCTAAGGCTTGATAAAATCAAGACAGTTATTGAGCTTGGTCAGCTTGGTGAAGGGGATATATATTTTCACTCAAGCAATGCTGAAAATGATCCAACGATAATAGAACTAAGGAATAACATGTCAGCGTATATGCTAAAAGACAGTGTACCGCCTGCATCGATACAAAGTTTTCTAGTCGCTAATTCAAGCATCAGTGCAACAGTCATCGCTAATCATAAAGATCAATTTTCAAACAAATATTATAACAGTATTTTGGATGATGAGTACAGTGTTAATTTCAACCGGTAAATTTTTAGATCATTTATAGCCCTGTGTTGCAGCGTTGAATTATACTACAGACTTGTTTTATTATTTTCTATTTATTACAGCAATGAAAGTGGCCTTGCAACTAGCCTGCATAAAATTGCCCTTGCTCTTGCTAATCAACTGTTCGTCAGTGTAACTGGAACAAATGCAGTTTCACACGATTCTGAGATTTCAGTAGCTAACATTTCATCGATGTTAACATGCTATTTGAAAAGCGCAAGGTGCCCTTTGTTCCAGGCTGCTTCTTCGCCAGGTAAAAAAATACCGGATTATAATCTCCCACTGTACGTAGGCGTAAACAGATGGTCAAGTCCAGCTACAAGCTACACTGGAAAACTTTTGGCTTTATTAACGGGTGAAAAAGTACCAGAGTACAATATAACCACTTGCCAAGAGCACCATCTTCTTTGGATGGACGGATTGGATTCTAAAGGAGTCTGTATTAACTCTACAGTTAATTACAGTGACGCAACTAGCCCAGCTTTCATAATAGACGGTAATTCTCATATCGAGGAATTTCTCTTTGCCCTTATTCAAGGAGTGGAATCTTTCAACTATATATTTTGCAGGATACGATATGAGATCTGGAGTTTATTCAACATGGACGGAATCTGTCTGGCAAGGATTGAGTATGAGGATGTTTCTGAAGCCTTCTGCAGGAACAGAACGTTTGAGTTTGATTCTCGGAAGTGTAGTTACAATTATTTCATTCATTGTAGTCTGGTTTATCCAGTCTCGTTCCGATCTGCTTTTTAATCCGATGTAAGTTTCATTTTTTAACACATTATCCATTGAGCTTATGCATTTAAATAATCAGCTAAATCAACATGCTTTATCGAATGAATTTTTATTCAATATGCCATCAGTATAATTGAACCACAAATATATATATATCCCAGATACATAGCCATTCATTTGTGATTCTAAAAGGGTTTAAATTTCAAATTTATCACGTAGAATTTCAGACAGACTTGACCTCATATTTGGTAGCAAAGTTTTAACGTACACCAAGTTTCGATTGAAATGGGTAGCTTGTAGGCAAATGATGTATTCCGTATCCTAGCTGAGAGTTATCCAAACGAATAGTTCATCAGCATTTCATACCTTTGTGTTTAGAAGTGAAGAAATTGTGTAAACTATTGTAGCTTATCTGAAAATAAGTGTTTGTGGCCTTTCAACGTTTGTCATCAACATAGTTATTTGTGTGGCAAGGGCGCAGAAAGAGGTACTTCATGACGAGTATGAAAGTGCTGCAAGAGCCGGAGGCAAGTCCGTCACTTATACTCGTTATAAAGTCCCTTTATGCGCCCGTACCCTACATCCTATTTTCTGCCCTACCTCTTGTCAAAAGGTAGCGCAGAAAAGTATTTTATGTGGCGAGCATTCATTATACATTCGTGGTTCAATTTGGGCTCAAGTATTAAAGTACTTAGATTTCAATGAAATTAAATTATTTCAGTGGAACTGCGGATTGCTAGGGATACGCCGCGAACCACATGACAATGACCAGGCTAGATATGCGACGAGAAGAACGTAATGTCCCAGTAACTAGTCTTTGAATTCAAAAATTTGTGTGGTTGCGCCCTCGGAATCAGTTCTTACGATACATGTATAGGGTTTACAAATTCTCATGTAAATATGCTACTGTTGTGGGGTAACACAATTTGGCCTTTTCTAATATTTGGCCAAATAATATAGATCCATGACTTGTCGCTGTAAACACTACCGATCTGTAGTATTTTATTTATAACTATGGCAGCAGCACATGTTGTGGCCCTTTTTTTATAATATACATATAGAATAATTAACGTACACTTAAAAACGCGATGGCTAGTTAAAACGTTGTAATAATTATTAACTGTTGATTATTTAATTTTTCTGTAATCACTTTTAACAAAAGTGTGTATCCCTAGTTAATTAAAATCTCGACTGATTTTTCAAACCAAGAGGTATTTCATCTTATCTGCAAAAAAGAACATTAGTTTTTATTCGTTGACTTTCACTGATCGCTCTCCAATTGTAGGGAACGCATTAAAGTAGTAAAACTCTGATTGTCATTGTATGGGCAAGTATTCTGTCTTACGTGAAATATTGGGGGGAGAAATACATCTCTCCGGCTTAGCGGTACTTTATTACCATAATTGGTTATTTTACTGCGCTGAGAATTGGTCCGATAATTATTTCTCATCATTTTCTCGAAATTACAGACCTGATCCTTGCTAGCTCTTAATGTGTAGACATTTTTTAAACCTTCAAAAATCCTGAGATTTTGTTTTCCTACCATTATTGCTGTGTTATAATGTGGGTGGTTGCATCAATATTCATGATAGTAATTCTGTTTCCTCTCACAATCAATCATTGGAGCAGTTTCTATCGCAATTGTCTTCATCCTTTACACTGATTGAATTTACGTTATATTGGTTTTGCACAGTTGTTTAAATATTCTAACGTTGAAGCGATCCCCTTCATTTCTTTTCTCCTAACAAAATCAACGCTGCTTTTATACATGGGCGCAATATATTATTGAAATAGATATTTGCTTTGACTGAGGTGATTTTCTTCTGCTACAATAAGACTAATCAGCTATTTAATTAACATAAGTCTATCCAATGTTTGTGATCATAACAACATCTTCATGTTTATAACTTTCTTTGATTCAGATCATATACTGGGATCAGAGTACTTTGAAATCTAATCGAACAAAAAATGTACACCAGTGTATTGGGAGAAGTAGTTAAATACACTGCTGTATATCATCCATCCAGTTACTTGATGCTCAGTGTAACTAAGAATGGCTCGGATTTTCTTTCCACCTTTTTTCTGTTCCTGTTAACCGCCAGAATCTAGAGCTGTGCCAATTTTTCAGCTTGTAGAGCAAGTCTACTAGTATCTGAGCTAGGAATTACATAGTGATATTTCTACCATTGACAGAGTGACAAGTTATCGCAACAATAAAAGAAAATGAGAAAATATATAGTCGTAAAAGGAATGTCTCGAAAACTGTTTGAGATATCGAAATTTCCAGCGAATTTTTCAGACTACAAGACCTGTATGCCCCTGTAATCAAGTCAAGAAGAAGCACCAAGGATCAACAGCCAGAAGTTGGAAACTCGAATATTGATGAACTAATAGTAAATATTTTTCGGAAATGATCAATAAGCTGCCAAGAAGACTCTAAACAGCTTTTTTTATGTGAACAATTGAAAAATAATAGGTGTCACAGGTCTTCTGCAGAGTCCCCACACTTCCATAGACTTGATTATCGCTTTCCTAGCTGGGAAATAACTCTTCATGAATATACATCAGATAGGATTTGAAACAAGCTATCTATTTACTCAAGGCTTTGATAACAAAACGGCAAAGGGCTATGCTTTTCTCGAACAATAAATATGAACATTAACAATAATAAATCAATATATACAATATCGACTATGAAAGCGTGAAGATCAATCAGGAAGTTTCGCGGAAATTTTTTAATAGTATTTAACAATTTGAGTAAATAAACTATTTTGTAATCATAATGTAATCAACTAATACGTATTGTGACTTGATGTAGTAATGAATATAGAAAATTTTTGCAAGCGTGATGGCATTTATTATCAATAAACTTAATTAACAGAGCGTAGATGTACACGAGAGAGTAGTATTCATTTCTTTGATTTCAGTATGCGATGCATTTTAGTATGTATAGTACGTGTGTCTTACAATTTTTTTATTTTCTAACTGAGCTAGGAGCGGTCAAGAATTAATCTGCTTGGCATATAAAAGCGTGAAATTATTGTTTTAATGACAAAAAATAACGTAATAACAAGGATAGTCCTAAATCAGAATTTTTAAACCTAACAATCGGAAAATCATATTATCATCTTTGTAGAAGATGAAAGAATTTTCGATAATATTCATGACTGAACGCAAGAAAAAAAAACTTCAACATAAGGAGAGTTGTAAACAATTATACATTTGAATAACAAATCTACCTATTTTTAATCTGACTCATCGTCAGCAACATAAGGTCTATAGGTGAACAAGTTAACATAGATTTGATTTGTTTTTTTTTTTAAGTTATGCAAGTAATGTCTCGATGAACGTTTATCATACAATTATTCACCGTAATACTGGTAACATGACAATGATACGTGATAACCGACTATAGATAATGGAATTGCAGCTGTATTGCGAGATTGGCAGGAAATAATTGATTTGATGTTTCATATATTCCATTCCTAGCTCGTTGATAATAATGATGTAAAATCAGCCTGAAAGGTCCATACACACACAATATAGATATTTTATAAATTTTTATCAATGCAAATGCATCCCGTGATGAAATAATGGAGACTTAATAATCAAATATAAATTTGATCAATATGTTTTGCATATGTTCGAACCGTATGCATAGTTATGTTCTTAATATTAGGTATTTACTATTTATTAGTATTCATTCGGTATACAAGTATGAAGTAGGAGGCTGGGCACCGCCCACCGAGCTATCACAGTTGTCTGGTGCCGCAGCACATACGTATACGTGGTTCAGCCTTAAAAACCTACCTCTTATCCTAGTATTTTTTTTTTCTTAATGTAAAATATTATAAGATATAATATAGCCTTGTACGAGATTTACAGCTATCCGAATTATGTAATAGGTTCCTTTATTGGTACAATATTATTGAACGGCTGTTAATTCAAAACGGTTCAACATTATTCGGTAAACCTGATACCAAGCTATACCGTACAGTGCTGTCTGCAACTGATGATGGCGTTCGAGTTATATAAGTACATTTACGAGCTAGTTATCGATTTTTATTTTTTTTTAAACTGGTATGTATAGAATTTCAGAAGACCTTTCACACCTCTATTCCGCGCGTCGTAAACACGAGGTCATTCAATCATTTAACAACGTTATGAATAGGCCAAAAATGCAACACGTGGCAGCGTACCCAATTGAATATCACAAAATATACCTATAGAATAAATTAGCTTGATTTTCACAGAAGCGGATCAGTAGAATTTTCTATTTCCAACAATATTCCAGAACTACGTACATTATATCGTCAAAAATTTTTATAGAAATGTAGGCAGAGTTGAAATTATTAACGCACACACTCACACGTAATTACGTGAAATTGGAATATGTGGAATTAAACAGAGATATTCTGAGCTCCTGGTACAATTTCAATGAAAATATATTTCCTTAGTTGAATGTGAATATGAAAACGTGATTATCATATGTAGACAGCGTGTCGCTATCCTCTATGCATGGCATTTTGCGCGCGCGGTTGCGTCGTCACGTCATATCATATAATATGTCTTCAGTTGTATAATATATGCAGCGTAATATTTAAAGTATCATTACGAATTTCTAATAATTATTGTTTAACATTATTTCTTAGTAATATTTTAGTTTAGTTTAAGTTTAGGTATGTATGTATTACTATTTACAGCAGTACCAGCCCGCGAGCTGTGGTACACGCACAGAGACGACACTTAGAGTTTAAAAATATACTCATATATTTTTAATTTAAGTAGTTAGTTATTTATTATCATGGAGGGACAGCACTTTGCTACGTGACGACAATGCAGAGCTGGTTTATAGAGACAAGTTAACAAGTTACCAAGCGCTCTTCGATGGCACAATATTGATAATTGAATCACAATGACAAAAGTTCATCAAAGTTATGCCTAATAAACATATTCAGATATAAATACTACAATCAAATGAGTGGAGTATTTTTCTTCAGTAGTTCCTTAACGATAGGAACATGAAAAAAATGAAAGTAAAAGAGAAATCGGAGAAAGAAATAAGCAAATACGGGTGAACAAATAATAAATGGTAATTCATGGTATAGAAGAGCTTGATATACTTGACTACAAGTCCCTGACTTGCAATAATGATTACGTATCGGACAGTTAAAGCAAAATATAACGTCGAATGCCTTAATACTGTAGTGAGCAACTGGGTGTGAAGGTACCGCGGATAGATTGAAGTTTATTAGAGTCGACAGAGGTCAGTGAAGATCGTCTTCGTCGCTTTCAATGCCGTCCTTAGTTCTATCGACATCAACTTCTCCGTCTGTGGTACCTGAATCACTCCCTGAATCTTCCGACTGCCAGCCTGACTGTTGTTGTTGAGTTTGTTGTTGCTGTTGTGCAACGTTTTTGGCAACTTTATGTCGTTTACCAGCACGAGGTATCGCCTCTGCTCCTGCACCATCTAGCATCGGTTGTAGGATTCGACGTCTGGCATTTATAAACCAGTTGTTGACTTGAAGAAGCGTTAGGTTTGTCTGACTTGCGATTTGACGTTTCTCATCTTCGGTTGGGTACGGATGCTGAAAAATGGTTTTATTACCTTTACATATAAAGACAATGAGACCCAAATAGTCATGGACATAGACATCTATACTCACGACTAAATGTTGGAAAAGCCAAGATCGCATGATACTAGTGGCTTGTTTAGGAAGGACTCCTCGTTTCTGTCTACCCTTCCTAGCGCTACTGTGACCGCCGCTATGACCAGAAGTTGTCGTACCGCAACCTTCGTCTTCATCTTCGCTTGGTGCTGGGGATGGGGAGCCTGTAACAGTAATATCTAAGCAGCGTTCATTTACAGTCGCGAAAAATTAGGTTCTGCTAGCATACCTTTTGACCAAAGTCAATAATGATCGTGAAAACGTGATATATACGTGTTTAGCTATTACCAAATTTCAGACTTTCTATCGTCTAGTCAATAACAATTTTTTGTTGATACAATAACAGTTTAATATGAAGCTTGATGTGGGTCATCGAAATTGACGTTAACATTCAGTCCCTTTTTTGAATAGAAGATTCTACATGATGGTTTGATGAGGTTTTGCACAAGAAAGAAGTAGTTTTTTATGAGAGAAAAATGTTTGCAGTAAATATGTGATAACTTCTAACCGAAGTACTTTTCGTCATTAGCATCGCCAACATCGACATATTGATTTTCACGTTGTTGCAAAGCAATGAGACCCCAGTATCCAGCCTCTTCCAAATATATTCTGTCAGCAGTATTGACTGTGTCTATTTCGTCTACAAATGTGATTAGTCAGTACTGTTCTCAGTGATAATCGAATTTTCCAAAGAAATTATAGTTACAAATCAAAGATTGATGATTGCCAAATGAAAGAAATAGACACCAACCTTGTCCAAGATACATATCATTGGCAGGCGCGCTAGGATGAGCCCCGATCTGTGAAAGGGGAGTGCTTCCATGGACCATAGATGGCGAGGGTGGGTCATCGTTGTCCTGGCTGCTGGATCTGTTCGAGTGTTGGGTGGCGGAAGACGACCTAGTTGAGGAGGGACGGTCATTCCCTCCATCTCCATGGACCACCAAAATACCCGCACTACTCTCCATCAGAGGATCTCCCCCGCTCACTCCGAGTCCGTTAGCTCCCGGCTCAACATCATTGCCTGTAGATGACAGCACCTGGCAAATATATGTCGCAACTAGCCGTCAGAGAGCAGGGGTGGGACACTATTACGCTTCAAGAGGTGCGCAATTACCGAATTTCAGATCAAACTACATTACCATAAGTCTGCTTTACACGTGATACATCAAGGATGTCGACTACCATCATGAATTTAATGGGGTATACTGGGGTAATTCATTTTAGACAGATATTTGTTTTGGGGGGCTCCCAATTGAAAAACCTTTAGAATTCAGCTGAAAAAAAATCCTCGCAAAGAGCGAGCTCTTAATTTCAATTTTGAAAGGTCCGTCCTCAATTATAAGTTTTCCCATTTAAATGACATAGGAAAATACTTTTGTTCCGTTTAAATGGATATTACTTGGGCAGATAATTTTTTTTTCCAATTCTGCAGGACAAGGATCTGCAGGGAATTAAATTCTCTGCAAAATTGCCTTTAGAATGAAGTCTGTAAAATCAATAATGAAAGAGTTATAGAGGTTCAAAATTTATTTTCTGCGGAACTTACAGACTTGATTCTAAAGGCGATTTTGTAGAGAATTCAATTCTCCACAAAATCATGTCCTGCAGAATTGTAAAAAAAAATTATCTGACTAAGTAACATCCATTTAAATGGACCAAAAATGTTTTTCCATGTTATTCAAACAGGGAAACTCCTATTTGAGTGATGGACCTTCTAAAATACAAATCAAGAGCTCGCTCTTCGAGGGGATCTTTTTCTAGCTGAATTCTAAAGGTTTTTCAATGGGGAGCTCCCCAAAAAAAACTTTGATCCAAAATGAATCATCCTAGAGGTATACGCACCTCGAGCTCGAGCAGTATTGAAATATTTTGATGCGGTACCTTGCGATAACGTTAAACTCTATACATACTCAATTTATTCAGTCACCTTACATCATGCTTTGGGATTATTTCAAAATTAGTTTGATCAAATCATCTCGTTTATCCACTAAGAAGAATGCATTGCCGTTGAAGGGCTCAACTGAAAATTATATTCTTGGGTGTGGATCTTTGGCATACATGCGCACATGGAGCCGTTTAAATAAATTTAAGAATTTGTCATTTTTGTCATTCCTCTGACTCTTTATGCAGGAAAGACTTATAAATCATAGATTTATATGTCATTTTTCTACACAAAAATATGGAAAAAAATAAAAAAATTTCTAATTTTTTTAGAAGGATCCATGGACACGTGTATGAAAAAGATTCTCACCCAAGAATATAATTATCAGTTGAGCGGTTTTACCTGGTATCTTGCACAAAACGACTAGAAGTACATTTGAAGTACAGTCTTCTCTGCGAATAAAAGAGATAATTCGACCAAACTAATGATTCAACTGACAACAAGATGATGAAATAAATTGAATGTGTTTTGACTTTACTGTTATAACAGGGTACGGCATTAAAATATATTAATATTCCTATATTTCAAGGTGCGTATATTTCCTTAAACAACTAGTGAAAAATGAGGGTCTTTGTTTGGTCGGTAACCATAGAAACATGCTTTGAAATGCTTGATTTGTGTTACAAGAAACCGCTGGATTATACAAAGGATCATTTCTTCTTGATTTATCAATTTTATAGCTCCTGAATTCCTGCGTTAGGCGTTCGAGGACATTTTTAGGAATAGTTGAACTGGATATGGTCTAGTATCAGTCATGGTAAATTATAAATTTACTAAAATACAACGACAATAGTACTTGCACACCTCCAATACTATAGGAGATCTACGTTAGGTAAAGGATACAGGGTAGGGATCCCTGCGCATAATAATGCGACTAACCTGTAGTGGGCTGCTTCCGTTGCTGCCACTTGAAGGACCCATGTCGTGTCCCTGATGGCTGTAGTCGCTCCTGAGAAGATTTTCGCTCTGCATTTTTCCTTTCAGACAAGTTATGTACCTGTTGCAAAAGTCTTTGCACAACTCCTGGACTTTTTCCAATTCTAATAGATGGATTCTCAGTACCTGTATGGCCTTGATCATCTGAAAAATAACACAATTTCTCTCAGCTATTTCATTCATTCAAATGTTCACTGCAACATCGTTTTGTTTACAAATTCGAGTCTGGCAAGATAATTGCCTTGAAATGTTTTTAATCTGAACTTTTATATGCAGGAATCAATAAATACGAATCTACCCAATAAATAAACTGAATTTCTCGCTCGGGATTTTTTCTGTGATAGTACCACCCCCGAAAAGCTCACAGAATAATTTTCAATTTCGAACCCACCTCAAAGATACCCAAATCGGTTTTTATGACTAAAACACGGTGATTTTCGGTCTTCGATGTAAAGAATTTTCACGTAAACTCCACAGTGGAGACGTCTTTTTTTTAAATATCCTTCTATTCTATTTTTATACTGATATTTTAAGAGTGACATTTAAAAAAAAAAATATTTCAATGGTATCGCAAGGGATTCAATTTTCAATTTTCGAAATAATACGCTTTTACGTGTAGGTGTGTGCTTTACAGTACCAGATTCTGGGTTTGAATTGGTAATAGACAAAAACTAGGAAATAAAACGTCCTTCCACTCCGGAATTTACGTGAAATTTACAAAAATCGAGTGGGATGTTTTTAAGATCGGTTTGAACGTTCAAAGACTGAAGACGAGTGGCTGAGAAAAATTAACAAATTTTGCCAGGTTTTCAGGGGTCGAACTATCAACAAAAAAATTTTGACGGAAAATAATAAAGTTTTCACGGAACACCCCAAATGCATTTGGATTTCTGTGATATTTTCACGTTACATGTTAAATTGGTTTCTCTTCAACTCCTGCGATTAGTTAATGTAATGTAAACAATGTAAACGAGACCTACCAGACCATCAATCTCTGGGTCATTGATAAGGAATGGTTTTCGGTCTCTTTCTTGGTGTTGGACAAACGCCTGAATGTCCATGTTGAAACTCTCGGACGTTGAATTGTCCGAGCTTTGCGTTGCCTGCTCGCATCTTTCGAACAGTAACGCTAATAAAGGAAATAGAGGATGTTTGTAAACGGCTCTTTTGTCTGCCTCAAACTGAGCCTGGTCTTGATGCGTTGTATAGTCGGCTACCCCGCTCGCAGGGTCCTGATCGTAGCCAGGGGTGACCATTGCTAGCGCCACTGCGGTGCTACCTTCTTGCATCCTATCATTCCACTCTTAAACTCGCCATTGTTCCAGGTCCTCCGGGGCCTGTTACGGTTTTAGTCAAAAAATTTTAGGTCCAGCGTCCGCTGATGTTTCACCTGCAAGAAAAAAAATAGAAAGACAATATCAAAAATCCGGCTTTTTCATTTACGCAATTAATGTCCTGATGGAAAAACAACAAACTCGTTTTCTGCTGTAAAGTGTGTATCATAGATTTCAGGAATGTATATGGGGAAAATAAATGAACCAAAAGTGTTACTTCATGCACAATTTGTATATTTAGATATGAATTCTAACGAACAATAATTCGCTAGCTGGTCTGATTGAAATTAAATGGATACATCAGTGATAGTATTAAAAAAAATTGTAAATGAAGTAAAATTCACTAAAGGATTTCGAAAACGAATAACATTAACATAATAATCCCAATCGAGCTAAAACACGGTGAAAACGTCATGTCTTCGGTGAAGATCTACCAAGAAAATTGTCAAGCTCTTAGCACTTCCGGTATAGGAATGGCGCGCACCTAAATTCTTAAAAGATCAATAACTTTGACAATTTCTTATGAAGCTTAATGAGACTTGGCAATCGACCTTTTGTTATCATTCTACGAGTTGACGAATTGTCTTATTAGATTTTTTTTTTCATCCAAAGTGCATACTGGCTAGCATATAATCTAAAAAAAATGATACGGACATCATTTTTATACGTTTTATTTATTCATTCTTTCGGAATGGAATTTGACGAGGCTTTATTAGCCACTTAGCGCATCAATTCCCAGCAATAAATATTCTCGCTAGTTTATTTCACATGTCGTCAATTTTGAGATAAAGCAAGAAACAACGAACGGAATAATAAAAAAATAAAGATAGATAGTCGACTAGGGATAATAAAACCGAATTAGCAAAGCGATGATTTTGATCCCGAGTTAATTTAAAATGTATTCTCTTCGCCTGGCTAGTGTCTACCCACAGGGAGAGTAATTCGTGCTGATCTTCGAGGAAATTATTCGCTCGGTAAAAACGTCGCTGTTTTTAAGGTCAATTCACACCGAAATAAATTTCTAAACTACTTGTGTACTGGAATAAAATTGATGAAATTTTCCGAAACTTTCATAGCTTTACTCTTGAGGAAGAAGTCTAAACTCTGTTTCATAGCTCATTGAATTGTTAAGGAAACTAATTTTTTTTCTTTTTTCTTTCTGTTAATAACGTCCGTGACATTTGGCATAAACAGTAACAGGATTCACGGGGAAAACGGTACAGGTCGATCGCTAACCTTCCTTCCTCCCTTCCCTAGATATTTGCTAACGTAGCATTTTCTCGGTGTGAATTCAGTTTTATACTACGACGAAACGACGAAAGTCGCCAGCCTGGCCGCCAACCAGAGCAGCAAGCATGAGACTCGCGCTACTGCATTTAAATGTCATCATTAGAAGCTTCACCCGGCGGCTCTCGAACCACCAAACCCTTGGCGGTGCCTGGCGCCCCTCGCGATTCCGCATGAATAAATAAAATACTGCGCAACGGCGACAACGTATGTGAAAATTTTCCCAAAATAAAAAGGAAGAAAAAAAAAAGAAAGAAAAACAAAAAAGACGAAAAAAAACAACAAACAAACGGAAAGAAAAGACGAAAAGAAACAAAATTCATGTACACATGTATACAGAAGAATAAGAAACGCTCGCCTCAACGCGCGCCAACATATCGCTATACATGTAAGGTATATTTTCCGATATTATATGAAATCTACCAGCGAACGTGTATCGAAATCTGAACGAAATATTGCTAGGATCAGTTTAGGGAGGAACGAATTATTTCAATATCTTAGTTATACTTTTGTATCGATTCTTTACGATAAATTATCAATAATAGGGCGTTTCTAAAAGAAACAAAAAGAGGAAACGATATATATATAAAAAAAAAAAAAAAAAAACGTTGATAGAAGTGGGTACACGGCTGTTGGCTGCCCTCCCATACCGACATCAAGAATTTCTCGGAGGTTTAATTAAAGATGGAGGAGTCGACGAAACTTTTAATCAAATTCTACCACCGGCGAAAACTTACTACGATAAGAACACCTCAAAGTATTTATATACATCGCCAAAAAGATGCGAAATGACAGAAAACGAGACGTTCAAGTTCAAACTTTTAAACACATAATTTACATATTTGATCATCGAGATTATCCTTCAAATGAATAAATATTCAAACATTACTTTGTGGTTGTATCGTAAGGAAATAAAGTCAATAATAATAATGATTCTGATAATGCGAAGTTATAACGATTAAAATATACCTACACATACAGAGATTTAAAAATATTCATATGTAAGTGCTGCGTTCGCGTCTGTTTCATTCTTTACCAGTAATCACGTGTACGCCCATACCGGAAAGGTATCATATATTATCCTGTTGCTCCCGAAAGCTACCGTGATGGGACTCGTTCATTCTCGTACTTCAGCGAAAATTATCTTTAAAAGCTTACTTGGAAAAAAAGGCTGTAAGAGAATAACAAAAAATTCTTAATCTTGTTCTTTCCTCTGAATCGACGTGGAAGTTTGAAAAAATGAAAAATTATCTTCCAAATAAGAGATTTTCGATTCATCTTTAAACCTTAAAAGCTATTAATTGTACGTATATATTCTGGTTCAATTTTTCCCGCTGCTTAGAGAATAAGAAAAAAAAGGAAAGATCAATTATTGTTCGCACCATGTGTCAGTTTAAGTCTATCGCTACTTTTCTCTCCGCTCCGACACTCTTGCCGAGATCCAAGAAATTCTATACATGTAGTATATGTATTATATAGAAGGCGGTGAACACTGAAAAGAGCAAAGCTCGGCGCGAGAAGCTAGAAGGGGGAGAAGACAGACAGACATACAGACACGACGAAGCGAGGGTGTCGGAGCCTTGGGGGTGGGAGGGAAACGAAAGGGGACAAGGCGCCATTACTTGCAAGTGGCGCTTTCGGAGCGCATCTTTCCGACAAAGCCGATATTTATCGCCCCAGGTTTGCTGCCCGCAGCCGCGGCCAAGGTTTCATTTAAAATATTATCGCTGACAGAGGTACTATAGGCACAAAAACCCCGACAGGAAACCCGCAAAAGGTCCCCACGTTTCACGTTTCACGTTCCAACTTCTCCACCTGTACCTACCTACCGACCTACCTACCCCCCACACGACATGGGACTAAAATGAGATCTCGTAAGGAAGGAAGAGATTGGTTAGGTATTTCGCTCCAGAATATTGCTTTCAGAAGTCTCAACGAAATTCAACGTTTTCGAACATCAGATGCCAAGAATATCACCACACCTTTTACTTCGCAATTTAGGAAAAATGAATAATATTTCATTAATTGAATATGTATTGAAAAGAAATCAAAGATCTATCGTAAATAAATTGATGACGATGTATACCTATTTTCATGAATCATTAATAATTTTCATATAAATATATGTATGGAGATAATGATGAAAGAAATTCACGAAACGACACTATTCTGGTAATGAAAAATGACTAGATGAAAGACATACAAGGGTAAAGCGGCATTTTGTAAGTTAACGGATAACTAATTCCAGGATTTAACGCTCGCAAGGACGTTGACTTCTCGTGTCAAATTATGTGGAAATTGGCTGTGCGACACGCAGGCAGGGTCGCCTCCTTGCTGCTTTTGCGGACACTTTGGGTAGGCAATTCGTAGGCCGCCCCAAAACCACAATTCCCAAATCAGCAATGGGTACAGTCGGGGTTATAAAAAGGTAGAGGAAAGAAATAGAAGAAAAAATTGAAAAATATCCTTGATGTCCATTGTATAGATTAAATAGCATGTGTATAAAACTTCCTAATCTTTACGATTTAATTATACATTATGTAAATATGTTCTTGTCTCTTTTAATACGAACGTGTAATTTTTATCGATTGAAAACCTGATAACGTCATATTATTCACGCTCATATAAGTGAGCTGCGAAAAAAATTTATTTACAAAGGGCAGGGTCAAGTGGAAAAAATAAAAGAAAAAAAAAGTAGAAATTAATAACATACTAGATGGGTATACATATATATGCAACGTGTTTACATGTTTACAGATTATATCCAGAGCCTGTAAAGACCGCGAATGACGTGGCGATGACATAGTAATAAAATTCTTATTCCGTATAAACTTATACATAAATATAATACAACGCGACCGGTAGAAATCTTTGAAGAAATGAATTTATTCAAAATTCAACACTTTAGGTGTGTCGGAAACTGGAGGGGTTCTTATAAATATACAAAACAGGTGGCTTGACGAAACTAATCCAATGAGCCTCGACGTCCCGTATAAAGGGTAACAATTTCTTACGTTACGTTACGTTTTTTTTTTTGTTACTTTTAAATCTTGAAATATTATCTTAAAGTCAATATTAACATGAAGTTGCTTAAATTTAAATACACATCATATACAGTAGTGAGAAAAAAAAACAGTCTGACCCATGAACAGTATATGATATTTATTATCTGGGTTATATGGAGTGAAAGATAAACGATGCGCCTAATCGAAGATTGTTTTTTTTATTTTTTTTTAATTTCATTTTATCATGATCAGAAACGATTGCAGCAGAAACATTTTATGACCAAGGAATAAAAGAAAGAAAAAAATTAACTATGTGTTCGCGTGAAAGTTTTTGGTTTTATTTTATATAATTATTGGATGATGATTTGGACAAGTATTTTAACGCGCGTTATAC